>CM037020.1:20336224-21588224 GCA_020875875.1 Dioscorea alata | reverse complement strand
CAGAGAAAGAACATTACTATGTTAAGGTATCATATTATATATTTCACCTCATCATCAATTATGATAAAAGCTTCATCCCCAGACTTCTGTTACGAGCATTGCCAACTTGTTTGCTAACTCTCAGGTTTATGATAAAGATCGACCTGATTCACTTATTTCATGCAAGTGCACAATTGGTAATGGTGGGGAACTCGAAATCAAGAAGGTAATTATACTGGAACCTTCCATGTATCCAGACCCATTAACATTCTGGTTTCTTTCCTATCAAATGCAAGCTCTTTCTTAGCTAGTAAGCATTCTTGGTCAAGTATCATGGAGTGTTTGTCTCGAAATCGTTTTTCTCATGTTTGCCTGCTTTTTTGTTTCCTTGTTTTCCAGCAGAATTGCGCACTTAGTGTTTGTTTTTTATGTTGATTAATGAATAGATTATGTTATTAGATGTGCTTGAACAGTAGTCGGTCTTGCCTACTTGCCTACATCACTACTACAGTACATCCTTTTTTCTTTATTTATGAAGAATACATTAATGAGATTTTGCATGCTTTTTTTACGCCATTGCTAAATAAGGGCAAACAATTCTGCTTGAAGTTTTTTTTCCTGTTTCTTATGCACCTGGAATATATGCAAGAGTTTTCAAATCAAATCGAGGAAGAAACACATCTTTCTTTCATATTTTGTAGATTGAACTGAATGATGTCCGGCACCTGGTAGTCGATGTGTCATGCCTCTGCAAGGATATGGATCTCAGGTTGATGCTGCTAACTAAAAGGGTTTTGAAATCTGTCAATGTAAGGGTGTGCTCTTGCTAAAACATTGTTGGCACTTCAATTTAATTTGTAGCATTGTATTTACAAGTTGTATTATTTCCAGGATGAGGAAGAAGGTGGCATAAATAAACTAATAAAATCAGCTATAGTTGATCCAGATGTGAAAGGGGGACTGAGATGGCCTCTTGGAAAGGAGTGTTTGGCCGAGAGACTCAGTGTAGTTGGAATCTGGCATACCAAATATGAATTATTCAGAGGTCGGTCAATGAAACTTAGGTTGAGACATGCTGACCGTTATGATTATAAAACTTCAGCAGGAGAAGTTTCTGAGGAGGTTATACTAAAACTAACTGGTATATCAAAGCTGCTTAAGGTGAGTAATTTTTATATCCTGTCTTACAACCATCGAGTAAAATCCTTACAAATTTGTGATTTGTACTTGTCCTTTGACTACATCTACGCTAAAAAAAATGTCCCATTCTACTTCTTCCCGTGTGAATTTTGAAGTAAAATGGTTATATCTATCTTGGATTTGTTGTGAATGAGCTGCATCTATTGACTGATCCAATTATTGATTGCTTGCTTTTAGATCAGGAATATGTCTTTCTTTTCTTAGACAGTCTTGGTATGCCACACTCTTCTATGCTTGTTATAATCATCTCTTAAAAGTTTGATTGACTTGATTCATGGCTGTTAATAAGGGAATGCTTTTTCATGGCCAGTTGTAGTAAATTTACGTATTACATGTGATAATGGCTTCTTATGCGATTCATTTGTTCGTCTTTGCAGGAAGAGGATATGATATCCGATTCTCTCAGAGAGATGATGCAGGAGGCTGTAAAACTAATCTGGCTAAATTTTCTTAAGTTCTAATCAGAGGTATACACAATGGTATTTGTTTTTGCTTTGTTTTGTATGCTTTTTTCACATGATGAAAGGGCTAGTTTTTGTATTCTCTTGGAAAGAAAGTAGGTTGTCCTGTATATCCCTTGAAAAATTTGATGTTTTCTTTTGCCCTCTTTTGCTCACCTTTCATATATATATGACAAATATTTGGAATGTGTTAGTCTACTCGAATTGATTTAAGAACCTCAATTATTTTCCTTTTTTTTGTGCATATAAAAGTGCATTAAAATTATTCTTTTAAAAACACAGTTTAGTTGGTATATATTTGATCATAAAGCCCATAATTCCGCAAACATAAGATAAGTTAGTGAAGAACAGAGGATCAGGGTGGGAAAAATTGAGTTAAACTGCATTTTGAATGAGAACTAATGGAAATTTTTGGCTTGACCTAAAATTTATTTAACTGAGAATAAAATTAAATATTTTTTTAACTTAAAATTTTTTATTTTCTTTTTTTTTTAAAGTGAATAAGCCACTTAAAGTTAAAAAAAAAAAAAAAGAGTATAAAACAAAAGGAGATAGAATACACAGTGCTAAGAACAATATAGACAGCAAATGCAGACATAACTACACATGTAGTGGAAGGCATATGGAAAGGAGAACACAACCACAGATAAGAAAATTAAAAATACAAGGCCTTTGGGAGAAGATGAGATATAGTCTGCTTCAAGTGGGGGCACAAAACAAAGACGAGGTTAATCTCGATGGATGCAAACGTACCAGGATCTCTCGTCTTTATTTTGCTGGATTTTAAAAATTCCATGTTGCGCCTCATTGTAGTGGCTGAGTCTTCCAACTTAATTCTTTTAAGATCAGGAGTTGTACATAGAAGAAATATATGATTAATTTTGTGCAACGCTATAGCATTATAGGATTAAAATATGATCATTCCGCACAGTCTAGATATTCCAAAGAATTGCATGAACATGGAGATCCTAAGTGTTTTGCAGTCCTCGGCATTTAGTTCTCCAAGAACCTTAGAGATCCACTAGGGACCTAGAGAAGATGTTCAACCCAATCAACTGGTCGTAATGAGCCCAAATACGCAAAGCAAATTGGAACTCAAAGAACAAGTGATTAGCAGCAGATTCTATTGCAGCATGGCACAGGACACAAAGTAGCAGTGGGGTGCTTATTGCATCTCTTATTCCTAAGTTTTCTGCGGTGAAGATTTTAATGTTCCAAACTAGCCACATGAACATGTTGATTTTGTGGGGCCAGATGCATTTACAAATACATGTGGTCCCCCGACATCTTATACCGTTGTTAGTGAAAAATCGATAAAAATATTTAATAGTAAAACCCCTAATGGGATTCAGACTCCAAAACCTCCTTAACTATGTTTAAAGGGTCGTGTGCGGTGCTGAATGATACATAGAAGACGACCATTGAGCCATTGGTCATATTGAGTAAGGGTGGTCTTACCATTTTTGACCACCTAGGTAATGTAACATCCCAAAGGCGGCAAGCAACTCAGGAGTCCTTTCCAAAAGAAAGAAGTTTTCGGAGGTTGATGTTTGTGTATGTTTCAAAGTTCTATTATGAGAATAGTTGAAATGAATAACTTGGTTGCCACACCATTTTCATCTAAGCAAGATCTTTCACCATTATTTCCCTAGAAGGGTCTAATTGAAATTATTAATATTTAAGAACCATCATCCCTATTGAGACCAGGGTTTGTGGAGACGTTTCCAATTCACCTATCTAATCCCAGGTTGATTAATATCTTAACCAAGCCATATTTTTTAGTCTCAAAGAATACAATCATTGGCCTCTATTACTCACACCAGTAGTTTCAAAACGGACATTCGATATGTCAGAATTGAGATGATTACAGAGTAAATGAGGATTAATCGCTCTCCCAAGGATAGTAACTTGGATTTCCATGATGATACCTTAGATTTGATGCCACTTAAAGGTAACCATGGATGGTTTCCATTTTCCACTGAAAAACAACCATAGTTAAAGTGGAGAGAGCTGAGAGAAAAAGGATTTGTGAAAGAGGAGGAAGAAAGAGAGAAAGGAAAAGGTGGTGACGTGAATCCAAATGTTAGAACAGTAAATATCAAAATATTTGATTGATTTCATCCTCTATCTACTTATTATGTCCGTAATGCATCTTCCATTTAGTTGTAATGTCATAATTTTTAGATTTTTTTTTTTTTGACAAAGACGACAAGCGTCAAATCAAAGGGCGGGCACGTGGGGGCACTAATTTTTAGATTCATCCAAAGGTTTATCTTATAAAATTGATTCTCCTTATTGTGATAACCTAGAATATAATGGCTGGTCTTGATAAAAAAGTGACATTCATCTATGAAAAACTGGTAATGCATTTTATTAATTAATAAAAAGACAGAAATCTAGGTCGTTTAACACAATATCTTCTATGAAAATCTTGAATATTTTTTTGGGTACCAAGGGACTATAGGAGTATTCATTTTTTATATAAAATTTTTATTTGAAGTCAAAGTTTTTCGTATTAGTTTATATAACTAACACAAGAATTTGTCTTTATTGGGTTTGAGGCAAATCTTAATCAGTGGGTTAAATTGTTGTGCTCTAGTGATAATGATATTTCTTCCGTAGATAAGAAGGTTTCAAATATCTCTCTAGCGGTTTTGCCCTTTCCTTTATATATATGAATTGTCTACTTCATTCTCTGATGTGCATCACGTTGGATTCCACAAAGGCAATGGGAACAATAAGGTTAGTCTTTGCCTTTGGCTAGAGGAGAACCTTTGAATCTCTCAATAAATATTGTACAATTAGTCTAAGCCTTTGAATCTCACAATAAGGAGGAAAATAACGAGAGAAGTGAGGCAAGGATGATGATTTCAACTATAATGGAGGTTTTGGAGTTTTTGGTTTAGAATCCTTTACCTTCATAATGATAACCTCTTCTTATAGCTTCATGTTCTAATTGACTAAATTATGCCACCTTTGAAGGCTTATTTATCCCTGTTATTCATCTAGCTCAGGATCTAGAAAATCAGATCATGCCAAATGTTAAGATATTTTCCCTCATATCATATACATTTAATGTATATTCATTTTCCCGTTGAATGTGTGTTTTGTTTTATTTGTCATGATTATCTAGTAAATCATTAATGAAAAGGCTCACGGCTAGTTTAATTCAAGAACAAATTGCAAGCCGTTTATAATTGTTTTATATGATGTCAGTGAACAATGGTAAATGAGAAAATTTGGAAGCGGTCTCATTTGATGATTAATCCAAGTAAAAAACATTTATTGTGATGTGGATGTTCTCTTAAGATAGTTCAAGGGGCTTGTTTGAGAAGCACTGATGAATACAAGTGTAAGGACAATGGATGCATATTCTTATATGGAAAAAGAATATGATGGTGCATTATATTTATGTTTCATAAGAAAGGGTTTTGCAATTTTGTTAACATCCTCAGGACTTCAAAAAAATTAAGGTCAAAACCTCTCAAAATATTGCAAGTTATTTCAAAAGCAAGCCAAATGAACATGAGTTGTTTTATTAAGATGCATGACTTGATGAATCTGGTTATATGGAATACCTTTGTTTAGAGAGATGGTAGAGTTGATTATGATTGTTTTGACGAGGTTATACCTTTTGACTTTACATATTGAACAAATAGATGCAACTTAATATGTATGTGACAAATAGGTCATGTCATATCTACACTGGGATTAATGACAAACTACAGTAAATATTACAAGAAAATAGTTAATTAGAGATTAACAAAAGTTTCCTAAAATTTTTCCTGACTGAATTATTGACTCAACACAGACTGTTCTTAAATCATTGGCTGCTAATATTTTACGATCAATTTAGTGGTAAAATATTAGTGACTAACAATAGCGGTCTCTAATGCAGTGGCTAAATTGGTTGCCTCAAATAGAAACCAATTTAGCAACCTAAAAGCAGAGACCATTCTAGGGTTGCCAAGTTTTTCTCTAAAATGAATAGAGACTTTGTATTATCTCTAAATCGGTGGTTATTAGACACTGATTTAGAGACCGATAAATAGCGATTAACCATGAGATCACTAAATAGGTCCCTAAATAGCTAGTAACACAGCGGGAGCTATTACATAGACACAAATCATGTGGTCATTAAATTGGTTGTTAATAATGATCAAGAATTTAAAAACAAATTTAATGGTCACTAAGTCCGTCACTATTTGAATTTCAAATAAAATTTTAAAATAATAAATTTAACACACAAATACAAATTAAAACCTATTTGCAATCCTAAAAATCTGTTTATAATCATAACAATCGGAAAACAAAATATTACCAAAACTAGATAGATATAAAATATAAAACACTTATCAGCATCAAATATATAGTCCTATATTATTAATTGCTTTGACTAATTTGAATCCTCCTCCTTGTCTGTCTTTGCCCTTTTCCCCTTACTATTGCACAGTTAAACACTGAAAGCTGGAAATTGAGTTATTCCATATTTGTTGGAATTGTACATCAAAGATAGCAAACTTGGTCTGCGCTTGATCTTTCTTCATTTTAAACTCATCTTTCTTTGCTCAAATGATGGCTTTGAATCTCATTTATACTCTAAATTGTGAAATAATTATAGCAAGAAATTATACTTACCTTAATAAGAGGAATAATTGAGATAATTTTTGATTTCTTATAATGGATAGATATCTAAGGTTGGTTTGCATATTGAACTCTAATTAGGTTAATAGCACGTAGTAACTATTATGTCTCTGAAATAGATGATTGTAAACTTGTTATGTTTCTTTCTTCTATTCTGATAAAATTATAGTCATGATAGAGAGTAAAATAACTTAGTTTGCATGATTAATCCTCAAATCTTCTATATTTTCATCGTCCATCTTAAAAAGGAAAAAAAAGCTAAGTAAATGGAAGTATAAAAAAAAAAGAAAAAAAGAAAAAAAAAATTCAAGCTAAAGGACGATTCTAGCATACAAAAGTAGAGTTGATGGTAGAAAGAAAATGAAAAAAACTGACGACAACTATCATCTATAATCTATAATTTCAAAAGACTACCAATGTATAAAGTAGTTTTAATATACAATTAGTAGCTCAAATAAAATTTCCATTCTCAATATTGAACTAATTGTGATTTGTCGTGTTCTGCCCTCAATATAAACATCAAAAGCATACGATAGTAAAGCTAGTGGTAAAAGAAAAATACAAATATTTGACTACAACTATCACCCATAATCTATAATTAAAAAAAAACACCAATATATAAAGCAATCTAAATAAATGATTAGTAGCTTCAAGAACATTTGTATATACAACTAGCATTTAAATTAACATTGCCTGTTTCAAAAAATAAATAAATAAACTCAAGAAAAGATAGTACAACAAGCGTACATTACCAAACTTCTTGTTGTATTTGTTTATAGAACTGAAGTTAATTTTGAGTTTCAAAATGATTTAATGTTTTTTATATATACAATCAATGTAATGTGTATTCTGTATCTTGGGCTATATCTTAAGTTTTATTCTTCTAAATTTTAGTTATTATGTGCTAATTAATGTATTATATTACATTAATATTGATTTGTGTATAGATTACTTTTTGTTGAAAAAATTAATATTGAATGAAAATTAAAGAGTTGGAAAATGTAAATACGAATTGGTATCCTGAAATTTGAATAGGAGTCTATTATTAGAATTCCAATTAATTTTTGAATTTAAAAAGGTTAACATCTCCTCAAACTCCAAAATAAATAAATAAATAAATATTAAATATTAAATAATTAATTCCAGAATTTGAAAAGTTTCAAAGTTTTTAAATTCTATAGGTTAATTAATTCGGAGTTTGAAAAGATTTTAACTATGAAAATTTTATAAATTAATTTTGAAATTTTAGCCGTTTCTAACTCATTCTATAAGCCTATGTAAAGGGCATTCTATAAGGTTAACATCATAAGGTCTCATTTTTAGCCGATCGCATTATAAGGACAAAATCCTTGGAACATTTAGCAAAAATGATTCTAATATAATTAGAACACCGTATGAATTTGCACATATCTAAAAGAATAAAGGTGAAAATGTCTCACAAGTTGAAGATTTTAGAGCAATAAAGAGTTTGATGTACTTAAATTGTGAAGCCAAAATTATCTTAATTATTTCACCATGATGAGATAAAAGCCATCTTTGAAGCCAAAAACGCACGTGATAACAGATCTCCCACCATGGCCGACTCGTTACAAGCTCCTCAACTGGTTGGGAAGTTTAGCAGTGAACCCTCAATACGCCATGCCAACTTTAAAGCCACACCATCACCTGGAGATGCAATCTTCTCCAGGAAAGGCAACCGATGGCAGAAGGCTAGTAATTTTCACAACTCCTTATTCGGGATCATGTCAGCTGTGCATGTCAATAATGTTCGTGCACCTTTCTCTTCCATGGTGCCTTCAAGGGGTGCAGGGGTCTCAGCTGTTCACCATTATCCTCCCAAACGAGTTTCTGTTAGCTGCCCAGAGAAAAGTGGTATGGCAGACAAACTTGTGCTACTGCCAACTCACTCAATGAGGTGCGACAAGTTGGTGCAAGGAAATTTGTACCAAGCATGGTCCTCACCAGAGATGGAGCTGAGATTGGTGACATAAATGCCATAAGGGACGGTGATCAACTTGTTTTTGTTAGCGACAGTTGGTTGAGAGGAGATGGTAATAACACCTCACAAGTTTGAATATTTATTTATGGCCAAATAATGACTTAATTCCTGCTTTAAATCTCAACTCTCAACTCTCAACCATGGAGTTGAGTGTTAGAGCAGGGGCGGCACTGGTCGCCTTTCTTAAAAATAATAATAATAAAATAAAAAAAACTGTTAACTCTTGAAGATCTAGATAAGTTTTGAGAATCAGGACCTTTGGACAGTTGCTCTCTATATCTTTGGGTGGGGGCATGGGAGGACGTCGGGTAGAATACAAAATTTACTCACTTGTGCGGGACCCTTTATTGATTGATGATGTGATTTAGCAATAAATAACACTACACTTCTTTCTTTTTGAGATATTTATACTCTAAATTGTGAAATAATTATAGCAAGAAATTATACTTAATAAGAGAGGAATAATTAAGATAATTTTGGATTTCTTATAATGGATAGATATCTGAGGTTGGTTTGCATATTGAACTCTAATTAGGTTAATAGCATGTAGTAACTATTATGTCTTTGAAATAGATGATTGTAAACTTGTAATGTTTCTTTCTTCTATTCTGATAAAATTATTGTCATGATAGAGAGTACAATAACATAGTTTGCATGATTAATCCTCAAATCTTCTATATTTTCATCATCCATCTTAAAAAGAGAAAAAACTTAGTAAGTGGAAGCATAAAGAAAAGTAAAAAAGAAAAAAAAAATTCAAGCTAAAGGACAATTCTAGCATACAAATGTAGAGCTGATGGTAGAAAGAAAATTAAAAAAAAAATAACGACAACTATCATCTATAATCTATAATTTCAAAAGACTACCAATGTATAAAGTAATTTTAAAGCAATCTAAATATATAATTAGTAGCTTCAAGAACATTTGTATATACAACTAGCATTTAAATTAACAATGCCCGTTTCAAAAAATAAATAAAGAAATAAATAAACTCAAGAAAAGATAGTACAACAAGCGTACATTACCAAACTTGTTGTATTTGTTTATAGAACTGCAGTTAATTTTGAGTTTCAAAATGATTTAATGTTTTTTATATATACAATCAATGTTGTGTATTGTGTATCATGGGTTATATCTTAAGTTTTATTCTTCTAAATTCTGGTTATTATATGCTAATTAATGTATTATATTACATTAATATTGATTTGTGTATATATGACATTTTGTTGAAAAAATTAATATTGAATGAAAATTAAAGAGTTGGAAAATGAAAATACGAATATGCATCCTGGAATTTGAATAGGCGTCTTATTCTAAGAATTCCAATTAATTTTTGAATTTAAAAAGTTTAAGATCTCCTTAAACTCCAAAATAAATAAATAAATATTAAATAATTAATTCCAGAATTTGAAAATTTTCAAACTTTTTAAATTTTATAGGTTAATTCGCATTTTGAAAAGATTTTAACTATGAAAATTTTATAAATTAATTTTGAAATTTTAATAGTTTCTAACTCATTCTATAAGCCGATATAAAGGGCTTTCTCCTGTCTCTCTAAGATAAGTTGTTTCTCACTTTCTTCTCTACTTTTTCTCCCATATTCTTCTTAGAAGCTCTAGGTTTAGTGTGATAAAGCTCTCATAATTCAGTTTGCCAGAGTTGCAAAGTGACATTGCCTTTCAATTGGAGACCACTGTAATATGGAAAGTAGACGCTAGTTAAAACTTAAGCTTTGGAAAGTGGTGAATTTGCTTTAAGGAAACTATGTGATACGCATGCTTGGAATCAATCGTTTTGTCTTACCGCTTCTATGATATCGAGTTTTCTCACATTCTTATAATTTTTTTTTAATTTGAATTTACTAATTAAACATATTCCACCTAAATTTTTTAACAATCTTAAAATAGATTAAAAGAAATTGAACTAATGGAATTATTGACAAGTATAAGGTTGGGATTGTAATTAAAGGCTATAAGCAGTAAGCAGGCTAATATTATTGTGATACATATTCTCTTGCGACCAGAATAAATTCTATTGAATGATAATAGCGATTATTGCTTTGAGAGGGTTTGAAATACATCTAATGGATGTAAAAATAGCATTTCTTTTTCAATGGAGATTTAGATGGAGAAAATTACATGAAGCAACCTAAAGGTTTGGTTAGTCCATGACAAAGGAAGAAAGTTTATAAATTGGTAAAGTCTTTATATGGCTTAAAACAACAAGGTAAAAAATAATGACATTAAAAGATTGCTAGCACCATGTTACGAAATGGATTTAAAATCAATGAGTGCGACAAATAAATGTATGTCAAAAAGATTGAAAAGGAATATGTCATTTTATGTCTATATGTTGATGCCATGCAAATTATTGGTAGCAATGATAAATTGATCAACTCTACTAAAGAAAAAAAAAATGTTAAATCCTGTTAGTGTAAGCCCTAGCCCCAATACATTGTATGAACTCTTATTATTTGAATAATTATTATGAGGCATCGTTTTATCTATTATTATTTCTGTGCATAGTTAATAAGATAAAATATCCTTGAATATTGGTTCTGCTCAAGTTATCAAATGCGTGATTTGGATAGTAAAACCTTGAAGTATAAACTAGAACAATATTCTAAATGACCTAGTTGATTATTTTCATGGGAATGAAAATAAATTAAGACTAGTATGTCTTTCATGAAATGGCCTTGTTTTACGGGTTATAGGATATGGGATATCAATCAAAAGACATAGATACATGTTAGGGAACAGTGTACCTGGATCGATCCGCTCTTGAGAACATTACATAGATATAAAGTCATAAGTGTTTTTCTCAAGCAATTCTTGTACTAGAATCCTTCGACCTGAAATCACTATGGATCTCGGATGAATCCTTACATGTTTTGACTTACACCTAACGTCATTCGTAATTGAGTGGCAAGTACTGGTATGCTTGGGTATGTCGCGGTTCATGCTGAGAGACATGAGTGAAGTGAAGGGATTAGCCCTCTCTGTAGAGAGAGTGAATATCACCAGCTATTTGATTAGTGAGACTTAAGTAGTGCGTGGCCACACCCAAGAGAAATGATAAGACTTATCATTTACTTAACCCAGTTAGTTCACTAAGAGATCAAGAAATTAATTAGCATTAAAATAAGGATGACTCACTCCATGCTTTACGCTAATTAAGATATTCAGTGGCAAAGGATTGTATGAGGTTGCGATAGGTTCAGTTTATTCTCGAAATTGACCTTTATTTAATATTGGGTAGTCGTATTATCTTGCTAGAGAATAATTATGATTTATGAGCGTTAAAATTGTTTAAGCTCATTGCCAATGTTAAATGGACCTATAGGATCGTACACTAAGAATGCCGGGATCAAGGTTCAGTATTTGTTACTTATTGGACCACCTATTTAGGATTTTGGTGAAAAACAAAAACTAAATTAGGTGGAGCCAATAGCTTATTTGGGTTGGGCCTTATTAAGTGTTGATCCAATCTAATCAATTTGGTTAATTAAAATAGTTTAATTAATCAAGTAAAGAAGAGATTCCTAATTTGATTAGGAGTGAAGGGTTTTTTCATATATTGGGGTTTTGGGTTTCCAATATAAATAAATGGTCTAACCCTAATATGACATAGAGAGAAAAAATAGAGTAATTGTGAGATTGTCTTTCAAGAAACCCTAGCCGCCACCCACTCTTCTCCCTTGGCTGCTGCTGTCGGATCCTGCCGCCGGAACCTAGAGCCATCGCGCCTACATCCCCTTTTCTCTTGAATCTCGGGTGCTTGCTATTCGAACCAAAAAAACAAGTGTTGTTTCTTAAGGTACTAGCATACCTGTTTGATTCGCAGAGGCGTTCGTGTGTACGTGATTGTAGAGAGGAGTCGCGATTCGCAGTCCCTTTCGATTTCGGGGAAACAAGGGTATGTTAAGAATCGTCATCAAAAGAAAGGTATAACTTTTAATTATCTATTTATTTAGAATTTAATCTTAGTTTTGACATGCATTAGGGTTTTATCATGTTTACTTGCCATTAAAATTTTGTTATCCACTGCGTATTGTCATGTATTTTCGAGTGATAATTCCCTTATTAGAGTGATAAGATCCCAACAAATCCATGGTATGACATGAAATATATGGGATTAATTAGATGATGTAGTTTTGGTAATCAAAATTATAAGAACATCATAGGGTCTTATTTTTAGCTAGTCGCATTATAAGGACAAAATCCTTGGGATATTTAGCAAAAATGATTCTAATATAGTTGGAACACCATGTGAATTTGCACATATCTAAGAATAAAGGTGAAAATGTCTCACAAGTTGAAGATTTTAGAGCAATAAAGAGTTTGATGTACTTAATAAGTTGTACAATACCAAACATAGCTTACGTAGTTAGTAGGCTAAGTAATAGTGGAATTGATCAATGGAAAGGAATTATGAGGGTATTAAGTTATTTAAGGTATACTTGTACTTATAGATATCTTATACCAAACATTCAGCAATTCGAAGGGAATACAGTGATACGAATTAGGTTTTTGACATAAAAAAATTCCAAATCATCTATTGGTTATGTGTTCACGCTAGGAGCGGTTGTATCATGGAAATCCTCTAAACAAATAGTTATATCCCTGATAAGTCCCCATGTTATAGTAACGTGAAGTGTTATTATCTTACATTAAGCATTATTTTTATCAGATTTTATCATTAATTAGTGTGTATTTGTGTGCTTTTGTGCATTGTAGGGTTATAGAGCCAATTTGGAGAAAAAGAACTAAGTTAGGTCATGTTCGTCATTGTTGGGGAGTTCTCGGACCAAGAATGATCAAGGCACGAGTCTGAACTTGTGGGTGTGTGCCAACCTCCTTTGGAGGGGTACATGGTAGTCACATTCATAATAAGTCGTGTAGCATAGGAGAACTTCGCCAAGAAGGAGAATTGAAGCAATCGACATTATCTACCATTGATTGTGTGCCCAATTCAACGGCCTCGATAAAGAACGATGAATCAGGGAGTAATCCGACGAGAGCACAGTATCAGAACTGTAGCAAGTTACTGTTCGCTGTTCTCCGAAAATCAGCAAAACAGAAAATTCACACGGCCGTGTGAAATGCCGATTTCAGCCAATTTGAAGCCGCGACTCAACATTATTTAAAAGACCTTTTGGGACTTTTTCTGGATCTTTTCACCTAGTTTCTAGAGGGTTACGGCTAGGGTTTGGAGAGGACTTTGTGGAGGATTGGAGCGCGCCATCGGCATCGACATCGAAGCCCGTCGGAAGATAGCTATTGGGGGAGCTTTCGTCGGCACCGATCCGGCGAGGTGTGCCCTAGGCTTAACGAGGAGCTTGGTGAAGAGACGAGTCGGCCGCACAAGACCACGACCACGCTACATAAGGGGGTTTTCATCTATGTTCTCAATTTGTGTTTATTCTTATACATTGATGGATTTGTATAGCCCCATGAGGAGCTAAACCCCTTGTGGGTATTCGGACTTATAGACCCTAGGATGATTTTGTTTCTATAACATGTTATTATGCTTTCTTAATTGATACTGAAAACCACTCACGAAAACCATGGGTTAAAACCACTCAAGCCCAAGGTTTTACAACAGTACAATGACAAGATACTTAATTATGGAGTACAAAGATTCTCCACTATCTACAATACTGCTATAGTCACAAGCCTATTTTACACACTAAAAAAAACAAACTTTACCTATTTTACATACTAAAAAATAAAAATTCATCTTTTTTTACAAACGAAACAAAGACTGCTTCAGTCCACTAAAAGATGAGCAATGTTCAATTCATCAAACTAAGTGAAAGGAGATTGATCATCTAAATCATAAGGATTGGATGGTTGTCCTCGAGGGATGCCCAAAGGAAGGTCTTCATCTGGATCTTCAATTATTGGAAGATAGGTAGAAGAATAATCTTCCAAGTGTTGGAGTGAAATGATAGCATTGATATCTTTGAAGTGTTGTATTGTTAGAGGGTTATTATACTTGAGATTTTTGAAAAGGAATGTCAATAGAGAATACCTCTTTTCTTGCATAGACTTTTATAATGGCATCTTCCATTACCAATGGATGATAGTAAGATTGTCTGTTGGAGATAAAGATGAATGCTCACCACAATAAATGCTCACCACAAGGACAAATTTCATGAATACTTCCACAGTAATCAAATGTCTTGCATCTCCTAAATATCCTTCTTCATAACTTGGTGGAATAGAAGTAATTGATAAATTTATGACTGCAGGAAATTTCAGCTTCTTGAATATTTTGATTATTAAATATGAGAGCTTCCAATGCTTCTGATGGAACTTGACTTGTTTTGGCCTTGTGAGTACCATTCTGCTAATCATGCCATATTGTAGTAATTTTTCAACACTAACTGATATTCCTTTTATTTCTCTGTCAATCCAGGAAAATAGCTCAAATGATGCTTTGACAATGAAAAAGCTCTTTTCACAATGACAATCTTGATGGCAGTGTGCAGTGCCTTACCATGGGGGTATGCATCATCTTTAGCCATTTTTCTCAGAAGTATCTGAGTCTGAAAAAGTCTTCATATACTGTCTTCAAAACTTTTTGTAAAATATTTGTTGTACCTCACGAACGGTTGAAGGAAATCCTTCTAGAAGTTTTTTTTTGTTTTGATTTTGGATCACATACTGGGACATCTTATCATAGTCATCAGTCATCTTTTGAAGTTCTTTAGTAAGTTCTTTTATTTCTTGTTTCTTGACTTCAATTTTTGCTTCCATTAATTTGATTGTACGACCTTGAGCAATAAAATGTTCAACAGCTGGTGGTGAGAAAACTTTTGATTGTGGTTGATGTAATGTAGAGTTATAAGGAATGATATGGTTGGGATATGTATTTTGGTCTTAGAAATACTGGCTGAGTGTTTTCATTACATGAAGAAAATGAGAATTACTTCTGGTAGCCCAAAGATTATCCAGAAGTGTTTGTTGTTGGTGATCTAGGATATTAGTAGTACGGAATTTGAGATTGGATCCTTATTGAAAGACAGGGAGGTGAAGAATAGGATGTAATGAAGGTTGTTCTTGAGCTGAAGAGGTCATTGGTATGGACATCTGCAAAACAAAATTCTATTAATCTTTTAAGTCTAATTTTGCTTTAATTTTTAGGGGTTGGTAATCCAGACTCCCATGCAAGGGTAAACCCTTAACAAGGTCCCCAACATGTAAACAGTAAGTTTTAGCTTGGTTTTATGACTTTTTATTGATCCATAAACTCTAAAAACAAGAAGCAAAGAAAAAATGGCAATGTTACTTTTCAGGAAAAAAAATACTCAACCAAACATGGTAAAGTGATTCCCTTGTATTATTTATTAGAGAAAGATGGACAATTTCCCATATACCAAACATCTTCAATGGAAGTTGCAAGGCTTCATATCTGTCTTAAGATTCACATTAGATGCTCAAATTTATATATTTATTTTGTTTTTTTAAAGATCTGTAATAATTGGAGGAACTTAAGTTTCCTAATTTAATTAACTAGATGGTCACTCAACTATTCAAGTGTTCCTATTTTAGTCACCCAACTATAAAAGTTTTTAATTTGGTCATGTGGTCTCCTTTTTTCTCACCCGGCCTTAGGATTAGGGTTAGACCAGTTTGAAATAATGGATCACAAATCAATTTTAATTTTTTATGACTTCAAGAGATTATGGGTTCATGACTTCCATTAGAGGCAAGCCCTCAATGTTAATTACCCTGGACGTTGTTGCAGGAACCTCCGATTAAGAAAATAAGTGTGAAAAAGGAAACAGGTTGTGATAATCAATTTCATTCATTTTAATAAATATGAATTCATAGACTCATTGAAAATACATGAATTTGAAATCATCTTGACTTGTGAACTGGCTTGTATCTGAACTTGTATCTTGGGCGTTTTGCATTTTGGGTTTGATTTGCATCTTGAGTTTGATTTGAATTTCAAGTTATGAATTCTCTATATTGATGGATCATAAACTTGATTTTAACTTTCCATAAGCTTCGGCTTTTATACACGTGAAGCTCCCTTCGAATTTTGACTTGTGAAGCTCTTTGGGTCTTTGACTTTTGATGTCTTGAGACTACTGAGTTCAATTGTTGATTTGTATGAACCTCCAAATCTTGATTCTTTCATATCTTTGAATTTTGACTTGGCTATTTTGGCTTTGAATATATATATATATTGTCACATAATATCTGTGTATATTTGAACATAGCCACTGCATGTACGTCATCACTATGTCGCATACCTTGTTACCGTCTTGAGGTATGTGTCTCATTACCACTTGAAATTTATATATTATCCAAACTTGTCGCTGCCTAGAGATTAATATCCTTGTCATTGTTTCGGGATAAATATATATAGATATATATTTTGGGATGCATATATATATATATATATATATATATATATATATATATATATATATATATATATATATATATATATATATATATATATATAGCATGATGGGGCCCGCCATTTAAAAAAAATTCTTTTTTTTTTTAACTGATGCACGTGAGTACACATGCATTGCATATTCTCCTTAATACTTATTCATTTCCATCGTGGGACCCGTTCTTTTGATTGATTTTTTTTTGTATAGTTCACATTTCACACAGCCGCACATAGAGTGGTAATTTTCACAAAATAATTGGAATATACTGCATGAGACTTTTGTCATGCTGGTCCCATGCTCTCTCTTTTTTTTTAATTATTATTTATTTATTTATTTTTACGTACGGATATGGACATCCGTGCTTCTCATTTTTCATTCCCTTGCACTTCATTTCATTATTCATCATTGGAGTAGACTACACAAAGGCAATGCTAAAAATCAGATTAAACAAACAGCTTTCATGGCATCTTGTTCTTGTGTTTCATTGGATATGGCAACAGATTTAAACCCAGCTGAGCTCATCAACTCCTCCCGAGCCCACAATATCTTGCGCATACCTCAATTATTAGAGATGCAATCTGCAACAAGATAATCCATGCATGGTGACTTTGTCATTGCCATCACCGAGCCCACCATGTCTTTTAGTACTTTAAATATCTTTGAACTCACTTTCATGCAAACTGCACTTAGATACTTCTTAGTATATTATGGTGTCTGCATATGCATGGTGGCACTAACTTTGACGTACGTACTGTTTCCATAAAGGTAGGAAATTGAAGGCACTATGAGTTAGTTTCCATGACACTAAATTAGCCAGAGAATCTTTAGTATCTTTTGAATTAAGAACACATTTGTAGGCAGCTTCCATCAAATTAATTACCCTCACAATCTTTGGGTTCCAACAGTGAGTCATAAACATCCAATGATCATTCATCAACGGTGCTCATGTACTATCATCCATATTCTCAAGTTCAACACCTTCAAAAGTTTCATCAGTGTATCATGAAACATCATGAGATATCATCTTGTATTTAATTGTAGAACCAACATCATTATCTTATTCCAGTTGGCTATGTAGTTAATCAGCAGGGTCAACATCAATGTCGTGATCATCTTTAGCATCTTCAGGAAGATTGAAACCCTTTGGATTTTCTATCCTATATCACTTGATATCTCTTCAATGCAAACTTGTCACATTCTTGAATCTTCATGACAGCTCCACAGCTTTCTTTCTCCATTATATATATAATGCATCTTCATGTAGGTAATGGCATGATCATCATCTTGTTTTAGAACATACAGAACCTTGGTTAACATGCTTTAATGCCTTCTCTTTAGCACAGAGAACTAAAACCAACAATATTCTGGTCTCAGATTGGAGACTACTTCTTCCGCTCCAGACCCCACTGCAAGCCATGATGTCAAAGTTCACTAGGATGAGGATTTTCAGCACAGCACCAAGTCTTGAACACTGTTATCAGCTCATCTTAAATTCAGCAGTTCCATTGCTAGGATACTTTTTTTTCTGCTTTCTGTGGCAACCTCTTCTCATGTCTTGCTTTATCAATGTAGAGCACCGCCTTCTATGCTAGCACTGCGCTCGGTTGCTCCTGAATGCGTTGTCTTATAGCTTTCAATGAAGGGTCTAGCTACCATTGGGTATCATCATCATCATCACCATCACTATCATTAAGAATCCTTGGGAACCAAGACTGGGACATGTATGACGGCAGCAACAACGAGCAAGAACTTTGAGCTGACGGCCAGTGGCAGTGGGCAATGACTTTAACAGCGGTGACCGGTAAAAGTCATAAACAAAGGCAGCGACCTTCTTCCTTTGGTGACGATGTCAAGCGACGAGCAACAGCATGGATGCTTCTTCTTGGCCAGGCTCCTCTCTGGTTCGTCTCCTTCTTCTTTCTTCTTCTTGATGGCGTTCTTGGATATTGGGGATGCTTCCCGGACATGGGCTTCTACTAAGAAAGAACTTTCCCAGATATGGACATCTTCTCCTTCTCTCCCGCTGTTTTCTCAGTGGCCGCCCTACCCTTCAAGGGCTTCTTGATCTTAAATGTCATCGTTGATCAACGTCGAGAATTCTGGTATTTAAGGGAGGCAGCAGCAGCAGCGGCAGCAACAGCGGTGATGCCGGCAAGAAACCAACGACGTTGGCAGCGAGAGGATCTTCTCTCGTTCGTCCTCCTTCAACTTTCCTCTTATTTCTTTGGCCCATAATTGTAATGCTTGAAGTGTTTTTCGAGAAAGAGAGAGAGAGAGCTGGAGATGGCAGCTGCCATTGATGGAGCTTCAAGACAATCACTCTCAGTCTCCCTTCTTCATCTCGCACAGCAGCAATGGCAACGGCAACAACAACGATGATACAGCAGCGGCGACAGGAAGCAACGGCAGGCGATGGCGACGATAGCTGCAACAGCACCGGCGACTTTTGTAGGGAGGGGATCTTCTCTCGTCGGTCTTCCTCCTTCTTCAAATCTCTTCTGGCTAGTTCCTTCTTTTTTTTTATATATTTCTATATATATATATATTTTGCAGGGACTATATGTCACGCCCCAGCCCCACGGGGCGGACCCGCTGACAAATCGGCCGCATCCAACGGGGCGGACCCCACTGGGTGCAAGGCCTCAGATTTGACCTGGTCAGAGTCAACCTAATAGGCAGAACAGGAATAATAACAATAACTACCAACAAATCGACAGAAACAGAGTCGATACAAATATGAGCTTAAGCAGCTCTACAAACAACCATGCCACACATACAGGTCCTGAATAAAATACAGACAGAATACAAGTCGCACTCACACAGGAGAGTATAAACTGATATGAGCTTAATCAATTACATAAATAAACCAATAAATAATTAAATAATTAAATAACTGAAATAAATTGCCACTGAGTTACCTTATAATGGCAATACAAAGATAAACAGGTGCGAGAGCCTACCTGGTACCGAGTCACAAAGCTAAGTTCGGCAAGTCCCACGGACTAAGACTCGCTACGGAAATCTAATCCAACAAAATAAATTATACTTAGATAACACTCTTGGGCCAGGCCTAACTCACAACCAATCCACGGCCTGAAGAGGGTCACACTAGGCAAACAATAAATAAGGCCACACAAACCAGAAATTTAACTAAAACAATTACTATAAAAGCTCAAGAGATAAAATCAGGAAATTCTAATAATGATTTCTATGAAATAGACTCATCAACTAATTCATTAAATAAAGCTACCAGGTCAAGCACAAACTAAATAAATCTTGAAACTAGCCCAACAATGTTACCAGCAATTTAAAACAAACTAACTTAAAGGGGCAGTTTCAATGTCTCAGAAAAATGGATTCTTTTAACTAAAAAAATTAAAATGCCATGAAAATAAATAAATACAAATTAAAGTGATCTCACACATGGATAGATAACAAACGCTTGATCACACAAACATGAAATATTTTAATTAACTCAAAAGAATGCTTAACACCCTTGACATGAATGCCTAAACAAGAAGCCAAAAACACTCATCAATAGCAACCCATAACCATGAAAACAATAACAATCACATGGTTATAAGAATACTCAAGGTTCTCACAGAAACATAAGTTTAAGGCATTTAACACTAAGCATTGGTTAAGCTAATCAACAACAAAGCTAACCGAAAATTAACCAGGTTGCAATATAAATACACAACATACAAATACTCAAAGTAATAACTCTACAAGTACAAACACACAAGACTAACTTAGCAAACCAGTCCAAACAAAACAATCATAAAACACCAAGCTTAAGGATTAGCAAACAAGATGAGAACCTTGAACTTTGGTGAAGAAAATAAATCCGGAAATTTGTCTCCTTGGCAGCTGCCTCCTCAGCACAAGCAATCCAAGAGCAAGATTGGTTGAAAGTGAAGAAGAACAAGAAGTTCTGGAAGAGAAATGGTCTTCAAAAGCAAGCTTTAAGAGAAGCCAATCTCTTCAATAATTCAGCCCAAACAACACCAAAATCCTCTCTCGACCAGATCCACAACTTCGGGCAAAAAGACAAGCGTGGGCTCCACCACTCAGCCCCACAGACCCCGTCAGCTGGTCAAACAAAAACAAAGGAAAAAAATTACCAAACATTACACTATATATCAAGAAGCTCCTCCAATCTGGTCCTCCTCTCCCTTTTTTTAAAGCATTCAGGCCTTCGTTGGATTGTTGTGCTGATCGTGGAGAAACGTGGAGCGGTTGGTGAACGTGGAGCGGTTGGTGAACGTGGAGCGGTTGTGAAGATCGTGAGGCGACCACGACACCCCACGGCAGGCTTTATTTTTTTTTATTTTTGTTTATTTTATTTATTTATTTTATTTCTACTTATTATTATCATTATATATATATATATATATATTAATATTGTACTTATCAAGATTTACTTTGTTTTATTTTCTTCTTATATGATTTTTTTTAATATGCTATTATTATTATATTAATATCTATTTTTTTATTTCGTTTTATTTTTTTTTTATTATTTTTTATTTTTATATATATATTTTAATTATTTTAATTATATATATATATATATAATGTTATTATTATTTTTTTATATTATATATATTTTTATTTTATTTGATTTATTTTAATATATTATTTTTATTATTATTATTTTTTGTCTGATTCGATTTATATAGATAAATATATTTTATTTTATATTATTTTATTTTATTTGTTTTTTATCTGGTTTGATTATATATATATATATTTAATTTGATTTGATTTGATATATATATTATTTTTTTTATCTTGTTTGATTTTGATTGATTTTTTTCCTTTTAATATATTTTGATTTAATTTAATTTAATTTATTATTTTCTTTTGCCTCGTGATTTGTGTCTATGTTTGATCTTGGGATAGGGATCGCCTCGGGATTTAAACATTTTAGATCGCCTCGAGATCGGTGCTCTTGGCTGATCTTGATATTTGAATATTTTTAGATCACCTCGAGATCGGTGATCTTGATATTTGAATATTTTCAGACCGCCTCGAGATCAGTGCTCTCGGCTGATCTTAAGATTTGAGTATTTTTTGGATCACCTTGAGATCGGTGCTCTCAGCTGATCGCGAGATTTAAATATTTTGGATCGCCTCGAGATCGGTGCTCTTAGCTGATCCGGAGATTTGAGTATTTTTGTATCGTCTTGAGATCGGTGCTCTCGGTTGATCGCGAGATTTAAATATTTTGGATCGCCTCGAGATCGGTGCTCTTAGCTGATCCGGAGATTTGAGTATTTTTGGATCGCCTTGAGATCGGTGCTCTCGGCTGATCTTGAGATTTGTGTATTTTGGATCACCTCGAGATCTGTGTCTTCGGTTGATCTAGGGATTTGTATTTTGAGATTATCTTGAAGATATCTTCTAGACTTATCTTGTATATATCCAAATATGATGAGATTTATTTATCTTAACCACTAATTTGATTATGATTAGTCTTATATGCGATTTTAAAATTTTAATTTGATTTAAATTAGGATATATGAATTTTTTTATATATATAAACAGGTCATCCAACTTTGAAATTACGTTCAATTAGGTCACTCAAGCTCACACCGTTAACGGTGTCATGAGGTGGTGATACATGTCACCCATTTTTTGCCACATCAGCACAACCACGTGCCATAAAATAGGGTAAAATACCTGGATTGTCACCCAAGCATTTGAGTGTTCCTATTTTAGTCACCCAACTATAAAAAAATTTTAATTTGGTCATCCAACGTTGAAATTATGTTCAATTGGGTCACCCAACCTCACGCCATTAATGATGTGCTGATGTGACGATACATGTCACCCACTTTTCATCATGTCAGCACAACCATATGGCATAAAATATTGTTCTTTTTAGTTCAAGTTACCATGTGGCTTAAATTACAAAATTGACATTCATGTGGCATGAAGAGCCACATATATAAACTGTAATATATTATATTTGAGAGAATTAACTATGTCACTAACAGCATTTGAAAAAAATTACATATAGTGATTGAATTTTATTAAAAATATTGCATCAACATGAACTTTGACAACTTACAAAAAGTTCATGTGATGCTTCACATAAAATAATTAGGGTACCCAAACAATTAAATTGGAAAAAAAAAACATGGATAACTCTTTATAACTCCAAGCCAATTGCAAATTTTGCCAATCAATCTAAACTTAACATCAACATTAGAAAAAGAATGATAGAGGGAAATCATCTCCTCGATTGTATACACCACTTTTCTTTTTCTTCGTTGGCAGCATCATTTAGCTTCAACATCCAAAGTGGCATTATGATCATCGGTGTGGGCAACCCTCACCATCTTTAGGTTTTGAAAAGAGGAAAAAAGGAAGAATGAAAAGGGTTAGAGGTATTCTCTATACTTCTTAACAATGAGGTTTTATGATTTTGAATGGAAGAATGAAAAAGAGAAAGAAGCAAGATGAACATCGGGAGAAGTAAAAATAGGGAAAAGCTATTCATGCCACGTGAATGTCCACGTAGGCGTCCACGTGGTAACTTAAGCCACATGGTAAATTGAATTGGAAAAAAAATAATATTCTATGCCACGTGGTTGTGCTAACATGGTAAAAAAATAGGTGACATGTATTACTACATCAACTCATCATTAACGACATGAGCTCGGATAACCTAATTAAACGTAATTTCAAAGTTGGATGACCAAATTGAAATTTTTTTATAGTTGGATGACTAAAATAGGAACATTTGAATATTTGGGTGACCATCCAGGTATTTTTACTATTTTTATACCACGTAGCTGTGCTGACGTACCAAAAAATGAGTGACATGTATCGCTACGTCAACACACCGTAATTGAAGTGAGGGTGAGTGACCTAATTGAACATAATTTCAAAGTTGAATGACGAAATTGAAATTTTTAATAGTTGGGTGACTAAAATAGGAACATTGAATAGTTGGGTAACCATCCGGGTATTTTACCCATTAATTAATTATTTTTTTATCTCTTTCTTTCTCTAGTGTCTGAGAAATCAATTCCTACCCAATTTTGTTTTATTTTTTACCGTGGATAAGTCATCACGCACACATCCACCACATTTCAACCACGCATTAGGAGGAAGTCAAACCCTCAGCCTCTTACATAGGAGTCAAATATCTTATTGCTTAAATATTATAATAGTGGCACCTATTTTTTAATTGAGGGAGTATGACCCTTATTCTCTTATATGGGAGTCAAATATATTATTGCTCGACTATTACTACAGTGACATTAAATTACCAAACGCCAGTAATGGTGATTGATGGAGTTAAGTTTGAATTTATATGACGAAATTGCCCTTACGTGGGAAGTTGTGGCATTTGCGACATGGTTTGACTATAATGCCCTTGTGTGCAATGGTGTTTCCGCTTTTAGAGGAAGCGGTTTATTTTTATTTGTTTGATCCCGAGAGAACACCATTACTGGCGCCGGTTATTTCCTATTATCGCCTGGGCATCTTGCTATCATCGCCTGTTCAGCAGTGTTTCTAAGGAGAACTCCCGCTCTAGTTTTCGACATTTCATCAGTTTTCCAACCAAGGTAATGAGGCGATGAAGCTGTGCCGTTTTTCTTTTGTTTTTCGCCATTACGTTTCTAAAGTATTGTCTCTGTTGTTTTTGGCAGTACGTTTTCATGGTTTCATTATTGGATGATATTGTAGTTTGCATCAAGATTTTCTGGCTAGGGTTTTGTTTGTCTGTGCACAGGATCGAAGGCGAGAGTGTTGTGGTGAAGGAGATTTTTCGATGGTTATGCACACTCATTTTGATTTCAAATGTTTATAATGTATGTTTCCCCTTTAATTTGATATGGGTTTAAGTTGTGTTTAAAAGTATCAGTGTAATGGTTGGATTTTCTGTGGAACACATGTCATTTCCGTTTAACAAGTTTCGTTTCCGTTTAAGTATCGAGGTTTGTGTTTAACAAATGAGGTTTCTATTTAACAAAAGAGGTTTCTGTTTAATACATAGAGTTATTGTTTAATAAATAACTCTAAACAGATGTATTGTTCCTTCTTGTAAGGTTTTGGTCATGGCGGTCAACCTAGTTAACGGCCGATGCTACTTGACACCGGTTATCCAGACTTTGAATGAATTGAAAGTTCACATGACTGGACAACACTGGGAGATCATCAGAAGGACACCGTTCGCGACTTTGACCGAGATTGAAGCTGTCCTCCAAGAGAGAGCCCTCATTAATTCTCTGCTGCAGAGGTTCGATGACCGCAGCAACAAATTCAGGATCGGGGCTAACCTCATGAGTTTCAGGCCTCAAGATGTGGGTCTCATCCTTGGTCTACGCTGTGATGGAAACACAGTCGTATTCCAGAAGAAGAAAACGCACTCGGCATTCGAGCTGAGGTATTTTTCAAGATCTTACAAGAGAAATAAAGACTCCATGAAGAGAACACTTGAGCGGATAGTTCACGAGAGGGAGGAAAAGGAGAATTTTGTAAAGCTCCTCATGGTGTACCTCATGGATACTATCCTCTTCCCTAACACTTCCTGCTCTGTTCCTGTTTGGATCGTTAACTACGTCGATGACCTACCGGCCATGGGATGATATGCATGGGCTCAAGCGACCCATAAGTGGCTAATGGAGGACGTTCCACAAGCGGCCGCTCGAGTGCAAGCGAGATGCACCGGGAACAAGACCAACACGGGGTACGTCAAAGGTTGCTCGGCTGCGTTAACCACCTGGTTCTATGAGCTCACCGGCACCGGCAAGAAGTTGCATTTTGGCTAGACCTCAAGGATCCTGTGCTACGGTGAAAACAGCTACCGAAAGCAAGTGTCGGCAAGAACTTTTTTTCATCACTTGAAGGAAAAGAGGTAATGAATCTATTTAAGTTTAGTTTATGTCGTTTAAATATATGTTTCTGTGTTTGACAAACTCTTTTAGTGTTTAAGTTTAATAATTCGTATTTAACCAAAGTTTTACTGTTTAACTTATTTTGTTAACATGTAACACCATATGTTTATTGTTTAAAAGTATTGGATTTTTACAATTGTTAGTTTCCCGAACTGGTCGCCGCCAACCCGGACGAAGAAATATTTGTTGGGGCCACCCGTCGCGGAGCTGCCACCGGCCACGGAGGTGATATTCCTCCCGCTCCCGCTCCTGCTCCTGTTGCGTTGGCGAGCAAGACTCCAACTCCGCCTACAAGAAAGAGAGATGATCGGCCAACATCATCAAAGCGCGTCCGATGCCGATCACTTTCTCGGAGCCCTTCCCGCGCACGGACTACTCGCTGATGGGCAAGCCCTCCTCCACCCCCCCCGATAGCAACAAGCGACAAGCTGACCAGACGTCTATTGCAGGCGTGCGAGATAATGGTGCAAGAGTTCCCCAGTCTTGTTGCTCGCGTGGATGCTCTAAAGGCATGTTCGTAAGCCAAGACGACGTTGCTCCCTCCGCCGGCTGACTATGATAACACCTCCGGCAGCCCCGATGCAACGAACGTAGCCCAAGTGTTTGCCAAAGACTACGTTCTTGTGAGAGCATTCGAAAGAGTCCCGCGCAGGAAGAGGCTTGCGTGGAGGAAATCAATGATGTCCCTCTCTCCGCCGGCTGACGTCGAGACAACAAAAGTACCAACTGTTGTCGAACCAACAATGGCAGAGGCTCAGCCAACTTCAGTTCCGACCACGCCATTGGAAAAAGGACAGGCAGTGGTTCCGCCGGCTGCAATGGATGTGTCTCGGCCTGATGATGTGACTGTCGATATCCAGAAGATAATTGAATCCCTTGTTAGTGAACTCCCTGTGTTGGAGGCACCAGCACCGGCATACGACAGTTGTACGTCGAAGGCAAACACAATCCTGCCCACAGTGGCACCAGAAGTGAATAAAGACTCTGTGGCATTATCGGAGTTGACTCAGCCCACACTGGCAGCTGAATCGAATAAAGACGTTGTGGCCTTACCGGCATCGTCATCGATTAAAGACTCTGTGGCAATACCAGAGTCGAATAAAGAGGCTGCCAAGAAAGGGCAAGGAGACATCGATGACACGCAGAAAAAATTCGTTCCAAAGAAGAAAAAATATGCCAGAATGTCGCGTCTCAACCAATTCGAAGAGGAGATAATAAGAATCTTCCTCAACTGTGTCATGGACTCATAAGTATTATATATTTATGTTATCAGTTAAATATATATAATTACAGTTTAAATATTACTGCTAGTATTTAACTTTTTGTACGTTCAATTTAACTTTGTAAGTTAGCGTTTAACTATATTAGTTTCCACTTAATTATGAAATTTATTGTTTAATTAAGTTTGTTACTATTTAACATCAGGACTGTCGTATGGAGGACTGGCGCAGTTCAGACTACATGAGAGGCCGTGTTCACGTTGGTGGAGGGTAAGGAGACGGTAACAAACGATGTCGTCGACGCCTTCGTCTACATCATTCAGAAGTCGCAGAAGCTTCAACCGTATCGTTATAAGAAGCGCGCTTCCATTACCCGTCCACTTGCACTATTCCTCTCCCAAATGGAGGACACGGCAGAAAACGCTCTCCGCATGATAGACGATTCTACGCGGAACGTCCATGAAGTCAACATCGTAATCATGCCTATAATTTTGCATGAGCATTTCCATCTCCTCGTTTTGGACAACATAACCCAAGAATACAGGCACTACTCTTCCTGCTAGAGCGAGGAATACGATAGAAACGCCAACGATATGGTAAGCTCCCGTGTTAACTATAGCGGAAATATCGTACTTCCTATTTGTACATCTTGACTTTAAAATTTATTTGTTTACAGCAGAAACTGTTCGATAATTGCATCGAGATGGAACTTGGCGAGCCGGAGACGTCCTCGTACCCCTCTATTCACGACAGGAGCACTCCAAGATAAAAACAAGGAAGTTACAACTGCTCTGTGTATGTGATGCGGTTCATTGAGCAACTTCTTGCTGACGAAAAGCTTTGGGTACTACAAACGGATGTCCCGTACTTACGTCTAAAGTACGCCGCACGCATACTTTTGGATGGGAGGGCAGCTGGCGTCGGTGATAAAGGGGAGACGAGTTCGACAGCCGATGCTGTATAAAGTTCTTTGTTAATTTTAATGTAAACTTTGTAACATACATTCTTTTGCAATAACATATGAAATTTGTTCATGTCAATATCATTGTTTCCATATAATAAAGATTGTCTCCCTTTATACTTAGCAGTCTCTATTTAACTTTCATTGTTAACGTTTAAAATATATTGTTATTGTTTACATTTCAATGTTTCGGTGTAACTATCCGTGTTTCTTTGTATCTGAAAACTGTACTATTTAACTTTAACTGTTTATGTTTAAGTATTAATGGCTTTATGTAAATAACTCAGTCTCTGTATGTATCATAAACAGTGATTCATAATTAAATAAGTATTTTCTTTTGAAATCTGAATTTATTGACGATAAATGCGAGAGTTTGTAACGAGTATG
The DNA here is from genome assembly GCA_020875875.1 of Dioscorea alata. Lineage (NCBI taxonomy): Eukaryota > Viridiplantae > Streptophyta > Magnoliopsida > Dioscoreales > Dioscoreaceae > Dioscorea > Dioscorea alata. The sequence goes on along the minus strand of CM037020.1, from coordinate 21,560,045 downwards.
CATGGGAAGTCGTGCGTGTGCGACATGGTTTGACCACAACGGCCATTGCAATAATTTCTCCGTTTTGCGATTCTACCGGGGTTTAACTCATGGTATTCCAAAGTGGCGATAATCTCTCGGTTTTTGGAATTTTTCATCACTCACTGCAGAAATCATTGTCTCGAAGGAGAAGTTATGGCTTTAAACCTAGTTAATGGGCGATGTTGCTTGACACCGGTAGTGGAGACGATGGCTGAATTAAAGTTCACATAAGCGAACGCCACTGGGAACTTATACGAAGGACACCGTTCGCTGCATTTACTGAGGTGGAAGCGCTATTGCAAGAGAGGGGCCCTCTTGATTTCCTGTTGCAAAGGTACGATACCAGCACAAATAAATTCAGGATCGGGACAAGCCTGCTGAGTTTCAGGCCTGAAGATGTCGTCCTCATTCTTGGTCTGCGTTGCGATGGAGACACAGTCATCTTTGAGAAGAAGAAATCACGCATGTCTTTCGAAGAGAGGTATTTCTCAAAAACATATGAGAGACACAAAGACTCCATCAAGAGAACTCTTGAGCATCTTATTTGGCAGAGTGGAGAAGAAGAAAATTTTGTCAAACTCGTGATGGTGTACCTTATGGGTACAATCCTCTTCCCGAATACGTTATGCTCGATTCCAAATTGGCTCGTTGATTATGCCGATGATCTACAAGGCATGGGCCGATACACTTGGGCGCAGGCGACGCACAAGTGGCTTATGGATGACGTCCCACAAGCTGCAGCACGAGTGCATGCAAGATGCGCTGGAAAGAAGATCCAGACAGGGGTTCATTAAGGGTTGATCAGTCGCACTGAACATTTGGTTTTATGAGCTCGCAGGTTGCGGAAACAAAGTAAATTTTGGCAAGAAACCAAGGATGTTATGTTACGGTGAAAGTAGCGGCCGGAAGCAAGGGTCGATAGAATCCATCTTATCATCTATTGAGAGAAAGGAGCTAATAATAGACATCACCGTTTAACATTTGTCGGAATCATTTAATAATACTTTTCCCTGCTTAAACATTATAGTTATCGTTTAAAAAAGACATTACCGTTCACGTTTATATATTAATGTTTAAATATAATATTTACCATTTAACTATATCATGTATATGTCGCATATGTTATTGTTTCAATTTTGTCACTTTGCTGATATTGTGGTACTTACGTATGTTAGTTTCATGAGCTGGTCCCCGCGAATACGGATGAAGATATATTTGTTGGGGCCACCGGCCGGAGAATGCAAGATGAGAGTCCAATCTTTTCCGAGCGCGCTGGATGCCTTTCCCCTGGTACCAGCCCAACGCGCGCACATATTCCTCCGCGGCGGAGGAGTCCCACCTAAACCGCCAGACGCAAACTCCCCCCACGACCTCAACAGATTCCTCGATCGCGGCACAAAGCGACGATGTCACCACACGTCTATTGTAGGCGTGCCAGATATTGACAACCTAGTTCCCTCGGCTTGCCACTCGGGTTCAGGCAATGGAAGGACCATCAGAATCGAATGCGCCATCCAGCCAAACAAATGAAGTACCCAACGCGGGCGCTACTAATAAAAGCCCAGATGCAGCGGAGGTAGGCCCGGCGAATGCCGACGCGGTCAGTGGGATGAGCTCGGAGTTTGACGACGACGAGGTCATTGGGATCGCCATTTGAAGAAAGTCACGTTTTGAAGAGAGGTGCGAAAAGAATGAAAAGAAGAAAGCGTCTCTCTCCAAAGGGTTCTGATGAGACAATAGCAGTGTCGAAGAAAGACAATAGCGGCAACGAACAATCCGCAGAAGTACGACATGACACGACACGACAATAGACATTACCGTTTAACATTTGTCGCAATCATTTAATAATACGTTTCCCAGCTTAAACATTATAGTTATCGTTTAATAATAGAAATTACCGTTCACCTTTACGTATTAGCGTTTAAATATAATATTTACCATTTAACCACATTACATATATGTCTATCAAGCATATGTTATTGTTTCAGTTTTGTCATTTCGCTGATACTGTGGTACCATTTAACGAACAAAGCGTCTCTCTCCGCAGTCTTACCATGAGACAATAGCAGCATCCAATTTAGACAATAGCGGCAACAAACAATACCAACAAGTACGGCACGACTTCATTCCGGAGAAAAAAAATACTCCGGACATTCGCGGCTCGACATTCTTGAGCAAGAGTTGATAACGATCTTCCTCAACTACCATATTTACAAGTATGTATGAAGTGTTTGAGTTTATGTTTAAATTTTTACTTTACCATTTACTTTTCTATTTCTCCGTTTAATATTTAGTGGAACCATTTAATTTTCAAAGTTAATTATGAAAAGTTTTTCTTGCCATTTAAGTATATCTGAATTTGTTTAACTATATTGTTATCGTTTAACCTCAGTACTGTCGTCTGGAGGAATGCCTGTGTCAGCACCACACGAAAAATCTATTATTTCTGCTTGAAGGAAAGGAAATGGTAATAGACGATGTGATGGATGCGTTCGTTTGCATAATTCAGAAGTCCCTGAGGAGAGTACCATATCCGTATAAGAAGCGCGCCTCCATCACACGACCATTGGCACTATTTATGTCCAAGAAGCATGACGCGTGTGACACGGCGATCGCTATGATCGGAGATGCAGCGCGTAACCTGCGTAAAGTTGACATGGTAATCCTCCCGATAATCATGAAGGAGCGCTTCCATTTGGTGGTTCTTGACGATGAAAAACAAGAATACAGGCATTATTCCTCTTGCCGAAGTGACGTCTACGACATAGACGCGTTTGCAATGGTTAGTTCCTTCATAAATAGAGTTCCATAACTAGTATTTTATTAACTGGCCAACTAACATCAACTTGTGTATCTTAACATAAGAGACTATTTAACTATTGCGTGGATATGGAGTTGGGCGAAGCAATGACTCTACTGTACCCGCTAATTCACGATAGAGAAAGGAGAGTCCGGAAACGAGGAAGTATCGACTGTGCCGTTTACATCATGCAGTTTATCGAACAAATACTTAAAGGTGAAAAGCTACGGCTACCGCAAAAGCATGTCCCTTACTTAAGATTTGATAAACGCGTAACTGTACATATTATTTATGTATGTTTGTGTATTTATTGAGTATTTTTACATGTGTGGATGCCTGTTTTCGGTCTAAATTGTTTTATTTCGTGTTACAGGCACAGAAGTTACCGCGGGGAACTCGTCAATGAGATTTTTAGAAGAAATTGACAGGAAAAGGCCATTTTCGAGCCGGTACTATAGCAGGCGTACTATAGCATTTTCTGTAGCACTCCACTGCAGTAACTTACACAAAACTCGGGGAGCTACAGTGCCCGTATGCCAGCCCGCATAACTTGCTGGAATTGGGTTTTTAAGGAGGGGAGTTCATTTTTTCTAAGGGAGGGAGTCCCTAGGTCTTGAGCTCTCTTGCCACCATCTTCAAATCGGAGCTATGAGCTGCCGTCGGAGGCCATTTTCGGGGAGAGGACGACGAGGAGAGCGACATACGACGAGATCCACCTTCTTGATCCACTCTTGAGAGGAGAATCGACGAGGGAAGCCACCCTTTGGTGGCGTCTTTGGAAGTGTCATTCGGCCTCTATCTTTCGAGGGGGTGTTCTTGTCTTTGTATTTGGTTGTTTCCATGTATTATCTTGTGTATTTTGTATTCATGAGCAACTAAACCCCAAGGTCACTGGGTATAGGTAGGTGAACCTTGGTGGTGAACTCGTGTAGGATGCTTGCTTGACTTGATTTATGCATTTTGGGACTTGTTTGTGAACCTTGTTTGGTGTTCTTGATTGCGTGGTATGCATGAGAACTCTGTGTATCAATGTTTAGAAAATACTAGGAAGCATGACCCTTGCCCTAGTATTAGGCTCACCAAGCTTGGTAGGGATACATGTACGAATACGCTGTGACCATCGGGTATTTGTACCCCTCCAATTGTTATGGTTGACCTAGGTTGTGTCTTCGCCCTAACTTGAGAAACCTCTTGCTCCCTTCGCAATCGTGTAAGGATTCGAGCGGAAGGAATTCCGTACTCGATACTTGTACCGGATTAGGGACCAATTTCCGCGACCATCGGGTTGGTCTAACTTCGAGTTTCTCGGTCCAAACTACCCATTTGCATGCTAGTTAAGGCAACTCCTGCACTTTAGTAGCCCCCTTGGTAATCCTCATTCGTGACCCTCTCTTTATATTGTTTTTACCCCTCAATCATTGCCTCCGCCTTAGAGTAATTTTCTTGCATGTTAATTATCTTTTTACTTTTCTTTGCACAACACTCGACTTGATCGGCCAAACAATCATACGAAGAGGAAGTAAGGGTAGATTCTCGGGCCCTTGGGAATACGACCCCCTCGCGCTTGCATGAAGGGTATTACTTGACGACCCCGTGCACTTACGGGCTGTATCATCAAGATTAAAGTATGTTACCCGCATACTTATCATAGAGAAAGGAGTCTTCAACTTGGGGGGGGGGACCCGACTTGAGTTATTGTTTTGAATTGTCTCTGTGTAACAATGTACGTTATCTATTTAAAATATATATCCTTCGTGTAAATATCATTGTTTCCATATAATAAAGATTGGCTCACTTTATATTTGGTAGTCACCATTTAACTTTCATTGTTATCGTTTAAGAATTATTAATAATATTTACAATTCAATGTTTCCGTTTAACTAGCGTTGAAGGGTGAATTTATTTACGATAAATGCGAGAGTTTCAGGCCAGCACCAATAAATTCAGGATCGGGACAAGCCTGCTGAGTTTCAGGCATGAAGATGCCGCCCTCGTTCTTGGTCTGCATTGCGATGGAGACGCAGTCATCTTTGAGAAGAAGAAATCACGCACATCTTTCCAGGAGAGGTATTTCTCGAAAACGTACGAGAGACACACAGACTCAATCAAGAGAACTCTTGAGCAACTTGTCCCGGCAGAGGGGAGAAGAAGAAAATTTTGTCAAACTCCTGATGGTGTACATCATGGCTATAGTCCTCTTCCCAAATACGTCATGCATGCTGATAAGTGCTTGTGTTATAGTAATACAAAGTATTATTATCTTACATTGCGCATTACGTTTCTCAGATTTAATCACTAATTAGTGTGTATTTGTGTTCTTTTGTGCATTAAAGGGTTGTGGAGAAGATTTATAGAAAAAGAAGCAAGAATAGGTTATGTTCGCCATTGTTGAGGAGTTCTCAGACCAAGCAAGGAACAAGGCACGAGTCTAGACTTGTGGGTGTGTGCTAACCTCCATTGGAGGGGCACAAGGGCAATCACACTCACAAAAGTCTATAACCCGTGTAGCATTAGAAAACTTTGCCAATAAAGAGAAATGAAGTAATCGACATAATCTAACATTGATTGTGTGCCCAATTCAACGGCCTCTATGAAGAACGATGAATTCGGGAGCATTTCGCGGTCACTGTAGCAGCAATGTAGCTTTGTACCGTAGCAAAAATCACTGTAGCAAGCTACTGTTCACTTTTTGCCGAAAATCAAGATTTCAGAGAGTTCACACGGCCGCGCGGAAATTCTACCGAAAAGTACTGTAGCAAGTTACTGTTCACAGCCCGGCGAAAATCAGCAAAACAGAATTTCCACACGGGCGTGTGGAAATTCTGCAGCCCGTGTGGAAAATCCACAGGGGCGTGTGGAACTCCGATTTCAGCCCAATTTTAGCCTATAAATAGCCCGTTTTTAGATCTATTTGGAGACCCCCCTTCTATCTCTTGCCTATCTTTTGGTGGGCTTTCGGCTAGGGTTTGGAGAGGTTCTTGGAGGTCTTTGGAGGCGATTATATGGCATTGGCATCGACATCTATTGGAAGATAGCTATTGGGGGAGCTTTCGTCGGCATCGATTCGGCGAGATGTGCCCTAGGCTTGACAAGGGATTCGTTGGAGAAGACGTGCGACTCTACAAGACCATCGATACGATCTACAAGGGGGTTTTCTTTATGGTTTTTATGCATATGTTCTTAATCTCTTTATTGATTTTGTATTGCTCCATGGAGAGCTAAACCCTAGTGGGTATTCGGACTTGTAAACTCTAGGATGACATTGTTTCTATGACTTTTATTATGCTTTCTTTATTGATGAATTTAATTGAGTTTCAATTTTAATTATCTTGTGCTATTGCTTTCCCTTAGCCGTGACACTAAGGTTGAGAGCAATCTAGGATATCCTTTGGAGGTGTGACAACTCCAATAGGGTTAGACTCCTTAAGATTGAAGAGGGTTGAGAGGGAGAGTTGTGAGGTAGCAACGTATCCCTTTCCCTTCCGGTATGATTTCTCCCTACCTCCGTTTCCTTGGTTAATTAGCGGTCAAGATAGAGTGTTAGGGCTCAATCTAGACTAGGGTTCTTCCACCTAGACTAAAGGGTTAGAACTACATAAAGGAACAGGTTTTATCACTAAGAATCCCTAGAGCTTAAAGCAATCCCACATAGTGTTAGGGTTAGGAAGATAGACTCCCCTGGGGCTTAGTTGACAGGTCAACAAGAGTCAAGGGTCGTAGTGAATCCTAATACCGGGACATAATGTTGGGGTTAGTCACAGTTGACCTTAAGTTTTGGGACCGTGAGTTTAAGGATATCCTCGACTTAATAGGCATCAATTGTAGAGCATAATACAAGTTTTGCACTAGAAGCATTAGTCCTAGGGGGAGCTTTCTCCGGGTACCCCATCGTTATATCGATTACCTCTCCTACCCTCATTATTCTTCTTGCACTCTTTTATTTTCTCTTACATCTATACATATATACTTTTCTCATCATCGATTCCCATCATAGCTAAATAGCGATAACACTTGTTTCTAAACACTATTACCTGTGGATACGACTACCCACTCACCAGGGTATTTTATTACTTCGACAACCCGTGCACTTGTGGGGTACACACGCAAGGGGTCGTGTCACATGCTCGGTTCCAAATTGGATCATTGATTACGTCGACGATCTACCTAGCATGGGCCGATACGCTTGGGCACGCACAAGTGGCTTATGGATGACGTCCCACAAGCTGCAGCACGAGTGCATGCAAGATACGCCGGAAAGAAGATCTAGACAGGGTTCATTAAGGGTTGCTCGGTCACACTGAGCATTTAGTTTTACGAGCTCACGGGTTGCAGAAACAAAGTCAGTTCTGGCAAGACACCGAGGATGCTATGTTACGGTGAAGGCCGTGACCGGAAATAAGCATCGATAGAAACCATCTTGTCATCTCTCGAGGGATAGGAGGTAAAACTAGTCATCACCGTTTAACAATTGTTGTTATCGTTTAACAATTATGATACATGCTTAATATGGTTCATTATCGTTTAAAAACAGACAAAGTCGTTTACCTAAAGATTTTACCGTTTAAACATCTCATTTACCGTTTAACCATAATAGTTACATGTTTAAATAAACTATGTTACTGTTCCTATTGTGTCATCTCGCTGAACTCGTGGTCCTTACGTATGTTAGTTTCATGAGCTGGTTATCGAGAATGCGGATGAAGATATGTTTGTTGGGGCCACCCGCCGGTGAATACGAGATGAGAGTCCAATCTTTTCCGACTGCGCTGGATGCAGTTCCCCTAGTACCACCCCATTGCTCGCACACAGTCCACCGAGAAGACGGACTCCTCCCCCTAAACAGCAAGACGCCAGCGGATGCTACTAACAAAAGAACAGATGCAGCGGAGGTAGCCATTTACAATGCCGACGCCGTCAGTGGGATGAATTCAAAAAATGACGACGATGAAGTCATTGGGATCGCCATGCGAAGAATGTCACATTTGAAGAGATGTGCGAAAAGAAACAAAAGAAGAAAGCGTCTGTCTCCGCACGTTTCCGATGAGACAATAGCAGTGTCAAAGGTAGACAATAGCGCCAACGAGTAATCCGCAAACGTCTCTGTCAAAGGCAGACAATAACAGTGTCGCACGTCTCCGTTTAGAAACTACTCATTGCCTTTACTTTTATATATTAACCTTTAACTATTTATATTACCATTCAAGTTTTTTTTGTCTTTGTTTAACTTTGTCTATTATCCATTTCAGAAAGACAGTTTCTGTTTAATTATTGATGTCTCTGTTAATTCATAACTGATTACATATCAAACATGTGTGTATTTACATATCAAAGCTACCATTTAATAAATAAAGGTAGTCTTTAAAGGTAGTCTTTATTTACAATGCCTAGTCCGATGGCAGGCCTGCAACGTAACTCGCGGTCCTCGGATGCTCGACTTCTGTCTTCGCAGAATGACCCGGGGACCAGTTAGAGACATCCACCCCAGTATAATCGTTCGAGTCTTAGAAATCAGAGGCATTGGAGGTGGATGTTCAACTTGCAAATCAAATTTATGTTTCCAATTTGAACAGCCACATCCGGTATCTCTGGTTTCGAAGACTCCAACAATTATACCGGGGATGGATGTGTCCCACGGGTCCCCTTGTCATTCAGATGTCCCATCATTCAGATACCCTCGCAGCCTGCACACGGACTTCTTCAAGCTCACAATATTTCATCGCGTCCATTCGCAGTGTAAACGTTGGAACCTTGGAAACCAGAGCCTTAGTATGGGGTTGTTTATCTAAACTCGAAGGCAATTTAAAGGATCGACTTGGCTTCTTGAATTCTGAACATACATTAATTGTCTTTGAATAAGAATTTGAAGGGTCGCCCAATTCTTGAATTCTGGACATCGGTTTAAGATGCAAAGTTTGTGTACAAATAGACTTTAACTATCTACGTCATCCTTCAATATTAAATGTTTCTGTTTAAGTTCCACTTTCTCCGTTTAACTATAAACGTTTATGTTTAACAACAGTTGTACATATTTAAATAAAGATGTTTATATTTGAATATGACAGTTTATGTTTAATGTCAACCATAGACACGTAAATAAGTTTGTTTTTGTTAAAATAGGTTTTTATTTACAATGCCTAGTCGGCGATAGTTTCATTACAAGACCTACGATTATGGCCGGACGCGTGGCAGCGACTGCAATGTAACTCACGGACCTCGGACGTTTGCGACTTGATTATCTTCCGTCTCGGACGCCCAGGTTGCCTTCTCGTAACAAGCGGATGCAAATGGAGTTCTCGGTTATCGTCTGTATGCTTGTCATCTTCTGGTATGGGGAAAATAGCTTCCCTATACGCCAATTTGTACGTCTCGAAGGTGAAGTAGCCGCTAATAAATTGATGAACGTTGATTTTGTCTGCATTATTGCAGCGCAAGCGTGTGTGCACAGGATGCCATAAATTTGCCACCTGCGGCATGAGCATGTTCGAAACGATAGATCTACGGAGTTGCTGAAGTGGTCAATGACTTCATAACGATCATCAACACAACGACCAACATAAAGATTTCGGCTTCCCGCAATAAGATCCTCTACCTTTTTATGTATATCAGGGCATAAGTAGGTCTCCCATTTGTTCGCTTGCTCGCAACGGGTGCATATCATGGACATTAATTTGAACCTGTATAAGTACACAATATAACTGTTTGTCAAACTAGGCGAAACAAACATATTTAAACAGAGACAAATAACGATACACAGTACGATACTATATTAAACGAAGAACATTATATTTAAACATAAACATAATTAGTTAAATGAAAACTGATACATTTACTTTGGAAAAACGGTAGCTAAACAGAAAAACATACAAGTAAACGGTAACAAACATATTTAAAGAGAAAAAAAGATATTTCATTAAAGAGAATAGCAAACATTTTTTTACCGTATGGAGTCGACCATTTTCGTAACTAGTAAATGGCGAGCTTCTTTGATCCACCCATTAAAGGACTCTGCAACATTTGAATACATCTCGCCCCAACGTTCACCTTTGAACAAATAATTACACCAATTTGACATATCTGACTTTTTAAGCAACCAGCAATACGCTTCTTGTGATGTAGCCTGCAGTTCACTCACCGTATCATCAAAATCTTTAGACGTTGAAGCCCACGCAATACGAAAGCATATGGACCAGCAGTCCTCCCTCAATACCTTCCTAAGTCTGGCAATGGCTTTCATAAAATTGGCCTCTAAGTGGCGAAGGTAGCATGCATGCGGGGAAGATGGGAAGACCCTTGCAATGGCGTTGACAAGGCCCTTAGACCTGTTCGAGACAAATGTAATGATCTTTTCGTAATCTCCGTTATCGTATAACGCATCACCTAACTTGGAAATGAACCATGTCCAATTCACATCTGTCTCGTTATCGACAATACTGAAGGCCACGTGGAAAAAACCATTGTTTCCATTTTTGCCTGTGGCGCCCAGAAGCGTACCCTAATATTTTCCAAGAAGGTGGGTACCATCGACAAACAGTAGCGGCCTGCAACCCCGCTTGAATCCCATGATACACGCACGGAACGAAAAGAATGCACGTTTAAAATGCTTACCGTCTCTTTTCACAATCGCAATACTGCCGGGATTTGTCTTAGCCACCTTATCCACGTACCACAATAACAAATCATAGCTGGAGACGTCACTGCCGTCGAGGATCACCTGGGCACACTCTTTACCCAACCAAGCTTACTTATATGGAATGTTGACACCATGTTCCCGTAACATGTCCTTCTGAATATCGATTGACCTATACAAGGGCTGGTCTTTGAGCTTCTGAATCACGCGTGCGCTTACCCATTTTTTAGATGCTTTCGGATGCGACACCGAGCCGATTCCACCACCGCAAGTGTGTGGCGGGTGCATTGTATTGATTCTGAAACTATTTTTATTATACTCCTTTGATTGCATGAAGGCGCCTGTCACAACCAACGGCCGCACATTGTACAGTCACCCTGTGTTTTTCATTCTTTATGAATTTGAAGTCAAAATTTCAGCTTGATTGCAAAATTCCGAAGTGCATCTCTGAAATGTTCAACGTCTACAAAATGTTGTCCGATATCCAACGATAACACTTCGGATTGATCCGAGGAGGACGGAAGGGCTGTCGTACCATCAGGGTCGCCATGCGATGGAACAGGTGCGCTGGTAGAATCAGAATTCCTGCCGACACTTTAGTTTACGCGGGGAAAATCAGTTAGATAATCCGAAAAAAAAAACAATGTCAAAAGGAAACATATATATTCAAACAAAAAAATATTATGCTAAATAGAAACAAAATAAGTTAAACGTAAAATTAACTAAACAGAAACTGGGGTGGGAACGATAACATTGCAAAATTTATTTGTTTTAAATGGGAACTTATTTTTTTAAACGTATCATGGAATAATTAAACGAAAATGATAATAATTAAGCAAAAATTGTAATAATTGAAAGCAAACTATAATAATTAAACGGAAATATATGATTATAAGAGTCAAGATAAAGGATAAGAACTTTACAATGACAAGAATTCGTTTTGACTATGATGCGACAATGGCACATCATCTGTCTCCACGATGAGATCGACTGCAACGCATTTGAAGAGAGAGTACACATGACACATGCGCTGGAAGTCAACCTCATTTTCTATTGGACAAATCGTTTTATGACCATCGGGTGTGATAAACTTCACCCTAACACAGGAAACATCAAGACCCCATCGCTCACATATCTCCGCTAAGATTGAATCCCAACAAGTCTGTGCCGTGAACAATAGCACTCGTCCCTCCCCGTTGTATCTTGGAATTCCACAAAAATTCTCCATAATAAACCTGCATATAAATATAAATTCTTACTCTCTCTTCAAGGATGATCAAGGTGAGGGAAACGAAGACATTCTCACCTTATCGCCCAACCTTGCAATAGAGTTCAAAAGAATGCAACAGATTGTTACTTTCTCCCAGGATGAGTCTTCCAAACTTTGTTACAGAAAAAGCAACGCAAGAAGGCAAACAAAATCATATAAAAAAGATACTGATATGATCTGGGCGGGTTTTTTCCCACCATTTACAAGGGTAAACAAGGGATTTCACAATATGGACCCTGTCCAAGTGAACGACAGGGGGCAGAAAGGAAGTTAAATGCTAACGGAAGAGGTTTCTGGGATTTTACAAACTTGCAGGGGCTGTCCGGGAAGTTTAAAAATTCCCGATGGGTAAACAGTAATTTTCCCTATTTTTAATTGTTGATCGCATATTCTTTTGAGTGTGAAGTTTTTTAAAGAAAAACTTAGACACGTTTAAAGAAAAAAAAGTTCTAAATTTATTAATAATAAAATTAGTACCGGTCATATTCTCGAACCAAACTCTATAAACTTAACCAACAAATAAATTTTTTAAAATTTAAAACTTAAATAAATCTATTTATTATTTTTTGAATATTAACAAAAACCTATTGCTCATCAAAATAATAAAATTTTTAATATTGAATAATATTAGTGCAACGGCCAACAAATTTAAGTTTGGTTTAAACATGTGCAAGCAATAAAAAGCTTTTTTTTAAATAATGCAACGGCATCATTGTTACCATTTTCATTATTTTTTTTTAATTCTGGTTTTTAATAAAAATGGGACTCTTCATCCCGTTTTCAATGCATTTGGCTGAAAACGGATTCTCCATCCTGTTTGATTTTATAATTTTTTATATTATTTTTTTTAATTTGGATACAATTTTTCATTTTAAGACTTTATTTGTTTTTAATTACATTTCTATTTTTAATTACTGATTTTTTGCACCTTAACCCACATTTCTTTTGTAATTATTTCAATAATTTAGTTGTGGTCTTTTTAAAATAATTTTTTAAGAAAAATTATAATTTAAATATAAAACATCATTTGGAATTAGAATTATTATTGTTAATTATTTAAACGGGAATTATTTTAATTTATTTTATTAATATTTTGAATATTATTATAATTAGAGTGACAATTATGGAAGTATGAATTATTGAAAATTGTTTTTATTATTATTAGTAAATTACTATTATTATTATAGGGAGAATTATTTTCAATTATTTTGTTGATGATTTCATTATTATTAAAGAAGGAAATATTCCAAATTAATTTATTAATATTTTCATTATTATTATGAGAGTGGTAATTTTTGAGGTAGGAATTATTTAAAATTGTTAAATTAATATGTTGATTATTATTAGAGTGACAATTATTGAAGTAGGAATTATTGAAAATTATTATTATTATTATTATTATTATTATTATTATTATTATAGGGAAAATTACTTTCAATTATTTTGTTGATGATTTCATTATTTTTAAAGAAGGAATTATTCCAAATTATTTTATTAATATTTTGATTATTATTAGATTGACAATTATTGAAGTAGAAATTATTGAATTTTATTATTATTATTATTATTATTATTATTGAGAGAATTATTTTCAATTATTTTGTTGATGATTTCATTATTATTAATGAAGGAATTATTCCAAATTATTTTATTAATAATTTGATTATTATTATTATTAGAGTGGGAATTATTGAGGTAGGAATTATTTAAAATTATTATTAGAGTATGAATTATTTTAAATTATTTTATTAATATTTAGATTATTATTAGAGTGACAATTATTGAAGTAGGAATTATTGAAAATTATTTTTATTATTATTAGTAAATTATTATTATTATTATTATTATAGGGAGAATTATTTTCAATTATTATGTTGATGATTTCATTATTATTAAAGAAGGAATTATTTCAAATTAGTTTTTTAATATTTTGATTATTATTATTAGAGTGGGAATTATTAAGGTAGGAATTATTTAAAATTATTATTAGAGTGGAATTATTTTAAATTATTTTATTAATATTTTGATTATAATTAGAGTGACAATTATTGAAGTAGGAATTATTGAAAATTATTTTTATTATTATTAGTAGTAAATTATTACTATTATAGGGCGTATTATTTTCAATTATTTTGTTTATTATTTCATTATTATTTCAAATTATTTTATTAATATTTTAATTATTATTTGGGAATTATTAAGGTAGGGATTATTCAAAATAATGGTTAAAGCGGAAATTATTTAAATTATTTTAATTGATAATTTCATTATTACTACTATTATTATTATTTCTCCAAGAATAAATATGTTCCTCTAATCTAATACCCTCATCAGCTATCTATCTTTTCATTGCCACCAACTCTCTTCTCTTTCTCTTCTTTTCTTTTCTCTTCTTCAATTTTAATTTATCTTTTTAAATGGCATTATTATGGAATCAAAACGAACATATATCGTCGATCTTATCAGAGAAAGTAAGTTTAATGTTTAGATTTCATGTGGTCGTGTTTTATTTGTTATTTATTATTTATTATTTATTTCAAATTAATTATTAAAAAAAATTACAGCCTAATCGAGTTTTAAGGTGCATGCATATTTCTATTACTGAATCACCAACTCAAATCATAGATATTTTAAAAGAAGCGGGGTTTTCACATGCAGCTCAAGTTCGTCGTTTTCAGATTGATTATGGCCTTATCAGTGCATTAGTAGAGAAATGGCGGCCAAAGACACATATATTCCATTTGACTTGTGGTGAAGTAACAATTACATTAGAGGATGTAGCATTGTTACTTGTGTTTCCTATTAATGACAATGAAGTCATTAGACCAACATCTGGCTTTGAGATTGATCTATGTGAGGAGCTGCTCGGTGTTATCCCATTTTCTGAACAAAGAAAAGACCAAACAATAACCCTAACTTAACTCGAAGAAACATTTGGTGTGTTACCTCATGATGCAAATGCACAACAGATTGAGTATTGTGCACGTGCATATATACTTAGGCTCATTATATGTGTCTTGATGCCAGATATGTCCCAAAATAAGGTTCATTTGAAGTGGTTATCATTTTTACCGGATTTCATTGAAGTTGGAAGATATAGTTGGGGATCAACATGCCTAGCTACCTTATATAGGTCCCCGTGCCGTGCATGTAACAAAAACTTGAAGAACATTAGTGGATCAATGATATTACTCCAATTGTGGGCATGGAATGGAATTAAAATATTGATAAACTAATTTGGAATAATTCCTTTAATAATAATGAAATCATCAATAAAATAATTGAAAATAATTCTCCCTATAATAATAATAATAATAATAATAATAATATACTAATAATAATAAAAATAATTTTCAATAATTCCTACTTCAATAATTGCCACTCTAATAATAATCAAAATATTAATAAAATAATTTAAAATAATTCCTACTCTAATAATAATAATCAAAATATTAATAAAATAATTTGGAATAATTCCTTCTTTAATGATAATGAAATCATCAACAAAATATTTGAAAATAATTCTCCCTATAATAATAATAATAATAATTTTCAATAATTCATATTTCAATAATTGTCACTCTAATAATAATCAAAATATTAATAAAATAATTTAAAATAATTCCCACTCTAGTAAGAATTTTAAAAAATTCCTACCTCAATAATTCCCCCTCTCATAATAATAATCAAAATATTAATAAATTAATTTAGAATAATTCCTTCTTTAATAATAATGAAATCATCAACAAAATAATTGAAAATAATTCTCACTATAATGATAATAATTTACTAATAATAATAAAAACAATTTTCAATAATTCCTACTTATATAATTATCACTCTAAGAATAATAATAATATTCAAAATAATAATAAAATAATTTAAAATAATTCCAATTTTAAGAACAAACAATAACAATTCTAATTTCAAACAATGTTTTATATTTAAATTACAATTTTTCTTAAAAAATTGGCTTAAAAAGACCACAAATAAATTATTAAAATAATTATAAAAAATATGGGTTAAGTTGCAAAAAATCAGTAATTTAAAACAGAATTGTAATTAAAAACAAATAAAGGGTTAAAATAAAAAAATTATATACAAATTTTAAAAAAATAATATAAAAAAATATAAAATAGAAAACTTGATGAAGAGTACCGTTTTCAGTGCCAATTATTAGTCCCGTTTTTATTAATAACCAAAATTATATATATATAAAAACAATGAAAACGTTAACAACAAAATTTTTAACTCAGAAAAAAAATTGATTTCCACCCCCTAAAGAAATTAAATAAATAAAAAATATTTGCACAACAAAAGTAAAGATGGAGATGCGGGGTATCGATCCCCGTACCTCTCGCATGCTAAGCGAGCGCTCTACCATCTGAGCTACATCCCCGAATATGTTTACCATTTCAATAAATATAATTTTATACTAATACAAAAATAATGATTGCTTTCCATTGGCACCGACTAAAACTCCTCTTCCTATTCCCATCTGCTTGCTCTCTCTTCATGCCCTGAGAGATCTTCTTCTCCGATCGCCATGGTATCATCTCAATCCCTTCTTATTGCTATTTTATCTCCCTTGTTTGATTTCATGCACCATTGCTCCCTTCCTAGGCCAACTCTCTCCGTTCTTATCTCACTTGCATTCGCAACACACTTGATGCCGCCATGTGTCTTCAGGTATTCCCCATTCTCAACTCAAACCATATTCCTTTCTCTAGATTCAAAAATCTTATCTTTAAACCCCAAAAAGTATATCCTAGGGTTTTTTTTTTCTTTTTTCTTTTTTTTGATATGATTCAAACTATTGAAATTCAATTTGTACTTCTTTTTTTCAGTGTATGTGATCTGTAGTTTTCCCAATTTTGTGTTTGTTTGGTTTCTTGCAGAATTTTCCTTGTCAAGAAGTTGAAAGGCATAACAAGCCAGAGGTTGAGCTTAAGTAAGTTTTCACTCTCTTATCTTCAAGATTTGCATTTATTTATTTATTTTTCTTAATTTTTAATTTAGTCTACATTTAGCTCACTTGATTTGGAAGTCCGGCAGCATTTTCTTTTTTACTTACTGTTTCAATGCCCTTAAATTATTTTTATTTTTATTTTATTTTACATTTTTTGAAGGACTGTTGTTATGTTATCAAGTTCCTTTTTCTTTTGATCTCATATTTAACTTGTAAGACTTTTAGTTAGATTCATGCAAGCCTTACTTCTGTTTTTATTTTTATTTTTGATAATTGTTCATATTTGGGTTTCTTTTTTCTTCCACTTTCTTAATAGAGATTGAATTCACTAGCTTAAGGACGTTTGAGAATTTTGCTTTTTTTTTTCTTTTCTTGTCTGATTGTATTTAGTTACCAAAATTTTCATGGTGGAAGGAGATTAGTTTGATTATGTCACAAATCTGTTGTTGTTCTTGTTTGCAGAACCAGCCCAGAACTTCTGCTGAATCCTGTAAGCATTAAATATGCAATCCTATTGTATGTAATCTGTTAATTTTTCCACTGAGCATCTATTTTGTTTTATTGTTTGAGCATTAAATTGTTCCTTATTATATTTACATATGATGCCTCTTAAATTTGTCATCCAATTCTATATTATCCAAAGACATTAAGTTAACTAATAACTTATGTTAAAAGAGTTGATGTAGGTCTGGCGAATGCGGTTTGTTCATTTTTCTGTTTTTTTTTTTTTTAACTTTGATAAATGCTCCTAATGCTGCATATTGTAATTATGATTCAGTTAAAATTTTTTCTCCTTAATCTGGTTTCATATTAACCCTTATATTACTTTATGCTTTTTTTCTTCCTCATGGTTTTGACCAGGGAAATGTTTTTCTTTTTCCTCCTGCTACCTATAGAACTTGTGAGGTCATCTACTTTCAGATAGTTATACAACATAAATTTATGGTTGTGTACGTTTTGCCTGCTAGCCTTGCATTTTAACTAGGGATTTGTTGAAATTTCTAATTAGCACCGTTGTGTTGATGGTTGTACTATGCCTTTGATTGATAGGAAACTATCTACTCTTTGTTTGCATACCATGACCTCTTTATCTCTCTTGGTTTGCAAAATAAGGATTTTTTTCTTCTCAATTTCATAAAGCATCTGAGATGACCACTATGTTGAGCATGGCAAATCAAACTTTTAGTACAGGAAAAATCTAGATCCTTTGTAGACGTAGTGATACAATTTCTGTCACTTCTGCTGTATCCTGCTTCCCCTCTGAATACCTCTTGCTGGTATGCCATGCAGCAGTTCATGCACATGATTCAGCTTTTTGGGTTTCTTACTTACCACCCATACTTCTCAGAAATACTTTGTGATCTCCGCCATTAATTTTATTTCACTTTTTGCCTCTTAGTTTAGTTCTCCTAACCAAAGGGTAAGATTATACTATGAATGGTCTCTTTTAATTATTAAAAGTACCTAACTACTATTAGGTAAAAACTAAAATATCATCTTCCATGGTTGATGTTTACCAAGGGCTAATAAGCAATAAAGAAATTTTAAAGGGAGTTATGAGTAAACTATGGTTTTATCAAGCAGGCTACTGGTTAATTTTTTGTTAAAATTAGTAATGATCGAATGTTCAAATGTAATTGCTAATCCTTGCAGTTGTGTCAACCATATCTGCATAATTGGAGTTTATTTGGTTTGGGGTCTTCAAGGTGAAGATATAGAAGAAGCTTCTTATGTATGGAGCAAAGGTAATAATGGTAGGAGAAACCCTTGTTGCAAAGGGAGAGAAGTTCGAGAGAGAGCTGGAGTTTGGTCATTTAAAAAAAAAAAGAATAAATTAATTTAGTATAATAAGCCATGGTTATACATCTAGTTTAGGACGTCAAAATTCATGCAAGGTGTAACGAAGGGAATAAAATTGAAGGATGGGGTATGTGGCATTTCTCAAAAATGTGGGGGTAACAAGCAATGTCCTTATATTCCTTAGGGGTGGCAAGGAAACAACTCTTCTTTTTAACTATCTCTGTGTAACTCATCTTCTTTGAAAGAAACTTTTTTGTATGCCTTCGTCTAGCACACCACATTTGAAGTTAAGGCTGCTTCATTCCTATTTGCTAGAATCCAGGAACCTTGGTTCATGGCTTGCATTATACTGTCTATATGACATTTTTTTTTCCTGTGAGATACTGGCTATAAAGTTTTCCATAGTAAATTTTAATTCTCATAAAACTCAAATATTAGCAATAAAATCCTTTTTTTATTCACTTGATCACCTTGTTGGTCTCTCCTACGCTGCTTATGTAGTAATATTTAATCTTC
The DNA here is from genome assembly GCA_020875875.1 of Dioscorea alata. Classification (NCBI taxonomy): domain Eukaryota; kingdom Viridiplantae; phylum Streptophyta; class Magnoliopsida; order Dioscoreales; family Dioscoreaceae; genus Dioscorea; species Dioscorea alata. The sequence continues at coordinate 21,541,042 of CM037020.1, read as the reverse complement.
TGCATCACTATGCTTATGTTGCTACCGGGCATTCGATCATTTGTCATCCCAATAAGTTTTGTCTGCTTAGATTGAATCATGTGAGATTGGTAAAGATTAATTTTGTATGTTTGCATGAAGGTCTGTAAGTTTGTGTATCATTGATTCTTGAATGTTCAAAAATATCATTTCCATTATCCATTCTATATTTTGATATTTGAAGTATTATAAATTGATTTTCTTTGATATTTAACAGTTAGTTATTGCAGATTTTGATATGCCGAAATGAGGCAGAAAAATGCTTGATAGAGACATCTATCAATTCGATTCGCGTAAGCATCAAGGTGATGATGAATCATTTTACACTTCAGGCAACTAACTTATATTTTGTCATGTTGTTGGATTAATTTCTCACATCTTATCATTGAGTGAGTATTTTAATCAAATAAAATATTCTGAGTAGGATTGTGTGCAACAAACCAAAATGGAAGTCTTATAAATTAGAATAGATGAAAGAAAAGGCATATACATGTCAGGAATGATGAGTAAAAGAACAACATCAAGGTTATGTTTTTGACTTGTATGGTTCCCTAGCATATTATATGTGTCAAGGATCTAACTGCTTTTGAATGGGGAGCTTCAATTTTATGGTGATGGGATTCTTCATTCATATAGGTTTTTGATGATCTTTTTTTTTATTTTATTTCATTTGTTCAGGTTAAGCAGGCAGATGAGCTTGAAAATATACTGGCAAAAAAGTTTCTCAGGTTTTTGTCAATGAGGGCAGAGGCATTCCAAGTTCTCAGGAGAAAGCCAGTGCAGGTGTTTTTCATTATTAAGTTTAGAATGGAGGGTGGGATTTTCACCAATTATTTTATCAAAGGAAATACCATTTTCCTTTTTCTCACTTTTTAATAATTAACCTGATATTTATTGTAATTAAATTGTTTAATTTGGATGACCTTTGTATTGACATTATGCTTTGAACTCTCACTCGTTGTCACTCTTACAGGGTTATGATCTTAGTTTTCTCATCACAAACTACCACTGTGAAGATATGCAAAAGCACAAGCTTATAGATTTCATTGTGCAATTTATGGAGGTAGTAACCTTTGGCTTTTTGTCTAAATACTTTTTCATCAACTTATATCTTTGTCAAATGACATCAATAACCTTTGGCAAATTTTCACTTGTTATGTTGGATAACTATTGCTTTGAAGTGCTTGTTCTTCTCTCATGAGACAGTTCATGTTGATTAGTGGTATAGAATAACATAACATGCACAATGGTAAAAGACAAATATTTTCTTGGTTCCCTAACCGACTGGATTTTACTACCTTTGATGTTGTGCATGCTATGCGTATTGATCAGTGGTATATGAATAACATAATATAACCTTTGATGTTGCCTAACCGACTGGATTCTACTAGGGTAGGATCTATAAATTATTTAAAATGCAAAAAATATATATTTTCTTGGTTCTTAAAAGCAATTTCTGAGATGCTTACATGGTGGAAGTTGCCAAGTGGCTGCCATGCCACTGTTAGGGACGAGATGAAAGCACAAAGTACAAGGATTCTGTTGAACATTTTGAAAGTATATAGATGAGATGAATAATGGGGCCAATGTAGAGGGGCAAAAAATTGCTTTCCTATGACCCATTGTTTTCCTAGGAGCCACGGGCCACGGGCTCTAAACTAATCTGAGAGAGGTACTAGAAGCTCTATATGGGATAGATTTCTCTCAACCGGTGTTTTTCTGAATACACAATGATTCAAACTTGAAACCATTTGCTTAAGCAACCCATGTCTCAACCACTTGGTGGTCTTTATTTTTAATTTTATAAGAAAATAATCATTGTAAGTGGTAGTGCAAGAGGTTCGTATTTTCATAATGGTAAGAGAAGTCACATTTGTTTGATATGGTAGGGGAATGCGCATTTGTCTCTGTGATGAAGACGGAAATATATTCTGATTTTAAGCAAGGATTATTGTTTCAAATGGTTGTACATTCTCTTATCAAAGGCCTTTGCAGGGCCTATTGCTAGTTGCTTTCATTGCTTGCACCGGTCCTCTGTTGCACTTCAAAATCAAATAGTTGGCCCATATTTGACAAGATACAAAGTTCATCTTGTTTGTTTGTTTGTTTGTTTGTTTGTCTGTTTGTTTTTTTGTTTGTTTGTGTGTGTGTGTGTATGTATGTATGTATTGTTGTCCTTAGAATATAAATAAGCACACTTTTCTTATACCAAACAACTTCCATTTGGAATGAGTGCAATTTTTTTCACACTAAATATGCTTTGCCTGTGTATAATGTAGGACATTGACAAAGAGATCAGTGAGTTAAAGCTATCAGTAAACACAAGAGGCCGGCTTGTAGCAACTGAGTTTTTGAAGCAGTTCATCTGAAATTATCATGAGGTGTTATGTGAAATTTATGAATTACAGGTATACTTGTCTTTTGAGGGAATAACTGTTATATTCATTTAATTTCACTTTCCATGCTGTGCCGTCTTTTATAAATTCATATTGCCCTAACTTTGGTGACCTCTTATTATTGGGTAAGAGAACTGGGTGACTGACGTCCTATAATGCTTATGTTGAAATTATTAGTGAGTGTAAAGTTAAGATATGGATTTTTGGTTTTTAATTGGTTATGTGAAGTTAAAATATGGATTTTTTTTTTAATTGGTTAATGCACAGAGTAAGGTTGTGTTTTCTGTATTTATAAGCATTTAACCAACTTGTTTAAGACCACTTTTTTGTTATTGTGATTGATTTCATTGCCTCTTTTTAATCACTTTATTTTCCATATTTTTAGATTAATTATTTTAATATAAATACCAAGTGTTTTGCAATTATATATTATTAGGATTACTTTTGTAAATAAAAATGATTTTTCATGTGGACGTCCCTACCAAACACATGAAATTACAAGTGTATGTAGTTCTTTTAAAGCTGATCAATGATTAGTTATATAAATAAATTATTAAGTAAATTTATAAGAAAAATCATAGTTTATTATCTTTTAACTTTTAGGGGGCGTTTGGTAGATGGGAATGTGGCTTACTTTCCCTGGAAAGTGACCCCTTGGAATAACTTTGCCATGTTTGGTAGAGACTTTTTCCTGGAAAGTAAGATTGACATGGGAGAGTAATTCCATCAGAGTGAGGGAAAGTGATTCCCTCACTACTTTGTTGGAAAATTGGGTTCCCATGGGAATGGAAATTGAACCCCTAGCTTTTGACAAAACTACCCTTACACTTCTTTCAAAATTACATATAATTGCAATTAGGTTTTGGGTATTATTTATTATGTATTTTGGTATTATATACTAATGTGTAAGTAACATGGGTGTATTTGAGCGGAGCCAAATACTATGTATTTTGGTATATTATATAATGTGTATGTTGGTATTATATACTATGTATTTTGGTATTATATACTATTGTGTACGTAACATGGGTGTATTCAAGCCGAGCCAAATACTATGTATTCTTGTATATTATATACTATATATTTTGGTATAATATACTATGTATTTTGGGTATTATATACTATGTATTTTGGTATCATATACTAATGTGTAACTAAAAGAGGTGTATTTGAGCCAAGCCAAATACTATGTATTTTGGTATATTATATATTGTGTATTTTGGTATTATATATAATGTATTTTGGTATCATATATTGTATATTTTGGGTATTTATATACTATGTATTTTGGTATATTGGTATATTATACAGTATATTTTGGGTATTATATACTATGTATTTTGGTATTATATACTAATGTGACTTGAATCAAGCCTAATATGTTTTTTTGTTTTAATATTAAAAACAATGAAAAGTTGTTTATGAGTAAAATAACATAAGGGCATTTATGTCATTATATAAAAAAATTCCCAGGAATGTGGTTGCTCACCAAACATAGAAATATTACATTCCCATCAATTTAATCAAATTTTCCAATGCATACCAAACAAAAAAATGTTACTTTCTAAGAAATCACTTTCCCATCCATTACTTTCCCATTAATTAAATTCCATCACAACATTCCCATGGTAAAGCACCAAACGCCCCCTTAAGCATCGTTGTTTGTTGGGTGTGTGTGTATAAATTTATAATTAAATTGTTACAAATCAATACATCATAATGATAAAAGATAGTTTATTTATTTTTAATTCATTATTTAGTGATGATAAGTTGTTACCTGGATTTGAGGATACAAGGATAAATATGTAAAATCTCAATTCTTAAAGACATGGAAGAAATAATTCTGCGGTCGTTTGTGTTGTTTTGGGTTAGGTAAAATTTATATAAATGTTCTTTTTACAAAATATATATATATATATATATATATATATATATATATATATATATATATATATATATATATATATATATAACCTGAATATTTTGTATTTTAAAAATATTGAATATGTAACAAAAATAAAAGATAGTACTTCATTAGAGGATGGATGCATTAAGTGGTAGAACCAGGCGTGATGCCATGGTTGGGGGCTGAAGGCAAACCATCAAAAAAAAAAAAAAAAAAAAAAAAACCCAATTATCTCAAATGAAAATATACTTAAAAAAAAAAAAAAAAGCATAAATTACAATTTAAAGTATTGCTATTACTGGTGCCGGTCAAACGAGGTATGTAACTAAGAGAAAACAGTGCATCTCACTAGTTTTCATTTTTTTGAAAATATTATATAATCAATCTCTTTTAATATAAACAATCAAATTATCATTGATTTACTTTAACATTTATATTATAATATTATAATAGTTGTGGTAATTTGCCATATAGTACATCATCAACTTAATTTTGTTAATTGTTAATTTTTTTTATAAATTTATAAAAAATTAATAACATTTACTTTAAAGTTTCATAAATTTTTATTAAAATTTGAAAACTTCTATAATTTGTTTAAAATAAAAAATTGAATTTAAAAAATATTGGCCTATTCGGAGTGGCAAGATTTTCCAGTAAAATTCACACGGTTTTTGACAAAGTCCACTAACCACTTATACACAGATATATATTTTTTCCTATAGTTTCCAACAAAAACATATTATGAGATTTATTTAATTAAAGAATAACCATAAAAAATTTTATGACTATTTGAGGGTAAACTCGCTGTTACCGGCATCGGGGGCTGAAGCATGGGTGAAAATGATAACGAAAAAGGAATATAAGAATATATTAAATAATCAAGTAATTACGCTACTCTTTCATGCTTATAGGAGGCCAATACTTTTAATTATATAGAATTTCCTATTAGTTAACATATTATTATTATTATTATTAATTTATTATCCAATATATAAAATATCCTAAACAATAATAACACTAAATACGTAAAACACAACCAATAATAATCCGTTAAATATAGAGACATTAAATATATGCAGATATTATATATTCTAATATGGCCTACAAAATTTACAACTTATAGGAGATGAATTAAAATTTACGTACATCCTTTTGTGGGGCGGAGCTTGTTGCATTTGTCAAAAAAATAAAAAATATAAATAATAAATAAAATTGAGTACACCAAACAACATCTAATGTATTAGCTGACATGAAAATAAACTCGGTAACATTTGATGACTTGCCAATATTGATCATAAAGGAGTTTTTCTAATGGTAGTTATGATTGAGTATATTATAGAATAACTCTATTAATTAGCACATATATTAAAAAAAAAAATTTCTGCTCTAGCAATGTAAAAAGACTTAATTTTTTTTTTATGAGGTAGGTAAGCCATGTGTCAGGAGATCTGAAGCTAATAAATCATGAGATTGTTTGGCATTCATTGTTTTTTTTTTTAATTAAAAATAAAAAATAGGAAAGAAACATAGAAGGGATGGAAAAATAGTAATAAAAAACCTAAAAGTAAAGACCAACTTCGAGTTTACATGGATTGAGTGAGATGAACTCGAAGTTAACATGGATTTTAAATTTTGATAGAGTGACAGAAGCATTGGCTCTTGAAAGAATGAAAATATAAACTAAGTTAATAGTTTAAATAGACACATGAAATTTTTACAGCATATCAGGAGCATTAATTTAGAAAGAAAAAAAAATGGTTAATAGTGAGAGAGAATGATATAAGAAGAAAAAAAACCTTGTTAATATCTAATATCATGTAAAAACTAAAATAGCATATCAAGATTAAAAAGAATGAGGGGCTAGTGTGAGTGTGCTCTTTAGCTCTAATACTATATATTACAAAAATATGAGATTATGGTTCATCAACGGTAGAGCTATGTGTAAAGAAGATAACAAAACGGAAAAAGAAAGATAAGAATATTGTGGGGGTTTTTTCCTTGCTTTCTTACAATTTATGACAAAAAAATAGAATAATAAATTATTATTTTTTTATTTTTAGATTTTTAGATGATTATGGGTTTATGGCTTGTAGGTGAAATGCCCTAATGTTAATTAGCTTAAAGATTGTTGTGAGAGTCTCCTATTAGAAAACAAATGCTAATGAGATTAAAAAATGAAATAAATAATTTATTTTATTCATTTCATGTAATCTGCATGACTTATTCATAAATACTTCTTTCTTTCTAAAATGAAGTTAGGAAAAGTCTTTACAAGCTAAGGGAAACTATGTCACTAGACTTATTTTGACATTGTTGCTAGGAGTACTAATGTGTGTGAAATTTTTAGTGCTTTTCATAGTGATTTTTTGACATATATATTATACATAACCTCCTTGTGCTTAAACTCCGTATGTTAGTCTAAATTTTGTATTTCCATGGAAAGAAAATCCTTTGATATAGTCTCTTCGTTCCTTTTTATCTTTCACAAATTCATGTTCATCATTTTCTAAGATCAAGAAACATTTATTATTTTTTTCCCAAAACTACCCTTAACACTCTATTCAATTCTCTTCTAGAAATTAAATATGAGAGATAAATGTGAAGATATAAATTAGGGGTAATTTTGAAAAGATAACTAATTTTTTATAAAATTTTATGAAATAACTAAGTTTCTTGGTACGTGAGATTTGGTTAACCACGACAGATAAAAAAGGATGAAGGGAGTATTGATTAGTTTCAGGTGAAAAACAAGAATGAAGCCTCAAAAGAACATAGAAATCTAATTAATGAACTTGTCACTATTATTGGGGTTGAAGACTTTGCATGACCTCACTAAAATTGGTGCAACTTCCTTATTCTTAGCTGAATTAAAGTTACTTTAGGCATATTAGAAAGAGCACTTGAAAGCTTTACGACTTTTTTTTTTTTTTTGGCCAAGATGAGCAGCTAGGCCGTTAAGAAAAACAGGGGCATGTACAAGCCTTGGTGAAGCAAGTGGGGGATAGGGCCCATGCATATATGGGCGCTAGAACTGTTTATATAAAAAAATTTTTCACACGTCCTAATTCAAATCAAATCAAAATTCTAAAATATAATTATCTTAATCATATATAACCAAAACATAAAAGAATTAGGATAATATATGATTAGCAAATTTCATAATATTTATATATATTCTAAGATTGCCCAAGAACACAGATCTCGAGGCAATTTGAAATATCCAAATATCAAGATCAGCCAAGAGCACATATCTCGAGGTGATCTAAACATATCCAAATATCAACATCAGCCAAGAGCACAGATCTCGAGGTGATCTAAACATATCCAAATATCAAGATCAACAAGAACATAGATCTCGAGGCAGCACAAATCTCGACGAGATCTAAACATATCCAAATATCAAGATCACCCAACAACATAGATCTCGAGGTGATTTAAAAAAATATCCAAATATGAAGAGCACAGATCTCGAGGCAATCTAAAAATATCCAAGATCGAGCATAGATCTCGAGGTGACCGCTTAATACAAACCACGAAAATAAAATAATAATAATAAATAATAATATATACACATAATTAAAAATAATAATAATAAAAAAAATCAAAGTCAAAATCAAATCGGATAAGAATAAGATAAAATAAATGAATAAATACATATATAAATCGAATTCAAGATTAAGATAAGAAAAAGAATATATATATAAATAAAATGAAATAAAATAAAATAATAAATAATAAATAATAAAAGAAAAAATAAACAAAATTAAAATAGTATAAAAAAATTAAATAAAACATACGTGTGTGTCTATATATATATATATAAAATTGCAAATCAAATAAAAAAATTAAATTAGACAAAAAAATTAAATAAAATTCATACAGAGATAAAATAATAATAAAAAAAGAAACGTGGGGCGTGGTCACCCCCACGATCAACCAAAATAATAATAATAATAAATAATAAAAAATAAAAAAATAAAAATAAATAAATAAATAAATAATAAATAATAATAATAATAATACTAATATATGATAATAACAGTAATAATAATAAGGTAACAATTATTATAATAACAAATCTAAAAATAATAAGACGAATATAAATAATAATAATAATAAAAAGAATGATGAAACGGATTCGATCTTCGTGGTTTTTATGATGGGGCTACTATGACTTAAATACCAGCGGTTATATGTAGCAGCCGTGTAACATGTGAAATATATATATGGGTCGTCCACGACATTACACTAGCAATATATCAATATATATATATATATATATATATATATATATATATATATATATATATATATATATATATATATATATAGTTACATGCACTAACGATCAGCATAACTATACTGTTCACATTATTGACAACACATGATCCAACATAATCATCCCCATGAATCATATAACTATCTCCATGATCAATGCAATCGAAGAGGAACCATCGCGACATTGAAAAGCTTTAAAAAGGGACCAAACTCACAGAGCGAAAGAAAAAAAAAAAACGAAGAAGGTGCGAAAAAAAATTTGGAAGAAAACAAGGTCTGATATTTTTCCTCTCTGATATACAAAAAAAAAAAAAAAGGAGAAGAGATTGCTGCCATCGTTGCCTGTCACTGCTACTGCCAGTGCTAGCAAGGGTGGAATATCCCTCGTTGGCCTGGTCATCTCCTCAAAGCTCCGCTGTTGCTGACATTGTTGTTGCTGCTGTCGTTTGTAACCATTACCATCATCGTCGCTCGTTGTCGTTGCTAGTGCTAGCGAGGATGGAATATCCCTCGCTCACCTCCCAACTCTGACCATCCACTCAAAGTTCTTACGCCTCCTTCTCTCTTGCCGGAAGTAGAACACTGGCCATTTACCTTGATGAGAACGCACCCATCATCCTCGCCCATGCTTTTTTTGGCAACCGATGGATGACGATCGCACTACTGCTCTTTAGCTAAACCAATGATGGTGCTAGCGAGATGGTGATGTGCCTAACGCCGCAGCCGCCAGAGAAACGTCATCGGAAAGTGTGAAGAACGCCGTTGTGAAACGCGTGGAAGTCACAAAGATGAGGGAGGTTGCCGAGGCTTATCTTGGTTCCTGTGTGAAGAATGCAGGGTTACTATCCCATCTTATTTTGATGACTCACGACGTCAAGCCATAAAGGATGCCGGTGTTATTGCCGAACTCAATGTCATACCATTGCTACCATTGACTATGGCTTCAACAAGAAAAGAACCAGTATTGGCGATTGTAAAGAATGTGTTCATCTTTGATCTTGGTGGTGGCACCTTTGATGCTTCTCTTCTCACCATTGAAGAGGATATTCTTTGAAATGAAAGTTATTGAAGATGCCCATCTTGGAGGGAAGGATTTTGACAATAGGATGGTGGACAACTTTGTTCATGAGTTCAAGAGGAGGCACAAGAAGAACATTAGTAGTAACCCTAGAGCCTTGAGGAGATTGAGGACAACTTGTGAGCATGCGAAGAGGACTCTCTCTTCCACCTCGCAAACCACCGGTCCCCGATTCGAAGATATGGACTGCATGGAGTCCGTGGAGAGGAATACTGAGATGGATAAGAGTGCTAGGATGCCTAAAGTTCAATAGTTGTTGCAGAACTACTTCAAGAGTAAATTTTTCAGTAGGGTACATAACTATGGTGCAATTTCATTTTGGGGCCCAATCTTTGATTTGTATGAAAATGGATACCCAATTTTCATTTCATTTCACCAGATGGGTACCGTGTAATTCTGGCCAAACTTAAATGATGTGGCAACCTGGAACTATGATGTAGCAAGAGAAACTTAAATGATGTGCCACATAGGATTGCCATGCCACAAACCCTAGCCAACTCAACTTAGCTTTACACATCATCTTTTCAATCACATGCCCCTCTTCCACTAACACAGGGAATATTTCCGTTCTTGCCATTCTTGCCCCGTCGTCATTCTGGCCGATGCTATCTTAGCAAATTATAAATCCCTTGCCAGTGACGAAAGGCCACACCGTTGGTAAGGTAGTACAAGGCCACATTCAATGGTTTGAGGTATTGAGTTGAAGTTGAAGATCTTAGGCCTTAGTTGTTCTGATGTGAAGGAGAAGAAGAGCAGTAAAATTAAGCAGAACAGAGAGACCAGAAGAGGACAAATTCATAACACGCTCATGCTTAAAGAGCTTAGGTTTTCGGGCCACACTCAATGCCCTATTTTTTTTTTTCATTTTCATTTTTTGTTTTTCCTGTGGATGATTTTATTGTGTATGATATTCCAAAATTTGGAATTGTGGTTACTTGTATGAAGGCACAATTTTTTAGTTGGAATGCACTGGTACCTATATTTAGAACCATTTTTCCCCATTATATTCTCAATTGTGGTTGTGTTATAATGAAAATAGTATATGGAAATTTGAAACTGCCAATTAGTAGCACCTATAATTACCAGCATTTCAATTACAAGAATTCAAAGTTGATAACCATTAAAACTGGCAATTGAAACTTACAACCTGGTCACATAATCAAATAAATTAATCCACTAAATTGAATGTACTATTATTATAAGGGTTCAACATAACATCATTCTTCTTCATTGGGAATGCATATTTACAAGAAATACCTGCAAAGGTAACATTACTTATACAAGTTCTGTAGTTGTAGCTGTACAAAATTTTCAAAAGAACAAAATTTGTGAAATGTCTTAAGTCAACAACACACTACCATTGAATGGTATACAATTGGCCCAACAAAAAAGGTAAATGGAGACATTTTCATACAAATACAATTCCAAAAAGGATTCTTTTTGTTGGATTAACCTGCAAATGGCCCAGATCCTGGTGGTAGCCACACTCTCCGTCTCTTTTCAACATCTTCTACTTTACTTCCTTTTATAGAATCCTTGTGTTTCCTCTGTGCCACTTTTGATGCATTCCTTGTCTCTTTTGTGTCAGATCTTGTATTTTTTGTCTCCATTGGATTCATTGCTTGCCTTCTTAAATGAGTTCCAGTTAAGGGTTGTTTGCTATGTCTTGCATCTTCCTTTCCAAGTCTGATTGGTTTTTCCCAACCATTGTACCTAGTTTTGGTGCCCTTTCTTCCACATTGTATGTCTACAAATTATTTGTACTTACATGCAATGTAAAAGTAATAAGAATTAATTCATGAAATAATTAAAAAAATAATCAGTTAATTAACTGACTTGTGACATAGGTTCTTTTGAGGCTTGAGTGGTTGTGTGGTCTTTCAAAGTTCTTGCCTCATGAGATATTTCAACAGGGATTGCAATGACCTGTAATGCCAGGGGTGAAAAATTAAATCAAATAGTATGGTAATGCATAATATTATTAAATCTATCATTATATTAGCAAAAACTGACCTGTGATAAAGCCACTTTTGAACCAAGTATTGCATGTGATGTTGTCTCTTCATGCATATGTCCACTTGAAAATTGGTTGTTTACCTGTCACAATGCATAATAATTAAATAAGACAATAACATAAAGTGATCAAATGTAGTAAACATGAAAAACTCATTGACCTGAGCTCCATGGAACCTTTTATTGTGTCCCACTGTACCACATATGCTTCATTTCATCTTGACTCCCTTCTTACTGACTTTCCCATTTATGAAACCAGTGTCTTCACCAACATCCTTCCTCCTCAATAATGTTTTCCTGCCCCTCCTTTTGTTTACTAGCTCAGGTGGGATGATAGGTGGGTGGTCACTTGTAGGCCATGACTCCCTATCATGTGTTGGGTATAATATGGGCTACATGTTTCCATGTAAGTGCTAATCTTGTAACATCTGTCTAAGTAATTTTCAGGCTTTTCTTTATTATAATATAGCACAGATATTGCATGGCTGCATGGTAGCTCACTCAACTGCCACTTCCTACAGGAACATGTGTATTGTTTTTTGTCGACCACAAATTGGCGTTCAGGCCCTACAACTTGATACTTATCCCCCCTTGACCAGACTGTATTGTAAAACCAACTAAGTTGTTTAAATATTTCAAACTTCTTTAGTATTTTGGGACAATGTAATGTTCTTACTTTTTGCATCGTACCCCTCCTTTTTTGAATTCTTTTCATCAATTGTGTCCTAATCAACTCATTCATAGTGATTACACCCTTTATCCTAGTTTCTAAGATATTGCTATTAAAGCACTCACACAGATTGTTTAATAGAATATCACACTTGAATTGACTTTGGAAATATGCCTTACTCCAGTGCTTGGGTTCAATTTTTTTAAGAAATTCATGGGCTTCAACAGACATCCCCTTCAAAATCTCCATCTCTTTCTCAAATGCAGAATGGTAAGATGCCCTAACACAAGCCCAAAGTTGGTCCTTAAGAGCTTTGCCCCTATATGTCTTCCTAAAGTTAGTGTAAATGTGTCTCACACAATATCTATGTTCCTTAATGGAAATAATTCTGAAATTGCAGGCATTAACCCCTAATGGAAATAATAAGACCACCATCACCAACCAGAACCAAGAAACAAAAAAGGCAGGGGAAAAGAATTAGCATATCAACATTAGACCCTAACTACAAGAATTAATTCTTGATTGCAGTACACTAAAACATAATTACAAAGGACACTAATTGCATACTAATTTCATAAAAAACTCCACACACCTTTTGTCTGTCTGACATGAAACACCATTGTTTGCTGTCATTTATCCTCAGATCTTGAGCCAAAACCCAGAGAAGAAAAAATACATAATTAAAAAAAAAGAGCTTAGCATTTGGCAGAACATACAATACATAACAATAATAAGTTCACTACTTGCAAGAACCATGTCCAGTTAGCCTTGTTATCCTTCTTTACCATAGCCCAACAAATAGGATAGATGCAATCATTTGCATTTATCCCAATAGCAGTCAATAGCTGGCCTCCATACAACCCTTTCAAGAAGCATCCATCCAAAGAAATGAGGCGCCGACAACCTGATAGGAAAACATTCCCTTAGGCAAGCTAGGAAAAAATATATAATACTTACAAAAAAAATTTGAGGTACCCACAACTTGCTAGAAAACCTTCCCTTAATGGAGCTAGGCAGACATATAGGGCTTCAAAAACACCTTCATCATTGCATCTTACAATGATTGTGGAACCAGGGTGGGTCTTCAACAACTCTAGTTGGTAGTCATGCAACCTTGTCATTTGGTACTCCTCATCACCATCAATTAGCCTTTCCCCCATAATTAATTCCAAAGGGAAGTTTTAAAAAAATGAATAGAAATTAAATTGCGTTAGTACAATACAAAAAATCAGGACTGAAAAATCATATAAATGAATTTTACAGTGAGTCTTACTTACTTTTGTGCAATACACTTTGCTCTATGGGATTTAAGCCTACTGATGTCATTTTCTTGGTTTGTTTTCATAGCTTGAATGATCCCACTAATTTTCCAAGATGGATCTGCCCGAGACTGTTCTAAATAATTATTTGCTATCCATTGGGCATTGACATGCCTATTGACATGGTCTCTTGTACATTCATTCTCCAAATTTCCACTCTTAATTTGTATTGTGCTCTTATCCGTCACCATAGGGGAGGCCCAAAGATAGAAGGGGCAACCCTTTCTACAGAATGCCTTGCATTTTTTTTGGTTATTAGGTTTGAAATTCATCACATATCAATTTTTAATCCCATAGTTTCTAACAGCCTTCCTAAATTGTTTAAAACTCCTGAATTTCATTCCTATCTTAAAATGTGGGTCCTTCATATTCACTCCATCATTGAATTCAGCATAGGTAGGCCTGGTGGACACCAACTCATCCTCATCTGTTGAAGAGCATGAGTATAGTTCTTCAGTTATGGCATAGTTTGTCTCCACATCAGTATCACTTCCTACTCCTTTAGCTTGTTGTTCAGTTTCTACCTCAGTATTATGTCTTGTAACATTTTCCCTATCTTCTGTATCTATGTCCCCATTAAAACTATAATCTGAGTCATGGAAATCATTCTCCTGATTCATTGTTTTGGCCTGACCTTTCCTTCCCACTAAAATGTCTTCTAGATCAACATCCTCCACAGCTTCATCTTCTTCCACATCTTCTAATAGGGCAACCATACTTATTTGTTTTGGCTCTACATCCTCACCATCATTGAATCCTCCCTGATTGTTTATATCTGGACAACTAATACTGGCAAGTTTAATACATACACATACTTCCTTACCTGGCCCAATAGTCATTGCCATTTCAAGGGCATCATCTAAATCAATTTTTATCTCTTTTAACCCTTTCTCCTCACCAAATACATCTAACCAACACACACTACAACCTTGAACATCTAACCCACAATCTATGCCCATGGAAATCAGTTCCAATCTAGACATTTGATCTGCACAACAATTGTCTATATAACCTACCATGCCTTCAATTTCACCCACCATATAATGTAGTCGTATTAAGAACAACTCTGTTGTTAGTACTGAAAATAAATATAAATCGGGTGTCACTATAAATTACTATAATGACCCTATGTCAGTAGCATAATTGTACAATTACAACTGCCTAGAACTAGGCAATTTGATATGCTAATTAAACAATTGAAAGGGTATTCATATGACATGGTTGTAGTTTCAATTCACATAATAAAAAAAGTTTGGTTATGAAGAGCATATCATGGAAAAAATATAACATAGGAATGGGAAAAATTGAACATGTATGCCTAGAAGAATAACAATCACAGTGAATCGCATCACATTGCATTTCATACATAGAAAGATAACAATCACATTATGCATTAAAAACATTGGGTTCAATGTAGCATATCTAAAGAACACAAGCAGATCTAAACAACCATATCTAAAGAACCATATTAAAACATGCAAATTTGGACTTTAGGTTCATTGAAAAATGAATATAACAGCCATATCTAAAGAACATAAGCAGATCTAAACAATTATATCTAAGAAAAATAACAAACATGAATATGTGAAGCATATCAAATGAATGGAATAATCTAACCACTGAAAATCATATCTTCACATACATATTATGTTAAAGATTACAAAGATGATTTAGGGTTTTGGAATAAGGGTGTTCACAGTAATCCGGTGGTTCCTTTCCCACATGTCGTCTCTCCCAATTAGATGGCATCTTCAAGGTTTGCACGCTCTTCCCCGATCTCCCAGCCGACAGTGGCCAACTCCTCTCTCACAAGTTGTAAGGTTAAACGAATCGAAGAAACCCTCCTCTCCTTGTGTCTCTCGGAAGGGGAAAGAACTCTGAAAAGGAAAGTAGATACAGCTGATGGAGACGCAGGGTTTCTACTCCACGTGGAAACGG
This sequence comes from Dioscorea alata, assembly GCA_020875875.1. Taxonomy (NCBI): domain Eukaryota; kingdom Viridiplantae; phylum Streptophyta; class Magnoliopsida; order Dioscoreales; family Dioscoreaceae; genus Dioscorea; species Dioscorea alata. The sequence goes on along the minus strand of CM037020.1, from coordinate 21,525,426 downwards.
GGATTTAGAGAGGCACGTGATTGAAAAGATGTTGTGTAAAGCTAAGTTGAGTTGGCTAGGGTTTGTGGCATGGCAATCCTATGTGGCACATCATTTAAGTTTCTCTTGCCACGTCACAGTTCCGGTCTACCATATCATTTAAGTTTGGCCGGAATTACACAGGTACCCAACCGGTGAAATGAAATAAAAATTGGGTATCCATTTTGATACAAATCAAAGATTGGACCCCAAAATGAAATTGCACCATAGTTAGGTACCCTACTGAAAAATTTACTCACTTCTTCAATGGACAAGAACTATGCAAGAACATCAACACCATGAAACTGTTAATGAATGTTTAAATCAATTCTAAAGCTTCTCAACCATGAGAATCCTCAGAATGTAATGAATGCAGAATTTTGCAAACCAAATGTACTTTTTTTTTTTATATTATTGTTGCACCAAGTTAAGGCTGCAGAAATTATCTATAAAAGAAAATTTAATTTCACTGATCTAATGGGTGTCTACGCACTTCCATTAAGCTTTTTACTCCGTTATTCAAGTTTGTGCACATGGTTGTTATTCCTTGCAAAGATGGATATTTGAAGTGTTGTTCATGAGAGGATAAAGAATATAATTTCAGGGTTTGCAGCGTAATAGTCGTTATGTTGGCCTAAAATGAAACCAAAAAAAAAAAAAAAAAAAAATATGAAAGAATGAGAACATGCAATGGCATGCATGCATAATCACGTACCTAAGAGGCCGGTCCCACCATAATGGGAAATAAAGTATCACTGTGATGCAACCATTGCATTTCCTTTGCTATTTGCTACAACATTTGTCAAGCTGTTGAAAGGAACAAAGACATTAAAATTATGAAACAAGGCAGCATTGATTGTACCCATCGCATCTTGTCCTTAACTATATCATGATACATACATAAATAAATAAATAAAGGAAGAGAAGTGAAATCCTAGTTCATGAAGGACATACAACGAAGCATTGTTTTAATGGAAATGAATAGAGGGTATAAGTGAAAGACTAGGTGGTGGTGTTGGTCCTAGAATTGTAAAGGATGAGGTTCAAAAATCCTCACTCATGCATGCATGATCACGTATAAAGCAAAGTGCATGCCTTGAACAAAAATGCTTCAAAAAACCTTGCATGCATATGGAATCAAAGAGTGTGAATAGTATATGGTATGGAATCAAAGAGTGTGAATAGTATATGGTTTTGTGTGTATATATATATCTCTTTTAGGATAAAAAGTAATGGTTGTGGTTAAATATCATGTGAACTTTGAAATAATTAAATGTGGGCCTCCATTCTATATGAGAATGTTACCAAGTTTGTGGTGATTAGACAAAAAAAAAAAAAAAAAAAAAAAAATACATACATGCAAGCATGTACGTACCCAACCAAATGTTTGAAAAGTCCATTAAAGAATAAGAAAAGGAGATGGATTTATTCATTGAGTGGTGCTCTGTGAGTATTAAAAGCTCCATGTTCTTCTAAAAATTATGTGAAGCTTCTTGAGGAATCACAAGATACTATCAAAATTGATCTTATTTTTGCCTTTGAAGAATATCAATATAAACATTTATGTGTAATTATGAACTAAGTTGGTCGAACCTTGTGATAAACAAGGGGAGGAAGATTAGTGCATGATGTATGAGATGGATGGAAAAGGTTATATTACACCCAAAAACTTCAAGAAATTTCTTAACCATCTTGGTAAGTCCAAAAGCATGGAAGACTGCAAGAAGATGATCAGATTAATGGAGATGGCGTTATAAGCTTTGAAGAGTTCAGGATCATGAAGTCTTGTGTGATGTCAAAATACCCATCCTGAAACAGCTATAAAAAAATTGCTCATTCCAAAAGCCACAACAAGAATGTTCATTTCGAGGCAGCTACCATATTGGTATAAAATAAAAAATAAAAAAAAAACAGCGATGAGATATATATCTCAAACGGCAGTGAGGCATGAAACGCGGTGACAAGGCATAGGCAGCGGCAATGATATAATATATAATAATAGTAATAATAATAATAACAACAACAACAACAATAATAATAAATAATAAAATTTATGATTTACAATTTTTCTTTTCTTTACTTGTACTCGAGCCCTTAATCGGAGGTTCCCAGGGTTTCAATCTGGGGTAATTAATAATAGAGGCCCGCCTCTATTAGGAATGGAAGAACCCACAAAAACAAAATAAATTAACATTTGTGATTTGATATATCACATGGTGTCTCTTCACCGGCATGACACCCAAAGTTACTATTTTCAATCCCACAGGGACCACCTGCATATAATCACTACTCACACTCTCAGTAATGTGCGCTCACCCATGATTCGAACTCTCACCACTTGTGAAAGGTTCTAATGGGGACCTAGCTACCAATAGACCACCTGCTAAGAAAGCTTTACAACTTTGTTAATTTTGGCTTTTATAGAATTCACATCGAATTAGGGAGAAAAAAATAGGAGAATTCATATTATCTCAACAACAAAGACTAGTCCTAATCACAAGTTTGAGTATTGAGAGTTATTTAGAAGCATGTTGTTAATCCTGAGACTTTGGAGCAATTAAATGGTTTTTTTGAGATATTAAGGTTCTTGAAGAATGGAAAATCAAACTTTAAGAAGCCATGAAGTATTTATGAGCATGGATATGTTGTGTTGTTTTACCAAAGTGATCATATCTCCCTCATATTTGATCAGAGTTTTTTTTAAAAGGATGTCCAAAGGGTATTCTTAAACTGTAATACTGCTTTAGTATTTCTCTCAAAACTCGGCCTTTTCACTAGAAAATACTCCATAATGCGCTCTGAGCCCCAATAGTCTTTTCTATGCTTGTGGGTGAAAATATACCAAATCTAGTCTAAAATGGGTATTGGTCCATAAAAATGCATTCAAAGTGTATAAAATAGTACAATAAAAAACATGCACATTTAGAAACTCATCATCGTTCAAATTCACTTCTTTCAACCCTATCTTCAAGAGCACTAAATTCTATAACTATGCAACTCCTATATCTAGTAAACTCTCTCATTTGACCTTGATTCTTGAAGTGGCATGAAATTGATGAGGAAACTATTTGAATATTAAGTCCTTATATCCAAGTAAAGTGTGCTAGAATAGCTAGCTTATGATGGAAGTTCAATAAAAAAAAAATCACTCATTCTAGTTTTAATCTAGGAATCCATTTTGGGTAACCCCTATATATCGGTAACTCCTTTCTTTGGATATTCCTAATATATTCTTTTTTACTTCTACTCCAAACACTAGCATTCTAATATCCGAGCAATCTAGATAATAATCTTTAGGAATCATCAAAGATCAACTAGAATAAGCTAAAAATTTAATCCCTAAGTTAAAACCTTACATTCTTATTTCTGAGTGACCTAAGTATTCCCTAATGCCATTCGAAGAATAGACCACTATATCTAGGTAAAGAAACCTTTATAAGCCAATGGGACTTATTTCAATAAGATTGAAGAACAAGATCAATTCAAATCGTAGAATTAAAAAAGTTTAAAATTAGGGCTAAACCCTTTCATTCACCATCACAAACTCATTTGAAAGTTAAAATCAATTTCGTAAACTCAATTATATTCGTTCAAACATGAAGATCCAATGAAAGATTAGCATAAAAGAGTTTGAATTCTAACTACATGCAATCACTCTATTGAAAGTTTAAAAGTTATAGAAAACAAAGGTTTAATTTACTAATACATCATAGAAAAGACAAAAAGAAAAAAAAAACACATGAGGTTTGGTAATGATTGAAGCTTTGATCTTCCCCTTGAAGCTTGATCTCCTCTAATGGACCTATTTTCTCTTTCCCTACAAGCTAAACCCTCATGATCTCTCTTTCAATTACTAAAAAATAGTCCAAAACCAAGCAAACTCTAGTAATAACCAAGCTAGCTCATCTAGTCTTGTAAGATTAACAACTACTAAAAGCACCTTTAGAACAACACAATCTGTTAGACAACAAAGTACATATGAACTCTCTTAGTATCTAGAACAGTCTTATAAATACAAAGATTTATTATAGAAAGGGCTATGCTTCCATATGAATACAAGACTATAACATCAATCAAGTTGTCACTCATCACTTACCTTGATAAATTTGGTACTCGTAGAGTAGCTCTCAATTCGATACTATAGAATCAAGATGTTTCCGGGAAGCACATGAAATGTGTAATGAGGCTAAGTATAAAACATTGGTAGCTAGGCTACATCTAGCCTTAGATTGGGAGCTCAAAATATAAAGTCTTATTTTGTTTAATCTCTCTTTGTCTCTAGTTGTGCACCAAACCTAGGAGAGTCCTTGGGGATAATGAGTTTACTTATTTAATTCTTTTTTTTATATGACACTAAAATCAAACAAAAATTTTGTCCTATTCATGTAAATAAGGATATGAGAGCCATGATAGGTTATAATTTTATGGGTAAACAACTTAAATGGTTCCCTACCTTTTAATTTGTGTGTTCCAATTTCGGTCATCTAGCTTTAAAAAATTATAATTTGGTCCTCCACATTTAGTTTTTGTTATAATTTAGTCACTCGGCCATAAGTTGTTAACAACAATCATATAAGGTAGATTACGTGACACGTCTTTTCTCAGTGCTAGCATTTGAGTTGGCATATACCCCGTGTGATCACAGTTAATGATATATGCTCAGGTGACTAAATTATAACAAAAGCTAAAAGTAAGGGACTAAATCTTAATTTTTAAAAGATAGGTGACAAAAATAGTAACACATGAAAATGTTAGAGGACCATTTAGGTTATTTACCCTAATTTTATTACTTCATGGGAATGAATTAAATATTCTATTAGATTATTTTTTTTTCTTAATTTCTTTGTTGTCATGCCTAGCACGCAGGTCAGGCACACGACAACTGCTGTGATAACCCAAAGAGGATGAGTTGTACCCTACACTCAAGTTAATACAAGGCATTTAGATACTAGGTATCATCCATAATTGATAAAAATGCTATAGGTTCACTCAAATCATACACACACACACACACACACACACACACACACAACACCAAAAATACAAGGTGTTCCAAAATTACAATACCAGCGGATTCATTGTACATGATATATATACAATATAAAAGATGAGCAATAAAAAAGGGGACAACGTTATGTCTGTTTAGCACGACCTTCGACCAAACTGCTACTTGTGTAATGGTGGAGAGAGAGGGGGTGAGTAACAAAGTTACTCAATGAGGAGTGATCGTATAGATGGACTTAGTAATAAAGAATTTCAAAAGTAAATACAATGAGAAGAGATATGCCTCATATAGAAAATAAAAAACAATATCAGCTGAGAATAAATAGAGGTGCATGTAAAGATAGTACACCCAAAAGAAATAGTTTTGAGAAACATCAATTGTCTACAAATCAAAAGATTGTGAAACACCAATATTTTAGTCGAGAAAATAGTATATGCATAAAATGCATAAAATCATATCTCGGGATTACGATAAAAACTCTGCCAACTTAGTTTGGCATAAAGTCACGAACAACAAATCTCAAGTCCTTAAAACATTAATGATAAAACTATGTTTCACCAACAATCTAGAAACAACATTTATTTCAAAAATCAATTCTTTGTCCAAAAAGGGCTTGCCAAAATTATACTTGACCTACTTATGGCCGTAGCTAGGTTTTGCCAAGGGTTTTCTTATTTGAATCATGAAAAGCCCTAGGATTAACCAACAAGATTCCCGTGTGGTGACTTTGGGTCTCTCAACAACTCTTCTAATCAAAAGCTCTTACAACACTTCTTGCATGAGTAATCCTAAAAGCCAGGATCAACCACTCCACCTTTATATAGGCTAGAACATGGAGATCCCATCATTGCTGTGCTAGATCCTATCCACATTTTGAGTCAATACCCACTGGGTGTAGTCCACTGTCACCATCAAAATATATCATGCACACATAATCTTTCACATTTTGGCACCATGCCATAACCCAAGTACATTACATTTCAAAGCATCACATTTTGGGTTCAAGCCAAAATTTGACAAAAATACATTTCAGAGACATTCAAACCCTTTTTTAGCAACAATTCCTTTGCAAATTGAAATATTTGACATCATTTCAAATCCTTTGGCATCAAGCCATAATTTAAACATAAGCATTTTTAACACCAAAGAGTATAGGAGGTAGATATGTACATAATCATAAGACATAAGACATATGTGAGCAAAATACGAATTTCTAACTCAAAACCGTTATGCCAAGTTCATAAGTGGATCATTCATAACTTTGAAGAGCACATGATAGAAGCATTTCATAAAATACTTTATAACTCATGTAAATCTATGCACACATAAAAACCACCACTCACAAGTCACTTTGCCTTGAGGTGAGATGGCCTTACTTTTCCCTTATCTCCTTACCCTTAACGGAGGTTTTACCACCTAATCGAATAGTGCCTTAACGGAGGTTTTACCACCTAATCGAATAGTGCAAGAATTTTATAAATCATAAGAAAATACGGAAAATGAGAATGCAACTAGTTGAGAAAAGATGAGGTTCCGATGCACTAAATATAGAATTAGGGCATGCAACTAAAACATTGAAATGACGACTTAATGAGGATGAAACCTAACCTCAAAAATTTCAAAAGGCAATGCATGACCCGTGGATGCTACAGTACCAAAAAACACACTCTCGGTTCTAGAATGCTTTTAAGGATTGATACAGTACATGAAATCATTTTTTTCTCAACATTATGATGAAATGGCACACAGTTTTTGACAACGATACAATGGCCAACAAAGGTTACCATGAATTAGCAATGTTAGGGATACAAATTGTGACCTTTATCACCTATTTTCTCTGATAAGTGCTCGTGTTAAAATAATATGAAGTATTATTTTCTTACATTGAGCATTACTTTTCTCAGATTTTATCATTAATTGTTGTGCATTTGTGTTCTTTGGTGTATATAGGGTTGTGGAGTAAAGTTAGAGAAGAAAGAGCACAATTAGGTCATGTTCGCCGTTGTTGAGGAGTTCTTAGACCGAGCAAGGAACAAGGCACAAGTTCCAAACTTGTGAGTGTGTGCCAACCTCCATTGGAAGGGCACAAAGACAATCACATTCATAAAAGTCTAGCCCGTGTAATATCGAAGAACTTCATCAATAAGGATAAAAGAAGTAAACGACATGATCTACTGTTGGTTGTGTGCCCAATTTAATGGTCTCGATGAAGAACATGAAATCGGCAACATTTTGTGCTTGAATACTATAGCAGGTACCGTAGTAATCCGATGTAGTAATTACTGTAGCAGTTTACTATTCACTGGGTGCCAGAAAATAAATTCCAGAGAATCCACACGGGCGTGTGAAATTCCACACAGCCGTGTGGATGCTCGATTTTAGCCTATTTAAAGCCGCGATTCAGATTTTCTCATGGACTTTTCGACCAATCTTTTCCCCAACTTCTTGAGGGTTCATTACAACCCATACTCTGTTGATCGCTCAACTAAGCCCCAGGGGAGTCCATCTCCTATAGCCTTACACTACGTGGAATTGCTTGGGGTTGTAGAGATTCCAAGTGATAGACCCTGTCCCTAAGTATAGTTCTAACCCTTTGGTCCAGGCGAAAGAACCCTAGTCTCAGTTAAGTCCCAGCACTCGGATTCACTACAACCTTTCACTCTGTTACTCGCACAATTAAGCCCAGGGGAGTTCATCTCCTAGCACTTCACTCTACTTTGACCACAAAGAACTCTTGGAATGTGGAGATAAGGAAAATCATGCTGAAGGAGAAAAGGGACGTTTCGCTACCTCGCGACTCATCCTCTTGATCCTCTCCAATCTCGTCTAGTCTAATCTTATAGAAGTTGTCACACCTTCCAAGGATAACCTAGATGACTCTCAACACTAGTGTCACGGCTAATGGAAAATCAATGCAATTATTATACAAGATTGGAACTCAATTAAAGGCATCAATTAGGAGCGCATAATAAAAGTCATAGAAACAATGTCATCCTAGGGTTTACAAGTCCGAATACCCACTAGGAGTTTAGCTCTCCATGGAGCTATACAAAATCATCAAAGTATTTGTAATAAAAAGCATAGAAAACAAGAACAAAACCCCATTGTGATGCGTGGCGATGGTCTTATGAAGCCGCTTCATCTTCTCCACCATGTCCCATGTCAAGCCTAGGGCATACCTCGCCGCATCGATGCCGACAAAAGCTCCCCCAATAGCAATCTTCTAAAGGACGTCGATGTCGATGGCGTAGAACGCTCCAAAAAGCCTCTCAAAATTCTCTCCGAACCCTAGCCGTGAGCTTTCCCGAAGTTGGGCGAAAGATAGGCGCAAAAGTCTCCAAAAATAAATCTGAAGTCGCGGTATTTAAAGGGCTGAAATCGGGCATCCACATGTCCATGTGGAATTTCCGCACGCCTATGTGGATTTTCTGGAAATTGATTTCTGCCGCGCAGCAAACATTAAACTGCTACAGTGATTTGCTATAGCACTTGCGCCTGAGTTGTTCCCTACTTCATTTTCTTCATCGAGGCTGTTAAGTTGGGCACACAACCAACGGTATATCATGTTGTTTCTTCTTTTCTCCTTATTGACGAAGTTCTTCAATGTTACAAGAGTTAAACTTTATGAGTGCGACTGCCTTTGTGCCCCTCCAAATTATAGAACAATTTGAGCACATTGGAGGTTGGCACACACCCACAAGTCTAGAACCCATGTCTTGATCCTTGCTTGGTCCAAGAAACTCCTCAACAAACGCGGACATGACCTAATTTTGCTCTTTTCCTCTTACTCTTCTCCACAACCCTACATGCACAAAAGAACACAAATACACACTAATTAATGATAAAACCTGAGAAAGATAATGCTCAATGTAAGAAAAGAATACTTTGTATTACTTATACAAGAGCACTTATCAAAGCCCTTAGCTTGTATCTGTGAATGTTTAGAATAGTGATTGCAAAACTAATAGGATCATTCGCATTTCTAAGCATAGGATAGGCTAAGTTGATACTAATTACCTATAGCATATGATAGTAATATTGTATTAACTAACCATGTACCTTTTCTTTTTGGAGATACAAAAGACACACTTTCCATTAAAACCTACCCTAAAACTCCCTATTTTCCCCCATAGGATCAAATCTCCTTTTAAATTACCCTTTACCAATTACCGATCATAAGCATATCCTTTTAGATAACCTTTGAGCCTCCAGAAATAATCCTAAAAATCTCATACTAGTTCTTCATATCCTTAGTAATTATTTCCATAATAAAAAGTAAGTTCACAAGCTAAAATCTTACCCCCTCAAGTGTTATCTCTCAAGTCTTGAAGCGGCTTATAGTGGAATATTTCACTGAACAAGACACAAAAATCATGTTTCTAGGAACATGAGTAAAAATCTTGAAAGAAAAAGAAGCAAAATTAGAGAAATAATTGATAGAAAAAATGAGAGAAACTGAAGAGTTAAAAGATTTTATTCAAAATTAAAGAAGAAAAATAAAAAGAAGAAAAATATGAAATATATCCTAATAAAATTAGTGAAGTAAAAGAAAGTGTTTGAATTAGTTATGCAAAAAAAGTAAGAACAATCGTTAGTTGAGTAGAATACCAAGAGACAATTACTACAAACTAAAGCATGAATCCCTGATGGACTGGCATCGGGAAAAATAGCATTATGTGAACCAGGTCATAAAGATCCAGGATGTCTCTGTGGATAAGGCCTCATTATATTATAAGAATCCTTCAATCTTGCTTCTTGGAAGAACCAATCCATTGAAAGAGTTCAGTTTAATTGGTAAGTGCTTGTTTGCACATATTATAAGTTAATATTGTGCATTGATTTCGCATTACTTTTATCAGTTGTATGTGCTCATTTTGTGTTTTTTACTTTCATTTCCATAGTTAGGGTGTGCGTGGGCCGCGCAAGAGTAGAGTTAGGGATGTGAAGCAAGTTTAGGGCACTTGAGCAAAAAATAGGCCCATTGCCGACAGAAGATGATCAAATTACCAACCACACATTCATTGGAGTTTATATGAGCTCGATTCATAGCCATATCCGTGTATAGAACTGTAGCGAATCACTGTAGCCAGGTTACTGTCCACTACAGTAATGTAGTTGGTCGAGGCAAAACGTCAAAGAAGCCTATGGTCATGGGTTCCAAACTCATTCCGTGGAGTTGCCTGATTTTATCCGTTTTAAGCCAATTTGTCAGATTAAGTTGAGGAGTTTTTGCTTTGGGGGCTTTTGGGCTTAGAGAAAGCTAGCGCTTGGGAGGATTTTGGCTTCCCTTTGGCGGCCATTTTGGGCCAAGATCTCATATCTCCAACAAGAGGAAGGTGAGCATAAGAGGTCCAAGGGCATCAACAGAGCCAGCGTGGAGATATCTCGACGGCATCATCGGTAGACTGATAAGTGCTCGTGTTATAGTAATGCAAAGCGTTATTATCTTGCAATGAGCATTAATTTAATCAGATTTTATCACTAAAAAGTGTGCATTTGTTTACTTTTGTGCATTGTAGGGTTGTGAAGATAAAGTGAAGGAATGGAACGAAGTTAGATCATGTTCGCCATTGTTGAGAAGATTCTTGGACTAAGAAAGGAGCATGGCATGAGTAGAGACTTGTGAGTGTGTGCCAACCTCCTTTGAAGGGGCACGAAGGCAGTCACATTCACAATAAGTCTAACTCATGCTAATAAGGAGAACTTAACCAATTAGGAGATTTGAAGCAATCAGCACGATCTACCGTTGATTGTGTGCCCAATTCAACGGCCTCAATGAAGAACGACGAATTCGGGAGCGTTTCGGGATAATTACTGTAGCAGAAATGCAGCAAGTGCTGTAGGGAAAATACTGTAGCAAGCTACTGTTTATCATCGGCCGAAATTCAGAATTCCAGAGAATTCACACTGGCGTGTGGAAATTCCACACGACCGTGTGAATTAATTTTCCAGCAAGCCAGAAACTTCACACGCTCGTGTGGAAATTCCACACGGCCGTTTGAAGTCCCGATAAGTCCGATTTTTAAAGCCGCACTCAACAATATAAAGAGCGATTTGGAGACTTTTGAGAGATTTTTAGACCTATCTTTCTCCCCAACTTCTGGAGAGTGCAGCTAAGGTTTTGGAGAGGACTTCGTGGAGGTTTAGAGCGCGTCATCGGCATCGTCACCGACGGCATCGTCACCGACGTCCGGCGGCCGCACAAGACCACGACCACACCATACGCAAGAGGGTTTTCATTGATGTCTTTACTTTGTGCTTTATTTCATATTTTGATGAACATTTATAGCTTCATGAGGAGCTAAACTCCTTGTGGGTATTCGGACTTGTAAACTCTAGGGTTATTATGTTTCTTTGACATTGTTATTATGCTTTTCCATTAGTGATGAATAAAAATTGAGTTTCGATCTTAATTTCATCTTGTTAATGTTTTCCTTTAGACGTGACACTAGGGTTGAGAACAATCTAGGTTGTCCTTTGGAGGTGTGACAACTCCTATAGGATTAGACTATTTAAGATTGAAGAGGGTTGAGAGGGTGAGTCGTGAGGTAGCGAAGCGTCCCCTTTCCTCTCCGATGTGGTTTGTCCCTACCTCCGTTTCCTTGATTTCTTAGCGGTCGAGATAGAGTAAAGTGCTAGGTAGATAAACTCCCCTGGGGCTTAGTTACGCAAGTAACAGAGTGAAGGGTTGAAGTGAATCCTACGCATTGGGGCTTAATCTAGACTAGGGTTCTTCCACCTGAACCAAAGGGTTAGAACTACACATAGGAAGAGGTTTTACCACTAGGAGTCCCTAGAACTTAAAGCAATCCCATGTAGTGTGAGGTTTAGGTAGATATACTCCGCTGGGGCTTAGTCGTGCCAGCGACAGAGTGAATGGTTGACGTGAATCCTAATACCGGGGCATAATGTTGGGGTTAGTCACGGTTGTCCTTAGGTTTGGGACCGTGTATCTAAGGATTTCCTCGATCAATTAACATCAATAGAAAAGTATAATAGCATCATCTTGCACTAGAAGCATAGATCCTACAGGTAGCTTGTCCGGATACCCTATTTCATCCATTGCCAGTTTCTCTCTATTCTCTTTTACTTGCACTTTCTTATCATCCATCTTTCTATTCAATTTCTTGTCTATTATTATATTTGCTTCCATATTCACTCATCGATTCTATTCTTATCTTTCCATACTCCACATAGCTTAAATAGTGAAATCTCGTATTTTAACTCCCTATTCCCTGTGGATTCGACTACCCACTCACCGGGGTAAATTTTATTACTTCGACAAACCTGTGCACTTTCGGGGCGTGTCATAGACCTTCAGAGCTATTGTTCACCCAAGGAGGATCTCGAGCTTAGAGGGAGTTTTCTACTTCTTTTTATGTATTTTCATTCCTTGGTGTGTATGTGTTCCTCTATAATGAGGAACTAACTTATTTGTGTATTTGGACTTGGATGAACCCTAGGATTTGCATATTTTGATGATTTACTTTTGTTCTTCCTTAATTTGAGTTTGTTATTGAGTTCCTTCCTTGTGTTTCTAATGCCATGCAATCCATGTTAGCAAGAGCTCGAATGTATGTTTGATTCACTCTAGTGAGGAGAGAGATCACCGCTAGGGTTATATCTACCAAGGTTTGAGAGGGTTGAGAGGGTTGAGAGGGTTGAACCTTAGGTAAAGGAGAGGCCCTTTCCCCTTCGATTTGATTACACATACCTTTGCACTTTAGTGAGTATTAGGCAATCATGTGAACCCTAATGAAGAGAGAGATCACCGCTAGGGTTTGTATAGGATTAGGGGTTACTTGTCTCAAGAGAGCTCTTAACCTAATTTTCAGAGCCTAGATGATCATTCGGGTTCCCTAGAGCTTTAAGCAATTATAGGTGGTGTAAGACAATGAGAGAGATCACCGTTGAAGCCTCATATTGGACTAGTCATCGGTCGCCTTGAGAAAAAGAGCGGTGTGTCTTAGGATACCCGCAAACCAACTTGTCTTAATTAGGATACATTAGTTAAGTCTCACGGCTTAGTGAAGTCCTAGGGGGATTCCTTGTCCATTTACACCTTTTCTTGTGTGGCACTCCCTTGTTTGCTAATTGCATGTGATTCTAATCCAATCCTCATTTTTGTTTGTTTAGCTTCTTTCATTCACTATTATTATCTAGTTAGATAGTAGAAGAATAGCTAGTAGTAGCCCTCTCTAGTCCCTGTGGATTCGACTACCTTATCTTTGGGTATATATTATTTCGACAACCCGTGCATTTGCAGTACACACACGCAAAGGGCTGTGGTAAGTTTTTGGCACCGTTGCCAGGGACCAGGATATTAGGAATGCTAATATTTTGCTACTCTAGCAATTTTCTCTTTATGTTTTTTCCCTTTATTTTACCTTATTTTTATTTTTTCTAATTTATTTTGTTTTTTGACTCTATCTCTTTCTTTTTCTTGACTCTATCTTTTCCAATTTATTTAGGATGTTAGGAATTTAAAGATTGATAGAGCTCTTACTGCACAACAAAAAGGTAATCCGTATTGCAACATGTATAATCCAAGTTAAGGAAGCTACCCAACCATTTCATGGAATATGGATAGAAAACAATGGGAAGCTCCTCAATCAATATTTCAAATGGATGGCCCACTAGAAGAGGATGTACTCAGGGTAGTCAGGTTTGAAAAAATTTTGGTCAAATTCATCCAAGCATCCGATGCCCGTTTTTGAAATATTGAGGATGCACTATGGTGCACTCAAATCTCCATGAACAACCTTGAGCATCAAATAGGGGAGATATGTGACATACTTTCCAAGGAACAAGAAGAATATGAACAATCACTACAAATTCCTTCTGAAAATATTGGGGCAATGAACAACATTAATAAAATGTGGCAAAAGGAAAATGTTGTTGTAGAAATGGAAAACAAGGAAGAAAAACTTCATTTTGAAGATCAGGATCCCTTTAATGGACAATGTGCTTGTGGGCAAGAAATTTTCCAAGGAGGTTTGTTAATGATATATTTATTTCAAGGTGAAAAAGAAGCAAACCCCAAGGTAATGGAACAAGCAAGTTTTTTTGGAATTGATCAACTAATACAATACAAGGAAGAGATTTGGGAATTATAAAAGATGTGGGTAGGAAAGCTCAACCATACAAGGACCCACCTATATAAAGCTTAAATAATTCCCGACCCAAATTATTTTCTTGGAGGCCCAAGGTAAGATGGTTCGAGCCTGCTATCAATTCTCCACCTCTGCAAATCAATTCGTGTTTCATGGGAAGTAGTTATGAAATTTGTAGCAGAGAGGAGTGTACTCTTTTCAAGCCTACATGAGGTAAGACACAGGTGCGCGCGTCAAGCTCAAGACGTAAAACAAGCACTTCTTGGGAGGCAACCTAAGTTTTTAATTCATTTGGTGTGTTAGTTTTAGTTTTTGTGGCAATAAAGTTTGGATGAGATCAGCAAGTGCACGGGTTATCAAGTAATACCTTTTGCACAAGCATGAGAGGGTTGTATTCCATGGGGTCCCAAAAGTTGCTATTACTTCCCCCTAGACGGCATTGCCTAACAAAGATAGGTTTAAAACAAAATAAAAACCTAACAAGAGAGATAACTATAGACAAGTTGGACTAAGGCACATCACATAGATAGCTTAAAGAAGCAAATATTAATGGAAGTGCGAGGCCCGGGCGAGGATCTCCTCGGGACTACTATAGCTAGATGGATGTTAGACCTACATAGGCAATGGTGGTTTTGGGCCAAGAAATATCGTAAAGTAGGTTACCCCGATGGTTACGGTGATGACCCTTAATCCCATACAAGTATTGTCTCGAAATATCTTCTAACCAAATCCTCCTACAATTGCATTACAACTAAGAAAATCTCTAATTAGGATCTATACTCAATACCTATGTCTAACCCTAATGGTTGGAGGGGTATGAAATACCCGATGGTCAAGGCGTATTCATATATGAATCCCTTCCAAGCTAAGTGAGTCAAGTACAAAGGCGATGGTCATGCAACCAAGTACAACCTAGAAGTTGAATCGTAGAGTTCTCATGGAAAATAACACATCAAAGAACACAAAGCTTGACCACAAACCAAACCAAAAGCACTAGAAATAAATCACAACATCCATACAAACAAGTTCATCCCAAGGTTCACTGTATGCCTGGTGACCATAAGAGTCTAGTTCAACATGAATAAAAGAGAGATCTCAAGATACATATGAAACATGAAGCAAAACCAAAGAAACCCTCCTGAAATGTTGACTAGAAGGTGGTGATGAGAGCTTGTCGAACCCCGCTGTCAAGCTCCTTGATGATCTCCTTGATAGCAACCTTCTTCTCCCCTTGGATTTGCGTCTTAGATCTGCCTTCTCTCGCTGCCTTGAAGCCCTAGAAGATGATGATGGAGAAAGGGTGGCTAAAAACCCTTTAATTGATGCCCTGGATATGTTTTTAAACTCAACCGCCCAAGCCTTACGGGATCCATGCAGGGCGCATGGAGCTCGTGAGTTTCACTATTGATAAACACCTAAATATATGTATTTTATATGTATTTATGTGTATGATTCACATATTTTTGTATGAGTCGATGCTCCTTTTTGGTCTAAATTGGTTCGTTACAAGTGCAAAACAAGCTTAGGTGAGCTCGACAACGGGATTTTAGAAGAAATCGGCATCGAAAACACCATTCTATAGCCCCAATACTGCAGCAACACTGTAGCATTTGACTGTAACAACTTATGTGAATTTTGGGAATCTTCACAGCCCGTATGCCAACCATATGCTAGGCCATATGACATCCCAAAAAAGGGTTTAAAAAGAACTTTTAGGGCATTTCTTGAGGAGAGGAACCTAGTTTTCTTGGAGCTCATCTCACCCCCTCCAAATCCGAGCTAGAAGAAGGGTTTAGAGGGCATTTCTGAGGAGAGAACGACTGGGAAAATGAGATATGGCAAGATCCAACCCTTGATATACACTTTGAGGAGGTTGACAACGAGAGAAGCCATCCCTTGAGTGGCATCTTTAGAAACCCCTCTTCGTGGGATTCAAGCATCATTCAGCCTCCAATCCTTGAGGGAGTGTTCTTTATGCTTTGTTTGGTTGTTTTCATGTATTTTTTTTTTGTGTATTTTGTGACTATGAACAACTAAACCGCCAAGGTCACTGGATGTAGGTAAACCTTGGGGGTGAACTTGTGTTGTACGGATGCTTAACTTGTTATTTACAATTGGATTGGTTTGTGATCCTTGTTTGGTGTAATTTGAATGTCTTGGTATGTATGAGAACTCGGTGTATCAATTTGTAGACTTTACTAGGTTGCATGACCGTTGCCCTAGTATTAGGCTCACTAAGCTTGGAAGGGATACATGTACAAATACGCTGTGACCATCGGGTGTATGTACCCCTCCATTGTTAGGGTTGCCCTTGGTTGTGTCTCAACCCTAACTTGAGAAATCTACCGCCCTCATTGCAATCGTAGGAGGATATGGGTGAAGAGATTCCGTACCCAATACTCGTATCGGATTAGGGGCCAATTGTCGTGACCATCAGGTTGGCTTAAATTGGGGTTTCTCGGTCTATAGTACCCAATTGCATGCTAGTTATAGTACCCTTCACACTTAAGTAGCCCCCACAGAGATCTACATCCATTACCCATTCCTTGCCCTGTTTACCTCCCGAGAATCACCTTCATTGTAGAGAGTTATATTAGAGTTAGAGTTGTTATTTTACTATCTTGTTACATCACTCGAATTGGTAGACCAAACAATCATACGAAGAGAAAGTAAGGGTAGCTTCTTGGGCCCTTAGGAATATGACCCCCTTGTGCTTGCGCGAGGGTATTACTTGGCGACCAGTGCACTTATAGGATTATCTTATTTTTGTATTTGCTTATTCTAATCTCTGTCTTCTTAATTGTATTCTATTATCTTATTTTCTCTGTACTTTCAAAATACTAACAATTATTCTTTTAAATATTTCTTCCCTTCTCCATAAATTATGGCTTTGACTAAAAGTTGGGTTGACAATTACTGTTCACAAAATTCATATTTTCCTCTCTCAAGCAAACCATTAGGGTGGATGAAACATGTTTTGGCAATGAGCAGTGGATAAAGCAGTATTGTTATGAATCAAACACCTCAACTCTCTATAGTCATGGAATTCAGACCTTCTACAAGTAGTATTTGTAGTCAGAAGGGGTCCACCCTGTGACAAAAACTTTCCTGTCGAATTGTCAACCTGAATCTACTAGAGAAGAACTAAGAAGTGATCGTGATAGCCCTTCATAATTAATGAAGCTAGTTGAGGAAGATGTGGATCAAACTTGGTCTAGCAGTTCAGAAGAGACGGACCATACACCACGGAATGATTAAGTTATGGTTGAGTATGAGGTTCAGATTGTGGAAGAGAGTTCGAACAGTGGTAACTCATCAGAAGGGGAAGACAGAGACGCTGAACAGTTTAGTTTTGGGAATTATGGGAGATAGAAGTTATCGATTGAGGAACCCCTAGAATTAGAGCTGAAACCTCTCCCTGAACATCTAGAATATGCCTTCTTGGAAGAGGGATCAAAACTCTCGATCATCGTTGCATTCGACTTGACAGATGAGTAGAAGAAACAGCTCCTGAGCATACTAAAGAAGAATAAAAGGGCGATTGCCTGGAAAATTTTTAACATTAAGGGGATTAGCCCATCTTTTTGCACACACAAGATTCTCATGGAAGATAATCACAAACCGAGGGTGATTCCCCAATGAAGACTCAATCCCAACATGAAGGAGGTGGTGAAGAATTGGATTATTAAGTTGCTTAATGCCATCATTATCTACCCCATCTCCAATAGTGCATGGGTCAGTCAAGTGTAAGTTGTACCTAAGAAAGGAGGAATGACAGTCATCACCGATGAGAAAAATGAGATCATCCCCACCCGAACAGTCACAGGCTGGAGGATATGCATAGATTATAGTAAACTCAACAATGCTACAAGGAAGGATCACTTCCCTTTATCCCTTCATCAAACAGATGCTTGAATGTTTAACAGGGCACTCGTATTATTGCTTCCTAGATGGTCTCTCTGGCTACTTGCAGATTCCTATTACCCTATAAGATTAAGAGAAGACCATTTTCACTTTCCCGTATGGCACTTTCGCATATCACCTCATGCTTTTGGGTTGTGTAATGCACGGGCTACATTTCAGAGGTGCATGTTGGTAATTTTGAAGATATAGTGGAAGAGATCATGGAAGTATTTATGGACGACTTCTCAGTCTTCGGTGATTCATTTAAGCTATGCCTCAGAAATCTTGAACGGGTCTTAAGCAGGTGTGAGGAGACAAATTTAGTACTCAGTTGGGAAAAATGCCATTTCATGGTCAGGGAAGTCATAGTGTTTGGGCATAAAACTTCACAGAGGGGAATTGTAGTGGATAAGGCGAAGGTCGCCACCATCAAGAAACTTCACCCTCTTACTTTAGTGAAGGAAATCAGAAGCTTCTTGGGACACGCTGGATTTTATAGGAGATTTGTGAAGGACTTTTCTTCAATTGCCCGACCACTGACAAAACTGCTTGAAAAGGATGTCCCTTTTGAGTTTAATGAAGATTGCATGAATGCTTTTCTCACCCTGAAGAAAAAATTTGTGGAGGCACCAATCATGGTTTTCCCCTATTAGAATTTGCTATTCGAATTAATGTGTGATGTGACTGACTTTGCAATGGGAGCTGTGCTTAGGTAATGATGAGACAACCACTTCCACCCTATCTATTACCCGAGCAAAACCCTGAACGACGCTTAAGAGAATTACACTACTATTGAGAAAGAAATGCTCGCAGTCGTCTTTGCATTTGACGAATTCCAGTCATATTTGGTACTATCTACGGTGATTGTGTATATGGATCATTCTATACTGAAGTATTTGTTGAACAAGTCAGACGCCAAACCTCGACTGATCTATTAGGTTCTACTATTACAAGAGTTTGATTCGGAAATAAGAGATAAAAAGGGGCAGAAAACTTAGCTATAGATCATCTTTCGCACCTTAAAGGCCCTTATGAGGATACTTTGCAAAGAGGGAGATAAACAACACATTCCCTGGGGAGAACTCACAACCATTTATGTGTTGGAGAGATAGTTTCTTATTGTGTGCTGAAGCACTTTTTAAAGCATAATTGTGTAGTATTTAGATGGTTGAGGAAGATTAGACTCCATGGTTCGCTGACTTCGCGAATTATTTAGCAGCAAAAACATTCCCAATGTGGCTTACATACTAGCAAAGGAAGAAATTCATCACCGAAATAAAGCACTATATCTGGGAAGACCCATATCTTTTCAAGTTGTGTTCTGATCAGATTGTTAGGAGGTGCATCTCAAGGGGAGAGGGGCATGAGATTTTAATGCACTTTCACTCAGGTCCAACAGGGGGCCATTACAGTGGAAACAGGACAGCTAAGAAAGTCCTCGATGTAGGATTCTACTAGCCCACTATGTTCCAAGATGCGAAAACACTTGTGTAACACTGTGATAGGTGTCAAAGAGCTGGTAATATCTCAAAAAGATAAGAAATGCCGAAAACTTAGAACCAAGCATGCGAGGTATCTGAAGTGCAGGGGATCAACTTCATGGGCCCGTTCCCCAGCTCCCAGGGTAACAAGATTATTTTGGTGGCTGTTGATTGTGTTTCCAAGTGGGTGGAGGCACAAGCTTTTCCGTCCTGTGATGTAAGAGTGGTAGTAAAACTTCTAAAAAAAACTGTTCTCCCGATTTGGCACAACAATGGTAATCATAAGTGACCGAGGCACTCATAGAAAGTCTATCGCATATCATCCTCAAACTAGTGGCCAAGTTGAAGTGTCAAACAAGGAGTTGAAGCGAATCTTGGAGAAAATAATCAGCCATCATCAGAAGGATTGGGCAGATTAGCTTGATGATGCACTCTGGGCATATAGAACGGCTTATAAGACACCTATTAGATTAACACCTTATAGACAAGTCTATGGGAAAGCATGTCATCTGCCTATTGAATTGGAACATAAAGCTTATTGGGTCATAAAGCAATTGAACTTCAACGCTTATATGAGTGGCCATGAGAGAAAGTTTCAATTAAATGAGTTAGACCAATGGTGAGCCATGGCATATGAAAATTCAGTGAGTTATAAGGAGAAGATAAAAGAGCACCACGACCGACATATCAAGCAAGCTAAATGCTTTCAAGAAGGGGATCAAGTGTTACTTTTCAACTCCAGGCTAAAACTTTTCCCAGGGAAATTGAAATCAAGATGGCATAGACCATATACAGCTTCACAAGTATACCCCCATGGGGCCGTCAAGGTAAGTCATCTGGAAAAAGGAACATTCAAGGTCAATGGTCACCGGTTGAAACACTATTTTCCATGTGGTAGCAAGTAACTCAAAAATGGAGGTAACCTGACTTTCTTTGACCCATCGTGATGTTGAAATAAGACACGTCAAGCTAAAGACGCTAAACAAATGCCTCTTGGGAGGCAACCCAAGCGTTTATATTTTTTGCACTTGTGTTTTCGTATTTTTGTTTTATGTGGTTGTGTGTTTTCGTATTTTTGGTGTGTTTGGCTGCTTGAGTGTTCTTTGCTTTTAAGTGTGTGGTTGTGGTTAGTTAGTCATTTTCTTAATTTATTTAATCGTGTTCTTCCATGGTTGTTGTGAATTCTTTGGATTATCATTCATCTTGGTGCATCAAATTCCATGTTTTCAATGTTTATAATTGAATTTGGCTTTGTTTTTATGTGTTTTTATGGCCGTTAGGATGAGTATTTGAAGAAAATCTGGGAAATGGTCATTTGTGGACCGCATGGAGAGCCTGGATGCAATCCAGAACTCCATGCAGGCCATCCATGCTGGCATGGTTGGCCGGCCTCCTTTATCTCCCTCATCTCTTCACTTAGTTCACTATTTACTCAATTGCCTATCTTCTTCTTCTTTTTTCCTCTCCATTTCTCCACCATTTTTCTTCATTATTTTTGTACTAAAATGTTTTCCTCATCCTAACAAACAAGTTTTTGAGAAGATTTCAAGGTTTTATCAACATTTTAGCAGAGTTTCACTTCATCTCCTTCAAGGTGCCCTAACCAAAGGTAAGCTTCATCTCTCACTCATTCTATGGTTTCTTCTTGCTTGAATGAGATGAAATCTTTGTGGATTGTGATGTAAATACTTCTTGTGATTGTTTAGCTTGAATCTAAAGCCTTGTACATTTCGATTGCTACTTTTACAAGAAGAAACTCTTGCAATTTTTTTTCTTCTGAAGTTACTGTAGCAATAACTAAATTTCAACCCGTTAACTTCATTAAGCATTCTTTTCATGGAATTTTGGTTTAATGGTGCATGTATTGTCTTCTAGGGATGCTGGCCAAGCATTTGGCCTCTAAACGAGCTAGGAGAAGATCTCCACCGCCCGTTAGCGAGCCAAAGTTTACAAATGAAGCCCACAAGACGAGATACGCCTTATTGTCAAGAAAGGGATTCGGCACCATTCGAAGGATTTATTGGGAAGTTTTGAAGACATTGGGCTTAGACAATGTCATCTGTGATTACATCTCTCATGACAGGTGGGGTAAAGCGTTTGAAATTGAAGAACACGCATATAGGGAGTTAACTTTGAAGGTATTAAGTACAATAGAAGTGGCCTAGTATTGCCCTTTTACTGATCAAGCAAGCTTCTTATCTTTTAGGGAATTTGGCAAGAAGCACAGAATTACTCAAGACCAACTGGATATGTATCTAGTACTTTACACTGAAGATTTCACTCAAAAACCTGAGTTCAAAAGTTTACCCTAAGACTTCCCATAACCGGTCACACACGACTCATTCTAGAGGTTCATTGGTGGCACAACAACAAAAAAGGCCTCCCAAATGTTAAACCCTGCCCATAGATATATTAAGGCCTTATTGTCCAAAGGGATTGGGGGTCGAGTGTATTCCACTGGGGTAGTCACGCTCACTGACTTGCTGATGCTCTATAGTATCATTGAGCACTACCTTATACACATGGGCCATCCTTTTACCGAGCTTCTTTCATATCAAGGGAACTCAATCTACCTTAGGATTATCTTCGCCAAACCATACATCACCCACCTAATCAGAGGCTTAAGGTTGATGAGCTCACCCGAGCGGATTCCACTATGGGTTCTGTCACGCCACTTGGAATGTCGACCCTACTCTCCATTGGGATAGTTGAGAGGTTGGTGACCACTTATCACCTCACAAGGCATGGAGGAAGAAATGCACAAGACCCTGGACCATCACGGGACACAGAGACAGAATCTGATTCTGAGTCTGAGTTCGTCCCTAAGACTGAGCCAGAACCCAGAGTGCGTCGACAGTTGCTTGAGACAAGCTTTGAGGAGTTATGTATCGAAGTCCACCAACTGCTACAGGTCCTTGAGAGGGGGCAGAGGGAGTTGGCCACATCACAGCACCATATTGAGAGTAGTATAGCTAAGATCTTGGCGTGTATGCACAACTTCTCATCATAAGTTGGCACTACCTCCGCCGCCACTACTTGCATGGCACCATCACTCCCACAGGATCCTTAGACTCACGGCACACCTGAGCACCTATTTACTTCTGATTATTTGTAGTTTTGTGTGTACTATGTTTTATTTCTTTGTACTTTGTACTTCTCAGTTAGTAAGGGTTCTGCCCTACTAAACTTACTTAATTATTTTGACATTGGTTCACTCACTTCTCTCTATTTATCTATTTTTTTCTAGGTTATGATGGGGTTCCTATTGTTTTCAGGACTAATCATTGAGGAAGCTTCACACTCCCTGACCCTCGCAACTTACCCCGATCCGTGCACACTTGGTAGTCATCTCATCGACCAATTAGGGAAGTTTTTTAACCTCCGTCCTTTTATTTTTCCTTACATATCTAGCACCATGTTCTGGTGATTCATGTACATTAGGGATAATGTATGACTTTAGGTGTGGGGATGGGGTACTTTACTCATTTTGCATGCATGATTTACAAGCGATAGCCATAATACCTAGTTTAGAACTTCCTAGCTTGAAGGATTGACAGATGTTAGTTATATTTCATCTTGGCGACTGAATGATGTTCTGTTTTATCTTTAGTGCACTTTCAGATCTTTGCACGATTACTTCCATCTTATACACTCTAACCAACCCATCGCAATGTTTTGGCATTAAAATGTTAAATTCTATTTTCAATACTCTTTTAAGAGCTTTTGGTTCCTTTATTGTTCTCTTTAGCCTTAAATGAAGTTCTGTAGCAGGTTTTATACCAAGGGACATGAGATATAGTATGTAAAAAAGGAAAAAAAAGAGTCTATGAAAGTATTCCTCTGCTATTTTAGCAGGAAAGCGTCTATGTAGACTGTAATTGAGTAAGTTGGGTGGCTCTTGTGCCCAATCAGCATGTGTATCCTTTAGAAAGATTTTTGTGCAGTCTACGTTAAGCAAACTCAGAAAAAAAAGGATGTATATATGAATATAAGATAATAAAGTATATCTATTAACCCCCTGGAACATGCTGCATACTCACTTGAGGGCTAGGGTTTCATTACGAGCCAAGAGACTTTTAACTAAGTATTGAGGATGTCCTTAATAGCTTTAATGTCGGGTTCATTGTGTATGGGGTGAATGGACATCCTGGGGTAACCCAGGGTGTGGAGGTTAAGGTTTGAAGATAGCACACACCCACGAGAGCACTTTAGATAAAATAGGACTATTGTCACCTAATTACCCATAGAATAACTCACTATCTGGATGTCCTTCCACCTGTGCTTGTGGAGTTCTTTACAGTGGAGCTTGAGGTCGTACATTTAGTTGTTTATCTTCTTGCCCCTGCTCTTCATGTTTATTTGCTTGGGGACAAGCTAACACTTAGGTGTGGGGATGTTTGATAAACACCTAAATGTATCTATTTTATTTGTATTTGTGCATATAATTCACATATTTTTGTATGAGTCGATGCCCATTTTTGGTCTAAATTGGTTTTTTTCATGTTACTGGTGCAAAAGAAGCCTAGGTGAACTCGACAACAGGATTTTAGAAGATATCGGCACTGAAAACACCATTTTAGAGCCTCGATACTGTAGCAGCAATGTAGCATTCCTATAGCACGAAGACTTGAAGAATATGCTAAGTTTGCAATTTCATGCAGGGTAACCATACGGGCATGAAGACAGTTACATGCAGTGATGTAGTAGTTTTATTGTAGCAGTTCACTGTAGCAACTTACGCAAATTTTGGGAATCTTCAATGGAAGGCTGTATAGCATCCCGAAAAAGGGTTCTGAAAGAACTTCTAGAACATTTCTTGAGGGGAGGAACCTAGTTTTCTTGGAGCTCATCTCACCACCTCCAAATTCGAGCTAGAAGAAGGGTTTACAGTGCATTTTTGAGGAGAGAACAATGGGGAGAGTAAGATACAGCAAGATCTAACCCTTGATCTACACTTTGAGGAGGTTGATGACGAGGGAAGCCACCCCTTGAGTGGTGTCTTTAGAAGCCCCTCTTAGCGGGATTTAAGCGTCATTCGGCCTCCAATCCTTGAGAGAGTATTCTTTATACTTTGTTTGGTTATTTTCATGTATTTCTTTGTGCATTTTGTGACTATGAACAACTAAACCCCCAAGGTCACCGGATGTAGGTGAACCTTGGGGGTGAACTTGTGTTGTATGGATGCTTAACTTGTGATGGGTCGACCGCAAGTGCACGGGTCGTCAAGTAATACCCCTCACGCGTGCGCGAGGGGGTCGTATTCCCAAGGGCCCGAGAATCTACCCTTACTTCCTCTTCGTATGATTGTTTGGCCGATCAAGTCAAGTGTTGTGCAAAAGAAAGTAAAAAGATGATTAACATGCAAATAAAGTGTTCTAAGGTGGAGGCAATGAACGAGGGATAAAACAATATAAAGAGAGGGTCACGGATGAGGATTACCAAGGGGGCTACTAAAGTGCGGGGCTTGCCTTAACTAGCATGCAAATGGGTAGTTTGGACCGAGAAACCCGAAGTTAGACCAACCCGATGGTCACGGAAATTGGTCCCTAATCCGGTACAAGTATCGAATACGGAATTCCTTCCGCTTGAATCCTCACACGATTGCAAAGGGAGCAAAAGGTTTCTCAAGTTAGGGAGAAGACACAAACTAGGTCAACCCTAACAATTGGAGGGGTACAAATACCCGATGGTCACGGCGTATTCATACATGTATCCCTACCAAGCTTGGTGAGCCTAATACTAGGGCAATGGTCATGCTTCCTAGCATTATCTAAACAATGATACACAGAGTTCTCATGCATACCAAGCAATCAAATACACCAAGCAAGGTTCACAAACAAGTCTCAAATGCATAAATCAAGTCAAGCAAGCATCCTACACAAGTTCACCCCCAAGGTTCACCTACATCCGGTGACCTTGGGGTTTAGTTGCCCATGAATACAAAATACACAAGAAAACACATCAAAACAACCAAATACATAGATGAGAACACCCCCTCAAAAGATAGAAGCCGAATGACGTTCCAAAGACGCCACCAAAGGGGTGGCTTCCCTTGTCGATTCTCCTCCAAAGTAAGGATCAAGAGGGTGGATCTCGTCGTATGTCGCTCTCCTCGTCGTTCTCTCCCCGGAAATGGCCTCCGACGGCAGCTCCTAGCTCCGATTTGAAGATGGTGGCAAGTTGGCTCAAGACCTAGGGCTCTCTTCTTCCAAAATGAACTCCCAAAACCCTTAAAAACATCATCCAGAACGTTATGCGGCCCCGTATGCGACCCCGCATGCGGGGAGAGAAAATCCCGAGAAAACCCGAAATCGTGTAAGTTGCTACAGTGCCGCTACAGTAAATGCTACAGTACCGTGTGCTACAGTAAAACTGCTACAGTACCGTATGCGGCCTCTGCAGTGCCCGCATGCCAGACCGCATGAACCTCCAGACTTAGCCATTTCGCCAAAGGATTCGTGCTACAGGATCTGCTACAGTGGTCGCTACAGTACCCCCCTATGAAATAGTGTTTTCGTTGCCGATTTCTTCTCAAATTCTATCAATCAGCTCAAAGGGGTCACATCAGTACCTGTAACACGAAAGAAACCAATTCAGACCAAAAACGGGTGCCAACTCATAGAAAAATACGTAATACATACACCCGAATACATGGAAAATACGTACGTTTAGGCGTTTATCAACTTGTTATTTCCAATTGGATTGGTTTGTGATCCTTGTTTGGTGTAATTTGAATGTCTTGGTATGCATGAGAACTCGGTGTATCAATTTCTAGACTTTACTAGGTTGCATAACCATTGCCCTAGTATTATGCTCACCAAGCTTGGAAGGGATACATGTACGAATACACCGTGATCATCAGGTGTTTGTACCCCTCCATTGTTAGGGTTGTCCTTGGTTGTGTCTCAACCCTAACTTGAGAAATCCACCACCCTTATTGCAATCGTAGGAGGATTTGAGTGGAAGAGATTTCATACTCAATACTCATACCAGATTAGGGGCCAATTATCGTGACCATTCGGTTGGCCTAAATTGGGGTTTCTCGGTCCATAGTACCCAATTGCATGCTAGTTATAATATCCTTCACACTTTAGTAGCCCCCACAAAGATCCACATCCGTGACCCATTCTGCAAAAGAGAATAAGCAATGAATAGCTAAAATAGCAAAATGCAAATGTCTCTAAAACGCTTATTCCCCGATAACGGCGCCAAAAATTTTGACACACCCCTTGCGTGAGCGTTACGCAAGTGCATGGGTCGTCGAAGTAATAAAATACCCCGGTGAGTGGATAGTCGAATCTACAGGGAGTAGATGCTCAGAAACAAAGGATATTGCTATTTAACTATAGTGAAAACCAATTGTGAGTGAAATCAAGATGTGAATGCAAAGAAAAGTAAGCGAGAAAGAAAGCAAGCAAGAGTAACTTGAGAAAATTATCTATGATAAGATGGGGTACTCGACCAATGCTCACCCTAGGACTATTGTTCAAGTGCAAGACTAATATTATGTTTCCTAATTGGTGTTTAATGAGTCATGGAAATTCAAAGACACACGGTCCCAAACCTAAGGTCAATTGTGACTAACCCTCTACACTATGCCCCGGTGGAAAGGAATACTCTCAACACCTCACATTGTGTGGGACTGCTTGAGGTTCTAGGGACTCCAAGTGATAAACCCTATTTCCTAATATAGATCTAACCTTTTGGTCCAGGCGAAAGATTAATAGTCACAATTAAGCCCCAACACTAAGATTCACTTCAATACTTCACTCTGTTGCTCACACAACTAAGCCCCAGTGGAGTTCATCTCTTTGCACTTTACTCTATTGTGACCGCAAAGAACTCTTGGAATGTGGGGATGTAGGATAAATCACGCCGGAAGGGAAATGGGACATTTCGCTACCTCTCAACTTACTGTCTCAATCCTCTTCAATCCTGCTTAGTCTAACCCTAATGAAGTTGTCACACCTTCAAAGGATTACCTAGATGGATTCTCAATCCTAGTGTCACATCTAAGGGCAAAACATACAATTAATATTCAAGATTGAAACTCAATTAAAATCATCAATTAAAGAAGCATAATAAAGTCAATGAAATAATGCCATCCTAGGGTTTACAAGTCCAAGCACCCAATAGGGGTTTAGCTCTCCATGGAGCAATATAAAATCAACAAAGAGATTGAAATCATATGCATAGAAACCATAAAGAAAACCCCCTTATTGTTCATGTCAATGGTCTTGTGGAGCCGCCTCGTCTTCTCCAAAGGTTCCATTGTCAAACCTAGGGCACACCTCGCCGAATCAATGCCGACGAAAGCTCCCCCAATAGTTCTCTTCCAAAGGAACTCAATGTCGATGCCGTAGAACCACTCGAAAAGCCTTGCAAAAACCTCTCTAATCCCTAGCCGCACTCTTTCTGAAAGTTGGGCGAAAGATAGAAAAAAGATCTCCAAATAAATCTGAAATAGTGGTATTTATAGGGCTAAAATCGGTCATCCACATGGCCATGTGGAATTTCCACACGCCCTTGTGGATTCTTTGGAATCTGATTTTCTGCACGCTGTGAACAGTAATCTGCTATAGTGAATTGCTATAGTAATTTCTGCTGTACTCGCACCAAAATTGCTCTCGACTTCATTTTCTTCATTGAGGCCGCCAAGTTAAGTGCACAACTACATGGTAGATTAAGTCACGTCTTGCTTTCAACACATTGATGAAGCTTTTTGAAGTTACACGAGTTGGACTATATGAGTGTGACTGCTTTTGTGCCCCTCCAATTTGTATGATCACTTGAGCACTTTGGATGTTGGCACACACTCACATGTCTTCAAA
Organism: Dioscorea alata; assembly: GCA_020875875.1. Lineage (NCBI taxonomy): Eukaryota > Viridiplantae > Streptophyta > Magnoliopsida > Dioscoreales > Dioscoreaceae > Dioscorea > Dioscorea alata. Next base: position 21,497,075 of record CM037020.1, on the reverse strand, counting down.
TTGTGCCTTGGTCCTTGCTTAGTCCAAGAGTCTTCTCAACCATTGTGTCCATGATCTATTTTTTCTTCTTTTCTTCCAATTCATCTCCATAACCCTAAATGCGCAAAAGAACACAAATACACATGAATGAGTGATAAAACCTTAGAAAAGTGATGCTCAATGCAAGAAAAGTATACTTCATATTATTTATACACGAGCACTTATCAGGTATTACTTAGTGACCTCGTACACTTGAGGGATACACATCAAGTTTCTGCTCAAAAAATCGATTCGGGTGCTACAGTATTTTGTTACAGTACCAGCTACCGTACTTTTTGCAATAGTGATTTGTCTACAGTATCTGTGTCAAAATCTCCACTGAGTCTCATGGGATTCATGAGGGGGCATGGAGCCCGTGAGGTTTACACCCGAATTCTTGCAACACCCACATTTCCTCTGCTACAGTGTTAATGCTCCAAAAAGCAGTTTTTGATGCCGATTTCTCCCTAATTGCATTCTTGAGCTCCTCTTGGCTTCTCTAAGGCCTGTAACACAAATATAATGAATTTAAACATAAAACGGGCATCAATTCAATAAAAAAACACTTGCTAGCATGTATAAATCTTACATATAAATACATATATTTAGGCTCTTATCAAGTTTGCATGAGTGATTTCATCGTCTTATTGTGGTTGGTTATTGATTTTTCTTGTCATCTTGGTTCATTTGTGTTTAATCATGCCCTTGATCATGTTTAAGTTGATTTTAGTGTGTTCATTGAAGAAATTGGCATTTTTCGTAATAGTTGTGTATTTCTGCATCTTCTACAGGTTGAGTTAAGAGAAGATTGATTTCTGGTGTTTTATTGTGCTTTGGCTTAAATTTGTGAAGGTTTTAGTGAGTCCATGGTCGTGGGAATTTGAAATTTTGAAACCCATGGGCGTGGGTTACATTTTGTATGGCTTTTCTTGGGCTTCAGAGGAGTCCACGACCATAAGTTTTGAATATTTTCGAACTCATGGCCATGGGTTTGGTTAAAGAGGGTTTTCCTCATTCTTCAGAAGACCCATGGTTATGGATTTTGGAGACTTTTCAAACCCACAGCTGTGGGTTGCTGTGGAAATTTTTTTCCAGGAAATCTTAATGTAGCACAAATCACTGTTCATCATTTATTGTAGTTTTTTACTATAGAAAATTTTCCTGGGAAGCCCACGGCCGTGGGTCACAAACCCATGGGCGTGGGATGTTTTTGTTCGAGATTTTTTGAGTGGGCTATGAAGCCCACTGCCATGGGTCACAAACCCATTCTCATGGGGTTGATTTCTTTGTGTTTTCTTAACTTGGGGCTGACTTTTAGAGCTAGGAAAATCACCCCTCGCACCTTGCACATTTTCACCAACTTGTTTTCATCTCTTGAGGCGTCTCTTCTCATGCATTTCTTGGTGTTCTTATGAGTTATTTTATTTTCTGTGTTTTTATTTTTTTTTCTTTGAGCTTCAATTAAACTCCCCTCATAGCCAAGCAAACCATCATCTTGTGCAAGTGTATAGTTGAGATCATCATATGGCCTTCCCACACTCACATGCCCAAAAGAATTCCCTAAGCTCAAGTCCCGGCCTTCACCACACACTTCATGAGCCAGGGAAGTATTATCTTAGTTGTGCACCTCCATTCATGTTAATGATTGTATCTCTATCTTTACTTTGCTTACAAGCATACACTGGGGACAATGTATATCTTAAGTGTTGGGGGAGGGTTTAGTTGCACATATTTTTTTCATGCTTGCACATACATGCTCAATCTAACCTATGATGGTTTACTTTAGGGTTAATAATGACATTCTATAACTTAAGAAGACTTCGAACACTAACAGAGACATTACTCTAATTGTTATCGATTTCTGAATATTTTTGTTCAAATGCTTGTTGTGGGCACCTTATTCACTCATTAGACCGCTTAGACACTAGAGTTAGTCAAAAAAAAAAAAAAAAGAAAAAAAGTAATTTTCTTCAAAAGAAAAAAAAAACTTGTGAGGTTTAGGGATGGAAAGAGCTATCACTTATGAAGTATGGAGCTACTCTCATAAGTTAGATATTAGTTATGCCCTAATGAGAGAAAAAACTATCTCATAAGAAGTGTGAAATACCCTAAATTTTGTTGTGAGGAGAAAGAGCTATCTTATAAGAAGTATGAAAGCTACCACCCTAAATTTTGTTGTGGGGAGAAAGAGCTACCACTTCTGAAGTGTGAAAGCCTCCTTAATGGCCTTTAAAGAAAGGGATACCTTAGAAGACGTGTGCAGCTACTGCCCATTGTTAGTTTTTCTTCTTTCAAATTGTAGTTGTCTAAAAAAAATGGTGAAGAGGTTGACATAAGTAGAGTTTTCTATACTTGTATTTGGACCTTTTTTATAGTTGAGTTTTTGCTAGAGTGTGTTTTGCATCTTGGTGTTAAATAGACCCTTCCTAGACTTTAGAATTTCATTGTTTTACTCTCAAGTGAACCAGAGGACAAGCACTTATTTTTCACTCGTATTTTGACTGATAAGTTTGCTTGAGGATAAGCAAATATTTAAATGTAGGGGTGTTTGATAAGTACTTATTTGTATATATATATTATAAGTTAATATTGTACATAGATTTAGTATTACTTTTATCAGATGTATATGCTTATTTTGTGTTTTTACTTTTATTTGGACAGTTAGTGTGTGTGTGGGCCCCGCAAGATAGAGTTGGTGATGTGAAGCAAATTTAGGGTGCTTGAGCAGAAAATAGGCCCGTTACGGACAGAAGATGATCACATCACCAACCACACATTCATTGGAGTTCATACGGGCAAGACTTATAGCCACATTCGTGTACAACCATATTCATATCCAGAGAAGCCCACGGCCATAGGTTTTAGGAGTTGCTTGATTTTATCGTTTTTAAGCTAATTTGTCAAATTAAGTTGAGGAGTTTTTGCTTTGAGGGCTTTTGGGCTTGGAGAGAGCTTCCAAGCCCGAAGGCTTGGGAGGATTTTGGCCGCCCCTTGGCGGCCATTTTGGGCCTAGATCTCTCATCTCCACCAAGAGAAAAGTGAGCACAAGAGGTCCAAGGGCATCAACAAAGCCGGGGTGAAAAATATCTCACAAAGCCATCATGGAGATATCTCGACGGCATCATCGGTTGACCTTCGAAGTTACTATTCACTCGAGCTGGATCTCGAGCTTTGAGGGAGTTTTCTACTTTTTTTTATGTATTTTCGTTCCTTGGTGTGTGTATGTGTGTCTTTATCATGAGGAGCTAACTCATTCGTGTATTTGGACTTGGATGATGATAAATACTTGAGTGAACATATTTCTTTATATGTTTTACATGCATTAAGTATCATTTTATCATGTTTTATGTCTCATAAATGTATTTGGTGTTCTTTTATGCAAATAGGGTCGTGAAGGCTTTCAGAGAGAAAAGAAGCAAAAATAGATCTTGAAGGCACAATTTGGGAGTTTTTCATGCAACACAAGGATCAAGACATAAGCGAAGCTCATACACATGGGGGTATGTGCCAACTTCTGAAAGAATTGAAGTTAGATTGTGTGTTGAAAGGTCACAAAGCCATCCATATCTTCATATCCTGACTTGTGTAAAGACTTCAAGAGCCTTCTCAATGATGTTTAATTGACAATAAGCCACATGATCTACCACGCGAGCGTGTGCCCGACCGTGCGGCCTTAAGCGAAGGAGAATTTTGGAGCATTGTTCACGAAAGTAATGTAGTAAAATACTGTAGTATTTACTATTGATGGGAGTGTGGATTCTCAATGCGCGCGTGTGGGAATTTCTGTAGCCCACCCGGCACTGTGGCAGCACGTGATAGACACAGGTTTTAATTATAAAAGGTCGCTTTGCCCGATTTTTAGGCATCTTTGGTGCTGCTCTTGAAATGTGAGGCAGCTAGGGTTTGGAGAGGAGGTCTTTGTGGCTTAGGAGATGTTTCTTCACTAATTTTAATCGATTCCTCCTCTGTCAAAGTATTAAGGAAGCCATCGGTGATCGTAGCTTCTGAGTGGATTCCATCAAGAAGTTGAAACTATCCATCAAAGGCCATCAGCGTGGATATAGGGGGTTTATTTCTATGGCTTATAGCTTTTGCATATTTTCATTTATTGATTTCTTGTTTTGTATATTGCTCTATGGAGAGCTAAACCCCTAAGGGTATTTGGGCTTGTGAACCCTAGGATTCAAATCTTGTGTGGATTTACTTTGTGTTCTTTTTAATCCAAGTTTGGTTGAGTTTCAATCTTGTGTTTCTTAATACTTGCTTTCCTTATTGATCTTATGGTTGTGTGATTTGTATGATTTGTTCACCTTGGTGAGAGAAAGGTCTACATTAGGGTTAGAACCTCATGATTGAAGAGGGTTGAGAGGGTGAGCCATGAGATAGTGGAGCATTCCTTTTTCCCCACTAATTTGTGTATTCTATCTCAGTATTCCCTAAGCTCTAAGCAACCATATGTGGTGTGAGGTGTTGAGACTGATAGATTTCTCCACTGGAATCTCATAGGAGTTAGAGACCTTTCACCTAGAAGTAAGGTTAGGTCTACTCTTAAGAATCGAATACATCTTTTGGAATCCCTAGAGTGCTATGTGGTCATATATGGTATGAGGCGTTGAAACTGAGAGATTTCTCCACGGACTTCTTAGGGACTAGTATCGGTGATCTAGAGGCAGGATTCGATTATCTTTGAATTTTGACAACTTAACCTACTCTTTTTAGAAACACTTTGTACACCCAGTACCTAATACTTGAATCCTAGGGGGAGCATCGCCCTGATACTCCACTTCTACTTATTGAGATCTTCCTCTATTTTACCCTTGCATATTCATTTTAAATATTTATGTCCTTGCACATTAGATCATCACATCAACTCATTCATTAGGTTAGATAGCAGAGAAGTAGTTAGTACTAGTAATACTGCTCCTTATGGATTCGACTACTCGACCTGTTGGGTACACTTTATTATTTGAACAACCCGTGCACTTGTGGACACATGCAAGGGGTGTGTTAGATGAACCCTAAGATTTGTATATTTGGATTATTTACTTTTGTTCTTCCTTAATTTGAGTTGTTTGTTGAGTTCCTTCCTTGTGTTTCTAATGCCATGCAATCCATGTTAGCGAGAGCTCGATTGTATGTTTGATTCACTCTAGTGAGGAGAGAGATCAACGCTAGGGTTAGATCTACTAAGGTTGGAGAAGGTTGAACCTTAGGTAAAGGAGAGCTCCTTTCCCCTTCGATTTGATCACACCTATCTTTGCACTCCAATGAGCATTAGGCAATCATGTGAGCCCTAATGAAGAGAGAGCTCACTACCGGGGTTTGTATAGGATTAGGGGTTACTTGTCTCAAGAGAGTTCTTAACCTAATTTTGCGAGTCTAGATAATCATTTTGGTTCCCTAGAGCTTTAAGAAGTTATAGATAGTGTGAGGCGACGAGAGAGATCACCGCTGAAGCCTTGTATTGGATTAGTCATCGGTCGCCTTGAGAAAGGGACTAGTGTGTCTTAGGTTACCTGTGGCCCAACTTGTCTCAATTAGGATGCATTATTTAAGTTTCGCACCTTAGTGAAGTCCTAGGGGGATTCCTTGTCCATTTACACATTTTTCTTGTGTGACACTCCCTTGTGTGCTAATTGTATGTGATTCTAGTCCAATCCTCATTTTTGTTAGTTTAGCTTCTTTTATTTGCTATTATTATCTAGTTAGATAGTAGAAGAATAGCTAGTGTTAGTACTCTCTAGTTCCTGTGGATTCGACTACTCTACCTTTGGGTATATATTAGTTCGACACCTTGTGTACTTGCGGTACACACACGCAAAGGGGCGTGTTATTAATCTAATTGATTTATTAGAGAATGGCGATGTAGCAAGCACAATCATCACTGGCGTACCACAGCTCATCTTTCTTAACAAATATTGGTAGCTAGTTCTTATTCTTTACCAAGTCTTCAAATACAGCAATTTACAAGATGGCTTCATCAACCTAGAATTTTGTACTATTCCACCTGCTTCCAGCCTATATCTTGACAACGCATGACACCATATTAAGATTACTCTACTTTGCCTCCATGAGCCCTATCAGCTTCATATGAGATATGATGACGTTGATGTCGTACTGACCCCAAGTAAAATACAGCATTCACATTTATGGAGTTGACATATAGCCGCTAAAGATTGGAAGCGTAGCCATTTTCATTAGAATAGCCAGCTCATAATGGAGACAAACATCATGAAAGTCTATACTTATCTTGACCTCTCTTTTCCCGTGTACTCACCTTTTCCCAATCTTCATATAACCCTGGCACCCACTTCTTTACATATGAAGAAAATTAACTCTTAGACCAGAGATTATTACTTTGGAGATCGAGATATTGCTATTTATTATTAGGTCCTTGTAAAATAATCACAAAACTATGTAATTAATTCAAAACCTACTTTAGGTAGGATGATGTGGCATGACTTATCACATCAAGTAGTTTCATAAAACCATGTGCACCCATGGTTTTAGAATATAAATCTCTCCTTCTATATAAAGAGACGCTTTGTAATCATTTTGGAGTATGAATGAAAAGATGGCTTCATCAACCTAGAATTCCGTACTATTCCACCTGCTTTCGGCCCATATCTTAATAATACACGGCACTATATTAAGATTACTATACTTCGCAGCCATGAGCCTTATTAGCTCCCTATAAGATATGATGACGTTAATGCCGTACTAACCCTAAGAGAATTACAACAACAATTATATTTATGGGCTTGTGCATTGTCAGGATATGATACGAAAGTAGGTGGAATGTGTGGAATTCCAAGTTGATGAAATCACCTTGTAAATTGCAGATACACATACTCATGTACTTTTTTGACCTTAAATGCCTTGTCCCTTTTACTATCTGAGTTCATATTACATTAGTTCTTTCTCCCACAGAGTGAATTTTTAAATAAACAAGTTGTTACTAAATCAACTTTATAAAACAATAAAAGAAAAGAAAGATTGATTAAATAAATTCTCATCTAATCTAATTTTGCATGCATAAAATTCACACATATATAGTTTGAATGATAGTGATAAGAACCTAAAAATGCAAACACACTTGGTGAGGAAGAGCTTAGAATTTGATTGAGTAAGAGCCATAGATCTAAAATTCCAAAAACACAAACATATGTATTTTTTTCCTTGAAAATAGGACATAATCTGTTGCAAAAACCAATCCTTCCTTATTAGTCACCTACAATATTTTGCTTGAGAGGCATCACAATGACCAATAAATTTCTATAACGTCTAATGGAAAGTGATTACTTCCTATTGTGAAACTATTTCTCCACCTTGGGGAGTAATAAGGGTGTGTTTGGATGTTAGGAGTGGAGTGGGAGTGAGGGGGGATTGGATCTAAGAGGTTGTTTGGGTATGCATGAGTGGGAGTGGGAGAAGAGTGAGGAGGGAGTGGGAGAGGGCTTGCCAATCACCACCAATTGGGCGGATTGACCCAATCCGGAGTTGGGAAAAGACCAAAATACCCCTAAAAGCAAATCATTCACTCCCAATTCATCACTCTTCTCTGAACCCTAGGCAGCCTCTTCGTTTGCATCTCCACCGGAAAACACAGGAGCTTGGTCGGCGTCAGCGTCGGCTCTCTTGGTCTGCTTTCTTGGTGACAAGGTAGATATATTTGTTTGGTTGATTTGTATGGATTTTTGTGATGTTCATGTTCTAATTCAAAAGGAAAGTGTTTTTGTTTGATTTTTTGAGAAAGTTTGTAGCTTTTTGTGGATTGGTATGATGTTTGGATGCTGAAAAAATTCAAACGAATTCCCAATGATTTTGGATGCTTCACTTTGATGTTTTAAAACAAAAAATCAGCAAAAATTTCAGATAAGCATATATGGTACACAATTTTAGAGAAGCATATATGCTTCACTTTGAAGTATTGGCTTGTTGCCATTATTAACTTTTTTTTTTCTTTCTGGTTTTGCATGGAGCATCTCAGTTGTAGTTTAAAGCAAGATTTCTTGTTTTTTTTTGTTTGACCAACTTATTAAGGAACAACTGCTATGTTCTTTCTTGTTTCTTTTTTTTTTTTTATTATGTACATAGATTTTTTTATATGATATGATGTATGAAAAAATTGAATGAGTATAATCAGTTCAATTTAACATAAATATCAATATTATAAAACCATATGAGATATTTATAAATTTCATTTTGGGTAAGAATCCTTAGGAATTAGTCCTCATGTTGCGTTCCTATGTCATTATATATAGCTGACCTTAAATAGTAACAGCTTGTTATTGTTGATATTAAAATGGGAAGACACAATGTCATATGAGCTTTGACTTAGACAGGTCATGTTGTAAGATGATATAACTTAAAAGGATGATGCATTTATGTCTTCTTCTTCTTCTTCTTATTCTTCTCATGTTGGTCCTTATGTTTTCTAAATCTTTTACCATTCTCTCTTTGTAAAAAATGCTTCACTTTTTGGCTATGTTTAAACTTTCAAGAGAAACATAGAGAGTAAGGGTGTTGCTGCAGAAATACCCTCTCAGAAATTTAATTTAGAGGTACTTAAAATTTATAGCTTAGGAATTAGGATGGAAGCTTTTAAATTTAGAAATTGTGTGTTTTAAAATTAACATCTAACTAGCTTTAATTTAATCATCTTGCCTTTAATGTTTGTATTCTAAAATATCATATATATATATATATATATATTGTAGATTATAAAGACATAGAAAAGGAGTTGATATTAAAGCTCTCCTTAATTACATGCCAAACCAGAGCCACAGAACACAAGCTAACTTAAATAAAATAACAAAACAAACAACAACTTCAACACCAGTGAGAGTATTGTTTAGCATTAATTAAAATAAGTATATATAAAGGAAGAGAAAAAGACATGTGAGTTTTTGGCACGTGGGAAGGGTATATATAATTATAGATTGCCATTCTCCATCTAATCACCTTGATTACACACATATGTGCAAATAACTTGGGGATTATAGCTTCTTAGATCAAACACACTATATATATATAGATATATATAATTATATATAATTTTTTTTGTTATTATATGTTCCATTGTTAATTAATTTTATATGTGCAAATAACCACTTGTTCTATTGCTTCAAAATATATTTTGATTAACTTACACATATGTATTATTGTCAACTTAGATTTTGATAATATGACGAGGCTTAAACAACTTCGGGATTATTGTGCAATGATCGTATGTTACTTCTAAGTTTTATGTGTTGTCCGTGCCACGTATACAACAGAGGAAAGTAGTAATAGACGAAGAATGATTGAGCATGAGATTTCATCATCATCTACTAGACGCCGTAAACAACATGAGTACATCTACCGTTTAGTTTTTGAGAGTGATATTAAATGCATTGACATGTTGCGCATGGATCGACATTGTTTTCATAATTTGTGTCAATTGTTAACTACAACCGGTGGCCTACGAGGTACATTAAATGTTAGTGTCCAAGAGATGACCGCAATGTTTTTGAACATTATAGCACATCATGTCAAGAATAGAGTGATTAAATTTCATTTCCTCCGCTCGGGTAAGAAAATTAGTCGGTATTTCCATGCTGTGCTGAAGTCAGTTATTTTTTGTCGCTCTGTTCTTTTGAAGAAACCAAAACCTGTAACTGAAAACTCAGACGACTTTAGGTGGAAGTGGTTTACGGTAATGACCTAAAGATCTTATGCTCAGTTAGTTCTAGATATTATATGACTAATTAGTTATTTTTATTTAATGTAGAACTGTCTTGGAGCATTAGATGGAACAAATATATGTGTCAATGTACCCAAAATTGATCAAGCAAGATATAGATCAAGGAAATATGAAATTACTACAAATGTCCTCGTCGTATGCAGTCAAGACATGCAATTTATATATGTCTTGTCTGGATGGAAAGGTTCAGCTCATGATGGTCGGGTTCTTAGAGATGCATTGACAAAGCCTAATGGCTTGAAGGTCCCCGAGGGTAAAAAAAAATAGGATATTGCTTTTCGAGACCTATTAATGAATGGCTTCTGAACCATTACCTAATATTAAATATTTCTTTATTTTCTACGTTTCTACTACTTAGTAGATGCTGGGTATGCAAATTGCCCTGGTTTCCTTGCTCCATTTCGAGGACAATGCTACCACTTAAGTTCTTGGGCCGATGGGTGACACGACCTTATGCATGTGTACCGCAAGGGCACGGCCTTGTCGAAGTAATAAAATTACCCTAGTGAGTGGGTAGTCGAATCCACAGGGAATAGGGATTTAGAACACCAGAATTCACTATTTAGTTATGCGGTGTACGAAAAGAAATAATCGGAGTGATGAGTGAATTTATGGAAACAATTAGAATAAACGCCAAGAAAGTAAATAGAGAGATGAAAGACAAGAGAAAAGCAAGTAGAAGTTAAAAGAGAAAGACTAGCAATGGGTGAGATAGGGTATCCGGACAAGTTACCTCTAGGACTTATGCTTCTAGTGCAAGACTATGCTATTATACTTTCCTATTGATGTTAATTGAGTCGAGGATATCCTTAAACTCACGGTCCCAAAACTTAAGGTCAACCGTGACTAACCCCAACATTATGTCCCGGTATTAGGATTCACTACGACCCTTGACTCTTGTTGACCTGTCAACTAAGCCCCAGGGGAGTCTATCTTCCTAACCCTAACACTACGTGGGATTGCTTTAAGCTCTAGGGATTCCTAGTGATAAAACCTATTCCTTTATGTAGTTCTAACCCTTTGGTCCAGGTGGAAGAACCCTAGTCTAGATTAAGCCCTAAAACTCTATCTTGACCGCTAATTAACCAAGGAAACGGAGGTAGGGAGAAATCACACCGGAAGGGAAAGGGGTACATTGCTACCTCACAACTCTCCCTCTCAACCCTCTTCAATCTTAAGTAGTCTAATCCTATAGGAGTTCTCAACCCTAATGTCACGGCTAAGGAAGAACAATAGCAAAAGATAATTAAAACTGAAACTCGAATTTATTCATCAATAATGGAAAAGCATAATAACAACGTCATAGAAACATAATGATCCTAGGGTTTTACAAGTCCGAATACCCACGAGGGGTTTAGCTCCTCATGGAGCTATACATGTTCATCAAAGTGTAAAATAAATTGCAAAATAAGAACATCAATGAAAACCCCCTCGCGTGTGATGTGGCCGTGGTCTTGTGCTACCGTCGGACGTCGATGATGATGCCGTTGGCGTGCTCCAATCCTCCACAAAGTCCTCTCCGAAACCCTAGCCGCACCCTCTCGAAGTTGGTGAGAAAGATAGGTCAAAAGATACTCAAAAAGTCTCCCAATCGGGCTTTAAATAGGCTGAGTGCGGCTTTAAATTTGAACTTATCGGGGCTTCACACGGCCGTGTGGAATTTCCACACGCCCGTGTGAAGTTTCTGTCTTCCTGAAAAATTACTTCACACGGCCATGTGGAATTTCCACACGCTCGTGTGAAGTCTCTAGCTTGTTGGAAAATGATTCACATGGCCGTGTGTTAATTCCACACGCCCGTGTGAATTCTCTGGCAACTTGATCTTCGACAGAAAATGCACAGTAACTTGCTACAGTGAATTGGAACAGTAACAAAGTTACAGTACTCGCCGAAACGCTCCCGAATACGTTGTTCTTCATCGAGGCCATTGAATTGGGCACACAATCAATGGTAGATCGTGCCGATTGCTTCAAGTCTCCTTCTTGGTGAAGTTCTCCTAGGCTACACGAGTTAGACTTGTTGTGAATGTGACTGCCTTTGTGCCCCTCCAAAGGAGGTTGGCACACACTCACAAATCCAAGTTCGTGCCTTGTTCCTTGCTTGGTCCGAAAACCTCCCAACAATGGCGAACACGATCTAACTTTGTTCTTCTTTTCCAACTTGGCTCCACAAACCTACAATGTACAAGAATACACAAATGCATACTATTTAGTGATAAAATATGATAAAAGAGATGCTCATAGTAAGATAATAACGCTTCGCGTCACTATAACACAAGCACTTATCAATGGGCATAAACCAGTTACACCTCAAGAATTGTTTAATATGAAACATGCTAGCGTAAGAAACATAATCGAGAGGACATTGGGTCTTCTAAAAAGCCGTTGGAAAATCTTATCTAGCCCAAGTTTTTATAATATAACCACTCAACGGCGTATCATAAATGCTTGTTGTTTGCTTCATAACTTCATTAGACAAGAAATGGTAGAAGATCCTGCAGAAGATGATGTTAGTGATGCAACCCCAGAAGAACACGCACTCGATGATATAGAAAACATTATGGTTGTTGAACCGACGGAGGAATGGACACAATTTCGGCTCAACATGGCCATGGATATGTTTAATATTTGGCGCTCAACTTGAGTATAATCAAGTTGTTAATTACTTTTGTTTTATTGTATTCTATGTCATGATGAACATGATGAACACAATTTTGATGTTTGATGTTTTTATAACCAATTCATATTGTATGCCAAGATGAACCACTTGATATTTTATGCCATGATGAACACAATTTTGATGTTTTCATATATATTTCTGAATTTGATGTATTTTATGACTAATTCATATTAGTAACGGGAGTATAGTTCTATTTTCTTTTGTTGTTTAGTATGGAAGCAGATTCATAATCCAGGGGTAGGAGTCAGAGCAAACACTACTGGACCGTAGAAGAAGATAAAGCCCTGATTGATGCTTTAGTTGAGCTATCTACAAATCCAATGTGGCGGGCTGAAAATGGGTTCAAAAATGGGTACCTTGCTCAATTAGAAAGAATGGTGAAGGAGAAGATACCAACAAGCACATTAAAGCCTGTTCGAGTCTCGGATTAAATTTTATAAAGGCAAAACCACTGCAATAGCCGATATACTTCAAATAAGTGGATTTGTTGTGCATTATTGAATGTGAGAAAAGTGCTTATGATGAGTATGTGAAGGTACGACAAATTTTAATTTCAGTTTGTACTGTCTTATAATCAATAGTATTTGGATTTTAATTTTATTGTTCATCAATGCAGACTCATAAGGAGGCAGCTGGTCTTTATGGAAAAGCGTTTCTGTTTTTCAATTATCTTGTCGCGGTCTTTGCAAGAGATAGAGCACATGGAAATGCAAGAGGCGACATTGGTGATGATGCTAAGCAGTATTTACATGAGAATGTCACATTGGATGACGACACGGGTTTTTTTTTCAATTTGTAAGTGATGATGTTTCTATGCCCACACAGGAACCCATTCCGATTCCATCACCCATAGGATCAAAAACAAGTACTCAAGAGCACGTCGAAAGCGGAAAAGTGTTGTGGACCAATCAGCAGAGAAGATTTCACAGAATTTGAACAAGTTTGTTGAAATTGTTGGTCCAGGATTTAAGACACTAACCGATGCCGCTGCACGTGAAGTAGCTCGTGATGAGGCTCATGAAGCCCGTGAGAAAGCACGTGACGACCGTGAGAAAGCACGTGAGGATGCTCTTGCTGAAATTATGAAAATGAAAAACATGTTGCCACAAGTAGTTTTTGAAATTGATGGACTTTCCGATGATGAGGCGATGTTGATCCTACAGGTTTTTTGTAACCACAATTAAATTTTTATTGCATTATTTGTCTTAAAATTCTTTATAATAATGATGTAATAAATATTTTTTTGTAGGTTTTGCCTAAAGACGACGACCAATTGAAAATTTTTTTCGGGCTGCCAGATAACAAGAAGCTGCGTTTTTGTCATGTATTATTGTCACGATTATCATCTCGAGCACCTAATATGTGATATCATGAGTTTGTTTTACTTTGATTGGATGATGTTGTTTAATTTCACAAAATCTATCGTCGCGAGGTAGACATTTTTTATGGATTGTAATGCAAAAACAATATGATAGTCTTGGTGTTAGAAATCAAAACTTATAAGCTTATGTTGCTATATATATTGCATTTACTAAGAAGCTAATGCAGGAATGAAAAAGAAGTAGCAAGAAAATACCTATGAGGCTGACCTTGCTTATGTTGCTATATCAATTTGATAATTAATTTCTTATTTTATTTTATTCCTGTGCGGCTGACCCTGATATTGTTATTTGACCTTGAGTTCTAGTTAGTTATTTTTATTTTATTTATTTTGGATAACAAAATAATAAATGTTTTTTTGGCTTCTTGTTAGCATGATGGTGGTTTAGATTTCCTTTGAAACTTTTTTTCTTTATCTCTAAATTTTAGAGTTTGGAAGTAAAGTAAATTTAACACAATTGGTCAAAATATCAAAACTTAAATTGGATTTATTTAACATATAAAATGATCTAACCTAACTCCTATTATTTATTTATTAGGTTTGTAATAATATTATTAAATGTAATTGTTTTTAACTTAATTTGTCAACCCGTCAAATCCTATAACATGTTTTATGCATTACTTTAACTAATGTTGTTATTATTATTTTCAATATTGTTATAAATATTTATTTTTGAGAATGAAGTAGTTTTTTTTCAATGTTTTATAAAAAAATAATTAAAAATAACTCATTATATTTAACATCATTAATTAATAACTAATTAATGATATTAATATTTACATTTTAAAAATAGAATGGAAGTGTAGTATCATAAAAGTAAATATTAATTTATGATAATTAACTACTAAAAATTACAATTAACTCATTATTATTTAATCATATAAGGGGTATAAGTGTCGTTTTATTTTATCTACTATCTTTACTTTTTCCATTACCAATAAATTACACTCTTCAATCCTTACCAACCAAGCATATTCTTTATTCTCACTCCTACTCCACCACCCCCTCATCCACTCCCAATCCACTATCCCCAATTCACTCTTAACATCCAAACACAGCCTGATAAGAGACAGAGACAAAGAGGGCTGTCTATGGGGTGTCATCCTTACTATGCTGCTTTAAAATTAAGACACTATTGTAGTACGATACAAATGCCTCTTCCGTACAATTCCGGAAAAATTACCCCCCGTCACGGTAGAACATTTCTTTTTCGTGTCTACACTGTCTGCTAGGGAGATGTACGCAGATCGTCTCGCCGTGGGAACCAAGAGATCCATTAGGGACCGTCTCCATGGCGACGTCCGCAACTATCTTCGCCGGACCCATTCTTTCAACGGGAAAAGGTTCAATTTCCCCTCTCTTGATTGTTCTGAGATACAGTTTTCTAGGTTTCTTTTTCTTATTTTAATTCTCTTTTGTATGTACGATTTGAGAGTAGAAATTTGAAGCCTTTATTTTATAATGAAATTATGTTTGCGAATTTTGTGTAGCTAAGAATGTGGAGATCTTGTTTGCTTGGATTTTTGTTAATATTTGGTGTTCTCTATGATTCAGATATTCAAGCAGCGCTTATGTTGTTTGTTAGTTCTGCATTTGAGTTGTACATACTCAAATGCAAACTTATCATTTTAGCTACTATTCCAGTGGATAGGATAACTGGAATTGGCTCAGATCGATCTTTTTTTTTTTTTTCCTTTTGTGAAAATGTTAAGAAATTTTAAGGGTTCAATTCCTTGGCTTGTGGGAAAATATTGAAGTTTTATCAATTAGTTGAATATGGAGAACTTGAACTGATGTTTAGTTTGGCCCACATTGTAAATGGTAAGAATGTCCTTGTATGGTAGGTTTTAAGATTTATAACCGCTAATTTCTATTTATGATTTGTAAGCAATGTTTTTTTTTTTTTTTTTTGTTCATGGTGTTTATTATGTCTTACCTTTAAATATTTATAATCATCTTTAAAAGCCTCACTGGATCAACATATTCTGACATATCAATCCACTGGAATACCTATCTAATGGTTGAAGTTTTTTGTGTTTTTGGCTGATGTCAATACACTAGTGGTACTGGTTGATGGAAGGATAAGAAATTTGAACTTTAGAAAGAGCTTCATGTTCTCATCATTAATTTTTTTTATTGCTTTCATACTTTAAAAACAGGCGTATCTTGAGTTCAGGATTGGTTCATCCTTCTTTGAATTAGTGCCTGCTTGTTATTTAGGGTAGTATTTTGAAATGTATGGCAACAATTTAGAAGTTTAAAAATTTTAGGATAGTGTGATTGTATTGCAAGTCTATTTGCATATATACCTTTATTTGATGTTCATTAATTAGGCTTGATCCTATGGTATGGAAAAAGTCATTAATTAAAAACTATATTGAAATAATTTGGGATTATGATCTACTGGTCATCAGAAGAGGTTAGGATAACTGCACCTCTTTTTGCATGGGTAATTATAATCCTCTTTTGACGTATTACTTGTATAATGTAAAAGATTGGATTTCCTCTCATAGTACACCAAATAAAAAAACTATGATGTAACTGAAATTGATCAAATTTCTTAAATTTGGTAGTAGTCTGGTTAGACAGTAAGGATGAATTTTACTACACACCAGCTGGATATGCAAGGCTAATTAAATATATTTTAAGTTGTTCAAGTAGTTAGTAGAAGTTGGGATAAACCCACTGCACCGTCATATTTTCATAGATGTGTATGTAAGGCCTTTTACCCAATGTTATTGGATATTTTAGATTATTTGGCATGCAAATTTAGTGCTTGAACATTGTAGTCAAACACAGCAATGGTGAAACCAGGGTGAGTAACTATGGGGAGTTTGAGTATAAATCGGTCATGTGGCAGGAAAGGAAGACCTTTGCAAGAGATATCTGCAATTTCAACAGCTACAGGAAGATATTTAACCCAAGGTGATATGTTTCCGGACGAAATGGTAGTTGACCTTTAACGTGTTGTTTACACCTATGTAGAATGAGATTGGTCTGTTAAGATTAGACAATAGGATATAAAGTTTACAAACAGATTGCAAAGCACAAATGCCTTAAATGCAATTATGGTAAGTGCATAATACTCTGCTTCTGTGTAGAATATGCCATGCTATCAAAAAAGGAAACTGGAGTAATGGTGATGCCATGGTAAATTACCTTTGATATATTTAAGAATTCACTTGATGCTTATCTGATGTTCATCAAGAACCTGGCAGGCCTTATTCAAAGAATGAATATTGAATGTTGGGTTTGGTTAAAGTAAGGTATTGGACTGCACGAACTGCGATGCAATAAAGAGTAGGGTCAGCGAGATGAGTGCTGTCATTCTTAGATTGCTTCGATCCACCATACATGGTGTTGAAATGGGCTTAGACCATTGGACGAGTAGAATTGGAATTGTTTTATGAAGTGCTGTTAGGCAAATTAAGGGTAGATGTTGAATGGAAATCAAGTTGGTTTGGCAGAGTTAAGGAAAGGTCGACTGTGGAGTGGTGATCTAGAATAGCAGATGGGAAAAAAAGAGACAACATGATGATGAGTAATTAATGATGAGGGTGTTCAACCAACCTGATAGAATTAATGGACCAACCTGAAAAAAAAAGAAAAAAAGAAAAAGAAAAATTTTAATCATAACTAGTTTCTAATCAGGTTAAATACTTTAGTCATGATCTTTGTTAAAATAAAATACATGAAGACCAGTTCTCTTAATTTTTGCTTTTTCCATGGATAAAGTATTTTTTTATTATTATAAAAAATCAACGCTACCTCAACCACATAGAAACCTGGCTCTGACGACCAAGTCCCAATGGGTTGAGTTCTGATTTTCTATCAAGTTTTCAGTTCGGTTTGAGTTAGAAAAATTTAACCTGATTAGTTTGTTTTTGGTTAAAATTGCACCTGAAATTGAACCAAGTAGACCCATGAACACCCTAATGAGGAGCCTTGGGATGTGATTTGTCAGAATAATGGGTGGACTGGTGGGATGAATGATTTGTATGCGATGAGGAGATGAATGATATGAATGTGTTAATTTGATGAGAGATGAGAATGGATGATTTGCAGTAATTGGGTTGGAGATAAGGTAGATGGAGAAGAGATATTAATTGAGTGATGACATGATAGGAGATATAGTGGATGGGGAAGATTGGGAAAGATCTTGTAGTAGCTAGTAATGGATAAGAATTTTGTTGAGATAAGGATATAGTATCGGTGGCTGTGAGCTCCACAACAGGAAGTGGCTGTGGAAATTGATGCACATTGGTATATTTAGATGTGTTGACTCTTTTATAATGAGACTAACATTCAAGGCAATCAATAATAGGAAGTTATGCATAATTTAGTTGTTTATTTTATTTCACGACAGGGGTATGAACGGAAAATTTGAAAGAGTCATTTAGTTTTTCCACAAAGGATCAATGAAATTTATGTTAAAGGAACACAAAAGTAGGGAAAATAATGTAATTTGCCATGTTGGTTAGCCATACAAAGAGTGTGTTGCTTATGGATGCATGGCATTGCCAAAAGGCCAAATACTGGAGCCTTACTTATAAGAAGAAGATATGTATGACCAAGACACCTATGGCGGTGATCAAGCCTTGGAATGCACATAAATTTGTTGAAGACAACTAGAGATGATGGGCAATCCAGAATGCAGAGGACATCTTTAATCCAGCCTTAATGAAGTACTTGGCCTAAGACAATTGTTTACGCAAAGACTAGGAGAGGAGCATTTAATAGAGATTGTGATCATATCTAAATTTGAAAAAAAAGAAAAAATTCACAACATGAGAAACCTCACAAAGTCTAATTTTAGAATTAAGAGAAGCAGAACTAATATATAAGGTCATGAGATGCATATTAGGATTGCTGGTGAACTAGAATCAAGATACCATTGAGCATCTCTAGAAAAAATGGAATAAGCAACTTAAGCAAAATTTTTAGTAGCTGATGGCAAAGATTGATATTGTTGATCATACTGACTATAGATCATGAACCATATGAGAATTGTCAGGCATGTGGTGAGAAGCTCCAAAATCAGGATACCATTAAGCATCACCAGAATAAGAGGAATAAGCAATTTCAGCAGCTAGCATTTTTGGTAGATGATGGAGAAGGTTGATACGGTCTATCACATTGACTACTACATTTTGCATCTGTATATCCTTTTGGTTGCACATTGACTACTACATTTTAAATCTGTATATCCTTTTTGTTGCATATTTGGTATTGTGTGTAAGCTTGTGCAAGTCTATTATCAAAAGAACCAAGATGATAATGTTATTATAAATGAATGAAGTTGATGAGGCATATGGGAAAAGATTGCTTTCCTCGACTGTAGTCTCTTGAGGGACCACAAGAAGGGAGTTTAGAACTACCACCATGAGGTGCAGTTGCATTTTTAATGGTAATAATATTTAAACATTTCTCAAAAAAATTTAATAAACATAACAGATATAAAATTACTTAATTGGATTCTAATTTAGTTAGGATGAGGTTTTATTAATCATTCAGAACAATTATTTGGGACGTAGTTGTATTTGTGAATTATTTAGTTTATTAGGTCAAACTACTAAGATTATTTTAAAAAAGTATGCGAATGATGATATATTTGTGTAATAGGCTTCTTGAATGATGTGGATGCAATAATGAAAAAAGGAGAACTTAAAGTCGGCATCCACATCATTTTTTTCCCTCGCTCCCTAAAACAAAGGAAAAAAAAAGAGAAAACGAAAAAAAATTTCCTCTTTGTCCTCTTCCTCCTAAGGTTTATGTTTAGGGTTTTATAGGTTTTAGAGTTTTGGGTAGGTTTTGGAAGAGAAAGAATGATGTGGATGCCAACTAGGCATCCACGTCATATAAGAAAGTTATTTGTGAAACCTATTATGTAAATGTAGCATTACTCAAAAGTATTTTGTATTCTAATTGGATATATAATTTTTTAAATTTATAGGGAACTATTGCAAAGAATCCCCATCTGTTGCCAGTATTTTTTTCAAAATGTTCAGTAGGAGGCAATGTTGGCACTACATCTGTCCTTACATGGGGCAGATGATTAAAAAATGTATCTCCAACTTATCACTACATATTTGAGGAGAAAATAATTTTTGTCTGTGCCAACTGTTTTAATCGTTTTTTGTTTCTTTAGTTAATAATGTTCATTTGCTATGCGCCATTCTTTGTTTGACATGTCCAAGGAAAACAGAACTAGTGTCAAACTATTATTTGACTGATGGAGAGATTTATAAATCACAATTTGGTTTTTCTCGCTTTACTTTTGGGATTAATGTGGCTTTACATATGATTAATGGTTTCTCTGATTTATATGATTTCTGATCATTCTAGAACATTACCAAATTATTTGCTGGTCTATGGTTTACATATACAGTTCTGTTTTCCCTCTTTTATTCTTATAATTAATCTCAGTTGTTCAGGAAATGGCAAGTTGAAGAAGACAAAGGGCAGCATGACCTTTATGAAGATGGAGTAGAACCACAAATTTCTTGTAAAAATTGAAAATATGAAATTTCAAAAATTCCGAGTTGACAGACATATTCTTTATGTATCACTTTTATGATTTTTCTTGTTTCTGTCATTTGAATTGTATGTTCAGATCCCTTAGTTGGTCCCAGTGATCTCCAAGTGAAGCTTCAAAAGATAAGTATAAAGAAAATCAAACAACTTGGAAAAGACTCAGGAATCTGGGATCTTGGCCGAAAGCTATCAACTCTTCCACATCCTCAGCCAAAATCTGAACAACCAAAAGCTAAGCCTGTAAATGAGAAAATTACATCTGTTGCAAAAGGTGCACCCTCTACTGAAGAGCCAGTCCCAGAAATGAAAAAGGTGTCAAGCCTGACCCGTGCTAGATTCACTTGGTTATGATAGTGCTTGGTGATATATTGTGGGTTCACATATATCATTTGGCACCCATTCATGCATTGTTTATCTAATTAAAAGTTATAAAAAGTATAAATGTCTAAATTTATTGCATCATTCCTGTCTGTTAAATCTGTGAGTATAAGTTTAATGAGCTACTATTGTGATTATGGATTGGTCCTGTCTGTTTAATTCTGCAAATGCAAAGCCAGGCGAATTCTGTTTGGTTTGCAGGGTTTGTCTAACTGGACTGGTCATCTTGCACCCCATTATGCTTGCATTTGACTAATGCCATTATGTTCATGACCATGCTAATTTGTTTTCTTCTTTGCTATCTGATTTTGGAAATCTATCGGATATCATAGTCTCCATTTTATAGGCTTTGCTTTTGTGGTTCACTTCATTATCCATAATCTCCTTGTTGAACTATGCAGTCTAATTCATCTATTGAGAGCTTGCTGCAGTCACTGGGCCTGGAGAAATATTTGATTACATTCATGGTGGAGGAGGTTCATATTTATGACATTTACTTCTTGACAGCCTTCCTTGTGTATAAGGGCATTATTTTTTTCATTTGTTGATAATGCAAGTGCAGGTCGACATGATGGCACTTAAGCATATGACTGACAATGATTTAAAGGCCTTGGGGATTCCTATGGTAAGCTTCCAACTCTTTGATTTTTATTAGGCCCTTGAAAGTGCTTTTATCTTTAGATAGCATTCATGAAGTTTTTTTTCTTTTGAATTGAATTTCCATTGAGTTTGCCTATAGCTGGTTCCGTAGCGCTTCTATATTAAACCATTGTTGATTGTCAGACTAAGTTAACCGTGGTAATTGGTTCCTTTTACCTTCTAATTTTCTTGGACAATGTTGCATGGGCCAGCCTTTGTTAGGAAATGAATTATATTGCAGTCATACTGAAGTTCAGTGCATGGTTTTAGCTGTAGTTTTTTCCGGTTCTATTTTAAACCATTATCCTCCAATAGAGTCAATTGTGCAATTAGTCATCTTCACTGTTTAAGTTTCATTGGCAGTATTGCCCAAGGCATCCTCTCTTAGGAAATAAATTCTGCATTTCTATCATATTGAAGTTTACTGCATGGTTTTAGTTTGTAAAATTTGGCCATGGCGTCTACACTTTTGTAAAACCTCTAGGACTTGCATGCAACTTTATGTTCATTCTAGATGCTAAAGCAAAGGTTTTCTTTTGATGATCACATCTCTGTAGAGATTGTGAAGCACATTTAGCTACTATATTTCACCATTCTTATGTTTTTTATTTTCTATAGCATAAGATGTGTGATTTTCCTCCCAAGTAATCTTAATCAGTTTTGCCGCATCATTTAATTATTTGTTCTGTGGTTATTAGGGTCCAAGGAAGAAGATTCTTCTGGCATTGAATTCCCAAATCCACATCTCAGGGGATTAGAGCATTCTTGTGGCTGTTCTCAACATAGCGAGGTGCGAGGCTTTCTTTATCAGTCATGCAAGTCTTATTGGACACAAATTTGGTTTGAAGTTGTGCATCATGAGTTTCGCTTTTCTTGATGTGGCAAGTAAGAACTAATGGGTGGATATTTTTCAAGTACAATACTCAAAAGAAGGGAGGTTTAGGTCAACTCAGAAGCTCAATTGGTGTTACTAATCTGACGTACAAGTGCCATTCTCCTTTTTCTTTTTTGCCAAGAGGAGCTACTAGCCACTGAGGCATGGGTGTGCACACACCTCAGCTACGGACTGTGGGGTTTGTGCACATGTGGGCATGAGGACCACACGCAGTTTGTGCTTATAGCTCACAGACGTGTACTTTCACTCTATGGAATCGATCTCTTACTAACTGCAAAACAATCTCACAGGAGATTTGAGTGCCAATTGACCAGACTGATGTTGCCATTTAATCTCCGCCTTTACCAACATTGAGATTGTGTTTTAACAAGTACTCCAAAACAAGTGAAAAGAGATATAACATGAAATTGAAATTGAGAGCAATAACACATTTCAGGCTTTCATAGCAAACCGAGGCAAGAAATTTGAGGAAAAGAGATGAATGGTGGCAAAAACATAAAAAAAAAAAAAAAGGATAAACCAAATCTTAGGAAGCTAAGTCGTGGAATAAAAGATGGATTTCTCTATAATTTTTTTTTAATTTTTTTATTAAAAGGAGCTCTAAAGCTTTTTATTAGAAAAATGGAAATAGGATACGGAACACAAACAAAGAAAGCTATTAACAAGAAAAACAATTATCTAACAAGCTAATACAAAGGAAAAAATAAAAAACTATCAAACTGAAAAGCATCCACATTGGATTAAAAAGATATGTCAATCCTCTGAAAATTTTTCATTATCCATCTAAGAAGCTCTCTGCCTTGGTAAAACAAAGTTAAATCATGCAGGTCCCCACCATGAACAGCTAAACAAGTTGCAGCTTTAGCCCAGCTTTTAGTAATAGTATGCAACTTAACATCACCTAGATTCCTCATAATGTTTCCAATATTCTCCATCAATGTATTAGTTCTCCAACACTGAAGATGCACACCTTGATTAATGGTTTTAACAAGCTCATCGTTATTGATAAACACATGTCGGTCCATCAAGTTGTTTTGGTACAGATAGTGAAGAATGGTTTTCATTGCCTCAGCCTCTGCTTCAAATAAAGAATTAGCTTTGAATCTATAGCAACCTGCAAGAAAAATTTTGGCATTAAAATCAAAAATATAAAAACCAGCCCCAGAAGTAGAGAGTTCTCTATTCGAGAAGGCTGCAATGACAATAAAAGGGCTATCATGAGTAGAGAAGTTATTCATGATAAGATTCCTCCCTGGCTGAGAAACAGATGAATAGAAATACTCTTTGGCTTGAGCAACAGCCTTAGATGCCAATAACCAACAATCCAAATTTTCATTTCTAAAAACTTTATTACATCTCGTCTTCCAAATATACCAAGCAGTCACAGCAATAACAGACTGAATAAATAGATCCTTACCAGCCACAGATGGACTAAGCCAATTCCCATAAATAAAACCATCCACAAAATTGAAAGTTTTATTAATAATATTCTTGATATAAGCCCAATTGATTTGAGATTTAGGACACAAATGCAAGAGGTGTTCAACATTTTCGTACTCCAAGCTGCAAAAGACACAATTAGTATGAGGACCCAATCTTAAACGATATAAATAATCATAAGTTTTGATCCCATTATGGAAAAGTAGTCAGATAAAATGTTTAGCTCTAGGAGCAATACGAAGCCTCCATATGTTACCCCAACCATCCTAGTGATCCTGCTGAGCTGTTAGTTTAGTAATGTAAGTATAAATTATAGATGAAAGTTTGAGCTTCTTGGTCTTGGGGAACCAAACCCAAGTATTATCAGAATCATAAATAATCTTCCCATGCCTGAAAGTTTCAGAATTTAAATGGCTACCAAACATATTATTTAAAGCATGCATGTTCAATGAGAATCCACTAGCAAATAAAAAAGTTGTGAGTTTTCAATGTTTTCTTCCATGTTGAGATAAGTGGGTTTAAATGCAAGAGGAATCTCAAAGTACTATCGATCAAACAGAAAAGAAGTCTTCCAAGGATTAACAGAGAGAATCCAACAATTAATTTTGATGATCCTAGCAGTGCAGCATAATCCACGGTAGAACCAAGAGTAAGTAGCATTAACATCATCAGTCCAGAGATTAAAGGCTCCATATTAAAGATAGAGAATATTAACCCAAATGGTATTTTGTTTATTTAAGTAATTGAAGACATTTTTTGCCATGAAAGAAATTTTAGAGCTGTGAAAATTCCTGATGGATAACTCCCCTCCTTGGTTTTGTCAAGCATAGCATCTGTCCAATTAACCGAGTTCATGCCCTTTCTATTGCCACTCTTTGACCAAAAGCAAAACCTAGCATATTTAGTAATGCATCCAGAATAGTATTAGGCACAAGATATACCTAAAGATAATAAAGAGGTGTAGATAAGATGGAAGAATTGATCAGAATTGTCTTACCAGCCGTAGAAATTTTAGAATGGTTCCAAATGGAAATGGTTCTTTTGCTTTTGTGTAGCATGTTGTTGAAATGATATAAAACTAATCTTTTGGGAGCAACTACAATGTCAAGGCAATTTAAAAGAAAGGATCCAGATTTAAAATGAAGGATATCTATAATACTTTTTTGCAATCTTTTATTAAACATGGTAGGAAAGTAGATTTCTGATTTAATGTTGTTGGCCCTTTGACCAGTTAGCGCTGATAAATAGAAAGGCAGAGGTTGATATTGTGAGCAGTTTTCCTAGAGGCCTGAGTGATAAGAATTAGATCATCAGCATACATGAGATGATTGAAATTATTAGGAAGGGAAGAATTGAATCATGGAATCATTTGGTGTTTCATGGCAAAGTTAAGCATTACAGTCAAATTTTGAGCAGTCAAAATAAAAAGATATAGGGAAATAGGATCACCCTACCTAAGACCTCTAGAAGAATTGATCCAATCAGTGGGTTGTTTGTTGATCAGTAAAAGAAGGAAGCTGAATTAATACACACATTAATCCAAGAAATCCAAATACTAGGAAAATTCATTCGGTGAAGAGTGGCAAGAATTGCATTCCAACTCAAAGTATCATAGGCTTTTTCTATATCCAATTTGATTTGGGGGGGGGGGGGGGGGGGGGTGAGATCATTATCCATCGAGTGCACTACTTCTTCAAGACAAATAATATTATCGAGGGACTGCGGCCAGATACAAATCCACATTGCTCTTTACCAATTAACTGAGGTAAGATACTCTTAAGGCGATTGGCTAGGATTTTAGAAATTATTTTATAGCAAATATTGCATAAAGATATCGGACGAAAATTAGAAACATGAATAGGGTTGCCTTCTTTAGGAATTAAGGCAATATAGGTTTGACCCCATAACTTAGGCAAAAATAGAATTCTCAAATAAATAATTAACTGTCATAAATAAAGAGTCACCTACCTCTTCCCAAAAAAAACCGATAAAATTTTGCATTCATAACATGAAGTCCAGGACTTTTACCTAAGGGTAGAGATTGTAGAGCTTGATAGACTTCAAGTTTAGTTACCTCTTTGATAAGCATATCACTATCACTAGGATCCACTGTAGGAAGGTCATCTAGGAGAGCTTGAAAGACATCATTGAAGGAAATATCATAAGGATCAGTCCACAGATAAGAGAAAAAAATTAATAAAAGTACTTTCAATACCATTCCGATCTGTGAAACAAGTACTATTGGAATCAGAAATGTGCATGATATTAGCATGGTTCCGAATACAAATAGTATTATGAAAAAGGAAGTATTATAGTTACCACATTGAATCCAAAGGAGTCTGGCTCTTTGAGCCCATTTAGTGGAATTTTGTCTCTAAAGAGCTAAGAGTTTGTTATAAAGTGCATTTAAACCAGTATAAGTAACTGTACTGGTTCTAGTAAGTTCCTCATTAACCTCAGCTTCAGAGATCGGGTGTTCAATCTTTTTAAGTTTAGTGTCCAAAGAATTTAAACCTGTCTTTTTCCATCTTAGAAAATTAGCACGAGTACTAGCTAAAAGATGAGAGAAAGCATGTAAAGGATTAGAATTAGGCTTAAAAGACCATGCCTCCCTCTCCGCAAAGTGGCAACCCAAATAATCTGATCAGTAATTCTCAAATCGAAAATTTTCTTATTAATGTAATAAGAACTAGGAGAAATAGTGAAAAGAAAGGGAGAATGATCAGAAAAAATTCTAGGAAAATGATTAACAAAATAATTATTAAAGTGAGCAGACCAATTAGCATTAACCAAGCAACAATCCAGCCGAGCCCAGCTCCTGGCTAATCCTAATTGGTTGTTACACGAAGTGTAAGTAGAGCCAATGAATTTAACATCCAATAAGTTATTAGTAGTAATAAAATTAGAGAACTCATGAGCTTTTTGAAGATAGTATGAAAAAGAGCCCCCTCTTATCTCATCATCATCATAGTAAACTGCATTAAAATCACCAATAGCAATCCAAGGTAGATTAGTAGTAGCTATACCTGAGAGTTCCTTACACAAAAGACGTTGACCTTGAATTCGATTTGAGTTATAAATAATGGAGAGTACCTAGGATTTCTCTATAACATTCAAGCTGGATCTTAAGATGAAGTTAACAAATAACCTAAAGTCCAAAAACTAGCACATACACATTCTCAAGATAGAGTAAACAAAAGTAATGCAAAATCATTTGCTGAGGCCAAAGATCTGACTGCTTGGCCGTTAGCGGTGAGGAGTTAACAAATAAGCAGAAGTCCAAAAACTAGCACATACCCAAATGAGTGTAACTTGAGCAACAATTTCATCTTGCTACATTTGATATGGGAATAAGACAAAATTACATCAAAACTCATTCTAAGAGCTACACTAGGCCTTGAAAACGCAACGCATCTAACTTTGGATTTTAACCATAAGCAAGATGTTCTAGATATCCTCCAAAGCTAAAAGCTCAAGATCTTTGAAAATATGACCTAAAAGCAAGACCATCTAGAGGTTTTTTTGCCTTTGATCATCACTTCAAGTCCTGGTAGATCTTTAATCTCATTTAAATCTTAGAAGTTAAAGGCCTAGCTTAATGAAAAGGTAGCCGGAGGTACTCTTGTCTACTACCATAATTATGTTTTCTTTGACTGCTAGTTGAGGTGAAATTCTTACATATAGATTTGAGGCCACCAGGTCATCAAGTGACCTTCAAAGTTGAGAAGCCTCATAAGGTAGAATAACATGATAAATTATTTCCACATCCACCACATACACTTAAACGATAAGATCAATGATCTAATTTTCTTCTTGCTTCACCAAGTTACTAGATTACGCCAAACATATGAATAATAATGTAAAGTGGGCCTTTTGTCAATTGAAGAATTTGCTTAATTTGCATCTACATAAAGCTTTGTCATCATTCTATAGCAACACTTCCTAAAACATAGTCCTTTGCCTAGTGTTAATTTTAAATATCACAAGACTCTATAGACCATCTTAAGATGTTTCTTTTGGAAAAATCACTCTAATATGATTAGGATTAGCAATTACTATTAATTAATATTTAATCAACAATTGATTAACTATCGAGGATTGATCACATAAACATATGAATATATGTGATAGATCAAGGTTATTTTATGGAGATTTCACAAGTACAAAATTCTCCATCATACCACACGATCCTCTTGAACTTTTCACCCTTGATTAAAAAGAAGCTATGAGAATATTAGGGTTTCCTTGTAGCTGCCTTTCAATAGCAATAATTGCTAGTTAAAATCCTAATCTTATATCGTATATATGTAAGGAGTAATCATATAAGGTTAGAGCATGTAGTGTGGAACCTATTTGGATCATTTGAGATCTCTATATTTTTAGCAAATTAGTCCTTATTAATTTTAATAGTCACAGTTATTTACATCAACATATTGGAATTTAATCCAAAAATTAGGATATTCATATGTGAGATCCCAATGCAATATTTTACATATTAGTCCCTCCATTAATTACATACTCCATATAAGTAAGTATCATTAGACCGCCAATGGCATTATCATCCCACTTTTATGTGTATCTCCTTATAATATTATACATAAAACAATTTTAAAAAAATATGTATATTAGTAATATATATTATATATAATAAAATCCTTTCCAAAATTAACTAGCAAGATTTTCATTCAATACATAAGAAGCACAATCTAGAGTATCCTCTTTTATAATAAGAGTGTTAGATCTCATCTTGGATAACAAAAAATCTTATTGTAGTCTGATGAGTGTGTATTATACATATGATATACATATATTTTGCATGCGATTTTGCTTGCCTTCTTGCATGATTTTCTATATTTTAGTGCTACTTTGGGTATTTTGTGCATTAATGGGTAGGGAGAGAGGTTGCGGAGCAAAAGAAGGAGAATAGGTGTGAATTGGTGTTAAACATGGAAGAAAAGAGTAGTCAAGAGAAAAACACGAATGTGCTTATGTCGTGCTTAAGCCGTACTGTGAGCCCCACCTCTTAATTAAATCTTAGCCATTAGTTTAATTTTTAATCCTAGCAATTGATATTTTTTTTTAATCTTAGCCATTGATTTGTTTCTTTTAAATTTCAAAACCCTAGACACCTCTTCGCCTCTTTTGTTTTAGATCACTGTTAGGAAAAGAGAAAACGTTGCCTCATCTTCTTCTCCCTCTTTGCGGGTGGCGTCTACGGGAAGAATGGGAGAAGGGTCTCATCGCCAGGGTTTTCGTTTCACTGTTATTTTGAGGTAAGGTTCTGATTGATGCTTTTCTTATGATTGTTGTGACATGATACTAGTTAGGGTTAGAGTTTGGTGAGGATGTTGATTTGATTTAATTTGAGGAAAAGATTCAGAAATTCCTGTTAGCATAGCAAAACCCCTGTTTAATTTTAGAGGTCTTAGAGGCCGAATTTGGAGGAGAGTAGAATAAGAAACTTGTAGATTTCGATGTTGGCTAAGTGCCTAAAAACTTTCAGAATTTTTACATAAGTATTCAGTGAATTATAAGTTTTAGACACAGGTGATGCGGACAGAATTTCTGTGCAGCCCTTGAACAGTTTTTGATTAATTTAATGATTATATGTTTGAATTTAGATTTAGATTTATATAATAAAGTTATAGAGGATGATTTTATCTTTGACTCTGCCAAATTTCAGAATTTTATCCACGTATTTTGTGAGAAATGATCAGATTTCTATAGTGGTGCTTAATGGCATTTCTGCAGGAAGCATAAGTTTTGATCAAAGAATTTGAGGATGTTAGATGTTGAATCATGACTCATGTTTAATAAGAAAGTTGTTAAATTTTGAGTTAATTATATGATCCTAAAGTTTAATCTTATTTGAAGTTATATGTTGTGAGATATTGTTATTAGAAAGGGCATGTCTGAAATTGTTGGTTTACATATTTATGATTTTTTGAAGTGATGGCTTAAATTCTGTTGATCTCAAATCATTGTGAAATTTGGGTATGTTATAGATGTAGATGTCTAGTGGTGATTTTATTACAAGATGACCTGTGCACTTGTGGAGATAAATTGGGTGTGTCAAGTTTTTGCCACAATTGCTAGGGAACGGGATATTAGGAACACTAGCACTTTGTTACTTTAGCCATTTTTCTTTTTCATTATTTTTTTTATTCACTTCACTCTACCTTCTTCCACCATTCTCATTTGTTTCTTTTGTGTGATTTCAGGTCCAGGTTATGACCCAAGGAAATCCATCGATATTGGTTGAAGGAGGCCCCAAAACTGAGCGCAAATTGTATAGAAAAGGTAAAGGGACGAAGCAAGAACATGGCTAATTAGTTGAGATTGAAGTTGAGGAATCTAAAGATATGGCAAAATAGAATGAGCAACAGAGGACCATTTCAGATTTCATGAGACCTACAACTCATGGTATGTAAGTGAGCATCGTTAAACTGCCCGTTGCGGCTAACAACTTCGAGCTTAAGTCGATATTCATCTAAATGGTGTAGATGTCCATACAATTCACTGGGTTTCCTGATGAAGACCAGAACAATGAAGACTAAAACAGTTACATTAAGAATTTCCTAGAAGGGTGTGACATGCTCAAGATCAACAAAATGTTGGATGATGTCATACATTTGAGAGTTATTCTTCTTTCATTGAAATGACTAGCCAAGCAGTGGCTCCAATCATTGCTAAGAGCATCCATTACTACATGGGAAGAGATGGTGGTGGCCTTCCTTACAAAATATTTTCCTCTAGAGAAATCAATGAAGTTTTGGAACTAGATTTCTTCATATATTCAATTCGAGTTAGAGTCTCTATTTGAGACATTGGAAAGGTTTAAGGACCTTTTGCGGAGGTGCCCTCAACATGGATTCCCCGATTGGATGATTGTATACACCTTCTACAACAGCTTGAATTTGAGTACAAGATAGCTTCTAGATTCCACTACAGGAGGGACTTTGGGAAACAAGACTCCGGAAGCTGCCCAACAACTTATCAAAGGCATGGCCATGAATAGCTACCAATGGAACTTTCGAAAGAAGAAGAAGGACAAGATAGCTTAAGTTGAGGTATTGAGTAAGAAATTGGATACATTGACTTCACTAAGGATGGTTACGGTGACGAATTGTGAAGGTTATGGAGGGCTATAGCACAACCAATTGTTCCATCTCTATTGGTACTTCAGCACTTCTTGAGCAAGTAAACTTTGTGGGGAATACGATGAAAGGACAAGGCAAACCCTACAGAAACACTTTCAACCAAGGATGGAGGAACCATACTGATTTCTCATGAAGTAACCAAGGATAGCAGAAGCTGGCTACTCCACCAAGTTTTCAACAACTATAACAATAAGATAGAGTTTCAAATTAGGGAAGGTTTTGGCCAAAGTTTATCCTGTCATTAGACACGAGGTTTCAAAATGTGGAGGTGACACTCTGCAATCACACGGATTCACTATATAATTTGGAGAATCAAGTCAGTCAAATAGCAAAGACTTTGGCCGAGAGATCTCAAGGAAGCTTGCCAAGTAATACTGAAATAATTCCGACAGAGCATGTGAAAGAGATCACTTTAAGAAGTAGTCGAGAGATATAAGGAAGACTCCCAACTGAGAAGACTATAAAAGATGTGCCCATTAAGCAAGAGGATAAGGTGCAGAACAAGGAGAATGAGGCAGCTATAACACCTTCTTTCAAGCCAAGAATTCCTTATCCTACTTGATTAAAGAAAGATCAAACTGATGAGAAATACAAGAAGTTTGTAGATCTATTCAAGCAATTGTATATTAATATCCATTTGTTAAGGCATTATCATAAATGCCTTGATATGCAAAGTTCTTGAAGGATCCTTGACCAACAAGTGGAAGATGAAGAAAGTGAAGCTGTCGTGCTCAATACAGTTTGCTCAGTAATACTTCAGAAGAATTTTCCAAGAAAGATGAAGGATCTAAGAAGTTTCATCATTCCTTGTGCTATCAGAGGTTTGGGAGAAGAAAAGGCATTGGCCGACTAGGGGCTTGTATTAATATGATGCCATATAGGCTTTTTTAGAATTTGGGACTTGATGAACCAAGATCTAGTTGAATGACACTTCAACTTGCTAACCCATCAGTTAGGAATCTGAGAGGTGTTGTTGAAGATGCATTGGTGAAAGTCAACAAATACAATTTTCTGGAAGATTTTGTTCTATTTGATGTTGATAAGGATGTTGATGAGGATATTGATGTATCATTGATCCTTGAGGGACTATTTCCATGCACTACCAAGGCACTCATTGACATTGTTGTACTTGATGTTGATAAGGATGTTGATGAGGATATTGATATACCATTGACCCTTACGAGACCATTTCTACATGTGCCAAGGCACTCATTGACATTAATGGAGGCGAAATGACCTTGAGGATAGGAGTTTTCCTAGTATCCTTGGAGAGTCCTCGGCAATGGCGCAAAAACCTTAATGGTGAGTGCATATTATCGAAGGATGACTACACTATTCCTGGGCCGTAAGTACAGTCGTCAAGTATTAAACCTCTCATACGTGAGCACGAGAGGATCATATTCCCTGGAGTCCCAAGAAGTACTATTATTTTTTTTTACAACACTATCTAGTCTACCAAATAGAGATAATTGTTTAATTACAAGTAACAAATAAAGAAATAAATATAAAAGACACTTCACAAACTATAAAGATGTGTAAACACAGAGGATAAGGAAGGTCTTGGGCAAGGATCCCCTCCGGAGAGTAGTAAAGTAAGAATGAATTGGAAATAAAGTATGATGTTCACTAGGCTTTGGCCCGCGAGACTGTAAAGTTGACTACATCAAAACCTCTGGTGATAGTCATAATCCTATACGGGTTTTGTCTTTTGGATAGCCCTACGATGTCTTTGGGTATAAGGAATCTCAATCTAGGGCTAAACTTTAATGCGGGAAGGCTATCAACACTCAGAACCTCCAGCGTAAAGATACACTGGATCCTTCTTCAATATATATATGATCCAATACATGCAAGCATCCCACTTTACACATATTATTCAAAATCAAATCTATGGAATCCATCTATTGTAGAATAGACTAAAACCAAAGAAATTTCAAGCCAACAATTAATATAAAATCAAGCAATCAACTATACAAGCTATTCTTCCAATGTTTACTGAAGCCTGGTGGCCTTGGTAGTTTAGTTCGATATCAAATAAGAAAAGAATACAAAATGCAAGCCAAGGTAATGAAAGTGCATAGTGAAGTCTGTATTCACCAATTAATGGTGGTGATGACAACTCTCTCTGAATTTGCACTGTTGAGTGCCTTGATGTTCCCCTAGAGTTCCACCTTCTTCTTCTTTCTATTGTAGCTCGAATTGACCTTCTCCAATGAGTTTGGGCATTAGGAGTGTGTGGAGTCATGTGGCAACAAAGATAATTTCTAAAAACTCTAAATTTGCATTTTATACTTTTTCAGGTGTGTGGGCGTGCGGTTGCATGGAGCCTACACGGGTTTTGAATTGGGGGTCAAAACCGTGTACTGGTTGCGCTCGTGGGCCATGTGAGTGCCGTATAGTAGCATGAGCCTCCATGCAAGTTGTGCGGGACACAACCGCACGGGGCCGCATAACCCCCAAGTTTGGCTGTGCAATGGAAAGAAGGCCACACGACCGCTTTAAGGGGTCATTTGACTAAGCCGGGTGTTTCATCATCTTCTATTTTTATCGCCTGGTGTTTGGGAACTCGAATGAGCTTCAAATATAAATGATTTGTCCTCCAACACATTTCAAAAGGACTTCTCCAAGCTCCAAATGGTCTTCCAATGTCCTAAAACAAAATTATTATAAATAGTGCTTAAACAACCATCGGTGTTATGAATAATGCACGAAAGTGTATCAAGTATATTAATAAAATATAGTGTATTTAAAAACTTCTCAGTCTTTATTTGTTGACCCTTTGATTTGTGTAGGTTGCCAAATCATTTAGATGAATGTTGGCTTGAGCTCAAAATTATTAGTGACAATGAGCGGTCCAATGATGCTTAACTGCATACCAAACATTGATGGCCTTCCAAAGTTTGAAAAAGTCCTTAGCTACTCATTTTATTTTGCTGTCTCTTCAAATCCCTCAATCTTAACTTTAGTTACTGTTTGCTCCTACTTGATTGTTGGCTCTTGCTTTTGCTCTCTAATGAGCCTACGCAATTTGCGCTTAATTTCAGGACCACCTTCGACCAATATTGATAAGATCCTTTGGACCAAACAAAAGAATAATAAGAACTGCAAAACATGAGAAAGTAAAGAAAATAGATTTAAATTGAAAAAGAAAATGGCTAAATTAACAAAATTCTAGTGTTCCTAATATCCTGTTCCCCCATAATGGTGACAAAAACTCGATACACCCTTTGCGTGTACCGCAAGTGCACGAATCACTCAAGTAGTATAATGTACTTGAAGGTCAAATAGTCGAATCTGTAGTGAACAAGAGTACTAGTATTTACTACTTGTTTGTTATCTAATCGCAATCAAATAATGTGGTGATAAATTATGCAAGTAAATGAATTAGGGGACACGACAAACAATAAGGCAAAAGTAGAAAGGGTGCAATCAATACGAATTAGGTACTCAACCAACGTTCCCCCTAGGATTTCCATGATCTGTGAGATTTAACTAATTCTTTCTAATCAAATTAAGTTGACTCATGGGTATCGTAAAACACACCTGGATGTTTCTCAAGGCAACTAATGACTAGTCCCCTATGAGGTTCTAGCGGTGATCTCTCTCTTCGCCTAAACCACACATGACTACTTTGAGTTCTAGGGATCCCAAAGTGATTAACCCAATTCCTTATACTAGATCAATCCCTTTCTCAAAGCAATTGATCCCTAATCCAATACAAACTTTGATGGTGATTTCTCTCTTCACTAGGGTTCATATGATTGCACAATACTCAATGGAATGCGAAGGTAGGGATAATCAAATCAGAAGGAAAAGTGGGCACTCTTCTGACTCAAAGCTCATCCTCTCAAATGTCTCCAACCTTGGTAAATCCAACCCTAGTGGGTCTTGATAAATGCTTGTGTATACAAATTTTATTGTGTGTTTTACATACATTGAGCATCATTTTTATTAGATTTTATGGCTCATAGAGTGTATTTAGTGTTTTTTTTATACAAATAGGGCCTTGAAGGCGTGTAGGAACAAAAGGAAGTAAAGATAGGGCACAGAGGCACATTTTGAGAGTCTTTTCCGCAACATATGATCAAGGCACAAGATGTGTTCACATACACAGGTGTGTGTGCCAACTTCCGAGGATTTGAGTCATTTCATGAGCCGAAAGGCGAGGAAGGCAGTCATACACTCATGTTCCACTTCGTGTAAAGATGTCAGAAGAACTCTCAACATTTTTACTGGGTAGAAGATAATATGACCTACCACACAGGTGTGTGCCTGACCGTGTGGCCTCAAGAAAGAAGTTTTCAGTGAGTTACTGTTCATGTGTTACTATAGGAAGTTATTGAACATGGGCGTGTAGGAATTCCACATGGCTTGGGGTCTGTGGCGTAGTAGTGTGGAATCGTGATTTTAGATTATAAAAGGCCATTTTGAAGAGTTTTCAGTGAACTTTTTGCCTTTTCTTTTTAGAGAGGCTGGCTAGGGTTTGGAGAAGGCCTTTTCCCATCAAAGGAGTGCTTCTACATTGATCTTCATCGAATCCAAAGAAGGATAGCTATTGGGGGAGCCTTGGAGAATAAATAGCATCCCTTAGAGACCACCCTCATGAACCAAAACAGGGTTATTCTTATAGATTGCACTTTTTTTCATTCATATTTTGATTTCATATTGTAGCTCCATGGAGAGCTAAACCCCTAAGGGGTACTTGGACATGCAAACCATAGGATTTAATCTTTCATTGACTTTATTGTGTTTCTTTTAATTGAGAATTTAATTTGAGTTTCATTCTTGTGTGCTTGTTGATTGGCTTTCCCTAAGAGTGACACTAGGGTTAAGAGTTAAACCTAATCATCTTACTGATGAGTGACCATCATTCCTAAGATTAGATTTATCTAAGATTGAAGAGGGTTAAGAGGGTGAGTCAAGAGTTAGTGGAGCAATTCCTTTTTCCTCTGGTTTGATTTACCTTACCTCTATATTCCAATTGCTCTTAGTAATCAAATATGGTGTGAGGCGTCGAGGCAACCTCTTCGCGGGGACCTCATATGGATTTTGGAATCTTTCACTTGAACAAAAGAGTTTGATCTACTTCTAGGAATTCCTTAGAACTCTATGCAGACATATGTGGTAGGAGGCATCGAGATATTTCTCTACCAAGACGTCTTAGGGGACTAGTTACCGGTTGACCTAGGTTAGGGATTAGTTTTTTTTTTGGATTCCCATGACTCATTTATCCTTAATTAGGGAGGCTCATTATTAGTCTTGCACTTAACTTAGAATCCTAGGGGGGGCAATATACGAGTACTCCATTTTTCATTAATTAGTTTCTCTTCCTTACCTTTTTACTTGTTTACTTCTTCTTGTACTTTGATAACAACTTGATTTTATTTCACCCATTGATTTGATTTAGCTAATTAACAAAGTTTTAGTTGTTGCTAATTTTCTATTCCCTGTGGATTTGACTACTCGACCCATTGGGTACATAATATTACTTGATGACCTGTGCATTTGTGGACATACCAAGGGGTATATTAAATTTTTGGCGTCGTTACTAAGGAATAGGATTTTAGAAATGTTTGCGATTTGTTGCTTTAGCCATTCACCGTTTCTGTTATTTATTCTATTCCACACTTCTTTTCTTTCATCATTCCAATTTGTTTTCTTTTCTTGATTTTAAGCCATAGGTTATGACCTGAGGCAACCTTTCAACATTGGTTGAAGGCGATCCCAAAATTGAGTGTAGAGTTCATAGAAAGGGCAAGGAACCTATGCAAGAAGAGAATTATTTAGCTAAAATAGAGGTTGAAGAGTCTGGAATTATGGGTGAACAGAATGAACAACAGAGGACGCTTTTAGACTATGCAAGGCCTATAGTTCATGGCACACAATCAAGTATTGTTAGACTACCGATTACTGCTCAAAGCTTTAATCTCAAGCCGAGGTTCATCTAAATAGGGCAGCAGTATGCACAATTTAATGGTTTGGCAAACAAAGATCAAAACAACCACGTTGAGAATTTTCTAGAGGTGTGTGATATTGATAAACACCTAAATGTATGTATTTTATACATATTTATTGTACATGATTCGTGTATTTCCTTGATGAATCAATATCTTTTTATGGTTTAATTATTTTTTTCATGTTATAGGTATAAAAGAAGCCTAGGTAAGCTTGACAACGCGATTGAAGAAGAAATCTACACCAAAACAGCGTTTTAGAGCCCCGGACACTATATCAACACTGTAGTAGCTTGTAGCACGAAGACTTGAAGAAAAATGCTAAGCTGGAATTCCTCATGGGCAACCTTATGGCCGTGAAGACAACCACATGTCGACTTAAGAGCAATATTGTAGCAATTTTACTGTAGTAGCTTTGCTATAGCAGTCGCTGTAGCAACTTATGGGAAAATTGGCAAAATGATTGAGGACCTCACGGCCCGTTTACCCACTGTATACTAGATTGCAAGCCATTCCAAGATTAGTTTTTAAAGGAGTTTTAGGGCATCTTTTGAAGGGGAGAAGGCCTTGTTCTTAGAGCTCATCACCACCATTCTTGATCCAAGGTAGAAGAAGGCAAGATAGGGCATCTCTGAAGCAGAAATCTATGGGGAGAGCATGATTTGACAAGATCTGCTTCTAGGGCACAATCATAGAAGGTTGAAGACAACAAGGGAAGCCTTTCTATGGAGGATCCCATGCATCATTCGGCTTCTTACTCTTGAGGGAGTTTGATGTTGTTTTATTTAGTTGTTTTCATGGATTTTATCTTGTATGTTGCTAGTATGAATAAGTAAACCCCAAGGTCACCGGATGTAGGTGAACCTTGGGGGTGAACTTGTATAGATTGGATGCCATGACTTGTTTTATTGCATTTGGTGTGTTTGTGATCCATGCTCGGTGTACTTTATAGTATCGATATGCATGAGAACTCTGTATATCGATTTCTAGGTTATACTAGGTTGCGTGACCATCACTCTTGTATTAGACATGCCTGGCTTCGAAGAGATACATGTACAAATACACCATGATCATTGGGTATTTTGTACCTATCTAATATTAGGGTTGTACCTAGTTTGTGTTTCGATCCTAATTTGAGAAGTCCCTTACCCTTATTGCAATTGTAGGAGAAATTGATCCAAAGAAATTCTGTATCAATACTCGTACCGGATTAGGGGTCAATTTCCATAACCATCTGGTTGACCTAAGGATTTTCTTAGTCCAAAGCATCATTTACATGATAGTTGTAGCATCCTTCGCACTTTAGTAGCCTTAAGGTGATCCTCATCCGTGCTTTCCCTCCTTGATTCCTACCCATGATTTGCGTTCACTGTATACATCCAAGTAGAGTTTTTCTTTTTGCTTTGTACTTTTAACCCATCACTTGAACTTGTAGGTTAAACAACACATGAAGAGGAAGTAAGAGTAGCTTCTCGGACCCTGGGAATATGACCCCCTTGTGCTTGCACGATTGGTATTACTTGACGACCCATGCGCTTGCGGGATCGACTCAACCAGATATGCTTAAAATTAACTGGTACTAGATGATGTCATACAGTTGAGACCCTTCCCTTTCTCTTTGAAGGAGAGAACCTAGCAATGGATACATTTAGTACCGAGGGCATTTATTACAACGTGGGATGAAATGGTGGAAACTTTTCTTACTAGGTATTTTTCTCCTAGAAAATTAGGTAAGCTTTAGAATGAAATCTCCTCTTTTATGTAATCAAAGTTGGAGTCTCTTTTTGAGACATGGGAAAGGTTCAAGGATCTCTTGCAGAAATGCCCTCAACATGGATTCCCCGAATGGATGATTGTACACATTTTCTACAATGAGTTGAATCCAAACATGAAGTAATTGCTAGATGTCGCGGAAGAAGGTACCATAAGAAGTAAAACCTTAGAAGCTGCCCCATAACTCATTGAAGAAATGGGTATAAACAATTATCAATGGAATGCTCAAGATTAGAAGAAAGTAGCAGGTCTTCATGAGATTGATGTAGTTACATTCCTAGTAGCCCAAGTGGAAGCATTGAGCAAGAAGTTATATAGTCTAACTTCTCTAAGAGTGGCTGCAGTGATTAATTGTGAAAGGTGTGGAGGTGGACACACCTCATCAATTTGTCCTATTCTTGTTGACAGTTAAGCACCTATTGAGCAGATGGATTATGTAGGGAATGCGATGAGAGGTTAAGGTAATCCCTATAGCAATACCTTCAATCCTGGATAGAGAAATCATCTGAATTTCTCATGGAGTAATCAAGGACATTAAAAACCATCTACTGCACTAGGTTTTTAGTAATCACAGCTTTCAAGCTTTGATAATAGGGTTTCAGCATTGGAGAAGGTGCTAACCAAGTTCATTTAGTCCTCCAGCATGCAATTTCACAATATAGAAGCAACAGAGAATATAAAACTCTTTCCCACACTTGAATGGTACATTATCCTCAATGTATAAATGACATCCATGATAAAAAAAAATTGAATAGGACTATTAAAAATAAGGAGTGCTATTGAGTTTCCCTGAACACGGAGAGTGATGTTGCGGCTCTCAACGTGTATTCCAATTTCCATTCATCAACGCAGTCGTTGAGAGACAAAAATGAGGCATATAAGTGAATCGCAACTCACGAGACACAACCTAAAATGCAAGATCAAACAATGAAAGTAAAATCTGAAACAAAACAAATAAAAATGTCAATTTAGCAGGGGACTCCCCAGACTAACTGAACCAAATACTAGACTAACATGCACACAGACTAAAAATAAAAGCTTCAAAGTGATGTGAGACTCTAGAAGTACAAGGAGTCATAAGTAGTACCCTTTGCGTGACACAGGGGTTGTATTCCACGGGTCTAAGAAGCTACCCTTACGTCCTCTTTACTTGTTGTCTAGCCTATAGATTTGAGTGAAAGTGTTCGAAACTACAAAACGAAATATAAGGAACTTAAGGAAAGAGTCTATAGTCGAGATAAAAGGGGTGAAAACCTGAGGGATTTAAATGGACACAGACGCGTATTCCCTTGGGGCTAGTAAAGTGAGAAGGATGCTAAGACTACCATGCAACTGGTGGTTTGAACCAAGAAATTCCTATAATAGGTAAACTTGATGGTCACAACAATTGACCCCTAATCTCATAAGAGTATCGACACATTATTTATGATACTTTAGTCTTCTCTCTTTGTTTGTTACTTTTATATCTTAGTTGTTTTCTTATTGTTTTTAGTTTGGGGCTTCTTGCCCAGCATTCGAGGGTGTAGTAAGAGTCATCTGGAGTGCGTGTGCTATGGATAGGCAGCACAGCCCAAAGGGGCTGTGTGGCCCCTTGTGCGGCAACACAGGGGGCTGCACACCCTTCTGCCTATGGTGTGTAGGCACTGTGTGGGCCGCACATAAGCTCGCACACGCACGGTATTGCTATTTTATACCCGTTTGAGCTCAATTTCATCATCTTTCTTCTATCAAAACCCTCCCATCCTCTCCTTGTCTCTTCCTCTACCATTCTATGAAGTTTAAGGGCTGATTTTGACGGGATTCTTGGGCTTGTTCTTGGACAATAGAGTTGATCATCTCTTGACTCAAGGTAAGCTTCCTTCTTTTCTTGTTCTTCTTTGTTCCTTGGATGAGTATAGCTAGGGTTTAGCTGTGGACTCATGTGGGAGCTTGATTCTTGTTCATTTTCTTCTTTTTTGTTGATAAGCTTGGGAGGAGTATTTGTATTGATTTGTATGGCTTTGATTTAGAGAAATCCTTGAAACTTCTTTTTCCTTGATTTTGGATTTACTGTAGTGCCAAACCAAGTTAGGTTTTTCTTGCTTTCCTTATTGATTTTGAGAATTGTGAGAGGTTCTTTCTTGCCAAATCTTCTTGTTAGAGTGTTTAGCAAACCCTAGAAGCATTCATTTACCATTTTGAGCAATTTCCTTCATTCAAATTGGTTAAGTCATTGTTAATGTTTGTTGCTTGTGTTGGTTGTATATTTGCTTATAGAAGGTGAGACATCAAGGAAGGGAAAAGAGCCGATAGAGAAGTAACACTGGAGGGTTTTAACTCGCCAAGTTTGTGAGTGGGATTTACTAAATTATGGGCTATAAATCATGCATGTTTTCCAATACCTAGATTACTTTGCCTTGGAGTGATGATTTGTTGTTGTTAAAACTTTTGAAATGTTTTTAATAGTATTTAAAGGTTATGTTGAATTAATTATTTAACTTATCTCATGAACATTTCCAAAATATATGTTACTTTTGATTGTGAACCCTATGTTTTGAGTTATATGCTTCAAATTGTAAATTCTCAAGAAACT
This sequence comes from Dioscorea alata, assembly GCA_020875875.1. Taxonomy (NCBI): domain Eukaryota; kingdom Viridiplantae; phylum Streptophyta; class Magnoliopsida; order Dioscoreales; family Dioscoreaceae; genus Dioscorea; species Dioscorea alata. The sequence goes on along the minus strand of CM037020.1, from coordinate 21,455,907 downwards.
TGATGTTCTTGTTATGATGACCGAACAGCGTGTGTAAACCAAGTTGAATTACATTGTGATGATGCTATATTTGAAGTATATTTTTAAAGTATACTCTTGTATGATGTTCTTAATGAAAATGTTTTCATTGAAGATGTTATAGTCAAGTTATTCACTCTTGGAGTGGAAGTTGCATCTGTGCAAACTTTTGATCTCTTGATGAGGCTTATGCTATCATATTGATGTTTACACTTAGCCTACAGGTTGGATTGCTATTTATTAGTTTTGATAGTGACATACGGGGATCCCCAGTACTTACTGTAGTAAGAAGTAGACGGTTTCCAGGGGCCGACCTAGTTGAGGTGGTGTGGAAAAGCTGTCAAACCGATTATGCCATTTCAGGTGGGTGTGTAGAATCTTGAGTTGGATATTGATTGGTTGTTCAGAGTCACCACGCTGGCTTCCCAACGGCCAATGCCAAGATACACGCATCTTGGCGGCTCCAGACCTAACTGAGGCCATGGTTAGTGGTGGAGGGTTTTCGAGGCTATTTGGGATACCATAGATTATTTTGATTTGTGGATTTATTTATTCCTAAACATTTTGACTTGTAAGGTATTGAAAGGATTGTGTGAATACTGGATTCTCGAATTGTATGGACTTCTTGATGATTTTAAAGTGTTTTACTTTGCATGTCATTATGGAAGCTTAATTTCTTATGTTATATTTGTTATTGGAAGTATCTTTATTGTTGTTGTTGAGAATTGAAACATGTTTATGGAATTTTATTTTATTTTTTAAATTAATCATGCATGATTTATAGTTCCATATCTAGCCCCTCATTGAGTAACCTAGTTACTCACCGTTTATTTCTTCCTCCCAGGGGATAACACAGCATAAGGGTAAATGTGTGAAGTGTTTGACAAGAGTTGTGTTTGTATTTTCACTTTGAATTATGTATGTCACCTTATTTCCTTGGTATGTATCATCAAGGATCCAATGTGATGTTGTTGAATCCTATTATGTTCTTTCCTTTTGGGAATACTTTTATATGTCAATCTGGTCTATGTTTTGTATGACAAATATACCTTGTGTTTTGGGGTCATTGTTGTTGTTGTTGTTTTTGTTGTTATGATTATCATATGGTGTTTCCTTATATTTCATACCTTGGTGTAAATTTAATGATCATGTGTAGTAAGGTTGTTGTATGTATTCATTGCCAAATTATTCATTGTTGTCATAGTGGTATTGTACAGAGAACAGGTTAGCCTTACGGTATTTGACCTCTCTTGGGTTGTCATGGCGGTATGTCATGAGTGCGACCCGCAGGACAGGGCATGACACAATTTCTTCTGACCAAATCCTCTAATGATTGCATTAAAAGTATGAAATTCTCTAATTAGTGCCGATACTCAAACTAGGTCCAATCTTACTTTTTGGAGGGGTTGATAAGTGCTCATGTTATAGTAATGCGAAATGTTATTATCTTGCAATGAGCATTGATTTAATCAGATTTTATCACTAAAAAGTGTGCATTTGTTTACTTTTGTGCATTGTAGGGTTGTGAAGATAAATTGAAGAAAAGAAACGAAGTTAGATCGTGTTCGCCGTTGTGGGGAGTTTTCGGACTAAGCAAGGAACAAGGCATGGGCATAGACTTGTGAGTGTGTGCCAACCTCCTTTGGAGGAGCACAAAAGCAATTACAGTCACAATAAGTCTAGCTTGTGTTAACAAGGAGAACTCTGCCAATAAGGAGACTTGAAGCAATCTACACGGTCTATCGTTGATTTTGTGTGTCCAATTCAACGGCCTTGATGACGAATGACGAATTCAGGAGCGTTTCGGCACAATTACTGTAGCAGTACTGAAGCAATTCAATGCAGCAAAAATACTGTAGCAAATTACTGTTTACTATCTGCCGAAAATCAACAAATCAACAACTTCACACGGGCGTGTGAAAATTACACACGACCATGTGAAATCCCGATTTCAGCCAATTTAAAGCCGCGACTCAGCATTATAAAAGCCATTTTTGTAGACTGTTTTTGGATCTTTTTTGGCTCTCTTCTGACCTAACTTCTGGAGAGGCGCAGCTAGGATTTGGAGAGGACTTCATGGAGGTTTGGAGCGCGTCATCGGCGTTGACATCAACGTCTAGCGGCCGCACAAGACCACGGCCACATCTCACACAAGGGGGTTTTCATCGATGCTTTCAATTGGTTTTCAATTTTATATTTTGATGGATTTGTATAGCTTCATGAGTAGCTAAACCCCTTGTGGGTATTCGGACTTGTAAACCCTAGGATTATTATGTTTCTTTGATATTATTATTATGCTTTTCCATTATTGATGAATAAATTTGAGTTTCAATCTTAATTATTTCGTGTAATTGTTTTCCCTTAGCCGTGACACTAGGGTTGAGAACAATATAGGTTATCCTTTGGAGGTGTGACAACTCCTATAAGGTTAGACTACTTAAGATTGAAGAGGGTTGAGAGGGTGAGTCGTGAGGTAGCGGAACATCCCCTTTCTCCTCCGGTGTGATTCTCCCTACCATCGTGTTCCATGATTTCTTAGCGGTCAAGATAGAGTGAAGTGTTAAGAGAGGAACTCCCCTGGGGCTTAGTTGCGCGAGAAATAGAGTGAAGGGTTGAAGTGAATCCTAGTACTGGAGGTTAATTGAGACTAGGGTTCTTCCACCTGGACCAAAGGGTTAGAACTATACATAGGAACCGGGTTTATCACTAGGAATCTCTAGAACTTAAAGCAATCCCACGTAGTGTGAGGCTTAGGAAGACGGACTTCCCTAGGGCTTAGTTGACAAGTCAACGAGAGCCAAGGGTCGTAGTGAAACTTAATGCCGAGGCATAGTGTTGGGGTTATTCACGGTTGATTTTAGGTTTGGGACCGTATGTTTAAGGATATCCTCGACTCAATTAACATCAATAGAAAAGTATAATAGCATTGTCTTGCACTATAAGCATAAGTCCTAGCGGTAGCTTGTCCTGGTACTCATCTTTTCTCATTGCTTGTCCTTCTCTATTTACTCCTACTTGCACTCTCTTACCTTCCATACTTCTATTTTTATTCTTGTTTTTATTAATTGCTTTCACACTCATTTATTTCTTTCCACACATCGCACGAGCTACATAGTGAATACTTGTATCTCAAATCCCTATTCCCTGTGGATACGACTACCCACTCACCAGGGTATATTATTACTTCGACAACCTGTGCACTTTTGGGCCCCTGTCAAAGTTTTTGGTGCCGTTGTCGGGGAATAGGCGTATTTTTTATACTTATTTTTGTTATTTTAGCTATTTCACTTCGTTTTCTACTTCACACTTTCTTTATCTATCATCGTTCTTATTGGTTTTCTTTTCTTTATGTTTCGGCTTCAGGTTATGACCCGCGGGAATCCTTCGATTCTTGTTGAAGGAGACCCGGACAATTGGTAGAAGAACACATCGTAAAGGGAAGGAACTTGTACAAGAATCTTCAAATCAAGCCGATATTAAGACAGAAGGGTCAGAAACAATGGCAGAACATAACGAATAGCAGAGGACATTGTCCGATTTTGCTAGACCCGCAGTCTTGGGGACTCAATCAAGCATAGTGAGGCCCCCAATCACGGCTCAAAATTTTGAGCTAAAGCCTGGTTTCATCTAGATGTTGCAACAGACAACACAGTTTAATGGATTGGCTGATGAGGATTCCAACAACCATATCGAGAACTTCTTGGAGATATGCGACATGTTGAAGATCAACGGAGTAACGGATGATGCCATTCGACTTAGAGATTTCCCATTTTTCTTGAAGGGGAGAGCGAAGCAATGGTTGCACTCACTACCAAGGGCATCTATTACCTCATGGGAGGAGATGGTTGAAGCGTTCTTAGCCCGATATTTTCCTCCTGGTAAATCAGCAAAGCTTCGCAATGAGATCTCATCCTTCATGCAAACGGAATTAGAGTCTCTCTTTGAGACGTGAGATAGGTTCAAGAGCTCCTGCATAAGTATCCACAACACGATCCCAATTGGATGATAATTCATACCTTCTACAATGGGCTGAATCCAAGCACTAAACAGTTATTGGATGTTGCAGCAGGGGATACTCTTGGAAGCAAGACTCCTGGTGAGGCCCGGCAACTTATAGAGGAGATGGCTCTCAATAGCTATCAATGGAATTCAAGGGACAGAAAGAAAATTGCCGGCATTCACGAGATCGACGCGGTTTCGTTGGTGGCACAAGTGGAATCATTGATTAAGAAGCTAGATGCTCTAGCTTCACCAAGGATTACGGCCATCACTACTTGTAACGGGTGTGGGGGAGGTCACGCTTCGAGTGATTATCCTATTACTATCGGAGGTACTAGTGTGGTGGAGCAGGTCGATTTTGTTGGTAATGCATATAGAGGACAAGGCCAAGGCAACCCGTACAGTGGAACATACAATCCGGTTTTGAAGAACCACCCGAATTTCTCATGGAGCAATTAAGGGCAATCGCAACAAAAGAACAATGCACCGCTGGGATTCCAAGGTCAACAAGCACCGAACTTAGAGAGCCGAGTGACCAGGCTAGAGGGAAAGATGATCGATCTAGAAATAGCACACAAGGTTTGTTTCTTCTTCGGATGCTAGATTTCAGTCGGTGGAGGCTACACTTCGCAATCACATCGCCTCCCTACATAATTTTGAAAATCAAGTGGGGCAAATTGCGAAGACTTTGGCGGAAAGACCTCAACGTAGTTTGCCTAGTAATACGGAGACCAATCCGAGGGAGCAATTGAAGGCAATTACCTTGAGAAGTGGAAAAGAGGTCGAGAGAAATCTCCCTCTAGAGAAGATAAAAGAAGCACCCGAGATCGTGGAGATAGGAGAAGAAACATCAAGGGAAAAAGAGGTGGCAACCCCACCCTACAAGCCGAGGATTCCCTATCCTTTATGATTGAAGAATGACCAAGAGAACGAACAATAGAAGAAATTTCTGGGTATTTTCAAGCAGTTTCATATCAACATACCGTTCACGGAAGCATTGGCCCAAATGCCCAAATATGCGAAGTTCTTGAAGGACTTCTTGACCAATAAGAGGAAATTGGAGGAGAGTGCATCTTTGATCCTTGATGCCAACTGCTCAACCGTATTGTAAAAGAACATGCCGAGCAAGAGGAAAGATCCCAGAAGTTTCATTATACCATGCAATATTGGCAACTTGGGTGAAGAAATGGCGTTGGCCAATTCGAGGGCAAGCATCAATGTCATGCTCTACACGTTCTTCCAAAAGCTAGGCTTGGGCGAGCCTAGATCAACTCGGATGACACTTTAACTTGCGGATCGATCGGTGAGGCATCCGAGAGGGATTGTGGAAGATGTATTGGTGAAAGTCGATAAATACATATTTCCTTTTGACTTCGTGGTGTTAGACGTCGATGAGGATGTCGAGGTGCCATTGATCCTTGGAAGGTCCTTCTTGCGTACCTCCAAGGCTTTGATTGACATGGATGGCGGGGAGCTCACATTGCGAGTTGGAGATGACAAGCTTACATACCGCCTCACCGAAGTCATGAGACACTCTCTTGACTTTGATGATACTTTATATTTTCTTGACACCACAGATGAACTAATTGATGATTATGTGTAGGAAATGTTGAACCCAGATCCATATGAAGGATGCCCGGACCAAGACGTGGAGATCGAGGAAGAAGTGCTTTCACTTGGTCTAGTCGAGAAGAAGGTCAAGCTGGAACCGGGATTCATGAAGAAGATGAGAAGAAAGATAAAGAGAGCGTAGAAGAGGCACACGAAAAGACCCAAGGATAATGGGGATGAGCATTCACGGAGTAAGGGTATTTCACTCTTGTGTGGTAACAAATTCGACAACTCTCCCTTTACTCTACAAAGATTATGTACTGCATGCTTTCAGGTTGTAGGGAAGAAGGCAACCTTCATTCATGAACCCCCGTAAGGTAATGCAGGTACGTCAAGCTAAGTGACGTTAAACAAGCGCTTCTTGGGAGGCAACCCAAGGTTTTACTGTTTTTATAGGATCTAGTTTAGTTTTAGCATGAATAAGAGTCTTAGTTTTGGTATCCTAAAATTTTAATGCATGTGCTGCGATATTTTTGTGGATTGTTGATGTTTTCGTGTGCCTAAACGTTAATTGACGAAGTTTGAGCCGGTTGAGCATGTTTTCCATGGTATCTGGTCGTGTTTTGATTGTTTTCACAGGCTCTAAGTATTGTAATTATGTTTCTGAATTTTTCTGTAGAGTCTGTGATTTTTCTCAGTAAACCAGAGAAAGCACAAGGCCATGTGGAATTTCCACACCGGCGTGTGTTACCAATTAGGGCTCAACCAGAGAGGGCACAAGGGCGTGACCTTGCCCTTGTAAAAAAACCTCAGAAGGGACATACGACCGTGTGGAATTTCCACATGGCCGTGTGAAATCTTGCAGAACTTGAACTCTCATTACAAGGGTCGTGTGGGTGCCCCTGTGAGTGCCCATGTGTTAAGGCACACGGCCGTGTGAAATCTTGCAGAACTTGAACTCTATTTCCCGAGAGTCACAGGGGCCGTATGGGTGCCCCTGTGAGTGCCCATGTGTTAAGGCACACGGCCGTGTGGAATTTCCACACGGCTATGTGAAACTCTGCAGAGAGTCCTCTTCCATCCCGAGAAAACACAGGGGCGTATGGCTGCCCCTGTGGGAGCGCTTGTGAAAGGCACACGGCCTTGTGGATTATTCACAGGGCCGTGTGGAACACTTAGAGTTTCTCGGGTTGATCCAGAGAAGCCACAGGGGCGTGTGGGTGCCCCTGTGGCTGGCCTTGTGTTCTTAGCCAGGTTGGGTACACGGCCGTGTGGAATTTCCACATGGCTGTGTGAAATTTTTCAGAGACCTTAGAGAATTCCCGTGAGCACACAGGGGCGTGTGCTGGCCCCTGTGAAGCTCTCCTGTGAAGGAACACGGCCGTGTGGGATTCTCACACGGCCGTGTGGGGTAGTCCAGAGAGAACCCAAAGTGCACACAGGGGCATGTGCTAGCCCCTGTGAACCCTAATTTCAGAAGCACACGGCCGTGTGGATTCCTAGAACTTCAAAATCCTCGATTTTCTTTTAAGTTTCACTCATGCCTCTTGATTCTTTCACTCTAAATAACTCTCCGACTCTCTCTCTCGCTTCCCCGATCTTCTCTGAGCTTCGTTGAGGTTTAAATTGGAGTTTCCCGGCCGATTTTGAGTATTTCTTCATCCACACCATCGGTAAGAAACTTCAATCCTTTTTCTTCATCAAATCTTAATTTAATTCGTTATTTTTGGTCATTTCGTTTGGATTGAATGATTAGAATGAATGCGAACATGTTTAGAAAAAATAAGAACGAATTTAAGTGTAAAAACGAAATTTTAGCTCCCACGGCCGTGGGGCTCCGTCTGCCCGACGATTGCGATGATTACATGGATACTTAATTTTGATACCATCCATACACTCTGGATGCATTTTTGCGAAATCAATGAACTTATTTATTCCTCGCAAGAAATTGGGATTCCAAAGTCCATCCTTAAGCCTAGTATACATCCAAATACTATTTGCATCCATGTTACTAATAGCTCTGTGTTAAAAAGGTAAAATCAGTTAACACACTCATTATATTATTAGCCCTTAAATTAGAAAAACTATTTCAAGCATTTGTAATTGTTACGATTACAATTTTACTTGCGCAATAGTTTCTTAACAAGATCCTTTTAAGAAATACATCATGTAATTTACCATTGATGAAAACAAAATAAAGATAAAAGATATTGCAGTTCATCAAATTAATACTCAAATAATTTTTAATAATTAATTGGCCAAACTTTGAACTTTCATATTATATGACAAGTAATCTTGAAAGATCCATAACGTGAGGAATATCACATTCAAAAGACGCAAGCCGAAGACTAAAACCATTATTATCATCATTAAAAATAGATTGCCCTTGTGGCTTTTTAAGTCTACTATATGTGGTCATGCTATTAATATTTTTATAGTTACCTTTATTTTATTAAACAAAATACCTTTGTCCACATTATTTAAAAATGATAGTAAGAACAAAATATTCAATAATAACAATAAAAATGATAGCAAGAAGAAAAATATATTAATAGAGATGACATGAAAATTTGTACCTAAACAATGCAACCACCTAGTCCAAATCCCCAAAGAATTGATGTAAACTAAGTGCTCTAACCAAGGGCCTTATTGTGGAAGATTTCTCAAAAGCACCCAAAGATATCCCAATGATCACTAAGGAAGCCTTTTTATTAAAATATTTGTCTGAAATCAAGGACATCAGGATCATTAATTCCTAATTGACGAACTGATAACACCAACATCTAATTATTCTCATTATGATATTTACTTACAGATAAAAGCAATAACAAGTATCTCATTCTTCAATTACTTCAACTATAATCGCTTTTGATTTGGTTTACTAAATTATCAAAAGTTTCTACAACCTATACCACATTAAATAAATAAATAAATAAGAAGATGCTGAAGATGACAACCCATACCTTGTAGGCTTGTACCCCTCTAATTTTTATTAGGGAAAAGAGTGTTATCATCAACTCTCCATAGTGAAAAATTAATCAAATGACTTTAATTTAGGACTACCAATGTAATTACTTCTTTATAAAATACATGTTCCATTAAATCTACAAATAAGAAAACTAAAAATGAATCAATAAATTCTTATAATAGCAACTTTAAGAAAAAACCATTCCACTTTAAAAGATACTATGTATCATATTGATCATCCACAAGAATGCGACTAAATCATGTGAATAGAAATCATTGATACTCATAAAAATAAAATAAAATTAAAATCAATATCGAATTCCTAACGACTCATAAATATTTCACAAATGCCACAAAAAAATGATACAAAAATTCCATTATAACTACTATTAAATCCATAAAATGAAATATTCTTTAAGTATCTCATAAAATAACATTAAATGAGTATCAGTGATACAACAAGAAACAGGGATAAACAATAATAAAGTTTCTTTCTTGAGTTTTACTATTAATTGCTTAACTTTCAATTTATTTGGTTAATTACATATTGCGAGGTTAAAGAAACTTAAAATGGCATGTTGTCGGACAGACAAATTTAATGCTACCACTGGTTGTCCTCCTCATACCATGTCTTGTTACAATAGAATTGATCATATGTTTTGGGATAATATTCATAACACAGTATGTCAGTAGTTTGTATATATATGGGACCTGCATTCAATGGATCAGGATCCATATGTGTATCCTATCAATGTGGAGCAACCAAGTCATGATCTCAGACGCATATCAGGATTATGATGATGATCTTTATGCTATGAATGTCAAGAAACTGAGTGATCATTAACTATGATGAAAGATAGAAATTCCAAGAAGCAAATATAATGGTTTGGAAATGATGATCTCCATGCATGCATCACTACTTGTGAAGATATACAGGAGAATGAAATATGTGATATTTGGTCAGAAAAAAAAAATATATGCCAAAAAAAGCCACAACTTACCACCCTTGTACAAGTGGTGTTTCAATCCCCACTTATGTTTCAGTTCTTTCCAAAATACATTTGCATTTAAGAGAGAGATACAAGCAAGTTTTCAAACCAAAGAGATCAGGCACCAACACAAAACACCACTGAAGAGAGAGAATATTTACATATAGTTGATCAAAACCTTGACAATGGCTCTAATCAGAACCAAAAAGACTTATGGTTGTCTGTTGAAGAATTTCAGAAGTATGATAAGGATCATGCGATGCCACCTGTCATGTACAATATTTTCATTAGACTCAGAAAAGAAAGGGCTACACTTTAAGGATGATAAAAATCAAAACAGAATCACAGACATCCATTGAGAATTTTCTTAAAAAGTGTTCAATGATTGTTTCATGTATCTGAACTATTTACTGTATGTGTGTTAGGCGTTGTATTGGGTTTGGTCAGATGTAAATACATGCCTGTGGCTAAATAGAATGGCTAAAGGCTAACCAGAATGGCATATGAAATATTATTTTTCTTTCATCTTGGCAATGGCACCCCTTATATACAGTCAATGCATAGGTATATATCCAAGGGTCGTGCATCTCATACAAATAATGCATGTATATGTATAAGAGGACATTTTCATGTGTGTGTATACTTTGGCATGAAGATAAAATTTAAAAAATAAAAATAAAATAAAATAAAATAAAGATGGTCACCAAGTATGCAAGCCCTTTATAGCACTCCTCATTTAGATATAATGAAAAAAAAAAGGACATTTGCAACCTATATACTGCCATTACAATGTCAAAATCACATTGGGCATGCCACAGAAATAAATACAAGATGAATGATGACATAAAAAGGTTTCATAGTAGTGAAAACAAAAAGGTTATTATCATACTGGACATGGAAAAAAAATATAAACATAAAATAAAACAACAATGATCTAGAAAAGAGGCTAATTGATTTAAATATTGTATTTTTTTTAATTAATTCCCAAAATGCGCATTTCCGTAAATAATTAGGGAAATGCGCATTTTGTTATTTTTTATTATTTTTTTTAAACTAATGGCCCCACTATATATTTTTTAATATTTAAATTTTTTTTTAATTAATGAGGGACCCATAATTTTTTTAATATTAAGTTTTTATTTTTTTTAAAAACTACGGTTCCCGGTATTTTTTAAATTAAAAAATTTTACATCCAAACCCTTATACTTTTCATTAATTTTTCTTATAATTTATTTTTTCTCACTTCTACTATAATTTTAACACATGACCACCTTCAGGACATTCAAAATCCAATAGAATTCGTAATGAAATGGACATAAGAGAAGACGGTCAACCAAAATGTTGTGGTTTATGTCGCAATGAAGGTCATAATCGTCAAAATTGTTCAAATGCCGTTGGTCCAAGTCGTATGTCATAATGTAACCTAAATATTGTAATTGTTGAATTATTTTATAATATTTGTAATTGTTTTAGTGCATTCAAAATATCAAGTGAGTTTGGTTTAGTTGTGAGAGTAATTTTGACATGTGAATTTTTTTAAATATTTAATATTTTATAATTATGAAAAAAATATTAAATTTATTTATTTAAATTATTAACAGTCGATTAAAATCAGTGAAGGTAGAAATAACATACTAGAAGTAAGAAAAAATAATGAAAATTATAAGGGTTTGGATATAAAATTTTTTAATTTAAAAAACTATTGGCACCCGCAATTTAAAAAAAATAAAAACTTAATATTAAAAAAATAATGGGCCCTCTGATTAATTAAAAAAATAAAATTTAAATATTAAAAAATATAGTGGGGCCATTAGTTTAAAAAAAATAATAAAAAATAATAAAATGTACATTTTCCTAAATAATTAGGAAAATGCGCATTTTAGAAATTAATTAAAAAAATACAATATTTAAATCAATTAGCCTAGAAAAGTCAATATGAAAATAATGACAATGTGACAAATAAAATGAAAAAGGTGCCAAAGAAGAAAAAGTAAAGAATAAAAGCAAGCAATTTTTTGGTGAAACTAGAGGCTACTGTGTTAGCTATTACCTTTCCATGCTTGGAAAGGATATCGAGTAAAGCATTCAGTTGTGTGATGATGACCCCATTGTCTACACCCCATATGAGAGCTATAAGAAGTGCAAATATAGAATCAAGTGCTCCAGCGGTTACACTACATCCCAGAGAAAAGAAAATTTTAGAAGGTCCAAAGGGATTTAAGATATGTATGATACACAAGTTATACATTCAGTTGCTTCTAATAAAGTTTAGTAACTTTAAATCAAGTATGTTACCTATAGCCAATAAAGTTTAGAAACTTTAATTCAGTTGTGCCTTGCAAAGATGTCCTTTTGATGTCTAATCTGCTACACAATTAAGTCAACTAAAAGTTACTTTTGTTCTACAGCATAATCAATAGATGTTAATTTGGTAATTTTGGCAATCAAGGGAATGATTTGTTAATTTGGTTTTAAAATTTTCAAGATGCAAATATCACTGTAGGATCCCAGGAAAGGCATGCAATATACTACATTGAACTCCAATGAATATCATAAATTAAAAAAAAAATTCTAAACTTGAAACTTGGTAAGATTTATACAGTTTGGATATTTTTAACATCTGAAAAAGGTGGTAGTTGTACAGTTGGAAATACAGTAAGTGAAAGGAGAGGATAGAGGAAATCGAGGCTAAAACAACATACTAGTGTAAAACTCTCATGCAAGTAATATGCATTCACATAATAAATAGGCTAAACATATACAGCTAAATGTCTCAAAATAAGTAAACTTCAAGGACAATGGGCTACATGGAGATGAAGGTCAAATGCAATTATAGAAAATTGAGACGGACACAATGCTTGTGCAAAGCTGCAAACCTTCATGTCAAATCACAAATCATATTAATGCCAAAATACTTGAGAACCTTAGATGGTTCAAATAGCACCGATGATGCAGGTGATTGATAGAAGCAGAGCATTGGAAGAACATGAGTAGATCAAATCAAAAGCTTTTTGGTTACATCACACATAGAGCCAACGGCACATGAATCACAAATAAATACAGAATCATGTTTCCATAATAACTTTCAGTTGCTCATCAACTCTTATACTAAGCCTCATTAATAAATGAAAACATTATAATGACGAGCCAAGTAAACTCACATTCGTCCATTAGTACTTCATGTTTCCATTTAACCACAATATTTCCATAATAGATTATTAAACAAAATGTTCCCCAGAAGAAATTTAGTACCAATCAAACCAAACTTGTTTCAGAACCAGAACTCCAGATTGCACAGGCATGATCCAGAAAAAAAAAAACAAAACTCTGCAAGTAGATTGGGCAGCATTAGCTAATAAAAACATAATCAAGCATGAATTAGCAGCCATCAAGCTGGAATTCATTCATTAAAGCTTCATGTTTCCATTACACCCAATCTAAACAAAAATCTTCAAAGAAAAATATTGGTAAAATTCAAATCAAACCACTGTCAATGAGTGCCATTACCATGTCCTACATGAATAGCCAATCAACAACCATGCTGACGATATAGAAATTCAACAACAAAGAAGCACCTAAGAAGCTCAAAATCACAAATCCACACAAAATCTAACACAAAAAAAATCACAATTCTTTGCTAAAACACTACTTTTGATACAAAAAAAACCTAGCAAGATCTAAACACTAATTCCAACCAAATTAAACTCCAAAATACTCATGCGAATCAACAAATCAGGCAAAAACACAGATGATAGTAGTGAATAAACAACCATCACACCCAATCGAGAACGATGGAGACCACTGTAATAATGGATTTGGGAAGGAATTGGGGGAGATTAGTGGATCTCGAAAATGAGCAAGACAAGAAATTTGTGATAATTTTCAGGATGATGGGTTGGTGGTATTGAAATGTGAGACGGGCGAAGAAGATGAAGGGTCCGTTTGATACGTAACTAAGTACAGCACAAGTAGTACAGAACAGAACAAGTAGTTGTGGTACAACACAACTACATGTACTGTACCTTGTTTGATATCTTATGGACAGCACTAAATTTTTTGTACTATTCTTTGTTTGATTGCCACGAATACTGGACATAATATTGTAAAATTACTTCTAATACCCTTTATGATGTCCTATGTTTGTTTTACAATGAACAAATTCACAAGTAATTTCAAGGTGCTTCTCAATTTCAATATTAACCTAATTAATTTTTTATAATTAATCAGCTTATTAAATTATAATTATATATTTTTAAATTTTTAAAATATATAGAAAAATATTTTATTGTTAAAAAATACTTCGGTTAATATGTCAATCGACTAAACAATAAAATTTGTTACACTATAATCTTATTAAATATATTATAATCTATAATCCATATAACTTAATTTATAATTAATTATCCTATTAAATCACAATTATAATTTTATATTATATACAATAATTTAAAGAAACCAAGTTTCTAAACAATTAATTTTCACATTGTTTTGACCATATAAACAAATTTACAAAATAAATAATAAAATTTACAAATATGATCTTTTAAAATTATAAATTTTTTAAGACTGATATGTACTAATATATAAAAAATTTCAATTTGTCAAGCAATAGACTTTATATATAAAAAATTTCAGTTTCCAAACAATTAATTTTTTATGATTTAAAATTTTAATTTTAAGATATTCATCAAGATAATTCTCAATTTTATTTATCAATAGAGATGTTTATGAATCAAACATCCATTTAAAAGAAAACCTAAATTAAATGAAACCTCATCCTTCTACTATTTGGTTGCAAAGATTTTATTGTATATAAGTCAAATATGAATTTAAATAAAATACATCTCCATTGTATTAAAAAAAATTGTATATTATTCAAATTGAAATGAAAACACAAATAGGATTAAGGAAACTATAAAATATAGCAAAATAATTATAAATCAATAATAAATATAATTAAATAATTTATTAATTAAGAAATTTGATGAAATAGATTAAAAAAAATTATAATCTCAATAACGCGTGCCTCTTTTGGCGTGAATTCTTAACCAATCTCTCTCAGGGAGAGTCCCTGAAACCCTAAAATTTTAAAAAGATGCTAAAGTTTTATAGAAACGAGGTAGCAAAAAATAAGAAGAAAGGAAAATAGGAGGAAAATAGGAGGAAAGGAAGAGGGAGTGGGAGAAGTAAACTATGAAGACGAAAAAGGGTTTCGGCGGAGGAAGAGAAGAAGATGGGGACTTGAGCATCGTGTGATGTGGAATATTTGATTGTAATTTTTAACTTTTATTAAGGATAAAATAGTCTTTTAGTTGTGCTGTACCACGATAAATTTTTTGTACCGAGGTTTTGGTGGTACAAAAATTTTGGCTACTTGTGCTGTACTATCAATCTTTTTACAAATCAAACGAGGGATTAGGGAAGTTGTGCTGTCTTGTACCCTAAAATTTTGCGTATCAAACGGTGATGGTGGAAACTGAGGAACGAATTGTCAATTATTTAATGGCTATCATAATATTCATATTAAAATGATAATTTTTATATCCGTTGTTGTCCCTTTCTACTATAAATGGATTAGGAAAGGATTTATTTAATAATATTTAAATAAAATATTAAATTTTAAATCCGTTTCTAATCCCTTTCTATTAGCAATCCTTTTCTATTAGAAAATGATTACAAACGGATATTTTCTAATATTTAATAATATGTAAATAAAATATTAGTTTTTTAATCCATTTCTAGTCCCTTTCTATTAGAAACAGATTATGAACAGATATTTTCTAATATTTAATAATATTTAAAAAACATATTCATTTTTAAATGCGTTTCTAGTCCCTTTTTATTATAAACTGATTATAAACGATATTTTCTAATATTTAATAATATGTAAATAAAATATTAATTCTTTTAATCCATTTCTGGATAGGGATGTCAGTGGGGCGGGGAATCCCCGTTCCCGCAGGGATTCCCTAGAATAATTCCCCCGCGTGGTGGGGAACAGGGAAAAACTTTCCCCGACTCACGGAGCGGGCCGGGGATGGGGAGTGTATTACCCACCCCGCGGGGATCCCCGCCCTCCTCCCTGCGGGGCATGGGGATTCCCCGACTTGTAAATTATATATATATATATAATATTTATTAAAAATAACTGAAATGATTAATTTTATTTATTAAAAAAATCAATATTGATATAATATTATAATGTCGAAATATTTGTTTTTCAAAAATTTTTTTTTAGATTTATTAATAATGTTTTAGATTTTTAGTAAACTAGTGTTGTCCTCGTGAAATGCTCGAAGATAAATATGTGAAAAATTGTTTAAAAAATTTTAATCAAAATTTTTTTAATTTCCTATTACAGATAAATATGTTATATTAAAATTACGATTAGATAAAATAAAATAAGATAAATTATTTATCAACTTTACTTAAATCTTATAGAATATTTTCTTCTTCTTCTCAAATCCCAACTTCCCCGGTCAACAGTTCCCTTCTTCAGTTCTTCATACTATCCATTAAGTCATTAGTCTCCTTCTTCAATTTTTCATACTATCTATTACTTCAATTTTAATAAATCTCCAAAAGGACAAAGAATCTACCTTAATATATATATATATAATTTTATGTAATAAAAAAAGATATTGGTGGGGGGCGGGGATTCCCCAACTCCGTGGGGATCCCGCAGGGGAGTGAGTGGGGCAAATTTTTCTCCACGGGGAATTTGGAGGCGAGGAATCCCCACCCCCTGGGAAAGGGGGATGGGGACGGTGATCCCATTCCCCGGCCCGACCCACCCAGCCCCACTTGCATCCCTATTTCTGGTCTCTTTTTATTAGGAACGGATTAAAAACGGATATTTTCTAATATTTAATAATACTTAAAAAAAACATATTCATTTTTTAATCCATTTATAGTCCCTTTCAATTAGAAACAGATTTGGAACGGATATTTTCTAATATTTAATAATATTTAAATAACATATTAATTTTTAAATCCATTTCTAGTCCCTTTCAAGTAGAAACGGATTAGGAATGGATCTTTGCTAATAGTTAATAATATGTAAATAAAAAATTAGTTTTTTTAATCCGTTTTTACTTAGAAATGGATATTTTCTAATATTTAATAATGTTTAAATAACATATTAACTTTTAAATCTGTTTCTAGTCCCTTTCTATTAGAAAAGATTAGGAACGGATTTTTTTAAATATTTAATAATATTTAAATAAAATCTTAATTTTTAAATCCGTTTTTTGTCCCTTTCTATTAGCAACGGATTATGAACCGATTTTTTCTAATATTTAATAATATATAAATAAAAATTATTTTTTAAATAAGTTTCTAGTCCCTTTCTAGTAGAAACAAATTTGTAACAGCTATTTTCTAATATCTAATAATATTTAAATAACATACTAGTTTTTAAACCATTTCTTGCCTTTTTTATGATAAACGGATTAAGAACGGATATTTTTTAATATTTTAATAAATCATATTTTTAAATGGTCGTTTGGAAGCCGTTGTGATTAAAATAATATTTAAAATGATTGTTATTCCATTGCTAATTTGTTGCAATTACAAGCAGACTAAATTCAGTTTCTAATATTCTGTTTTTAAATAGTAATTTTCTTGTAATGTATATGTTATATCACGATGGAAAGTTAGTATTTAATAGTTGACATGGATGATATTTTTGTTATTTAAAATAAATTTGGTAGACATGAAGTTTTATATTTGAGAAATTTTAAATGCTTACGGAGGCTTTTCACAAAAATCGAAAACATGTTCATGATGGAGTTCTGGTAAATTAGCATGATGACTAAAAATAAAATGGAAAATAGGAAATTGAATAGGAAAATCCATTTCTTGAGGATATGCGATGAGTAATGATACATTTAGTAAGCTTAAAGAATAGCTTTCTTGAATGATAGCACTAAATTAGCATCTACATTATTTTTTCCTTGTTTTAATCTTTTTTCTCAAAAATTAAAAAATAAAAAAAATGAACAAAAATGTCATATTTAGGGTTTAGAGATTTAGGATTTGGGATTTAAGAATTAGGGTTTTATAGTGCTTAGGGTTTAGGGTTGCACAATGTCTTTTAGGAATTTTTTGGTTAATGGCGTTCTATAATAGTATTACTCAAAATGTGATTCTCAAATCATATTGATGTAATTTTTGCTTAGTAAAATAATGTGGTTGGAATGTGCTAGATGCAAATCTTAAATTATTATTTGTTTTTTTTATAAAATACCTTTACTTAATAGTTGTCAAATATATCAAAATTTATAAAATTTTGGTGTTAATATCACAAATTTTTAATAATAAATATGTGTCATTATTAAAAAAATAAAATTTTTAATTCTTATAAATATTAATTAAGTCAAAGTTCATTATTTTAAATAAATTTAAATGTTGTCTTGAACATAATATTTGAAAAAAAAATTAATCTTTAATGTTTTTTTGCCAATCAAATATTTCCATAGATATATTTTCACATAAAAGATATGTGTCGAAAAAAATACATTATATTTTATTATTTTTAAATTTTTAAAAAATTGATGTGTTTCGTGATTTTATTGGATTTAAAAATGTAATGGGGAAAACTTCACATTACGCCAGGAATGTTCCATCATCATTTATAATCATATTACTGGTAATAGTTCCATAGTTATCAAATTTCGATAATGTAACATTTCAACTCTAAGCAACCAAATGAGATAGCCTTATGTTATTTGGTGCAAATTCTGGGGTAATCTAGAATTAGCCAAACCAAATAGCAACGTTAAATTTTTTTATATTTTATAAGATTTAGGGTTGAAAGTTTATATAATTAAAAGAAAAAAAAATATCAATGTTGAAATAGATGCTAACGTTAAATTCAAAATCATCCCAGAAAGAATGCAAATTTATTGAGTAATAAAATACAAAGCGAATGGGTTTGCAGATTTCATAGGCCAACTAACTTGGCTATCCACATTTAGGGCCCGTTAGATATGCAAAGTTTTGAGGTACAGCACAGAACAAGTTCCATTGTTCCTTGTTTGATTTATAAATTAGCTGAGAGTACAACACAAAATGTTGTTATAGTACAGGACAAGTGGATAAAATTTTTGTACTACCAAAACTTCGGTACAAAAATTCTATCGTGGTACAGCACAACCAAAAGACTAAATCACCCTCAATAAAAAATAAAAATCAGAATTACGACATATCTTATCCCATGACAATAATTCTCCTACCTTGCACCTTCTTCACTTCCTCCGCCGATGCACGCCCTTCTCCATTTATATGATCCTCTTCTCTCTCCATCTTCTCCTCTTGTCCCCGTTTTTTATTTTTTTTGCCCTCTCGCCTCTCAAACATTTTAGGGTTTCCAGGGCATTTTTATCAAATAGAGATTTCATTCGTAATATCTATATATTTTTAAATAAATAAAAGTGATCATATTTAGATATTAAAAATTTAAACCATATAAAAAATATACATAAATCTTTTTATTTTGAGAAAATTACCTAAAAGTCCCTGGAAAGTTTCAAACTTTCACTGCAGTCCCTCTGACATTTTCGTTTCCCTTTAGGTCCCTCATTTTTAAAAGCAAATTCAAAAACATCCCTAGTGTTACTTCCGGTTAATGGGGGAGGAAATTACACATGCCCATGTACCAAAAAAGCAAAAACTAGCTTTTTCCTTCCATGTCAAATCCAAATTAATGCAAGTAAGGCATGAAATATATTTTGTCAGAAATGAGGGGATATTTCACTCCTTCTCATTCTTGCTGCCATTTTTTTATTGGGTTTGTCGTTCTTCATCTTGGTCCGTTGCCAAAGCTTGAAGTGAAATCCTGTCGCGCAAGAAGTTGTTGTTGTTGTTGTTCTTCTTGTTCTTCTTCTTCTTCTTCTTGTTCTTCTTCTTCGTCTTCTTCTTGTTCTTCTTTTTTTCGTTCTTGAACTTGTTCTTTTTGTGTTTGTTGTTGTTGTTGTTGTTGTTGTTGTTGTTGTAATTATTGTTGTTATTTTTGTTCTTGGGCTTCTTCTTCTTTTTCTTTTTTTTTGTTGTTGTTTTTCTTCTTCTGCTTGTTCTTCTTCAGGTTTTTTTTATTGTTGTTGTAGCTGTGCCATGATTCAACAATGGAAATTTAGTCTGTCGTGGCGATATTCAAAGGAGAAGGCCGTGTGCTACAATTTACCGTATTAAGTTCATGGGAGTCCGTCATGGGTGAGATATGTGCCCGTTGGTCCCTAGATGCTTCTCAAGTGAAAGTGAAGTTCGTAAGGCCTGACTCATACAAAAAGCTTTGCCCTATTGAGTCCGACATGGATTTTCAACGCATGTGTCTAATAAGTGCTCGTGTTATAAAAATGCGAAGTATTATTATCTTATATTAAGCATTACCTTTATCAGATTTTATCACTAATTGTGTGCATTTGTGTTTCTTTTGAGAATTGTAGTGTTGTGAAGCTAGTTTGGAGGAAAAGAGCAAAGTTAGATCGTGTTTGTTGTTATTGGGGAATTCTCAGACCAAGCAAGGAACAAGGCACGAGTCTAAACTTGTGGGTGTGTGCCAACCTCCTTTGGAGGGGCACAAAGGCAGTCACATTCACATTAAGTCTAACTCGTGTAGCATAGGAGGATTTCACTAAGAAGGAGAATTGAAGCAATCGACACGATCTACTGTTGATTTTGTGCCTAAATCAACAGCCTCGATGAAAAATGATGAATTCGGGAGCGTTTTGGCGAAATCACTGTAGTAAGATACTGTAGCAAGTTACTGTTCACTGTTTGCCGAAATTCAGCAAAACAGAGACTTCACACAGGCGTGTGAAAATTCCACACGGCCGTGTGAAATCCTGATTCAGCCGATTTGAAGCGCGACTCAACAGTATTTAAGGCCCCTTTTGAGATTTTTTCTGGATCTTTTTGGCCAATCTTTTTCCCTGGTTTATAGAGGGTTGCGGCTAGGGTTTGGAGAGGACCTTGTGGAGGATCGAAGCGTGTCATCGGCATCGACATCGACGTCTGGTGGCCGCACAAGACTACGGCCACACTTTACGCAAGGGGGTTTTCATCTAAGCTTTTGATTTGTGTTTATTCTTGTAGTTTTATGGATTTGTATAGCTCCATGAGGAGCTAAACCCCTTGTGGGTATTCGGACTTGTAAACCCTAGATGATTATGTTCCTATGACATGTTATTATGCTTTTCTTTATTGATGAATAAAATTGAGTTTTAATCTTAATTGCATTTTGTATTGATTTTCCCTTAGCCATGACACTAGGGTTGAGAATCATCTAGGCTATTCTTTGGAGGTGTGACAACTCCTATAGGGTTAGACTACTTAAGATTGAAGAGGGTCGAGAGGGTGAGTCGTGAGGTAGCGAAACGTCCTATTTTTCTTCTGGTGTGATTCTCCCTACCTCCGTGTTCCAAGAGTTCTTAGTGGTCGATATAAAGCGAAGTGTTAGGAGATGAACTCCCCTGGGCTTAGTTGCGCGAGCAACAGAGTGAAGGGTTGTAGTGAATCCTAATGCTGGAGCTTAATTTAGACTATGGTTCTTTCACCTGGATCAAAAGGTTAAAGCTATACATAGGAACAGGGTTTATCACTAGGAATCCCTAGAACTTAAAGCAATTCCATATAGTGCGAGGCTTAGGAAGATGAACTCCCCTAGGACTTAGTTGACAATTCAACAAGAGTCAAGGGTCGTAGTGAAACCTAATGCCGGGGCATAGTGTTGGGGTTAGTCACGGTTGACCTTAGATTTGGGACCGTGTGTTTAAGGATATCCTCGACTCAGTGATCATCAATAGGAGAGTATAATAGCATTGTCGCACTAGAAGCATAAATCCTAGGGGTAGCTTGTTCGGGTACCCTATTTTACTCATTGATTGTCCTTCTCTTATTAATCTTGCTTGCACTCTCTTGCCTTCCATATTTCTCTTTTACTTCTTGTTTAATTTATGCTTCTTGTCACACCCACCCCTTCTACCGAGGTAAATGTGGCACCCATCAGTTAAAATTTCTTTTAACTGGAAAACTGACACACTTGACAACCCAAACCAGACTTACAATTCACAAATAACAACTTTTAAACAAACTACAGGTTCAAATACAGGAATACAACAATCACAATCACTCCAACATGCGGGTACAACCGCTACAAAATCACGACACCAAACAGAAGAAAGGAAAGGGACCCACTGAAACTCTGAACTCAACACTGCCTGGATCTATACTCGCACATGCAATCTATAAGGGTCCTGCTCCTGCAACTGTAACACATTTCAGTTGGTCGATAGTGGCTCAATCATTTGAAATAAATAAATATAGCGTATATAAAAAAAATATATAAATATCAATTTTCTCAAATAATTTCCAGCTTTCACAAAATACTAGACTTTTGGCAGAATACAACTTTAAAGAGCTTTTAAAGCATAAATTCACCATAAATCATCATTAAATCAACTTCTAAGGAAATTTAAACTTTTTGTGAGAGACTGCCCTCCTACGAGCGACAGCTGGGCTTCGCCCCCTCATCACAATCCAAAACAACATCTGAAAAACAAACTCAACCCACAATACGCACCCAGCATGAAATGGTCTAGAAATCTCTCTAAACCTTCGCCGTGGCCATGGCTAGGTTCAGAGCCGTCAAGGTACTCATGCCCTTAACGTTGACCCATCGGTTCACAGGTTGGTGACTCCGGCTACCCGATGAATATCCAGTCAGGGCTCTACACTCCCACCTGAACCTGGCCCTCGTAGATAATAATCAGTCTAGCACGCCACCTCAAAAGGCTGGCCGTGGAGACCACTTACTGCAGTAAGATACCACCATAAAATCTGTACAAGCTCTACAGTACCGTCCATGCATAACATCAATAAAAATCCAAAACCACAATACCATTCCTATACCAGGAATGAAAACCAATTCCAAAAACATTGCCGCTAAAATCATTTAAATACGCATACATGGTTTCACATATCATCTCAAAATCACGATACACATAGCCATTAAAATAAATACTTGAAATGAATAATTAAATCATGTGTACATGTATTTTCACTATTCAAAAATACGTATAATTATACCAAACGGATGTATAAATACGATTGCCAATATTTCAATATACGTATCATCCACCATTATACATAATTAAACATAATAAAATCAAATAATTAAATAATAATTTCCAAAATACTAGCTGTTAAATAATAATGTCATAAAATAATAATAACAATTACCGATTATTCAAAATAATAATAATAATAATATTTAACCAATTTTTCAAAAATAATAGCCACTACCAACTCACCTGGTCCCCCCTTGGGTTTTTGCTAGATCCGGAACTCTTCCCCAAGCCTGATCAACACCTAAAAGGATAACATAATAAAATAAATACATATAACAACCTAAAGACATAACTGAACCCAAAAGAAATTACAAGAAACCAATAACAAACTCTCTAATTGGGCCCAAACACTCCAATCGATTAAAACCCGGCTTTGCATAATCAAACCAATCTCCAATTGCACTTAAACCCATCCAATTTAGGCCAAACCCTCCTGAACCAACCTGAACCAGCCTCAATCTCACTGAACCAAGTTCAACTTAACAAACCAGCATTGAACCAATTCCAATTCTTATACAATTCTTTTGAACCAGCTTGGTTCAACTGAACCCAAATTCTTCTTCAATTGATTCAGCCCGAACCAATTAGCCCAAACCTGAACCAAGCCCAAACCCATCTCAACTTGATTTGATCAAGCCCAACCAAATCAATCCAAACCCAACTCAACCAATTTCAATTTAAACTCAACCAATTCCCACTTGACTTGATCCAACCAAAACAACATAGTTAAACCCAACCAGTTTCATCCAACCATCTTCATTAGCCTCTAAATCACCATCATCATCTCTTAATTAACCCAAAACAAACCCTAATCTCGGTGCTACAGTAATATACAGTAAGTCCGAAAATTTCTTCATCAATCCAAGCAAAATCTCACTCAAATACAAATGTTTTTCAACACACAATCATCTCAAATTAACTACTTCATCTTCTCCATCAACATTCCTTCAAATTCCACTCTTATTTCCAACAAATCACAATTAATACATACACACATCCATGCATACATACATACATACATACATCTCAACCAAAAAGATGCTTACCAAGCAATGCAAGTCTCCGGCGAGCTCCCTCCGGTGTTCTCCAAACTTTCCTCTTCAAAATTTTCCATTTTTCCTTTATTTTCTCTATCTCTCACTCTCGGGTTACTGTAGCAGCAAGGATGAGAAGAAGATGAATTGATGAAGAAAGGCCCTTCATTCTAGACTTTTCTCTTAATAAAATCTTCAGCCAAACTTTACCAATAGTCCCTGAAAATATAATATATTACAAAACGGTCCCTGAAACTTCTCCAATGATCCCTAAATCATGAAATACTCTTTCCAAAATGTCCCTACAAAATTTCCTTTCAGTCCTTAGTCTTTGGAAACAGTTTTGATCAAGTCTTTTTTTTTTTTATTATTATTTCTGAACCCAAAATCTACTATAAACTATCACAATAAAGTCCTTGCTATTTCCACTTGGGTTTCTCAGCAAAATTGATCTGCAAGTAAAATCTTACTGTAACTGTTATAATACCCTGAATATAATTACTTACATATATCCAAAGGTTCAGGGTATTACAATCCTTCCTCCTTAAGAAAATTTCGTCCTCGAAATTTCATTAGCAGGTATCGATCTGACGTCCCTGAATTCACTTACTTATTTCAACACTTGTTCTCTTGTTCCAAATCTGCTCAATAGTACAGAAGAATCCTCAAAAAAAAAGTAGAATCAACTATTTACTAACAATCAAAGTGAACCTGATCACAGTACCACACTCAATCCTCTGCCTCAAATGTCAAACCATAGTATCACCCCTCGTCTGTAATATGCAACTTAGGTTTAACCCGATTGGAGATTCTCAATAATTTCTACTGGCCCTTACCTTACGGTCTAATCACTACTGAACCTCTAACCTTAGGCTTTGACTTCTCAACTTAGGCTTATATCACAAACCGTGATCTCTACCGACAAGGGATATCTCAACCTACAGCTCTGATACCAAAAGATGTCACACCCACCCCTTCTACCGAGGTAAATGTGGCACCCATCAGTTAAAATTTCTTTTAACTGGAAAACTGACACACTTGACAACCCAAACCAGACTTACAATTCACAAATAACAACTTTTAAACAAACTACAGGTTCAAATACAGGAATACAACAATCACAATCACTCCAACATGCGGGTACAACCGCTACAAAATCACGACACCAAACAGAAGAAAGGAAAGGGACCCACTGAAACTCTGAACTCAACACTGCCTGGATCTATACTCGCACATGCAATCTATAAGGGTCCTGCTCCTGCAACTGTAACACATTTCAGTTGGTCGATAGTGGCTCAATCATTTGAAATAAATAAATATAGCGTATATAAAAAAATATATAAATATCAATTTTCTCAAATAATTTCCAGCTTTCACAAAATACTAGACTTTTGGCAGAATACAACTTTAAAGAGCTTTTAAAGCATAAATTCACCATAAATCATCATTAAATCAACTTCTAAGGAAATTTAAACTTTTTGTGAGAGACTGCCCTCCTACGAGCGACAGCTGGGCTTCGCCCCCTCATCACAATCCAAAACAACATCTGAAAAACAAACTCAACCCACAATACGCACCCAGCATGAAATGGTCTAGAAATCTCTCTAAACCTTCGCCGTGGCCATGGCTAGGTTCAGAGCCGTCAAGGTACTCATGCCCTTAACGTTGACCCATCGGTTCACAGGTTGGTGACTCCGGCTACCCGATGAATATCCAGTCAGGGCTCTACACTCCCACCTGAACCTGGCCCTCGTAGATAATAATCAGTCTAGCACGCCACCTCAAAAGGCTGGCCGTGGAGACCACTTACTGCAGTAAGATACCACCATAAAATCTGTACAAGCTCTACAGTACCGTCCATGCATAACATCAATAAAAATCCAAAACCACAATACCATTCCTATACCAGGAATGAAAACCAATTCCAAAAACATTGCCGCTAAAATCATTTAAATACGCATACATGGTTTCACATATCATCTCAAAATCACGATACACATAGCCATTAAAATAAATACTTGAAATGAATAATTAAATCATGTGTACATGTATTTTCACTATTCAAAAATACGTATAATTATACCAAACGGATGTATAAATACGATTGCCAATATTTCAATATACGTATCATCCACCATTATACATAATTAAACATAATAAAATCAAATAATTAAATAATAATTTCCAAAATACTAGCTGTTAAATAATAATGTCATAAAATAATAATAACAATTACCGATTATTCAAAATAATAATAATAATAATATTTAACCAATTTTTCAAAAATAATAGCCACTACCAACTCACCTGGTCCCCCCTTGGGTTTTTGCTAGATCCGGAACTCTTCCCCAAGCCTGATCAACACCTAAAAGGATAACATAATAAAATAAATACATATAACAACCTAAAGACATAACTGAACCCAAAAGAAATTACAAGAAACCAATAACAAACTCTCTAATTGGGCCCAAACACTCCAATCGATTAAAACCCGGCTTTGCATAATCAAACCAATCTCCAATTGCACTTAAACCCATCCAATTTAGGCCAAACCCTCCTGAACCAACCTGAACCAGCCTCAATCTCACTGAACCAAGTTCAACTTAACAAACCAGCATTGAACCAATTCCAATTCTTATACAATTCTTTTGAACCAGCTTGGTTCAACTGAACCCAAATTCTTCTTCAATTGATTCAGCCCGAACCAATTAGCCCAAACCTGAACCAAGCCCAAACCCATCTCAACTTGATTTGATCAAGCCCAACCAAATCAATCCAAACCCAACTCAACCAATTTCAATTTAAACTCAACCAATTCCCACTTGACTTGATCCAACCAAAACAACATAGTTAAACCCAACCAGTTTCATCCAACCATCTTCATTAGCCTCTAAATCACCATCATCATCTCTTAATTAACCCAAAACAAACCCTAATCTCGGTGCTACAGTAATATACAGTAAGTCCGAAAATTTCTTCATCAATCCAAGCAAAATCTCACTCAAATACAAA
Source organism: Dioscorea alata (assembly GCA_020875875.1). Classification (NCBI taxonomy): domain Eukaryota; kingdom Viridiplantae; phylum Streptophyta; class Magnoliopsida; order Dioscoreales; family Dioscoreaceae; genus Dioscorea; species Dioscorea alata. The sequence goes on along the minus strand of CM037020.1, from coordinate 21,429,210 downwards.
TGTTTTTCAACACACAATCATCTCAAATTAACTACTTCATCTTCTCCATCAACATTCCTTCAAATTTCCACTCTTATTTCCAACAAATCACAATTAATACATACACACATCCATGCATACATACATACATACATACATCTCAACCAAAAAGATGCTTACCAAGCAATGCAAGTCTCCGGCGAGCTCCCTCCGGTGTTCTCCAAACTTTCCTCTTCAAAATTTTCCATTTTTCCTTTATTTTCTCTATCTCTCACTCTCGGGTTACTGTAGCAGCAAGGATGAGAAGAAGATGAATTGATGAAGAAAGGCCCTTCATTCTAGACTTTTCTCTTAATAAAATCTTCAGCCAAACTTTACCAATAGTCCCTGAAAATATAATATATTACAAAACGGTCCCTGAAACTTCTCCAATGATCCCTAAATCATGAAATACTCTTTCCAAAATGTCCCTACAAAATTTCCTTTCAGTCCTTAGTCTTTGGAAACAGTTTTGATCAAGTCTTTTTTTTTTTTTATTATTATTTCTGAACCCAAAATCTACTATAAACTATCACAATAAAGTCCTTGCTATTTCCACTTGGGTTTCTCAGCAAAATTGATCTGCAAGTAAAATCTTACTGTAACTGTTATAATACCCTGAATATAATTACTTACATATATCCAAAGGTTCAGGGTATTACAATCCTTCCTCCTTAAGAAAATTTCGTCCTCGAAATTTCATTAGCAGGTATCGATCTGACGTCCCTGAATTCACTTACTTATTTCAACACTTGTTCTCTTGTTCCAAATCTGCTCAATAGTACAGAAGAATCCTCAAAAAAAAAAGTAGAATCAACTATTTACTAACAATCAAAGTGAACCTGATCACAGTACCACACTCAATCCTCTGCCTCAAATGTCAAACCATAGTATCACCCCTCGTCTGTAATATGCAACTTAGGTTTAACCCGATTGGAGATTCTCAATAATTTCTACTGGCCCTTACCTTACGGTCTAATCACTACTGAACCTCTAACCTTAGGCTTTGACTTCTCAACTTAGGCTTATATCACAAACCGTGATCTCTACCGACAAGGGATATCTCAACCTACAGCTCTGATACCAAAAGATGTCACACCCACCCCTTCTACCGAGGTAAATGTGGCACCCATCAGTTAAAATTTCTTTTAACTGGAAAACTGACACACTTGACAACCCAAACCAGACTTACAATTCACAAATAACAACTTTTAAACAAACTACAGGTTCAAATACAGGAATACAACAATCACAATCACTCCAACATGCGGGTACAACCGCTACAAAATCACGACACCAAACAGAAGAAAGGAAAGGGACCCACTGAAACTCTGAACTCAACACTGCCTGGATCTATACTCGCACATGCAATCTATAAGGGTCCTGCTCCTGCAACTGTAACACATTTCAGTTGGTCGATAGTGGCTCAATCATTTGAAATAAATAAATATAGCGTATATAAAAAAATATATAAATATCAATTTTCTCAAATAATTTCCAGCTTTCACAAAATACTAGACTTTTGGCAGAATACAACTTTAAAGAGCTTTTAAAGCATAAATTCACCATAAATCATCATTAAATCAACTTCTAAGGAAATTTAAACTTTTTGTGAGAGACTGCCCTCCTACGAGCGACAGCTGGGCTTCGCCCCCTCATCACAATCCAAAACAACATCTGAAAAACAAACTCAACCCACAATACGCACCCAGCATGAAATGGTCTAGAAATCTCTCTAAACCTTCGCCGTGGCCATGGCTAGGTTCAGAGCCGTCAAGGTACTCATGCCCTTAACGTTGACCCATCGGTTCACAGGTTGGTGACTCCGGCTACCCGATGAATATCCAGTCAGGGCTCTACACTCCCACCTGAACCTGGCCCTCGTAGATAATAATCAGTCTAGCACGCCACCTCAAAAGGCTGGCCGTGGAGACCACTTACTGCAGTAAGATACCACCATAAAATCTGTACAAGCTCTACAGTACCGTCCATGCATAACATCAATAAAAATCCAAAACCACAATACCATTCCTATACCAGGAATGAAAACCAATTCCAAAAACATTGCCGCTAAAATCATTTAAATACGCATACATGGTTTCACATATCATCTCAAAATCACGATACACATAGCCATTAAAATAAATACTTGAAATGAATAATTAAATCATGTGTACATGTATTTTCACTATTCAAAAATACGTATAATTATACCAAACGGATGTATAAATACGATTGCCAATATTTCAATATACGTATCATCCACCATTATACATAATTAAACATAATAAAATCAAATAATTAAATAATAATTTCCAAAATACTAGCTGTTAAATAATAATGTCATAAAAATAATAATAACAATTACCGATTATTCAAAATAATAATAATAATAATATTTAACCAATTTTTCAAAAATAATAGCCACTACCAACTCACCTGGTCCCCCCTTGGGTTTTTGCTAGATCCGGAACTCTTCCCCAAGCCTGATCAACACCTAAAAGGATAACATAATAAAATAAATACATATAACAACCTAAAGACATAACTGAACCCAAAAGAAATTACAAGAAACCAATAACAAACTCTCTAATTGGGCCCAAACACTCCAATCGATTAAAACCCGGCTTTGCATAATCAAACCAATCTCCAATTGCACTTAAACCCATCCAATTTAGGCCAAACCCTCCTGAACCAACCTGAACCAGCCTCAATCTCACTGAACCAAGTTCAACTTAACAAACCAGCATTGAACCAATTCCAATTCTTATACAATTCTTTTGAACCAGCTTGGTTCAACTGAACCCAAATTCTTCTTCAATTGATTCAGCCCGAACCAATTAGCCCAAACCTGAACCAAGCCCAAACCCATCTCAACTTGATTTGATCAAGCCCAACCAAATCAATCCAAACCCAACTCAACCAATTTCAATTTAAACTCAACCAATTCCCACTTGACTTGATCCAACCAAAACAACATAGTTAAACCCAACCAGTTTCATCCAACCATCTTCATTAGCCTCTAAATCACCATCATCATCTCTTAATTAACCCAAAACAAACCCTAATCTCGGTGCTACAGTAATATACAGTAAGTCCGAAAATTTCTTCATCAATCCAAGCAAAATCTCACTCAAATACAAATGTTTTTCAACACACAATCATCTCAAATTAACTACTTCATCTTCTCCATCAACATTCCTTCAAATTTCCACTCTTATTTCCAACAAATCACAATTAATACATACACACATCCATGCATACATACATACATACATACATCTCAACCAAAAAGATGCTTACCAAGCAATGCAAGTCTCCGGCGAGCTCCCTCCGGTGTTCTCCAAACTTTCCTCTTCAAAATTTTCCATTTTTCCTTTATTTTCTCTATCTCTCACTCTCGGGTTACTGTAGCAGCAAGGATGAGAAGAAGATGAATTGATGAAGAAAGGCCCTTCATTCTAGACTTTTCTCTTAATAAAATCTTCAGCCAAACTTTACCAATAGTCCCTGAAAATATAATATATTACAAAACGGTCCCTGAAACTTCTCCAATGATCCCTAAATCATGAAATACTCTTTCCAAAATGTCCCTACAAAATTTCCTTTCAGTCCTTAGTCTTTGGAAACAGTTTTGATCAAGTCTTTTTTTTTTTTTATTATTATTTCTGAACCCAAAATCTACTATAAACTATCACAATAAAGTCCTTGCTATTTCCACTTGGGTTTCTCAGCAAAATTGATCTGCAAGTAAAATCTTACTGTAACTGTTATAATACCCTGAATATAATTACTTACATATATCCAAAGGTTCAGGGTATTACACTTCTAGTGTAAGATACTGCTATTATACTCTCCTATTGATGATAACTGAGAGAAATATGGAAGGCGGAAGAGTGCAAGTAAGAGTAATAAGAGAAGAACAATCAATGAGTGGAATAGGGTACTCGGACAAGCTACCCCTAGGATTTATCCTTCTAGTGCAAGACAATGCTATTATACTCTCCTATTGATGATAACTGAGTCGAGGATATCCTTAAACACACGGTCCCAAACCTAAGGTCAACCGTGACTAACCCCAACACTATGCCCCAGCATTAGGTTTCACTACGACCCTTGACTCTTGTTGACCTGTCAACTAAGTCCTAGGGGAGTTCATCTTCCTAAGCCTCACACTGTGTGGAATTGCTTTAAGTTCTAGGGATTCCTAGTGATAAACCCTGTTCCTATGTATAGCTCTAACCCTTTGGTCCAGGTGAAAGAACCCTAGTCTAAATTAAGCCCCAGCACTAGGATTCACTACAACCTTTCACTTTGTTGCTCGTGCAACTAAGCCCCAGGGGAGTTCGTCTCCTAGCACTTCACTCTATCTCGACCGCTAAGAACTCTTAAAACACGGAGGTAGGGAGAATCACATTGGAAAGGAAAGGGGACTTTTCGCTAACTCACGACTCACCCTCTTGACCCTCTTCAATCTTAAGTAGTCTAACCCTATAGGAGTTGTCACACGTCCAAAGAATAACCAAGATAATTCTCAACCCTAGTGTCACTGCTAAGGGAAAATCAATACAAGATGCAATTAAGATTGAAACTCAGTTTTATTCATCAATAATGAAAAGCATAATAACATGTCATAGGAACATAATCATCTAGGGTTTACAAGTCCGAATACCCACAAGGGTTATAGCTCCTCATGGAGCTATACAAATCCATCAAACTATAAGAATAAACACAAATCAAAAGCTTAGATGAAAACCCCCTTGCGTAGAGTGTGGCCGTGGTCTTGTGCGGCCGTTGGACGTCGATGTCGATGCCGATGACACGCTTCGATTCTCCACAAGGTCCTCTCCAAACCCTAGCCGCAACCCTCTATAAACCAAGGAAAAAGATTGGCCAAAAAGATCCAGAAAAAATCTCAAAAGGGTCCTTAAATACTGTTGAGTTGCTTTTCAAATCGGCTGAATCAGGATTTCACATGGCCGTATGGAATTTCCACACGCTCGTGTGAAGTCTCTGTTTTGCTGAATTTCGGCAAACAGTGAACAGTAACTTGCTACAGTAGCTTGCTGCAGTGCTTTTGACGAAACGCTCCCGAATTCATCATTCTTCATCGAGGTCGTTGATTTGGGTACAAAATCAACAGTATATCGTGCCGATTGCTTCAATTCTCCTCATTGGCAAAGTTCTCCTATGCTACACAAGTTAGACTTATTGTGAATGTGACTGCCTTTGTGCCCCTCCAAATGAGGTTGGCACACATCCACAAGTCTAGACTCGTGCCTTGTTCCTTGCTCAGTCCAAAAACTCCCTAACAACGATCTAACTTTGTTCTTCTTCTCCAAACTAGCTCCACAAACCTACAATGCACAAAAGCACACAAATGCACACAATTTAGTGATAAAATCTTATAAAAGTAATGCTCATTGTAAGATAATAACACTTCACGTTACTATAACACAAGCACTTATCAGTGTCATATATACCATAGCTTCAACAAGTTTGTCGTGGACATCATTATCGAGGAAATGCGTGTTTCTGTATATGGAAACTCGGCTGCTTTGATCCCATTATAATAAAACAATGACCTCTATTAGTTGTTAATTGTGTTATATGTGTTGTTGTTTTCCAGATTTTTGCCCTTTTGAATGTTAATAATTTCATTTGTTATATTATTACTTTCTGTGTATAATATTGGTTTCCTGTTTATACTATTGATTTACTATGTATAATATTTGCTTCCTGTGTATAATATTTTATTTCTTTGTATGTTTAGTTTTTTCCAAAGCAGGGAGTCCTTGTCGGATAGTATAAACCCCACTAATGATACTTTCCACCGGGGCATCAGTAGTTTCTTTGGCAGGGATAGGTATTTCAACATTTGCCGCGATCCGATAAGCTTCAGGGACCTGTGCTACAGCTGATAACGGAGTTCCTTCAGTGCCTGTCGGTAGAAGATTAACATCCGCGCAACCAGCGTCATCGGGTAGTGCGGGAATTTCCTTATCGGCGGTGGACTCAGCATCGGACTTACCAGGACGGCCTCTAAACCTTCATGCTAACCTTTTCAACCTATGGCCAGGAGTAGGGGACGAGGACGCAGAATGTGAACGGCTGATGTCTGTTGCTGGCGTAAGCAGGACGGGGCCGCCGAATATGACTCAAACTTCTTCCAGTCTGCATCTTGACGGTCACGCTCGTCTATACAAGCATGCAGATCGCGGAACTCCATTAAAACTTGTTGCAGTAAATGGCACATGACATCATCCCCTCGGGGAACCTCGTCCGCTATCTCTGCCGACGACTATCGTCGGCCAATATTTTCAGCGGTGGTGGTGGATGGTTGATCCCGACCACTCTTCTTTCAGGGGTCAACTTTTAGCTTTTTCCCAACAGAGGGGCCTAGTTGGTGGGCGGGACTTCTTCTTAGACTCGTCAGGTTCTGAGGAACTGCGGGGACTTGTCTATGGGTTCACTTAAACCATAAATTGCGACATTAGCATATAAACACAATATTATACGCAGGAAACATAAAAATATACAGAGGAACATAATTCTATACACAGGAACGTATTAATATACACAGGGTCATGATATTATATACAGTAAAGCAATATTATACACAGGAAAGCAATTTTACACAAAGGAAAGCAATATTATACACAAGAACATAATTTTATACACATAAACATCATATTATACACAGGAACATCATCTTACACACAGAAAACCATTTTCATCCACAGAAATAGCTCATTCGTCCAAATTTTCACACATTTTAAACATCAATATAAATAACTTACTTCTTTTCCTTTCATTGATTTCAATAGCGGCTCGATGGACGATTGGCATAAGTATTGTTAAACGGAAATTGTTAGTCACTACGTACGAGAGAATATGTTCATAGTTCCATAATGTATTTGCGTCACTTACCATGTTGACAACGTTTGAATCATAAGTGTCAGATTGGAGTGACTAGTAGTACATGTACTGCTTCTTTTGATTGTCCAAAATGAGCAGATGGTAATGACCATTGAGGACGATTGGCATAAGTATTAGCTCCACCATCTTGTGTCCATATATGACATCTTTCATCAGGTACAATGCATGTTCAGCTGCAAATTGTAATTTCTGCATTACAAGCGCCAATGAAATTTCGCAAGTAATTAGGTAACATCAAAATCCAAAACTTTTATACAATTATCTATATCTAATTCAAAATCTAGAATCATGAAAAACATTAAAAAATGCTCCAAGGCCCGCATATAAATCTTATCCTAAGTACTTGCATTTAGAGCCTATATTTTACAGGATACACATGAAAAAATTCTAAAATTTGGCAGTAAGACAAACAAGATCACTTTCTACAATTTTTGTATTTTGATATCCTCCAAAATATGTCTCTAGCTCTCCTAAATTAATTAGGGATCCCTGTTGTACCACCAAAAAACTTCTTAATCTAATGATTATCCTCAAACAAGAAGCTAACCTAACCCATCCATTACTAACATCTGTCATTAACAGATCAAGATCTAGAAAACAATAATAACAATTATACTGTTTGGCCTAAGATATGAGGAAAATGATGCTTAACTCAACAATAAAAGTGAACCAACCATGGATGACGAGACCCTTCTCCCGTCCTCGTCGTCGACACCACCCGCAAATAGGGAGAGAAGGAGGATAGGTCTTTCTCTTTTCCTAAATGGCGATATAAATCAGAAGGAGGTGAAGAGGTGGCTAGGATTTCAAAACTGAAAACAAAATCAACGGCTAGGATTAAAATAATATCAATGGCTAAGATTTAATTAAGGGGTGGGGCTCACATGTACTGATATAGTGCATGTGATGTTTTGTCAAATATAAGACGTATGTAACTCTTATCTTTTGAAGCGTAGTAATAAAAAAACTAAGTGTGTTGTCTTGGAGTCTGTGTGTGAAAAATCCCTCTCCAAGCTTATCAGTGGTATCAAAGAGACAAGGAAGGAACCTTTATTGCCTTTATGACAGCTAACCATAACCCAGTAAGTCTTACCCAGCCATGTGTTCTCATGTTCAAAGGAGAAGGATATGGACAGTGGATATTGAGGATGAAGACACTATTATGGTCATAAGACTTATAAAATGGAAGCTAGACAGTGTGAAAACATAAAGAGGAATTCCAAGGCTTTATGTCTCATACAACAAGCTGTAGATGAGTCAATCCTCAATCAGATTGCAGAAGCAGCGAATACCAAAAAGGCATTAGAGATGATACAAAATGAGTGGTCAACTCAGGTTCTGTCAGTAAAGGTCAAACCCTTAGGCAAAGCTTTGAAAATCTCAAAATGAAAGATAGCAAGAGTGTGTAAAACTATATTTCAAAAGTAGTAACCATTGTGAACCGTATCAAAGGGTCGGGTTGCAAGCTCTCGGAAGATGAGGTGGTGGGCAAGGTTCTGAGGAGCCTTGCACCAAAGCTCATCTCTGTTGTTGTTGCAATAGAAGAGTCTAGAGACATTACCAAACTTTCTCAAGATGAACTGAGTGGATCCTTACAAGTACATGAGGCAAGGATCAATAGTTTAACTAAGAAACTAGAAGAGAGAGCTTTTCATGTGAAGTGAGAAACATCCGATATGAAGGATGCTGCTAGATGAGCCATCAGGGGTCGTGGTAAAGACTTCTTCATAGAACAAGGGTGAAACAAGGGTACAGGAAGAGGTAACAGCCGTAGACTACACTGTGGTGATGACCAAAAGGTTCAAAACAGCGATCAACGACCACAAAGAAGCTATATTCAATGTTTTAATTGCAAAGAATATGGTCATGTGAAAGCAAATTGTTGGTATAAAGACAAAGCTGCTAAAAAAGGTGCAAGCCAAATGGTGGAGAAAAGTCCAAATGGTGAGACAACAAGTAACCTAGTGGCAAACACAGAGCACAAATGAGTATGAATTTCCCAAATCCTTGTGGCTGGTAATAGCATTGTTGCACTTCATACTCAAGAAGGGAAGACGAAGCTTCTCCATAATGTCTAATATGTTCCAAGTCTAGCACATAACCTATGGAGTGTAGGTCAACTGATGTCATGTGGATACACTGTTGTATTTGAGAATGATGAATGTATCATCAGAGACAGCAAGACCGGTACTCAATTTGTGAATGTGCAACGAACCAAGAACAATATTTTCCCTTTGGAGATCTCCAATGTTGAACATGTCAAAGTAGCTTTGAAGAGTGAGGAAAACTCAATGATTTGGCTTATGAGGTATAGTCATTAAAGCTTTCAAGGCTTACAAGCATTGAAACAAGAAAGCATGGTGGGTGGTTCCCAGAAATTTATCCTCTCAATCAGTATGAAACATGCATATATGGAAACCAAACTTGAAGCTTATTTCTATCTTGGAAAGCCTAGAGAGCAAAGGGAAAGTTCAATTGGTCCATGCGGATTTATGTGGACCCATGCAAGCTGAATCATAAGGGGGGAAGAAAATACTTCTTACTCCTTATTAATGATTACACCCACATGTGTTGAGTGTATTTCATCAAGCACAAGTCCAAAACCTTTGAACATTTTCAAAAGTTTGGCATGGGTTTGGGGGGCTAAAGATTCTCTGGACTAATTGTGGGGATTTATATCACGAGAATTTACAGCATTCTGTGAAAATCTTGGCATAAGATGAGAATGTGCTACACCCCATTCACTTCAACAGAATGGTGTCATCAAGAGGAATAATAGGATGGTAGTTGAACAAGCTTAGACCATGTTGAAAAGCAAGGAACTACCCAACTATTTCTGGACAAAGGTAGTCACCACAGCAGCTTACTTATTTAACATATCATCCGTTCGTGTAGTGCTCGGCCAAACTCCATATGAAGCTTGGTGGGAAGTAAAGCCATATGTAAGTCATTTAAAAGTTTTTGGGTGTGTTGGTTACTATCACACACATAACAAAAGTTAAATGAAAATGCAAAAAAGGGTATATTTGTAGGCTATTGAAATGAATCAAAAGCCTATAAATTATGCAATCCTCTATCAGGTAAAGTGATCACAAGTAGAGATGTAAAGTTCAGTGAAAATGCACATTGGGACTACAGTGCAGTGCAGAAGATTATATTGGAAAAATTTATGGATAATGAAGCCCCTCCTGTAGAAAACACAGAGCCCAATGATGGTGAGAATTTATTAGGCGAGAATTTATTAAATTCACGCTCTAGAAGAATTACTACATCATGTTCTTTTGAAGAAGCAACAACAAATGAATGTTTAGAGTATGATGTTGCACCTACAGATGGATCACAACCAAGGAGAGTAAAAGTATTAAGAGACATGTATGAAAGCTGCTCATTTGGTTTGAACATTTCAAATCCAATCTCATTTGAAGAGGTACATAAAATAAGTAAATGGAGAGAGGGTATGAAACAGGAAATGGGAGCCGTACAGAAGAAGGAAACCTGGGAATTAACTATTGCACCATCTAGGAAGAAAGTAGTAGGTCTAAAGTGGATATGCAAAACAAAGTATACACTTGAAGTCAAAATTCAAAGGCACAAAGCTAAACTAATGGTTAAGGGACATATACAAGAACAGGGTGTTGATTATGAAGATATGTTTACTCTTGTAGCAAGAATGGAAATAGTAAGGCTTCTCTTTGCCTTGGTTGCGTATAAGAGGTAGGATGTGTTCCATCTAGATGTTAAATTAGCTTTTCTGAATGATGAAATCCATGAGGAAGTGTATGTTGAACATCCCAGGGGTTTCTCACTGCAAAGGAAAGAGAACATGGTATACAAGATGGGAAAAGTATTGTGTGGGCTTAAGCAAGCTCCCAAAGCTTGGTATAGCAAGATTGATAATTATCTTCATATGCAGGGTTTCAAACAGAGTATAAATGAATATACATTGTATAAGAAAATTGAGCAAGAATGGAGATGTTCTAATGGTTTTCATTTATGTGAATGATATAGCATGTATGGTATTGTTTATGGCCATGATATGTTAATTCAAGGCTAATATGAAAAGGTAATTCGAAATGATTGATCTTGGTGTGTTAAACTATTTTCTTGTCTTAGAAGAACAAGATGATCATGGAGTACATGTTGTACAGGAAAAAAAATAAATACAGAGGACTTGTTGAAGGAATATAGCATGCAACACTATAAGACAGCTCCTACTCCTATAAATGCAAATGAAAATTACAAGCTAATGATGACTCAGGTGAAGTAGATCCCAAGAGATATAGGAGCTTGATAGTGTGGTTAATATACTTAACACACACAATGCCCGACATATCATATGCAGTTAAAGTGCTCTCTTGATTCATGAGTCAACCAACAAAGAGACATTGTGCTATTGGGAAACGTGTGATCAGGCATTTGGCTGGAACTACTGAGTTTTGTCTTTGGTATAGAATAGCCGGAGATGGCAAGCTAGAGGGGTACTCCAACAATAACTGGGAGGTGTGGAGGATAGGAAAAGCACCACTGGTGCTGTATTCAATCTAGGAGCTAGAGTAGTTTCTTGGATCTCTAGATAACAAAATGTGGTCACACTCTTCACCACAGAGGCAGAGTATATTGCTCTATGTTCAACTGCATTTCAGAGTATTTTGGCTCAACAAAGTGTTGAGTGAGTGCGGACTAGAACAGAAGGAAGCTATGACCATTTGGTGTGATGGTAGATCCTGTATTGCAATAGTAAAGAACCCAGTCTTGCATGGTAGGACGAAACACATTGTCATCAAATACAATTTTACTAGGGGGTTCATTACTAAGGGCATTATAATGGTGAAGTATCGTAATACAAATGGTCAGTTTGCTGATATATTCACTAAGCTGCTGACTAGTCAAAAGCTAGCATTAGCAGTTAAGAACTCAGTTGGGAGTTTGTAGCCTTTAATCAAGGGGGGAATGTTGGAATATGATTGAAGGTGTTATTATGGTTGCTCTAGAGCACATGAAGAGTATTAGTGACCTCTCAAGACTTGTTGACAGCTTATATGTATGTTGAAGCTCAGGAAATGATGGGTTCCTTAGGAAACATGCACTGTATAAATGAATGGTAGTTGTGGTCACATTAACTTTAATTTGCACAGTACTATGTATTGAGTTACATGTACTGATATAGTGCCTGTGATGTTTTGTCAAATATAAGACATATGTAACTCTTATCTTTTGAAGAGTAGTAATGAAAAACGTGTGTTGTGTTGGAGTCTGAGTGAAAAATCCCTCTCCAGGCTTATAAAATTCAAGCATCCAAAACTAATGAGTGTCTAGAGTGAATGATGGGGCTCCAATATATTAACGCCACATTAATATGTGCCAATAAAAGTGTAATACATTTGCAATAAACTTATTTCTCCTAATCTATATATGTCTAAATCAAATTAACGCTTTTTCAAGTTGTACAATAAATAATTCCATATTTTATCCTTATACAAATAGAAAAGCACAAAACTATTCAAACATAAGGTCCAAGATACAAATGTAGCTACTCAGATCAAGTTTAGATGCTTAGAGAGGTAAAATTGTTCGTTATGATTGAAGAATTGAAGAGATACAGAGAAGAAGCAGTGAATTGGGATGAATAACTGAAGCTACATTTGTCTTGGTGGTATAACTTTTGATTTGAGGGGTGTTTGTGTCTTTTTAGGTGTTCAAATATCTGTTAAGTTTGTTAGGTGGTATAATCAAGAGTTGAGATTGATTTGATCATAGATGGAGAGTAAGTTCGAGGCAATCTAGAGAAGAGATGCTTCAGTCTGATCAACGGCCAGGATTGTCTGATCAAGAGTTAGGCATTAGTTCGAGGCAATGAGGCTTAGGCGATCAGGTTGACTAGATGTAGATGCATGGGCTGTGACTAAGCTGGTTCATTTATTTTTGGGTACCCAAGTTTAAGTAATGTATAAAAGAAAAACTGTTAAGTTATGTATGTTTTTTTTTTTTTTTTTTTTTTTGCGAGAGTGTTTTTACTGAATTTTTCTGTAGCCTTGCATTTGTATGAATTATCCTAATAAAATGAAAGAGTTTTGATCTTTGTTGTCAATAAGAAAGTTGTTCCTTATGCTTTGTACTTCCTATATAATGAGTTTCAGTGGTATCAGAGGAATGTTGATGGTGTTTTTGCAGGTAATTTCTTGTGTGTTGTTGATAATGATGCAAATATGTTGTTTGTTGATGAATGAAGAAGACAGAGTATGTTTTGCTATGATCTGGTGAAGGGTGTAAAGGGTGTGTGTAGCTAAGTACTAGAGTCTAGTGAGTGTGAGTAACAACAGTTGGTGAAGGTATTCAGGTGTTGTTTGTTGGTTTGTGTATGACGACATAATGGCCTCAGGTTCTTCTACTTCATCTACACCAAATATTACTCATTCATTGTTGCCTGTGTTTAGAGGTGAAGGATATGAACATTGGAGCTATCGAATGAGGACTTTTTTCAGATCACAAAATTTATGGAAAATTGTGGAAGAAGGTATAAACAAGGAGGAATTAAAGGATAAGGATTTGGAGAATGATGCAAAAGCCTTATTTCTGTTGCATCAGGCTGTAGATGAGACTATTCTTCATAGAATAGTGAGATTTAACACAATAAAGGAGGTCTGGGATCATATAAAGAATGAGAACCAAGGTACTTCTCGAATTGTTTCAGTAAGACAACAAACTTTAAGGCAATGGTTTGATCTTTTACAGATGAGAGAAGAAGAAATAGTGCAATAATATTGCACTATAGTATTGGCTGTTGTTAATCAAATAAGGGGAATGGGAAGTGAACTAAAAGAAGCTGATGGTGTGTTGAAAGTTATGAGAAGCTTGCCTTCACGATTTGTGCATGCTGTGACCTCTATTGAAGAAGCAAGGGATATGGCTAAAGTGAGTTTGGATGAGTTGAGTAGTGCTCTTCAAGCTCATGAAGCTAGATATAATCAATTCTCTGAGAAGCATGAAGAAAGAATGTTTTTTGTTCAAGGAGAAGCAAGAGGTGGTAGAATTGTGTAGAGAGGTAAAAATAGAGGCTTCAGAGGAAGAGGAAGAAGTGATAGTAATTGGAGAGGCAGTGGTTCAGTTGATCAAAGGCAAGGCAGTCAAAGACACCAATGTGTTTCTGATGGGAATTCATAGTAGAGAGGCAAATTTGGGTCAAGACCATTTGGGAGGTTTATAAGAGGCCAAAGACAGTTTGGTGGACCAAGATTAAATAGAGGTGGTTTGCAAAATATATAGTGTTTCAATTGCAAGAGATATGGCCATACTCAATCACATTGTTGGTCTCAAAATAGGATTTTTGAAAATGGTTCAACTTCAAATTCTCAGGATGAGTCAAATTCAGGAGAGTTTGGAAGCTTGTTTATTGTACATGAAGGGAAAAATAGTTGTGAGTCTTCAGTGTGGTTATTGGATAGTGGATGCTCAAATCATATAACAGGCAGAAAGGATTTATTTCATAGATTGGATGAATCAGTGAAGCATATAGTGAAGCTGGGCAATGATAAAGAAGTTGAGGTGCTAGGGAGAGGTTTAGTAATGATCAGTATGCAAGGGGGGAATAAGAAGCTGATACATGATGTGAAATATATTCCATAGTTTGCACATAATTTACTGAGTCTTGGACAGTTGACAGGTTGTAGTTATGATGTGGTGTTTCAAAAGAATTTATGCAAAATTCTAAATTCTGCAGGTGATCTGGTGTTGGAGATTCAGAGAAACAATAATAATCTATATCCTATTAAATTGAATTCATATATTGTGCATGTGAATTTGGTTAACAAAGAAGAAAACTTTTCTTTGCTATGGCACAGAAGGTATGGGCATTTACATTTTCAAGGGTTGAAGGTTTTAAATCAGTAGGAGCTTGTGCTAGGCATGCCAAGGATAAAGTCAGTGGAGTGTTGTGAAGATTGCTTGTATGGCAAACCAACAAGGCTACCTTTTCCATCTGGAAAATCATGGAGAGCAAGGCAGAAATTGCATCTTGGGCATGCTGATGTGTGTGGGCCAATGCAAATAGACTCACATGGAGACAGTAAGTATTTCTTGTTATTTATGGATGATTGCACTAGAATGAGTTGGGTGTATATGCTCAAATATAAACATGAGGTGTTCTCTTATTTTAAGCAATTTGTATCCTTTGTTGAGAGGCAATCAGGCCAGAAATTGAAGATTTTGAGAATAGACAGAGGTGGAGAATTTGTTTCTAAAGAATTTGATGGTTTTTGTTTAGAACATGGGATTAAACATGAGTTAACTGTGCCTTATACTCCTCAACAGAATGGAGTAGCTGAGAGGAAAAATAGAACACTTGTTGAAAGAGCAAGGAGTATGTTGAATTCTAGCAGTTTGCCAAGTGTTTTCTGGGCAGAAGCAATAGCCACAACAGTGTATCTTTCAAATATTTTCTCCTACACAAGCATTTTGGAATAAAACTCCTTATGAAGAATGGTTCATTATTAAACCAAAAGTGAATCATTTGAGAGTGTTTGGCCAGCTAGCTTATACACATTTTCTTGTTCAAAATTTACAAAAATTAGATAAAAGGGCTTTCAAAGGGATTTTTGTGGGCTATTGTACAAATGCTAAAGGCTATAGAATTTATGTGCCAGAATCTGGAAAATTGGTGATCAGTAGAGATGTGAAGTTCTCTGAGACTGAATTTTGGCAGTAGAGTGAGAAGAGGGCATCTATTAAGGCAAGTATGTTACCAAACATGAAAGTGACTTTGAAATCTACAACAGGGAGTAAGACTGAACATGCAGAGAGTTCAACAGCAGGAGATAGCAAAAATGGCAATGATCTTAGCAGTAATGGTAATGGATCTAATGGGCAATCAGAACATCACAATGGTTCAGGTGTTGATGAATTACCTATATAGAGACTTAGAACACTGAAAGAGATTTATGAAGGCTGTTCTTATGCATTAACTATTTTTTATCCTGAGACATATGAAGAAGCAGTGAAGTTTGAGCATTGGAGGCAAGCAATGTCTAAAGAACTTGACTCAATTCAAAAGAATGAAACTTGGAAGCTTTGTAAATTACCAACTGGTAAGAAGAAAATTGGAGTCAAGTGGGTGTATAAAACTAAGTTGGGACCAAATGGGGAAACTGAAAAGTTTAAAGCAAGGCTTGTAGCAATGGGTTATTCTTAGGAATATGGAGTTGATTATGAGGAAGTATTTGCTCCAGTGCAAGGATGGATACAATTAGAATAATCTTGGCTCTTGGTGCACAAAGGAAGTGGGCAATTTATCAATTGGATGTTAAATCTGCTTTTTTGAATGGGAAAATTGAGGAAGAAGTATATGTGTCTCAACCTAAAGGGTTTGAAGTACAAGGTAAGGAAGATAAAGTATATAAGTTGTTTAAAGCTCTATATGGATTAAAACAGGCCCCAAGAGCATGGTATGAGAGATTGGATACCTGGTTTCTTTTACAAGGCTTTCATAGAAGTCTGACAGAATACACCTTGTACAAGAAATTTGAAAGACAGTCTGAAATATTGCTGGTATGTGTTTATGTGGATAATTTGATCTGTTTAGGGTGATCAATTGAAGCTGTTAATCAATTTAAAAAAGCTATAAAGAAAGAGTTTTATATGAAAGACTTGGGTGATGAAATATTTTTTGGGTTTGGAAGTGAATCAAAATGAAAATGGTATCCATGTTTCACAAAAGAAGTATGCAAAAGATTTATTGAGGCAATTTGGTATGCAAAGTTGTAAATCTGTGGGGGTTCCGATGACTCAAAGCACAAAATTGCAGTTAAATGATGATGCAGAGAGAGTTGATACAACTATGTATAGAAGTTTGGTTGGTAAATTGTTGTGCTTGACTCACACCAGGCCTGATTTAGTGTATTCAGTTAATTTGCTTTCAAGGCATATGACACAACCTACCAAATTTCAGCTTGAGGCTGCTAAACATGTTCTGAGGTATGTGGCTGGCACTTATGATTATGTTATTTAATATAACATTGATGTGGAGTGTGTGCTTGAAGGTTATTGTGATAGTGATTGGAGTGGTGATACTCAAGATAGAAAGAGTACATCTGGTTTTGTTTTTAATCTAGGATCTGGCGCAGTATGTTGGTCATCTAAAAAGCAAGAAATTGTCGCTCTTTAATCTACAGAAGCTAAGTATATAGCTCTAAATGCAGTGTGTTGTCACAGTATGTGGATGGAGAAGGTTTTGTCTGATTGTAATGTGATCTGTGAAGCTGCAGTCCAAATTTTGTGTGACAATAAATCATGTATAGCAATCGCTAAAAATCCCACACTTCATGGCAGAACAAAGCATATGGATGTGAGGTTTCACTACATTCGGGAGCTTGTGACTAGGGGTGGACATGGGCCGGGCTGGGTCGGGTCTGGGCTGGGCCAGACTCAAAAATACAACCCATTTATTCGGGCTGGGCTGGGCGGGGCCATGTTCGGGCCAAATTGTTTTGGTATAAACCCGGCCCATTTGATTGTCATTAAGCCCAAGCCCAGCCCAACCCAACCCAAAAAATAAATGATTTTTTCATGAAATAATTGAAATAACTAAATAAAACTGCCACTACAAGCCCTAAAATTTTTTCAAACAATTAAAAAAATACAACACAAGTATTATAAAATGGTTCAAATAAATTCTATATAAATAAGTAGTAATATATCGACAAATATTACATCATGTACAAATATACCATTCATAATATTATCAACCTATTATATATATAATTATAAAAAATATAAAAAATATATTATATATGTTATTTATTTATTCGGGTCGGGCCGGGTCGGGTCGGGTCAAAATTCATTTGACCCAAACCCAGCCCGAAGTTTAATTAGGACAAAACATTTAAGCCTAACCCAGCTCTTTAGGCCAACTTTTTAAACCCAAGCCTTGTATGTTTTGGGCTGGGCTCGGGCCAGCCCATGGGTCGCCCGACCATGTCCACCCCTACTTGTGACTAAGACGAAAATACAAGTGAATTACTGTTCTACAGACATACAAATGGCTGATTTTTTTACAAAGTGCTTGAGTGTTCAGAAGCATAGACAGTTCAGAGGTGAAATGGGAGTCTGCCAGCTTTAATCAAGGAGGATTTTGTTGGTTATGATTGAAGAATTGAAGAGATACAGAGAAGAAGCAGTGAATTAGGATGAATAACTGAAGCTGCATTTGTCTGGTGGTATAACTTTTGATTTGAGAGGTGTTTGTGTCTTTTTAGTTGTTCAAATATCTGTTAAGTTCGTTAGGAGATGGCTGGAAAGAAACCAAGGGCTGAGATTGATTTGATCATAGATGAAGAGTAAGTTCGAGGCAATCTAGAGAAGAGATGCTTCAGTCTAATCAACGGCTAAGATTGTCTGATCAAGAGTTAGGCATTAGTTCGAGGCAATGAGGCTTAGGTTGTTAGGTTAATTGGATGCAGACCCGTGGGCTATGACTAAGCTGGTTCATTTCTTTTTTGGGTACCCAAGTTTAAGTAATGTATAAAAGAAAAACCGTTAAGTTATATATGTTTTTTTTTTATTTTTTTTTTTTTTTTTACGAGAATGTTTTTACTGAATTTTTTTGTAGCCTTGCACTTGTATGAATTATCCTAATAAAATGAAAGAGTTTTGATTTTTGTTGTCAATAAGAAAGTTGTTCCTTATGCTTTGTACTTTCTATACAGTGAGTTTCAATAATAGCATTAAAAAATATTCAATTTTAGCTAATTCTAACTAAATAATTTTCATGACGACAGCTAGTTCTTGCAATGTCATTCAATTCACTCCCAAATCTAAAATTTTACATAAAAGAATCTACGCTATCTCAAGCACCCAACTAATTCCTCTTTGGCTATCGACCACATGCTCACAAAACAACATAGTTTTAGCTTACAAATCTTAATCATTCAAACATAGCTATCCAAGTCAAGTTCTAAATTCATACAATTAAAAAGGTACAAAACCATTCAAAATTGGTATAATTTCAGCTAATCCTATTAGAAAAACTGAGAGCCATTTAATGTATGCATTTTCATTATTTTTTTATTTTTTTATTTTTTTACTTTCAAATTTTTCAATATCAATATGAGTGGAACCGTAATTAAAAGTATAAGATTACAATTGTATAATTTCAGGGATTGGTCATTAAAGGTGTAAAGATTGACTAGAATTTTCTAAATGATTACATTATATAGGGATTGCTTACTAAAGGTACGGAGATTGAATAAAACTTTTCAAACTGAAATTTCGTCTAGCTAACTCATTTTCGAAAAAAAAAAAATATCCTAATTGAATTTTTCTCATAATCAAAATATAGATTGCAAATATTATTTCTAATATTCACTTAATTTTCTTTGTAACATCTTTGGATTATTTAAAAAATAATCCTAAGCAATATTGAAATTTATATAAAAATAAAAATAAAGAAAACCTTTTTTGTAATTGCCTCTGTATTGTTATTATTATATAATAAAGAAAAATAATCTAATGCCATACATAGTCTTCTAAACAAGGAGCCCACAGAGTCTTCCAATCACAACTCAGTGAAATGGATGGCAAAGAAGCATCCAGTTGTGCGAAGAAAATCTAGAGAAGAAGTGCCAGCAAGCGGATAAGATTAGGGTGGTATGGCACCACCCAACCAATGAGAAACATTGAATTTCATCGCCTCATCTAAACCCACAACCATTGTTTTTCTTTTCTTCTCATCCAGCAACTTGTAATAAAAGAAGAAACAAGTCCACTGTTTCTAAGTTACATAGCATAGCCCAAGGGGCATAGAGAAGAGGACAGAAACAATGGCCACTGCCTCAGCTTCACTCATGGCTAGCCAACTCAAGAGTAGCCTTCTCTCCTCTAGCGCTAGAGGTCTTATTGTTCCCAAAGGCCTTTCAGGCGCCCCATTGAAGGACCTTCACTATAGGAGAAGGCCTTGCTTCACTGTCAAAGCCATTCAAGCTGAGAAGGTGAGCTTTTGTTTCACTAGTAAGGGAACAGATCATAATCTTGATGTTGAATAGGATTATATATTTAAGCATATATGTACATATCTGTTTCCAGGGAAACACTAGTTATTTGATTTTCTATTTGCATAGACATTACTTGCAGTTGTAAAATTGCTGTAACTCAAGAATACCCCAACCATTCTTGGCCAAACAATTAAAATGCAAAAGGTATCTCAAGTAGTGTTGATATATACAACATTATGATAATAATAACGGAAAAATTCATCAGTGACTCACATGGATTTAAATCATTTAAACAAATAAGCCTATCTCTTCCATAGAGATCATAGAATCTCGTCTAATTTTTTTTTATTTTTTTATTAAACTCTTAGTACCTCGTCTTAATTAGTTTGTACACTCTAAAAAATCAGTCGTCAATGATTGTAAACATAATAATAATAATTTAAATTGCGTCAATCATTTGAGAAATTAATACAAGCAGTGGTGGTGAGTTTTGTGCAGCCAACTTACCAAGTGATCCAACCAATAAACGGTGATCCATTCATAGGCAGTCTTGAAACTCCGATCACATCCAGCCCACTCATCGCATGGTACCTCTCCAACCTCCCGGCCTACCGCACGGCAGTAAGCCCCCTCCTCCGTGGCATTGAAGTCGGTCTCGCCCATGGTTATCTCCTCGTCGGCCCCTTTGTCAAGACTGGTCCCCTCCGGAACACTCCTTACGCTGGCAGCGCCGGCTCACTCGCCGCAGCTGGCTTGGTGGTCATACTTAGCATCTGTCTGACAATGTATGGTATCGCATCATTCAATGAAGGAGAACCTTCTACAGCACCCGCATTAACGTTGACCGGCCGGAAGAAGGAAGCTGACAAGCTTCAGACGGCGGAGGGATGGTCCCAGTTCAGCGGGGGGTTCTTCTTTGGTGGCATATCTGGCGTTATCTGGGCATACTTCCTTCTTTATGTTCTTGACCTGCCATACTACATCAAGTAGACTTTGTTTATATCATGTGCTAGTGTGATCTTACTTGCCTTTGTATATCTTTGAACCAACTACATCCATTGTCACTCTTTTCAATGTTTTTAATTATCTCTGGTGTTATAATATGAAGTAGGCGATATTGAGAGCTCTAATTGGAAATGTTTGAAAATGACTAGGCTTAGTTCAGGGGTGTAAGAGTAAAATGAAGAGGTTTTAGTGATTTATGGAGAATAAACATTACTACAAAAAATAAATAAATATTAATAAAAATTAAAATTAAAGATCATTTTAAACTCTAAAAAATTTTCACTTTGATAATACAGAGGACTTCGACCTACATAAAATTATTGTCATTGAAATTTTATTATTATTTTTATTTATATTAATGATGCAAGTAAGAAACCAGGTAAAACGTGACAGAACGGGGCAGGTTCAAGGACAAAGCCGGGGAGACACTGAACCAACTGGCTACCATGACTTCCCTGGTTTTAAGGTTAGTAGAATACCTCATTTTAGATGTTTACCATTTAGCACTAGGATTTCAAAAACATCAAAGAAATGCCAATTAGATCTATTCTAAACAAACGCCAGGTGTTTCCCCGTAGTATTAAACAAAATGCGCTAAAACAAATCAATCACTCAGACATGTCCAAGCTCACTTGTCAATTGTTCAAACAAAAATAGAATTTTGATACAAACACATCCTTAACTCAATACCTTGAAAAAAAAAAAGCACTAATATGACATGATTTAGAGGTTTTTCATTTTCGAAATTCCAAAATTTGCAGTAAATCACAAAAAGGACTGGTTCCCTTCCACTCAATTCTCATGCAATGCCTTCATCAGATATAGTCTGCTGAAATTCTGACCAGCAACCCTGCAAAATTAAAATTCATTTTGAGTAGAAGAATCCAATTACAAATGAGTAACAATACACTCAACATTAGTTAAATATTGGCTAGTTCAAAGTATGCAAAGAAAGAGAGAATTTATACCCGTTTATTTGATTGCAATAGTTAGCAATTTGATTGTTTATAAGATAGCTATCCAGGCGTGATGGTTCAGGTATTGGCTTAAAAATAGGGTTTGATGGGTCCTCCTCAGGCAACAGCTCTTCTCCAGCAGCTTTCCTTGCTATATTCTCGGTTCTACGAATAAAAAATGGTATTCTGAGC
Source organism: Dioscorea alata (assembly GCA_020875875.1). NCBI lineage: Eukaryota > Viridiplantae > Streptophyta > Magnoliopsida > Dioscoreales > Dioscoreaceae > Dioscorea > Dioscorea alata. The sequence goes on along the minus strand of CM037020.1, from coordinate 21,407,120 downwards.
AAGCAATTCAAAACTTTAAGCTAATAGAACATTTCAATACACAAATAACCGAAGCCATGTTTGCATATAATGATTTCCTAATTTGCTAACCAAGTTCCCAAGTATGAACAGAATCTCATGATTTTGTTAGGCGTGGATGAAGCAATTTGCCTTGATTAAACAAAAAGTCCATCAAAACGCAAAAAAGCCCAACACCCACTCTCCACATTTGACTATATAAGTGCTCGTATTATATATTTTATATCACTTCAAGTGTGATTAAATGTGCAGAAGACTAAATATTTACATCAACACAAACTGCACAATGTGTGAATTATAAACAAGAAGAAATAGATAACTGGTTGCTGAATGGCAGAGGTAACCCAAAAGAACTGATACAAGATAACCCAGACATGTCAAGTTAATTTGGTATCACCTGGGAATAGAGACACTAATCATTGACAACACTTCCATACTTCAAAAGGCAATACTATGATACAACTATGAACATTTGCAAAATTAACATAATAGAGCCAAATACTACCTTCGCTTTTGAAGCCATGCTTGCTGCTGTGCTTGTTGCCGTGACACATTCCGATAATAATATTGAAACTGGAAAGGAAAAAAGAATTCCAAACATTTCTATAAGCTTCTTACAACAAAAAACTAAATAAGGGTACAAAGAGAAACTAGAACCCTGTTTTGCTCGGCAGAAAGATCTTCCATGCATTCAATCATAAATTCCAAATTCCTCTCCATGAATGAAGAAGTAGATAATTGAAGACGATCAAAATCACACTGCCAGAAACATTTACATGTCAAGAGGAATGAGGAATAATGTCTAGTCATTAAAAATCAATGAGGAAACCACATAAACATCAATATAGAGCAAAAACAGTAAAACCTGTGCAACGGGGGAATCAGGCTCCAGTTCCGTCATGAATGCACTGATAAGTGCAGAATTAGAAACTTTAATCTGTGTAGGAAAAAGTAGCAGCAGATGAAGAACCAGCTCATAAAGAGTAAAGTGCAGGAAAGAAACTTAACAAGGCATTGTGAAAGTAGAAAACCACACAGGTATTTCTTCAAAGATATCCACCCAAGTCACCTTCTTCTCCCTCAACCTGAAAAGATTCAGCATCAGAACGCGATTCATAATCATGGTCAGTAGCACTGATTGGTATTGAGTAAATCATACTTGTCCCCATTAAACTCATTGTTTCGATAGAGTTCCATAAAAGAATCTGACAACTTCAACGCTTTAAGTGCTAAAACTCCTTGATTGGACTTTGATGGATCATAAATAATGCATACACATCGCCTTATGTTCTCCTGATTAATTTGCAAAAATAAATAAATAAATAAATAAAAACTAATATATCAATAGATTCAATACATTGTGGACAATATTTACTTATATAAGGGACAAAAAATAAAGACACCACATCAAGTACAACAACATACATCACCAAGCTAATAACAACATACTTTCAAGGATTCTCCATTTCATCCTGAACAAACTATCTTTTGACATGAAATGGATGTATGAGTGTGTGATAGATGAAAATGAAGAATTATTTAATTTCTACAGGAAGCACAGCTAACCTCTTCAAAATTCAAAAAAGGTGAATTTCACTTATGTCAGTTAATCACCTAAACTAAAGGACTATTCAGGATAAGTGATACTGAAACAAAAGTGTTTCATAATTGTGGATACACAGACAAGATAGAAGATACACATCATGAGTTAAGAAATGGAATCAACGGAAGGTAATCAATGCAAAATCATGGCAGCGATTGCACTTTCCTTTCCAACTGATAGCAAGTTTATCCACATGAATCAACTATAAAACTGTCCTTTTCCAATACCTGGTAATTCATAAACGTCTCAATAAGCTCCACAGTCTGATACAAACCCATTAAAGTAGACTGGTACCTGAAAATATTTTTCATGAAAGCATCAGAGAAAATGTGCCAGAGGCAGTGTACAAATGAGATAAATAGCTACAACTTCGTAAAATAAAATAATTTAAGTCAACACGAGGCAGGAAAAGCTATCTATTTTCAATTGAATTAATAATAGCTTGATCATAGTGTGTATTAGACTCTATGGCCATAACCTTAGTATCTCTGAAGCCTTAATAATTACAAACAACTAAGATTAATTTAGATACCACTAATCTCACTGAAAAAGATTTTGACAAGTAGATCAAACTAAATCACAATAACAACTGTACATGGCAATATTATTATATATGAGTAGCTTTTACCAGAACAATCAGAATGCTCAACTAAAGGATCTCCAGTCTAGCATCACAGATAGCCCTTGGGCATATGATGTTATACATTGACCTTGCAGAAGCAGAACACAGAAACAATCATTTTATACCAGGATAGGCCATTTCAAAATTAGTTTATGCAACAAATTTCATTTTCCCATCATTATAGTGGGATACCTAACAGGCTCTTTATTGGAATGAGCAATACAGATTATCAACATAGAGGGAAAAGCCCAATTAATGAGAGTGCAAGTGCTTTGGTTTGTTTGTTGCTTTCATAATGTTTTATGAAGCATTCCTTTATGAATTATGTAACTAAAATCATAATATTGATGAGGCATCTACCATCTTTATTAGGTCAATATATTATTTTTCAATAATTAATCTTAATAGGTAAAAAGCAGAAATTTTCTCCTTACGTTCAAAGAATGAGCGAGCAAACACTTCAAGGAAGTTTTGCTTAATTGAAAAAACTCAAATGGTGTTTATGCTATTTGGCTCACAGATTCAATATCACAAATGATAAGAAGTCAAAAGTCAACTGCTAGCTTCATGTTGACACTATCAAAAAGGAAAAAAAACTTGAACCAATTGCTCACTCTCATGGCATTTCTTACAAACACATACATTATTTTACCTTTCAGCAAGCACATTTGGCCTTAATACTACAATATTATCTATTAGAATCACAGTACCATGAAGGAATTCTAACATGAAAAAACAGATTTCAACTGTTCTACAGGCTCCATGAAGGTATTGTCTGGCATTCAAAAGACATGAAAATAATTGGTACCATTTAGCCTGGTGCGGAAAATATTATGATTCTTATCGACAAACCAGCCTATTCTAATACCAACATGCTTATAGAATGATGGAAAGAATCAGGACTTGTTCTCACCACAGTGACACATACATGATTTTGTACACCAGAATATAATTTTCATCAAGACCCAAACTCAACCAAAAAACAAAAGCGTTTAGAATATGAATGCCATAGCAGACATGCAGAACTATGGTGCTAATTTTAGGAAAGAAAGGGAAGGTAAATGAGTACTTAGCCCTTATTTTGCAGACATATTAACTCGCCCACTGTATTCAGTGGATAATAAACATACAAAAGTCACTCCCGGTAAAAAAAAAAAATCAAACTCTAAATTCCTTAAAAAACAAGAGGGCACCTTTACTACAGCCACAAGTAATGTACCCATAAGACCAATAAGACATATTAGAAGCATAAAAATAGATAAAAATCGTGAATTTGTCCAACTCTATAACACTATCAAACAAGTGGCTGAAGGAGGGTTCCCTCAATAAGAATAAATACTAAAAGGTAGGAAAAGGCATACCATCCGACAGTGTTATTGTCAACATTGACTTCTCGTAAGCAGCGCATCATTTCAAGCTGATAATTAGCCCCATCTGCTTCAATTTCCTCATCATCTTCTCTAATCTATAAACTTCACATTGTTAGTATAAACACACACACACACACACACACACACAGGCATTAATATTCATACATAATGAACCCATAAAATATCATACCGGAAAGGGAAAACAGTTAGTAACTTCAAGAACACTGCCAACATCTAAACCAAGAAGTTGTCCTGTCACCAAGGCAGGTGAGAACTCCTTGCAGTGCTTTATTATCTTCAAAACAGCCTGCAGATTGCCATTCAAACAATTAAAACCCCAATGTTTCATCAATTCTGGAAAGATCAAATTTGCAAAAAGAATTGACATATAATCAAAGAATTATCGGCGGAAAACATATATAAATTAAATCAATTACCAAGCCCTCCATCTGAACGACACGAAGAGGCGGGGTGACTTCCTCGGATGCCACGGCCTGAAGGAAAGAACGCGCCATAGCTGCACATCAATACTAATCAGAGATAAAAATCAACAGAATTCGGAGCAAACGGATAGAGCCCAATAAACTTTAGAAGATTTTCTCACTGTTAGCCATGAGAGTCGAAAACTAGGGCACGGCGCTGAAGAAGAAAACTAGAAAACACCTTTGTTTTGCTGGTAGGAGTTGTAATTTAAATAGAAACGGTACCGTCACCCGCGAGTCAAAGTTTTGACTAACCTATTCCTATAACAATATGAAAATAAGGTTTTTTACCTCTGTACTCCACAAAATACTGTTCATTATGGTTAAATACTCATATTTATAAAATTGGAATAATTGCTGGGTTTTTTTATTTTTTATTTTTAATTTATTTTACTGGTTCTCGGAAGTTTAACTGTTTATACTCTTTAATAAAACCATATATATATATATATATATTAAAAGTTTTTTGTTTTTGCATATTCGCTATGTGTGCCCTAAAACCCATGCGAGTATATATTTTAACAAAAATCAGTTAATATTTTTGTATCTACATATACTCCTAAAAAATTTATATGTGCTTTATCCACTACATCTTAATAAGTGTGAATAAGAAAAGGGGAAATAAGAGCAAAATGAAATTAATTTTATTGATCACCTAAAGTACATAAATACATGAACGTGACATGAAATACTAAAGGTATGTTTGGTTTAAAAGTGAGTAGTTTCATATGTTTAGTTGTGAGGGGAAATGTCAAATTAGTCACCACTTCTAGTGTTTGGTTGGTAGAAATTGAAAATTGAAAATTAGCACTTTCACAATTCTAGTGTTTGATTTGGATGGAAGTGGGGCTATAGTTACCGCTTCATGTTGTAGGGTAAAATTACAACTTCTATTTTTAAGGGGTATATTATAATGTTTTAAGATTTTATTTTAAATAATTATATATACTATGTTATTGTGGGCAGCAACATTTACATTATACTCTAATAATTGTTAAATAATGATGTTTCAGAGCAAACTATTCCTAATTCTTTCTATCAAACAAACCCGCCGTAAAATTGAAAATCAAGAAAAAAATAAGTCAACCTGGCCCAATGAGTTAAAACTATATCAACTATTCTAATATTTAAATTCGATATACATTTTTTTACTCAAAAATTTGTTAATATTTCCGATTTCAAGTTCTTATTATTATCCTATTGTCTATTATTACTATTAATTATTTACTACTCTACATAAAAATTAATTTAACTTAAAATAATTTAATTTATTTAATTTATTAAACTATTTATTAAATATAAAAAATTAATATTTTTAAAAAATATTTTTATCTGTAAATTTAAATAAAAAAATCATCTGTTTCACAAAATTAAATTGCAAATTACCATAACTAGATAATAGTATTTTTGAGATAAGAACTATAATCATTCAATGCATGAAAGAACATAACATAAAAATAAAAATAAAAATAAAAAAATCTAAATTTTTTCATGATAGTGGGTTGATAACCTCGGATAGGGGTTAGTAACCCTGATGCTGGGGTTACAAGGGAGCTAATTGTGGTACTAGAGACCTTTTCTTTAGTTTTGTCATTTTTCCCGAGTGTATTTTGAAGTGTTTTGTTTAGTTGAGGGAATTTGCGGTTGCAGAGTAGTCGTTTCGGTGGTTTTTGCGTCCAGAAACATAAGCACACACGTGTCCAGGCCATACTTATGCCCCGTGCACTCTATAAGTAAGTTGTTAGCTTTCTGTTGTTGCAAATTCAGCCAAACTATAAAAGTGCACGGGTGTGCTTCGGTCTGTACGACTAATGTGAGTCTCGCAAATACACAGGATCGTCAAGTAATACCTTTCGTGCAAACACAAGAGGGTCGTATTCCCAGGGCCCAAGGAGCTACCCTTACTTCCTCTTCGCATGTTGTCCAGCCTATAGATTCTAGTGAGTGTTCTAAACTACAAAAGAAATAGAAAGAATTGTAGGAAGGATGCCTATAGTCAAGGTAAGTGGGAGTAAAAATTAAGGGATGAAGCTAGTCATGGATGTGGATGCCTATGTGGCCTCCCTTGTGCTTCACCTGGCTGGGCACACGGGTGTGTGGAATTTCCACATGGCGGTGTGGTCATATTTTCAAAGCTGTGGTGCGATCCAGAGAGTTCAAAGGGGCCTATGAGAGCCCCTGTGCCCTCCCCTATACAGTTACACTGCCGTGTGGGGTATCCACACGGCCCTATGGATGTGTAAAGTTTAAAAGGTGTGTTATCTCTCATATTTCATTATGCACCCTTTCATCTTCAAACGCCTCTACACCCAAAGGTTACACCCCTTCCTCTTTCTCAGCCATTTCCTCTCTATATAAAGGGTTGTGGGTTAGTTCCGGGTTGTCATTCGAGTTTCCAAACTTCATCTTCTTCGGTAAGCCCTTTCTTTTGCCTTCGTTTTGCCATTCTTCTCTTTCTTTCGTTTTTTGTGGATTGAGTTGATTGTTCAGAATGTTTATTCCTCATTTAACTTTTATACATGCTTGTGTTTGAGTTAAGATGTGTTTGTGGGAGTTTTTGTAGAAAGTTGAGCTCCGGCCATGAGATACTTGCCATTCCTGATATTCCACATGGACATGTGACATATTCACACGGCTGTGTGGATTCCGGCAGTGTTATTTTCCAAGTTGAACTTAATCATTTCACTTGTCCTTTTTGCAGGAATAGCTCTCCGAACCAAGAGGCTGGCTAGCAAGCGTCTTCGTGCCACTTCTCCGGTACAGGTTGAGTTCACGGTTCCTGAAGATCAAGTGAGATTCAAGTGCCTCTCAAAGCTTAAATTTGGACAATCGTGATTCCTTAATCTAAAGGCACTAGAGGAGATTGAATTGGCAGATAACATAGCATAGGAAGTATGCACTCTCATTTCTGTGGATGGTTGGTAGTGGCTTCTTTCCATCAAGGACCCAGCCATCTATGCCCTTACATTGGAGATGCTTGCATCCTTTGAGTTCGACCAGTCTCATGCCAGTTATAGCAGGGAGGATACGATCCAGTTCCGTGCTTTTGGATAGTATCACAGCATGAGTCTGACGCAATTCTCAGTTAGTCTTGGACTATATAACAACAATTTTATCCACACTGAGGAGTACACTTAGCTTCCGACTGATTATCCCATGGAGTGACTCCGCAGCGCATTTACCGGATGCTTTGTGGAGATGATCAGTATGAGCCAGGGACTTCCAAAGCTTCTTTCCACTTTTGCTCGTCACACAAGTACATCCACGCTGTTCTTAGCAAGTCAGCAAACAGGTGTGGTCATAGCACAGGAGTTTTGAGCCAACTGGAGCTCCTGTACCTTTATTCCATGGCGCAGAGTGAGCCCCTCCATTTAGGACATATTGTGGTCGAGTATTTATGATATCAGGGTTAGTATGTCTGGGTTGGAGTGTTATTTTCTGGACCGTACATCACTCGGCTCATCCGTGGCATGGAATTGATTGAGGCGATTCGAGGAGCAGAGAAGACTATTGTTCCTTTCCCCTTGGGAATAGAAACCATGCGACTGTGGGCATGGTGAAGAGGGTTGCACCTGGTAGGTATGATATGGTTGCACCCTCTCCATATGAGTTTGAGGATGAGAGTGATGAGGCCGAGGATTCCAAGTAAGCATCACCACTACAGCAGGAACCTATGGAGACTGATGCTTCCACAGTAGCTTTTGTGGCCCCTCCGGCACATGTACCTTCCTTGTCTCAAGCCCATGATCGCTTTGAGAGCCTCGAGAGTGTTGTGGGTGCTTTTCAGAGTTATTTGGTAGTAGTGCGCTTAACTCAGGTCATAAATCATACGAAGGTAATGGCACGCCTTACACTATTCCAGCAGATCCTGGAGAGGGATTTTGCACCGCCGATGAGTGGGTAGCCATATCCATAGGGAATAGTGTGTAGAAACAAAAGTTATCACTATTTAGCTATAGAGAAAATCGATGGTGAGAGAAATCAATATATGAATGCAAAAGGAAGTAAAAGAGCGCAAGAAGAGCAATAAAAGTAAAGAGAGGTAATCGATGGGAAGACTCACGTAAGCGGTGTGTCACCAAGGCACATATCAAAGGAGTCATTGAATGCAAAGAAATCATCCATGAATAAATCCATTATATCTTCGATCATGTCCTCAAAAATCGCTAAGATGCACCTCTGAAATGTCACTGAAGCATTGCATAATCCAAAGGGCATTCAGCGATATGCAAAAGTTTCGTATGGATAAGTGAATGTGGTCTTCCCTTGGTCTTCTAGAGAAATCGGAATCTAAAATTACCTTGAAAATTCATCCAAAAAGCAGTAATAGGAATGTCATGCTAACCTCTCGAGCGCGTTTGATCTATGAAAGGCAAAGGAAAATGGTCCTTTCGGGTGGCGTCATTTAGCTTTATGTAATCAATACAAACTCGCCAACCTGTGATTATCCTAGTGGGTATGAGTTCATTGTTCTCATTAGTGATCACGGTCATCCCATCTTTCTTTGGTACCACTTGCACTGAACTCATCCATTGCTATATGAAATAAGATAGATGATTCCTGCATCCAAGAGCTTCATTACCTTTGTCTTCACCACCTTTTTCATTTTTGGTTTCAATCTTTATTGGGGTAAAGCAGAAGGTTTGTGATTATTCTCCATCAAAATCTTGTGGATGCAAAATGACTGATAGATTCCCCTGATGTCAGATATCTTCTAAGCAATAGCTCTCTTATGTTTTCGCAAAACCCTTAACATCTTCTTCTTTTGTTCTTTAGTCAAGCTAGCTGCAATAATTACTGGAAGTTTCGATCCTTCCCCCAAGAAAGCATTCTGTAGATGTTCCGGCAATATCTTTAACTGTAAATTTGGAGGTTCCTTGATAGACGGTTTAAGCCTAGTATCCATGCATAACGTGGCTCTAATGGTGCTATCCTCTTAATCATGAGCTTGATCATCCCTAGCATCATCCTATATTTCATACAACACGTTTTCCTCCTTGTTGATGCCATCTGTTAGCAAACTATCAATCCCAATAGGGTCCTCTATTGTGCTGCATACTATTCTCTCTTTTGATTCTCTTTTTCTCATGAACTAATCGAACACTTCCTACCAAAATGTCTCTTCATGCTACTCATTGAGATCTCATGGGGTAAACGGAACCCCTTGATCACACTAAGGTATTGTGCATCAAGTCCTTGCATTTCACAATGTTCAATCTATCGATCTAGCAGGGCTAACACCCATTCCAACTAGCCTTTCATACCTTTCATAAATAAACAAATATTCACAGTATTGTGTAGCAACGATTGAAATAAATGATAGACTGAATTGGCTGAATTAAATTTGAAAGAATAAACGGCTAAAATACTAAGCTACAAGTTTTCATAGAATCTCTCAACTAGATGCATTTCCCAGCAATGGCGCCAAGAACTTAACAAACTCTTAATGGGTGTGGGATGTAAAAATATGTAAATAAAATTAAGTCTGTGAATACCGCAAGTATATGGGTCATCAAGTAATAACTCCTAGGTGAGCATTAGGGTCGTATTCCTCAAGGAATGGTGAGAGGCACCTATTACTTCATTTTCACTTAAGTAGTAGCCTAAACATCTATGGTGTTTTTAAGTTTATCTCTACAAATTTATCAGAACAATATAATTGAGGGTCATTAAGTGCAATTGGAAGGAGTTGGGTAATTGTATGGAAGTTTTCTTAACTATTACTTATGATATGTGTTGAATTGTGATAATCGTATTCTAGTATTGGACCGGAGGAATTCAAAGGCCTACTAGTCCCAATCTCTTGGCAGCCAAGTCTAAAACACTAGGAACTTAAGATGGAATCTATTCTTATCCTAGCCTACTATGTTTGCGGATAAATGCCTAAATGTATATATTAATTTGGTATTTGTACTTATGATTTACGTATTTTTATATGTGTGGATGCCTATTTTTGGTCTAAATTGGTTCCTTTCATAATACAGGTGCAAATGAAGCCTTGGGAAGCTCGACGACCGGATTTGAGAAGAAATCGACACCAAAAACACCATTTTAGTGCTCAGGTACTGTAGCAATAATGTAGCAGCACTGTAGCACAAAGACTTGATGAAGACACTAAGTCTGGAGTTTCATGCGGGCAACCATACGGGCGTGAAGGCCGCATGCAGTATTGCAACAATTTTACTGTAGCATTTCACTATAGCAACTTACACAAATTTCTGGGATTTTCAGGGCCCGTCTGCTGCCCGCATGCCAAGCCGCATGGCATCCCGAGAATGGTTTTTAATGGGCTTTTTAGGGCATTCTGAGGGAGGAAGAACTTAGCCTCTTGGACACCCATGACACGACCCTTTGCGTGTGTACCGCAAGTGCACGGGCTTGTCGAAGTAATAAAATACCCTGGTGAGTGGGTAGTCGAATCCACAAGGAATAGGGAGTTAAAATACGAGATTTCACTATTTAAGCTATGTGGAGTATGGAAAAGTAACAATAGAATCAATGAGTGACTTATGGAAGCAATTATAATAAAAGACAAGAAATTGAATAGAAAGATGGAAGATGAGAAAGTGCAAGTAAAAGAGAATAGAGAGGATCTAGCAATGGATGAAGTGGGGTATCCGGACAAGCTACCTCTAGGATCTATGCTTCTAGTGCAAGACTATGCTATTATACTTTCCTATTGATGTTAATTGAGTCGAGGAAATCCTTAGACTCACGGTCCCAAACCTAAGGACAACCGTGACTAACCCCGTCATTATGCCCCGGTATTAGGATTCACATCGACCCTTCACTCTATTGCTTGCACGACTAAGCCCCAGGGGAGTATATCTACCTAAACCTCACACTACACAGGATTGCATTAAGTTCTAGGGAGTCCTTTTGGTAAAACCTGTTCCTATGTGTAGTTCTAACCCTTTGGTCCAGGTGGAAGAACCCTAGTCTCGATTAAGCCCCAGTGCGTAGGATTCACTTCAACCCTTCACTCTATTACTCGCGTAACTAAGCCCCAGGGGAGTTTATCTACCTAGCACTTCACTCTATCTCAATCGCTAATTAACCAAGGAAACGGAGGTAGGGAGAAATCACACCGGAGGGGAAAGGGGATACATCGCTACCTCACAACTCTCCCTCTCAACCCTCTTCAATCTTAAGTAGTCTAACCCTATAGGAGTAGTCACACCTCCAAAGGATAACCTAGATTGCTCTCAACCCTAGTGTCACATCTAAGGGAAAACAATATCAAGATGAAATTAAGATTGAAACTCAATTTTTATTCATCAATAATGGAAAAACATAATAACAATGTCAAAGAAGCATAATAACCATAGAGTTTACAAGTCCGAATACCCATAAGGGGTTTAGCTCCTCATGGAGCTATACATGTTCATCAAAGTATGAAGGAAAGCACAAAGTAAAGACATCAATGAAAACCCCCTTGCGTATGGTGTGGCCGTGGTCGTGTGCGGCCGCCGGACGTCGGTGACGATGCCGATGATGAGCTCTAAACCTCCAAGAAATCCTCTCCATAACCCTAGCCGCACTCTCCAGAAGTTGGGGAGAAAGATAGGTCAAAAGATATTTTAAAAGTCTCCAAAATCGCTCTTTATATTGTTGAGTGTGGCTTTAAAAATCGGAGTTATCGGGACTTCACATGGCCGTGTGGAATTTCCACATGGGGCGTGTGAAGTTTTCGGCTTGCTGGAAAATTAATTCACACGGCCGTGTGGAATTTCCACACGCCCGAAGATGAACAGTAGCTTGCTACAGCATTGTCCCGAAACACTCCCGAATTCGTCATTCTTCATTGAGGCTATTGAATTGGGCACACAATCAACGGTAGATCGTGCCGATTGCTTCAAATCTCTTAATTGGTGAAGTTCTCCTTATTAGCATGAGTTGGACTTATTGTGAATGTGACTGCCTTTGGAGGTTGGCACACCCTCACAAGTCTCTATTCATGCCATGTTCCTTGCTTAGTCCAAGAATCTTCCCAACAATGGCGAACACGATCTAACTTCGTTCCTTTCCTTCACTTTATCTTCACAACCCTGCAATGCACAAAAGTAAACAAATGCACACTTTTTAGTGATAAAATCTGATTAAATTAATGCTCATTGCAAGATAATAAAGCTTTGCATTACTATAACACGAGCACTTATCAACTCACTTCACCATCTTTGGATCCGAGCTAGTAGAAGGTTTTGGAGGGCATTTTTGGGGAGAAAATGATGAGGAGAGTGAGATACGACGAGATCCACCCCTTTGATCATATTTTTGGAGGAAGAACAATGCGGGAAACCACCCCTTGAGTAGTGTCTTTGGAAGTCCATCTCCACTGGATTCAAGCGTCATTCGGCCTCTAATCTTTGAGGAAGTGTTCTTCATGTGTTATTTGTTTTTTTTTCATGTATTTCCTTATGTATTTTGTGATTATGAACAACTAAACCCTCAAGGTCACCGGATGTAGTTGAACTTTGGGGGTGAACTTGTGTTGTATTGATGCTTGACTTGTTTATTGCATTTGGGTTTGCTTAAATCCTTGTTTGGTGTATTTGAATGTACTGGTATGCATGAGAACTCGATATATCAATTTCTAGACTTTACTAGGTTGCATGACCATTGCCCTAGTATTAGGCTCACCAAACTTAGAAGGGATACATGTATGAATACGCCGTGACCATCAGGGTATTTGTACCCCTCCATTGTTAGGGTTGTCCTTGGTTGTGTTTCAACCCTAACTTGAGAAACCCACTATCCTTATTGCAATCGTACGAGGATTTGGGAGGAAAAGGTTCCGTATCCAATACTTGTACAGGGGTTAGCGACCAATCGTCGTGACCATCGGGTTGGTCTAATTTAGGGTTTCTTGGTCTAAACTTCCCATTTGCATGCTAATTAGGGCATCCCTCACACTTTAGTAGCCCCTTCGGTGATCCACATTCGTGACCAATTCCATGTCCTGTTCGTCCCTCGAGTATTGCCTTCATTGTAGAGCTTTTTACTAGAATTTGAGTTGTATTTTATAACTTTGTTGCAACACTCGAATTGGTAGGCCAAACAATCATACGAAGAGGAAATAAGGGTAGGTTCTCTGGCCCTTAGGAATACGACCCCCTCGTTCTTGCGTGAGGGGTATTACTTGGCGACCCTGTGCACTTGCGGGACAATCGCGTACCAAGTTTTTGGTGCCGTTGCCGGGAAACCACGAGAAATACTCAGAAAACTTGGACTTGGTTGATTTGGCCATTATTTCAATTTGATTACTTATCTTATTCTTGTTTTCATGTTTATATATTCAAATATCCATCTCTATAGTGGTATTTTCTTATTTTTCCTTCTTTGTATTGTCCAAATACTAAAAATTGTTCTTGTACATATTTCTTCTTTTCTCTGTAAATTATGGCTTTCACTAACAATTGGGTTGATAATTACTATTTACTGGATTCATATTTATCTTCCCCAAGTGAACATCAGGGTTGGGTGAGTTATACTTCAGTAATGAGCAGTTGATGAAGCAGTATGTTAATAACTTAGCCACTCCAACTCTCGAGAGTCTAAGGGTTCAAGCCTTCTTTAAGCAGTATATCGAGTTAGAAGGGGAACACCTCGTGACAAAATCTTGTATGCCGAATTGCCAACTCGAAGCTATTAGAGAAGAACTAAGTAGAGATTATGATAACCCATCAGAATTAATGAGGCTGGTTGAGGAAGAGGTAGATCAAACTTGTTCCAACAGTTCAGAAGAGATGGCCCATACACCAGGGAATGATTCAGTTATGGTTGAGGTTGAGGTTCAGAGTATGGAAGAGGATTTAAACTGTGGTATCTCATCAGAGGAAGAAAGCAGTGACGCTGAACAGTTTAATTTCAGGAATTATGGGAGGAAGAAGTCATCAATTGAGGAACCCCCAGAATTAGAGTTGAAACCTCTCCCTGAACCTCTAGAATATATGCCTTCTTAGAAGAAGGATCCAAACTTCCGATCATTGTTGCATCAGACTTAATAGTTGACCAGAAAGAGCGGCTCCTGAACGTGCTAAAGAAGCATAAAAAGGCGATCCTTGAAAATTTCTGACATTAAATGAATTACCCATCTTTCTGCACAACCAAAATTCTCATGGAAGATAATCACAAACCCAGGGTGATTCCCAAACGAAGGCTTAACCCTAACATGAAGGAGGTGATGAAGAATGAGGTTATTAAGTTGCTTGATGCCGGCATTATCTACCCCATCTCTAACAGTGCATGGGTAAGCCCAGTGCATGTTGTACCCAAGAAAAGAGGAATGACAGTTATCACCGATGAGAAAAATGAGCTTGTTCACACTTGGACAGTCACAGGCTGGAGGGTATACATAGATTACAGAAAACTGAATGATGTTACAAGGAAGGATCATTTCCTTCTACCTTTCATCGACCAAATGCTGGAGCGTTTAGCAGGGCACTCTTACTATTGCTTCCTAGATAGTTTCTCTGGCTACTTCCAAATTCCCATTGCCCCTAAAGACTAAGAGAAGACAACTTTCACTTGTCCGTACACCATTTTTGAATATCGCCGCATGCCTTTCAGGTTGTGTAAGGCACTGACACGACCTTTTGCGTGTGTACCACAAGTGCACGACCTTGTCGAAGTAATAAAATTACCCTGGTGAGTGGGTAGTCGAATCCACAGGGAATAGGGATTTAGAACACAAGAATTCACTATTTAGTTATGCGGTGTACGAAAAGAAATAATCAGAGTGATGAGTGAATTTATGGAAGCAATTAGAGTAAAAGATAAGAAAGTAAATAGAGATATGGAAGACAAGAGAAAAGCAAGTAGAAGTTAAAAGAGAAGACTAGCAATGGATGAAATAGGGTATCTTGACAAGCTACCTCTAGGACTTATGCTTCTAGTGCAAGACTATGTTATTATACTTTCCTATTGATGTTAATTGAGTCGAGGATATCCTTAAACTCACTGTCCCAAAACTTAAGGTCAACCATGACTAACCCCAACATTATGTCCCGGTATTAGGATTCACTACGACCCTTGACTCTCGTTGACCTGCCAACTAAGCCCCAGGGGAGTCTATCTTCCTAACCCTAACACTACGTGGGAGTGCTTTAAGCTCTAGGGATTCCTAGTGATAAAACATGTTCCTCTATGTAGTTCTAACCCTTTGGTCCAGGTGGAAGAACCCTAGTCTAGATTGAGCCCTAAAACTCTATCTCGACCACTAATTAATCCAAGGAAACGGAGGTAGGGAGAAATCACACCGGAAGGAAAAGGGGTACATTGCTATCTCACAACTCTCCCTCTCAACCCTCTTCAATTTTAAGTAGTCTAATCCTATAGGAGTTATCACACCTCCAAAGGATAACCTAGATTGTTCTCAACCCTAGTGTCACGGCTAAGGAAGAACAATAGCAAAAGATAATTAAAACTGAAACTCGAATTTATTCATCAATAATGGAAAAGCATAATAACAATGTCATAGAAACATAATGATCCTAGGGTTTTACAAGTCCGAATACCCATGAGGGGTTTAGCTCCTCATGGAGCTATACATGTTCATCAAAGTGTAAAATAAATTACAAAATAAGAACATCAATGAAAACCCCCTCGCGTATGATGTGGCCGTGGTCTTGTGCTGCCGTCGGACGTCGATGACGATGCCGATGGCGCGCTCCAAACCTCCACAAAGTCCTCTCCGAAACCCTAGCCACACTCCCCTGAAGTTTTAGAGAAAGATAGGTCAAAAGATATTCAAAACGTCTCCAAATCTGGCTTTTTATAGGCTGAGTGCGCCTTTAAATTTGAAGTTATCGGGGCTTCACATAGCCGTGTGGAATTTCCACACGCTCGTGTGAAGTTTCTGTCTTCCTGAAAAATTACTTTACACGGCCGTGTGGAATTTCCACACGCCCGTGTGAAGTCTCTGGCTTGCTGGAAAATAATTCACACAGCCGTGTGTTAATTCCACATGCCCATGTGAATTCTCTGGAAACCTAATCTTCGGCAGAAATGCACAGTAACTTGCTACAGTGAATTACTACAGTAACAAGCTACAATGCTGCTACAGTACCTCGCCGAAACGCTCCCGAATGCGTTGTTCTTCATCGAGGCCATTGAATTGGGCACACAATAAATGGTAGATCGTGCCGATTGCTTCAAGTCTACTTTTTGGTGAAGTTCTCCTAGGCTACACGAGTTAGACTTGTTGTGAATGTGACTGCCTTTGTGCCCCTCCAAAGGAGGTTGGCACACACTCACAAGTCCAAGCTCGTGCCTTGTTCCTTGCTTGGTCCGAAAACCTCCCAACAACGGCGAACATGACCTAACTTCGTTCCTAACTTTGTTCTTCTTTTCCAACTTGGCTCCACAAACCTATAATGCACAAGAATACACAATTGCACGCTATTTAGTGATAAAATCTGATAAAAGGTATGCTTATTGTAAGATAATAACACTTCGCGTTACTATAACACAAGCACTTATCATGCACCGCCTACATTTCAAAGGTGCAAGTTGGCAATATTTGAAGATATGGTGGAAGACATGATAAGTGCTCGTGTATAAGTAAGACGAAATATACTTTTCTTACATTGAGCATTATTTTTATCAGGTTTTATCATTAATTCATGTTCTTTTGCTTATTCAAGGTTGTGAAGAAGAATTGAAAGGAAAGAAGCAAAAATAGGTTATGGACTCACTAGTTGAGAAGACTCTTGACTAAGCAAGGATCAAGGCACAAGTTGTAGACATGTGAGTATTTGCCAATCTCCAAAGTACTCAAGGATTATACAATTTGGAGGGGCACAAAGGCAGTCACACTCATATAGTCCAACTTGTGTAGCATCGAAGAGCTTCATCAATGTGTTGAAAGCAAGAGGCGACATGATCTACCACGTGTTGTGTGCCCAACTTAGCGGCCTCGATGAAGAAACAAGTCGGGAGCAACTTTGGAGTGAGTACTATAGCAAGTTACTGTTCATAGCGCTCCGAAATTCAAAATTCCAGAGAATCCATACGGGCGTGTGGAAATTCCACACGGCTATGTGGATAACCAATTCTAGCTATATAAATACCGTGATTTGATTTATTTCAAGGGATTTTTTTATCCATCTTTCGCCGAACTTTCAGGGAGAGCGTGGCTAGGGTTTGGAGAAGTTTTTGCAAGGCTTTTAGTGAGGTTCTATGGCATCGACATCGAGTTCCTTTGGAGGAGAACTATTGGGGGATCTTTCGTCGGCATCGATTCGGTGAGGTGTGCCCTAGGTTTGACAAGGGAACCTTCGGAGAAGACAAGGCGGCTCCTCAAGACTATCGATACGGACTACAAAGGGGTTTTCTTTATGGTTTTTATGCATGTGGTTTCAAACTCTTTGTTGATTTTGTATTATTCCATGGAGAGTTAAACCCCTAATGGGTGCTTGGACTTGTAAACCCTAGGATGACTTTGTTTCGTTGACTTTTATTATGCTTTTTTAATTGATGATTTTAATTGAGTTTCAATCTTGAATGTTAATTACATGATTTTCCCTTAGATGTGACACTAGGGTTGAGAATCAATCTAGGTAATCCTTTGAAGGTATGACAACTTCATTAGGGTTAGACTAAGAAAGATTTAAGAAGGTCGAGAGGGTCAGTCGAGAGTAGCGAAATGTCCCCTTTTCCTTTTGACGTGATTTATCCTACCTCCACGTTCCAAGAGTTTTTTGTGGTTACGATAGAGTAAAGTACTAAGAGATGAACTCCACTAAGGCTTAGTTGCGCAAGCAGCAGAGTGAAGTGTTGTAGTGAATCTTAGTCCTGGGGCTTAATTGTGGTTAGGGTTCTTTCGCCTGGACCAAAGGGTTAGAACTATATTAGGGAATAGGGTTTATCACTTAGAATCCCCAGAACCCAAAGCAGTCCCACACAGTGTGAGGTGTTGAGAGTATCCTTTTCCACCGGGGCACAGTGTAGAGGGCTAGTCACGGTTGACCTTAGGTTTGGGACCGTGTGTCTTTGGATTTCCATGACTCATTAAACATTAATTAGGAGGTATAATATTAGTCTTGCACTTGAAATAATTGTCCTAGGGTGAGTATTGTCTGGGTGCCCCATCTTCCTATTGATTACCTTTCTTTACTTTCATTACTCTTCTTGTGTTCTTTTATTTTCTTTTGCATTCAAATATTGATTTCCATTACCATCAATTTTCCTTATAGCTAAATAGTGATAACTATTGTTTCTAAACACTATTCCCTATGGATACGACTACCCACTCACCAGGGTAAATATTATTACTGCGATGACTCGTGCACTTGCTGAACACTCATGCAAGGGGTGTGTCAAGACATCATGGAAATATTTATGGATGACTTCTCAATCTTTGGTGATTCATTTGAGTTATACCTCAGAAATCTTGAACGGGTCATGTGCAGGTGCGAGGAGACAAATTTAGTACTCCAGTTGGAAAAATGCCACTTCATGGTCGGGGAAGGCTAGCGCTTGGGCATAAAATTTCATAGAAGGGAATTGAAGTGGATAGGGTGAAGGTCGCAACCATCAAGAAACTCCCTCCTCCTATTTCACAGAAAGTAATCAGAAGCTTTTTGGGACACACTGGGTTTTATAGGAGATTCGTGAAGGGCTTTTCTTCAATTGCTCGACCACTGACAAAAATACTTAAAAAGGACTCCCCTTTTGAGTTTAATGAAGATTGCATGAATGTTTTTCTCACCCTAAAAAATAGACTTGTGGAAGCACCAATCATGGTCTCCTTGGACTGGAAATTGCCATTCGAATTAATGTGTGATGCGAGTTATTTTACAGTGGGAACTGTGCTTGGGAAACGATGAGGCAACCACATCCACCCTATCTATCACGCAAGCAAAACCCTAAACAACGCTCAAGAGAATTATACTACTACTGAGAAAGAAATGCTTGTAGTCGTTTTTGCATTCGACAAATTCAGGTCATATTTGGTGCTATCTAAGGTGACTATGTACATGGATCATTTGGCACTGAAGTATTTGTTGAACATGTCAGATGCCAAGCCTCGACTGATCCATTGGGTTCTGTTATTATAAGAGTTTGATTTGGAAATAAGAGACAAAAAAGGGGCAGAAAACTTAGCTGCAGATCACACGCCTCGAAGGCCCCATGAAGATGTCTTGCAAAAAGGGAGAGATAAATGACACATTTCCTTGGGAACAATTTTGCATTATTCAAGTGGTTGAGGAAGATGAGACTCTATGGTTTGCTAACTTCGTGAATTATTTGGTAGCAAAAGCATTTCCAAAGTAGCTTATATATCAATAAAGAAAGAAATTCTTTGCCGACCTAAAGCACTATATCTAGGAAGACCCATGCCTTTTCAGGATGTGTGCTGATCAGATTGTTAGGAGGTGCATCTCAAGGGGAGAAGGGTGTGACATTCTAATGCACTGTCACTTCGTTCCAATAAGGGGTCACTACAGTGGAAACAGGACAGCAAAAAACCCTCAATGCAGGATTCTACTGCCCCACTATATTCCAAGATGCATAAACAATTGTGCAATATTGCAATAGGTGTCAAAGAACCGGTAACATATCAAAAAAAGAAGAAATGCTGCAAACTTGGAACCAAGCATATGAGGTCTTTGATGTGTGGGGGTTCGACTTCATGGGCCCATTCCCTAGTTCCCAAGGTAACAAGTTTATTCTGGTGGCAGTTGATTATGTTTCCAAGTAGATGGAGGCACAAGCTTTCTCGTCCTGTGATGCAAGAGTGGTAGTAAAATTTCTAAAAAATCCTTTTCTCCCGATTCAGTACACCAAGGATGATTATAAGTGACCGAGGCACCCATTTCTGCAACTCTCAGCTTGATAAAGTTCTGAAATGGTATGAGGTATCTCATAGAACGTCGACTGCATATCACCCTTAGACTAGTGGCCAGGTTGAGGTGTCGAATAAGGAATTGAAGCGTATCTTGGAGAAAACAGTCAACCATCACCGGAAGGATTGGGCAGATCAGCTTGATGACGCACTTTGGGTATACAAAACAGCTTATAATATACCTATTGTAGCAACACCTTATAGATTGGTCTATAGGAAAGCATGTCATCTACCCTTTGAATTGGAACATAAGGCTTATTAGGCCATAAAGCAATTAAACTTCGACCCTTATATGAGTGGCCACAAGAGAAAGTTTCAATTAAATGAGTTAGATGAATGGCGAGCCATGGCATATGGAAATTTTGTGCGCTATAAGGAGAAGATGAAAGAGCACCATGACCGGCATATCAAGCAAGCTAAATGCTTTCAAGAAGGGGATCAAGTGTTACTTTTCAACTCCAGGCTAAAACTTTTCCCAAGGAAATTGAAATCCATATGGCACGGACCATATACAGTTTCACAAGTATATCCCCATGGAACCGTCGAGATAAGTCATCTGGAAAAGGGGACATTCAAGGTTAATGGTCACCGGTTGAAGCATTATTTCCCATGTGGTAACCCTTCGCTAAAGAATGGAGGTAACTTGACTTCCTTTGACCCTCCGTGAAGTTGAGGTAAGACACGTCGAGCTAAAGACATTAAAAAAATGCTTCTTGGGAGGCAACCCAAGCATTTAAATTCTTTGCACTTGTGTTTTTCATTTTTTTTTTTTTTTGGTTTGTGTGGTTGTGTGTTTTCATACTTTTGGTGTATATGGTTGCTCGAGAGTTCTTTGTTTTCAACTGTGTGCCTGTGGTTATTTAGTCATCTTCTTAGTTTATTTGCTCATGTTCTTCCATGGTTGTTGTGAGTTCTTGGGATTATCATTCATCATGGCACATAGAACTTCATGATTTTGGTGTTTATAGGTGAATTTGGCTTTGTTTTTACGTGTTTTAAGCTTGTTAGGATGAGGACTTTGTAGAAAAACTGAAAAATGCCCATTTGTTGACCGCATGAGTGGTCTAGATACCATCCAGAGACTTATGCGGCCATCCATGCAGCCGCATGGATGGCCACATGGCATCCAAAAACTCATGCGGCCATCCATAGGGCAACATGGATGTCCGCATGGTTGGCCGACCCACCTTATATCCCTCATCTTCTCACTCTTCCACTATTCACTCCATTTTCTATCTTCTTCTCCTCTTTTCCTATTCATTTCTCCACCATTTTTCTTCATTCTTTTTGCATCAAAACATTCTCCTCAACCTAAGAAACAATTTTTTGGAAAGATTTTAAGGTTTTATCGACGTTTTAGCCGAGTTTCACTTCATCTTCTTCAAGGTGCTCTAACCTAAGGTAAACTTCCTATCTCACTCATTCTATGCTTTTCTTTTCTTGTATATTTGGGTTGAAAGCTCTGTGGAATATGATGTGAATGCCTCTTGTGATTGTTTAGCTTGAATCCAAAGCTTCGTAAATTTTGATTACTACTTTCAAAGAAGAAACTCTTGCAAAATTTTCTCAAAGTTACTGTAGAAATACATAAATTTCAGCCCTTTACTTCATTATGCATTATTTTCACCAATTTTTCCTTTAATGGTGCTTGTATTGTCTTGTAGGGATGCCGACCAAGCACTTGGTCTCCAAGCGAGCTAGGAGAAGCCCTCCACTGCCTTTAATGAGCCAAGGTTTACAAATGAAGCCCATAAGACAAGATATGCCTTATTGTGAAGAAAGGGATTCGACACCATTCGAAGGATCGATTGGGAGGCTTTGAAGACTTTGGTCTTAGACAATACTGTCCATGAATAAATCTATTATGGTGGGTGGGACAAGGTGTTTGAAATTGAAGAATCCACCTATATAGAACTAACTTTGGAGGTATTGAGTACAATAGAGGTGGCTGACCATTTCCCTTTCACTCGTCAAGCAAGCTCCATATCTTTTAGGGCATTTGGCAAGAAGCACGGATTGTCTCAAGATCAGCTTGGTGTGTTCCTGGGGCTTTACATAGAAGAGGCTACTCAAACTCTTGAGTTTGATGGAGCGAGCGCGCAACAAGCTAAAGATTGAGCATGCGACTCCCCTAGCCACAAGTGCACTGGTCGTCAAGTAATAACCTCTCGCGCGAGTACGAGAGGGTCGTATTTCCAAGGGCCCTAAGATTTGCTATTACTTTTTCCTAGGTATCACTATCTAGTCTACCAAATCAAGAGTTGTAGTATAAAACACAATTACGAAAATAAATAAAAGAAAAACTATAAACAAAATGAACTAAGGCACACCATACAAGCAATCTAAGGAGCAAGTAACAATGAGAACTAGAGGCCTCAGGTGAGGATCGCCTAGGGAGAAGAACAAGTATGGATGAATTTAGGGAATTGAGTGCTAAGTTGGCCAGGTTTGATCTGCCAGACTCAGAAGTCGACTACCTCGGAACCTCTGTGGTGTAGCCCTTATCCAATACAGGTTCCTCTATCCAGAAGATACCCCTATGATGTCTTTGGGAACAAGGAGTCTTGGTTAGGGTAATTCTAATGCTCGCTTTCAGCTAAAATTACCCTAACCTCACGGGGAGCTACTGGCACCTAGAAACTCTAGCGTACTGGCACATTGAATCCCCTTTCAATCATTGTGCGACCTAATACATGCAAGCATCTTGTCATACATATACAATTCATGAATCAAAACCTACGGAATCCATTCATTATAGGTTGAACATCAAAATAATAGATTGAAATCAAACAAACATGCTAACAATCATTTATAAACAAAAATCATCATCCATACAAGTTCTTCTCCCAAGGTTCACCCGAAGCACGGTGGCCTTGGGAGTCTAGTTCCATATCAAAAGAGAGAATACACAAAATAATCAATGAAAATGCTCATAAAAAACTCTCTCAGATGTAGGGTAGGAGGTGGTGATGAAGGCTTGCCAAATCTACGCCGTCGACCTCCTTGATGTGTTCCTTGAGTACAACCTTCTTCTTCCCTTGAGTTTTGCTCTTCAAATCGCTTCTCCAATTCAGTGATGATGATAGAGAATGAAGGAGATGATGGTGGAGAAGGATGGAGAAGGATGGAGGAGATGGTGGCCAAAGATCCCTCCAAACAAGCCCTAGGTTCCCATTTAAAGCATTCCACAACAAGATCAGCCTGTGTATGTGTGGGTGGTGTGCGGGCCGCACATAACCCGCACATCATTTTGTCTCCTATGTGTAGGCCGCACACTGCTACAGTGAAATTAGTACAGTGAAATTACTATAGTAACCACTACTAAAGTGAACGGTGCTTGAAAATCCACTCTTTTTGCCCAAAACCTAAATTTGTGTGTGAGCTTCAATAAATTCTTCGATTTATGCCAAAAAACCTGAATATGCATGAAAGTGTATAAAATATATATAATAAAAGTGATGTATTTAGACACTTATCAGAGTTTAAAAGCTTGACTCGAGATTTTCCATACCTTGTCACACATGAATCGTTTTGGAGGTCCATTGGCTACTCAATGAAGAAAAAGGCCTCCCAAATTTCAAACCCTACCTACAGATATATCTAGGCCTTATTGTCTAGAAGCATTGGGGGTCAATCAAATTCCACTAGGGTAGTCACGTGCACTAACTTGCTGATGCTCTATAGCATTGTTGAATGCTACCCTATACACTTGGGCCATCTTTTTGCCGAGCTTCTTGCACATTAGGGGACTTCGATTTGCCTTGGGGTTATATTTGTCGGACCATACATCATGCGCATGATTAGAGGCTTAGGGATGACTGAGCTTACCCGAGGCATGACAATTGCGGGTTCCATCTCTACTGGGATAGTTGAGAGATAAGGGGCCACTTATCGCCTCAAACGGCGTGGAGGAAGGAATGCCCCTGAACTTGAGCCAGAATCTAGAGTTAGTCAATCTTCACTTGAGGCAAGGTTTGAGGAGTTTCGCATTGAGGTCCGCCAGCAGCTGCAGATTCTTGAGAAGGGAAAGAGAGAGTTAGCTGCATCACAAAGCTACATCGAGAGCAGCGTGGCTGAGGTCCTATCATATCTATGCAACTCGTCATCGTCAGTTGGTACTTCCTCTATAGCCACCATGTGCATGGCATCATCACTCTTATTAGATCCCTAGGCTCATGGCACAGCTGTTTATCTTTGATTTCATATTTGATTTTATATTGTTCCATGGAGAGCTTAACCCCTAGTTGGACTTATAAACCCTAGGATGATTTTGCTTCATTGACTTCTATTATATTTCCTTTAATTGATGTTTTAATTGAGTTTCAATCTTGTGTGTTTATTGATTTTATTTTCCCTTAGAGTAACACTAGGGTTGGGAATTTATCTAGGCAATCCTTCTAAATGAGTGACACTTCATTAGGGTTAGACTTAGCAAGGTTGAAGAGGGTTGAGAGGGCGAGTCAAGAGGTAGCGGAACGTCCCCTTTCCCCTCTGATGTGATTTATCCTACCTCTATGGTCCAAGAGTTCTTTGTAGTCATGATATAGTGAAGTGCTAAAAGACAAACTCCACTGGGGCTTAGTTGCGCGAGCAATAGAGTAAAGTGTTAAGTAATCTTTAGTCCTGGGGCTTAATTGTGATTAGGGATCTTTCGCCTGGATCAAAGGGTTAGATCTAAGTTTGGGAATAGGGTTCATCACTTGGAATCCCTAGAGCTTCAAGTAGTCCCACACAGTGTGAGATGTTGAGAGTACCCCTTTCAGCCGGGGCATAGCATCGAGGGCTAGTCACGGTTAACCTTAGGTTTGGGACCATGTGTCTTTGGATTTCCATGACTAATTAAAGTTCAATTATGAGGCATAATATTAGTCTTGCATTTGAAACAATAGTCCTACGGTGAGCATTGTCCTGGTACCTCATTTTATTATTGTTTACCTCTCTTTAATTATTTTGCCTTCTCTTTTCTCTTTTGCTTTTCTTTGCATTAATATATTAAACTCCCTCATATTTGATTTTCACTCTAGATTAATAGCAATACTTCTTATTTCTGAGCATCTATTCCCTGTGGATTCGACTACCCACTCACCGAGGTATTTGTATTACTTCGACAACCCATGCACTTGCGGTATACACATGCAAGGGGTGTATTATGGAACTTCAATGGAAAAGAAGCATACAATAAAATAATTGAGGCAAATGAAATTTCTGATGAAAATATTGCATTGGTGCTAGTGCTTATGGTATTATCTATAAAGCAAAACTATCATCGAAGGAGTCATTTGCTATTAGGAAAATTCAGAAAATAGAATATCAGATAGACGAGTAAACTTTCAAAAATGGAATAGAAGGTATTCTTAATTCACCCTTCTTAGTAGATTGTACATACAGAACATATAAGATTACCAATTGTAGCTTTGCTATTTGAAAAAACAAACACATAAAACAAGAATTAGTTCAAACTATAACAATAATGATAGCACCATAGTAACTAGCCAAAAATCAAGAATAAAAGACAGTAAGAACTTCATAGTGTGCCCATTCAACACAAAGTAAACATAATGGATTAGAGCAAATAACCATAATTATAACAACAACAACAACAACAACAACAACAACAACAACAACAATAACAACAACAACAACAAATGAAGGTAGTAAGTGTATTGTCAAGAGGAGAAAAAAAACATAAAAAAATATATATAAAAATGCACAAGATAAGAAAGAGAAAAAAATTAACATATGACAAGATAAATATGTGATAAAACAATTATATGAAAAATTGAAGACAAAAGGGTAAAACATCAAGAGAATTAGTTAGAAGATAACAAACTAAATCACTAGCCAACTACTAGATAGGAGCATCAACCAAGCTAATCAACACCTTTGCAAGGAAAATAAGGATTTAGCTTACAGGGTTGATGAAAAAAGTAAAGATAGCACAATAAAAAAAAGTAGAAAAATGTTAAATCCTTGTTAATGAAGAGGGAAAAAAAATACAAACCCTCAAACAAAATAGATCTAGGACCAACTTTGTTAAAAGGGACAAATCAATCAACAATCAAGATATGGAGACCTAAACCTGAAACCCACAAAAGAATCAAGTGAAAATAGCATCCATAATCAAGATTAAACATCTTATGAGATAGCTCTGGCTAAAAACAAAAAATAGGAACAAAATGACCTTGCACACAAACTAGATCTGGTGAAATTGATGATTGTGGAAGAAGAGGGAAGTGACCTTACAATGAAAAGAAAACTGGTGGCTATCAACCAAGAAGACGGTGAGGATCGAGAAAGGTGGAAAATGTGGACGGTTGATAAATGCCTAAATGTGTGGATTTTATGTGTATTTATGTTGTACTATTCATGTATAAATTGATGATTCGATGTCGTTTTTGTGGTTTAATTGGTCTATTCGTGTTACAGACCTCAAGGATGCCCAGGTTAGCTCGATAACACAAATGAGAAAGAAAACAACACCGAAAATGATATTTTAGAGACCCGGGTACAATAGAAGCATTGTAGCACGAAGGAGTTAGGAAACAACAAAGTCTCAGGTTTCGTTGATGGGTTTTCTAACAGCCATGAAGACACCTATAAACTAGTTGAAGAATGCGTAGTTCATTGTAGCTGTTATTGTAGCACATTACAGAATTTTTGGAGAAATATCGAGGCTCTTACGAGTTCCTTCACGCCCATGAACAGGCTATGAAGCTAACGCAAGAAGGTCTTTAAAGGGGTTTTTTAGGGATTTTTGAGGCATTATCTCCACCTCCTCACATCACTCACTCCTATCTCCAAATTTGGTGTAAAATAAGCTCAAGAAGACATCCTTAGGAGTGGAAATCGAAGGAAGAAGTAAGATTCGACAAGATCTCTCTTCATCTCCTATTGTAGAAGCTTGTAAAGGGCAAGGAAGCCACCCATTTGGTGGTGTCGTTGGAAGCTCTCCATGGCTTGTTCCTTCACATTCATTACTTGAGGAAGTTTGATAAGTGCTTGTGTTATAGTACCGCGAAGCGTTATTATCTTACATTGAGCATACCTTTTATCAGTTTTTATCACTAAATGGAGTGCATTTGTGTGTTCTTGTGCATTGAAGGTTTGTGAAGCTAAATTGGAGAAGAAGAACGAAATTAGGTCGTATTCACCGATGTTGGGAAGTTTTTGAATAAACAAGGAACAAGGCACGAGCTTGGACTTGTGAGTGTGTGCCAACCTCCTTTGGAGGGACACAAAGGCAATCACATTCACAACAAGTCTAACTCGTGTGGCTTAGGAGAACTTCACCAAGAAGGAGACTTGAAGCAATCGGCATGATCTACCATTGATTGTGTGCCCAATTCAATGGCCTCGATGAAGAATGACGGATTCGGGAGCGTTTCGGGTGAGTACTGTAGCAGTACTATAGCTTGTTACCGTAGCAAAACATTGTAGAATTCTAGAGAATTCACACGGGCATGTGGAATTAACACATGGCCGTGTGAATTAATTTTTCAGCAGACAGAAACTTCACACGGCCGTGTGAAGCCCCCGATAAGTCAAATTTTAAAGCCGCGATTCAACATTATAAAAGGCGATTTTGGAGACCTTTTGGGAGATCTTTTGACCTATCTTTCTCTTCAACTTGGGGAGTGCGGCTAGGGTTTCGGAGAGGATTTCATGGAGGTTTAGCGCGCGTCATCGGCATCGTCACCGACGTTCGACGGCCGCACAAGACCACGGCCACACCATACGCAAGGGGGTTTTCATTGATGTCCTTATTTTGTGCTTTCTTTCATACATTGATGAACATGTATAGCTCCATGAGGAGCTAAACCCCTTAAGGGTATTCGGACTTGTAAACTCTAGGGTTATTATGTTTCTTTGACATTGTTATTATGCTTTTCCATTATTGATGAATAAAATTGAGTTTCAATCTTAATTTCATCTTGTTAATGTTTTCTCTTAGATGTGACACTAGGATTGAGAACAATTTAGGTTGCCTTTTGGAGGTGTGACAACTCCTTAGGGTTAGACCACTTAAGATTGAAGAGGGTTGAGAGGGAGAGTTGTGAGGTAGTGATGTACCCCTTTCCCCTCCGACATGGTTTCTCCCTACCTCCGTTTCCTTGATTTCATAGCGGTCGAAATAGAGTGAAGTGCTAGGCAGATAAACTCCCCTGGGGCTTAGTTACGCAAGTAACAGAGTGAATGGTTGAAGTGAATCCTATGCATTGGGGCTTAGTCTAGACTAGGGTTCTTCCACCTGGACCAAAGGGTTAGAACTACACATAGGAATAGGTTTCACCATTAGGAATCCCTAGAGCTTAAAGCAATCCCACGTAGTGTGAGGTTTAGGTAGATATACTCCCCTGGGGCTTAGTCGTGCGAGCGATAGAGTGAAGGGTGACGTGAATCCTAATACCGGGGCATAGTGTTGGGGTTAGTCACGGTTGTCCTTAGGTTTGGGACCGTGAGTCTTAGGATATCCTCGGCTCGATTAAACATCAATAGGAAAGTATAATAGCATAGTCCTGTACTAGAAGCATAGACCCTAGAGGTAGCTTGTCCGGATGCCCTATTTCATTCATTACTAGTCCTCTCTATTCTCTTTTACTTGCACTCTCTCATCTTCCATCTTTCTATTTAATTTCTCGTCTTTTAGTATAATTGTTTCCATAATTCACTCATCGAATCAATTGATCACTTTTCCGTACTTCGCATAGTTTTAATAGTGAAATCTCGTATTCTAACTCCCTATTCCCTGTGGATTCGACTACCCTCTCACCGGGGTAACTTTTATTACTTCGACAAACCCTTGCACTTGCGGGATACACGCAAGGGGTCGTGTCAGAGTTCTATGTTGCTTTATTAGGTTGTTTTTATGTATTTGAGCATGTCTTTTGTTAGCATGAACAACTAAACCCCAAGGTCACCGGATGTTGGTGAACCTTGGGTGTGAACTTATGTAGTTGGATGATTTGATCTATTTTACTACAATTGGTGTGTTTGAGATTCAATCCTGGTGTACTTTGATGTATTGGTATATGATAAACATCTAAATGTACAAATTTTATACATATGTGTGCACATGATTAATGTATTTTATTGATGAACCAATGCACTTTTTATGGTTTAATAGTTTAATTTCATGTTTTAGGCACAAAGGAAGACTAGGTGAGTTCAATAACACAATTTTAGAAGAAATCGATGCCTAAAATAGTGTTTTAGGGCCATGGCACTGTAGCAACCTGAAGCATGAAGACTTTGGAAAATTTCTAAGTCTGGAAATCCTTACGGGCAACCTCATGGCCGTGAAGATGACTGCAAAAAATTCAGAGAGCAGCAGCATTGTAGCAGATTTACTGTAGCTGTTTTGTTGTAGTAGTACTCTATCAACTTACTGAAATTCTCGGCCCATTTCCTGAGCATCCCCACAGCTAGTATATTAACCATTAAGCCACCCTAAGCTACCCTGAGATCACCTTTAAAAGGGGGGTTAGGTCATCTTGGAAGGGGTCTTTAGAAACCTCTTCTTCTCCACCACCATCTAGGGTTTAATCCAGGCTGGAGAAGGCATTTTTGAGGAGCAAATCGAAGGGAGAAGAAGATCACACTCAAGGGAGAGCATCTAAGAGTTCTTCGGTGCCGATCCGCGGATTCCCATCACCATCTTCTAGTCTTCATCTTAGGGGAGTTGTTATGAGCTTTATCTTGTATCTCTTGTTCTCTATACTTTTTCCTTTGTTGATGATGAACTAGACTCCCATGGTCACTGGGCATCCGGTGAACCTTGGGATGAACTTGCTTGTATGGATGTTGTGATCCACATTTATGGTATTTGGTTTGATTTGTAGTTTAAGATTGGTACACTTTGACGTATTTGGTATACATGAGAACTCTATGTATCTATTTCTAGGTTATTCTAGGTTGCTTGACCATCTCCCTAGTATTAGACACACCAAGCTTGGAAGGAATACATGTACAAATACGCCATGACCATCCGGTATTCTGTACCTCTCCGGTATTAGTGCCTAGTTTGTGTTTCAACCCGAATTTGAGAATCCTGTACTTTTATTACAATCGTAGGAGGATTTGGTCGGAAGAAATTCTATATCAATACTCTTACCAGATTAGGGGTCAATTACTGTGATTATCGGGTTGGCCTATCTTAGCATTCTCTCGGCCCAAACCACCATCACTTGTGTAATTATAGCATCCTTCAAGCTTAAGTAGTCCCGAGAGGATCCTCGCTCGGGGGCCTCATTCTTTCATTGCCAATTGTTTCCTTAATGTGTTCATATGGTGTGCCTTAGTCCACTTGTTTATAGCTTACTCTTTTATTAGTTTTTCTTATTTTGCTTTTGGTAGATTAGACACTATCGTCTAGGGTGAAGTAATAGCAGCTCTTGGGACCCCAGGGAATATGACCCCCTCATGCTTACGTGAGGGGTATTACTTGGCGACCCTGTGCACTTGCAGGACATTGATCAAGTGTTTGGTGACATTGCCGGGGAGCTCCAAGAATGCTAGGTAAACCTTTAGCTTACTGCTATAGTAATTTATCGTTATCGTTGTAAATATTTGTCTTTGTATGCGTCTTTTACAATTTTGTGCATATTTATTTATTTTCCTTCTTTCGTGTTTTCTTTGATAGCTTATTTTTGTTAGTTTTGTTTATTTACATAGGGCCATGGACATCGAAAAAAAACTTTTGGTAGCAAAGATTTATGCACTTGAGAAGCGGATGGCCATGGACTTTCAAAAAAACATGTTGGCCGCAAAAATCTATGCTCTTGAGAAGAAGATGGAAAATTTCTTTGCCATGAAAGCAATCCCAAGCAATCCACAACAATTAAGTTCACCACAACCCCAAGTTCCCCAATTTCAGCCCCAACAACAACAAGAAAGAAAATACACCACTGAAGATGTTCTAGTAAAGTTTATGATCACAAGGAGGCAAGGTTTGTAAGGGTAAACAATCGACTTGATGAGCTTGGTACAGTACTAAGGAGTGTTCTTATGTTGATCTAAGCACTTGAGAACCAAGTCGGGCAACTTGTTAGGGCAAATTCCGAGCCTTCTTCGAGTAGCCCATTGAGCAATATCAAAAATAACCCAAGTAAAACCTTGAAGGATGTCAATCTTAGTGGTGAGAAACAAGTAGAGGCGGTGGCCGAAGAAAGCCTAAATGTCATAGAAGATGGGGTAAAGCAAGACAATGCGAATAACATTATGGGCATGGAAAAATGTGAGGAAGTGGAAGAAGCTCAATCGACCACAATTGAAGAAGCCACTTGCCTCAACATTGATCATTCCATAAATCTACCCATTTTGGTCAAGTGCACTAGAAAAATTCTAAGAATTGTATTTAAAGATGTGGGTAGAAGCTAAGGTCATCTTTGAACCCACTAATGCCGGTCTTGGACAATTCCCAACCAAAATTTTTTCCTTGGCGGCCCAAGCAAATTTCATGGGCAATTGAAGTTCATCACAACAAGGTTGAGAAAAAAAATTGTGGATAAGATGTTAAAGCCTGCAATTGATCCACATATGCAAAGCTTGACAAGTTCTCAACCAAACTTGTTCCCCTGGTGACCCAAACAACACTTATGGGTAGTTCAAGGCAATTTGACATGGGTTAAGAAAGAAAATGCTGGTAGGAGATTGAAACCCTCCAAGGACCCGTCCATGCCGAGCTTAAATAATTCTCGACCAAACCTTTTTCCATGGAGGCCTAAGCAACTTTGTGGTGGGGTACTCAAAGGAATTTTTGCCGGGACCAAAGAAGAAGCGAGGAGGAAGCTTAAGCCATCTAAGGAGTCACCCAAGTTTAAATTGCACAACTCCCTACCCAAGCTTTTTCCATGGAGGCCACAAGGTGACTCATGCATGACCTCCAAATTTGCATCATCCCAGAAGGTATGTTTCGTATTTCTTGGTAGTTCTTATGCCACTTCTAGCTGGAAAGAACAAACCATTTTCAAGCCTCCCAAAGGTAAGAAAGAGGTACGTCGAGTTAATGACGTTAAGCAAGCGCTTTTTGGGAGGCAACCCAAGCTTTTAAATTCATGTTCTTTCAATCTCCATATTCTAGAGTGTGATAGATTGTTGGTTTGTTGTATTTTCTTTACTTGTTATTGTTTGAATGTTGGTTTGTTTATTTGTTTTTTGAGTTGAATCCAAGCTTGTTCTTGAATTTCTAGGTTTTGTCCTTTGATTTTATGCCATTTAGAGAGGGAGAAAATGTGCTCAAGTTTATGTTGAAATCATTGGTGCATTGATTGTGATTAAGTTGCAAGGGAGAAAATGTGTATAAGCCGAACTTTCCAGGTCTTGCGTGTAGTAAGTACTGTAGCAGTTACTATTCATAATGCATAGGAAATCCAATTCTAGAGAATCCACACGGGCGTGTGGAAATTTCACATGGCCGTGTGGATGCCCGATTTCAACCTTATAAATACCGCGATTTGAGATTTATTTGGGGATCTTTTTCCTATCTTGCGCCCAACTTTCTGGGAGAGCACAGTTAGGGTTTGGAGAGGTTTTTGCAAGGCTTTTGGAGTGGTTCTATGGCATCAACATCGAGTTCCTTTGGAGGAGAACTATTGGGGGAGCTTTCATCGACATTGATTCGGCGATGTATGCCCTAGGTTTGACAAGGGAACCTTTGGAGAAGATGAGGTGGCTCCATAAGACCATCGATACGGACTACGAGGGTGTTATCTTTATGGTTTACATGTATATAACTTTGATTTCATTATTGATTTTGTATTGCTCCATGGAGAGTTAAACCCCTAGTGAGTGCTTGGACTTGTAAACCCTAGGATGATTTTGTTTAATTGACTTTTATTGTGCTTATTTAATTGATGATTTAATTGAGTTTCAATCTTGAATGATTATTGTGTTGATTTTCGCTTAGATGTGATACTAGGGTTAAGAATCCATCTAGGTAATCCATTGAAGATGTGACAACTTCATTAGGGCTAGACTAAGCAAGATTGAAGAGGGTCGAGAGGGTGAGTCGAGAGGTAGCGGAACGTCCCCTTTCCCTTCCGACGTGATTTATCCTACCTCCACGTTCCAAGAGTTCATTGCTGTCACAATATAGTGAAGTGCTAAGAGATGAACTCCACTTCAGTGTAAAATTCACTGAAGTGGGACTAGTTATATTTTCACTTCCTGAACTGCATCAAATCATTCAGTGTTTGTCATAGACCTTTACTTTTTGCCACCTTTCAAGAAATACATGCCAAATGGTCTTATTAACTTTATCAAAGATGTAGTTGTTAAAACCAAAACCAGTCTACATAGGGATACAGGTTTATCTTGTGAGGCTTTGCAACTATTCCTAGAAGAACTTCAATAATGGATGACTTTGATATATGGTTAGTGAAACTTTGTGGTTTCTAATGGCCCTTAACTAGAGTACAAACTACACACAACTAATAAATACCAAAACTATAACCAAACAAGCCATGTACCCAATTGTTTGTTGATAAGTGCTTGTGTTATAGTACCGCGAAGCGTTATTATCTTACATTGAGCATATCTTTTATTAGATTTTATCATTAAATAGCGTGCATTTGTGTATTCTTGTGCATTGAAGGTTTGTGGAGCTAAATTGGAGAAGGAGAACGAAATTAGGTCGTGTTCGCCGATGTTGGGAAGTTTTCGGACCAAGTACGGAACAGGGCATGAGCTTGGACTTGTGAGTGTGTGCCAACCTCTTTGGAGGGGCACAAAGGCAGTCACATTCACAACAAGTCTAACTCGTGTAGCTTAGAAGAACTTCGCCAAGAAGGAGACTTGAAGTAATCGGCACAACTTACCATTGTTTGTGTGCCCAATCAATGGCCTCGATGAAGAACAACGGATTCGAGAGTGTTTTGGTGAGTTGCTGTAGCAGAGCTATAGTTTGGTGCTGTAGCGGAACACTGTAGCAAGCTACTGTTCAATTTCTGCCGAAAATCAGGGTTTCAGAGAATTCACACGGGCATGTGGAAATTCCACACGGCCGTCTGAATCGATTTTTCAGCTAGACAGAAACTTCACACGGGCGTGTGGATATTCCACACGGTCGTGTGAAGCCCCCGATAAGTCCGATTTTAAAGCCGCAATTCAACTATATAAAAAGGGATTTTGGAGACCTTTTGGGATATCTTTTGACCTACCTTTCTCTTCAACTTGGGGAGTACGGCTAGGGTTTCGGAGAGGATTTTGTGGAGGTTTAGCGTGCGTCATCGGCATCGTCACCGACGTTCGACGGCCGCACAAGACTACGGCCACACCATATACAAGGGGGTTTTCATCAATGTCTTTGATTTGTACTTTCTTTTCTATTTTGATGAACATGTATAGCTCCATGAGGAGCTAAACCCCTTGAGGGTATTCGGACTTGTAAACTCTAGGGTTTTTATGTGTCTTTGACATTATTATTATGCTTTTCCATTATTGATGAATAAAAATTGAGTTTCAATCTTAATTTCATCTTGCTAATGTTTGCTCTTAGATGTGACACTAGGATTGAGAATAATTTAGGTTACCCTTTGGAGGTGTGACAACTCTTTTAGGGTTAGACTACTTAAGATTGAAGAGGGTCGAGAGGGAGAGTTGTGAGGTAGCGATGTACCCCTTTCCCCTTCGATGTGGTTTCTCCCTACCTCCGTTTCCATGATTTCATAGCGGTCGAAATAGAGTAAAGTGCTAGGCAGATAAACTCCTCTGGGGCTTAGTTACGCAAGTAACAGAGTGAAGGGTTGAAGTGAATCCTACGCACTGGGGCTTAATCTAGACTAGGGTTCTTCCACCTGGACCAAAGGGTTAGAACTACACATAGGAACAAGTTTCACCACTAGGAATCCCTAGAGCTTAAAGCAATCCCACGTAGTGTGAGGTTTAGGTAGATATACTCCCCTGGGGCTTAGTCGTGCGAGCGATAGAGTGAAGGGTGACGTGAATCCTAATACCGGGGCATAATGATGGGGTCAATCACGGTTGTCCTTAGGTTTGGGACCATGAGTCTAAGGATTTCCTCGACTTAATTAACATCAATAGGGAAGTATAATAGCATAGTCCTGCACTAGAAGCATAGATCCTAGAGGTAGTTTGTCCGGATACCCTATTTCATTCATTGCTAGTCCTCTCTATTCTCTTTTACTTGCACTTTCTGATCTTCCATCTTTCTATTTAATTTCTTGTCTTTTATTCTGTTTACTTCCACATTCATTCATTGATCCAGATATTGCTTTTCCATACACCACATAGCTTAATTAGTAAAATCTCGTATTCTAAATGCCTATTCCTTGTGGATTCGACTACCCTCTCACCAGGGTAACTTTTATTACTTCGATAACCCGTGCACTTGCGGGATACACGCAAGGGGTCGTGCCATTTGTCCATAAAGTGACAAGGATGGGAGAGTATCATCTATAAAGAAACTAAATTAGGAGGACCATCCAAGTCATTTTGAACAACAAAAGCAAGGCTAGTTAGTACTTTAAGAGATTGGTTGAGCTTTTTTTTCCTCACACACAATAAAATGGGCCACTTGAGTTGCTAAACATTACATATCTAATTCAATTAGGTGCTTGCTAAACCATTATAAAACACTTGGCTGGTCCTTTATACTGATTACTTCATTAACCAAATCCTTTGTTATAAATAAATTGGAAAGTACCAACTAACACAACTTTAAAGAGTTACATCAATTTAATGTCTTCAATTCATTTAAAGAGTTACATTAACTCAAAATCCTACCAAGTACCAACTAAACACAACTTTAAAGTTGAACAAACACACCCAAGTCATCTGATAAAGTTCAATATATGTTGATTAACCTAATCCATTAGATTTGTGCATACTGTTAAAGATCTAATTTTTGAATGACAAGTTGGAAAAGTATTCATGCACCCACTCCATCATTCCATTTGCCCAGGTCCTATCCAAATATATATATATATATATATATATATATATATATATATATATATATATATATATTGGTACTTAAAACAATTATGAGATCATGGACTTGTAGCTTGATTGACCATAGTATGAGAGTGACTTTTTCCTGAGTCTCATGATGTTATGTGGTTTTTTATTTTTATTTTTTATTCTTATTTATTTTAATTAAGAATTCATTTGCATGATGAATCCTGACCTGTGAACTATCCAAGATATAATTTCAAGTTCAGAAGTTTATGATTCTAATTGGATAAGAAGAGTTGAACATCAGTGACTAAATATTGAAAACTATTATTGTAGAAAAGGAAAAAAAAATTCTAAATATTGAAGGCTATATATATATATATATATTGTTGAACAAAGCTCATTAATTGATATAAATAGTTACAAAGCAAAAAAAGAAACTCCTGCTCACTAATGTTTAGTGTCTATGAATTTCATGGATGATAACTTCTAGGATATCATGAACTTTAGAATACTTATCACTTATGTTTACTTAATGTTGTTTGTAATATTGATGATAGACATGATGGTGTTATAGGAATTCAATATTAAGTTATGATATTCTGTGTTCATAAACCCTTTTTCCACTCTCGCATAGGAATACAATGGCTAATGATACTTTGGATGAACTTATTTTCATCAAGGCACCAGTGTTTGCAACTATAGCCATTATTTTAGTCATGATGTCTAATTGTGCAAGGCGACAATCACTTCCTCGAGTGCCGTACTTAGTTAGAAATTCTCAAAGGAATGCACTTAGGGCACGTATACTAGATGGAGGGGTCCATAACTATGTTGAATATTTACGAATGGCCAAAGACACTTTCCTTAGACTATGCACTATGTTACGAGAACATGGTCATTTGACGGATAAGATTCATGTTGGAGTGGAGGAACAAGTGGCGGTTTTTCTCCACATAGTTGGCCATCATACAAAAAATCAGGCAATGAAAATTGACTTTGTTAGGTCGGGTGCAACAGTGAGCCGATATTTTAATTATGTTCTCCGAGCTATTTGTTGTATTAGAAGTATGTTTGTCAAACAACCAGATGCATCAATACATCCCGATGTAGAACTCAACCCAAACTACTATCCTTTTTTCAAGGTATCACATATTCTTTTCTATCTCCATAGCTTGTTAAAATTATTACATAGTTTGAAAACATCTAATAAAATTTATAATTCCAGGATTGTATTGGTTTCATTGATGGAACTCATATTGATGCAAGAGTTAGTGCAAATCTAGTTGGTAAATTTCGAGGACGCAAGGGAATCACACAAAATGTACTTGCCGCATGCGATTTTGACTTAAAATTTACATATGTTCTCGCCGGTTGGGAAGGTTCAAGAAATGACTATTTAGTCCTTAAAGATGCATTGTCAAAACCACCGCCTTATGGTTTACATATTCCTCAAGGTTTAATAATACAATAAATTTATATACTTTATTATTACTTATACAAACTTGTAAGAAATATGTTGAGAGTTTTGTCTGTTTTTTATTATAGGAAAATACTATCTTGTCAATGTTGGATACACAACAACAAATGGATTGATAAGTCTTTATAGGAAAGTACGATATCATCTAAAAGAGCATGTGGGTCGTAGATCGCAAAATGCAAAGGAGTTGTTTAATCTTCATCATTCCCAACTTATATCCAGAATTGAAAGAGCATTTGGGATTCTAAAGAATCGGTTTAGGATCTTAGACACAAAATCATTCTACCCTTTTACAACTCAAGTGGATATTGTCCTTGATTGTTGTGGGTTGCACAATTTTATAAAACAAATAGACCCTAGTGACATATTGCTACATGCAGATGTTCCAATTGTGGAGGAAGTGTCTACACAAGAAAGACCTATCACATATGGTGAACGACGAGAGGCACAAGTGCAATGGCGGGAACTTTGTGAGAAAATTGAGGGTGACATGTGGCTTGACTATGTTAAACGGGGATGTACTTTAGAATAATATTTTGTTTGTGTTTTTGGGAATGTTTTGTTTTGACATTGAGGTTCTCGGTTAAAATGGATGTTGTTTAAATTATGGCTATACAAGAAAAACTATGTTTGTAATGCCATTTATTTGATTGTGTTATGCATTTTTTTTGGTGCTTTCAATGGCATGTATGCTTGAATGATTGATTTATGAAAAATATGTACATTGCCTTCATTGTTCCTTCCTAAAAATATAATGTGCTGAATTTTGTTCATTTGATGGATATAAATAAAAATATGATTATTTCATTTTCATACTCCTATTAAGTGTTAATGCTATCACTTTTTGAAATGAGATAGCACATGTTTTACTTTTATTTTGTATCTTTGTCTTGGTATCATATAAGATGTCAAGTTCACGTAACATTGTTGATGGGGCACCAAGTGAAAAGCGAAAAGGAACACCAAATAAAAGATGGACAAAAGAAATGGACAATGTGTTAATACCATTGCTTGCAGACATGGCAAAGAGTGGTTTGAAGGTGGATAAGTCATTCAAATGTCAAGCATTTATTGAAGCCACAAATGTTGTCAATAATAGATTCCCGAATGCTTGCATGGACACAGATAATGTGGAGAACCACATGCACACCATGAAGCAAAAATACCAAGACATCAAAAAATTAATGAATCTTAGTGGTGTTGGGTGGAATGACTTGGAAAAATGCTAGTGCTCGAGGATGAGACGTACCGTACTTATGTGGAGGTACTTAATTGAATTTAATTTATTTTAAGTCTTTTCTTTTTGTAATTCATACATATAACATATCTTTGATGACTTTGATTTAATTTAATTTTTTTCAAAGGGACATCCAAAAGCCAAAGAGTATGTTGTTTGTCATGAAAACCTTGGAACATTGTATGGTGTTTCTTGTATTTCTGATGCAAACCTTGGATTGTATTTCTTGTTTCCTTGGATGATTTTGTGATGCAAACCTTAAAACATTGTATTGGTGCTTGTAATGAACACCTTGTAATGCAAACCGTGTATTTCTATTGATTTTATGATGCAAACCTTGTGTCAATGTTTCTATATTTGCACTTGTGGATTTATATGTTTAAGATTATTGAATGAATGAATTTTTTTAGCCATGCATAATTTGAGATCATTTTAAATTCATAAAAAGAAAGCATTCATTTCATTCTCATATTTTTTTTAATTTGAAAAAAATTGTTTTATATTTATTTTATTGAATAATATATATAATAATATTGATCAAAATGATAACAACAATATTATTTTATAGGTATTATTATCATTATACTTTACATATCATTATAAAGTATTTAAAATTATATTAATTATAATATTAATTGATTGTTACAAATATTTATTATTATAATTTACTCCCCTCACTTCCCCTCACTTTCGTAGAAAGAAACAAGTTACGGAAGTCAATCCTGAAGTGATCCCACTTTCTTACAAATGAACATAGGAAGTGAAAAACTGGGCACTTTAGGAAAGTGTCACTTCAGCCTAAATGAGCACATGAATAACCAGAAGTGACACCATTTCATCCACTTCATGGAAGTGCCACTTCCTCCACTTTCTGACTTCCATTGAGTTTAGCCCAAATGAACATGCCCTTAGTTGCGGGAGCAACAGAGTGAAGTGATGTAGTGAATCTTAGTGCTAGGGCTTAACTGTGACTAGGGGCCTTTCGCCTGGACCAAAGGGTTAGGTCTATGTTAGGGAATAGGATTTATCACTTGGAGTCCCTAGAACCCCAAGTAGTCTCACACAGTGTGAGGTGTTGAGAGTACTCCTTTCCGCCAGGGCATAGTATACAGGGCTAGTTACAGTTGACTTTAGGTTTGGGACCATGTGTTTTTGGATTTTCACGACTCATTAAATATCAGCTATGAGGCATAATATTAGTTTTGCACTTGAAACGATAATCTTAGGGTGAGCCTTGCCTGAGTGCCCCATTTTCTCATCGATTTACCTCTCTTTACTTTCATTGCTCTCTTTGCATTCTTTTAATTTTCTTTCATCGATATATTGATTTCATTCCCAATCAATTTTCATCTTAGCTAAGTAGCAATATTTCTTGTTTCTAAGCACTATTCTTTGTGGATACGACTACCCACTCACCAGAGTATATTTTATAACTGCGACAACCCTTGCACTTGCGGAACACTCACACAAGAGGTGTGTCACACGATTTTTGGCACGACCAACCCAAAACCATGCCAAAAATTGTGACAATGAAGTACATGGTATTTGCACGATTTTTGACATGATTTTGGCTTAGCTGTGCCAAAAACCGTGACAAACACATCATCCTTTCTTTGTTATGGTTTTTATCACGGCCCACCCAAAACCATGCCAAAAACAATGGAGTACATGGCATTTGGCATAGTTTTTGGCACGATTTTGGCTTGGCCGTGCCAAAAACCGTGACAAACACATCATCCCCTTTTTTGTCATGGTTTTTGGCACAACCAACCCAAAATCTTACTGAAAACTTAATTTTACTCCATATTTATAATAATTACATAATAATTATACTCTATTTATAATAATTACATACCCACAACAAAAAAAACTTAATTTTTTATATTATAATTTAAAATTAGATAAGTATAAATTTTCTTGCATAATTTAATTATGTATACACATGATATTCTATAATTATAATAATTATAATCTATTTATAATAATTACATAATAATTATACTCATTTTATAGTAAGCTCATGTTACGTGCGTTTCAGAAGTTAAAGATATGTTCCCTGGCTGTTCATAGCATGGAAGCTCAATACTGCGAAGTGACCTGATAAACGCTTTAACTACCTACTCACAGAAGGAAGCTGTGGACTACATGACTTTCACTGTTTGGGCTCACCTTTAAATTGAGCCAGAGCCAAAGATGTGTTCTACTATCACCAACCACTTGGAGAGCCATGGCATCTAGATGACAACGGGGGTTAGTTCACCGAGGTCTAGTAGACAAAAAATGGAGAGGTACTTGAGTTGTCTACATTTTTCTTAAGCTAATTAAAAAATAATATATAATTAATTTTAATCTAATCCTAACAAGTGCAAGGGGTAACTTCACCTTTTGATTGAAATGGTGAGTGGAACCCCACTTCCACCCATCCAAACACCATAAAGTCATGAAGTGAATTTTTCCTCATTCTCACTTTCACCAACCAAAAAAAAAAAAAAGTGGCTACTGATTTGACACTTACTTCTCCAACCAAACACCTAAAACTAGAGACTTCCAACTGAATTTCTCACTTCAACTGAAATTAACACTTCGGAACATTAGCCACTTTGGTGGACTTCAACCAACTAAACACACCCTTATTGGAGGAGCAGATAAGGGAGGAAGAAAAAGAAGCTTGAGCTACCGCTGATATTGTTTCCGTCATTACTATTGAGAGCAAAGTTTA
Organism: Dioscorea alata; assembly: GCA_020875875.1. Classification (NCBI taxonomy): domain Eukaryota; kingdom Viridiplantae; phylum Streptophyta; class Magnoliopsida; order Dioscoreales; family Dioscoreaceae; genus Dioscorea; species Dioscorea alata. The sequence goes on along the minus strand of CM037020.1, from coordinate 21,365,830 downwards.
GCTCATCAAGTATCACAAGGAGCCTCAAGCCCCGCACTGATGGATCAACCCAATTTTGAACTTGTAAGACAGGAGAGAGCTCAAGCACATGTCTTAGTGCCTTAGACTTACTTGGTGGTGAGCATGAACACCATAGACTTGAACATGATCATATCATCAGAGCTGCAAGAGATCTACATGGAAAAGGTACCATATTGAACCACAACCCATGCTGCAACTACGTAGGTGGTATACAGTACATGGAGACATCCGAATGACTTATGAGGATGCTTAAGCAGTTCTTCAACATTGTGTAGATGGAGTAAAGTTGTGAGGTGTGTGAGCAATTATCCTATAACATAGGAAATTTTTTTATTCCTTTTGGGCTTCAAGTATGTCATATAAGGCTCCATATTATGCAATATCATCAATCATGTCTACAGTTTGGGCAGAGCACAGATTCTTAAATAGTGTTGTTATTTATGTTCAATTTTAGCTTCTCGCACTTTTGAGAAAAGATATTTCATTTGAAGATGTCTGATGCTATTCTTTTACTACTCTGCAGAGGATGATAATAGCATTCCAGCTGATGTTAAAGTGCCAATTTTGTAGGCATTTCATCCACATATATGATCGCAATTAGCACTTCCCCTATTAGTCATTTTGAATACCTTCACTTTTTTTTCGTCTTTCATCATGTTCAGTGTATTATTTTCCTATTTCAGTCATAAGTTATAACCCCATGACTTTTAACATACTCCACTTGTCATTATATAAAGACATTTTATATGAACCTATTACAGGATTCTAATGGTGTTTTATATGACTATCCAAGATGTTGTCACCTTGGTGTAAGTTTTCAATATAAATTCAACATTCCAAGCTCATGGAAACTCCTTTAAAAATGGTTGGTGATGTACTGGATAGTTTTTTCCTTCATGGAATCATTAAATCTTTACATTCCATCGATGCAAAACAAGACACAAGACTATTTGGGAAATTATCAAGTGAGTGTACATGTTGAGTATGCAAGTGCCTTGGTCTACGTTGTTATATTTTGCTCTTAAATCAAGATAATTAAAAATCAATGTTGGGAGATTGATAATCCTGCTTGGTAGAAGTTCCTAGTGTGATGTAGAGTCCTCAAGGCATGCCAATGTACACGTTATCTCCTGTCTACCACACATGGATATCTGACCCTAATTAATTTAAATAGATATTTCTATCTTGCTGTAACCTGAATGGTATTGTCACATGTGCTTAACTTTTATTTTTTTAAAATAAATAACATATGCATAACTTTTGCTGAGTATTCTTTGTTGGAATTTATATCCATGATATTCGATTAAAAAGCATGGCATATATTGGAAGAAAGAAAAACAAATGAACATGGTCTCATGATAAGTGCTCGTGTTATAGTAATGCAAAGTGTTATTATCTTCCAATGAGCATTGATTTAATCAGATTTCATCACTAAAAAGTGTGCAATTGTTTACTTTTGTGCATTGTAGGGTTGTGAAGATAAAATGAAGGAAAGGAACGAAGTTAGATCATGTTTGCCATTGTTGGGAAGATTTTCGGACTAAGCAAGGAACGAGGCATGAGCATAGACTTGTGAGTGTGTGCCAACCTCCTTTGGAGGGGCACAAAGACAGTCACATTCACAATAAGTCTAGCTCATGCTAACAATGAAGACTTCACCAATTAGGAGACTCGAAGAAATCGGCACGATCTACCATTGATTGTGTGCCCAATTCAACGGCCTTGATGAAAAACGACGAATTCGGGAGCGTTTCGGCACACTTTTTGTAGCAGCACTGTAGCAAAACACTGTGGCAAGCTACTGTTCACTGTCAGCCGAAATTCAGCATTTCAGAAATTTCACACGGGCATGTGGAAATTCCACACGGCCGTGTGAAATCCCGATTTCAACAATTTTAAAGCCGTGACTCAACATTATAAAAGCCGATTTTGAGACTTTTTAAAGGATCTTTTGACCTATCTTTCTCTCCAACTTCTGGAGTGCGGCTAGGGTTTTGGAGAGGATTTTGTGGAGGTTTAGAGCGCGTCTTCTGCATCGTCACCGACGTCCGGCGACCGCACAAGACCACGGCCACACCATACGCAAGGGGGTTTTCATCGATCTCTTTATTTTGTGCTTTCTTATATACTTTGATGAACATGTATAGCTCCATGAGGAGCTAAACCCCTTGTGGGTATTCGGACTTGTAAACTCTAGGGTTATTATGTTTCTTTGACATTGTTATTATGCTTTTCCATTATTGATGAATAAGAATTGAGTTTCAATCTTGATTTTATCTTGCTATTGTTTTCCCTTAGATGTGACACTAGGGTTGAGAACAATCTAGGTTTTCCTTGGGAGGTGTGACAACTCCTATAGGATTAGACTCTTTATGATTGAAGAGGGTTGAGAGGGAGAGTTGTGAGGTAGCGATGTACCCTTTTCCCCTCCGGTGTGATTTCTCCCTACCTCCGTTTCCTTGATTTATTAGCGGTCGAGATAGAGTGAAGTGCTAGGTAGATATACTCCCCTGGGGCTTAGTTACGCGAGTAACAGAGTGAAGGGTTGAAGTGAATCCTACGTACTAGGGCTTAGTCGAGACTAGGGTTCTTTCTCCAGGACCAAAGGGTTAGAACTACACATAGAAACAGGTTTTATCACTTGGAGTCCCTAGAACTTAATGCAATCCTACGTAGTGTGAGGTTTAGGTAGATGATAAGTGCTCATGTTATAGTAATGCGAAGCGTTATTATCTTGCAATGAGCATTAATTTAATCAGATTTTATCACTAAAAAGTGTGCATTTGTTTACTTTTGTGCATTGAAGGGTTGTGGAGAAGATCTAGAGAAAAAGAAGGAAGAATAGGTTATGTTCGCCGTTGTTGAGGGGTTCTCGGACCAAGCAAGGAACAAGGCACGAGTCTAGACTTATGGGTGTGTGCCAACCTCCATTGGAGGGGCACAAGGGCAGTCACACTCACAAAAGTCTATAACTCGTGTAGCATTGGAGAACTTCGCCAATGAAGAGAAATGAAGTAATCGACATAATCTACCGTTGATTGTGTGCCCAATTCAACGGCCTCGATGAAGAACGATGGATTCGGGAGTATTTCGGAGAAGTACTGCATCAGGCACTGTAGCAAAATACTGTAGATAAATACTGTAGCAGCTACTGTTCACATTCTGCCGAAATTCAGAATTCCAGAGAGTTCACACGGGCGTGTGGAAATTCCACACGGCCGCCGTACTGTAGCAGAAACACTGTAGCAGAAAACACTGTTCACATGTGCCGAGAAATCACGATTCCAGAATTTCCACACGGCCGTGTGGAATTAACACACGGGCGTGTGGAATTTCTGAATTTTCATAGAAGTCCGATTTCAGCCCGAATTCAGCCCGATTTCAGCCTATAAATAGCCCATTTTCATATCTATTTGGGGACCCTTCTCTTCTATCACTTGGATATTTTTTGGGGGGCTTTCGGCTAGGGTTTGGAGAGGTTCTTGGAGGTCTTTGGAGGCGATTAAACGGCATCGACATCGACATCCTTTGGAAGAAAGCTATTGGGGAAGCTCTCATCGGCATTGATTTGGCGAGGTGTGCCCTAGGCTTGACAAGGGATTCGTTGGAGAAGACACACGACTACACAAGACCATCGATACGATCTACAAGGGGGTTTTCTTTATGGTTTTCATGCATATTTTCTCAAATTCTTTATTGATTTTGTATTGCTCCATGGAGAGCTAAACCCTAGTGGGTATTCGGACTTGTAAACCCTAGGATGATATTGTTTCTATGACTTTTATTATGCTTTCTTTATTGATGAATTTAATTGAGTTTCAATTTTAATTATCTTGTGCTATTGTTTTCCCTTAGCCGTGACACTAAGGTTGAGAGCAATCTAGGTTATCCTTTGGAGGTGTGACAACTCCTATAGGGTTAGACTCCTTAAGATTGAAGAGGGTTGAGAGGGAGAGTTGTGAGGTAGCGATGTACCCCTTTCCCTTCCGGTGTGATTTCTCCCTACCTCCGATTCCTTGATTTATTAGCGATCGAAATAGAGTGAAGTGCTAGGTAGATAAACTCCACCAAAGCTTTGGGGTGACGTGAATCCTATGCACTGGGGCTTAATTTAGACTAGGGTTCTTCCACCTGGACCAAAGGGTTGGAACTACTACACATAGGAACAGGTTTTATCACTAGGAATCCCTAGAGCTTAAAGCAATTCCACGTAGTGTTAGGCTTAGGTAGAAATACTCCCCTGGGGCTTAGTTGAGCAATCAACAGAGTGAAGGGTTGACGTGAATTCTAATGCCGGGACATAGTGTTGGGGTTAGTCACGGTTGACCTTAAGTTTGGGACCGTGTGTTTAAGGATATTCTCGACTCAATAGGCATCAATTGTAGAGCATAATACAAGTTTTGCACTAGAAGCATTAGTCATAGGGGGAACTTTGTCCGGATACCCCATCTTTATATCGATTACCTCTCCTACCCTCATTATTCTTCTTGTACTCTTTTATTTTCTTTTACATCTATATATAAATACTTTTCTCATCATCGATTCCCATCATAGCTAAATAGCGATTAACACTTGTTTCTAAACACTATTCCCTGTGGATTCGACTACCTTCTCACCAAGGTAAATTTATTACTTCGACAAACCCGTGCACTTGCGAGATACACGCAAGGGGTCGTGTCAGTAGATGTACTCCCCTGGGTGTTAATCGTGCGAGCGATAGAGTGAAGGGTCCATGTGAATCCTAATACCGGGGCATAATGTTGGGGTTAGTCATGGTTGTCCTTAGTCTTGGGACCGTGAGTCTGAGGATTTCCTCGACTCAATTGGCATCAATAGGAGAGTATAATAGCATAGTCTTGCACTAGAAGCATAGATCCTAGAGGTAGCTTGTCCGGATACCCCGCTTCATTCATTGTTAAATCCTCTCTATTCTCTTTTACTTGCACTTTCTCATCTTCCATATTTCTATTTAATTTCTCGTCTTTTAGTATAATTGTTTCCACAATTCACTCATCGAATCAATTGATCACTTTTCCATGCTTCGCATAGTTTTAATAGTAAAATCTTGTATTCTAACTCCCTATTCCCTGTGGATTCGATTACCCTCTCACCGGGGTAACTTTTATTACTTCGATAAACCCGTGCACTTTCGGGCCCCCTGTCATCTCACTTTATTTGTATTTGAGTATTGTCATATGCAATAATTTAGGAGTTGTTATATCTTTTAATCACTATGCATGACGAATTTCGTTTGTGTCTTTTGCTGATTATTTGTGAGTGGCACAATTTTTTTTTACATGGGAAACCAATTCTGTCTTTTGCTGATTTGGTTTGTGTTAATCAATATGTTTTGTAGTATATAAAACATCTTGCTCACAGTCACAAAGCAAGGATGGCATAGTGTTGTTAGCAACCATCGTGGTTTGGGTTGTGTCCCCATAACTGTTAGTGGACTTACCTTTTCTGGCGTCTTACCTTATATCATTTAGTTTCAATAAATGCAATATAGAACTTAGCTTCATAATTGCCTCACTAGGTACAATTTACATAATAATGTTGATATACAATCAAAGGTTGAACCTAACCCACTTGTTTATTGATTTTTGTGATGACTTCTCCTAACCCTAAACTATATTTGATAAACCACCTATCTATCATTTTTACTGACAATTTTTTAGTCTTAATGTGTCCAATTCCCACCTCTGAGTCTAAAAAACATGTCTCTTAATTCAGGTGTTTCACAAGTTGATTATGATTTTTTATCTAAATAACCAGTCATTAGTTCAATTATTGCTAAGTTCTCAGCTTTCTATGCCAATTCTTGTAGTTTGAATGCCTTTATAATGCTGATGAACAGAAGATTTGATGGAAGTTGTGAATTACCTTAATCATGAACATGCAAAGGCTCCTCTATTTGCTGTAGTGACAAGCATTGGTGCCAATATATTAGTATGATGTAATATCATCTACTATACCAATTAAGGAGCCCTATTTGGTTGTCAGATAAATTGTGCTTGGTATATTGAATAATGGGCTTGTTTAGCTTCTCATAATCATTTGGATATAGGATTTTAGGTTTAGTATCTCAAAGAAGAGGGGGAGAGCACTTCTGTTGCTGGTGTTGTTTCTATCTGCTCTCCATAGGATCTGGTGCTTAGTAAATTAACAACTTTAGTAGGGATCAAGATGGCATGGTAATTTCAATAAGAAAGGCAATTGATCCGCTGTTCTGTTTATTATTACATGTTCTGTGTCATCAAACAATTTTTAGATATAGAACTTTCTCTAATTTAATTATATATTTTTTAATTTTAGTTAAATTTTCCCTTTCAGTTTTTGCAGATATGTTACATTTTTCATATGCTTTGCTTCTTGAGTTCTCACTTCACAATCTGCCTTTTGATTTAATAATTGGCATCTACCATTACACTAGGTAGATCTCATTGTTGTTACTTCTATTTAAATTCAATACCTAACCTATCTTTCTCTGTTTCTTCCTTACTTCCGGATAAGCTATTGATTGGTCTTATTAGCCCAGTATAAATTTCTTCTTTAGCCTAGTTTTCCACTTAATTTTTTTTTTGTCTAAAATCATCACCAGTGAACTCTTCTTTAGCCTAATGTTGCTAGCATGCCACATGCCCCTGAACACCGATTGGAGAGTCACAAACACATGCCGATAAGCACTCTCCAATACCGATCAGAGTTCGTATTTCTTTATCATAGGATGATGTATAGGGTTATATTAGATTACCTTATTGTTGTAATAATGTTATGATTGTAATGATATTTTGTATATTTTACAAATATTGTAAGCTATATTTTTATGAAATTAAATGCAATTTCTAATATGAAATAAATCTATTTGTAATTTATTTTATTTTTTCAAATAGAATTGTGTTAAATTAGGTGAAAAAAAAATCATGTCAATATCATCACTAAATTCAAAACCGTGCCAAAAAATGTGACATAAAACTTGTTAACAATCATGTTAAATTTAAAACCATGACAAAAATTGTGCTAAAAATTATCTTTATGACAAAATAACCGTGCCAAAAATAGTAACAAAATCAATCATGTCAAAAAACGTGGCAACATTAACCGTGACAAAAAAACATGACAAAAATTGTGACTAATAAAACCGTGCCAAAAATCGTGACAAAATAACCATGCCAAAAACCATGACAAAATTATCACGGTTTTGCTATTCTGTGACAAATTATATTTGTCACACATGTTATATTCATGGTTACTATTCCATGCTAAAATCTATGCCAAAATAAGTTTGTCACGGTTTTTTGGCTCATTTTTGTGCCAAAATTACGGTGTCAAATTCTTGTTTTTCTTGTATACAGTGCCTTGGGTTTGGTGAAATATTATAGCCATTTATTAATTAATTAATTTATCTTATCAATAAATGTTGTTGGAGAAAAATGGGTGCTACATGATGATTTTGCAAGTCAGGCTTGTGAACCCTTCAGGTCTCTAACTTTGGAAACCCCTTAGATCTCTAACTTCTTCATGTCTTAAAACTTGAAAGCTTTTTTGTATTTAACTTGAGGATTTGGCATTGGCATTTCATGCCCCTTTAGCATTATCAGGTCATTGAATTGGTTGTTTTCACTTATTTGATTTTAGATTACTTTGTAGATCTCAAGTCATAATCTCTTAATAAGTCATAAAATGCAATCTCCTTTGATATTTTATGACTTCAACGTTTCATATTTGTGGATCTTTCAAAACTTTGACTTATGCAATTCTTCAAGCCTTGGAACTCTTAATATTTCAAAACTTCAAAGTTACATTTGTCTATTCATTTAAAATTTTCAAGCATTGACTCTTTGATGAGTGCATTTTATATAAATATTTTATATATCCTATTGTGTGTTTTACTTGTCCTTTCATCATGTTTTTGTGTTAAATTGATCCTACTTGAGGTATGTTTTCTAATTGTTGCAGATAATTGGGGTTTAGACCAAAAGAAGCGAAAATAGACTAATTCTAAGGCAAAACAGTGTTGAAATACAAGTTTCAAGACAAGTAGGGTCTAAAGCACACCCGTGCTTTTAAGCACAGCCAGAAGCACGGGTGTACAGAGCCCCCGTGTAATTCACTGGAGTCTACACAAAGCTAAGTAGCACGGTTTCGTTGCCCCTAGCACCATCGTGCTGAGGAAGCAAGGTCGTGAAGCATGGGTGTGCTTACCCTCATGTGGTTTATAGAAAATCTCTTGGAAATTTCAGCATGGTTATAGTGATAATTGTACGAGCATGCTCTCCAAGGATAGTCATAAGCATGGGCGTGCTTAAGAAAGTGATTTTTACTGGAATCACGCCGAAAATCACTTCACAACATCTGCAGCCAAGCACGTTCATTAGCAAGCCAATTAGCATGGTCCAAGAAGATGTTTATGAAATCATTTCCTAGTCATTGCATTTGTTAAAGGGATTAATCCGGGGCATTGTCCTTCCCATTGCTATCTCTTTAACCCAAAACCCCGTTTCTTCTTTCTCATTTCTTCTCTTTTATTTAATAGTTTTAATTATTTCAACTATAACCTTTTAAACCAGCTAGATATTAGGAAATTAACAAGTATTGAGAGCTACTCCAGTTCTTATGGATTTGACTACCCGATCCTTTTCGGTACATTTACTACTTGTACGACCTGTGCACCTGCAGTTACGCAAGGGGCGCATAAGTTTTTGGTGCCGTTGTTGGGACTAGCAACTCTTTAGAAAGTTTTACTTTCTAGTAATTTAGTCATTTCTCTTTTTTTCAATTTATCTTGCATTCTTTTTCTTTTCTTTTTTTTTTTTTGACTTGTGGTTTACTAAATTGGTCTACCAGGGTTCTTGCATAACCAGAGGAAGTTCCTCTTCTCCACTGGAACTTCTCCACTTGCGAGTCGTCATCTAGAGTTAGAGAGAACATTACACAAAAGGTTAAGATAAGTAAATCTCATAAAAACAAGTTCATTAGAAATCAGTATTGAGGTTGATCAGAATGAACCGATGGCCAAAAATCAGCAAAGAAGTTTTTCAGATTATGCTAGGCCAAATTTGGAGATTCTGGGTCCAGCATTGTTCGCCCTTCTTTGACGGTGAATAACTTTGAGCTGAAACCTAATTTCATACAGATGGTGCAGTAGATGTGCCAATTTGATGGATTTCAGGGTGAGGACCTGTATGATCACTTGAATAACTTCTTGGAAATCTATGATACATTCAAGTTAAAAAAATGTGTCTGAGGATGCGGTTTGCCTTTGACTCTTTCAATTCTTAATGTGAGGAAGAACCAAGCAATAGCTAAGTTCATTGCCACAGGGATCGATCACTACGTGGGTACAGTTGGCTGAGAAGTTTCTTACTCAATACTTTACTCCTGCAAAGATTACGAAGTTCAGAAATGACATATCTTCTTTCTAACAGATGGAGTCTGAAACTTTGTACAAGGAAAGGGAAAGGTATAAGGAATTGTTGAGGAAGTGTCCTCAACATGTGATAGTGGACTGGATGCAAATTCAGATTTTCTACAATGGTTTGAACTTGGCTACTAAGCAGATGTTGGATGCCGTAGCTGAGGGTTCTCTTTGTAGTAAACAACCAACTGAAGCCTATACACTTATTGATGATATGGCATCGAATGGCTATCAGTGGAGCTCAGAAAGGAATAAGCCAGTGAAGGCTTCAAGAATTTATGAAGTCGATGCACTAACTACCCTGGCAGTATAGGTGGAAGCTATTGCAAAGAGATTGGATGCTATACAAGTTCAACCTCAAGCACCGGTTATGAGTTATGAAGCTTGGGATGGCCGAGCAGGGCTAATTGTTCCATCTGTTGAAGGACTCTCTAGCACAGAACAAGTAGATTATGTGGGTCAAAATAACAAGTTCTAAAAAAACCCTTATAGCAACACTTACAATCTGGGTTGGAGGAACCACCTGAATTTTTCTTGGAGACAATAAGGGCAAGGATCACAAGGGTAGTTCAAGCCATCACAACCTCAATCTACACCTTCTCGACAACCATATCAAGAAGAAAAGAGGCCAACTCTTGAAACCTTATTAGCAAGGTACATCCAGGCAAATGATGTCTATCTAACGGGACATAAGGAATTGATGAGGAACCAATAGGCATAATTGCATAATCTAGAACATCAAGTGGCATAGATTGCCAAGACTCTTGTTGAACGTTCTCCAGGTTCATTGCTAAGCAACACAAAAATCAACTCCTGTGAGTCCCTTAAAGCAGTCATGACACACCTCTTGCGTGTGTACCCCGCAAGTGCACTGGTTGTCGAAGTAATAAAATACTCTAGTGAGTGTGTAGTCGTATCCACAGGGAATAGTGTTCAGAAACAAGTGTTATCGCTATTTAGCTATGAAAGAAGTCGATGATGAGATAAGTATATATATATATATATATATATATATATATATATATATATATATATATATATATATATAAAAGAAAATAAAAGAGTGCAAGAAGAGTAATGAGGGTAGGAGAGGTAATCGATATAAAGATGGGGTACCCGGAGAAGCTACCCCTAGGACTAATGCTTCTAGTGCAAGACTATGCTATTATACTTTCCTATTGATGTTAATTGAGTCGAGGATATCCTTAGATACACGGTCCCAAACTTAAGGTCAACCGTGACTAACCCCAACATTATGCCCTGGCATTAGGATTCACTACGACCCTAGACTCTCGTTGACCTGTCAACTAAGTCCCAGGGGAGTCTATCTTCCTAAGCCTAACACTACGTGGATTGCTTTAAGCTCTAGGGATTCCTAGTGATAAAACCTGTTCCTATATGTAGTTCTAACCCTTTGGTCCAGGTGGAAGAACCCTGGTCTAAATTAAGCCCTAACACTCTATCTCGATCGCTAATAATTCAAGGAAAACGGAGGTAGGGAGAAATCACACCAGAGGGGAAAGGGGACTCACCCTCTCAACCCTCTTCAATCTTAAGTAGTCTAACCCTATAGGAGTTGTCACACCTCCAAAGGATAACCTAGATTGCTCTCAACCCTAGTGTCATGGCTAAGGGAAAACAATAGCAAAAGATAATTAAAATTGAAACTCCAATTTATTCATCAATAATGGAAAAGCATAATATCAATGTCATAGAAACATAATAATCCTAGGGTTTACAAGTCCAAATACCCACTAGGGTTTAGCTCTCCATGGAACAATACAAAATCAATAAAGAGTTTAAGAACATATGCATGAAAAACATAAAGAAAACCACCTTTATAGATCGTATCGATGGTCTTGTGGAGCCGCACATCTTCTCTAACGAATCTCTTGTCAAGCCTAGGGCACACCTCGCCGAATCGATGCCGACGAAAGCTCCCCCAATAGCTATCTTCCAATAGATGTCGATGCCGATGCCGATGCCGATGCCGTATAATTGCCTCCAAAGACCTCCAAGAATTTCGTCAAACCCTAGCCGAAAGCCCCCCAAAAGATAGGCAAGAGATAGAAGGGGAGGGTCCCCAAATAGATCTGAAAACGGGCTATTTATAGGCTGAAATCGGGCTGAAATCGGAGTTCCACACGCCCCTGTGGATTTTCCACACGGGCTGCAGAATTTTCACACGGCCGTGTGTTAATTCCACACTGCCGTGTGGAAATTCTGTTTTGCTGATTTTCGGCAGACTGTGAACAGTAACTTGTTACAACGTTTTTGCTACAGTAATTAGCTACAGTGCTTCGCCGAAATGCTCCCGAATTCATCGTTCTTCATCAAGGCCATTGAATTGGGCACACAATCAATGGTAGATTATGTCGATTACTTCATTTCTCTTCATTGGCGAAATTCTCCAATCCTACACGAGTTAGACTTTTGTGAATGTGACTGCCTTTGTGCCCCTCCAATGGAGTTTGGCACACACCCACAAGTCTAGACTCGTGCCTTGTTCCTTGCTTGGTCCGAGAACTCCTCAACAATGGCGAACATAACCTATTCTTGCTTCTTTTTCTCCAAATTGGCTCCATAACCCTACAATGCACAAAAGCACACAAATGCACACCATTTAGTGATAAAATCTGATAAAAGGTATACTCATTGTAAGATAATAACACTTTGCATTATTATAACACAAGCACTTATCAAGTCACTTTGAGGAGTGGAAGAAATTGACATCGACTCCAGCTCATGTGTGTGGGGAGGCATCCCCTGAGGCTGAAGTGGTGATTGTGAAGGATACATCCATTGGTGGTAACCATAAGAAAAATGAGAAGGATCAAATCAAAGATGAGGCCAAGATTCCTAGCTTCCAACCTAAGCTACCCTATCCAACTAAGGTGAAGAAGGATCAACAAGATGAGTAATTTAAAAAATTCCTTAAAATGTTCAAGACCTTACACATTAATGTTTCATTCATTGAGTCCCTCTCTCAAATACCCACTATGCTAAGTTCCTGTAGGAATTATTAACTAATAAGAAGAAGCTAGAAGAGGTGTCCACTATCACTTTAAGTGAGGAATACTCTGCCATCATCTCCAATAGAATCCCCAAGAAAGAGAAAGATCCGGGAGGATTTATCCCATGTACCATTGGGGGGATGCTTGATGAAAAAGCACTTGTCAATATTAGGGCAAGTATCAACTTGATGCCCTATAAAATTTTTTAAAAATTGGGGCTTGGTAAGTGATAAACACCTAAATGTATGTATTTTATACATACTTGTGCACATGATTTGTGTATTTTCTTAATGAATTGATGCCCTTTTCTGGTCTAATTGGTTTCTTTTGTAATTACAGGCCTAAAAGAAGCCTAGGTGAGCTCAACAACGCGATTCAAGAAGAAAATACCATTTTAGAGCCCATGTACTGTAGTACCACTATAGCAGCCTGTAGCACGAAAATTTGAAGAAAATGCTAAGTCTAGAATTTCATACGGGCAGCCATACAGTAGTGAGGATGTCTGCATGTAGCACTGCAGAAGTTTTACTGTGGCAATCACTGTAGCAACTTATGAGAAATTTGACAATTGATTGAAATCCCCATGGCCCGTTTGCTGACCATATGCCAAGCCGCATTGCATCTTGACATGGGTTTTTAAGTGGGTTTTTGAGCGTCTTTTAAGGGAGAGAAGTCTTGTTCTTGGAGCTCATCACCACCACACTTGATCCGAGGTAGAAGAAGGCTTTAGAAGGCATCTCCGAGGTAGAAATAGAAGGGGAGAGCATGATTTGGCAAGATCCACTCCTAGGGCACACTTGTAGGAGGTAGGTGAGCCTTGGGGGTGAACTTATGTAGATTGGATGCTATGACTTATTTATTGCATTTGGTGTGCTTGTGATTCATGCTTGGTGCATTTTATGGTATTGGTATACATAAGAACTCTATGTATTGATTTTTAGGTTATACTAGGTTGGGTGATCATCGCCCTATTAAAAGACACACTTAGCTTGGAAGGGATACGTGTACAAATACACCGTGACCATTGGGTATTTTGTACCCCTTCAACATTAGTGTTGAACCTAGTTTGTGTTTCAGTCCTAACTTGGGATTTCCTTGCTTGTAGTGGAATCATAGGAGGATTTAGTCAGAAGAAATTCCATATCAATACTCATACCAGATTAGGGGTCAATTTCCGTGATCATCGGGTTGGCCTATCTTAGGAATCCCTTGGTCCATGCCACCAATTGCTTGATAATTCTAGCATCCTTCTCACTTTAGTAGCCCCAGGGGGATCCACATCCGTGACCATCTTCATCTCTTGATTTCTACCCCTGACTGCCTTCACTGTAAACACCTAAGTAGAGTTTTTCTTATTTCATTATAGCTTTAACACATCACTCGAGTCTGTAGGTCAAACAACACGTGAAAAGGAAGTAAGTGTAGCTTCTCCGGCCGTGGGAATATGACCCCCTCGTTCTTATGCGAGGGGTATTACTTGACGACCCGTGCACTAACGACACTCGCATCATGTTTTTGGCACCATTGCCAGTGACCCGCAAGGAATACTCGAAAAACTTAGAGCTTGTTGATTTGACCATTGTTTCGTTTCTTCATTAATCTTATTTTTATTTATTGTTTGTATTTCCTTTTCTTACTCTCTTTTCAATTTTTAATAGTTGACTTTTATCACTGTAAATACTTCCTTTTTCTTCTGTTTATAATTGCTATGACTAATAGTTGGGTTAAAGGCTACTATTCATAGGATCCATATCCTCATCATCCAAGCGAACCATCAGGGTTGGGTAGTATATATTTTGGCAATGAATAGTGGATGAAGCAATATTGTAGTGAATCAACCACCCTACTTTTGGAGAATCAAGGGGTTCAGGATTTCTTCAAGCAATATATGGAATCAGAAGGGATGAACACTGTGGTGGAATCTTGCCCACCTAACTGTCAACCTAAATCTGCTAGTGAAGAACCATGAAGTACTTTTGAGAAGCCCTCAGAGTTAATGAAGCTAGTTGAGGAAGAAGCAGATCAAACAAGACCCAGTGGTTCAAAAGAGATAGATTATATATCGGGGAATAACTCAAATTTGGCTGAGGATGAGATTTAGATCAGGGAAGAAGGTTCGAATAATGGTAACTCATCAGAGGGTGAAGACGGAGAAGTTGAAAAGTTCAATCTTGGGAATTATGGGAGACTGAAGTCATCAATTGAGGAACCCCCAGAACTAGAGTTGAAACCACTTCTAGCACACTTAGAGTATGATTTTCTGGAAGAAGGATCCAAGCTCCCAGTCATTGTTGCATCGGATTTGATAGCTGAGCAAAAGGACAAACTTCTAAGCGTGCTGAAGAAGTATAAAAGGGCAATTGCATGGAAAATCTCCAATATTAAAGGGATCAACCCACCTTTCTATACATGCAAGATTCTCATGGAAGACAATCATAAACCCATGGCGATACAGCAATGAAGACTTAACCCTAACATGAAAAAAGTAGTAAAGAATGAGGTTATCAAGCTGCTTGATGCAACCATTATTTACCCCATTTCTGATAGTGCATGGATAAGTCTAGTACAAGTGGTGGCAAAAAAATAAGGGATGACGGTTATCACCGATAAGAAAAATGAAATTGTTCCCACCTGAACCATCATAGGTTGGAGAGTGTGCATAGACTACAGGAAGCTCAATGATGCTACGAGGAAAGACCACTTTCCCCTACCTTTTATCGATAAGATGCTTGAATGTTTGGTATGACACTCATAATACTATTTCTTGGATGGTCTCTCTAGTTATTTTCAGATCCCTATTACCCTAGAAGATCAAGAGAAGATAACTTTCACTTGTCCGTATGACACATTTGCTTATTATCGTATGCCTTTCCGGTTGTGTAATGCACATGCTATGTTTCAACGGTGTATGATGGCAATTTTTAAAGATATGGTAGAAGACATCATGGAAGTATTTATGGACAACTTGTTGACCTTCGGTGATTCATTTGAGTTATGCCTCTAAAATCTAGAACGAGTTCTGAGCAGGTGCGAGGAGACCAATTTGGTACTCAGTTGGGAAAAATGTCACTTTATGGTCAAGGAGGGCATATTGCTAGGGCATAAGATTTCATATAAAGGGATTGAAGTAGACAAGGCGAAGGTTGCCACCATTGAGAAACTCCCCCCTCCTACTTCATTGAAGGCGATTAGAAGCTTCTTGGGGCATGTCATGTTCTATAGGAGATTCATCAAGAACTTCTCTTTAATTACTCGACCATTGACGAAACTACAGGAAAAAGGATCCCCTTTGAGTTTAATGAAGATTTCATGAACTCTTTTCTCAGCTTGAAGAAAAAGCTTGTGGAAGCACCGATCATAGTTTTCCCGGATTGGAATTTGCCATTTGAATTAATGTGTGATGCAAGTGATTATGTAGTTGGGGTAGTACTTAATCAACAATGAGACAACCATTTCCATCTTATCTACTATGCGAGTAAGACTTTGAATGATGCCCAAGAAAACTACACTACTAATGAGAAAGAACTACTCGCCGTTATCTTTACATTTGACAAATTCCTGTCATACTTGGTAATTTCTAAGGTAATTGTATATACAGATCATTCTGCACTGAAATATTTGTTGAACAAATTAGATGCCAAGCCTCAACTGATCCATTGGATCCTGCTACTACAAGAGTTTGCTTTAGAAATAAAGTACAAGAAAGGGGTTTAGAACTTAGCTGTAGACCACCTATTGCGCCTTGAGGGGCCTCATGAAGATGCTTTGGAAAGGAAATAGATAAATGATGCATTCCCTGGGGAGCAGTTGTGCAGCATTCAGGTAGTAAGGGAAGATGAGACCCCGTGGTTCGCCGACTTTGCAAATTATTTGGCGGTAAAAACCTTCCCATAGTGCTCACTCATCAGCAAAGTGATAAGTGCTTGTGTTATAATATAGTGAAGTGTTATTGTCTTACATTGAGCATTACTTTTATCAAATTTTATCATTAAATTGTGTGCATTTGTGTGCTTTTGTGCATTGTAGGGTTGTGGAGCCAATTTGGAGAAGAAAGAAGCAAGAATAGGTTATGTTCGCCATTGTTGAGGAGTTCTCGGACCAAGCAAGGAACAAGACACGAGTCTAGACTTGTGAGTGTGTGCCAACTTCTGTTGGAGGGGCACAAGGGCAGTCACATTCACAAAAGTCTAACTTGTGTAGCATTGAAGAACTTCGCCAATGAAGATAAATGAAGTAATCGACATGATCTATCGTTGATTATGTGCCCAATTCAATGGCCTTGATGAAGAACGATGAATTCGGGAGCATTTCGGCAGAGCACTGTAGCAGTTACTGTAGTTAATTACTATAGCAAAACAATGTAGCAAGTTATTGTTCATAGTCTGCCGAACATCAGCAAAACGGAGAATCCACACGGCCGTGTGGAAAATCCACAGGGGCGTGTGAAACCCCGATTTCAGCCTATAAATAGCCTGCTTTTAGATCTATTTGGGGACCCCCCCTTTCTATCTCTTGCCTATCTTTTGGGGGGCTTTCGGCTAGGGTTTGACAAAATTCTTGGAGGTCTTTGGAGGCAATTATACGGCATCGGCATCGACATCCTTTGGAAGATAACTATTATGGAAGCTTTCGTCGGCATCGATTCGGCGAGGTGTACCCCAGGCTTGACAAGGGATTCGTTGGAGAAGACACGCGGCTCCACAAGAGCATCGATACGATCTACAAGTGGGTTTTCTTTATGGTTTTTGTGCATACGTTCTCAATCTCTTTATTGATTTTGTATTGCTCCATGGAGAGCTAAACCCTAGTGGGTATTCGGACTTGTAAACCCTAGGATGATATTGTTTCTATGACTTTTATTATGCTTTCTTTATTGATGAATTTAATTGAGTTCCAATCTTGATTTATTCTTGTATTGATTTTCCCTTAGATGTGACACTAGGGTTGAGAATCATCTAGGTTGTCCTTTGGAGTTGTGACAACTCCTATAGGATTAGACTACTCGAGATTGGAGAGGATCGAGAGGGTGAGTCGTGAGGTAGCGAAACGTCTCCTTTCCCCTCCGGTGTGATTTTCCCTACCTTCATGTTCCAGGAGTTCTTTGCGGTCGAAGTAGAGTGAAGTGCTAGGAGATCGAGTACCCTAACATACTGAAGGGTTGTAGTGAATCTAATGCTGGGGCTTAACTGAGACTAGGGTTCTTTCACCTTGACCAAAGGGTTAGAACTATATTTAGGAACAGAGTCTTTTACTTGGAATCCCTAGAACCCCAAGCAGTTCCACGTAGTGTGAGGCTTAGGATGATGGACTCCCCTAGGGCTTAGTTGAAAGGTCAATGAGAATTAAGGGTCGTAGTGAAACCTAATGCCGGGGCATAATGTTGGAACTAGTCACGATTGACCTAGGTTTGGGACCGTGTGCTTAAGGATTTCCACGACTCATTATACATCAATTAGAGGGTATAATACCAGTTTTGCACTAGAAGCATTAGTCCTAGGGCAAGCTTTGTCCGGGTACCCCATCTTTATATCGATTATCTCTCCTACCCTTATTACTTTTCTTGCACTCTTTTATTTTTCTTTTACATATATATATATATTTCTCTTATCATCGACTTCCTTCATAGCTAAATAGCGATAACACTTGTTTCTGAACACTATTCCCAGTGGATACGACTACCCACTCACCAGGGTATTTTATTACATCGACAACCCGTGCACTTACGGGTACACAGGCAAGGGGTGTGTCAAGATTTTGGCACCGTTGTCGGGGAATAGGCGTTTTAGAGAGATTTGTACTTTGCTATTTTAGCTATTCATCATTCATTCTATTTCACCCTCTCTTATTCTTACATTATTCTTATTTGTTTTCTTTTGTTTTGTCTTACTTTTTATTGCAAGGAGCCTAAATGATGATTGACCCAGTTATTGAGCAATACTTTCAAGTTGAAACTCTGAGTAAAAAGTTTGATAGAATTATTGCTTCACAACAACAAAGCAATCCATGCTACAGCACATATCATCGAAATGAGAGGAGCTACCAAAATTTTTTATGGAATAGTGATGGACAACATTGGGAAGCACCTCAAGAGCAATTTCAAAAGGATGAGGTACTTGAAGAGGATGCACCTCAGTGGAAAAAAGTGCTAGCTAGCTTTATTGAAGCATCCGATGCCTCTTGCCAAAGTATGGAAGCCACACGAAAATGTCATGAAGCCTCCTATAACAACCTTGAGCATCAATAAGGATGAATACTTGACACACTCTCCAAGGAACATGAAGTATTTGAGCAAGCAACGGAAAGTCCTTGTAGAGATGATGTAGTAGTGAACGATAATGAAGAAATGGGGCAGACCAAGTACGTTGCTGTAGAAATTGAAGAGAAAGAAGAAGAAAATCATGTTGAGAATTTGGATTGCTTGAAAGAACAGTGTGCTTGTGAACAAGGAAATTTTCAAGGGGATTTGCTATTGTCATGTTCCTTTTAAGCTGAAAATACACAAGAAGAAGCAAACCCTAAGGTAATGGAACAACCACCATTCTTTGGGATTGATCAACTCATAAAAAGCAAGAAAGAGATTTTGGGAAGGGAAAAAGATGTGGATAGGATATTTAAACCATCCAATGGCCCACCTATGCTAAGCTTGGACAATTCCCAACACAGATTGTTCCCTTGGAGGACAAAGGTAGGATCGTTTTACTCTCCAACAAATACTCTACCTGCGCAACTAGATTTTTGGTTTAAAGGAAGTAGCTATACAAATTCTAGTTGGGAGGAGCACACTCTTTTCAAGCCTCCATAAGGTAAGGAAGAGGTACGTCAAGCTTAGTGACATTAAACAAGCACTACTTGGGAGGTAACCCAAGTTTTTATTGCTTTTCTAGGCTTTAGTTTAGTTTTAGCATGAATAATTGCCTAGTGTCGGGGTTTTCATTTTATTATGCGTGTGCTGTGATTTTCTCATTGATTGTTGGTGTTTTAGTGTACCTAATTGCGATTATCAAAGTTTTGGGTCGTTTTAGTGTGTTTTCACGGATCTCTGGTCGAATTTTTATCGTATATGCAGGTTCTAAATGTTGTATTTAAGTTTCTAAAATTTTTGCAGAGCCTATAAATTTTTCTAAGTCATCCAGAGAAGACACACGGCCGTGTGGAATTTCCACACAAGCGTGTGTCACCGTTTAGGGCTCATCCTGAGAAGACACAGGGGCATGTGACTGCCCCTGTGAACGACCTTGTGAAGGGCACACAGCCGTGTGGAATTTCCACACGGCCGTGTGGATTCTCTGTAGAACCAAGTCTTCGTCTAGAGAGTCCACAGGGTTGTGTGGTTGTCCCTGTTGGTAGGCTTGTGAATGGCACACTGGCGTGTGGAAATTCCACACGGTTGTGTGCCCTTCACAAGGTCGTTCACAGGGGCAGTCACATGCCCCTTTGTTTTCTCGGGATGAGCCCTAAACGGTGACACACGCTAGGATGATATTGTTTCTATGACTTTTATTATGCTTTCTTTATTGATGAATTTAATTGAGTTCCAATCTTGATTTATTCTTGTATTGATTTTCCCTTAGATGTGACACTAGGGTTGAGAGTCATCTAGGTTGTCCTTTGGAGGTGTGACAACTTCTATTGGATTAGACTACTCGAGATTGGAGAGGGTCGAGAGGGTGAGTCGTGAGGTAGCGAAATGTCCCCTTTCCCCTCCGGTGTGATTTCCCCTACCTCCATGTTCCAAGAGTTCTTTGCAGTCGAAGTAGAGTGAAGTGCTAGAAGATGGACTCCCCTAACATAGTGAAGGGTTGTAGTGAATCTAGTGCTGGGGCTTAATTGAGACTAGGGTTCTTTCACCTAGACCAAAGGGTTAGATCTATATTTAGGAATAGGGTTTTTCACTTGGAATCCCTAGAACCCCAAGCAGTTCCACGTAGTGTGAGGCTTATGATGATGGACTCCCTTGGGGCTTAGTTGACAGGTCAATGAGAGTTAAGAGTCGTAGTGAAACCTAATGTCGGGGCATAATGATGTAACTAGTCACGATCGACCTTAGGTTTGGGACCGTGTGCTTAAGGATTTCCACGACTTATTATACATCAATTAGAGGGTATAATACTAGTCTTGCACTAGAAGCATTAGTCCTAGGGGAAGCTTTGTCTGGGTACCCCATCTTTATATCGATTATCTCTATGGGAAAGCGTGTGTACCCCGCAAGTGCACGGGTTATCGAAGTAATAAAATACCCTGGTGAGTGGGTAGTCGTATCCACAGGGAATAGTGTTCAGAAACAAGCGTTATCACTATTTTAGCTATAAATGGAATCGATGGTAAGAGAAATCAATATGTATAATATATATATATATATATATATATATATATATATATATATATATATATATATATATATATAAAGAAAGTAAAAGAGTGCTAAAAGGGCAATAAAGGTAGGAGAGATAATCGATATAAAGATGGGGTACCTGGACAAAGCTCCCCTAGGATAAATGCTTCTAGTGCAAGACTAGTATTATACCCTCTAATTGATGTCTAATGAGTCATGGAAATCCTTAAGCACACGGTCCCAAACCTAAGGTCAACCGTGACTAATCCCACACTATATCCAGCTCTAGACTTCTCTACGACCCTTGACTCTCGATGACCTGTCACCTAAGCCTCAGGAGATTACATCATACTAATGCCTAGTACCGTGTGAAATTGTCTGGAGTTCTAGGGATTCCAAGTGAAAGATCCTATCCCTAATTATCATTCTAACCCTTTAGTCCAAGTGGAAGAACCCTAATATAAGTTAAGCCCAGTCCTAGGATTCACTCAACCCTTTACAAGGGAGTTCATCTCCTAGTACTTCACTCTACTTCGATCGTGATTAACTCTTGGGATACGGAGATAGGGAAATTCACACCGGAGGGGAAAGGGAACATTCTGTTATCTCTCGGCTCACCCTCTCAATCCTCTCCAACCTTGTGTAGTCTAATCCTATAGAGGTTGTCACACACTCAAAAGATAACCTAATAGATTCTCAACCCTAGGGTCACGGCTAAAGGAAAATCTCATACAATCGGCATGCAAGATTGGAACTCAATAAGAAAACATCAAATTAATAAAGCATAATAAAAGTTATAGAAACACAAACATCCAAGGGTTTACAAGTCCGAATACCCACTAGGGTTTAGCTCACCATAGAGCAATACAAAGTCAATAAGGAGTTTAAGAGCATATGCATGAAAACCATAAAGCAAACCCCCTTGCAGATCGTATCGATGGTCTTGTGGAGCCGTACGTCTTCTCCAACAAATCCCTTGTCAAGCCTAAGGCACACCTCGCCGAATCGATGCTGACGAAAGCTTCCCCAATAGATTTCTTCCAATGGATGTCAATCCCGATGCCGTATAATCGCCTCTAAAGACCTCCAAGAACCTCTCCAAACACTAGCCGAAAGCCCCCCAAAAGATAAGAAATAGATAGAAGGGGGGTCCCAAAATAGATCTGAAAATGGGCTATTTATAGGCTGAAATCAGAGTTCCACATGCCCCTGTGGATTTTCGACATGGGCCTACAAAATTTCCACACGGGCGTGTGGATTCTCTGTTTGCCTGATTTTCGGCTGACAGTAAACAGTAACATGCTATAGTGTTTTGCTACATTAACTGCTACAGTACTTTGCCGAAATGCTCCCGGATTTATCGTTCTTCATCGAGGCCTTTGAATTGGGCAGACAATCGACGTTAGATTATGTCAATTACTTCACTTCTCTTCATTGGCAAAGTTCTCCAATGCTACACGAGTTAGACTTTTGTGCATGTGATTGCCCTTGTGCCCCTCCAATGGAGGTTGGCACATACCCACAAGTCTAGACTCATGCCTTATTCCTTGCTTGGTCCGAGAACTCCTCAACAATGGCGAACATAACCTATTCTTGCTTTTTTTTCTCCAAATTGGCTCCACAACCCTACAATGCACAAAAGCACACAAATGCACACAAATTAATGATGAAATCTGAGAAAGGTAATGCTCAATGTAAGATAATAATACTTCGTATTAGTATAACATGAGCACTTATCAGCATGTCATCTGCCCACTGAATTGGAACATAGGGCCTATTGGGCCATAAAGCAGTTGAATTTTGATCCCTATCTAAGTGCCCACAAGAGAAAATTAAATGAGTTAGACGAATGGCGAACCATGGCATATGAAAACTCAATGTGCTACAAGGAGAGAGTTAAAGAATAACATGACCGACACATTAAGCAAGCTAAATACTTCCAAAAAGGGGATCGAGTGTTACTTTCCAAAAAGGCTCTTTCTAGGTAAGTTGAAATCAAGATGGCATATACCCTATACAGTCTCACATGTGTTCCCTCATGGCGTCATTGAGATAAGTCATCCGAAAAAGGGGACATTCAAAGTCAATGGTCACCGGTTGAAACATTCTTCCCATGTGGTAGCACTTTCCTTGAAAATGGAGGTAACTCTACTTCCTTTGACCCACAATGAATATGAGGTAAGATACATCGAGCTAAAGACGTTAAACAAGCTCTCCTTGGGAGGCAACCCAAGCTTTTAAATTCATTGTACTCTTGTTTACGTATTCGTTGTATGTTTGGTTGTTAAGTTGTCAGTTGTTTGTGAGTGATTGGTTGTAGTTCTTTTTGTTATTTTTCTTAATAGTCTTTGCTCGTATTATTCCATGCGTGTTGTGAATTCCTTGAGTTATTATTTGTTTTGTTACTTCTAGAGTTAAATCCTTGATCGTTGTATGTGAATTCGGCTTTGTTTTACTTATTTTTATGGTTGTTAGGGTGAGAACTTTGAAAAACCCTAGAAAACAGCCATTTATTGGTCCCATAGGTTCCTGGTATGCCATGCTGAGCACCCATGTAGGCGCCTATGTGCCCGCATGGGCTGGCCACATGCCAAACCGAGCGCCCATGGGGGCGCATGGGCGCCCGCATGGGTGGCCGCATGGGGTCTTTCCCCTCTTTTACTCCTTTTTCTTCCTCTCATCCCACTATTCACTCATCTTCTTCTCTTTTTCTTCTCTTTTCTCCTCCATCTCTCCACCATTACTTCTCATTCCTTTTTCTTGAAAATACTCTCCTCATCCTAGTAACCAAATTTTTGAAAAGATTTCAAAGTTTTATCACTCTTTTAGCCGTTTCCTAACCTCATCTTCTCCAAGAAGCCCTAGCCCAAGGTATGCTTCTTCTCACTCTTTCCCCTTGTTTTTCTTGCTTGAATAGGACAAAAACTTTGTGGTTTGTGTTGTAAATGCTTCTTGTGTAACTTGTGGCTCAATTCTAGAGCTTTGTAATTTTTTTTGCCCACATACACAAGAGAAACTCTTGCAAATTTTTTCCCTGATTTACTGTGGCAATCTCCATTATTCACATTTTTTAATTCAATTGAGCATTGCTTTTATAGTATCTTTGTTTGATGGTACACACCTTGTCTTGTAGGGATGCTGACCAAGCATGTGGCTTTCAAAATGAGCAAGGAAGAGCTCTCTGCCACCTGTTAGTGAACCACGATTCACGAACAAAGCTCACAAGACAAGGTTTGCGTTATTGTCTTGGAAAGGGTTTGGCACCATTCGAAGAATCGATTGGATATTTTGAAAATGTTGGGTTTAGACAATACCATTCTTGAGTACATCTCTCATGACGATTGGAAAAAAGTTTTCATCATTGAAGAACCCGCTTATCGAGAGCTTACCTTGGAGATATTGAGCACGATCAAGGTTGTCAAATATTTTCCCTTCACTCGTCAAGCAAGTTCCATATCCTTTCGGGCATTTGGCAAGAAATATAGAATCTATCAAGACCAATTGGGCGTACACTTAGGGATTTATATAGAAGCGTTTACTCATACGCTCGAGTTAAAGAACTTGCCACAAGATTTCCCGTATCCAACGTCACATGACTCGTATTGGATGTCCATCGCCGGTACAAAGAAGAGGAAGGAATCTCAAATGTCGAACCCCGCTCATCATTATATCCAGGCCTTGTTGTCTAGAGGAATTTGGGGTCGATCTGATTCAACGGGGTAGTCACACACACTGATCTCTTGATGCTATACAGTATTATTGAGCGCTACCCCATACACATGGGCTACCTCTTCACCAAGCTCCTTGCTCAATAAGGAATGCCTATCAGCCTTGGGGTCATCTTCACCGGATCGTATATCACACACTTGATTAGAGGCTTAGGACTGATTGAGCACACCCACGGCTTAAAGGTTGTAGGTTCCATTACCCCACTTAGGATACAGACTCTGGCTTCCATCGGGATAGTTGAGAGACGGGGAAACACTTATTGCCTCAGATGGCATTATGGTATGAGTGCACAAGACCCAGGCCCCTCATATGAGATAGAGACAGAGTCAGAGTTAGAGTCTGAGCCTGAGCCCAAGGAGAGTCGACCGTCTCTTGAGGTGAGTTTTGAGGAGTTCCATATTGAGGTCCGCCAATAGTTACAGTTCTCGAGAGGAGCAGAAGGAGTTAGCCGAATCACAGCACCGCATTGAGAGTAATATGGCTAAAGTTCTAGCTTTTATTCATGGATCAACATCATCTGTTGGCACCACCTCTGCCGCCACCACTTGCATGGCACCATTGATAAGTACTTATGTTATAATAATGCGAAGTGTTATTATCTTACAATGAGCATTACTTTTACCAGGTTTTATCACTAAATTGTGTGCATTCGTGTGCTTTTGTGCATTGTAGGTTTGTGGAGCTAATTTAGAGAAAATGAGCGAAGTTAGATCGTGTTTACTGTTGTTGGGAAGTTTTTGGGCTAAGCAAGGAACAAGGCACGGATCTAGACTTATGGGTGTGTGCCAACCTCCTTTGGAGGGGCACAAAGGCAGTCACATTCACAATGAGTCTGGGCCGTGTTAGCATAGGAGAACTTCACTAATAAGGTGATCTGAAGCAATTGGCACTGTAGCAAGTTACTGTTAACTGTTTATCGAAAATCAGATTCCAGAAATTTCACACGGGTGTGTGGAAATTCCACACGGCAGTGTGAAATCCTGATTCAGCCGATTTAAAGCCGCGACTCAACGTTATAAAAGCCCGTTTTAGAGACTTTTTCTACATTTTTTTGCCAATATTTTCTCCCAACTTCTGGAGGATTGTGGCTAGGGTTTCGGAGAGGACTTTGTGGAGGATCAGAGCACGTCATCGACGTTCAATGGCCGCACAAGACCACAACCTCACCATACGCAAGGGGATTTTCATCTATGCTTTCAATTTGTATTCCTTTTCATATTTTGATGGATTTGTATAGCTCCATGAGGAGCTAAACCCCTTGTTGGTATTCGGACTTGTAAACCCTAGGATTATTGTGTTTCTTTGACATTGTTATTATGTTTTTCTATTATTGATGAATAAAATTGAGTTTCAATCTTAATTTCATCTTGTAATTGTTTTCCCTTAGTCGTGACACTAGGGTTGAGAACAATCTAGGTTATCCTATGGAGGTGTGACAAATCCTATAGGGTTAGACTATTTAGGATTGAAGAGGGTTGAGAGGATGAGTCATGAGGTAGAGAAACGTCTCCTTTCCCCTCCGGTGTGATTCTTCCTACCTCCATGTTCCATGATTTCTTAGCGGTTGAAATAGAGTGAAGTGCTAGGAGATAAACTCCCCTGGGGCTTAGTTGCGGGAGCAACAGAGTGAAGGGTTGAAGTGAATCTTAGTGCTGGGGCTTAATTTAGACTAGAGTTCTTTCACCTGGACAACAGGGTTAGAGCTATACATAGGAACAGGGTTTATCACTAGAATTCCTTAGAACTTAAGGCAATCCCACACAGTGTGAGGCTTAGGAAGATGAACTCCCCTAGGGCTTAGTTGACAGGTCAACAAGAGTCAAGGGTCATAGTGAAACCTGATGTCGGGGCATAGTGTCGAGGTTAGTCACGGTTGACCTTAGGTTTGGGACAGTGTGTTTAAGGAATTCCTCGACTCAATTAGCATCAATAGGAGAGTATAATAGCATTGTCTTGCATTAGAATCATACATCCTAGGGGTAGCTTGTCCGGGTACCCAACTTTATTCATTGATTTTCCTTCTCTATTTGCTTTTGCTTGCACTCTCGTACCTACCACACTTCTCTTTTAATTCTTGTTCTTTATAATTGCTTTTACACTCACTCATTGATTCTCTTCACACTCACCGTACATCGCTTAGCTAAATAGTGAAATCTCGTGTTTTAAATCCCTATTCTCTGTGGATTCGACTACCCACTCACGATGGTAATATTATTACTGTGACAACCCATGCACTTGCGGTATGCACTCGCAAGGGGTGTGTCAACCATCACTTCCACCGGACTCTTAAACTCACAGCATCTATTAATTTGTGTTGTCTTGTTATTTTGTAGTTTTGTGTCATACTTTGGCTTATTTCTTTTGTATCTTGTACTCTTCAATTAGTAAGGGTTCAGTCCCTACTAAACTTTATTTATTTATTTTGGTTCATTTTCTACCGCTTATCTTTATTTATCTTCTTGAGTTGTGATAAGTTTCTTGCTATTTTCAGGATTGATCGTTAAGGAAGCCCCACATTCTATGACCCTCATTTTGCGACTTGCCCCATGTCCGTGTCCATCTAGCACTTATCTCACCAACTAATTAGGGAAGTTTCTTTACTCCATCTCTTTATTTAAATTGAATACCTGTCACCATGTTCTGCTGACTTATGTACATTGGGGACAATGTATAACTTTAGGTGTGGGGATGTGATTATCTTATTCTTTTGCATGCTTAAATTACCTATGATAGCTATGATTTCCTTGTTTAGAACTTCCTAGCTTGAAGGAATGATGGATGTGAGTTGTATTTCTTTTCTGTGCTTGAATGAAGTCCCATTTTATCTTTAGTGCACCTTCATGCTCTTTCACGATAACTTCCACCTTATACACTCCAACCAACCCATCACAATGATTTCGGCATTAGAATCTTAAATCTTATCTTCAATACCCTTTTAAGAGCTTTTGGGTCCTTTATTGTTTTCTGTAGCTGATGAGCGAGCGCGCGACTAGCTACAGAGCTAGCACGCGACTCCCCGGCCGCAAGTGCACGGGTCGTCAAGTAATAAATCTCACGAGGAGGGTCGTATTCCCAAGGGCCCGAGATCTACTATTACTTCCTTTTGGGAGTCACTTTCTAGTCGATCGAAACAGGGTTGAAGCAATATTAAAATAATAAAAACAAGTAAAGGAATGCAAATAAGATAAAACTCAATCCGGAATAAAATAGAGATGAAGAATCCAATAATTGTGGAAGGCCTCGGGCGAGGATTCCCCCGGGAGAAGACTAAATACGAATGACCAAGATAATTATAAAACTAGGGTTAGCTTGGTTTCGGTCCGCTAGACTCGGATGTCGACTACCCCGGAACCTCCGTAGTGTAGCCCTAATCCAGTACGGGTTTCTCTATCCAGAAAATACCCCTACGATGTCAATGAGAACAAGGAGTCTTGATTAGGGTTAATCTAATGCACGCTCTCGGCTAAATTAACCCTAATCGCGCGGGAGGCTATTAACACCCGGAACCTCCGGTGTATTAATACATGTTACCCTCTTTAACTCATCAAAGGACCTAATACAAGCTAGCATCCCGCCAAACAAGTATCATTCAAAATCAATTCTACGGAATCCATCCATTGTAGAATGAACAACATGATGATGAATTAAAACCAAACAATCAAACTAACACATTCATTTAAAGCAAAATATAGGTCATTCATACAAAGTCTCCTTCCAAGGTTCACCGGGAGCCCGGCGGCCTTGGGAGGTTTAGTTCAACATCACAAAACTAAGGAGCTCGTCATACAACAATTCCATCCAATAAAAACAAGAAAAACCCCCTCGAAGATGTTGACTAGGGTTGATGGTGTAGCTCGTCGGATCCGCGCCGGCGAGCCCTATGAAGCTTCTCAACGTCTTCCCCTTCTTCTCTCCTTCGAATCTAGCCGAAAATCCTTCCAAGATCCCTCAAGAAATGGTGAAATGAAGTCTAGGACAAGTGGAGGCCGGATGAGAAAAAGATCCCCTCAAAAACTCTTCAGAACAAGCATATATAGCCCGAAGGTGTGCGGGCACTGTGCGGGCCGCACAGTGCCCGCACAGCCTTCTGGCTGTGCTGTGCGGCCAGTGTGCGGGCCGCACACTGGCCGCACACTTCTCTGTCTCTCTTGTGCGGTCACTGTGCGGGCCGCACAGTGGTCGCACACCCTTCTGGCCAGGGTGTGCGGCCACTGCGCAGCCCGCACAGTGGCCGCACACGGCCGAGAAAAATGTGCTCGTGTGCGGCGCGTCGGCTTCCAGGGTGCTCCAACTCTTCGTTCCTTCTTCAATCATCCCCGGAATGACACGAATATGGTCAAAACTTGCGCACTTGGTCCTTGAAACCCTGAAATGAAAAATAAAACATCAAGTGCGCAAAAACTCATCGAAAATACACATAAGTTGCATGAATGTACAAGAACATCATAGCTATAACATGATGTATTTAGGCACTTATCAAATACCCCCTACTTAAGCATTTGCTTGTCCCCAAGCAAACGGACATGGAAAACCAGGGATACTGATAAGTGACTAAATACACAACCTCGGGCAAGAGATGAAAGTATCATAGCCAAAGCGAAACTCAAAATACTAAGCAAAGACCACTTGAGATCATTCACGCATTCATTGGCCGTGTCGTGTTGTGTGTGTGCAAATCCCCTAGTTCGAAGCCCTGTAGTCCAAACAAGGTAGACAGGACCCCGAGGACCACTTCTTGAAGCAATTCACGCCACCTAGTGGAATACGGCCTTGAGGTGGTAGAAATACTTCTAGTAGAGTCGTAAGGATCCTTCCTCTTATTTTCGAACAATAACCAGTCGAAATTTATTTTTCTGTACGCAATATGTTTATCTTTTTTCTTTTCCGGGACTAACATGAACTGCAAATCCACATTACCTGGAGCTTTGCACATTCATGTAAACGCGCTCATGTCCTTATAGCTTTTGGCGAGAGGAACACTCTGGTTAGGAGCCAGAACCCCAGGTTACTTCGCTATTAGGACAGAGGAGCACTGTCCACGTTTTTATTCACTTTGCCCCCTTTTTTTTTTTTTTTTTTTTTTTTTCGACCGTATTGCAAAAAAGAACAAGAAGAAGGTCCTTAAAACCCTATTAGAAGGTATTCTAACACGTCAAGGCGCGAAACCACTAGTATGGGTTAGCAACTAAGAGGGTCACGAAAGTGCTGTGGTTCCTCGCCTAGATGTCCAGGGTTCTACCTAAGGGAATAGTGCGAGAATTGCCTAGAATGACATGAAAATCTCAAGTGTGCAGGGTCATAAAAAGCTTAGCATTTATCATGATTTCGAGCTATAATACAATCACAATTAAGTACGCCATCCTAGGTTTACAATCATGCAACAAGTCAAGAATTACCAAAAGTTTTCATACAAGTTCACGACACAAGTAACGAAGATCAGACATGCATAGCCACCCCCCACTTAAAGCAGTACATTGCCCTCAATGTACATTGATCAGCAGTACAGAAAAATTTATGCATGGAAAATAAAGAGGGTGGTGTCATGAACTTCCCCGAGAAATTGGTAATGAGCTTTGCAAGGCACGAGCTCGGGGTGACCATCACCATGGCTACAAGCGAAGTGGAGAGGAAGAAAAATGGACGTCTTGTTCTACCTACAAGGAGAAAAGACGTCGAGTCAAGCATCCATCAACCACACAAAAAAAATAAAGAAAAGAAACAAGGAATGAAAGAGAAAGTGAGCTCTCGGAGTGAAAGGACTGATGAAGCCGCTCAAGGTCTTCTGTGTCTCCTCCAACGGTGACCTTCGTCTCGAAAAATAAAGATCAAGTCATGGCAACACGCTAAGACGCGCGAACACGAGTTTAGAAAAAATGAGTGAAGTGGAAACAACGCGATCGCGATCAAAATCGAAAGCCATCGATAATCCCCCGAAGATCCAATTCGGATAGGAAATTAAAAACCAAGAAATCACCTCGAAGGTATGCAAATAAATTGAGTTTTGAAAATATTTTTAATGTTGAAATGATGCGAGGGATGTGGTATGATCAAAACAAGCGCGAAAATGTGGAGAAAAGCCGGAAAGAAGAGCATTACAGCAGCAAAACTGGGGCCAGTGTGCGGATGGTGTGCGGGCGGCACACCAGCCGCACACCTCTCTGTCTGGGGTGTGCGGGTGGTGTGCGGGCCGCACACCAGCCGCACACCCTTCTGCCAGGGGTGTGCGGCCTCTGTGCGGCCGCACAGTGGCCGCACAGAGCCCTGTAAATTTTCAGAAAATGGCTTTCTTCAAACCAAAGCAAGTCTCCGACATTAAAAACGTTACAAAACTCATCTCGGACAAAGGATACACATATATAAACACAAAACAAATGGGAATTCACCGAGATGGGGAGGAAACAATGTCATACATGATAAACGCATACCAAGAACGAATGAAGTGAAGAGCTCACAACCCAAACATAGCATAACCAAAATACGAAAATTGAAAAGTACAGAATTGTAAAAATTTATGGGTTGCCTCCCATAAGCGCTTGTTTAGCGTCACGAGCCTGACGTTCAAGTTTCTCAACTCATGGTGGTTTAAAAGAAGAAGTTTTACCTGAGGTCCCAATGGATGCAAATGATGATCCAACCGGCAAATTTAAGGAGAGGAGGGAATCGATGTTGTGCATACCTAGGTCGACGAAGCATGCCGTGTGTACCTCGTCATGAAAATTCTTGCTTGCTTTGTTGACCTTGGGGGTTATCTTTTTCCATGCTCGCTTCCACGAACGCTCTCCTTTGCTTCGCCCTTGTGACTTGAACGGGAATATAGGAGGAGGGTCTTCTTGTGCCTTCTTTGGTGCCTCTTCCTCCTCAAGAACAACATCTTGTAAGAATTCATCAAGGGGGTTCATCATAAGGACCTCATGCACACAATCTTGAACTAGTAATTCTGTATCATCAAGTGCATAAGAAGTGTCATCAAGCTCCTTGGGGTGTTTCATTGCCTCGGGAATTTTAAAAGTGGCTTCTTCATTCCCGGCCCGCAAGGTCATTTTCCCATCTTGAATATCCAGCAGGGCACGGGATGTGGCAAGGAAAGGCCGGCCAAGAATGATGGGGACCTCAGTAGCATCATCAACATCAAGAATGACAAAATCAGCCGGAAAAACCAGACCACCAACTTTCACAATCACATCGCTCACAATGCCACGCGGGCGTCTAACAGTTCGGTCCGCAAGTTGTATGGTGATCCGCGTCGGCTCTAAGTCTTGAAGGCCCAGTTTTAAGAAAAGCTTGTAGGGCATAACATTTATGCTTGCACCGGAATCGGCAAGGGCTTTCTCTACAAGCGAGTCCCCGAAATGACACTCCACAATTAGACCACCCGGGTCTTTGATTTTTTCGGGCAATTTGCTTTGGAGAATTGCCGAACAGCTCTCCCCTAGAGACACTGTAGATGCTTCTTCAAGTTTCTTCCTGTTTGTAAGCAATTCCTTCATAAACTTGGCATATTTTGGCATTTGAGAAAAGGCTTCTACAAGTGGAAGATTGATGTGAAGTTGCTTGATCATCTCCAAAAATTTTTTGAATTGAGTGTCCTCCTTGTCCCGATTGAGTCTTGCCGGATAGGGGACCTTCGGTTGGTGCTCTAGCAATTTTTTTTCTTTGTTTTGAGGTTCAATTGAATTGTCATGGTTGTCATTAGCTTCATCCCCACCTACGGAGGAAGTGCCTCTCACCACGTTCTTTTCCTTGTTATCAATTGGCCTAGGAGTCGGCCGAACCTCAACCTCTCTACCACTCCTCAAAGTGATAGCTTGCACATGTTCTCGTGGGTTAGTCTCAGTGTTGCTAGGGAGACTACCCGGTGTCCTTTCCGCCATAGATGCCGCGATCTGTCCCAAGTGTTTTTCGATGCCCTGGATTGAAGCTTGCATATTCCTCACTGTTGTCTCAAGTGTGTTCAACCTTGCATCGGTGATTTGCATGTATTTAGCTAGGACATCCTCAGTAGTGAATTTCCTTTCCGTTGGAGGTGCTTGTGATGATTGTGCCTGAAACCCTGGTGGTTGCGTAAATTTTTGTTGGCCTTGATTTCCCCAATTGAAATTTGGGTGATTTCTCCACCCGGGGTTGTATGTTCCACCATAGGGGTTTCCTTGAAATTTTTGCCCCTGATTCACATAGTCAACATGTTCGAGTGGGGTGACATCGGGGACTGAAATGGGGCAACTAGCAACATCATGCCCCCCTCCACAAGTTCCACAATTCATCACTTGCTTGACACTTGTGCTCGAACGCTCGGTTCGTTCGGACATAAGCAAGCTCACTTGCTTCGCTAGTGCTTCGAGCTTCGCATCTTGAGCGGTTTTACTATCGATTTCATGAACCCCTCGAGCTTGAGTCAATTTTGCCCTTGAACCCCAATGTGATTCATTTCGTGCCATGTTCTCAATTAATTCTTCGGCATCTTCGGGGTATTTGCTACTCAAGGATCCACCGGCTGCGGCATCAATGAGTTGACGATTCTGGTAGCTCAAGCCATTATACAGTATCTGTACTCGCATCCAAGCTTCGAAACCATGATGTGGGCATTTTCTCAAGAGGTCTTTAAATCTCTCATGAGCTTCAAAGAGGGTTTCGGAATCTCTTTGACTGAAGGCCGAGATCTCTTGCCTTAATCTAGCAGCCTTGCTTGGAGGAAAATAGCGGCCCATAAACTTGTTTACCATCTCCTCCCATGTCTTTATGGAACCCGGGGCGAGTGATGTGAGCCACCTGTAAGCGGCGCCCCGCAAACTGAATGGGAAAAGACGGAGTCTAGCTGCATCATCAGATAGGCCATTGACTTTGAAAGTTGAGCACATTTGGAGGAATCGGGATAGGTGCTCATTCGGGTCCTCATCGGCCAAGCCATCGAACTGCACTGAATTCTGTATCATGCCAATTGGTCTAGCCAAATCAAAATTACTTGCACTGGCAGCCGGAGCTTGCACACTAAACCCTCCCCCAGTAAACTGTGGCCTCTCATAGTCAGACAAAGTTCTTCTCTCTTCGGCCATAGCTATAGGAACTGATTCAGGTGCATCAACTGATCCCGAGGAGGAACCCACTTGAGTTTCTCTCAACCGTTGGTGTATGACGCGTTCAATTTCTTCGTTCGGCTCTACAAACCCAGTGGGGTTTGCACGAGTCATGCACAGGACGCCTGAGAAAACAAAAGACAAAAGAGATATTAGTGAATATATAAAAATGACGAAAACAAAAACAATAAAAGATGGATAATTACAAATGAAAGCGAAAAGACTAGAGCAATGATCCAAAAGTTTTCCTAGTATTCTCGGATGTTCCCCGGCAACGGCGCCAAAAACTTGATGAGCGAGCGCGCGACTAGCTACAGAGCTAGCACGCGACTCCCCGGCCGCAAGTGCACGGGTCGTCAAGTAATAAACCTCACGAGGAGGGTCGTATTCCCAAGGGCCCGAGATCTACTATTACTTCCTTTTGGGAGTCACTTTCTAGTCGATCGAAACAGGGTTGAAGCAATATTAAAATAATAAAAACAAGTAAAGGAATGCAAATAAGATAAAACTCAATCCGGAATAAAATAGAGATGAAGAATCCAATAATTGTGGAAGGCCTCGGGCGAGGATTCCCCCGGGAGAAGACTAAATACGAATGACCAAGATAATTATAAAACTAGGGTTAGCTTGGTTTCGGTCCGCTAGACTCGGATGTCGACTACCCCGGAACCTCCGTAGTGTAGCCCTAATCCAGTACGGGTTTCTCTATCCAGAAAATACCCCTACGATGTCAATGAGAACAAGGAGTCTTGATTAGGGTTAATCTAATGCACGCTCTCGGCTAAATTAACCCTAATCGCGCGGGAGGCTATTAACACCCGGAACCTCCGGTGTATTAATACATGTTACCCTCTTTAACTCATCAAAGGACCTAATACAAGCTAGCATCCCGCCAAACAAGTATCATTCAAAATCAATTCTACGGAATCCATCCATTGTAGAATGAACAACATGATGATGAATTAAAACCAAACAATCAAACTAACACATTCATTTAAAGCAAAATATAGGTCATTCATACAAAGTCTCCTCCCAAGGTTCACCGGGAGCCCGGCGGCCTTGGGAGGTTTAGTTCAACATCACAAAACTAAGGAGCTCATCATACAACAATTCCATCCAATAAAAACAAGAAAAACCCCCTCGAAGATGTTGACTAGGGTTGATGGTGTAGCTCGTCGGATCCGCGCCGGCGAGCCCTATGAAGCTTCTCAACGTCTTCCCCTTCTTCTCTCCTTCGAATCTAGCCGAAAATCCTTCCAAGATCCCTCAAGAAATGGTGAAATGAAGTCTAGGACAAGTGGAGGCCGGATGAGAAAAAGATCCCCTCAAAAACTCTTCAGAACAAGCATATATAGCCCGAAGGTGTGCGGGCACTGTGCGGGCCGCACAGTGCCCGCACAGCCTTCTGGCTGTGCTGTGCGGCCAGTGTGCGGGCCGCACACTGGCCGCACACTTCTCTGTCTCTCTTGTGCGGTCACTGTGCGGGCCGCACAGTGGTCGCACACCCTTCTGGCCAGGGTGTGCGGCCACTGCGCAGCCCGCACAGTGGCCGCACACGGCCGAGAAAAATGTGCTCGTGTGCGGCGCGTCGGCTTCCAGGGTGCTCCAACTCTTCGTTCCTTCTTCAATCATCCCCGGAATGACACGAATATGGTCAAAACTTGCGCACTTGGTCCTTGAAACCCTGAAATGAAAAATAAAACATCAAGTGCGCAAAAACTCATCGAAAATACACATAAGTTGCATGAATGTACAAGAACATCATAGCTATAACATGATGTATTTAGGCACTTATCAGTAGCCTTAAGTGAAACATTGTAGCATGTGTTTTTACTAGGAGACATGAGATACACAGTGTACATTCAAAAAAAGAAAAAGAGAGAGTCTATGACAGTATTCCTCTACTAATATGGCACGAATGCGTCTATGAAGACTGTAATCGAGTAAATGTGGTGGCTCTTGTGCCTAACCAGCATGTGCATCCTTCAATAAGATTTTTGTGCGGTCTACGTTAGTCAGACTTGTGAAATAAATAAAAGAAAATAAAATATCTCTACTGATCTCCTAGAACCTACTGTATAGTCACTTGAGGGCTAGAGTTTTATTTAGGAGCCAAGGGACTCTTAACTAAGTATTGAGGGTGCCTTTAACACTTTTAATGCCGATCACATTATGTGTGGGGTGAATGGACATCCCGGGTAATCCGGGGTGTGGAGGTTAAGGTAGGGAGTTGGCACACACTCACAAGAGCACATTAGATGAAACAGGACAGATGAAACAGGACTATCATTACTTGATTACATATAGAACAACTCACTATCTTGATTTCTTTTCACTCGTGCTTGTGAAGTTCTTTACATTTGAGCTTGAGGTCATACATTTAGCCATTTACCTTCTTGCTCCTATTCTTCATGTTTGTTTGCTTGGGGCAAGTAAACTCTTAGGTGTGGGGATGTTTGATAAATGCCTAAATGTATGTATTTTATACATACTTGTACACATGATTTGTGTATTTTCTTGATGAATCGATACCCTTTTATGGTCTAATTGGTTTCTTTCATGATTATAGGCATAAAGGACGCCTAGGTGAGCTCGACAATGCGATTCAAGAAGAACTCGACAGCGAAAATACCATTTTAGAGCCCCAAGTACTGTAGTACCACTGTAGCAACATGTGGCACGAAGCCTTGAAGAAAATGCTAAGTCTAGAATTTCATACAGGCAACCATACGACCATAAGGACATCCACATGCAGTATTGTAGCAGTTTTCCTATAGCAGTCGCTGTAGCAACTTACGAGAAATTCGGTAATTGATTGAAATCCTTATGGCCCATTTGCTGACCGTATGCTAGGCCGCATAGCATCTTGAGATGGGTTTTTAAGTTGGTTTTTGGGTGTATTTTAAGGGAAAGAAGTCTTGTTCTTAGAGCTCATCACCACCATCCTTGATCCAAAGTAGAAGAAGGCTTTAGAGGGTATCTCCGAGGTAGAAATCGACGGGGAGAGAGTGATTTGGCAAGATTCAATCCTAGGGCACACTTGTAGGAGGTCAAAGATGACAAAGGAGCTTGATCCCAAGCGTCATTTGGCTTCTCATTCTTGAGGAGGTTGATGTTATTTGTTTTAGGTTTTCTCATGGATTCTATTGTGTATGTTGCTAGTATGAACAACTAAACCCTAATGTCACCGGATGTAGGTGAACCTTGGGGGTGAACTTGCGTAGATTGGATGTTATGACTTATTTATTGCATTTGGTGTGTTTGTGATTCATGCTTGGTGAATTTCATGGTATTGGTATGCATGAGAACTCTGTGTATCAATTTTTAGGTTATACTAGGTTGCATGATCATCGCCCTAATATTAGACACAACTAGCTTGGAAGGGATACGTGTATAAATACACCATGACCATTGGTTATTTTGTACCCCTCCAACATTAGTATTGAACCTAGTTTGTGTTCCGGCTCTAACTTGGGATTTCCTTGCTTGTAGTGCAATCATAGGAGAATTTAGTCAGAAGAAATTCCGTAAAAATACTCATACCGGATTAGGGGTCAATTTCCGTGATCATCGAGTTGGCCTATCTTAGGAATACTTTGGTCTATACCACCAATTGCGTGATAATTCTAGCATCCTTCTCATTTTAGTAGCCCTAGGGGGATCCACATCATGACCATCTTCATCTCTTTATTTCTAACCCTGACCTCTTTCATTGTAGACACCTAAGTAGAGTTTTTCTTATTTCGCTATAGATTCAACACATCACTCGAGTCTGTAGATCAAACAACACATGAAGAGAAAGTGAGGATAGCTTCTTCAAACCTGGGAATTTGACCCCCTTGTTCTTGCACAAGGGGTATTACTTGATGACCCATGCACTTGTGGGACTCACATAAGTAAGCTGAAGCCAAGGAAGATGAGTCTACAGATTGCCGATCGTTTAGTTCGTCAACCCATAAGAAGTCGTGTTGGTCAAAGTGGACCGGTTATCTTCTCGATGGATTTTGTTATTTTGGACTTAGATGATAAGGCCAAGGTTTCATTGATACTTGGGAGACCATTTTTGGCGACATCAAAAACTTTAATTGATGTCAAGGATGGTCAAATGGTATTAAGAGTGGGTGATGAGGTAGTGATGTTCAAGTTGAGAGATGTTATGCCCCACTCTATGGATGCCAACGACACGTGTTATGCTATAGATGTGATAGATGACTATGTTTCAGATTTTGTGCAGGACACATAGATGAAGGAGGACTTGTCCGATTTGCTAGAAGATGAAGAACCACCTGATGGATTCGTGAGGAGCTCCACCCTTAATGCAACATTGAAGAGCACAAGAGGGAACTAAGGTTAGTCAATCATAGGATCTCTTGGACCAAAAAATGGTGAAAGTATTTCTTCTCCAA
Organism: Dioscorea alata; assembly: GCA_020875875.1. Classification (NCBI taxonomy): domain Eukaryota; kingdom Viridiplantae; phylum Streptophyta; class Magnoliopsida; order Dioscoreales; family Dioscoreaceae; genus Dioscorea; species Dioscorea alata. The sequence continues at coordinate 21,327,839 of CM037020.1, read as the reverse complement.
CAAGAAGAGCATTAACCCACTGATAAGTGTCTAAATGTATGTATTTTAGTACATGTATTTTATACACTTAGCGTGTATCTTTATAGGAATGGATGCCCATTTTGTGCTTAATAGAGTATTATTTGCTTTGTAGGGCATGGAGGAGCCACAGAGAACATGAGGACACGATTAGGGCGAAAAAGGAAGAAAACCAGGTGTTGTAGTACTTGATGAGTGCATTTAATATCATGTTTTCATGCTCTCTACGCCATTCTTTCATCTATCCTTTAGCATACTTTGGTGTAAAATCAGTGTTATTTAAGGTATAATGTTCATTGTATAGGAATCTTTGGCTCAAATCAATTTGGAGTGAAACTGAGTGTGAATCGTGCATGTTTGTTGACCAAGGGAAGAGAGCAAGCTGAACACGGGCAAAACACGGTTGTGCCATAGCCACTGATCTTCCAAGCCTGAAGAGCCAAATAGGAGAATCCTGACACGGGAGTGTCCCAGGCAGAACATGGTTACTACACGCCCGTGTTCCTTCCGCTACAAATCTCGAGAAAAAGTCATATTTTCTTCTTCTAGCGGAACACAGGCACATTGCCGTTACACGGGCGTGCACCAGCTGACACAGAAGTCGCATGGCCATGCGGTTGTCCTTGATTATCTCAGGCATTTCACTCAACAATTTCCCAGAAAAGAACACGGGCTGAACACGACCGTATCCAGACTGTGTCGAGCTCCGAAACTGCCTTTTTAACTCCAGATTTTAGGGTTTCATCTCATCTTTGGTTCGGGGATTCTTTTCTCCACCAGGAGGACTTTGACGAGAGCAAAGATCAAGCTTCACCACACCATCTAAGAAGACTAAGGATGAGTTAGAGGTATCAAGAGAGGTAGGGTTAGCACACGAAGCTCGACAAGGGAGATCATCTAGAGTAAAGAAGGGAATCATGTCTTCCTCTTGTTGTTCTTTTATTGCTTCTTCCTTGTTATACCAGCCCATGAGGTGCTAACCGGCCATAGTGCCCTGGGGCTAAGAACTTAGATGATGTGTATTGCTTAAACACTTGTTCTATTTGTTCTACGGAGTTCTATTTGATTCTTGTGTTTAATCTTGTGTTTGCATAACTCGATGTGTGTGAATTGTACAGTTGTTAGGGTAAAACTCGGTATGTAGCTTGTTTAGCAAAAGACACACAATTATCTTAGCAAAACTCGGTGTATTTGAGAACCCATAAATGCAACATTTCTTGTGAGCACACACTTGGATCATTGGAATGCACCTGGTAGACACTTAGGGCAGGATATCTTGCATTACTCTTAGAGATCATCCCAGGGCATTACTCTCATATTGCTGAAACACTCGATCCTAATCTCCTACCATTTCCACCATTTATCTTTTCTTATTTTCTTGCAATTCGACTCACTCTTTGTTTAATTCACTAGACATCAGAAGAGTAATTAGTACTTTGAGTGCAGTTCCCTGTGGTTCGACAACCCTACCCCTCACGGGGTATCACCTTACTACTTGCTTGCGACCCGTACACTTGCGGTTTGCGCATCAGTACTGTAGCAATCACTATAGCACTTGGGGAATTTTTTAGGCAGAAAGTTTGTTCGAGTCATATGGCCTCAACATTGGTCGTCATTGAGGTAGTCTGCCGCATCCAGAGAAGTTGGCTTATTTCATACTGCCTCAATGATGCCATTACTGACCCTATCATTGACCCTGGTATGCCTCGGGTTTTGAAGGTTTTGAGCTCATTTTCTTTCCTATACGGCCCCCATAAGGCCCGTATGCTTAGGGGTATTAAAACATATTTCTAGGGCTTATTTTGGGGATCTTCGGCAAGCACTTAACAAGAAGAAGAAGAAGAAGAATGAAGACATCTTGAAGAGGCAACATTCTTGGGCTGGAGGAGGAGACAAGGGCTAGATCATCAAGGGGAGAGCATCATCATCACTAAGGAGGAAGGATCTTCGACAGGGAAGCGACCTTCAGCTAAGGGAAGCATCATTCGGCACTTCTTGGACGGGGGAAGCATCATTTGGCCAGATCTCCACCTTCTTCCTCATCATTTCACCTAGAGAGTGTCATCTATGAACTCTTTTCTTGTTTTTCTTTACTTTGTTGTTCTTATTTGTATGATGGCACACTAGACCCCCAAGGCCACCTGATGTTGGTGAACCTTGGGGGGTTCATAATGTATTTTGGATGATTTTTATTTAATTGCAAATCTTGGTTTGATTTATGATTTAGTTCATTGTGTTTCATGCCTAGAACTACTCAATGGAGAGATCTGTAGTTCTTTCTTGAGTTATACACGTTGATGTGACCTACTCACATGTATTAGATCATTAATAAACTAAAAGGGGTTGCTTGTATCGGCATACCGAGAAATTGGATATCGGTAGCCCTCCGACCTATAAGGATAGGCTAGGGTTTAGTGTATCCTTATCTTGGGATCTCCTTGTACTTAATGCAATCGTAGGGATGTTGGTTAGGAAGAAATTCCAATCTATATTCGTATGGTATTAGGGTTCAATCACTGAGAAATTAGGGTTGATCTAATCTAGAGATCCTTTGGTCTAAATCAACCATGCTATATTTAGTCATTCATACATGTATCATGATGACCCCTCAAGGGGATCCACATCCATAGGCCTGTGCACTTCACTGTAGCTCTTGGAATCATCTTGCTTGTTCTTAAATTTGTATAACCATATCTTATTTATTTTATTGCATCTATTATAGTGAACTTCTATGCTTAAGATGTTAGGTTAGATAGTAAGCGACAAAGGAGTAATAGTAGATCCTTAACCCCGAGGAATATGACCTTGTATCTTCACACGAGGTATTACTTGGCGATCCTGTACACTTGCGGGTAACACATCACCCACCGACCTCCCCTAGGGCTTACATGTATCTTTTGGTTTAAAGTGAGGGGGAAATGTGCTTGATTGCAACATTAAACCCTTATTCTTCCATTCATGCCGCAGGAAATGTGGAGGAAATTCAATTCCATGATCCTCCATGAACGCTACAAGGTACATCAAGCTAGTAACATTAAATAAGTGCTTCTTAGGAGGCAACCCAGGTGTTTTCATGTTTGTTCTTGTGTTTTTCTTCTTTTGATTGTGTTTTTCTTTTTTTGTTTTATGATTTTTGTTGTGTGTTTGTTGTTGTCAGACTTAAGTTTTTCCCTTTTTGTGTGGGTCATCGTGAGCTCAAATGTGCTCGAATTTTAGTTATAAAGTTTTACTTGCAAGTTAGTGGTTGTTCGAGAGTGAATTTGCTTTGGTTTGCAGCTTCTCTATTTTTCCAGGTTAAGCATAGTCATGCTTGTGGTCGTGCAATTTGCTTGAGTTGTGAAAATCCTGTGATCAAAGGGAAGCACGGGTGTGTTTTTGCCCGTGCTAGTGACAGTGCTTATATAAGCAAGGTCACCAGCATGGTATAAGCACAGTCTAGCTGCCCCTTCCAGGGTTAGGCTTGGTTTTATGAGTTTTTAAAAATTTTCTAGTAAAAAGCACAAACCTAATCATAGTCTTAAGCACGACCATGCTCCTCTAGGCCTTTCTCGGTTTAAAGGAGGGGGTTAGCGCGATCTCAAGCACGACCGTGCTCTTTAGGTGTGCTCAGCACGACTGTTCCCCTTCCCATCTTTTCATTCTTTTTCCAAGCCGTCGACGTGCCTTTCTATCTTTACTTCTCATCTCGAGCTTTCTGCTTGAATTTGTGACTGGATCATGAGTTATTACCGAGTTTTGAACCCTTTTTCTTACAGTTTTCTCTCGTCTTTTCTTTGTCTTCTTCGAGCCAAAGGTATGCACTCATCATCATTTCTAAGCCTTATTCTCTACTATTAGCTTTAATAAACTCTTGCATTTCATTATATTCATGCTCTATATATTGTGAGATGCTTGAATCATGTTGTTAGGCTAGAAACCATGTATTTATGACCTTTTTCTTGTTTGGGAAGACGATTCAGCACAGGCGTGCTTCGTATGAAGCATGAGTGTGATCTCTTGTGCACTAGTCCTAGCCTATTTCCAAGCAAGCACATTCATGCTTGATATCCAAGCATGAGCATGCTCATTTTCCTGCACAGGCATGCTTGTGTTCTTTATGACTCATTTTATAGCACACCCTTGCTCTTTTCCAGTCAGCACACCCATGCTATTTAGGTAGTATGGGTGTGATGCAGGTATATTTTCCTGCATATTCATAGGCTTATTAAATTCTTACACAGGATCATGCTGAGGAAGAAGATATTTTCTTTTGGGCCGCTCCCAAGAGAACGAGAAGCGAGAGCAACTCGCAGGCTACCCCTACATGCCCACCTTTGGTCCACCAACTCATCAGTTGCGGTATAACCACCTATGCGCCCGATCCATTAGCGAGTCCCGAGTGAAGGCCATAAGCCTTCATTCCCCCACCCTCAAGTATATCCATCATTTGCTGGGTCACTCTCTAACAGGGCAGGGAGATGGTACCAGAGTGGTGAGCCGGACAGACTTCGATTACCTCTTCAGTATGGTTAATGGGTTCCACCTCCAACTAGGGCATAAGATCACTCTCGCTATGTATCATCAGGCGATTAATCCTAGGGTGGGGGTCATATTTTCTTGCCCCTACATCTCCCAACTCATCCAGGGGATGAGTCTTAGAAGGGGCTCAGCAGTATATGGATCGAGGGTGCCAGCACCCCGATTACCCTAAACACCTTCTGGGCCATAAAGATGGTCCAGCCAGTCTAAACTACACATAGGGACCCGTTTTTGTGTTATTGGTTCCATTGGTCCCCTACTGAGCCAGCGTTACCTCCGTCCCCACTAGCTCCTCACTCTCCCTGGACGCCACAGACCAGACCCACCACCAACTATACTACACCATCAATGAGTTCACCACTCTTACGGTGTTGGCTTGTTCAAAGTGTTGTTCTAATCATTGCTTATATTGAACTTCAGTTATCTCCCCCACAATCTTCCCCAACCCCAACAACAATTCACATGGGGGTGGACATTGTTGATTTGGACCCTAAGGGATCCGAGTCCTCTGACTCCAATGGGAGAGATGACTCGGGGAGTGAGGAAGGATATACACCAAGAATTGAGCCTACTCATGCTCCTACCACTGATGATTCCAGTTCTAATGACCCAGATGCAACAGAGTCCGAGTCCGACTGAGCAGCATTTGACTTTTTAGCATTTTAGTTTTATTTTTAGTATTTGGACTTTGTATTTCATTTACTTTTCATGGACTTGTACTTTTGTTACAATTAGCAAGGGCAGTCCCCTACTAAATTGTTTGTCTTCCTACTTTTGTATTTCATTTCAGTACTTTATTTTCTTTTATCTTATTTTATAATTGAGCTTCACATTGTCCCCTTCTTGCTTGATAGGATATATTCCGTCTTTGGAGTTTTTAGCCATTCACGTTGAGAGCTGCATCATCACTCTCCGTGTCTAGGGTAGCCCTAATAACTCTCCTCAATTTATTTTATTGTCTTCTTTTCTTCATTTGTGTGCTTGCATGTTGTACATTGAGCATAATGTAATATTCAAGTGTGGGGGAGGGTTATCTTTGTATTCATTGTGATGATGCATGACTTAGGACAATCTATGACTGTTCTTAGGGATTCACAAGACTAAGGGTGACATTAAAGCTAGTGTGCTTTGTTGTTTTAATTGTTAATTCACCCATGCTTTGGAAACCCTTTTTCAGTTCACTCTTTACCCTAGTTGTAGGTATACTTGTATTTTAGAAAGGATTGTAGCTTGTAGACCAATATTTATTGTTAAAAAAAAAGAGTGTCAAAGAACTTGCTTTTCTTTTTGGTTATCGAAAAGTCAGATTCGAATGAATGCCCTACCTATGGTTTGTAGATAGTTGTGCAAAAGATGGTAGAAAGAGCTATCTCCTTTTGAAGTGTGAAAGCCACCCTTGAGTATTCGGATCTTGGATCTTTCAAAACTTTGACTTATGCAATTCTTCAAGCCTTAGATCTCTTACTATTTCAAAACTTCTGAGTTACATTAGTCTATTCATTTAAAATTTTCAAGCATTGACTCTTTGATGAGTGCATCTTATATAAATATTTTATATACCCTATTGTGTGTTTTACATGTCCTTTTAGCATATTTTTGTGATAAAACTGATACTTCTTGAGGTATGTTTGTTAATTATTGTAGATAATTGGGGTTTGGACCAAAAAGAGTGAAAAGAGACTAATTCTGAGGTAAAACAGCATTGGAATACAAGTTTCAGGACAAGCAACAGAAGCACACCTGTGCTTAGAAGCATGATCATAAGCACGGCAGTGCTGAGCCCCGTGTAATTCACTGGTGTCTGCACAAAACTAAGAAGCACAATTTCACTGGCCCTAGCACCATCGTGCTGAGGGAGCATGGTAGGGAAGCACGAGCATGCTTGTCCCCATGCATTCTACGAGAAATCTCTTGGAAATTTCAGCATGGTCACAGTACTACTTGTACGAGCGTGCTCTCCAAGCATGATCACAAGCACGAGCATGCTTGGGCCCATTAGTTTTACTGGAATCACACTGAAAATCATTTCCCAACGTCTAGAGCCAAGCACGTTCATCAGCACACCCATCAACACGAGAGTGCTTACATTAGGAAAGGGTTATTTAAGCCCTAATGTTAGATTTTGTTGAGGATCTTCTTCTCTCTTTCTGGAGGCACATTAGGAAAGGGATATCCCCCATAGTTACAATTGGAGTCAAGAGTGCATGTTAACCTTAGATTGTTTTCTTGTTGCCTAGAGGATAAGTTGTATTCATCTAGCTGGGGTGCACATTAGGGAAAGGGTTGAGTCTGCTCCGAGCCTTGAGTGAGGACATATGTTATCAAACCCTCTGTAGGTGGTTCCCACAGTCCAAGAAGATGTTAATGAAAATCATTTCCTAGTCATTACATTTGTCAAGGGGATTAATCCAGGGCACTATCCTACCCATTGCTAACTCTTTAACACAAAACCCTGTTTCTTCTTCTTCCTTTCTTCTCTTTTCTTTAGTAGTTTTAATTATTTCAAATCCAACCTTTTGAAATGGATAGATATTAGGAAATGAATAAGTATAGAGAGATATTCCAATCCCTGTGCACTCGACTACCAGATCCTTTTGGGTTTACTTTACTACTTGTATGACCTATGCACTTGCGGTTATGAAAAGTATGTATCACTCTTCAATACTTTTAAGTCTACATTTACATATCATCAGGCCATGATCCTTTTACATCACTTAGTCACCAACCTAACTGCTTAGGCTTGTTGGGCTTTGTATACTTTCATGTCTTTAACCTTAGAACATTCTTCTATTTATTGTCTTAACATCTAGCATCCATGAACTTAGCATAGAAACCTTTGTTTTCATTTGGGATCTCTTTTTGTCAATTTATAGACCAACATATGGGTTTGCTTCCTCAATTATTGCTTAAAAGATTTTCTCTTTATCTAAGAAAGATCTCTCCTCTCTCTCTCCTCTCTCTCTCTCTCTCTCTCTTTATTACTTAAAGAAGCTCATATCCTTTTCTTATCACTCAATGTTACTTTTCTATTTTATTTCCTAGAAAGGTTTTTTCTCTTTATCAACTGATTAAATCTTTCACCTATTCTTGCTTGGAGAATCTTACTCTCTAGTTGATGATCCTTCCTTTGACAATTGGGGAGAAGGGGACATTAACTTCATGACTTCTACCTCATTAACCATCTTTTTGGCCTATCTTTGCGTTTAATCACTATAGATGTCGAGGGTCAGTGGTGAGCTAAATTAACTACCTTCAACACCTTAAACCTCACATCATGTGAGTCTCAAGAAATAATGGGGAGGCTCCTAATAGAAGAATAATCTACTATTACAGAGCTAGACAAACTAAGTCTAAGACTTTAAAACTCAACTTACATAAATCTCACAAGGTAATAGGGAAGCTTTCTATATAAGAATAGTCTACCCATGCATTAGACTAAAAATAAGGTTGTAGTTTTCAAGAGGTTTCGACCAACCAATATGAGTCTCAGAAAGCAGTGGGAATGTCATGCTTCAACCCACATCTGGTCACGCAACAATTGCCACAATACTTTGAAGTAGGGGTCACAAGCCCTCCTAACCCTGAAGCAGTGTAATGCTACTACTTGGTATCCTATTCTTAAAATAATCTGCAAAACACTCAAAAACCCATGCTAAGAAAGATGATAACATGAAAAACATAAAAGTATTTTGCAACTTGATATTGTAAAATAATACAAAAGATAATAAACAATTTCAAAAAAATTGCAAGAAAACGACAACCCTAGTGGATCCATCCTAAGACTGGCCGAACATCACTTGTCTTACACACAACAAGACTAGAATCCAGTACCTGGAGAGATAGAAGAATAGAGGGTGAGTAACTCGATTACCTTGTGAGTGGGGTGAAAATCAAGTGGAAAACTCATAAATATTTTCAAATATGGAAGAGGGTTATTTATACATTTCCACAATGTCAATATAAACCACAATATTCAAGTATAAAACAAGGTAAGTAAAACTAAGGCATGATACAATGTACATCTATGAATAAACGCATAAACTTCCAATGCAAAAACTATGTAAACACACTCTGTAAATACTTCTCAATATCGTCATGGAAACATAGCTCAAAAATAAGCTTGTAGATACCATCCTAGTAATGAAGCATAGCATTAATTCCCAGTAAGGATATATGATAAGTGCTTGTGTTATAGTGACGCGAAGCATTATTATCTTACTATTAGCATCTCTTTTATCAGATTTTATCACTAAATAGTGTGCATTTGTGTATTCTTGTAAGTTGTAGGTTTGTGGAGCCAAGTTAGAAAAAGAAGAACAAAGTTAGGTCATGTTCGCCGTTGTTGGAAGGTTTTCGGACCAAACAAGGCACGAACTTGGACTTATGAGTGTGTGCCAACCTCCTTTGGAGGGGCACAAAGGCAGTCACATTCACAACAAATCTAACTCGTGTAGCCTAGGAGAACTTCACCAAGAAGGAGACTTGAAGCAATCGGCACGATCTACCATTGACTGTGTGCCCAATTCAATGGCCTCGATGAAGAACAACATAATCAGGAGCGTTTCTGCAAGTTACTGTGCATTTTCTGCTTAAGATCAAGTTTCCAGAGAATTCACACGGGCATGTGGAATTAACACACGGCCGTGTGAATCATTTTCCAGCAAGCCAGAGACTTCACACGGGCGTGTGGAAATTCCACACGGCCGTGTGAAGTAATTTTTCAGGAAGACAGAAACTTCACACGGGCGTGTGGAAATTCCACACGGCCGTGTGAAGCCCCGATAAGTTCAAATTTAAAGCCGCACTCAGCCTATTTAAAGCCCGATTGGGAGACTTTTTGAGAATCTTTTGACCTAGCTTTGTCTCCAACTTCGAGAGGATGCGGCTAGGGTTTTGGATAGGACTTTGTGGAGGATTGGAGCACGTCAACGGCATCATCATCGACGTCCGACGGCAGCATAAGACCACGGCCACATCACACGCGATGGGGTTTTCATTGATGTTCTTATTTTGCAATTTATTTTACACTTTGATGAACATATATAGCTCCATGAGGAGCTAAACCCCTCGTGGGTATTCGGACTTGTAAAACCCTAGGATCATTATGTTTCTATGACATTGTTATTATGCTTTTCCAATATTGATGAATAAATTCGAGTTTCAGTTTTAATTATCTTTTGCTATTGTTCTTCCTTAGCCGTGACACTAGGGTTGAGAACAATCTAGGTTATCTTTTGGAGGTGTGACAACTCCTATAGGATTAGACTACTTAAGACTGAAGAGGGTTGAGAGGGAGAGTTGTGAGGTAGCAATGTACCCCTTTCCCTTCCGGTGTGATTTCTCCCTACCTCTGTTTCCTTGGTTAATTAGCGGTCAAGATAGAGTTTTAGGGCTCAATCTAGACTAGGGTTCTTCCACCTGGACCAATGGGTTAGAACTACATAGAGGAACAGGTTTTATCACTAGGAATCCCTAGAGCTTAAAGCAATCCCACGTAGTGTTAGGGTTAGGAAGATAGACTCCCCTGGGACTTAGTTGACAGGTCAACAAGAGTCAAGGGTCGTAGTGAATCCTAATACCGGGACATAATGTTGGGGTTAGTCACGGTTGACCTTAAGTTTTGGGACCATGAGTTTAAGGATATCCTCGACTCAATTAACATTAATAGGAAAGTATAATAGCATCATCTTGCACTAGAAGCATAAGTTCTAGAGGTAGCTTGTCCGGATACCCTATCTCACCCATTGCTAGTCTTTCTCTTTTAACTTCTACTTGCTTTTCTCTTATCTTTCATCTCTCTAATTACTTTCTTGTCGTTTATTTTAATTGTTTCCATAAATTCACTCATCACTCCAATTATTTCTTTTCGTACACCGCATAACTAAATAGTAAATTCTTGTGTTCTAAATCCCTATTCCTTGTGTATTCGACTACCCACTCACCAGGGTAATTTTATTACTTCGACAAGGCCGTGCACTTGCAGTACACACGCAAAAGGTCATGTGAATATAAAGCTCAAAACTATATATATATATAGCAAATAGAGTGCAAGGCTTGTATAGAAAAATTTAATCTTTGGGCTCGCTAACAAAACCATCTACTAACTTAGCTGTGGCTTCGACCAAGTTAGGAACCTCCAAGAGTGTATTTCATTTAAATAATAAAATATTTAGTCCTACTTGCCGTTGGCCTATGAGATCCCTATGCGGTGTCCACGGTGGCCCAAAATTTAGTGTGTAATAATCATCTGGTCATCTACGCAGTCTCTTTATAGGCTGGATCATAAAGACCACCACTTTAGTGGTCAAGTTCTAACCTACATTCACCAAGATAACATATAATCAAAATATCAATGACATTGTGATAAGTGCTTGAGTAGACATATTTCTTTATATGTTTTACATGCATTAAGCATCATTTTTGCCATAGTTTATGTCTCATAAATTGTATTTGGTGTTTCTTTGTTCAATTAGGTTGTGAATGCCTTGAAGTAAGAAAAGGAAGCAAAGATAGGTTATGAAGGCACAGTTTGGTAGTTTTTGTACAACATAAGGATCAAGACACAAGAGGAGCTAATGTACATTGGGGGTGTGTGCCAACTTCAAAGAGAATTCAAGCCAATTTGTGAGTTGGAAGGGCACAAAGGCAGTCACAATCCTATGTCCCTATTTGTGTGAAAAATACAAAAGCTTCCAAATGATGATTCGATAACGAAAAGCCTCATAATTTACAATGTGGACGTGTGCCTGACCATGTGGCCTCAAGAGAAGAAAGTTTGAACCGTGTTTATAATGAGTACTATAGCAAATTTACTATTCATGTGACCACATGAAAATTCCACGCGGTCGAGTGGAAATTCTTGCAGCTCATGCGGGCGCGTGAAATCTCATGTGGTCACTTGGAGGCACATGACAAGCGTGGTTTATGTCTATAAATAGCCCTTTTGCCCTATTCTTTGGGGTCTTTTAGCTAGTGATTGAAGCGTGACGCGGCTAGGGTTTGAAGATGAGGTCTTTGGAGAATTTGGGGGGCGTTCTTCACCAACTTTGATAGATCTTTTCTCCTTCATAGCATCAAGGAAGCCTTTGGCAACCGAGCTTCGGAGAGGAATCCTTCAAGACGTTGAGTGACCCACAAGGCCATCATCACAAATTCAAGGGAGTTTTATTCCATGGTTTTCATTGCTTTTCATTGCATTATACTTTGCTTCGTTATGTGCCCCATGGAGGGCTTAACCCTAGTAGGTATTTGGGCATGTGAACCCTAGGATCTTTATCTTTGTATTAATTTACTTTATGTTTTTTATTAAATCTGAGTTTATTTGAATTTCAATCTTCTTTTCTCATTGCATGCATGTCGTATTAATCTTTGTGATTGATTTGTATTGCATGATTTGTTGCCTTGGTGAGAGAGAGGAACCCCAGATTAAAGATGGTTGAAAGGGTGAGTCATGAGATAGTGGAGTGTCCTCTTTCCCTTCCGGTTGAGTATTTCCTATCTCCATATTCCCTAGGCTTTATGCAACCATATTTGGTGTGAGGCGTGAGATTGAGAGATTTCTCCACTGGGACCTTATAGGGGGTTAGGGATCTTTCATCTAGAAGTAGGGTCAGATCTATCTTTAGTAATTGGTTACCCTTTTAGGTATTCCTAGAGTTTATTACGGTCATATGTGGTGTAAGGTGTTGAGATTGAGAGATTTCTCCACCGAGACCTTGTAGGGGACTAGTATCGGTGGCCTGGAGGTAGGGACCGATTGTTTTTGGATTACCTTGACTCATCTAACTCGGTTTAGAAACATTTAATAAATCTTGTGCTTCATGTTAGATCCTAGGGAGAGCATTGCTTGGGTACCTCATCTTTATTGATTGAAATCTCCCTTACTTTCCCTTTGCTTGCTTGCAACTTTCTTATTCTTGTGATTGAGTTCATTCCACCATATTCTAGATTCGGACTAAATAACGGAGAAATAGTTACCACTAATACTTCTGTTCCCTATGGATTCAACTACCCTACTCACCGGGTATTTTATTACTTTGACAACCGTGCACTTGCGGTACACGCACGAAAATTGGTGTGCCACATTGCGTAGTATAAAGAGTATACTAATGTATTTGAATGAATACTTTCACAATCTCAAATATGTCCATTGACATGTATGTACTTCTTTCAACAATCTCAATAAAGATTTCAGGCTAATCCTTAAATCAAACCACATAGTTCAATAGTTTAAAAAACCTTTTCAAATTACATTTCAATGCTAGAAAATAAAAGAAAAAAACAAAACAAAACAAAAGACTTTTATAGTAGAAAACCATCAACAACAACACCAATCTCATTAGCGACATCAATAATTGATCAATGGACATTTTTTGCATGAAATGGCCACCAATTCCATATTGAGGGTACTACATTGACAATGACAATAATTACATATCCAAACCACACCCATGGTTTTTCCATAATTTCAATTTTATCAACCATGCATCTTATCATAATTGTCGATGTAAAACAAGTTATCAATTCAATGACATTAACCCAGTTTTGCCCTTTCATTATTAAACTAACTTTGGAACACCATGAAACATCAATCATAGTAAGCTATATACATTTAACCCAATCCTAATTTAACATTAATTCATGATTACCTCCAATATCAAAGATGCAATAACACCAAGGCAAAATCACCATCTTTTCATTTCTTTACCTAGCATAATTATCATGTCACCTCACTGATAAAATTTGTTCAACTCTAAATTCATGCCACACCATTCCTCTAGATTCAACTATAACTCATATTACCATTTTCCTTCTTGAGCATTCATGCTTTTGTGTTTCTTCATATAAATTTCCATCAATGCCTTACATTTTATCATGAGCATACATCTCTCCCCCTCTCTCTATCTCCTTCACATAATCCCAACATATCATAAAAGCATTTACAGCCTCTTCCATTTCCAAACCAAAGAATTACATAAACATAAGTCTCTCACATAATCAAATTTCACTTGCCAACATCTGTAAACACATATAATTTACATCCATAAATAAGCATGCACACACTATTAACATGCAATCATTAGTATCATCAGCGATATTTAAAAGAAATCTCCGCCATCTCTAACTTTAATCTCTACAAGCGTCTTATCAAACAATTGCACTAGACCACAATGGCATTTTACCAAGCACTTTGTGGGCGTCCAACAAACCTCTAGATTGGTATACCCAATCCTATGCCCACATATAACATATACAATGTAAAACCACATTTCCCAAAATTCGTCCGTTCTAGTAATTTAACACAATCCATGACATGGATATCCACACATTTCCCTACCTCTTAATTTCAAGCCCATTCTCCCAAGATATGCATATTATCACCCATAATGAGATCAATCAAACACACTTTGAAATTTCAACTCATATTTGTAGTAATAAGCCAGAAATCCACACCTATTATTCCTTCATACATAAGTGTGCAGATGCAAACTAACAACTAGGCCCATCAACACCATTGCAGCCAATAGCTATTGATAAGTGCTTATGTTATAGTGACGCGAAGTGTTATTATCTTACTATTAGCATCTCTTTTATCAGATTTTACCACTAAAATAGTGTGCATTTGTGTATTCTTGTACGTTGTAGGTTTGTGGAGCCAAGTTGGAAAAATAAGAACAAAGTTAGGTCGTGTTCGCCGTTGTTGGGAGGTTTTCGGACCAAGCAAGGAACAAGGCACGAACTTGGACTTGTGAGTGTGTGCCAACCTCCTTTGGAGGGGCATAAAGGCAGTCACACTCACAACAAGTCTAACTCGTGTAGCCTAGGAGAACTTCACCAAGAAGGAGACTTGAAGCAATCGGCATGATCTACCATTGATTGTGTGCCCAATTCAATGGCCTCGAGGAAGAACAACATATTCGGGAGCGTTTCGGCAAGTTACTGTGCATTTTCTGCTGAAGATCAAGTTTCCAGAGAATTCACATGGGCGTGTGGAATTAACACACGGCCGTGTGAATCATTTTCCAGCAAGCCAGAGACTTCACACGGGCGTGTGGAAATTCCACAAGGCCGTGTAAAGTAATTTTTCAGGAAGACAGAAACTTCACACGGGCGTGTGGAAATTCCACACGGCCGTGTGAAGCCCCAATAAGTTCAAATTTAAAGTCGCACTAAGCCTATTTAAAGCCCGATTGGGAGACTTTTTGAGAATCTTTTGACCTAGCTTTCTCTCCAACTTCGAGAGGGTACAGCTAGGGTTTTGGAGAGGACTTTGTGGAGGATTGCAGCACGCCAACGGCATCATCATCGACGTTCGACGGCAGCATAAGACCACTGCCACATCACACGCGAGGGGGTTTTCATTGATGTTCTTATTTTGCAATTTATTTTACACTTTGATGAACATGTATAGCTCCATGAGGAGCTAAACCCCTCGTGGGTATTCGGACTTGTAAAACCCTAGGATCATTATGTTTCTATGACATTGTTATTATGCTTTTCCAATATTGATGAATAAATTCGAGTTTCAGTTTTAATTATCTTTTGCTATTGTTCTTCCTTAGCCGTGACACTAGGGTTGAGAACAATCTAGGTTATCTTTTGGAGCTGTGACAACTCCTATAGGATTAGACTACTTAAGACTGAAGAAGGTTGAGAGTGAGAGTTGTGAGGTAGCAATGTACCCCTTTCCCTTCCGGTGTGATTTCTCCCTACCTCCGTTTCCTTGGTTAATTAGCGGTCAAGATAGAGTTTTAGGGCTCAATCTAGACTAGGGTTCTTCCACCTAGACCAAAGGGTTATAACTACATAGAGGAACAGGTTTTATCACTAGGAATCCCTAGAGCTTAAAGCAATCCCACGTAGTGTTAGGGTTAGGAAGATAGACTCCCCTGGGACTTAGTTGACAGGTCAACAAGAGTCAAGGGTCGTAGTGAATCCTAACACCGGGACATAATGTTGGGGTTAGTCACGGTTGACCTTAAGTTTTGGGACCGTGAGTTTAAGGATATCCTCTACTCAATTAACATCAATAGGAAAGTATAATAGCATCATCTTGCACTAGAAGCATAAGTTCTAGAGGTAGATTGTCCGGATACCCTATCTCACCCATTGCTAGTCTTTCTCTTTTAACTTCTACTTGCTTTTCTCTTGTCTTTCATCTCTCTATTTACTTTCTTGTCGTTTATTTTAATTGTTTCCATAAATTCACTCATCACTCCAATTATTTCTTTTCGTACACCGTATAACTAAATAGTAAATTCTTGTGTTCTAAATCCCTATTCCCTGTGGATTCGACTACCCACTCACCAGGGTAATTTTATTACTTCGACAAGGCCGTGCACTTGCGGTACACACGCAAAAGGTCGTGTCAGCTATGAAATTAATTCAAATGGAAGTGCAAGAGCAAGAAAGCATATACATCTTCAAAATAATAGAATGAAATCAAAATTTAGCTCTCTCACCTTGCTTCTTCTCATCCTCCTTGCTCTGTACATCTAGTGGAAACAAGAGAAAAATTGAGATCAAGAATTCTTAAGTTACTAGGGCAAAGATCAAGCAATTAACCATAAGCTTAAACAAAACAAAGGATTTACTTACCTTTAACACTCAAAGGGAAGGAGATGAACGAAGGATCGGCTAAGGTTTTCAGGCCATAAATGAAAATGGAATTTGGAAAAGAAAGTGTGGAATCTATAGTAACGTGTGGAATCTATAGTGTTGGGTTGAAATGCTACAGTAATGACTTAGAGAGCAGGGTTATAATAGGGCATTCCTCATTAGGAGAATAGTCACCACTATATTAGACTCAACAAGTGGTTACAGTCTTCAAGCCACTATCCCATGCAAGTTTAGTGAAGTTATAGGGAGACTCTCATAAAGAAAATAGTCTACTGCTGCATTAGATTTACAGGTGTTGTGGTCTTCAAGTCGTTTCTACCAACCCATATGAGTCCCAACAAATAGTGAGGAAGCTCTCAAGGGAATAGTCTACCACTATTAGACTCAAAAGGATGTGGTGGTCTTCAAGAGGTTTCCATCAACCCCCATTAGACAAAAAAGGTAATAAAGAGCCCCCATAAGAGAACAACCTATTATTGCATTTGATTCGATAAGAGATTATGGTCTTCAAGAAGCTTCCACCATCCATGCAAGTCTGACACGCCCCGAAAGTGCACGGTTTGTCGAAGTAATAAAATTTACCCTGGTCAGTGGGTAGTCGAATCCACAGGAAATAGGGAGTTAAAATACGAGATTTCACTATTTAAGCTATGTGGAGTATGGAAAGATAAGAATAGAATCGATGAGTGAATATGGAAGCAAATATAATAAAAGACAAGAAATTGAATAGAAAGATGGAAGATAAGAAAGTGCAAGTAAAAGAGAATAGAGAGAAACTGGCAATGGATGAAATAGGGTATCCGGATAAGCTACCTCTAGGATCTATGCTTCTAGTGCAAGACAATGCTATAATACTTTCCTATTGATGTCAATTGAGTCGAGGAAATCCATAGATTCACGGTCCCAAACCTAAGGACAACCGTGATTAACCCCAACATTATTCCCCGGTATTAGGATTCACGTCAACCCTTCACTCTGTCGCTGGCACGACTAAGCCCCAGGGGAGTATATCTACCTAAACCTCACACTACGTGGGATTGCTTTAAGTTCTAGGAACTCCTAGTGGTAAAACCTGTTCCTATGTGTAGTTCTAACCCTTTGGTCCAGGTGGAAGAACCCTAGTCTAGATTAAGCCCAAGTGCGTAGGATTCACTTCAACCCTTCACTCTGTTACTCGCGCAACTAAGCCCCAGGGGAGTTTATCTACCTAACACTTCACTCTATCTTGACTGCTAAGAAATTAAGGAAACAGAGGTAGGGAGAAACCACACCGGAGGGGAAAGGGAACGCTTCGCTACCCCACGACTCACCCTCTCAACCCTCTTCAATCTTAAATAGTCTAATCCTATAGGAGTTGTCACACCTCCAAAGGACAACCTAGATTGTTCTCAATCCTAATGTCACATCTAAAGGAAAACAATAACAAGATGAAATTAAGATCGAAACTCAATTTTTATTCATCAATAATGGAAAAGCATAATAACAATGTCAAAGAAACATAATAACCCTAGAGTTTACAAGTCTGAATACCCACAAGGGGTTTAGCTCCTCATGGAGCTATACATGTTCATCAAAATATGAAAGAAAGCACAAAGTAAAGACATCAATGAAAAACCCCCTTGCATATGGTGTGGTCGTGGTCTTGTGCGGCCGCCGGACGTCAGTGACGATGCTGATGACGCGCTCTAAACCTCCACGAAGTCCTCTCCAAAACCCTAGCCGCCCTCCAGAAATTGGGGAGAAAGATAGGTCAAAAGATATCTCAAATAGTCTCAAAAAACGGGCTTTTACAATGTTGTGTCGTGGCTTTAAAATCGCAGAAATCGGGATTTCACACGGCCGTGTGGAATTTCCACACGCCTGTGTGAAGTTGTTGGAATGCTGAATTTCGGCAAACAGTGAACAGTAACTTGCTGCAGTGCTTGCTGCATTTCTGCTACAGTAATTGTCCTGAATTCATCGTTCTTCATTGAGGCCGTTAAATTGGGCACACAATCAACGGTAGATCGTGCTGATTGCTTCAAATCTTCTAATTGGTGAAGTTCTCCTTGCTAGCATGAGTTAGACTTCTTGTGAATGTGACTGCCTTTGTGCTCCTCCAAAGGAGGTTGGCACACACTCACAAGTCTCTACTCATGCCGTGCTCCTTGCTTAGTCCAAGAATCTTCCCAACAATGGCGAACACGATCTAACTTCGTTCCTTTCCTTCACTTTATCTTCACAACCCTACAATGCACAAAAGTAAACAAATGCACACTTTTTAGTGATAAAATCTAATTAAATTAATGCTCATTGCAAGATAATAACGCTTCGCATTACTATAACACGAGCACTTATCAAAGTCTCAAAAAGCAATTGGGAGACCCTCAAAGGAGAGCAGTCAATCACTACTTTAGGCTTACAAGAGTTGTAGTTTTTAAGAGGTTTTTACCAACTCATGTGAGTCTCAAGAGGTAGTAGGAAAACCCTCACTAGGAGAACAACTTACCATTACATCAAGTTTAACAAGAGGTTGTGGTCTTCAACAAACTTCCACCAAACCATGTGAGTCTCAAGAGGCAGTGAGGAAACTCTCACAAAGGGAGCAGTCTGCCACTATATTAGGCTCACAAGACTATGATCTTCAAGATATTTCCACTAACTTATATGAGTCTTAAGAGATAGTGGCAAACACTGTTAACAAGAGGTTGTGGTCTTCAAGAGGCTTCCACCAACCCATGCAAGCCTTAAGAGGCAGTAGAGAGGCCCTCACAAGGACAACAATCTACTATTACATTGGATTCATAAGAGATTGTGGTTTTCAAATGGTTTCCACCAACCCATGCTAGTCTCAAGAAGCAGTGGGAAAGCCTTTATAAGAATAATAGTTTACCACTACTTTTGCACTCAATAATAGATTGTGGTTTTCAAGTGGTTTTCCTCCAATTCATGCAAGTCTTAAGAAGTAATGTGGAGGCCATACTAAGGTGAGCAATCTACTACTACATTGAAGTGGGGCTCCATCAACTCATGTAAGTCTCAAAAGGCAATGGGTAAACCCTTACAAGGAGAAAGTCTATCACTGTATTGGAATCATATTAAGTAATGGTCTTCAAGCAAGGCTCCATCAATGCATCTAAGTTTTAGGAGACAATAGAGAGTCCCTCATGAGGAGGGCAGTCTACTAGTGCATTAGGCTTAATAATGACTTTTTGGTAGTTAACCTGCAAATTTAGGACTTGTAGTCTTTATTAATAGTCCATGTTTCTCCTTTTTCTAGCATTTAACCCCATCTAAAACCTTTTTGTATATTAGTCCCTAATTTCATCACTTTCTATTAACTTTTTATAGTTTATGCAAATAAAACCCAAGCTTTAATTTTTCATATTTCTTCAAAGATTTTATAGATAAATTTGGAATTTTCCATTTTTCACATTTTTCTATATTTTAAATAAACCCCTAATTTTATATTTCTACATTTTTTTATAAATTTGGAAATATAACCTCAAACATTTCCTTTTTTGTATTTTTCACTAATTTTGAGAATAAACCTATTTTTCCAATATATAAATGGAAAGAACAAGATAGGATGCATAGCCCTCAAATTTGATATTAAATTCATTAATGCAATCTTGAGGCTAATAAATTTGTGATCTAAATAGTATGCCATTATATGGATTTTCATTTATATATATGTGTGACAAGTGGAGGACATACTGAAAATAGAGCAAAATGGAGTGAAATTTACAATACTTAATGAAACTATTGTGAAGTATCATGTCTTTGCATATTGGTCACAAAATAGATGGACTAAAGAAGCATAGAATATAATAGCATGTGATATAATGATCAAGTTTTCTAAGTCAAATTACATTGATGTATAAGTGAAATAATTAAAATAAGAGTTGAAAAAGTGGTATAAGCTTGAAATATTTTCCTAAATCAAGCTATTTTACATGGAATTTGATGATTTTTGGGCAATATTAATTGAGGTATGTTGAGATGATAGTAACTAGTCAATTATACTGACACGACCCCTTGCATGTATCCCGCAAGTGCACGGGCTTGTCGAAGTAATAAAATTACCTTGGTGACTGGGTAGTCGAATCCATAGGGAATAGAGATTTAAGACACGAGATTTCGCTATCTAGTTGTGCGGTGTACGAAAAAGTGATAATAGAATTGATGAGTGAATTATGGAAGCAAATATGATAAAAATCAAGAAATTGAATAGAGAGATGGAAGACAAGAAAGTGCAAGAAGGAGTGAATTAGAGAAAGACTAGTAATGGATGAAATAGGGTATCCAGACAAGCTACCTCTAGGACTTATGCTTCTAGTGCAAGACTATGCTATTATACTTTCCTATTGATGTTAATTGAGTCGAGGATTGATAAGTGTCTAAATGTATATGTTTTAATATGCGTATTTTGTACACTTAGCATGTATTTTGTTAAGAATTGATGCCCGTTTTGTGCTTAATCGACTATCATTTATGTTGTAGGACACGGGGGAGCCATGAGGAGCACGAGAATGCAATTTGGGCGAAAAAGGATGAAATTTAGGCGTCGCAGCACTGTAGCTGGAGCACTGTAGCGTATTTACTGTAGCAGTTGCTGTTGCACCTGAGGAGTTTTGGGCTGGAAATGATGGAAGTGCATAAGAATGAACAGTACAGCATACGGGGCCGTATAAGGGGCCGTGAGCATCAAAAGACAGTGATTTTGTACTAGGGTTCACGGCCCCCTATCCACCCCGGGATCCATCCATCCACCCCGGGATGCACCCCACATGAGACAAGTTTTGCCTTGTTTTTTCCTATCTATCCACCCCGGGATCCATCTATCCACCTCGAGATACTGCAGGAATATATATAGATGTTTTTAGGGCACACAAAGGCGACTTTTTCTTGGCCTTTGATGCCGCCGCCACCGCACCTTCTTGAGGCCTTCCGGCCACCTTTCAGCGGTAATCCTTGTGGGAAACGAGCGCACATCATCACCTAGGGTTAATCTTGTGTATGAACTTTGGATGTTGTTATTAATTTAGTTTGATGGTTGTTTGAGATTCAATCTTTCATGCTTTCATGTCTAGAATTACATTTGTGGAGAAATCCATAATTCCTTTATGAGTTGTATGCGTAGATGCGACCTACTCACGTGTACTAGATCTAGGAGAGATTGAGAGGGGATTCTTGTGTCGACACGCAGAGAAATTGGGTGCCGGTAGCCCTCTATTGCTAGGTTTAAGCCGAAGGATAGTAGGTTTACTCCTATTAGAGATTTCCTTGAACTCTTTGCGATCGTAGGTGGGTTAATACGGAGAGATTCCGATTAACACTCATATGGGATTAGGGGTTAGTCGCCGAGAAATTAGGGTTAACCTATTTATGAGATCTCTAGGTCTTAAATGCCACCAACACATTTTAAACCATCTTAGTTTGGACCTCTATGACAACCCTAAGTGGATTCCTTATCCAAACACTCCATTCTCATGCTTGATACTCCCTTGTTTATTTACATTCGTGTGCTAGTGACCCGGCCATTAGGTTAGTTAGTTTACTTTACCTTGTTCTTTTCACTAAGAATTATAGGCTAGATAATAGAGGAAGAGTGAGTAATAGTACTTCCTTGGCCCTAGTGGAATACGACCCCTGTGTCACTCACAGGGTATTACTTGGCGATCCCGTACACTTGCGGGGAAACTACCAAGGATATCCTTAAACTCACTGTACTAAACCTAAGGTCAACCATGACTAACCCCAACACTATGTCCCGGCATTAGGATTCACGTCAACCCTTCACTCTGTCGCTCACGCAACTAAGCCCCAAGGGAGTATATCTACCTAAGCCTAACACTACATGGGATTGCTTTAAGCTGTAGGGATTCCTAGTGATAAAACATGTTCCTATGTGTAGTTCTAACCCTTTGGTCCAAGTGGAAGAATCCTAGTCTAGATTAAGCCCTAGTGCTTAGGATTCACGTCAACCCTTCACTTCTGTTGCTTGCGCAACTAAACCCCAGGGAGTTTATCTACCTAGCACTTCACTCTATCTCGACCGCTAAGAAATCAAGGAAAACAGAGGTAGGGAGAAATCACACCGGAGGGGAAAGGGGACGCTTCGCTACCTCATGACTCACCCTCTCAACCCTCTTCAATCTTAAGTAGTCTAATCCTATAGGAGTTGTCACACCTCCAAAGGACAACCTAGAATTTTCTTAACCCTAGTGTCACGGCTAAGAGAAAACAATTGCAAAAGATAATTAAAACTGAAACTCGAATTTATTCATCAATAATGGAAAAGCATAATAACAATGTCATAGAAACATAATAATCCTAGGGTTTATAAGTCCGAATACCCACGAGGGGTTTAGCTCTTCATGGAGCTATACATGTTCATCAAAATATGAAATAAAGCACAAATTAAAGACATTGATGAAAACACCCTTGCGTATGGCCGTGGTCTTGTGCGGCCGCCGAACATCAATGACGATGCCGATGACGCGCTCCAAACCTCCATGAAGTCCTCTCCGAAACCCTAGCCGCACTCTCCAGAAGTTGGGGAGAAAGTTAGGTTAAAAGATATCTCAAAAGTCTCCAAAATTGGGCTTTTATAATGTTGAGTCGCGGCTTTAAAATTGGACTTATCGAGACTTCACAAGACCGTGTGGAATTTCCACACGCCCGTGTGAAGTTTTCTGGGTTGCTGAAAAATTAATTCACACGGCTGTGTGGAATTTCCGCACGCCCGTGTGAACTCTCTGAAATCCTGTTTTTCGGAAGAAAGTGAACAGTAGCTTGCTACAGTGTTTTGCTACATTAACAAAGCTACAATGCTGCTACAGTAACTCACCGAAACGCTCCCGAATCCGTTGTTCTTCATCGAGGCCATTGATTTGGGCACACAATCAATGGTAGATCGTGTCGATTGCTTCAAGTCTCC
The DNA here is from genome assembly GCA_020875875.1 of Dioscorea alata. NCBI lineage: Eukaryota > Viridiplantae > Streptophyta > Magnoliopsida > Dioscoreales > Dioscoreaceae > Dioscorea > Dioscorea alata. The sequence continues at coordinate 21,304,762 of CM037020.1, read as the reverse complement.
TTCTTGGTGAAGTTCTCCTAAGCAACACGAGTTAGACTTGTTGTGAATGTGACTGCCTTTGTGCCCCTCCAAAGGAGGTTGGCACACACCCACAAGTCTAGGCTCGTGCCTTGTTCCTTGCTTGGTCTGAAACCTTCCCAACAATGGTGAACACGATCTAATTTCGTTCTTCTTTTCCAAATTAGCTCCACAAACCTATAATGCATAAGAATACACAAATGCACACCATTTAGTGATAAAATCTGATAAAAGGTATGCTCATTGTAAAATAATAACACTTTGCATTACTATAACACAAGCACTTATCATATACTCACACAATGGCAAAGCCAGGAATTATAGATAAGGGGGCAAAAAGAATTTAACAAATCAAAATTCAATTATAATCAAAATCATATAACTATTTTTAAAAGAAGTCTTTTACATAATCAAGCACAACAAAACATCAATAAAAATAAATTCATAATTGACTGACACACCCCTTGCGTGTGTACCCCACAAGTGCACGGGTTATCGAAGTAATAAAATACCCTAGTGAGTGGGTAGTCGTATCCACAGGGAATAGTGTTTAGAAACAAGTGTTATCGCTATTTAGCTATGATGGGAATCGATGATGAGAAAAGTATATATGTATAGATGTAAAAGAAAATAAAAGAGTGCAAGAAGAATAATGAGGGTAGGAGAGGTAATCGATATAACGATGGGGTACCAGGACAAAGCTCCCCCTAGGGACTAATGCTTCTAGTGCAAAACTTGTATTATGCTCTAAAATTGATGCTTATTGAGTCGAGGATATCCTTAAACACACGGTCCCAAACCTAAGGTCAACCGTGACTAACCCCAACATTATATCCCAGCATTAGGATTCACTACGATCCTTGACTCTCATTGACCTGTCAACTCAGCCCCAGGGGAGTCTATCTTCCTAAGCCTAACACTACGTGGGATTTCTTTAGGCTCTAGGGATTCCTAGTGATAAAACCTATTCCTATATGTAGTTCTAACCCTTTGATCCAGGTGGAAGAACCCTAGTCTAGATTAAGCCCTAACACTATATCTCGACCCCTAATTAACCAAGGAAACGGAGGTAGGGAGAAATCACAACGGAAGGGAAAGGGGATACATCGCTACCTCACAACTCTCCCTCTCAACCCTCTTCAATCTTAAGTAGTCTAACCCTATAGGAGTTGTCACACCTCTAAAGGATAACCTAGATTGCTCTCAACCTTAGTGTCACGGCTAAGGGAAAACAATAGCACAAGATAATTAAAATTGAAACTCGAATTTATTCATCAATAAAGAAAGCATAATAAAAGTCATAGAAACAATATCATCCTAGGGTTTACAAGTCCGAATACCCACTAGGGTTTAGCTCTCCATGGAGCAATACAAAATCAATAAAGAGATTAAGAAAATATGCATAAAAACCATAAAGAAAACCCCCTTGTAGATCGTATCGATGGTCTTGTGAAGCCGCCTAGTCTTCTCCACGAATCTCTTGTCAAACATAGGGTACACCTCGCCGAATCGATGCCGACGAAAGCTCCCCCAATAGCTTTCTTCCAAAGGATGTCGATGTCGATGCCGTATAATCGCCTCCAAAGACCTCCAAGAACCTCTCCAAACCCTAGCCGAAAGCCTCCCAAACGATAGGCAAGAGATAGAAGGGGAGGGTCCCCAAATAGATCTGAAAACGGGCTATTTATAGGCTGAAATCGGGCTGAAATTGGAGTTCCACACGTTCCTGTGGATTTTCCACACGGGCTGCAGAATTTCCACACGCCTGTGTGTTAATTCCACACGGCCGTGTGGAAATTCTGGTTTGCTGATTTTCGGCATGCTGTGAACAGTAACTTGATACAGTGTTTTTACTACAGTAATTAGCTACATTAACTTCTACAGTGCTTCGCCGAAATGCTCCCGAATTCATCGTTCTTCATCGAGGCCGTTGAATTGGGCACACAATCAATGGTATATTATGTCGATTACTTCATTTCTCTTCATTGGCGAAATTCTCCAATCCTACACAAGTTAGACTTTTGTGAATGTGACTGCCTTTGTGCCCCTCCAATGGAGGTTGGCACACACCCACAAGTCTAGACTCGTGCCTTGTTCCTTTCTTAGTCCAAGAACTCCTCAACAATAGCGAACATAACCTATTCTTGCTTCTTTTTCTCCAAATTGGCTCCACAACCCTACAATGTATAAAAGTACACAAATGCACACCATTTAGTGATAAAATATGATAAAATGTATGCTCATTGTAAGATAATAACGCTTTGCCTTACTATAACACAAGCACTTATCATTAACCTCTACAAGTTTTCATATTTTAAAAACAATGAATAATTATTCAATTATCTATAAGATCAAAGATATCTTTCTTAATGTATGTCATTAGGCAGTTGGATAGACCTGTCCAAGGGCTGGATTACTTGCCCAAGCCCGAAGGCCCGCCCAAAAATTGGGAGGGCTTAAACAAATATGCGAGGCCCAATAACCGGGCCTTGGACAAAAGATAGAGCCCATTTTAAAAATGGGCTAGGTTTGGGTTTTATTGTTAAAGCCCAGGCTCGGCCTTGCCCGTCCCAAATTATGTAAAATATTTATTAATTAGTTATATATATATAATTCAGATATTAATAAAAATCAAATATTCATATATTGTATGTGTGTATATTTAAGGCATGCACTACTATTTTGAATTGATTAATTGTGAATAGATTGTCTACTTTGCCTCATTATTGATTATTGTTGATTGTCATTGGTCATAATGTGTTTTGTATAATAATATTTGATACTGTTCACAGATTAATATTATTGTTAACTTTTTTTATAAATTATTTATTATTTGATGAAAAAATTTATTTGCGCGGGCTTGGGTGGGTCTTAGTTAAAGGTCATAAAATTTGGGCGAGTTCTGGCAAAAGTTAAGACCCATATTATCTGGTTAGGCTTGGGCAAGCTTGAATTTTATTAATTATAGACTCAGCTCAGCCCAGCCCATGGACAAGTCTACAGTCAGCTAAGAATTGATCACTACTAGTCTTCACAATTTTCATTACAGAGAAAATCCTCTCCATAGTTGCAGTTGAAATAGATAAATTCAAAGCTAAAGTTATGAGCTTGTAAACTAAAGGATACAAAATATTTTTTTCTTGTTCTCACCAATCTCATATCAAGATCATTAATTCCTTGTAGATCATTGAATTTTGTGTTGGACCTCACATCAATAATATAATCTCCAATTGATTCTCAAGAGCAAAGACTTCCATGTCTGAAAAAACATGTAGATATAACTGAGCAAGTTGAGCTAACGTTTCTTTATCAAAAGTTGAAAATGAGTCCATTAGACTCAAGCATGCAATACTGACACACCCCTTGCCTGAGTGTTCCGCAAGTGCATAGATCATCGCAGTAATAATATTTACCTTGGTGAGTGGGTAGTCACATCCACAGGGAATAGTGTTTAGAAACAAGAGTTATCACTATTTAGCTATAGAGAAAATCGATGGTGATGGAAATCAATATATGAATACAAAAGAAAGTAAAAGAACGCAAGAAAAGTTATAAAAGTAAAGAGAGGTAATTGATGGGAAAATGGGGTACCAGGACAATGCTCACCCTAGGACTATTGTTTCAAGTTCAAGACTAATATTATACCTCCTAATTGATGTTTAATGAGTCATGGAAATCCAAAGACATAAGGTCCCAAACCTAAGGTCAACCTTGACTAGCCCTCCACACTATGCCCAGGTGAAAAGAGATACTCTCAACACCTCACACTGTGTGGGACTGCTTGGGGTTCTAGGGATTCCAAGTGATAAACCCTATTCCCTAATATAGTTCTAACCCTTTGGTCTAGGCGAAAGAATCCTAGCCATAATTAAGCCCTAGCACTAAGATTCACTACAACACTTCACTCTATTTTTTGCACAACTAAGCCCCAGTGGAGTTCATCTCTTAGCACTTCACTCTATTGTGACCGAAAAGAACTCTTGCAACGTGGAGGTAGGATAAATCACGTCGGAAGGGAAAGGAGACGTTCTACTACCTCTCGACCCTCTTCAATTTTGCTTAGTCTAACCCTAATGAAGTTGTCACACCTTCAAAGGATTACCTATATGGATTCTCAACCCTGGTGTCACATCTAAGGGAAAATCATGCATTTAACATTCAAGATTGAAACTCAATTAAAATCATCAATTAAAGAAGCATAATAAAAGTCAATGAAACAAAGTCATCCTAGGGTTTACAAGTTCAAGAATCCGCCTCGTCTTCTCCAACGGTTCCCTTGTCAAACCTAGGGCACACCTCACTGAATCGATGCCGACAAAAGCTCCCCTAATAGTTCTCCTCCAAAGGAACTTGATATCGATGCCGTAGAACCACTCCAAAAGCATTGCAAAAACCTCTCCAAACCCTAGCCGCGCTCTCCCCAAAAGTTCAGTGAAAGATAGATAAAAGATCCCCAAAAATAATTCAAATCGTGGTATTTATATGGCTGAAATCGGGTATCCACACAGCCGTGTGGATTCTCTGGAATTCTGATTTTCAGCGCACTATAAACAGCAACCGGCTACAGTTATTTGCTACAATGTTTTGCTCCAGTACTCGCCCTGAAGCTGCTCCCAACTTCATTTTCTTCATCGAGGCCGCCAAGTTGGGCACACAACTACGTGGTAGATCATGTTGCTTCTTGCTTTCAACTTATTGATGAAGCTCTTCGATGTTATACAAGTTGGACTACATGAGTGTGACTCTCTTCGTGCCCCTCTAAATTATATAATCGTCGAGTACTTTGGAGGTTGGCGCACACTCACATGTCTACAACTTGTGCCTTGGTCCTTGCTTAGTCCAAGAGTCTTCTCAACTAGTGCATCCATGACCTATTTTTGCTTCTTTTCCTTCCACATCATCTTCACAACCCTGAATGCACAAAAGAACACAAATACACAAGAATCAATGATAAAACCTGAGAAAAGTAATGCTCAATATAAGAAAAGTATACTTCGTATTACTTATACACATGCACTTGTCAAACACAAATAAATATAGTGATGGATACTTCATTAAAACATTTATTAAGCTTTTGAAGTTGTAAATCTATAATAGAATAGAATACACCAATCCGATAATGATGTATATTCGTTATCTTTTCTGCAATGCGTCGAGATCTTCCACGAGTAGTATACCCATCATCCATGTTAATAACATTTATATCATGTTTTACACAAAATAAGGAGACCTCATCTAACAAAGAACTCCATGCATCTTCTCTCATACAACAAGTGTATGGGTCATCAAGTAATACCTCGTGGGTAAACACGAGGGTCGTATTTCCCCATCAATGGCACCAAAATCTTAACGGACACTTATGAGGTGGTTTGAATTTATGCAAATATAAATATGCGAATATGCAAATAATATTACATTTGGTCCCTGAATATTGCAAGTGTATGGATCGTCAAGTAATACTTTGTGGGTGAGCACGAAGGTCATATTTCCCCAGGAACGGCGAGGAGCTCCTATTGCTTTATTTTCACTTAATCAATAGCCTAAATGTTTAGGTTCTTTCTTTAATTTACTTCTACAATATGTTTCACAATACAATTGGAGAGTCGTTAAGCACAATTGGAAGGAATTTAGAGGTTATATAATGGTTGTCTTGAGTATTTCTTAAGGTAGGCGTTTAGTGTGATAACCATGTTCTAGAATTAAACCAGAAGAATTCAAAGGCCTACTAGTCCCAATATGTTGGTAATTAGATCTAAATCATTAGGAATTTCATATGGAATCTCTTCCACCCCAGCTTCCTATGTTTACCTTAAGTGTGGGAATTCCACGAGAAGGAACAAATCAAACCCCAAACCTAAGGGGCAATAAATCCCTAATCTAGAGATTTAGCAACACCTAACCTCTTAGAGCATGCATAGATTTAATAGAACATGGGTCTCTTAATATGGGGGCATATCTTCCTCATCCACATTAACAAGAATATCATTCAAGTGAACACACAATGATTCACAAAAACTAGAAATATTTATTGGATTAATCAATCAAGATTCATAAATAATAACTGAGGTACCTAGACATACAATTCCCCTCAAATTAGGCTCTTATGGATTATAAATAAATAAGTAAAGCAAGAGAAAACCATATGACAAAAGAATAGATAAGTGTTCTAAAGAATTCCTTAACTAACTCCCTCCAATAGGTCTGCCTAGGTTGAGGGTAAGAGATTCCCAAGGTTGACAAGATGACACAGAACACCTTCGCGCACCCTCCTCTAGCAATGATCATTGTATTGTCCTCGAGAAACTCACCAGAATTTGCTGAAATATGCTTGAAAGTCATCTCAGGCGCTCAAATCTCCAGAAATCCGGTCACCTTACCTCATCTTACAAAAGAATCTTCCCAAATTTACAGAAATGTAGGGTTTATATAGAATCAAGTCTGCCACAACCTCACCACGGGCGTTGTGATGCCCGTGGTAAGTAAGTTATTGCTTGGGCTCTAAGTTGCATCCTGGCATGATCTCTGGGCGTGCTGTGGCTAGATCAGGGGCGTTGTGGGTTTTCACAATGGCCATTGTGAGGCCGTTGTAGCTTCAGTGTTGCTTATAGTGGTTCCATGCTGCCACGGTTTCATAACAGTAGTGGTAAGTGTAGACAACGGGCATCATAACTTGTCACCACGACCGTTGTGAGCCGTGTTGAAGTTCTTATTCAGCAACTTGGCCTATTTTGCTTTAAAACACCCTTGTATTTGCTTCTTTTCCCCTAAAGAAGAAATAAAGGCCATGGTGAACAAAAAATAAAATTCCGTGCTAATTAGGTGCTAAACATATCTAACTCCATGCTAAATGCAGTGTACATGATATGAAAAACATGAACTATTTAGCACTTATCAACCATCATACCCTTGACCACGCAATTGAGAAAGACTTAAGTTATGCATGAAAAGCAATTCTTCAATTACTGCTTTTATTGACAAAGCGGTAGTATAAGTAACATGAATAATGCCCAAAATACACTTAATCACTTGGCCATCATTGTTCACATACCGTACTACTACACCCATTTGCTTTTAAGTTGATACATCTCATGCCTCATTAACTAAAATTGAAAAAAGAGAATCTTTAAGATCCTAAACAATGATTTTAGTCGTCTCAATCACTTCGAGCTTGATCATTTTGCTTGTTCATAATTGTTTGAATATGTTGTTGTTGATTCTTCAAGACTTGACAATTATTCTAAGCATTATTGTGTGCACTATTAGGACCACCGATATGCTCTCGCAATTTTTCCTTTTTTTTCCCAATTAGTGAAGCCTTCGGTAACTAAAGCATCTGAGCTTCTGACATGTTTCTTGCTATAAATTTTAAACAAATAAAACTACAAGTAATATGCTTCTTCTTTAACTATACTATACTCCAACCATATAAAAAATTCACCAAACCATGAGGGATTAAATCGCCGCATCACATTGCCTTGCATGGTTTGCTTAAACTATAGTTTCGTGGTTGGCATGGCCCTTTTTGCTAATATGATCTTCAAACTTGATTCCTAAAATTAGGATCATACTTAAAAATAGATTTTCACAATCCAGGATCTGAAGGAAGATTAGCTAAATCAAATTCCATATGAATCCTCTTTGAGTAATGAGATTCATGATCCACCGTATTGTCTTCCTATTCTTTTTCTTTAGGCATGTCTAATTCTATTATTGTTTTTTTTTTATAAATACCTCTCCATAAAATCTCTACATAAAAGTAAAAATCAAGATTAAAAATTATCGTATTAACATACCTCTAGATAAAGTTCCTACACTTTAAATATAACACCATAAATGAACTAATCAAGAGAAAATGAACAACATCGAATATATAATTCTAAATAAGAGGATTTAAACATTCAATAAAAATTATAACAAAAACTTAAATTTTGATAACAAAATTTAAAACTTACTGTTAAATCTTAATTCCCCCTCTAAAGCTTAGTTGAGAGTTGAGATCGTGGCAAATGACAACCTAACCCAAAATCAACCACAAAATTAAAAAAAAAATTAGAAATGTGCAAAAGAAACAAATCATAAGAACCTTAGTTGATGGGAAAAAAACTAATTGACTAATTATAAATCTAATTGGAGAATTGGAGATGAATATGAGAAAGATGGGTACCAATTCCTGGAGCTTGTTGATGATCGTGACTGTGAATAATTGGAATTCAGAGGCACTTAAAGAAAAGAGAGAGATGACCTATTGTAGGGTTGCGACGTAAAGGTGAGGAGAGGCCGTGAAAGAGATTCTTCTTTGTTATTTTAAAAAACTACTATAAAAAATAAATAATAAGAACTAAAATTTAAAGATGAATGGTAAAATAGATTGGGGGAGGGGGGGAAGAGGGTAGACATATTAAGTAAATGAAATAATTAAAAAAATATAAATTAAAATTAGGAGGATTTTATAAAAAAATATATATATAATAATAAGAACTAAAGATTAATGGGCCAATTATAAAATAGATGGGGCAAGCATATTAACCAAATATAATAGTTTTTAAAAAAATAACTTAAAATAAGGATTTTTATAAAAAAAATAAATAATAAAAACAAAACAGTAAAGAGTAAAGGGGTCAATTATCAAATTGATAAGAGGGCCATTAACATATATTAACTAAATAAAATATTTTAAAACAAAAAAAAAACTGAAACAATAAGGGGGATTATCTTAAACATGGGTTTACATGGTGCCTTGTATTATTTAATTTCATTTAAAATTGCAAAGGAAGGCTATTTTTTTTTAAATTTTGTTTTTTAATAAATTATCGAAATAAGTATTTTCATAATTATTTATAGAAATGCACATTTTTTATTTTTTTTAATAGTTTTTTTTTTTAAGTTAAAGCTCCCACTATTTTTTTATATTAATTTTTTTTAAAAAAAAATCATGGTTCCTATTAGTTTTTTAATATTAAAATTTTATTTTTTTAAAAAAAAACTATGATTCCCAATATCTTTTTAAAATTAAAATCAATTTTACATTGAAGCACGCATAATTTCATAATATTTTCTCATAACTTGTTTTATTCCCACTTCTACTCTCACTAATTATAACAGACTATTAATAATTTAAATAATTTAAATATTTTTTCATGATAACAAAATATTAAACATTCAAAAACTTTAACCTGTAAAAATTATCCCCACAACTAAAACAAACTCACTTAATATTTTGAATGGACGAAAACAATTACATATATTAGAAAATGATTCAACAAGTACAATATTTACATTACGACATACGATTTGGACCAGCGGCATTTGGACAATTTCAACGATTGTGACCTTTGTTGCGACATAAATCACAACGCTTTGGCTGACAACTTTCCTTATGTTTATCTCAATACGAATTCTGTTGGGTTTAAATAAGCCTCCACCTAACAAATAAATGGTTAAGATCAATTTCATCCCATGACTCTGGTGAATGGCGTAGGTCCATCAAAAAATCATTGCAACAACCCTAATAATCCTCTTCATCTACCCCAACAGTTGCAGGTTTGACTTATTCTAATATTTGGTGATAATTTTAATTTTTATCTATTAAAATTTTGATCAAAATTTTGACGAATATTACCCATAATTTATAGTTTGTTAGAATTAGTGAAAATAGAAATAGAAGAGTAGAAGTTGGAATTATAAGAAAATATTATGAAATTATAAGGGCATGAATGTAAAACTGATTTTAATTTAAAAATGCTGAGACCCGTAGTTTTTAAAAAAATAAAATACATTTCTAATATTAAAAAATTAATAGGACCCGTGGTTTTTAAAAAAATAAAATTTTAATATTAAAAAACTAGTGGGACTTTTAACTTTTAAAAAAACTATTAAAAAATTAAAAATACAAATTTCCGTAAATAATTACGGGAAATGCTTATTTTGATAATTAATTTAAAAAACAATATTTAAAAAAAACTGCAAAGGAACAAACAAATAAGAGAGTGGCATTAGAAACCATTTCTATTTATGGTATTGTAAGAGATTTATAAGGAGAATTTTTTTTTTCGGGGGAGGGGGGTGCTCAAACTTTGGGTTGGTTACATTTTGGATCCCAAACTTTAATTTATTTCAAAATAGATACCCAACTTACAAATGTATGTCACCGGCTGGATACCCGAGTAACTCCGGCCATTTTGTTACCTACGTGGCTGTTGTGAAAACCTTGTCATCAACTGGTTGAATGCCACGTAGATATTAAGACCACATCAGCTTTCCTTCACATGAGCACCAAACCCTCTCCCACCTCCACCCACGTGTTGAGTAACCCCTTCAACGGTCACCATCAACGACAAGCTTAAGTCATCTTCTCTTCAAGGTTCTTCCGCCTTAGGAGAAAGACAGGGAAAGGATAGGTTCTTCAGTTCGGTGAAGCTTTAGGAGTTGGCAATTACCATCGGCCTTGAAGTAGAAGAGGGTGCACATCTTGAAGATGGCTGTCAACTGGGAGAAGCGGCAGGAGGGCGACGAAGCGCCGGAGTACTATAAGTAGACCTTACCGAAACCCTCAAACCTCATACATTGTGGACCTTTTGGAATGGATGTATATGTGATGATTAGTTGATAGATTTCACATTAGGACCTTTTAAGTTAATTTTTTTTGTTGGATGGATGTATATGTGACTGATTTTATTATTTTTTCAGATTAGTTGATAGTTGATCTTGATAGATTTCCCATTTGGTTCCATCCATGGTTGATTAGATTATTTTTTATTATGTTTTTTTCGGAGGTTTTGGTTTTGCAGAGAAAGACCTGCTCTTGTGCTGTTGTCCCCACCATTTTACTCTTGGAATTTGGTTTTTCAGATTAGTTGATAGTTGATAGACCTTTATAAATCCATTTTTGTTCGTTGGGTCTACTCTTGGAATTTGGTTTTTAAGATTAGTTGATAGTTGATAGACCTTTATATAAGGAGCTCTGCTTTCTCTCCGTTCATTCCCTAGTTCTTCATCTTCTTCTCTATTGCAAGAATGGTTGTGCAAGCTCAGTATCCATTAAACCTCATCTCTCCAGGTGTGTTAGTTGATAGTTGATAGATTTCTCATTTGGTTCCATCCATGGTTGATTGGATTCCTTGCTATCTTGATTTTTGAAAACAAATGAACATTTCAGTAGATTTGGTGTTGGTGTTGATGAAATCTTTGACAATCTGTGGATCCTTGTTATCTGAAGTATTTTCTTTTCCTTTTTGTTTTCTTTTGCGTTTTGTTTTGTTTTTCTCCTTAAAGTAGAATTGAATTGAAAAAAATATGGCAATGTATTTCTCCTTATTATTGTTGTTTGTCCTTAAGTTTCTCAATCATTATTAATGGCAATGTGTTTATCTGAATGTAGATTTAAAAAAGAAATACAATGTATGAAAATCTGCTGCATATTATTAGTTAAGGACATTATTATTATTATTAGATAAGGATATTATTATTAGTATGAAAATCTACAATTTAAAAAAGAAATACAATGTATGTGTTTATCTAAATGCATATTATTGTTGCATATGGCAATGTGTTTCTAAAACATTTTTAAATATGGCAATGTGCTTATTATTGCTGCATCATATACTAAACATTGAGTAAACTATATTTTAGTACCAATAGAGGATTTGTTCTCAATAAAAATACATTATATGGTGGACAACATTGAAGGCTTTGCAGGTTATATTGATTATTGTTGTGCAGATCAAATGTCTAGGTTGGAATTGCTTTAAATGGCCACAGAGTTTGGGTTAGATATAAAAGGTTGTAGTTTATGGTGGTTAGATGTATATGGTGAGGATAAAGGGTTAAAGGAGATTCAAAATGATTTAGATGCCCTAAAAATGGTAATGACTGTAGGACCTAGTAAGGAAGCATGTGTGTATGTTAAACTTGCTAGGATTAGTTGTGGTAGAGGTTCTAATGGCTAAAGTATAGAGGAAGAACAAATTAGTAGGTTGGAGTTATTGAAAGGAGTGGAAGAAGATCAAGTTGGTGCTGAAGATGATCTAGAAGACATTCTAGTGAGTGGGCAAGGAGAGGGGAAAGTAGTGGATGAGGTGAATGATTTGCATGACTCAGATTTTAGTCTTAATGATGGGGATACATATGTAGAAGATGGTGACTGACAGGGGCCCGAAAGTGCACGGGTTGTCACAGTAATAATAGTACCCCGGTGAGAGGGTAGTCGAATCCACAGGGAGTAGGGATCGAAGATACAAGCGTTTGCTATTTAGCTAGTGCGATGTACGGAGAGTGAAAACAGAATCAGTGTGTGTATGCAAGAGTAATTAAAAGAGACAAGAAATAAAAGAGAAGTATGGAAGACAGGAGAATGCACGTAAAAAGTGAGAGAAGAACAATCAATGAATGAAATAGGGTACTCGGACAAGCTACCCATAGGATTAATGCTTCTAATGCAAGACAATGCTATTATACTCTCCTATTAATGTTTAATGAGTCAAGGATATCCTTAAATACACGATTCCCAAACCTAAGGTCAACCGTGACTAATCCCAATCATTATGCTCCGGCATTAGGTTTCACTACGACCCTTAACTCTTGTTGACCTGTCAACTAAGTCCCAGGGGAGTCAATCTTTCTAAGCCTCACACTATGCGGGATTACTTTAAGTTCTAGGGATTCCTAGTGAAAGACCCTGTTCCTATGTATAGCTCTAACCCTTTGGTCTAGGTGAAAGAACCCTAGTCTTAATTAAGCCCCAGCACTAGGATTCACTACAACCCTTCACTCTGTTGCTTGCACAACTAAGCCCCAGGGGAGTTCATCTCCTAGCACTTCTCTCTATCTCGGCCGCTAAGAACTCGTGGAACATGGAGATAGGAAAAATCACACCGGAGGGGAAAGGGGACGTTTCGCTACCTCACGACTCACCCTCTCGACCCTCTCCAATCTCAAGTAGTCTAACCCTATAGGAGTTATCACACCTACAAAGGATAACCTAGATGATTCTCAACCCTAGTGTCACGGCTAAGGGAAAATCAATACAATATGCAATCAAGATTGGAACTCCATTAAATTCATTAATAAAGAAAGCATAATAAGATGTCATAAAAACATAATTATCCTAGGGTTTACAAGTCTGAATACCCACAAGAGGTTTAGCTCCTCATGGAGCTATACAAATCCATCAATGTACATGAATGAATACAAATTGAAAACATAGATGAAAACCCCCTTATATAGCGTGGTCGTAGTCTTGTACGGCCACCGGGCTTCGATGTCGATGCCGATGGCGCACTCCAATCCTCGACAAAGTCCTCTCCAAACCCTAGCCGCGACCCTCCAGAAGATAGGCGAAAAGATCCAGAAAAAGTCCCAAAAGGGCCTTTAAATAGTGTTGAGTCACGGCTTTAAAATCATTGGAATCGGGATTTCACACGGCCGTATGGAATTTCCACACGCCCTTATGAAGTTTCTGTTTTACTGAATTTCGGCGAACAATGAACAGTAACTTGCTACAATATTTCCCCCACAATAACTTGCTGTAGCACTTTCATCAAAATGCTCCCAAATTCATCGTTCTTCATCGAGGCCATTGAATTGGGCACACAATCAATGGTAGATCGTGTCGATTACTTCAATCCTCCTCCTTGGTGAAATTCTCCTATGCTACACGAGTTAGACTTATTGTGAACGTGACTGCCTTATGCCCCTCCAAAGAAGGTTGGCACACACCCACAAGTCTAGACTCGTGCCTTGTTCCTTGCTTGGTCTGAAAATTCCCCAACAACAACGAACACGATCTAACTTTGCTCTTTTACTCCAAACTAGCTCCACAACCCTACAATGCACAAAAGTACACAAATGCACACAATTTAATGATAAATTCTGATGAAAGTAATGCTCAATGTAAGACAATAACACTTCATATTATTATAACATGAGCACTTATCAGTGACAATGTTAGAAGACAAAGGACTAATGTAGACATAGATGAACAACGTAGAGAAGTAGGAAGTGATGGTAATGTGGAGTCAGACTATGCTAGGTCTAAAGAACTTCAATCATGCTCTTCAACAAACAAGGATGACTTGGTGACTACCAAGCCTAGATATGTTGAATTCAATAATGAGGTGGACATCAAGAATCCTCAGTTTAAGATAGAAATGAAATTTGGTAGCTTCAAATAGTTTAAGGAGGCTGTTAGAAGTTATGGGATTAAAAATCGATATGTGATGAAATTCAAACCAAATAACAAGAAGAAATGCAAGGCATTTTGTAAGAAGGGGTTCCCTTTGTAAATATGGACCTCCCCTATGGTGAATGATAGGAGCACAATACAAATCAAGACTAGAAATTTGGTGCATGAGTGTACAAGAGATCATGTCAATAGACATGTCAATGCCCAGTGGATTGCAAACACTTATTTGGAACAATTTAGAGCAAATCCATCTTGGAAACTTGCTAGGGGTCGTCCAAGCTGTGAAGACAAACCAAGAAGTTGATATTAGCAGGGTTAAGGCCTATAGGGCTAAGTGTATTGCACAAAGGTAAATAGATCCAGAGTTTAATTTGTTAGTTATATTGTTTTGATTGTAATACTGATTTTAATCTAGCTGTACATTCTTTGGGTAAAAGGATCATTGATGGGGATGAAGAGTCTCAAATGGCAAGATTGCATGACTATAAGGAGGAGCTATTGAAGACTCACCCTGGTTCCACCATCATTGTCAATTGCAATGGTGAAGGTGTATTTGAAGCCCTTTATGTCTGCCTTGATCCATTAAGAGAAGGGTTTTTAGTAGGTTGTTTGTACCATTATTTTTTTTTTTTAGCATAATTGATTGTACTAGTAATGGTAGTGTTTTTAACAGGTTGTAGGCATCCCATTTTTGTGGATGGATGCTTCTTGAAAGGCTTGTATGGAGGCCAACTTCTTTGTGCTATTGGGATAGATGCAAATGATTTCATCTATCCCATTTCTTGGGATGTGGTGAATAAGGAAAACAAGGACAACTGGAAGTGGTTCTTGTAGGTGATGAAGTGCAACTATTTTGTAGAGTTATATGTTCTGTTGTTCTTGAGCTGTTTTTTTTTTTTTTTTCTTATGTTATCAGGTGTTAGCTGAAGACCTGAGGATAACTAACAACAAGAAGTGGGCTTTCATATCAGATAGACAAAAGGTAAGTGGCTATAATTTTAGTATTATGTTCTGGATTTATATGTTCTGCTGTTCTGGAGTTGTTAGTTCTGCTATAATTTTAGTATATTTTGCTGTACAAACTAGAGTTATATGTTCTACTATATATATATATATATATATATATATATATATATATATATATATATATATATATATATATATATATATATTTTATTTTTTTTTATTTTTTTTTTTTTTTGTGGAGTTATATGTCCTATTAGAGAATTTTTTATGTTCTGCTATAATTTTAGAGTTATATGTTCTGCTGGAGAATTTTTTATGTTCTACTATAATTTTAGAGTTATATGTTCTGCTAGAGAATTTTTTATGTTGTGGAGTTACATGTTCTGTTGTTCTTGAGCTGTTAGTTCTGCTGTAATTTTAGTATGTTTTGCTATACAAATTAGAGTTATATGTTTTGCTGTATTTTTTTTTTATTTTTTTCGATTTATATGTTCTGCTATTTTTTGAGTTATATGTTCTGCTGGAGAAGGGTTTTTAAAATGTTCTGTTGTAATTTTAAGTTCTGGAGTTATATATTCTGATTGCACTATTAAGTAGTTAGTGCCTGCAATTGCTGTTTTCTTCTGTTTTGGATTTATATGTTCAGTTGTAGTTTTTTTTTTATGTCATTCATTCATTCAATGTCTCACTTTTACTTCTACAATTTTGTTTTCTCCTACCTACTCTTTGCTTGGTTCTGGTTGGTATTGGTGCCCATATTAAACAAATTAGGGTTTAATGCCTGTAATTGCGAAGGTATTTCGATTTAGTGAGCATAGGTATTGTGTGCGTCACATTCACACAAACTTCAAGAAAACATTTAGGGGCAAAGCTCTTAAGGACCAACTTTGGGCTTGTGCTAAGGCATACTAGTATTCTGCATTTGAGAGAGAGATGGAAATTTTGAAGGGGATGTCTGGCGAGGCCTATGAGTATATGAAAAAAGTAGAAGCTAAACATTGGAGTAAGTCACACTTCCAAATTCAATTTAAGTGTGACATCCTGTTAAATAATTTGTGTGAATGTTTCAATAGCAACATTGTAGAAGCCATGTTAAAGGGTATCATCACCATGAATGAGATGATTAGGACTCTATTGATGAAAAGAATTCAGAAAAGGAGGGATGCAATACAAAAAGTAACAACAATGTATTGCCCTAGAATAATAAAAAAACTTAAAAAACTCAAACAAGTTAGTTGGCTTTATACCACAATCTGGTCAGGGGGGATACATATCAAGTTGGAGGTCCTGACGGCCAGTTTGTGGTTAACAAAAAGCATTGTTGTTGTTCTTGTAGAAAATGGCAGTTGAGTGGTGTGCCCGGAAGCCATGCAATATCTATCCTGTATTATAACAATGAACAGCCTTAAAATTACTTAGACAAATGGTACCAAGTTAGTACTTACACGGACACATATGCCCACATACTTTACCCAACACATGATAGAGGTTCATGGTCAAGGAGTGGGTACCCACCTGTGATCCCACCAAAACCAGTAAACAAAAGGAGGGGTAGGAAAACTTTGCTGAGGAGAAAGGAAATAGGTGAACAAAGTGGCATTAAGGAAAACAGAGTCAATAAGAAAGGAGTGAAGATGAAGTGCAGCATCTATGGTACAGTGGGACATAACAAGAGGTTCCATGGAACTCAAGTGACTGACCTTTTCATGTTGACTTGCATTTCTCTTTTGTACCGTCTTACTTAATTATTATGCATTGTGCTCAGGCCAACAAAACTTGTGCAAGTGCACAGGTATATGAAGGACCAAGTGCAGCAAATACAATTTCAGAAGAACCCTTATCAATGGTCAGTAATTGCTTACATGTTCTAATATATATTTATTTTCTTGGAAAGGTTGATTTAAGTTGTCTATTTGTAGGTCATTGAAATCCCTGTTGAAGGAGCCAGGAAGCAGTATTGGTAACAGACAACACAACAAATCAAGGATCACAGGTGAGTTTATGTTTCTAACCATGTTTATTCATAGCTGTATATAATTTGGTTGCCATCCAAAATGTTCTGAGATATACTGTTCTTCTGTAATTTTAGTATTTTTTATTTTGTTTATGCCATAAAAAATTTTCTGCTATCTTGAATTTTTTTTTTTTATCTTGTTCTATTCTTTACTGCAAGTGGACCAAACCTCAGTAAAAACACAATCTAGATTTACAAAATTAACTACAAGGGGTAGGAAAAAACAAGCAACATTCGAAATAATGATGTAGAAAATGATATACACCCACAAAGGAAACACAAGGATGCTGCAAGAGGGACAAGAGCAACTGATCCTGACAAAAGGAAGAGAGTTTGGCTACCACCAGGAACTGGAGCCTTTTTTGGTTAAAATGAATCAGCAGCAGTAGAAGGGGATGGGCATGTAACCCTTTTTTTTTTTTGGTTTTGTCAGTTGGGTACTAGAACACTAATAGATTTTTGTTAGCCAATGTGATTAATTGGTGCATTGTTTATCATGCCAATGCCAATTTTGGCTTTGTAATTTTTTGTTCATGGCTAACTTGTAAAAATATGCAATCTTTTTATTTTTTTTATGACCAGCAGCTCCTTTATTTTTAAGACCAGCAGCAGCATTACATTACAATCAATGAAAAATAGCAATCACACACAAAATTTTTTGTTTTACAGTGACCAGCAGCAGGATTATATTCAAAACCTGCAAAAGTTTTGTTTTACACTCAAAACTTGCACACACATAAATTGGCAACCAGCAGCACCATTACACTCAAAACCTACACACACTTATATCAATCACAGCTTTCATATAAAACTTATAAACAATGCACACTCAAAATTTACAGAAACTATATATGCTTGAATTATAAATAGTGCACTGACAAAATTGAATATAACTAATTACAGAACATAATATGATTTATAAATTTACAAAATATAATATGCTTCACTTATAAATTTACAGAACATAATTACAGAACATAATATGCTTGACTTATAACTTTACAGAAAATAATATGCTTCACTTATAAATTTACAGAACATAATTAACAATTCAACATAACTTTACATAAAATAATATGCTTTAGCTTAATCCAGGGCATTCATTAACTACTGCCATCTTCAACAAAGTGCGAATTAGGACCCATCACCAAACCGACTGCTGCCTTCTCCCGGCCTTTCTCCCTTAGCTTTCAAAGACCTGATTAAAGGGGGGAGAGGGTTTAGTGCTCACGTGAGGAAAAGCTGATATGGCCTTAATATCCGCGTGGCATTCAACCTATTGATGACAAGGTTTTCACAGCAGCCACGTAGGTAACAAAATGGCCAGAGTTACCCAGATATCCAGCACGTGACATACATTTGTAAATTAGGTATCCATTTTGAAATAAATTAAAGTTTGGGATCCAAAATGTAACCAACCCAAAGTTTGGGACCCCAAAAATTTTCTCGATTTATAAGAGGAAGAGAAGGTTTCTTAATATTGATGGCTCATGTTCTTGTATACTCTAACTAATCAATTACAAATAGCTTATATAGGAAAATATGTGAAAGGAAGACATGTCAATGCAGTTCACACTATATGATTCAGCTCACACACACACCCTTTAAGTGGATACACTGAAGCTTTTCTTGAACTTACTGAACTTAGATTAGCTTGACAAAAGAGATACATAACATGAGAATATAAAGGTATAAGATAACTTGCATACCACTAAGGCAGCAGACAAATATTAAAGCAAAGAAAAGTAAACATCCTATCGAGCTGCGCCATTTGGACATAACTCTCCAATCAACGCATGCTTCCATGATTCGTACTATTGTAGCCCAATCTATTACTTAGTCAACTATGGTAGCTCTGACCAGCTACTCTGATCAACAACTTTGACATCATCCCCTTAATCAGAGCTTCTTTACTCCAAGTTCATCTCGAAATGGAATCGGGTGTCGATGTGCTTCATTCATTGGTTTTGCCTTTGTAAACACATCAGCGATCTGTTCATTGGTTTTGCAGTACTGAACATTGAGTGCACCATTGCTAACAAGATCGTGAATGAAATGGAATCGGGCGTCGATGTGCTTCGTTCGCCCGTGCATGGTTAGATTCTTTGTAATAGAAATGGCAGAACTATTGTCACAATAAATGACACTTGCACCTTCTTGTCTCACCTCCAAGTCCTCCATCAAACGCTATAGCCAAACAGCCTCGTATGCTGCAGATGTTACAGAAATATATTCTGCTTCTGTACTTGAAAGAGCTGTGACTTGCTATTTTTTTTAACACCATGCTATCGCAGCCGATCCAAGAAAGAAACACCAGCCCGTAGTACTCTTTCTATCATCTTGTGAGCCACCAAAGTCACTATCTGAATACCCCACAAGCTTGAATTGATTGTTATGAACAAAGTGCAGTCCATAATTGGTTGTTCCTGCCACATAATGTAATACTCGTTTCACTACGCCAAGATGGTGCATTGTTGGGCTCTGCATGAAACGAGATACCATACTCACTACCTACATGAGGTCTGGCCTTGTGCAAGTGAGATATAGAAGCCCTCCGACAAGTCTTCTATATCAAGTTTGCTCTACATTTCCTTAATTGTCTGTTGACTTTAATTTTTCATTGGAGTTCATGGGAGTGGCAATGAACTTACAGTGAAGCATTCCTGAATTTCTTAACAGCTCCTCTGCATATCTTTGCAGTGACACGAACAGTGAACCCTCAGACTGCTTTACCTCTAATCCCAAAAAATATTTTAACTCTCCAAGGTCGGTCATCTCAAAGGTCTTCATCATGTTGCACTTGAACTCCATTAACATCTCAGTCGGGGACCCCATATAAATGATGTCGTCCACATACAAGCATAGTAATATCACACCAGAACTTCCTTGATGCTTTGTATACACTGTGGGCTCATTGAGGCTTTGTTCAAAACCAATTTGATGGAAGTAATCATCTATTCGACTGTACCACGCTCTTGGCGTTTGTCGGAGACCATACAGGGCCTTTTGGAGCTTATATACACATTCTTCCTTTCCTTTTATGACGAACCCCTCAGGCTGAGAAACATACACCTCCTCCTTTAATTCACCATTCAAGAAGGTTGTTTTCATGTCAAGCTGGTATATGCAACAATGCTTCTGAGCTCCGATAGCAAAGAACAGTCAGATTGTCTCTATCCTAGCTACAAGGGAATAAATGATAAGTGCTTGTCTTATATTAATCGAAAGCGGTATTATCTTACAATGAGCATACTTTTTATCAGATTTTATCACTAAATGATGTGCATTTGTGTATTCTTATGCATTATAGGTTTGTAGAGCTAATTTGGAAAAGAAGAATGAAGTTAGATTGTGATCGCCATTATTGGGAAGGTTTCGGACCAAGCAAGGAACAAGGCATGAGCCTAGACTTGTGGGTGTGTGCCAACCTCCTTTGGAGGGGCACAAAGGCAGTCACATTCACAATAAGTCTAACTCGTGTTGCTTAGGAGAACTTCACCAAGAAGGAGACTTGAAGCAATCAACACGATCTACCATAGATTGTGTGCCCAAATCAATGGCCTCGATGAAGAACAACGGATTTGGGAGCGTTTCGGCGAGTACTATAGCAGCACTGTAGCTTGTTACTGTAGCAAACACTATAGCAAGCTACTGTTCACTTTCTGCCAAAAAACAGGATTTCAGAGAGTTCACACGGGCGTGTGGAAATTCCACACGGCGTGTGAATTAATTTTTCAGCAACCCAAAAAACTTCACACGGGCGTGTGGAAATTCCACACGGCCGTGTGAAGTCCCGATAAGTCCAATTTTAAAGCCGCGACTCAACATTATAAAAGCCTGATTTTGGAGACTTTTGAGATATCTTTTAACCTAACTTTCTCCCCAACTTCTGGAGAGTGCGGCTAGGGTTTCAGAGAGGACTTTGTGGAGGTTTGGAGCGCGTCATCGGCATCGTCATTGACGTTCGACGGCTGCACTAGACCACGGCCACACCATACGCAAGGGGGTTTTCATCAATGTCTTTAATTTGTGCTTTATTTCATATTTTGATGAACATGTACAGCTCCATGAGGAGCTAAACCCCTCGTGGGTATTCGGACTTATAAACCCTAGGTTTATTATGTTTCTATGACAGTGTTATTATGCTTTTACATTATTGATGAATAAATTTGAGTTTCAGTTTTAATTATCTTTTGCAATTGTTTTCTCTTAGCCGTAATATTAGGATTGAGAACAATCTAGGTTGTCCTTTGGAGGTGTGACAACTCCTATAGGATTATACTACTTAAGATTGAAGAGGGTTGAGAGGGTGAGTCATGAGGTAGCAAAGCTTCCCCTTTCCCCTCCGGTGTAATTTCTCCCTACCTCTGTTTTCCTTGATTTCTTAGCGATCGAGATAGAGTGAAGTGCTAGGTAGATAAACTTCCCTAGGGGCTTAGTTGCGCAAGCAACAGAAGTGAAGGGTTGACGTGAATCCTAAGCGCTAGGGCATAATCTAGACTAGGGTTCTTCCACCTAGACCAAAGGGTTAGAACTACACATAGGAACAGATTTTATCACTAGGAATCCCTAGGATTGACGTGAATCCTAATGTCGGGACATAGTATTGGGGTTAGTCACGGTAGACCTTAGGTTTGGGACCGTGAGTTTAAGGATATGCTCGACTCAATTAACATCAATAGGAAAGTATAATAGCATAGTTTTGCACTAGAAGCATAAGTCTAAGAGGTAGCTTGTCCAGATACCCTATTTTCATCCATTACTAGTCTTTCTCTAATTCACTCCTTCTTGCACTTTTTTGTCTTCCATCTCTCTATTCCATTTCTTGCTTTTTATCATATTTGCTTCCATAATTCACTCATCAATTCTATTATCACTTTTTCGTACACCGCGCAACTAGATAGCGAAATCTCGTGTTTTAAATCCCTATTCCCTGTGGATTCGACTACCAACTCACCAGGGTAATTTTATTACTTCGACAAGCCCGTGCACTTGTGGGATACACGCAAGGGGTCGTGTCAAGTTTTTGGCGTCGTTGCAAGGGAATAGGCGTATTTTGATACTTGGTTTCTCTACTTTAGTTATTCACTTCGTTTTCTATTTCACACTTTCTTTATCTATCATTGTTCTTATTTTTCTTTTCTTTATTTTGGCTTCAGGTTATGACCCGCGGGAACCCTTCGATTCATGTTGAAGGAGACCCAGATATTGGTAGAAGAACGCACCGTAAAGGGAAACAACCTGTGGAAGAACAGTCTAATCAAGCCAGTATAGATTCAAAAGGATCAGAAGCAATGGCAGAACAGAATGAACAACAGAGGACGTTGTCCGATTTAGCTATACCCGCGGTGATGGGGACCTAATCAAGCATTGTGAGGCCCCCAATTACCACGAATAACTTCGAGTTGAAGCCGTCGTTCATTCAAATGTTGCAACAGTCCGCACAATTTAATGGGTTGGCCGATGAAGATCCCAACAACCATTTAGAGAACTTCATTGAAGTGTGCGACATGTTGAAGATTAATGGAGTAACAGACGATGTAATTCGGTTGAGAGCCTTCCCATTTCCATTGAAGGCAAAAGCAAGACATTGGCTACATTCATTACCGAGAGTATCCATCACTACTTGGGAGGAGATGGCCAAGGCGTTCTTGGCTAGGTGTTTCCCTCCGGGAAAATCAGCGAGGCTCCAGAATGAGATCTCATCCTTCATGCAAATGGAATTGGAGTCTCAATTCGAATAATGGGATAGGTTCAAGGAGCTCCTTCGAAAGTGCCCGCAACATGGATTCCCCGAGTGGATGATCATTCATATCTTCTACAACGGGTTAAATCCGAGTACCAAGCAACTATTAGACGCAGCGACAGGAGGAACTCTAGGAAGCAAGATTCCTGGTGAAGCCCGGCACCTTATTGAAGAGATGGCTATGAATAGCTATCAATGGAACACAAGGGATCAAAAGAAGGTGGCCGGAATTCATGAGGTTGATGCAGTTACATCATTGGCGCCACAGGTGGAATCACTGAGTAAGACGTTGGATGTTCTAACTTCACCAAGAGTTGCGGCCATTACTACTTGTAACGGTTGTGGAGGAGGTCACGCTTCGAGTGATTGTCCAATTGCTATTGTAGGCACTAGTACGGTGGAACAGGCTGATTTTGTGGGCAATGCTTATAGAGGACAAGGCCAACGCAACCCGTATAGTGGTACTTACAATCCGGGGTGGAATAACCACCCAAATTTCTCATGGAGCAACCAAGGACAGTCACAACAAAAGAACAACACACCACCAGGGATTTCAAGGACAACAAGCATCGAACTTAGAAGGCCGAGTGACCGGGCTAGAGGGGAATATGACCGACCTTGAGAGAGCCCTCACGAGGTTTATTGCTTCGTCGAATGCTAGATTCCAATCTGTGGAAGCTACACTTCGCAATCACACCGCCTCCCTACACAACTTGGAGAATCAAGTGGGGCAAATTGCGAAGACTTTGGTGGAAAGACCTCAAGGTAGTTTGCCTAGTAATACGGAGACCAATCTGAGAGAGCAATTGAAGGCAATTACCTTGACGAGTGGAAAAGAGGTCGAGAGGAATCTACCTCTAGAGAAGACACAAGAGACACCCGAGGTCGTGGAGATAGAGGAAGGAACGACAAAGGAAGAAGAGGTGGTATCCCCACCCTACAAGCCGAGGATTCCCTATCCTTTACGATTGAAGAATGACCAAGAGAATGAATAATACAAGAAATTTCTGGGAATTTTCAAGCAGTTGCACATCAACATACCGTTCGCGAAAGCATTGGCCCAAATACCCAAGTACGGGAAGTTCTTGAAGGACCTCTTGACCAATAAGAAGAAATTGGAGGAGAGTGCATCTGTGATCCTTAATGCCAACTGCTCGGCCGTATTGCACAAGAACATGCCAAGCAAAAGAAAAGATCCCGGAAGTTTCATAATACCATGCAACATTGGCAACTTGGGTGAAGAGATGGCATTGGCCTACTCGAGGACAAGCATCAATGTCATGCCCTACACTTTCTTCCAAAAGCTAGGCTTGGGCGTGCCTAGACCCACTCGGATGATACTTCAACTTGCGGATCGATCGGTGAGGCATCCAAGGGGAATTGTGGAAGATGTCGATGAGGATGTCGAGGTTCCATTGATCCTTAGAAGGCCATTCTTGCGCACTTCCAAAGCTTTGATTGACATGGACGACGGGGAGCTCACATTGCGAGTGGGAGAAGACAAGCTTACATACCGCCTCGCCGAAGCCATGAGACACTCTCTTGACTTTGATGATACTTTATATTCTCTTGACACCACCGATGAACTAATTGATGATTATGTGCAGGAAATGTTAAACCCGGATCCATATGAAGAGTGGCCGGACCAAGACGAGGAGATCAAAGAAGAATAAGTACTTTCGCTTGGTCTAGTCAAGACAGACATCAAGATGGAGATGGAGCGTATGAAGAAGATGCTTCAGAGGATGAAGAGGTCGAAAAGACGCCACAAGAAGAACCCCAACAAAAAGGGGGATGAGCATTCACAGAGTAAGGGTGTTTTACCCTTTTGTGGTAACAAATTCGACAACTGTCCCTCTACTGTACAAAGGTTATGTAATGCATGCTTTCAGGTTGTAGGGAAGAAGGCAACCTCCATTCATGAACCTCTGTAAGGTAAGGCAGGTACGTCAAGCTAAGTGACGTTAAACAAGCGCTTCCTGGGAGGCAACCTAAAGTTTTACAGCTTTTCTAGGATCTAGTTTAGTTTTAGCATGAATAAAAGTCTTAGTGTTGGTGTCCTAAGTTTTTAATGCATGTGCTGCGATATTTTTTTTGTGGATTGTGATGTTTTCGTGTGCCTAAACGAAAATCGATGAAGTTTGAGTCGGTTGAGCATGTTTTCCATAGTATCTGGTCGTGTTTTGATGTTTTTCACAGGCTCCAAGCATCGTATTTGTATTTCTGAATTTTTTCTGTGAGTCTGTGAATTTTTCTAAGTAAACCAGAGAAAACACAC
Source organism: Dioscorea alata (assembly GCA_020875875.1). Classification (NCBI taxonomy): domain Eukaryota; kingdom Viridiplantae; phylum Streptophyta; class Magnoliopsida; order Dioscoreales; family Dioscoreaceae; genus Dioscorea; species Dioscorea alata. Next base: position 21,279,561 of record CM037020.1, on the reverse strand, counting down.
GGCCGTGTGAAATTAACACACGGCCGTGTGTTACCACTTAGGCTCAACCAGAAAGGGCACAAGGGCGTGACCTTGCCCTTGTGAAAACCCTCAGAAGGGGCACACGTCCGTGTGGAATTTCCACACGGCTGTGTGATATCCTGCAGAACTTAAACTCTCGTTCCAGGAGTTCACAGGGCCGTGTGGGTGCCCCTGTGAGTACCCATATCTTAAGGTACACGGCCGTGTGGCAGCTTCCCACGGCCATGTGAAATTTTGCAGAAAATCCCCTTCTTTCCCCGAGAAACCACAGGGGCGTGTGGCTGCCCCTGTGGGAGACCTTGTGAAAGGCACACGGCCGTGTGGAACACTTAGAGTTTCTCGGGTTGATCTAAAGAATCCACAGGGGCGTGTGGGTGCCCCTGTGGCTGGCCTTCTGTTCTTGGCCAGGATGGGCACACGGCCGTGTAGAAATTTCTCAGAGACCTTCTGTGTTTCCCATGAATCCACAGGGGTGTGTACCAGTCCCCGTGGAGCTTCCTTGTGAAGGCACACAGTCGTGTGGGGTAGTCCAGAGAGAAACCAGAGTGCACACAGGGGCGTGTGCTGGCCCTTGTGAACCCTAATTTCAGAGGCACAAGGCCGTGTGGTATTTCCACACGGCAGTGTGAATTCCCAGAACTTCAAAACCCACAGTTTTCTTTTGGAATTCACTCGTACCTCTTGATTTCTCCACTCTAAACCACTCTCTGACCCTCTCCATCGATTTCCCGATCTTCTCTGAGTTTTCTTGAGGTTTTATTGGAGTTTTTTCGGCCGATTTTTACAACTTCTTCATCCACACCGTCGGTGAGAACTTCAAGCCCTAAATCTTCTTCATTTCTTGATTTAATTCGTTCTTCTTGATAATTTCATTTTGTTTAAATGATTAAAGTATATGCGAACATGCTTAGAAGAAATCTAGAACGAATTAGAGTGTAAAAACAAAAATTTTGGCCTCCACGGCCGTGGAGTTCTGTCCGCCCATCGATCCACACGGGCGTGTGGAAATTCCATACGGCCGTGTGGATTTCTGCAGATTGTGTTCTTGAACTGTTTTTAACTGTTTTCTTTTGCAACTTTATAGATATAGCTTCTAGGTCTAGGAAATCGGCAGGGAAGCGACCCTGTGAGCCCACCCCACCTCCTGAGGAGACAGATTTTAATTTACCGGAGCACAGAGAAAGATTCAAGGTTCTATCTACACTCCGATTTGGACAGTCATGCTACCGAGGTTGAGGAGCTACTTGCAGTCGGTAGTTGGGACCGTTTATTATCTATCGGAGAGCCAGCGACTCTAGCACTTATCCTCGAGGTCTTATCGACCTTTGAGTTCGATCGAGGGTATGACAGCTTTACAAATGACGAGATGATCCAGTTTCGTGCACTCGGTCGACACTTCAACCTGAGTATTATCCGATTCGCGGTCATGATGGACCTCTATGATGAGGCATTTACCGAGACGGAGGAGTACGCGCTAGTGCCCACCAATTAGCCAGGGACCCTAACACCTCAGAGGGCCTAGAGGGCGTTGTGCGGGGATGGGCAGTACGAGCCGGGGGTTTCGAAGGCGACATTCCTTTCCAGGCATGCCTACAGATACCTACATGAAGTTATAAGCAGGTCCATCAGTGGCAGAGGGGATAGCACCGGAGTCCTAAGCCGACAGGAGCTACTATATCTATACTCCATGGTGCAGGGAGTACCACTCCACCTGGGACATCTAGTAGCTGAGTACCTGCGCCACCAGAGCCAGTACCCTAGGGTTGGAGTGATCTTCTCAGGGCCCTACATTACGAGACTCCTTATCGGGATTGGTCTCCGAGAGGGGGTGCGCGGGACAGAGAAGACTACAGTACCAGCTCCGCTTAGCAGGACCAAGAGTATATACTATGATCATCCCCCACTCAGAGTCTACACAGGGGGAGCAGCCAGAGGGCTCACAGGCAGCACTGGAGCCACCTCCAGGGCAGGCAGAGGCCGAGGTACCACCCAAAGCACCGGAGCCACCTCCAGTGCGTATCTTTTCTCCATCTCGATGCCAGGACAGATTCGAGCGTCTCGAGAGTGTTGTGGGTGTAATACAGACAGAGGTGGCCGAGCTAAGAGCCACCCAGACCACACAGCACGCAAAGATGATGGCATGGCTTGATACTATACAGCGTTGAGCAGGCCGTGTCATCACCATTTGTGGTCCAGCCTCGGGCCCCTACTTCACCACTTTCACCAGCTCTATCAGCAACCGATCCACCCACACCAGTAGAGCCTACAACAGCACCAGAGGCTACTCCACAGGACACCGACGCTGAGGCGTCGTAGTTTTATTTTTATTTTACTTCAGTTGCACTTTTTCTTTTATATTGTGGACTTGTAGTACTCAGAAAGGATCTTCCTTCTGAGTTTATCTTTATTTTGCTTTATTTTGCTTTATTTTGTCTCGAGTTGTATTTCAGTTTCATATATTTATATACTCGAGCTTTATTTTGGTTTTTCTTGAGCTATACTGAACCCTTGCGTATGTGTGCAGATGGTCTTGGATGTAAGGAATTTGAGGAATAGTCATAGGCACGGTCATGGGACCGTGTGTGCTCCACAAAACCATTGAGACTCAACTCTCAATGTACCTAGCTCCATCAAACACAACACTTGGACTTCAGGGGAGTAATGTTTTTTACCTATCCCTACATTAATTATGTGAATTGTTTTACTTTTTGCTGTGCTTGCATGCGTACATTGGGGACAATGTACATCTTAAGTGTGGGGAGGGGATTCACATTGCACACACCTTTACTTGTGCGTTTAATTGCTCATGCTCATGTAGCCTGTGGCGGTTCACCTTAGTTGCAACGTTTGTATTTTTAGAGTTTAGGAGAATTTTTAACATTTTATTCTATCATGCTCTAGTTTTTACTTGAATTTTTAGGGAATTTGGACTCGATTACCTTATATTGCACAACTTACTCTTGGAATCTTTTGGAAACTCGATCTTGAAGTTTTTAAGGACAAGTTTATCGTCGTTCTTAGTTTTACTTTGGAAAATACATATAAAAAAATATGGAAAATGAGAAAAAGAAAAAAAAATATATGAGTTTGTGAATATGTGCTTTGTTTTATTTGTGCATTTGGGGTGGAAAGAGCTACCACCTATGAAGTATGTAGCTACTCTCATAAGTCGGATACAAGTTATGCCCTAATAAGAGAAAGAGCTATCTCATGGGATGCGTGAAAGCTACTACCCAAGTAGAAAGAGCTACCTCCTCGAAAGAGTGAAAGCCATCTTTGGGGCCGCCTAAGAAAGGGCTACCTTCGAGGTTGTGTGAAGCTACTACTTCCTTTCTTGCTTTTCGTATATAAATAAGTCCTTGTTAACAAAAGTTTGAGGAGTACTCGTTGGGTTGTCTTGAGTGAGTTCACACACACTTACACATTTTCGAGTTGATTGACCCTTTTTATTCATGTTTTTAGCTAGAGCAAATGATATCCTTATGCGATCTTTTGATTTCCCCTTACTTGTAGAATGCTTCCTTTGCATACTTTTGGTGAACCTAAGGCCGAGCACCTTCAATTATTCTTCCCAAGTACTTTCACGTTTTATTTTTGCTTGACGATAAGAAAAAGCTTAAGTGTGGAGGAGTTTGATAATTGCTTGTGTTATAGTAATGCAAAGCGTTATTATCTTACAATGAGCATACCTTTTATCAGATTTTATCACTAAATGGTGTGCATTTGTGTATTCTTATGCATTATAGGTTTATGGAGCTAATTTAGAAAAGAAGAACGAAGTTAGATCGTGTTCACCATTGTTGGGAAGGTTTCGGACAAAGCAAGGAACAAGACACGAGCCTAGATTTGTGGGTGTGTGCCAACCTCCTTTGGAGGGGCACAAAGGCAGTCACATTCACAACAAGTCTAACTCATGTTGCTTAGGAGAACTTCACCAAGAAGGAGACTTGAAGCAATCAGCACGATCTACCATTGATTGTGTGCCCAAATCAATGCCCAAATCAACTGTAGCAGCACTATAGCTTGTTAATGTAGCAAAACACTGTAGCAAGCTACTGTTCACTTTCTGCAGAAAAACAGTATTTCAGAGAGTTCACACGGGCGTGTGGAAATTCCACACGGCCGTGTGAATTAATTTTTCAACAACCCAGAAAACTTCACACGGGCGTGTGAAATTCCACACGGCCGTGTGAAGTCCCGATGAGTCAATTTTAAAGCCACGACTCAACATTATAAAAGCCTGATTTTGGAGACTTTTGAGATATCTTTTAACCTAACTTTTTCCCCAACTTCTGGAGAGTGCGGCTAGGGTTTCGAAGAGGGCTTCGTGGAGGTTTGGAGTGCGCCATCGGCATCGTCATCGACATTCGGCAGCCGCAGAAGACCACGGCCACACCATACGCAAGGGGGTTTTCATCAATGTCTTTAATTTGTGTTTTATTTCATATGTTAATGAACATGTATAGCTCCATAAGAAGCTAAACCCCTCGTGGGTATTCGGACTTGTAAACCCTAGGATTATTATGTTTCTATGACATTGTTATTATGTTTTTCCATTATTGATGAATAAATTCGAGTTTCAGTTTTAATTATCTTTTGCAATTGTTTTCTCTTAGCCGTGACACTAGGGTTGAGAACAATCTAGGTTATTTTTTGGAGGTGTGACAACTCCTATAGGATTAGACTACTTAAGATTGAAGAGGGTTGAGAGGGGGAGTCATGAGGTAGCGAAGCGTCCCCTTTCCCCTCTGGTGTGATTTCTCCCTACCTCCGTTTTCCTTGATTTCTTAGCGGTCGAGATAAAGTGAAGTGCTAGGTAGATAAACTCCCCTGGGGCTTAGTTGCGCAAGTAACAGAAGTGAAGGGTTGACGTGAATCTTAAGCGCTGGGGCATAATCTAGACTAGGGTTCTTCCACCTTGACCAAAGGGTTAGAATTACACATAGAAACAGGTTTTATCACTAGGAATCCCTAGAGCTTAAAGCAATCCTACATAGTGTTAGGCTTAGGTAGATATACTCCCCTCGCGCTTAGTTGTGTGAGTGGTGAGATCTCCCGCAGGTGCACGGGGTCGTCAAGTAATACCTCTCGTGCGGGGAAGAGAGGGTCGTATTCCCTGGGCCCAAGGAGCTACCCTTACTTCCTCTTTACTCGTTGTTTAACCTACCAAATCACTTGAGAGCACTTATGACTAATAAAATTAAACTAGCATGTAAAATGCGGAAATGCCGAGTATAAGTGTAAAAATCCAGGGATGAAGGTGGTCCCGGATGTAGGTCCCCTTGGGGTTACTAAAGGTTGTAAGAGTGCCAGACAAGCTAAGCATGCAGTAGTTAAGCCCAAGAGAAATCCAAGAATGGACTATCCCGATCGTCACAGTAATAATCCCTAATCCAATACGAGTATTGGCGCGGAATCTCTTCCGGCCAAATCCTCCTACGATTGCATTACGCGCAAGGAATTCTCTAATTAGAGCCAAGACTTAACCTAGGTCCAGCCCTAATAATTGGAGGGGTACGAAACACCCGATGGTCACGGCGAGTTCATAGAAAATTCCCTAATAAGCAAGCTGAGTCTAATACACGGGCGATGGTCACATGCCGAGTACAACCTAGAAGTTGAAATACAGAGTTCTCATGCAAGATCAACACATCAAAAGTACACCAAGCTTAAATCATAAACCAACCGCATGCATTAGCAAATCAAAGCAAACTACAACACAAGTTCACCCCAAGGTTCACCAACATCCGGTGACCTTAGGGTTTAGTCGTCCATACACGAAATAACACAAGATAAATCCATGGGAACAACTAATAACAACATAAAGAAGACTCCCTCAATCAAAGAGAACAAGGAGAGACGAAGAGGGATGCGGATGGCTTCCACAAACGCCGCAAGAAGGGGCGGCTTCCCTTGTCGTCTCCAAGCTCCTAATGATGGAATCGATGAAATTCTTGCCCAATAATGTTTTCCCCTTGATTCTCCTCCTCTAGATAGCTAGATTCGGCCTCCAAAAGCTCCGGTCAAGTCGCCTCCGCCGAAAGCTTCCAGAAAAAAAATGTGTCCAAAAGTCCTTTTCCAATGTGCCCTAGCTTTCCATAAAACCTGTTCACCCCGAGTTGTGCGGGCGTCGTGCGGGCGCACAGTGCCCGCACGGTTTACTGTCAAATTTCTCACAAAGCTGGGTCGTGCTACAGTGCCTAGCTACAGTACTTTGTTGCAGTAAAAATGCTATAGTACTGGCCGTGAATTCAGTGGGTTGTGCGGGTGTCGTGCGAACGCATAGTGCCCGCACGGTTCATAGCTCGCATTCTAAACGACCCAGCTTCCTTACCACAGTACCGCTACAATGCTGATGCTTCGAAAACGCGATTTTTTATGCCGATTTCACTCCAATTGCGTTTCCGAGCCCATTTTGGCTTTTTTATGACCTGTAACAAGGAAATAACAGATTTAGGCAAAAAACGAGCATCGATTCATTTAAAATAGCCTGTCAATATACACAAAACTAGCATAAAAATACATACATTTAGACTCTTATCAGTGAGCGACAGAGTGAAGAGTTGACGTGAATCCTAATGCAGGGACATAGTGTTGGGGTTAGTCACGGTTGACCTTAGGTTTGGGACCGTGAGTTTAAGGATATCCTCGACTCAATTAACATCAATAGGAAAGTATAATAGCATAGTCTTGCACTAGAAGCATAAGTCCTAGAGGTAGCTTGTCCGGATACCCTATTTCATCCATTACTAGTCTTTCTCTAATTCACTCCTTCTTGCACTTTCTTGTCTTCCATCTCTCTATTCAATTTCTTGCTTTTTATCATATTTGCTTCCATAATTCACTCATCAATTCTATTATCACTTTTTCGTACACCACACAACTAGATAGCGAAATCTCGTGTCTTAAATCCCTATTCCCTGTGGATTCGACTACCCACTCACCAGGGTAATTTTATTACTTCGACAAGCCCGTGCATTTGCGGGATACACGCAAGGGTTCGTGTCAATAAACTTCATCAACATCAATTCCATCAAGTTGGGAATACTCTTTCGCTACAATTCTTGCCTTCTTCTTTAGCAATGAGCCATCTGGGTTAAACTTGGATTTAAAAATCCATTTTAAACCAATGGCCTTCTTCCCGTCTGGCAACTGGGTTAACTGCCATGTTTTATTCTTGTCGATCGCCATAATTTCTTCCTCCATTGCCGAGATCCACATGTTGTCCTGCATTGCATCTTCTACTAGCACTAGATCTGCAACAGTTAATGCACACGAGGAGTTGTTATAGATATCGGTTATATCTCTATACCTCATTGGAGAATCATTCTCTCCTGCACTTTCTGTTTGAATGTTTGGAGACCAGTTGGTTTGAGGCTGATTGATTTCAAACCGTTCATCAACTTCATCGGACGGTTGAGGAATTGCAGCTTGATTCCCAGCAACTTTGTCTACCACGTCAGCAATTGGCGTGCAAACTCTTGCAGCTGAGTCACAAGAGTTTGCCCAATCCCAGCCTTTATTTTTGACGAACTGAACGTCTCTGCTAACTTTGACTTTCTTTGACATAGGATCAAAGACTTTGTAAGTCTTGGAGTTCTCACAATAGCCAATGAACACCATCCTCTGTGATCTATCATCCAGTTTTCTTCTCGCCTGAGGATCCACAATCGCATATGCCAGGCATCCGAACACGCAAAGGTGATCCACCTTGGGTTTTGACCCTGTTAGTGCTTCGTGTGGCGTCATTCGATTAAGAGCACTCGTCGGTGATCTATTCAAAATATAAACTGCGGTGGCGACCACCTCAGCCCAGAATTCCAGTGGTGTATTCAGTTGCTTCAGCATTGTTCTTGCCATCTCCATAACCGTACGATTCTTCCGTTCTGCGACACCGTTCTGCTGGGGCGAATACGGTGCCGTGAACTGCTGCTTAACGCCGGTGAGTTCACAGAATGTTTTGAATTCATGTGACATGAACTCCCCGCCTCGATCCGTTCTGAGCACCTTCACCGGCAACAAGAACTGCTTCTCTGCCAATGTCTTGAACACTTTGAACTTTTGTAGAGCCTTGGTCTTTCGTTGGAGAAAATACACCCAGCTGTACCTGGTGAAGTCGTCAGTTAATAGAAAAGAAGTAGAGATTACCTCCAATTGATGGTGTTTGCATAGGACCTACTAGGTCCCCATGAATGAGCTGCAATGGGCCAGATGCTCTCTGTGCTTATCCCTTGGGGAACATTTCTCTTGTCTGCTTCCCAAGCATACAAGCTTCACATTGCTACATTGTTGACATAGTAGGGAGTCCTTCCACTAATTGGTTCTCTGATAGACTTTGTAGGCTTCAAACATTCAAGTATCTATATCGGTTATGCCATAGATTCCCTGTCTCATCAATTCCTTGTACCACATGAGCTCCACCAAGATTATTTGCACCAAGAGGAAAGAGCCTATGTGGTGCCATATGTACTCTTGCCAGTAGAGTGTTTGAATGATCATCTTTGATCTCACAGTCACCATTTGAAAATTCAACCTTATACCCGATTAACATGAGTTGCCCTACGCTTAGTAGGTTATGGGCCAGATTAGGAACAAATTGTACATTAGTCAATAGCTTTGTTTGCCCTGAGCTTGTTCTCAATGCAACTGTACCGATCCCTGCAACCTCTAGTGTGTTCCCATCACCAAGTCTAATAACTTGAGATGAGGTTTCTTCAATGCTTTCGAATAGGTTTCGATCCCCTGACATGTGGTTGGAGCAACCACTGTCAATGAGCCATGTGCCTCCATCTTCCAGCTTAGTTTTACTGCTAGCCATGGAAAGCATTCCTTCATCTTCTCCCTGCTTTGCTTCTTCAACTGTTACATTTGCTTCTTTAGTCTTATACCAGCATTGTGCTTTTACATGCCCATATTTTTTGCATATGAAGCACTGAACTCCTCTTTGTGGTCTGTTGGTGTCATTGAGTTGATCAGCTTCTGCGTTTCTTCCTCGACCACGTCCTCTCCCCCTGACAAACCCGCGGCCACGTCCTCTTCCTCCCCTGGTGCTCTGCTCGCTAATATGCAACGCCTTGACGTGTAGTGCCACTTCTTCTTCTTGACCGAGAGCTGAGTTTAGAATTGATTCATGACTCTTTAAAGAACCACTCAACTCTTCTACTATGAGTGTGCTCATGTTCTTTGCTTCTAAGATGGAAGATACCACATTAACAAATCTAGGAGTAAGACTCCTTAGAATTTTTACAATCACTGTTTTTTCAGGGACTTCTTCATCGAGCATCTTAATTTGATACATGATGTTTAGGATTTTACTCACATAATCCTGTACCTTTTCACCTGGCCTCATCTTTGCAGTGTCTAGCTCACGATGCAGCGCATGCAACTGAACAGTGATTGTATTCTCGTTCCCTTGGAACTCCGTCTTCAAGATCTCCCATGCATCTTTAGCTGTTTTAGCATCAGAAATTCTGATTAGCACCTTCTTATCAAGAGCTTGTTGAATCAAACACAAGGCCTTCGCATCTTTCTTCAAGCTTTCATTGATGCGGTTCTCATCTCCTTCTTCGCTGAAGCCTTTCTCCACAATGTTCCAAAGCTCCCTCGAACGAAACATGGTTCTCATCATCATGCTCCACAGGTTATAATCTTCTCCATTGAAATATGGAACATTGGCATTCGATGAATTTGATGATGAGGCCTTCAGGTCGTTGTTCTCTTATACCACTGTCAATACAGTTCACACTATATGATTCAGCTCACACACAAACACTTTAAGTGGATACACTGAAGCTTTGCTTGAACTTACTGAACTTAGATTAGCTTGACAAAAGAGATATATAACATGAGAATATAAAGGCATAAGATAACTTGCATACCAGTAAGGCAGCAGACAAACATTAAAGCAAAGAAAAGTAAACATCCTATCGAGCGGCGCCATTTGGACAGAACTCTCCAATCAATGCATGCTTCCATGATTCGTACTATTGTAGCCCAATCTATTACTTAGTCAACTATGGTAGCTCTAACCAGCTACTTTGATCAACAACTTTGACAAGACAATCATGTGGTGTAGAAGGTTTTATAAAGAGATTGTAGAGATATGAATGCATTCTCCATCTTCAAGTATTTCTACTCAAAATGATCCATTTCAGTCATCAACTACACCAAAGGACGTGGGTGCTATTTGTTTCCAAGTGGAACAACAATGCACTCAATCACGTATGTCACAACCTCTAACCTCTAATTAGTATTGGAAATTTTATCCGCAAAATACAGATGATGCATTCAACTTGGTTCCTCAATGCATCATGTTGTAGATTAAACAAATTACTGGGTCTAGATTGCACCTATCTTTGCTCTTACAAATGATAATGAATATCTTGATATTGGATAATAAAAGTTAGGGTATTGTACATCTCGCGTCCACCAGATAATTATTTACCCCTCATGACTTAAAAAAGTTTGGTCAAGCTAATGTTGTAAAACTTGAGCATTGGTAGAGGAACCTTCCCAACCAACTCTTATATATACGAAACGTGGGTTAAAATCACATACAGCTATAATATTATAAATAATGTTCATTTCCTATTTTGATAGACGCTAATAGTAGAATGTGTTCTAACAAAGGCTTAATAGAATCCAAAAGCAAATGTAGGATAATTGATAACATAAAATCAAATTAATAAATAGATTTACATATCATGAAATATAGTAATGAGTAAGTTGATTGATGGCATTAAGCACTTTTTACAGTAACTATCAAAGTTTGAGAGACCTTTTGTACATCACGGCTACTAGGGTTATGCTGTATAAAAACATTATCATTTGTTCCTCTTATTATATGAGTTGCCAAAAAAAAAAAAACTTTCTCTTAAACAAATAGCAAGGCTACAAAACTGTAGGGCTCTGTCAAAAACTTTTTCTTACAACGTAACTCGTGACCTTTCAAAATTCTTTATATATATGCACCAGCAAATATAGATGCATGATAATATTTACTTTATCATTTTGATGAATGAAAACTCAGCAAAATTTTTAACATAAATTTTCTCCAATTCTAGTAATTCTTCTTGAATAATTCAAATCCATGTTGAATAAAAAGAGCATAGAAACAAGAAAAATTAGAGCCAAAGGGGAATGTTTGGGTAAATTGCCGAGGAGTTACATTGTATACAAATAGAACGATGAATTAACAATGAGAATTATAACCACTTTTTACTGGTTCTTTTTCAAGATAAATTCAAGCGAGTTTCTTTTATTATTAAAAATAATTTATGTTGCATCCAAACAGAGCCCAAGTGAAAGCTCTTTCTATAAGAATTTTCATACAAGTCATTTAGACTTTTCATGCAAGAAATTCCATGATAATATTTTACAAAATATTATGTTGCATCCAAACGGAGCCTAAGTTCCTAACTTAAGAAATAATATGAGCACCGTCTTACATCAATAAACTTGCAATCCGAATATTATCCTAAATTAAAAAAGATGCTCCTCTCATCACAAACAGACTATATATGCTATCTATCAGAAATGGCAATGATGCCCATACCATATTTTCATCTCAAAAGAATTAACTCTATAAAAATCCAGCACTTAAGTTTGTCAGTACATCATGTAAAATAGTTGAACATTTAAACTATTGTGCTCACCATCAGGCAGATAATTCAGTCTGATTTCAAGAGCGATATGTTCATACAAAATCACTACAACTACAAAGATGAAAATTCCTGCCCAAAGTTACCAAACAATAAAACTATAACTATAAAACAACTGTATTAGACTATATACAATGAGGCCACTTTTCTGGATATGTCTTGGGGATTTGAAAACCAGATGTCTCAATGCAATAACTATGGTTTATTTTGTACTATTGCAATTTCCAAGTACACAGCAGCAAATATGATGCTACACTCTGAATTAAATCCCAAGGTATTGACTCCACATTTAAGTTTTCAAGTACACAAAATAAAGAGAATCATTAAAGCCATATTTGCACAAGTTTTTCTATATTATACTGCCCCAACAGCTATTCTGGGACCTAGGGCCAAAAATCATCATCAAGAGGCTTCTTCACAAAGATCTGGTTATATGCTGGTCGTGATGTCTGTCAAAAATAAATAAATAAATAAATGAAAATAAATGAATAATAATAATAATTAAACAAATAAGTAAATACATACTTTGGTTCCTAATCTACAAAAGAATTAAAAAAGTTTCGAGGAGAAAATAAAAAAGGCATGATGAATGCAGAGAACGATGTAGCTACTATTCAAATCAATCAGCTGTATGCAAATTTCTCAAGTGATCAACCAATCAATACTTCGTTTGGCAGCCCTCCATCAAAACTTTACTCAATAATTACACACATCTAAAAGGAAACAAGCAGCTTCTTCGGATAAAGGAAAAAAAGCTATGAACAGTGACCAAAGTGCCTGCAACGAATAAGTGTTCCTGCTGATTCGGCATACTCCTAGAGAGTGTTAAAAACATAACTTGGACTGAAATTATATCTATAAGTTAAGAGCCTCCATAGCAGTTCATGCTAACAAACAAAGTTCTAGAAGAATAAACCATTTTTCAGTTTTAAAATCTCAGTTACTAAATACATTGTTTAGCTCCAATTTCATCGTTTATTTTCATATATTATTTGCACTTCTAGTGAATGATGAAAAATAGATTTCTCAGGCACAATAGAAAGAACAACTTTACAGTTAAGATAGCAAAAGATTCTAAATCCTGCACAACAATTGCATCCACTCAATTCAATGAGAAATGAGAGTGATATTGGCAGGCCGCTTGTGTTTTGTTGTTTCACTTCTTATAACACCAATGCAATAGAAAGAAATCAGGATCAAAGGTAACATTGTAGAGGTATAAAAATCAGAATAGGAAGCAAAATTGTCAGATGCACATGGTGTCGCAAGCTGGTAATGTATCTTACAAATCATTTAGCTAGTTATCAAGGTGGTAGGTAGAAGTGGAACAAAAATATGGCAGTCTGATGCAGGACTGCTTCCCAAAAACCATGAGCTAAGAAGATATGAACAAAAATAAGACAGTTTTAGCCACATGCACATGATGAAATGTTGAAAACATACAAATAAAACAACACAAATACAAGAGTATAAAGCTCCAGACTACATCATCCAAAGCATCCTGAGCACAACAAATCATACCAAATCACGTTCGAAAATAACGATTTTATGGTAAAGCAAACAACATACTATTTATGATAGCAAAATAACTATTATCTCAATCTTTGCGAGTTAATGTTGGTTTGATTGCAGGACCTCCACGGCCATGATGAATATGCATGATCATACCCTACAATAGCTAAAATTTACTTCTTTTCTTTGTCGAGATGAAACATTATTTTTTATTTCTTTCAATATTTGCATTACCATTTATGAGTTCCAAGGAGCTACCAATTCAGTAGTTACTATCTTATTTAGATAATAGATTCCAGCTGCTGGAAGTGTGTATTGAACCATATAAGAAAAGCATGAAAGGTTCACATCCTGCTTTTCTAGTCATTTTGTGCTTTGTATGTATGAGGGTATACACATCATATCCTTAAAACAGATTCAAATGGAAAGTAACTAACAATCAAAAGTTGCATTAATTAAACCAATGTTAGAAATAAAACAAAGGAATAAAGAGCTCTTTTAAGAGTTTATTACATCTCAAATATTCTCATACAAGTATTGTTATTGGTCTCACAAGTTACAACTAAATTAGGTTTAATTAGTTAAAAATAAGACCATTAAATAAACAATCTTTCTTTTTATAATTCTTGAGATTTCTAAACACCCAATAAGTTAATTAATTTAGCTATGCCACCATAAAGACTGTTATTATTCCAATTATCTTACTCAATTCATTGATATTCTTCACATTCAAATAAGAAGACTTGTACATCTTGTAAGTACATCATGTTTTTGAAACTCAATTTAAATGAAATTCTTCTTATGATGGTAAAGGAACAAACCAATTTCAAACCCATCTTCTTAAGATACGATTCTATCAATCCATCATTCAAATCCTATCAAAAAGGAGCATTAAATTAGCTACATAACAAATCATAAAAACATGAAAGCAGGTTTCTTGAAGCCAAATTCCAAAATCAAATCAAACACTCAAAAGGGGAAAAAAGGTCCACAAATTGCAGATCAATTCCTTGTTACTTTAATCTCTATCAAGAAATCTAAAGAAATACATCTAGTTTCTTATTCAAACAATTAAAAATCGGATTCTGAGATGTCAATCCGAGAAAACTTACGAGGTCTTTGAAGATGAGGAAAGCGACCAAGAAGAAGAGAACGAAGAGGATCTCAAACTCTGCCAGCCGCACGAACGCGAATACGGAGTCTACCGCCCTTGTCAACAATGGCGGCCGCCTCGCCGGAATGCCACCGCCAACTCCTCCGCCGACGCGTCTTCTCATCGCCGCCGTTCTATTGCGATCTCTCCGCTGAACGCGAAGGTTCGGACCTACTGAATCAGGGTATTCAACCAAATAATTTTAGTTGGTCCATATAAAATATAACCATTAAGTTTTTTTTAAATTTTAATTTTAATTTTAATTTTAATTTTAATTTTTTTTCTGCGGACCCTGAGAATTCACTTAATTATGCCCTTAAATTCGATTTGTTTCCATATCAACCCCTCTACCCATGTGAAATAGATTATAAATTATATGAATTCCTAAATTATCCATAGTAATATTAATGTTTTTAGATGTAGCGAATAAAACTCCATTAATTTTTTTAAGGAATATATACAAAAATATTAATTTAATAGTAATTAGAAATTTTCAGGATTTAGATGTAATTAATAATATGAGTTTGTTATTATTTTTTCTAGTATATATGTTAAAAATATTAATTTTATGACCATTAAAAATTTTTAAGGCAAATAAAATATTAGATTGCAAAGAGAAGTGTTTATATAAGAAAAAAAAGATTTTAATTTAAATAAAATTTCAAGATCAAGAAAAAGAAATTAATCGCAAGTTTAATTTGATGGATATGTATCCTGAAAATTTAAATCAAATTAAATTCAAATAAAAATTTTATTGGATGTGATAAATAAATATAAAAGAAAAAGGATGGGATAAGATGAGATTTAAATTATTTAAAGTTTTAAAATCTCGGATATATATATATAATCTCGGTGAAAATCCGATAACAAATTTTAATTTAAAAAAAAACTCCGATTCAAATTTAACAAAAATCAGGAAGATTTTTGGTTGAAAAAATCTCAACAACCTGAATAGTGGGCTCAGATTTTTGGCTTTTGTTGAGAAAGCATGCATGTAGGGAGGGGAAAGTAAAAAAAAAAAAAAAAAAAAAAAAAAAAAAGAGACTCTGGAGGGAAAGAAAAAAAATGGAGAACTATGCTCATGGATCTATGGTATTTTGTCCATGGTGGGACCCGGGAAGAGAAGAGTGATGACATAGGAGGGCTTTTTTTTTTTCTTTTTTTAAAGGAAAATCATACATGCATGGAGAGAAGGAGATATCTCTTTTGATGGTGGGACCTGAGAAAAAAAAATTGAAGGCCCTCGATCTATCCATCCATGGCCATCTCTTATTCTTCATGGTGGGCCCGCCTTGGTGTTCTTATTTTTTAAAGAATGAACTAGGCATGTATGCATGCTTCACCCTCTTTTTTAATATCCAAACACCGGCTTTTTTTCTTTAACCCCAGAACCCATGCTCATCCATTCATATGTAAATCTTTCATGTGAGAGAAAGTGATATCCTTCAGAAATATACTGATCGACATGTCTCTGACGTCGTCGATGTTTCTCTCGTTGAATCCAAAGGCTTTTTGAAGACTTTCGGTGATACTCTCGCCAAAGTTGTCGTTGTATCTTCAAGCTCTTATTCCGATCCCCATTCCAAGGCATTGAGGAGATCAATAACCGATTCTTGTGAAAATAAACTTGAGAATCCAAGCATCGTCGGAGTCCGGCAATGGTCCTTCGGCTTCGATTGCTTCACACATGGTAAGAAAGATGAAGTTCATAAGCAGCTATGGTTTCAAGGATAATAGAAGCATGCACGTAGAGAGAAGCATGCATGCTCTTCGTCCCTCTCCCACTCTCTCTTTCTCTCTCCGAATGCTACCACGAGATGAGTCAAAGAAAATCAAGGACAAGATGGAAGACGGCAACATGATAGTGACAATATATGGCTTATGCCGTCGTCACCACCTTGGCAAAACCCAAGAAGCCTCGTAGATAGTTCTCTTCTCCAATCCCATATCTCGATCTCCATCCCAAGGCATTGATAAGATCAACGAGAAATAACTTTGATGATAAAAAAAAAAAAGATACTCTCCGGAATTCGATGTTTTGGCATTCAAACCTTCATTACAGCTCGTCAATGAAGTTCTTCGTCAAATTAACTTATTGGCAAGCAATATGATATTCATAACCCTAGCATGAATCTCGAGGCATGCTTGGGAAGCTTGTAAAGTGCTTATATCTCCAAAGAGGTAGATGCTCTTATAAAATTCCATCCATATATATATATAAACATATACATGTACTAGTTGCATCCATACAAATGTCATCTTTATAACCCATGTTAATCTCTTGATGGAATCCATCCCTTTGCATATTTTTATTTTAAATCATATACGTAGACAAGAGCATGCATGTTGTTCATCTTCTATCCCATTTTTTTTTCTCTCTTTCTATGAACGGCATCACAAAAAATAAAGTAAAAAAAGCTTAGGATGAGAATGAGAACAACTAGGTGGTGACAATATGTGACTTATGCCGCCGTCACCACCCTCACAAAGTCCAAGAAGGCAATATTCTCCATAAAGCATAGAATTGGTTTAAAGGTTCGTCAAGTGGCTATTACTTCAACGAGCTTCAATGCAATACCATACGCGACCCTTTCTTTAATGAACTACAGTATGCATGCATCTTTCACTTAAGAAATTAAGCATGCTTCATCTATCATGCTATGCCCACATGCATCCTTTCTTCTTCTTGGCTATGCTGGTATGCAAACGTGGACCAAAATCAATATACTTCATGTACTCATGCCATGCATTGTATTCAAATTCTTTCTCTTAGTTCACATGTATATATATATATTTGTGGACATATATGCAAAATTGTGAAAAAGTGTGAAAATATGATAGCTCGAGGGCTTCACTACAAAAGCCATGAAAAATATGAAAATGTGAAATTTTGGGGGTTTATTTGTAAAATTAGATAAAATTAAAAAATGATGAAAGTATGAGGGTTTAAATGCAAAAAAAAAGGAGAGAAAAAGGTTTTAGTAAAGATGAGGGGTATTTTTGTAATTTCACAAGACCCTTGAAGTCTACCATGATGTCCAATGCATGGTGACTGCTCCCCTTGAGAGAGCCTCTCCATTGCCTCTTGTCTGTTATGGAGGCGAATGGGTTGTTGAAGACTCTTAAAGACTCTCTTGAAGCTAGTTGTGATGTCCAATGCATGGCGACTGTTCTCCTCAAGAGAGCCTCTCCATTGCCTCTTGACAATCACACAAGCTAAAAGAGTAGATGAAGACTTTTGAAGAACTCTCTTAAAGCTCGCTCTAGCACATGACAATAGCTCTCATTGAGAGAACCTCCACATTGCCTCTTGACACTCATAGAGAGGTTATTGAGGATTCTTCCTTGAAGGTGATAATCCTAAATGTGGTCTAGTGCAAAACATGCCATACTCGGGAGTTAAAAAAAAAAAGAATGATGTTTTCCGAAATGAAAGAAAGCTTTTCTCCAAGCAAAAAAAAAAAAAAAAAAAGCAAGTAAAAAAAAAAGAAAAAAATGGAAATGAAATGACAAATTAAACTTTAAAGTTCTGAGATATAAGAAAATCAAAGGCTTAAAAGAGTTTCACAAGTCGAAGTTATAAGGGCTCCACAAGCATAAAATGCCGAAATCCTCCACAAGCATCAAATGTCAAAATCCTCAAACGCCAAAATTAAAAGAGATCAAGTTCAAGATTACAACTTGAAGTCCAATCCAAGACTAAGCAAGCTAAAGTCATCACACAAAAGGTCACTCCTTGATGATGTGCAAAAAATATCAAATCAATGATAAATGAACTAGGCAGTCTCAAGACATTAGAAGTCAAGCCTCAAAGAGTTTCACAACTCAAGACTAAATAAAAAAAAGAAATCAAATCAATCGACAAATGTATTTAGTAGTCTCAAGACATCAGAAGTTAAGACTCAAAAAGTTTCACAAGTCAAGACATAAAAAAATCAAATTGTTCGGCAATTGAACTTAGAAGTCTCAAAACATCAGAACTCAAGACTCAAAGAATTTCACAAGTCAAGACTAAAAAAAATAGAAAAAAAGAGAAATCAAATGAATCGACAAATGAACTCAACAGTTTGAAGACATCAGAAGTCAAAGACTCAAAGGGCTTCGTAAGTCAAGACATAAAAAAATTAAATGAATCAACAATTGAACTCAGAAGTCTCAAGACATCAGAAGTCAAAGACTCAAAGAGTTTCAAAAGTCAAGACCTGAAGGAAGTTTCGCAAGCATAAAAGCTAGAGCTTTTCAAAAGTAAAATAATATAAAAAAAATCAAGTTTGTGATTCATCAACATAGAGATTCCACAACTTAAAATCCAAATCAAATCCAAGATGGAAAAAAATGAAATAAAAAATGTCCAAGTTCCAAGTTTCAAGCGAATCAACAAATGAGCTCAACAACCTCAAAGCTAAAGTGTTGAAGAATTCACAAGTTGTAAAAAAGATTCACAAGCATGAAAATCGAAACTTATGAAAATTCATATCAAGTTCCAAATCAAATGAAAAAAAAAATTAATAAAAAAAAGAATGAAAATTCAAATGTCCAAGTTGCAAGTTTTAAGCAAATCAACAAATGAGGTCAACAACCTTAAGGCCGAAAGCGTTGAAGAATTCACAAGTTGCCAAAAAAAAAGTTTTACAAGTATGAAAGCTGAAACTTATGAAAGTCAAATCAAGTTCGTGATCTATCAACACAGAGATCCCATGACTTGAAATCTAAATCAAATCCAAGATGCAAATTCAATTGCCCAATATCAAAATTTCAAATGAATCAACAAATGAGCTTAACAACCTCAAAGGTAAATCATTGAAGATTTCAGAAGTTGCAAAAAAAGCTTTATAAGCATAATAGCCGAAGCTTATGAAAAAGAATCAAATCAAGTTAGTGATCTATCAATATAGAGATCCCACAACTTAAAATCCAAATAAAGTCCAAGATGTAAAACCAAATGTCTAAGTTTTAAATGAATCAACAAATGAGCTCAACAACTTCAAGCTAAAGCATTGAAGAGGTCATAAGTTGCAAAAAAATTTCATAAGCCTGAAGGCTTAAGCTCATGAAAAGTCAAATCAAGTTTCAAATCAAGTCCAAGATGCAAATTCAAATATCCAAGACACAAGTTCACAAGTTTCTAAATCATGTTCAAGATGCATATTTCAATCGTTGACAAAGACCAAAAGTCAATAAAAGTCAAAGCTCACTTTTCGGCGAAATAGTCGAAAAGAGATAAAAAGCTACAATCATTATTTTGTCAAGATGATTAAATTCCAAATGTCTTGTACTTTCAATGAAGTCTATTAATTCATGTTTATTGAAATGAATAAAACTCATTTGTCACAATTTATTTCTGTGTTCATACTTATTTTTTTAATCGGAGGTTCCTGGGACAATGTCCAAGGTAATTAACATTGGGGGCTTGCTCCTAATGGAAGTCATAAACCCACAGTCTCTTGAAGTCTACAAAAATATAAAAATTTGATTTGTGATCCGTCATTTTTTTTATCCGGTCAACCCCAATTAAAGGTTGGGTGAGAAAGAAAAGAGCCCACAAGAAGCTTGCCAAATAAACCCAATTATCAATACCACAAGATCTTTTAAGGCAACAACATAACTCAGAGGTCCTTCTTTCAACATGTAACACAAGAATGTAGAGATCCTCATGTAACTTTCAAATATTATTAAGATGTGCCAATGTATTTGATTAGTTTTCTCTAATATATCAATTTTGCAATACATTTGTTAAAAGCATTCTAGATTTTTTTTTTAAATCAAATCCTTTTATAGAAGAGATTACAACAAAGATCTCTAGTTTCTAAACTGTTAATTTGCTTGAGGATGCACTCTTAAATAAGTACTTGTATTGCATAATTCACAAAGGCAGTGCTCATCTTGAGTGAATACATGCTTATACTCATGCGAATTAAGATGGTCTCCATTTTTCTTAGGATAATAATTAAATAAGATAAATTAACTATTGCCATTTTTTCCTTAATTAAATATTAATTAAAATAAAATTTTTAATTAAAAATACTCTTATCTTAATTAAAGATTTAAAAATAAATTATGTAAAAAAATTATACAATTAATATAAATGATGGGTAAACTAATTAAATAATCTCTCATTATTAAAAATATTTCAAAAATAATGACAAACAATGAAACAATTAATATTTATATTAAAAAAACACAAGGGTGGGCGCTATTACACTATATATATATATATATATATATATATATATATATATATATATATATTGTTTTACTACTTGATTTTATGTCACATCATTTTATTTTATTTTATCTTCTTTTAGTTTGTCGTTATGCGGTGGACAGTGGACTCCACGGAAAATACAATCAAAGTTTTTCATTTTACATATTAGTCCCCTCACCAAAATATTATAATGGGTAAACTACATGTTTAGTCACTAAACTATTCGCGTTTTCCTAAACTGGTCACTGAACTAAAAAAAAAATTCAATTGGGTCACTAACGTTAGCATTTCGTTCCAATTAAATCACTCGTCTCAACGTCGTTACCCTGATACTGAGCTGCCATGCCATTTCACATGACATGTGTCAGACTTTCTCTTAGGTTGTTGATGTGGCATTTACTTCAACATAGGTTTGAGGATGATGAGGAAATGACGGCGAGTGGAGATCCATGGGGATTGCACAGGTATTGACGGTGGGGAAAGGGGATAGTGTGGGTTTGAGGTTGAAGCGGGAGTGGCCGGCGGGGGGGATCATTGTTGAGGTTTGGGATAACGGCGTTATGTGGGAGGAGGAGGGAGATAAAGGATACTATCTCCGTTCATCCTGTAACTGTTATACTCCTCCTTCACTTTGAACTAAACCTTCTTCCTCGTCACTCAGACATTTATCTGGTTGAGAAACATCTTTAAGAAGCGACCTGCAATTCAAAGTAAAAAGAAAAAAACTTCAGCTTAATCCTTAAGTAACAAAACCAAACAACAAAAAACCCCCAATTCCATCAACGAAAAACATGAATAGAATCATATGAAAAATAATAAAATAAACAAATAAAAAATCAAAACACCATTGTTCTTGCTGGGGAGGAGTAGAGCCACATCGGCATTATTGAGGAAGCATCTGATCCTACACAATCCTTTATTAAACTAAACACCAAGAATCAAATAATCAGAAACCAAACAAAGAAAAATATCAAATAAATTTAGGAACACATCTCAAAGACCATATCCAATATTGCATGATCAAGGGCAGTTTTCTGAGCAACGGTTTCTAGTTTGTGGAGGTCCGAATCAAGGGCGACAACTCGCTAGCGAAGGGTATGTTCTTCATTCCAAGTCTTACAAGTTAGCGAGGAAGCAGAGTCATGGATCTCCCGTGCAAGCTCGTCGAGGCATGCGACCTTCGTGAGAAGGTGTCACTCGGCGTTGGTGGCCGCCATGCTCGGCGAGGTCCAATTTTGATTGCTCCAAGCTTGTGTAATTTATAATGGCGGTGTGTGGGAGAAGGTTCAGCTCAAAGTGAATAAGCTTGGAACAGGTGGATTTGGTGTAATTTATAAGGTAGGTGACAATGGATTGATGAAGTGGAATACCACGCCAACAACCCAAGAGAAAGTCTGACACGTGTCAGGTGAGGTGGCATGCCAGCTCAGCATCAGGGTAACGACATTGAGACGAGTGACTTAATTGGAAGGAAATGCTAACATTAGTTACCCAATTGAAATTTTTTTTTTAGTTCAATGACCAGTATAGGAAAACACGAATAGTTTAGTGACTAAACTTGTAGTTTACCCTATTATAATTCACCTTCCTTACAAATCTCTTTCTTTTTTTAATAATTTATTATTTTTATAAAATATGAATAATGAAGGGATTTTCAGTCCACAACTTGAAAGATTTAATTCTCGTATAACCCCTTATTTTTTAAAAATTATTATTTTTTAATTTAAATTAAGCTAATAATTAAACTAGTTACCACTTTAAATACCTACTAACAAATCATAAATACACTCCATTCAATAATTTTAAATTTGACCCCCATTTTTTAAATATAATTGGTCTAAGACCTCCTATGCAACCCCCAAATCCGTGCGCCCCCCCTCCTTAAAATGATAAGGATAATTGTTAAAAAGTAAACTTATTTGTAATAAAAATCTAATAATTTAAAATAAAACATGTATCGATTAATTTTTGCCATAAAATTTAATCATTGAATTTTCTGGACATCCCCAAGCTTGCCGTTAAATTTTTTTATTTTTTAAATACAAAAAAATATTTTATTATTTTATATTTATTCTTTAATTTGTATTTGTAATTAAAAGCATGTGATTTTTTTATTTGCATTATTAAAAAAAATATTTTTTATTCACAAATTATTAATAGGTCTAAGAGATCAACTATTGATACACAAACATAATAATAATAATAATAATAATAATAATAATAATTATTATTATTATTATTATTATTATTATAATAACTATAGAAGACGAATCATCATCCATCCCTAAAGTTTAAACTCATTTCCCTGAACTTGAAACTTCATCATCTAATTTAGTTCTTATTCAATTTTAAATGATTTCAATAGTATGAGAGAGAGATAGTAAAGCCCAACTCCAATTAATTAAATTAGTTTGTGTGAAAATTAAATATTACTTTTTTTTTATTTGCCCCTTAAAAATATTTTCTGGCTCTACCCTTGGAAGAAATATTTTGAAAATATATTTTTTGGGGTAAAATTTGAGGTTTATGGTTGGAGTACAATATGCTGTAGCAGAACCAAATTTTGGATTTAGGATAGAAATTTGGGGTGGTGCATTGGAGATGAACTTATTAAGTTTCCAATATATATATGTATAGTATCAATAATTTTGAAATTTTTTGTGATCATTAGACCCCACAATTTTGTACATAGCTTTGTATGGCCGAGATTTAATATTAAGCTAACTTAAAACTAGTACCAATCACTGAACTCCAACTCAATAGCCTATTGGTTCCATCTTGCCAATGACATTCTTTCCAACTTTCAACTAAATTAATAGCTTCAATGACTTAATTAACTTCCCTCTAGGTCCTCTTCCTACTCTACAACACTCTCATCTTCTATTACATAACATCATTCCCCCATTAAGCTCCTTTGTCCTCAAAGGAAGTTAGGAAATCTAAGTTGAAGCTCTTAAGTTAATTCCCAAGTACCATTCAAAGGTGTCGCTTCATTCCAATGTATAAATCATTATGTAGCAACAACGTTGCCTCGCTTTACAAAATGTCTGTCCAAAATTGAATCACTGTGTAACTTCAAAGTTTACCATGTCTCCAATTTCAACAGTTTTTGTCCATACGATGTTTGTTTCTTTATATTGTCATGCGTTATTGTGCTTTAGAGAGTTAATGTTTGACCAATGGAATCATTGCTTCTCTATATTGCAAATAAGAGTCATTAGATGCTATAGCTGAATCCGGTGAAAAATATGGTAAATGCATCGGTGGAGCTATTCCATACAAAGCTTAGAATGGTGTTCTCTTAGTTATTATATAGTATAATGCAATATACTAGAACTCTGCCAAGGAAAGGCATGGACTCCAACCTGATAACACTCCCAACAACGATTGACCACCTTTGACTGACCATCAATTTGTAGGTGATAAGATGAAGAATGCCTCAATTCCACTCCTTCCATCTTGAAAAATTCCTTCCAGAATTTACTTAAGAAAATGGGGTCTCTATCACTTAAAATTATGGAATGGAACCTATGTAATTTCTAAACAAAATCCGAGTACATTTGTGCCACAACTGTTGTATCGGGACATGACAAAGGAATGAAATATGCATACTCAATTACTCTATCCACCACCACTAATATGATATCTTTGCCTTTGGATTTTGGCAACCCTCCAATAAAATTTATTGCAAGGTCAGCAAAAATGGATTGGGGAATTGGCAAAGGCTATAAAGGTCCAAGTGAAGCTATATTTTCAGGTTTGAAGCGTTGGTATGTTTCACATTGTCTAATAATTTCCCTAATTGTTTTCCACATTCCCTTCCAATAAAAAATAACAACTAGTCTCTGATATGTAGCATGTATATCAGAATGACCTCCTATTACACTACTACGGTAGTAATGAATAAACTGAGCTCTCAATTCCCAATCCTCCCTAACCACCAATTTTCCCTTCCTGAATAACTGTTCCTATCTCCATGTATAATTTGAGTGGGAATGTCCTTTGTTGAAATGTCTGAATAATTTATTGTAATTGCTTATCCTTATGTCAAGATTCCTTGATTTTATTCAGTATATGACTAGCATAAAGCATATATAATAGCTCAAGGAATCAAATTCTTGAGAGGATATTTGTTGTTAACTTGGCTTTACTTGGGTTATATTGCATTTTATAGTCAAATGACATTAATTTTGACAACCATGTGTACTTGTTAGGAGTAGTCATCTTTTGCTCTAACAACTACCTCAAGGGTTGGTGTTTTGTTTTAATAACAAAGTGCCTTCCCATTAATATTGCTCCCACTTCTTCACTATAAAGAGTATAATATACATTTTTTTTCCATACACAAATAATGTCTGGTGCCTTGGTGATAGAATCTTAATTATAGAAGCTATTGGGTGGCTCTTTTGGAATAAAATAATTCCTATGCCCATGTTAGATGCATGAATCTCCACAATAAAGTCTTGATTAAAATTGGGTAATGCCCACACTGGAACCATAACCAGCTCTTGCTTAACTCTACAAAATGCCTACTGAGTCTCCATATTCCAAAGGAAAATGTGTTGATTTATTTAACAAAAAATATAAAGGGTTAGTCAACTAAGCAAAATTCCTGAAGAACTTCCTATAATTCCCAGCTAAGCATAAGAACCCTCTAAACTGCTTAATTGTTGTAGGAACTAACAATCTTGGACAATCTAGAATTTATTTGAGTCAGTGGGCACTCATCATTCTATGGATATAACATGGCCCATATATTTTATTGATTATATAGCAATATTACACTTTCAAAGCTTGGCAAATAAAGTATTTCTCAATAGCAGTTGTATCATTGTGCTTAAATAAATCTCATGCTGATTTAAATTTGAACTGCAGACTAATATGTCATCAAATAACACTAGTACAAATTTCCACAATAAGGGCTTAAACACCTCATTCATGAGATGCTGAAATGTTGAAGGTACATTTGTAAATTTGAAGGATCCCATCGGGAGAACAACTAAGGATGAATTTGGGAATTTAAGTGCGATATTGGCTAGAGTTGGTCTGTAAGAATTGGAAGTCGACTACCCCGGAACCTCCGTGGTGTAACCCTAATCTAGTACAGGTTCCTCCATTTAGAAGATACCCCTACGATGTCTTTGGGTACAGGGAACCTTAGCTAGGGGAGTTCTAATGTTCTACAGGTTAGAACTATCCCTAATGCTCGTGGGGGGCTACTGGCACTCAAAACCTCTAGCGTACAGGCATAATGAATCTTCCTTCAAACATTTTGCGACCTAATATATGGAAGCATCATTCAAGAATCAAAACCTATAGAATCCATCCATTGTAGGTTGAACATCAAAACAATAGAATGAAACCAAGCAACAAACCAACATTCATTCATAAACAACTAATATCATCCATCCAAACAAGTTGATCCAAGTTTCACAGGACGCCCGGTGCCCCTTGGGATTCTAGTTTGACATAAAAAGACAGTAGATCTACAATACAAGTAAACCATGACAAAGCTTATAAACAACTTCCTTAGATGTCGGCTAGAAGGTGGTGACGATAACTCGCAAGATCGTGTAGTAAAGCTCCTTGATGTGTTCCTTGAGCTTCCCCTTCTTGTCCCCTTGAGTTTTGCTCTTCAAATCACCTCCTCCAATGGATCTTTGACCTAGGAGTGCTTGGAGGTCGGTGGTTCCAAAGCTGCCATTAAAAGCCCTAAGTTTGGCCTATATATATGTGCAGCTGTGCTGGCTAGTGTGCGGCCTCACACCCTCCAAGCGATCCTGTGTGGCTTGGTGTCGATATTAAGAAAATATGCGATCTTGTGCGGCTTGGTGTGCGACCTCACACCCTCCAGGAGAGTGGAGAAGCGTGTGAGCTTCAAATAATCCTCTAAAATATGTCAAAATGACCCACCCACACTATATGTGATCCTTCGATGTCCTGAAACAAGAGAAATGCAAAAATCTTGTAAAAGGGCATCAGTATTAAGAAAATATGCATGAAAATGTAAATAATTTATTAATGAAATATAGTATATTTAGACACTTATCAAGTACCTTGACACCCTATCGTCCCTATATAGACAAGTGTTAGCACCCTATCATCGCCTATATAGACAGGTGCAAATATGATGACAGCACACAACATAAATCTTTAGGCCAAAGTACATACCTAATCTAGGCAAACACTAAACATCTATCCTTTCCAATTATTTCATATTTCACATCTTAACATTAAAGCAATCTTGCTCTACCACATATTTTTATTATCTTCTTTCAACACATCTATATCTCAAATGGAATAATTTATTCTTATTTTACAACAACATAAATTCTAACATGTCATCAGTCCAAAAACAACATTGTACTTAATATATATATATAAATTAACATAATCAAACATACAATTTTATATAAGCATAAATAAAGTGCTTACAAGGCAATCACTCAAACCATCAATCATATAATTACATTCAAGTATAATTAACTACTTAACCTCTTGCCCAATTCTAAACATATGTATATCTACCCTCTGCTTTACCTCTATCATACTCATTTGTTAACTGATATTGAATGCAAATAGCCCTTTAAAATCCAATCTAACCCTTTTAGATTGAAAAAAAATCGGAAATCTCGAGAATTAAGGCGAAGGGAAGAGAAAGTTTAGAAGATCTAGAAGGGAAAAATAGGTGGCTTTGTGAGAAGATTAAGAGATTAAATTTATTAGGGTTAAGAAATGTATCTACATATAGATATTTATTTATTCACATTGATCCCTAGGATTTACATTAATTCTATATTAGCCTTTTTTTTATATTAACCCCTAGCATTTATTTTATTTTTGTTTCAAACCTTGTGATGTCTTAATGACTATTTAAAACTTTCTTACTAAAAAATTGTATTATTTTAGTATAAAAATGGACAATAACAAAATTTTAATTGTGGATTTAGTTAAAGCTTTTAATTTCCGGGATGTTACATGCACATTAGCTAGAAAATTGATTATTTGGCTGATGAGTCCTTAATTAGCAGCACAAAATTTGGGCTACAAACTCAATTGCTCCCATATCAAGAACTTTTTTATGGCACTTTGTGCATAGGGGACCTGTCGTGCACAGTGTACCCTTACCCACCATATGTTGGATGTGATTTGAACATCCGACCCTCACACAGAAGGGAATGCCTTATACAAATAATAATATATATTAAGAAAATTAATTAAAATAAAACCTTTTGAAAAATTTTTCTAAAAAAATATTGGTTATACAATTATCATATAAAAGGTACATACCCGATTCCTCTTACAAGAAGAAAATTTTATTTTGATTATGATTATGATTTTTATGGCCTCTCTCTCTCTCTCTCTCTCTCTCTCTCTCTCTCTCTCTATATATATATATATATATATATATATATATAGGTAGAATACCTAGGTTAGTCCCTGTACTTTTTTTACTATGCCCTTTTAGTCCTCCTACTTCAATTTGAGCCTTTTTAATCCTTCTACTCTTTGAATGAATGTAATCAGGTCCCCCATCTATTCTTTGAACATGCCAATTGATAACTTTTATTGCTCATACATTCTATGGCTCATACAAAAGATAAAGAATTTGTATTTTAATTGCATTCATTCAAAGAGTAGAGGGATTAAAAAGACTTAAATTGAAGTAGGAGGACTAAAATGATATAGTGATAAGAGTACAAGGACTAATTTGGGTATTCTACCATATATATATATATATATATATATATATATATATAATTCTTTAAACCCTCACACATGCGAAAGAAATTTATATATTTTTAATTATATATTTTTCATTTTTTATAATAAAATTATGTATGATGTCATTATCATCTCACACATAATATTGTCCAAATAACTTTGGGAAGATGCCATGCCCTATTCTCTAAAAAGAAGAAAAGAAAACCTCACACCCTCACTGTCCCCTTCTCTCATTCTCAACACCACCAAAGCCCTTCACCGTTTCTCCCTTTCTTCTCATTCCTCCCTTGTCATCACCCCACAATCCCAAAATTTTAACATGTAAACCCTCCAAAACCCCTCTAAATAAATCAATACCTTCTTACTCTGCATTTTTCCCCAGGAAACAACAAGAATATGGCTTCTCCTCATGGACCCCTTCCCATCCTCCTCCTCATGGCTTGCATCTCCTTTTCACCAATCTTAGCCAATGCTGCCAATATCATTGTTAGCCACTTTCACTTTTTCTCCCCCTCTCTCTCTTTCTCTTGAGAATGACTATAAATTCCCCAATTTTTGTTCCTAATGCACTTGGTCTCTTACTGTATTCAGGTGGCTAATGAAGATAGGGAAGTGAAAACAATGAAGCCAATGGTGGTTGCAGAGCATAATAGATGGGTGCCCTACAATGAGACAAGGAGAAGGTTAGGGAGCTTCCAAATCTGTGCCCTTTGCACTTGTTGCGGGGGTCCTAAGGGTCTCTGTATTCCCTCACCATGTTGCTATGCCATCAACTGCAATATCCCCAACAGACCCTTTGGCTACTGCTCTTTCACTCCCAAGACTTGCAACTGTTTTGGCTGTCATCTTTGATCTTGTTTTTCCTTAGTTTTTTCTTTCTTTACTTTACTTTATTAGCCATTGTGTTGAGGAGAGAGAGAGAGAAGAGAAAACATGTCTGGCTGTCTCCTCCACCACCTGTGTTCTTTATTGATAATATTGGTTTTATCATATATGTTGCATTGCATGCTATGATTGTAACTTTGGAAAAGAAAACAAGAGTGAGGAGGATGAAGAGTGATGATTATCAACAAATGTTGTGTGAGGTTGTGTAGTCAGTCAATGCCAACTACATAGTGTTTATATTGTGGGTAGGTGTTTGGTGGGAGATGTTAATGCCTATTATTATATAGGTGGGCTTTGTGTGGTTCTTGTGAGTTAGATAAACACTGTTTGGTTTGAATCGCTTTCAAACTGCTGTGCTTACTGTATTTTTTTCCCTAAAGCGAAAATAAGCCTGTAACAAAGCTCTACTCAATGTGGCATTGTGATCATTGCAATGCAAATAACTCGATCATTTAAAGCGAAAATAAATTGGAGACGAATATCTTCTCGATGACTGATGCGATCAATGCAATGCAATACAAATAATTGGATCAGACATGGAGTGATATTTTGTTTCTTGTTCTTTCTGTTTTCCTTTTGCAGCCATATGCATGTGGGGGTTGCAGAGGTTACAACCCAGCTGCCACCCATTCCCTTTTATTGTATTTTGTTGTTCTTATCTTGCATGTTCATGAAAGGGTTGAGTTTTAATGGAGAGGACCTTGACGAATCTCACACAGATTTCTCACTTGTGGATCAAATATAAAGTAGAAGACTTGCAACAGAGTAGGGATGGTATTATGTGCACACAAGATTTGATAAATATGGTCCCACCCTTTAAAGGTCCCTGCTTTTTAGCAGGAGACAACTGGATTAGCACAGAACTTTATTTTCTTAGGTCCTCCTCCCTAGGGTCACATTCTAGGTGTTATGTTCATGTCCTCGATGCATTTAGGGGCCCTGAGTGAGTTGAATCAAGATCTTTTTCCTTCGGTAATTCAACTATTTTCTCTTAACCGTTCATTTCCATTGTAAAAATGTTTCATAGTGTGCTCAAAGTTACAATTCCTACCAGTGCAGCTGAAAGCTAGATGCTTGCATAAGTGGATGAGCAAAATATGCACCAAGTGTCAGAGCTGTGATTGTAAGGTAAGGTAATCGAATGAATTCCTTGTGGTAGTCTTTAGGTAGCTTTTGGCGTCCTTCTAAAACTGCTGTGAAAGGGACTACACTTGTTCGGTTCTTTAGAGCTTCAAAAGCTTCACCATATCGAATTGCTAATCTTCTATCACCATTCCAGACGCCGAATAAATGGTGTGCAATAAGACCGGCCGAGGCTGCAATGGCCACCGAATTACCGATCCACAGGGTATGAGCTAAGCACCAGACTACCTGCCCGACCATCTGCAATGATGGCAGGGAATTATGATCCAATGGTTTGGTTATTTTTATTTGTTATTCATGAGTTGTTTGGTAATAGATATACCCACCTGTGGATGTCTTGTGATTCTCATGATTCCAGTCTCCCATAAATGCATTTTGGGTTTATCAACTGCTGCAACTTCTAACAGATTGAAAGTGGAAGGGTATAGGAAAAAGAAGGAAATGAAATTCAAGATCCACACCAGCTCATGGATTCCAGAAACACCCTGAACTTGCCAAAGTTGAGTGCCGTCATAACGGTGATTTATGAAATA
Source organism: Dioscorea alata (assembly GCA_020875875.1). Lineage (NCBI taxonomy): Eukaryota > Viridiplantae > Streptophyta > Magnoliopsida > Dioscoreales > Dioscoreaceae > Dioscorea > Dioscorea alata. The sequence goes on along the minus strand of CM037020.1, from coordinate 21,248,724 downwards.
CACCTACAAAAAAATTATTCATTCTGTTTAGTATATGGTAAATTAGTCATCATCATACATATGGTCATTGCACATTATTTAATTTTGAATCAGAGGTAATTTGGAATAACATAGATAATGGAAGTTATTCAGAGTTATCCAAACTTCTAATATATAAAAACTTGGAATAGAATTATCTCTTCTCACCGACTTAATTAATAAGATATATATCAAAATTAGTTAATAATACCCACATGGCTAAACCATATTAGTAATAAATCATTTATTAATCTAATAACATTTGAATTCAAAGTACTCGTTTTACTTGTAAGAATTGAAGACATTGGCAGCATAATAAGAGGTATGAACATCACTATGTAAGATACTGTTGATCTTTAGTAAGAAAATGTCAAGATCAAAGATGATAACTCACAATAGTACTAACAGCTAGAGGGAGTGAGATCCCAGCAAACAGAACTCGGTAAGCCCTCTCACCTACAACTTTCTCTCCAGCGTCTCTAAGACTAGCCAAGCCACTGTGCACAAGTGCAAAAATGAAGATAAGAACCAACATCACCACCTGCATAAGAAAAGGGTGGAAGTATCAGCACTAAATTTACAATTAAGATACTGTAAAAATCCAGAGAACATGTTAGGCTCTAGCAAGTCATGCCTGATGTTAAGATGGTTACCCGTTGAGACACAGCGAGCTCATGGTCAATGTGTAGAAAGAACAAAAAAAGTTCATGGAACTTTTCAGACATTTTCACATGATTCCAAGTAGCTTAAAACATAATCTTCATGATTCTCAAGCATCAGAGTCACATCTTTCTAGTTCATACTTTGCCATACCACAACAGTAAGTATGGATTAAAAAGAAGGCCATGAGACAATTGGATGCAACTTACATACAACTTTGGTGAAATAGCTTATTAAACAGTGAAATGTCTATGCAGCGCAAGTCAGATGCATGGGTCTTAGAACAATGGGAAATCTATTAGAATAACTGAATCAATTAAAATGGCATAATTAACCATGTTCAAAATATATTTCACATAATGTAAAGCTATTTGAGAAACCAACTTATAAAATAGATTTCTCAAATGATGGATAAGAATTCAAGTAATCTTGAGATGGTGACGCTTGCGAATTCCAAGAAAAAACAATAATAGTTTCAACCATTAGGAATTATAATTGGTAAGCATTTATCTACGTAAAAGGAGTTTTTTTTTAATAATTTCCAATTGCTCCATATGTTGTCCTACTTAGGCCCACATAAGCAATATCAGCTTAAGTTCTTTTCAGTAAATACTTGAATCCTCAATCTTCGACTTAGAGATTGATTGATTTTGGTAGATGAAGCACCAAATTTAATTTAATGCCTTTGGTCATTTTGAAATCGCTACTTCAATTCATTAGGTTGGTTTCATATCAATACTCAACTATAAAAGTAAAACAAATCTAGCTCATGTAAACTCAACACTTTGACAGCCAAACACTGAATTGTCCTTCAAGGGAAAGTGGGCAATATTTACAAGTAACATTAAACCAGGATAAATTTATTAATCAAAATCTTAATTAAATCAAGCACTCAGAAAAATAAATATAAGCAAAGATTCAAGTTCCTACGGACGCAAATAACAGATCAATCCACAAACAAGTACAGAAAGACCAAAAAAAAAAAAATAATGCCAGGAAATTATCAATGGTCAGCACTGCAAGGCTTAAATGCTTAGAACAAAGTTGTAAAGCCCATCAAATTAATCCATTATCTACCAAGTGAGTCATAGGAAAATAAAGACAAGCAGAAAGTAGTTTATGACTAATTTGGAATACAACTACTTATATCCTATGATAACCAAAAACCAATGATTTCACACAAACAGACAAGCAAGAACATAATTTTCCCAGAAAAGGTACTTGCAACCTGTTAAAACAATATCCCTATAGCTATGCCTATCATAGAAATGAGCAATAACCTTGAAATCAATGCTAAATACAGACTAAACAAAGCCAATAATTCTAAACCTAGAAAATTATGTTCCCTGGTATTAGCAATTAAGCAAAATTAGAACATGACAGCTGTTCTTTATGCTAGAATTCTTCAATTACACATAAGGCCTGCTCTGAGGCAAAACAAGAATTTATTGAATATGGGAAAATGGAACAAAGGGTCCAAGACACTCTTCCCCAACATTTATCTGGCATTTAACCAGCAGTACTTTGACCAACAGGCCATCCAAATGAGTGAGGTCTTATAACCATTGTATTCATTGAGTACAACCACTTGAGGAAACTAAAGTTATCATCAATTGGGCACTCCCAATGAACAAAAAGCTTTTTATTCCTCAATCCTATTAGTGCCAACCATTTTGCAGTGGACACTGCCTGATAAATAGAAAGCTTTTAGCATTCCAACATCTTAATAAAATGATCAACATTGATGATGTTGTACCCAACAATGTCTGCTACCCAGCCAAAGCTTCAAACTTTTCAATGATCTCTTCAAACATACCTCTCTTTTGTTTATCTTATAGTTACTGACGTTAACAAACATTAAAAACTAATGCTTTTTCCATGTACACTCGCACAACTTACACATCGAATGATCCTTTCTCAAAACTTAAGAATGTATTTTACATTTCCCTATGCATTACAATACAGCATGAGAGTTGATAGTAGATACAAAAAATAAGTCACATCTTACTGCAGAAAAAGAGAAAAAGAGACTACTGCATGAAACAGACACTGATTGGTGTAGAAAACAATGCCATGAAAATAACCAATTGCCAGGCTTAAATGCAAAGAAATAAGTAGAAAAGCTCATCACATTGATCTGCTATCAACCAAATACATTCTAGAAGAGAAACTAAAAAAAAGCAGAAAGTTATGACCACCTAATTTTGCACATGGTCCTTCATACCTTATAATACCCAAAAAATCATTGGCCTCACATAAACAGCCAATAAAGCACATCTCCTTAAAAAGGTGCTTTGAACATACGGGAATAATTTTTCCATAGCTATGCACTTGCTATATAACGAGCAATAACCTTGAAATAAACCTTATATACACAAAATACAAGATAAAACAAACAGAGAACTCTAAAACCTCATAATTATGTGCTATATCATTAGTAATTAAGCAGAATTTGAACTTCACAGCTATTCTTTATGTTTTCTTCAAGACACCCCTTTTCAAGTCTCCTATGATGCATAACATGGAATTTTTAAATATGGGCAAAATGGAGAAAAAAAATTGTAAGGTACTGTCGGGCATACTCACAATACAGACTCAAAATCCCACTTTACTTCGACATCCTTAACTGGATGAGTAAAGGTTCCATAAGCATTCTATAATTTGAGGACAATTACTTGAAGGAGTTAAAGTTATAACCAATTGACCACTCCAATGTAAAACATGATCCCAATCATATTAGTGAAGTCCATCATTCAGTATTCATTGCACAACAAATAGAAAGCTTTTAGCATTCTGTCATCCTAGAGGGTGCTTAGTGTGGGGGAAGTGGTTTGAGGTGGGGGAAATGGAGGTAGTGTCATTTGCCTGCATTGGGGGACGTTATATTATTTCTGGTACTTCTGGTGTTCATTTGTCAAAAAGTAAGAATAAGACCAGAGAGTTCGGGTGTTGGGTGGAGTTATATAAATTCAGAAAAGGCTTTAGAAGTTGGGGGAAATGGGTTTTTATAGGGTGGCCCTACTTCTCTCCACTTCAAAAAAAATAAAATTATTGAAGTGGGTTTAGGTCAAAATCCACTTTGGTCTGGACAGAGGGAGATGACACTTCCCCCACTTCTAGACAGAAAAACATAAGAAGTGGGTTATGGATGTGGGGGAAGTCAGACCACTTCCCTCGCTTCCACCGAAATGAAATGAATGCCCCCATCCAAATTCTATGTTGCTGTACCCATCAATGCCTATGCTATGCATGTAAATCTTCTAACCATCCAATAATCTCTTCAAACAAATTTATCTCAAAGTTAGCAATGTCTATTAATCCTTAGAACTTATTTTCCCTGTACACTCAACCCAAAAACTACTGCATAATATTCTCTTGAACTTCATATTATATTCTTCATTTGCCTAGGCATTAGAAAACTTCATGCAAATTGATAGAAGATGCAGGATACAGAAATATATATTCCATCTTCCTTTTCAAGTTTTCAAAAAAGACTCCACATTCTGAACAGAGGGTTAAACCTGAAGGGCCAAGGAGTTCTCACAATGAAGCAACAATTTTCTTACTTATAGCATTGAGTAATTTTAATTTACTCCAGAATTTTAAAAGACTTGATCCATAAAAATCACAGGCATCATCATCAAATCAGGAAATAAAAACCTCATCAATAAAAAGGAAATTTTCATCTCCCTATCCCAATCCCTGTTCATAAAAAGTCAATTTCTCAAGAAATTTAACATAACTCAACTAATTGATTAAATATCCCATGAACTTATGCAATCACTAATCAAGCACAAAATAAAAGAAACTCTTCTCCATTACTCAAATGAGCTCAAATGAGAAAATAAAAACCTAATTAATTAAAATAAATTTAATCTCAATAGGAAATCCCTTCACCTAAAAAACTAATTTCCCAAAAAATTCACCATAACCCCAACTCAATGATTAAATTTCTAACAAGCTAATGCGGGTAAACAAATAAATAAATAAATGCACAAGAAATTCACCTTCTTTGCTCAGATGAGTAAAACAAACCTCATTTGTCAAAACAAGCTTAGTCACTATATCTCAAAACTTTCACCTAAAAGTACAATTTCCAACAAATTCACCATAAGTCATTGACTCAACACCTAATCAACTTATGCAGTCATTAACCAAGCCACAAAAAAAAATAAAAATAAAAATAAAAATCCTCACCTTTACTCAAACGAGAAAAATCAAAACCTCAGTAAAAATAAGTCTACTTTCCCTAGTTCAATAACTTCACCTAAAAAAAACACATAACTCAGCTCATTGATTCAACAACTAATAAACCCATTGCAAGCACCAGTCAAGGAAAAATAAAAATCCCAAACAATTCATTTCAGGAATTAATTAAAATTAAAATGGCAAATAAAGGCAATAAATTATATAAACAGCAAATAAATAAATAAATAAAGCAAAATTTCACCTCATGGCTCTCTGAAATCCCGGAAACAGCGTCTACAAACGCCTTTCCGAATCCCGTGGAAGGATCAATCCACAAGACATTGAGCGCAAAAAGGACCACACCGAGAATCCCAGAGAAGTAAACCCAAGAAACAAGGCTCTGCTTCTCCAGCTGAAACGCAGCAGAATCTTCACCAACCAAAGCATCTTCGGAGGCGTTTTCTCCGCCTCCCGTGCCTCCGAAAGAGGTTCCCCTGGCGTAAACCCTTCTGATAAGCCGGAGAGGCGTGGATGGATTGGTATTCGACAAGAAGAAGCTCTTAGAAAGGGTAGGGTTAGGGTTCCGCGAGGGTTTGGAAGGGAATCGAAGGACGGCGAGGCGAGGGAGACAAGGCGAGGTGGAGAGGAGTAGAGATGACGCCATTGAGAAGGGAAGCAGCACTGAGGAATATTTATATAGAGGATGGTGATGTGATCATGGACGTAGGATTGCCTCAAGATCGGGATGCAATGATGATCTTGAGGCAAGTGTACACCGAGATGGGTGTGAGCGCATGGTTACGTGCGTACGGGAAATTTCCCGCCCAGTGCTGCTGGTATCTGCGAATGGGATGCCGTTGAGAGTGGGCTTTGGTGCTTGTGTTTGTCTTGGGATTGTAATTTGATTTATCTTAAGGCAATTATTTATTTTCTAAATTGTTTGATTGGATTTAAAAAATTCCAAATAACGGTGCATAGAAGATTCATGAAGTAATATCTTCTTGATTCGAGTGATATATTTTAAAAAGGATCAATCCATTATGAACGTGGGTAGATTATTACTCTATCGAGGTTGATTTGGACTATTGGATTGAGATCCAATGGTTTCTGGATTATAAATAAATAGTACTGATTGTGCTAAACAGTCGAAAGTGGGATGAACGTACTATGCTTATGAATAGTGTACAGTAAAAAATGGGATGTGCAATATTTTCATTTGACCCCATTAAATCTATTGTTTGCACGGTAACTAAATAAATCGCAACCGTTGAACCCTATTTCTACTAACACATACGGTACAGAAATTTAAAAATAAAACCACCCTGTTACCTGCTGCGGATGTCTACGGATGTCCAACAGAATACCTTTTCTTTATTTTAAAAAAATTATGTTCGAATCATAATTTTAAAACTTCTTTAGTTAAATAGTAAATTAAATTGTAAATTAGTCAGCTATAAAGTTGTCATGGCCCAAACTTGGCTCGCCAGAGCAGGTACATTGATAAGCAGCCGCACACCCATAGTGCATAGCACAATAGGCATGTAAGGCCTTATAACCTATTACAAAATAGAACATACAATCAAACGATAATATAAGTTTCAAAAGTTAAGTTTCGAAAAATACAAAACTTCCAGAATACAGATCATAGGGTTTACAAAACAAATAAATATTTAATCTCAACTAGACCAAGGACATGTGTGTTACTTGCTCACTCTAAGTAAGCTATTATGCTCCTGTAAAAAAAATTAACAACCAGATTATGAGCTTAACAACCAAGTAAGTAACCCATTAAAAACGTTGGGATTATAAAAAAGTTTCAAAAATTCTGAATAAAAAACAGTAATATGATATAGCAAAACAATTTCCAAAATACAATTAGAAAAAAAAAACAAAAACATCCAACAGAGCCTGATTTTCAGATAAATACAGTATATGTCTCCCAATAAATATGGTCAAAACAAAAATATCATATTTTATTTGTTTACTCTCAGTGATACGAGCCAGAATATCATAGGCCGTTATTCTTCATCAGTGAAACGGTGTGAAACTATAGTCTCTTAACAGAATTACATGCCAACATAGGCAGTGTTTTAACTCCTATTGACAAAGTTAGTGCATAGTTTATTGGAGACTAAATGTTTTTATGACAAAATAACTTTAGTGTTCAAAAGCTAAACAAATATCGGAATTTCAGACAGAATAAGATTCGCAGAACAACATTTATACAATAATTTGTTGAGAAAGTGTAGAAACATACGCATGATCCCATTTTTATCATATCAAAATAAGCCAATTATTCGAATCCAAACTTGAACTAATGATTTAAAAAAAATAATTATCAAAAAACAAAAAAATATATAAAATTTTTAAGCAACTCAAAGGAATATAAATGATCCTAAATTAAATAAAATATCTAATAATTCAAAAATTAAATAATAATAAATTAAATAAATTATCTGAAAATTCAGAAATTAAATAATCAGAATTTAAATAAATTATTTGAAATGCTCGGCAATCCTCATTACGCTCCTCCGCAACCAACATTGGAAATGAGGAGAACCAGTGGTAAGCGTGGCATGGCTGAAAGAGGCTCGAGCTGGAGGGGTCCGAGGAGATCTCTGAGTAGTAGAGGCATGAGGAGAGTTTGGGGCTGAAGCAGAGGTGGTAGCAGCATCGTGGACACAGTACTTCGTCCCTCAAGCCGTGTGAGTAGCGCGGAGCATCCCCATTGATTTGATGGTCTCTAGGGTGGTCGAGGCGCATCTGCCTATAATGCTCATCCGGTGGTTCTCCTCTGAAAGGCCCATCACTCGAACAAGCTGGGTGATGTAGGGACCTATGAAGAGGACGCCGACCCTAAGGTCAGTCCCTTAGTGTTGGATGGTAAGAGCCACCTCATGTTCCAGATAGAGGTGGAAGCCGTCCACCATGCTCAAAAGAAAGTCAAAATCACACCGATTGATGACACCGGTGTTGTTTCCTTGACCTGTCAAGGTGTGGTTGAGGATGAAGTGAATATACTTGAGTACGGGAGAGCGGAGGAAGGTGGCTTTGGATCGGTGGCGGTTGTAATTGTAGTCTGTGCTCAACCACTGGCAACAGCCTCCTAAGACTCTCTGGTCAGTCGAGCAACCAATAAAGAATAATATGCATGAGTTTAGGTGAACTTCATAAATGCTCAGTTTGACAGAGAACTCGGTCAGGCTTATCCTCTGTAGTGCACCAAACACCTAAAATTGTATAGTGTCAGCATGGTAGAAGCTCACTGTGCCACATCGCAACTCTAACATGGCCAACAACTCCAACGCCAGCTCGTGGAAGGTAGTGTTGATTATTTAGAAGAGCTGGAACCATCTTTGAGCTCTAACGTCAGCTCTTGGAAGGTAGTTTTCAGTGATCTTAAGGACTCCAGCTCCAAGGAGTCATTGAACCTCCCCATCAAGGCCCATCTCTTGCAGGACCTCCCAGTCTATCTCTTTTGTCTCACCAAATCGTGGTCTAGAGAGGTGAGTACACCACTCCTAGTGAGCCTGAGTGCCGAATGTAGCCTTGGTGGGAGTGTCTTGCGATGAACCTTCACCATAGGGCCTCTTGGAAGAAGGCCCACAAGATGTAATCTTTCTTGGCATAATCTACAAGTAAAAATAGTCCATTTAATGAAAAATTTCAACAAAAATCAATGGAAGAATGGGCATGCTTATGGGAATTAAGCATGGTCATGCATAGTGTAAAGAAGTAGGGTCGTGCTTCATCTAAGCACGCTTGGGTAACATCTGAAAGAAAGGCTGTGCTTTGAAAAAGCACAACCATACTTTGGGGAAGTCAACTTCCCTGAAAGCCCTAGAATGTTTTAAACATGGTTTCTAACCCTTTTTTCATGAAAGGTGTTCGAAAATGAATGTAAAACATGAAAGAATGCATTTCAAATGGTTTAGAACAAGATTAACCATGGATTTTACAAAATAAACCAAGGGATTCGAAGATTACAGAAAAAATGAGGAAGAAAAAGGGAAGAAGCGAGGTGTTCAAAATCAGGCAATTAAACGACAAAGAAATATGGCAAGGAACTTCAAAGATTACACACAAACTCGAGATAAAGAAAGTAAAATCGGATTTACAGGTGACTGTACCATTAACAAAAAAATGTGGAAGTCAGACAGTCGAGCCCGAGCATGTCCTCAACAAGGGCTTGCTTAGCCTGTGCTTTTCATTGGAGGATATGCATAATGGAGAATCACGATCATGCTTTCCATGTGCTTTTGGGCTATGTAGATTATAGATTTTCAATGAAAACTTCATAAAGGTCAGCACGACCGTGATAGGAGCACATAACCCGCGCTTACTAGGAAGCAGGGCCTAAGCATGTGCATGCTTAGCCCATGCTTCATGGAGAACCCAATTTTTGTATTTCCTGCAAAATGCACGGCCATGCTTACGCCATGTTCAGTTTAGGAAGGTCTCTAGACCTTTATTTCCCTTATTTTCTTTTCAATTTAAGCACAAGTGTGTCTTACTAACATCCAAATCCAAGAAATCACATAATAACACGCAAAAGCACCCGAGAAACTCAAAATAAAACTAAGACTCAACAGTTGCCACATTAACTCAACAAAAATAAAAACTACAAAATTAAAACTACAAAAGTAAGAAAACTAAAACTCTTGGGCTGCCTCCCAAGAGCACTTTTTTGAAGTCACGAGCTTGACATACTTGGATGCTTATCATAGAGGTTCATGGAATCGAATCTTCTCATGACTACTTGATACACAATTGTAAGAGTATTGAGTTAACGATTCAATTAGATGGATCTCATCAACACTCAAGGAAGTGGATTGAATTGGTGTTGTGGGTGAGATAAGTGGCTTCTTTCTCATGGTGGTAACTTGCTTCCACCATCTTTTGGCCCAAGAAAGCTTCCCTAATAGAGGATCTTCGGGCTGGGTTAGGTTCAGTCAGCATTGCTTGATGACAATCTCCTTCAATTGCTGCATCTATTTTGTCAGGAGATTCATCCTTGAACCACTATGAAAGCTCACCTTTCATCCAAGTTTGCTGCACAAAATTAGAAACAATATCATCAATGACATCAATATATTCCCAAGTATCATTAAAGTCCATTAAATGACGCATTGTGTCTGGAAGCTTGAATGCAACATCTTCGTCTCCTACTTGCAAAACCATCCACCCATCATTGATATAAATTAATGCTTAAGAGGTTACCAAGAAGGGTCAACCAAGGATTAGAGGGACTTCCTCCTTGTTTTCCAAGTCTAAAATAACAAAGTCAACTGGAAAGATAAACTTATCCACCTTCACCAAGGCATCTTCAATGACTCCCCGTGGATGATGAGTAGATTAGTCAACAAGTTGGAGGGTCATCTTAGTTGCTTAGGTTCTCCAAGTCCTAGCTTCTGAAAAATCTTATAGGGCATAAGATTGATGCTTGCCCCAAGATCAGCGAGAGCTTTTTTTATCAACAAACCCACCAATGGTGCATGGGATAATAAATTCCTTGGCGCCCTTTTCCTTTTTTGGGAGCTTGTTGGTGAAGATGGTCGAGCATTCTTCATTGAGTATCAATGTTGACACTTTCTCTAACTTCCTCTTGTTAGTGAGGAGCTCCTTAAGAAACTTTGCATATCTTAACATTTGAGCTAAAGCTTCCACAAAAGGTATGTTGATGTGCAAAGTCTTGAACATCTCTTAAAATTTCTTGAATTGCTCATCCTGTTGGCCATTCTTGACCTTAGCAAGGTTGGGTAACTTGGGTCAATATTCTGGAAATGCGGTTTTTCCCTTACCCACATATTTGGTCTCTTTATTAACCTCAACAACGAAGGGTTTCTATTCAGAATTTCCAGCAAATTTTTGCAACTCATCAGCCTTGTTTTCTGGTTTTTTCATTTGGGGGGAAATCAATTCTTTACCACTCCTTAAGGTAATGATCTTTAGAGACTCCCTAGGGTTAACTTCAATATTGCTCGGGAGTGAACCTTGAGGTCATTTAGGAAGAGTTTTTAGCAATTTATGCAACTTGATGTTCCAGATTCTGCAAGAATGTTTGTTGATTTCTCAACATTTCCTCATGGCCTGTGAGTCGAACATCATTCACTTGAATATATCTTGCAAGGAATGTCTCAAGTGAAGGCCATTTTCCCTCTTGAGGAGGTTGTCAAGAGAATAGAGGTTGGGTTGAGTGAAGGTGGCTGAGCTTGCCCTTGTAGTCCTTACCCTTAACATGGTTGGCTCCATAAAAGTTATAGTGATTCCTCCACCTCGGATTGTATATGCCATTGTACCGGTTATTTTGGTACTGGTTGTTCTGCCCAATGAAATACATGTGTTCTGACGGTCTGGTGCTCAAAACAGTAGGAGGACCACTCTTTCCAACTTGTGATCCCCATGCTTCACAACTCATAACCGGTGTTTGGGGAGGTATTTGCAAAGTGTCCAATCTCTTAGTAATAGTTTTAACCTGTGCTACCATGGTGGTTAAGACATCTTCCTCATAAATACCGGATGCTTTAGCTATCTTGTTCCTCTCAGAACTCCACTGGTAACCATTTGTAGCTGTGGTGTTTCGGTCCTCTTTGCCTTGTTTGTTGTTTCGATTGTCTTAGATGTCGTGGCTATTTCCCCTTTGAGTTTTCTTTGAGATTTCTTGCCAAGCCTTTGGAGTCATTTGTAGGATGTTTGAGAGTGTTTTTGAAGAGTTTAGAGAGGGAGTGGGCTGTGCACAGGCTGCACAGCCTCGCCTGGAGGCTGTGCATAGGCTGTACGGGGTCGCATAAAGGCCGCACATCCCAGGCAAAGGGGTGTGCGGCTGGTGTGCGGGGCTGCACACCACCCGCACACCCTTCTGCCTGGGGTGTGCGGGCATTGCGCAGCCCGCACATAGCCCACACACCGACACGTCCTGGCTTTTAAAACTCGAGTTTTGGCTTCTTTTCTTCAATTCTCTTCTCCCAAACTCTTCTATTTCCTTCTTCTCTCTTCCTCCATCATCCCATAAGGTTCTATGGCTGATCTAGAAGGGATTTTTGAGCTTGAATCTTGGTTCTTCAAGTTGCTCATTCTTTGGATCAAGGTAAGCTTCCATCCTTTTGTTCCTTCTTCCTTGTTCTTGGATGGAGATGGTTAGTGTTGGTTGTGAACCCTTATAAGAGCATGATTCTTACCTCTTTTTCTTCCTCTTTGATGGTAAACCTTCTGAGGATTGATTGCATTGAGATGTATGACTTTGATTTAATGAAATCCTAGAACCCTCATCACCTTGATCCCGGAATTACTGTAGCACCAACCAAAGCTAGGTCATTCTTGCCTTCCTTGTTTGTTTTAGGAGTTGTGAGAGGTCTTTTCTTGCTATAACTCCTTACTATGGTGTTTAGCAAACTCTAGAAGCAACCATTCCCCATTTTGAGCATTTTCCTTTATTTTTGTTAATCAAGTGTTTGATAATGTATGGTTGCTTGTTTTGATTGTTTGATTAATCCTAGGAGTTGAGGCTTCAAGTAAGGGCAAAGAGCCGGTGGAGAAGTGACATGACCCCTTGCGTGTATCCCGCAAGTACACGGTCTTTTCGAAGTAATAAAATTTTCCTGGTGAGTGGGTAGTCGAATCCACAGGGAATAGGGATTTGGAACACAAGAATTCTCTCTTTAGTTATGCGGTGCACAAAAATTGACAATCGGTTTGATGAGAGAATTATGGAATCAATTAAAATAAAAGACAAGAAAGTAAATAGAGAGATGGGAGACAAGAAAGTGCAAGTAAGGGTAGAAGGAGAAAGACTAGCAATGAATGAAATAGGGTATCCAGACAAGTTACCTCTAGGACTTATGCTTCTAGTGCAAGACTATGCTATTAAAATTGAGTCGAGGATATCATTAAACACACGGTCCCAAACCTAAGGTCAACCGTGACTAACCCCAACACTATGTCCCGGCATTAGGATTCACGTCAACCCTTCACTCTGTCGCTTGCGTAACTAAGCCCCAGGGGAGTATTTCAACCTAAGCCTAACATTACGTGGGATTGCTTTAAGCTTTAGGGATTCCTAGTGATAAAACCTGTTCCTATGAATAGTTCTAACCCTTTGGTCCAAGTGAAAGAACACTAGTCTAAATTAAGCCCCAGTGCATAGGATTCATGTCAACCCTTCACTCTGTTGCTTACGCAACTAAGCCCCAGGGGAGTTTATCTACCTAACACTTCACTCTATCTCGACCGCTAATAAATAAAGAAAATGGAGGTAGGGAGAAATTACACCGGAAGAGAAAGGGGATACATCGCTACCTCACAACTCTCCCTCTCAACCCTCTTCAATCTTAAGGAGTCTAACCCTACAGGAGTTGTCACACCTCCAAAGGATAACCTAGATTGCTCTCATCCTTAGTGTCACGGCTAAGGGAAAACAATAACACAAGATAATTAAAATTGAAACTCGAATTTATTCATCAATAATGGAAAAACATAATAACAATGTCATAGAAACATAATAATCCTAGGGTTTACAAGTCCGAATATCCACGAGGGGTTTAGCTCCTCATTGATCTATACATATTCATCAAAATATGAAAGAAAGAATAAAGCAAAGCATTGATGAAAACCCCCTTGCATATGGTTTGGCCGTGGTCTTGTGCAGCCGTCGAACGTCAATGTCGATGCCGATGACGCGCTCCAATCCTCCACAGAGTCCTCCCCGGAACCCTCACAACACTCTCGAGAAGTTGGGGAGAAAGATAGGTCAAAAGATATTCTCAAAGTCTCCAAATTGGTCCTTTATAATGCTGAGTCGCGGCTTTAAATTTGGACTTATCGGGCGTGTGAAGTTTCTGTCTACTGAAAAATTAGTTCACACGGCCATGTGGAATTTCCACACGCCCGTGTGAATTCTCTGGAATTCTGAAATTCGGCCGAAAGTGAACAGTAGCTTTCTACAGTGTTTTGCTACAGTAACAAAGCTACAATGCTGCTACAGTAACTCGCCGAAACGCTCCCGAATCAGTCATTCTTCATCGAGGCCATTGAATTGGGCACACAATCATTGGTAGATCGTATCGATTTCTTTAAGTCTCCTTCTTGGTGAAGTTCTCCTAAGCTACACAAGTTAAACTTGTTGTGAATGTGACTGCCTTTGTGCCCCTCTAAAGGAGGTTGGCACACACTCACAAGTCTAATCTCGTGCCTTGTTCCTTGCTTGGTCCGAAAACTTCCCAACAACGGCGAACACGATCTAACTTCGTTGTTCCTTTCTAAATTGGTTCCACAAACTTAAATTGCAGAAGAATACACAAATGCACATTATTTAGTGACAAAATCTGATAAAAGATATGTTCATTGTAAGATAATAACGCTTCGTGTTATTATAACACAAGTGCTTATCAAACTCCCCCACACTTAAGCTTTTGCTTGTCCTCAAGCAAAAATAAAATGTGAAAGTATTTGGGAAGAACAATTGAAAGTGCTCGGCCTTAGGTTCACCAAAAGTATGCAAAAGAAGCATTCTACAAGTAAGGGGAAATCAAAACATCGCATAAGGGTATCATTGCTCTAGCTAAAAACATGAATCAAAAGGGTCAATCAACTCGAAAATGTGTAAGTGTGTGTGTGAACTTACTCAAGACAACCAAACGAGTACTCTTCAAACTCTTGTTAACAAGGACTTATTTATGTACAAAAGCAAGAACGGAAGTAGTAGCTTCACACATCCTTTAAGGTAGCCCTTTCCTAGGCGGCCGCCAAAGATGGCTTTCACTCTTTCGAGGAGGTAGCTCTTTCTACCGGGGTAGTAGCTTTCACGCATCCCATGAGATAGCTCTTTCTCTCATTAGGGCATAACTTGTATCTGACTTATGAGAGTAGCTACATACTTCATGGGTGGTAGCTCTTTCCACCTCAAATGCATACATAAAATAAAGCAACTATTCACAAACTCATATATATATATATATATATATATTTTTTTTTTTTTCTTTTCCATATTTTTTTTCATTTTTTCCATCTTTTCCATATTTTTTTTATATATATGCATTTTCCAAAGTAAAACTAAGAACGATGATAAACTTGTCCTTAAAAACTTCAAGATTGAGTTCCCAAAAGATTCCAAGAGTAAGTTGTGCAATATAAAATAATCGAGAAAAAATTTCCTAAAAATTCAAGTAAAAACTAGAGCATGATAGAACACGATGTTAAAAATTCTCCTAATCTCTAAGAACACAACCGTTGCAACTAAGGTGAACCGCCATAGGCTACATGAGCATGAGCAATTGAACGCACAATTAAAGGTGCGTGCAATGTGAATCCTCCCCCCCCCCCCCCCCCCCCACACTTAAGATGTACATTGTCCCCAATGTACGCATGCAAGCATAATAAAAATAAAACAATGCAAGACAATTAATGTGGAAGTGGGCAATTGAAAAATTACTCCCCTGAACTCCAAGTGTTGCGTTTGATGGAGCTAGGTTCATTAAGAGTTAAGTCTCAATGGTTTTGTGGAGAACACACGGTCCCATGACCGTGCCTATGACTATTCCTCAAATCCCTTAATCCAAGACCATCTGCACACATACGCAAGGGTTCAGTATAGCTCAAGAAAAACCGAAACACAGCTCGAGTATATAAATATATGAAAATGAAATACAACTCGAGACAAAATAAAAATAAAAGAAAAATAAAAGCAAACCCAGAAGGAGAGTCCTTTCTGGGTACTACAAGTCCAACAAAATATGAAAATAAAAGTGCAACAGAAAAAATAAAAATAAAACTACGACGCCTTAGCGTTGGTGTCCTGCTGTGGACCCTCTAGTGCTGTTGCTGATGCTAGTGGATCTGTAGGTGGATCTGCTGCTGATGGAGCTGGGAATGGTGGTGGAGTGGGGGCCCGAGGTCGGACTACAAAGGGGGAAGTAATGGCCTACTCAACTATCTGCTGTAATCTCTGAAGCTGGGCCATCACCTCCTGATGCTGTGTGGTCTGAGTGGCCCTGACCTCGACCACCTCAGTCTGCAGGACACCCACGGCGCTCTCGAGGCGCTCCAGTCTATCCTGGCCTCGAGAGGGCGAGAACATGCGCACCGGAGGTGGCTCTGGTGCTGTGGGTGGTGCCTGTGCCTCCGTATTTGCTGGAGGTGGCTCTAAGGCTGCCTGTGAACCCTTTGCCCGGTCCCCCTGTGTAGACTCTGAGTGAGGGATGATCAGAGTGTATACTCCCGGTCCTGATCTGCGGACCATCCCCATCATCCTCAGGGTCTCAATGCCTAATGGAGCCGGTGTAGAAATCCTCTCGGCCCTGCTAACTCCGTCTCGAAATCCTAATCCCATAATCAGTCATGTGATATAAGGGCCCGAGAAGATAACTCCCACCTTGGGGTACTGGCCCTGATGGCGGATGTAGTCTGCTACAATGTGCCCTAGGTGGAGTGGCTTGCTCTCCACCATCGAATATAGGTACAGGAGCTCATGGCGGCTCAAGACCCCTGTACTGTCTCCCCGACCACTCACTGATCGGCTCAGAATAGCGTGGAGGTATCGGTGAGAGGGTCTGGATAAACAGGTAGCCTTGGACACCCCCGGCTCATACTGTCCCTGTCCGCATAATCTGCTATATGCGCGCTGCGGAGTCAAAGTGCCGGGGTACTCGGTGGGAAGCCCCTCGTACTCCTCTGTCTATGTGTGGGCCTCATCATATAATCCCATCATAACTGAGAACTGGATGACACTAAGGCTGAAATGTTGACCCAGTGCTTTGAACTAAATAGTATCTGGTGTAGCGAAAGTACTGTATGATCTGTCAAACTCGAATGATGCCAAGACCTCGAGTGTCACCCCTCGAACAGCTGGCTCTCTAATCATCAGTAATCTCTGCCAATTGTCCACAGACAATAGCTCCTCGACCTCATCTGCAACACTGTCACCCCCCCTGCATCCCTCTAATGATGCTCAGATCTGGATATTGTGTCTGTCCAAATCGGAGTCGTGATAATTGCTCAAAACGAGCCTGATGCTCAGGTATACTGAACTCAGTTTGCTCTGGAGGGGGTGATGGCCCTCGAGGACCCTTACCGGCTTGCTTCTTTGATCTAGAAGCCATATTTGCAACATTGAAAAGAGAAATGATCAAAAACAGGTAAGAAAACTCAATCTGTAGAAATCCACACGGCCGTGTGGAAATTCTGGCGGACAGAGCCTCATGGTCGTGGGGTAAAAACCAAAATTTACACTCAAATTCGTTCTAATTTCATTGTACACACATTCGCATATATTTAAATCGTTTAATCCAAGCGAAATCATCTAAAAGAACGAATCAAATGAAGAATTGATGAAGAAAAGAGGTTTGAAGTCCTTACCGTCGGAGTGAATGAAGAAAACCTCAAAATCGGCCGGAAAACTCGAAAAGAAAACTCAAAGGATGTCGGAGACGGTTGGGGAAGTGAAAGAGAAGGTCAGAGAGTGTTTTGGAGTGGAAAATGAAAGAGGCATGAGTGAAATCTAAAGGAAAACGTGCGGCTTTTGAAGTTCTGGGAATTCACACGGCCGTGTGGAAATTCCACACGGTCGTGTGCCTCTGAAATTAGGGTTCACAAGGGCTCACACACGCCCTTGTGTGCATTCTGGTCACTCTCTAGACTACTCCACATGGCCGTGTGAGAACCCCACACGGCCGTGTGCCTTCACAGGGGAGTTCCACAGGGGCTGGTACACGCCCTTGTGGATTCTCGGGGAATTACCGAAGCTCTCTGAAAAATTTCACACAGCCGTGTGAAAATTCCACACGGCCGTGTGCCCAACCTGGTCAAGAACGCAAGACCGGCCACAGGGGCACCTCTCACACCCCTGTGGTCTCTTTGACTTACCCGAGAAACCCTAAGTATTTCACACGGCCGTGTGAAATATCCACACGGCCGTGTGCCATGCACAAGTACTGCATAAGGGCAGCCACACGCCCTTGTGTATTCTCGGGAAGAAAGGGGGTCTCTGCAGAGTTTTCACACGGCCGTGTGGAGATTCCACACGGCCGTGTGCCTTAACACAGGGTTTCTCACAGGGGCATCCACACGCCCCTGTGGACTGATGCTGTCCACCCGCAAGTGCACGGGGTCGCCAAGTAATACCCCTCACGCAAGCGCGAGGGGGTCGTATTCCCAGGGGCCCGAGAATCTACCCTTACTTCCTCTTTGCAATGTTGTTTAACCGATAAAAGTTGAGTTAAAGAGATTGATGTAAAGCAAAACAGACAAGTATGAAAGAAATGCAAGATGACTAAGGCGAAATACGGGAAATTCAATGGTTGGGAGTGGTCGCGGATGAGGCTTCCCTTAGGGGCTACTAAAGTGTGTTTGGAAGCTTGAACTAACATGCATGTGGCAATGATGGACCGAGAAAACCCTAGACTAGGCCAACCCGATGGTCACGGAAATTGACCCCTAATCCGGTACGGGTATTGGAATACGGTATTTCCACCGCTACGGTATTTCTACCGCCCAAATCCCCACACGATTGCTAAGGGTATAATGGCTTTCTCAAACTAGGGTTAAAGAAACAACTCGGTGCTTAACCCTAGGAGTGGAGGGGTACAAATACCCGATGGTCACGGTGTATTTATACGTATTTCCCTTCCAAGGTTGGTGAGTCTATCACTAGGGCAATGGTCATGCAACCTAGCATTACCTAGATCAATCGATACATAGAGTTCTCATACATATCAAGCAATTAAAACACCAAGCAATGGATCACAAACATGCCACAAACAATGCATTAGAACAAAACATCCGAAATACACAAGTTCACCCCCAAGGTTCACCTACATCCGGTGACCTTGGGGTTTAGTTCCTCATGATCAAGAAATACAACACAAAATACATGAAACCAAACACCAAAAGCATAAGAAGAAACTCCCTCAAGAGATGAAGGCCGGAGAAGTTCCAAAGACGCCACACAAAGGGGTGGCTTTCCTTGTCTTCAACCTTCCAATTCCAAGCTCTAGGGTGAAGATCCTTCCCAAAACCTTGCTCTCCTCGCCAAATCCTTGCCTAGATCGCCCTCCAAATGCTTCTCCTTCCTCAGAATTCGAGTGGTGGTGAGAGCTCCAAGAAGAAGACACTAGATGCCCTTGAAAACCCTAGCCAAAGTCCCTTAAAAGATGCATTCAGGCAAGCTCACGGGTGACCTCACATTCCATATACGGCCCGTGAGGAAGCCTGTAACACGGGCAACAAGAAACCGCAAAGTAGTGATTTTGCACAGTGACTGCTACAGTACTGCTCGCATATGACCTCACGGCCGTGAGCTTGCCCGTGAGGGTTTCCAGATCTCATTTTCCTTCTAACTCTTCGCGCTTCAGGCAGCTACAGTAATGCTACAGTACTCTGGACCCTAAAACGACGGCTTCGGTACGGATTTTCTCTCAGATCGCATCGTTAGGGTCACCGAAGCATATAATGTACCTGAAACACGAAATACAACAATTTAGACCAAAAAGGGCATCGATTCATTAATAAAATACCAAAATACATGCGTGTACATACATATAAAATACGCACATTTAGACGTTTATCATGGACTCTCTGGAACGAGAGCTTAAGTTCTGCAGGATCTCACACGACCGTGTGGAATTTTCACATGGCCGTGTTCCCCTTCTGAGGTTTTTCACAGGGGCTGGGTCACGCCCCTGTGTCCTCTCTGGTTGAGCCCTAATTGGTAACACATGCCCGTATGAAATTAAGACACAGCCGTGTGATTTCTCTGGTTTACTTAGAAAGACAGAGCCGTGTGATTTCTCTGGTTTACTTAGAAAAATTCACAGACTCACAGAAAAACTCAGAAACATAAATACGATACTTGGAGCCTGTATAAACTATTAAAACACGACCAGATACCATGGAAAACATGCTCAACTGACTCAAACTTCATCAACTATTGTTTAGGCACACAAAAAACATCAACAATCCACAGAAATATCGCAGCACATGCATTGAAAATATTAGGACACCACAACTAAGACTTTTATTCATGCTAAAACTAAACTCACTAGGAAAGCATGTAAAACCTTGGGTTGCCTCCCAAGAAGCGCTTGTTTAACGTCACTTAGCTTGACGTACCTGTATTACCTTACGGAGGTTCATGAATGGAGGTGGCCCTCTTCCCTACAACCTGAAAGCATGCATTGCATAACCTTTGTAGAGTAGAGGGGGAGTTGTCAAATTTGTTACCACAAAAGGGTGAAACACCCTTACTCTGTAAATGCTCATCCACTTTTTTGTTGGGGTTCTTCTTGTGGCGTCTTTTAGACCTCTTCATCCTTCGAAGCATCTTCTTCATATGCTCCGTTTCTAGCTTTAAGTCGTTCTCGAGTAGACCAAGGGAAAGTACTTCTTCTTCAATCTCCACGTCTTGGTCCGGCCACCCTTCATATGGATCCGGGTTTAACATTTCCTGCACATAATCATCAATTAGTTCATCGGCGATGTCAAGAAAATACAAAGTATCATCAAAGTCGAGAGTGTGTCATGGCTTCGGCGAGGCGGTATGTAAGCTTGTCTTCTCCCACTCGCATTGTGAGCTCCCCGCCGTCCATGTCAATCAAGGCCTTAGAAGTGCGCAAGAATGGCCTTCCCAGGATCAATAGAACTTCGACATCCTCATCGACATCTAACACCACGAAGTCAACAGGAAATATGTATTTGTCGACTTTCACCAACACGTCTTCCACAATTCCCCTCGGATGCCTCACCGATCGGTTTGTGAGTTGAAGTGTTATCTGAGTGGGTCTAGGCTCGCCTAAGCCTAGCTTTTGGAAGAATGTATAGGGCATGACATTGATGCTTGCCCCTGAGTCGGCCAATGCTATCTCTTCACCCAAGTTGCCAATGTTGCATGGTATTATGAAACTCCCGGGATCTTTTCTCTTGCTCGGCATGTTCTTTTGCAATACGGCTGAACAATTGGCATCAAGGATCACACATGCACTCTCCTCCAATTTCCTCTTGTTGGTCAAGAGGTCCTTCAAGAACTTCGTGTACTTGGGCATTTGGGCCAATGCTTCTGCGAATGGTATGTTGATGTGCAACTGCTTGAAAATTCCCAGAAATTTCTTATATTGTTCGTTCTCTTGGTCATTCTTCAATCGTGAAGGATAGGGGATCCTTGGCTTGTAGGGTGGGGATGCCACCTCTTTCTCCTTTGTCGTCCCTTCCTCTATCTCCATGACCTCGGGTGTCTCTTGTGTATTTTCTAGAGGGAGATTTCTCTCGACCTCTTTTCCACTCCTCAAGGTAATTGTCTTCAATTGCTCTCTCGGATTGGTCTCCGTGTTACTAGGCAAACTACCTTGAGGTCTTTCCACCAATGTCTTCGTAATTTGCCCCACTTGATTCTCCAAGTTATGTAGGAAGGCGGTGTGATTGCGAAGTGTAGCTTCCACTGATTGGAATCTAGCATCCGATGAAGCAACAAACCTCGTGAGGGCTCTCTCAAGATCGGTCATCTTCCCTTCTAGTCCGGTCACTCGGCCTTCTAAATTCGGTGCTTGTTGCCCTTGAAATCCCGGTGCTGTGTTGTTCTTTTGTTGTGACTGCCCTTGGTTGCTCCATGAGAAATTTGGGTGGTTATTCCACCCCGGGTTGTAAGTACCACTATACGGGTTGCCATGGCCTTGTCCTCTATAAGCATGACTCACAAAATCAGCCTGTTCCACCGTACTAGTTCCTCCAATAGCAATAGGACAATCACTCGAAGCATGACCTCCCCCACAACCATTACAAGTAGTAATGGCTGCAACTCTTGGTGAAGTTAGGACGTCTAACTTCTTACTTAGTGCTTCTACTTGTGCTGCCAATGATGTAACTACATCAACCTCATGAATTCCAGCCACCTTCTTTCGGTCCCTTGTGTTCCATTGATAGCTATTCATAGCCATCTCTTCAATAAGGTGCCGGGCTTCACCGGGAGTCTTGCTTCCTAGAGTTCCTCCTGCCGCCGCATCTAAAAGTTGCTTGGTACTTGGATTCAACCCGTTGTAGAAAGTATGAATGATCATCCACTCTGGGAATCCATGTTGCGGACACTTTCGAAGGAGCTCTTTGAACCTATCCCATATCTCGAATAGAGACTCCAATTCCATTTGCATGAAGGATGAGAACTCATTCCGGAGCCTCGCTGATTTTCCTGGAGGGAAATACCTAGCCAAGAACGCCTCGGCCATCTCCTCCCAAGTAGTGATGGATGCTCTCGGTAATGAATGTAACCAATGCCTTGCTTTTCCCTTCAATAAAAATGGGAAGGCTCTCAACCTAATTGCGTCGTCCGTTACTCCATTGATCTTTAACATGTCGCACACTTCAAGAAAGTTCTCAAGATGGTTGTTGGGATCTTTATCGGCTAACCCATTAAACTGTGCAGACTGTTGCAACATTTGAATGAATGACGGCTTCAACTCAAAGTTGTTCGCGGTGATTGGGGGCCTCACAATGCTTGATGGGGTCCCCATTACCGTAGGTTTAGCAAAGTCGGACAACGTCCTTTGTTGTTCGTTTTGTTCTGCCATTGCTTCCGACCCTTATGAATCTATGCTGGCTTGCTTGGCTTGTTCTTCCAAAGGCTCTTTCCTTTATGATACATTCTCTCATCCTCCATCATCCCATAAGGTTCTATGGCTAATCTAGAAGGGATTTTTGAGCTTGAATCTTGTTTCTTCAAGTTGCTCATTCTTTGGATCAAGGTAAGCTTCCATCCTTTTGTTCCTTCTTCCTTGTTCCTGGATGGAGATGGTTAGTGTTGGTTGTGAACCCTTATGAGAGCATGATTCTTACCTCATTTTCTTCCTCTTGGATGGTAAACCTTCTGAGGATTGATTGGATTGAGATGTATGGCTTTGATTTAATGAAATCCTAGAACCCTCATCACCTTGATCCCGGAATTACTGTAGCACCAACCAAAGCTAGGTCATTCTTTCCTTCCTTATTTGTTTTAGGAGTTGTGAGAGGTCTTTTCTTGCTATAACTCCTTGCTATGGTGTTTAGCAAACTCTAGAAGCAACCATTAGCCATTTTGAGCATTTTCCTTCATTTTTGTTAATCAAGTGTTTGATAATGTATGGTTGCTTGTTTTGATTGTTTGATTGCTCCTAGGAGTTGAGGCTTCAAGTAAGGCCAAAGAGCTAGTGGAGAAGTGACAAGACTCCTTGCGTGTATCCCGCAAGTGCACGGTCTTTTCGAAGTAATAAAATTTTCCTGGTGAGTGGGTAGTCGAATCCACAGGGAATAGGGATTTGGAATACAAGAATTCTCTCTTTAGTTATGCGGTGCACAAAAAGTGACAATCGGTTTGATGAGAGAATTATGGAATCAATTAAAATAAAAGACAAGAAAGTAAATAGAGAGATGGGAGACAAGAAAGTGCAAGTAAGGGTAGAAGGAGAAAGACTAGCAATGAATGAAATAGGGTATCCGGGCAAGTTACCTCTAGGACTTATGCTTCTAGTGCAAGACTATGCTATTATACCTTCCTATTGATGTTAATTGAGTCGAGGATATCATTAAACACACGGTCCCAAACCTAAGGTCAACCGTGACTAACCCCAACACTATGTCTCGACATTAGGATTCACATCAACCCTTCACTCTGTCGCTCACGCAACTAAGCCCCAGGGGAGCATTTCTACCTAAGCCTAACACTACGTGGGATTGCTTTAAGCTTTAGGGATTCCTAGTGATAAAACCGGTTCCTATGAATAGTTCTAACCCTTTGGTCTAGGTGAAAGAACCCTAGTCTAAATTAAGCCCCAGTGTATAGGATTCACGTCAACCCTTCACTCTGTTGCTTGCGCAACTAAGCCCCAGGGGAGTTTATCTACCTAACACTTCACTCTATCTCGACCGCTAATAAATCAAGAAAACGGAGGTAGGGAGAAATCACACCGGAAGGGAAAGGGGATACATCGCTAGCTCACAACTCTTCCTCTCAACCCTCTTTAATCTTAAGGAGTCTAACCCTATAGGAGTTGTCACACCTCCAAAGGATAACCTAGATTGCTCTCATCCTTAGTGTCACGGCTAAGGGAAAACAATAACACAAGATAATTAAAATTGAAACTCGAATTTATTCATCAATAATGGAAAAACATAATAACAATGTCATAGAAACATAATAATCATAGGGTTTACAAGTCCGAATATCCACGAGGGGTTTATCTCCTCATGGATCTATATATATTCATTAAAATATGAAAGAAAGAATAAAGCAGAAGCATTGATGAAAACCCCTTGCGTATGGTGTGGCCGTGGTCTTGTACAGCCGTTGAACGTCAATGTCGATGCCGATGACGCGCTCCAATCCTCCACAAAGTCCTCTCCAAAACCCTCACAACACTCTCGAGAAGTTGGGGAGAAAGATAGGTCAAAAGATATTCTCAAAGTCTCCAAATCGGTCCTTTATAATGCTGAGTCGCGGCTTTAAATTTGGACTTATCGGGACTTCACACGGCCGTGTGGAATTAACACACGGGTGTGTGAAGTTTCTGTCTGCTGAAAAATTAGTTCACACAGCCGTGTGGAATTTCGACACGCCCGTGTGAATTCTCTGGAATTCTGAAATTCGGCCGAAAGTGAACAGTAGCTTACTACAGGGTTTTGCTACAGTAACAAAGCTACATTGCTGTTGCAGTACTCGCCGAAACGCTCCCGAATTAGTCGTTCTTCATCGAGGCCATTGAATTGGGCACACAATCAATGGTAGATCGTGTCGATTTCTTCAAGTCTCCTTCTTGGCGAAGTTCTCCTAAGCTACACAAGTTAAACTTGTTGTGAATGTGACTGCCTTTGTGCCCCTCTAAAGCAGGTTGGCACACACTCACAAGTCTAATATCGTGCCTTGTTCCTTGCTTGGTCCAAAAACTTCCCAACAACGGCGAACACGATCTAACTTCGTTCTTCCTTTCTAAATTGGCTCCACAAACCTACAATGCACAAGAATACACAAATGCACACTATTTAGTGATAAAATCTGATAAAAGATATGTTCATTGTAAGATAATAACGGTTCACGTTATTATAACACAAACACTTATCAAGAAGTAACACCGAGGCATTTTGCTCGCCAAGTTTGTGAGTGGGAAATTACCAAAGTTGGACTATGATTCATGCATGATGTTTCTTTGATTTTTGAGTTGCTTGTTTTGAAGGATGGACTCCTTATTGCTAAATCTCTTCGAAAGCTTTAATTGAAGTTTAGAATCATGATGATTTATGAATTGGCTTACTTCATGAGTATTTGCAAAGTATATATATTGTTTATGGTTTGGAACTCTATGTTTGAGATATATGTTTCAAACTATGTATCTTTAAGAGATTTAATGTTCTCATTATGATGACCAAAAAGGCATGTGAAATCAAGTTGATTTTCATTGTGTTAATGCAATGTTTGAAGTGTATTTTCAAAATACACCTTGTATGATACTTTTGATGAAAATGATTTTATTACGAATGTTATGATCAAATCAATCACTCTTGGAGTGAGAATTGCCATTGTGAACACTTATTATCTCTTATTGAGAATTATGCTATCATGATGTATATATTAAGCCTACAGGCCGAGTTATTGTTTGAATTCTTTGTTGGTGACATGGGAGCTGAGCTCCAGTACTTACTGCAGTAAGAAGTGGATGGTTTCCACAGGCCGACCTATATAGAGGTGGCGTGGAATTCTGTCAAAATGGTTATGCCATGTCAGGTGGGAGAGTAGATCCCTGACATGGATATAGTTGGGTTGTTCGGAGTCACCACATGAACTTCCCAGCAGCTAATGCCAAGATACGCACATCTTAGTAGCTCCAGACCTAACCAAGGCCATTGTTAGCGACGGATAGTTTTCGAGGCCATTCTGGACATTATTGTGGATTTGTGATCGATAAGTTAATTATTTCTAAGCATCTTGATATTTGAAACTATCAAAAGAATTGTGCTTATACTAGGTCCAAGATGGCATGTGTTTTCTTGATGATTTCTATGAAGTTCTATTTGTATTTCACTGAGAAAGCTTGTATTCTTACATGATAATGGTTATTCTTAGTATTTTCATTGTTGTTAAGAATTGAATTTTTTTTATGATGTTTTATTTATATTTGATCATGCTTGAGCTATAGTCTTATGTTTAACCCATCACTGAGTAACCTAGTTACTCACCCCCTCTTTCTTCCTCCCAGGTGATAGCACAGCGTAAGGGTGAAGGCGTGAAGTGCTTAGCAAGAGTCATCTTTATCTTCCCATTTTGAGTTGTGTATGTTACTATTTCTTGGCATGTATTATCAGGGATCCACCATGTGTTGTAAGACCCTATTATGTCTTTTTTATCTAAAATACTTTGTATGCCAGTCTGGTCCAGGTTTTGTATGAGGAGTATACACTCTATTTTGAGTGGTTGTTATTATCTTCCTTATGTACCCTCGTGTTATAATTATCAGTGTGTGATACCTTGTATTAGTAGATGAGTAATATAAGTGTTTATTGTTAAGTTATGTATTGTGATTATAGATGTAATGTACAGGGAACAGGTTAGCCTTACGGCTACCTAGGGTTGAGGCAGTGTTAGACCTCCCCTGGGTTGTCGGGGCGTGACAGTAGTCATCTCCTCAATCAAATTCTATGTTGCATCAGGTTGTTTACTACATAAGGATCCCTAGGCTGCTGCATAAAGCATTTGCTTAGTAGCTACATTCAACCCGTTGTAGAAAATTTGGATTTGCATCAACTACACTATACCGTACTGGGGGTATTTCCTTAACAAATCCTTGTACCTCTCCCAAGTATCATAAAGTGTCTCTGACTCTACCTGTGTATAGGAAGAGATGTCGCTTCTGAGTTTCGTGATTGGCTAGAGGAAAGTATATGGTAAGGAACTTCTCAGCTAACTGAATCCATATGGTGATAGATCCCACTGGCAAGGAACTTAGCCACTGCTTGGCCATTCCTCACACAAAAAAATGGGAAAACTCGAAGGTGAACTGCATCCTTGGGCACGTTGTTGGCCATAGGGGTCCTCATCATGAAAGCCATCAAATTAGCATATTTGTTGTACTATCTGTATGAAGTTTGACTTTAATTTGAAATTGTTAGACACAACTGGTGGGCGAACAATACTTGAACTAGTGCCTCTCAAATTTGGACATGCATAATTTGATATACTCTTTTCCTAATTTCTGGCCATTGGTTCTTCCTGCTCAACTTCAACAGTTATCTTCACTGAGCCTATGTCTCAGAGGTTTACTTGCCTCAATCTCCTATGCAAAGTTCTATCAATGTCTGGATCAAGGCTTGCCAACGGAGATAAGCTTCCTTCGGTCATACAAGACCACCTTCAAAAGAACAAAGAATAAAATTAGTGAAACAAAAATAAGGGAAAAAAACGAAGATATATACAAGTAAAGTAAGAATGGCTAGATTACTAGAATCTAAATTTCCTAAAAGTTGCAGTCCCCGGTAATAGCACAAAAAACTTGATACACTCTTTGTGTACTGCAAATGCATGGGCCGTAAGAAATAGTATAATACACCCAATAAGGATTGGGTAGTCAAATCCATAAGGATTGGGAAACATTCAGTACTAGTTGCTCCTCTAATATCTAGCCTGATCAACAAGGTTTGGGTAATGTCTAATCTAAAAATCTAAGGAAAAACAAGAAATGTTGGTGAGGGGATAAAAAAGAGTGGGAAGATAGACTAAGTTGTGCAACATGAGAAGTAGTGCCTCGGACTAATCCTCAGATGCAATGTGTATTGATCTTCTCCAATGGCTATGAGGTACATCCCATGGCTCGTATGTGTGCTCTAAAAGCAATGCCATATCTACGGCAATCAAATACATTAAGTTTTGTAATCGTAACTATGAATATCATGCACATCAAGTTTTGCAATCACGCTAAGGCAACTACAACTATGGCGATCAACACAAGTCAAGGTTTTCAATCATAACTACACAAATCATGCACATCAAGTTATATAACACAAGATTTAACATAGTAAAAACCAAAAGACTCCATAGCTAGTGAAGAAAAGTAAATCAAATACACAAAGTCAACATGGTTCAGTAGCCTGGGGCACCAGAGAGTGGTTAGCCCCTCATGGCTACACAACATAGAAGAGAAGAACAAAACAAAGAAATAAGAAACCATATTCTCTGAGGAAATTTTTACCGGCTTAGCTCCACTCTAAAATGTGTTTCCAAATCTCAACTATGATCTCCTAATGAATGGTGGTAAAGATCGTCCAAAGTTGTTCCAAGAATCTTCTATCCAAATCAGCTATTTATAGACAGAAACCGCACTTGTCACATGCCTCTACGCGACTGAGTGAGATTTCATTCACCCGCGTAAGCTGCAGAAAATCCCACGCGGCAGAACTACTACAGTAATTTTGCTACAGAACCACTACAGTAATTTACTATAGTACTCTTCATGAACATAGTTCAAACTCTCTTCTCTTGAGGCCTCATGGCCGGGCACAAGTCCAAGTGGTAGATTATGAGGCTTTTTATCGTCGAATCATCATTTAGAAGCTTTTGCAATTTTCACACAAATAGGGACATAGGAGTGTGACTACCTTTGTGGCCTTCCAACTCACAAATTGGCTTGAATTCTCTTGGAAGTTGGTACACACCCCCATGTACATGAGCTCCTTTTGTGTCTTGATCCTTATGCTGTACAAAACTCCCAAAATGTGCCTTTTTAGCCTATCTTTGCTTCTTTTTCTTCCTTCAAGGTATTCACAACCTAATTGCACAAAGGAATGAAAATACATTTTATGAAACATAAACCATGGTAAAAATGATGCTCAATGCATGTAAAACATATATAGAAATATGTCTACTCAAGCACTTATCATATTCACCACCACAATCGGATCTAATGGCCTTCATATTCTTGCTAAGTTATTTTTCAACCTCTGCCTTGAATGACTTAAACATGTCCAAAGCCTCTGATTTCTCATGTAATAAGTAGAGGTAACCATAGAGAGAGAGAGAGAGAGAGAGAGAGAGAGAGAGAGAGAGAGAGAGTAATCATCAATAAACATAATGAAATACAGTTGACCATTCCTAGATGTTGTAGGGAAAGGTTCACATATATCGATATGCACAAGTTCTAAGACTTATTTAGTTCTCTCATACCCTACTTTTCTCTTGTTTGTAGTCTTTCCTTTAATGCACTCAATACACATATAGTTATCAATTTTGTCAAGCTCTTAAAAAATTCCATCTCTCACAGAGATATGGCCCAAACGCTTATGCCACAATGAATAGGAATTTTCATTTTGTTATTTACGTTTTAT
This sequence comes from Dioscorea alata, assembly GCA_020875875.1. NCBI lineage: Eukaryota > Viridiplantae > Streptophyta > Magnoliopsida > Dioscoreales > Dioscoreaceae > Dioscorea > Dioscorea alata. Next base: position 21,219,543 of record CM037020.1, on the reverse strand, counting down.
TCATTTAATTTTAGTACTATGGGATTCATTTATTGTGTTAGCCATATCAAGCAAATAAAGATTATCACTTTCACTTAATGTACTGGTTCGAACCAACGTCGAATTAAAGTGAAGAACACACCTTTTATTAATAAACAAACAAAAATAACCTTCTTTGTCTAAGACTGAAATAGAAACTAAATTCCATCGAAAATATGGTACAATGAATGTGTTGTTCAACTCTAACAAAACCAGTATGAAGCAACAATCTAAAAGTCCATACACTTATGATTTCTGCCCTTTGAGTCCCCATAAAGATGTATCTTTCACCATCACTTGGCATTCAGCAATTAAAGCAACCCTGCATTGATACACTTATATGAGTTGTGGAAGCTGAATCCAACCACCAAGTATATCTAGGAACTAAAACTAGATTAACTTCAGTATAAACTTGAGCAAGAAACATACCTTTCTTTATGCGCCAAGAGCGATACTTAAAGCAATCTTTATTTTCAGGAGAAGCCTTCTTATAGAAGAATCATTTCATTTATTTATGATTTTTATCAGGGCCTTTGAGCTTCTTATGCACCGTTGGTGCCATAACTTTGTTGTATTTTCTTTTCTTTTTAGAGCCTGAGTTAGAAGATGCCAAATTCGCACTCTCAATTTTTTGTTGTTTCGTTCTATCTTCCTCCTATATTAGATGTGAGATGAGCTCATTCAATGTCTACTTGTCCTTATGATAGTTATAGCTCACTTTAAATTTACTGAATTCAGGAGGGAGGGAAATCAAAACTAAATACACCAGAACATATTCTGGCAACTCAATTTTTAAACCCTTCAATTTCCCAGCTAGACTAAACATATCGAGAACATACTCACATATGTTCCCATCACCCTTATACCTCATAGAGACAAATTTCCTTAGGATAGCACTCATCTCCACTTTATCACTTCATATGAAATGTTCCTCGAGGGTGTCGAGAAGTGCTTAGCATCCTTTTCCTTAGACATATTGACCAAAAAAAAGTCTTCAGGATTGTATTCTTTATGATCATCAAACCTATGCGATTAGACTGCACCCACCTCTCAAAAGCTTTCCTATCCTTAAGAGAGCTTTGATCTATAAGAGGTGCAAGACATAGTTCTCTTAATGCATAGTCTAGATCCATACATCCCAAAATAGGTGTCACTTTGTTTTTCCAAGTCTTAAAGTTTGTCCCATTAAGCACAAGAATGCCACTGATTGTAGTTGACAGATTACCAACACTCATAATATCAATTGTACATATAGCAATGGACTCAAATTAGCTCACAATTAAATAACTAAAAGTCTAATAATCAAGTATATAAATAACAACAACCCATTTGCAAGTCAATTATTGTGACATCAAACCTAGTCTTTGGACAGAGATTTAATTCACTAGCAATTAACTTGTTGTATTAATCTCTGCTAGACAATAATTTTCCTTTCGGCCGACGTATTACCTGCATGAGAATAAGCATTCACTAATACCATGATTATTCACAAATAAAAGGTTTGCACAACAAAGGTCACTTTGGTGATGATGTTGCTCCTACCAATTGCAGTAAATAACTAAGAAAGCTTATAAAAACAACTCTAAGTTGTTATTTTCCTAGTGATCATTAAAACAACCTTATAATCATGGACAAAAATTAATTTCATGGTAATCTAAAATAAACCTCAACAATTAAAGTAAAATTTGAATGTTATCCTAATTCAAAATCAAAGTAAAATTTAAATTAATATAAATTGTTAATTGTGCTATCAAACTTTGATTTTGATAATCATGAAAATTAATTTAAGAAAATAAATATAAACGCATATTGAAATCCATGCACATGCATGATCTCTAAAAGATTTCATCCTAACACATAAACAATGTCATGACTTAATGAAGATATATAATCTCTAAAATATTTCATCCTAATTACATCAACAACATCATGAATTATATATATATATATATATCCAAAATAATTGCAAAGCAAAATCTCTTTGATACCACTTGTCGGAAATTGATGGATTTCACAATTGGAATAATAGCTATGAAAAAACAGGATCTTTTCATTGGAAATTATTTGAGAACAAACAATAAATTGCGGAAGCGTACTTACACTTGAATTATTGATGATGATGATTAGGCCTTGCGGTTCTTTTAACTGATCAAATGCAGAGAAGGGAGATGGGAACCCTAATTCTAAATTTCAGATCGTTGTGTACTCAGTCATGGACCACCCCCTATTTATAAGAAATATTTATGGGGCTAATTACAAGTCTGCCCATCATAGACTTAACGATTTTTTCCCTCGAGAATTCTACACATTAAATTATTATTATTATATAAATTCACACATCTAATTTAAATAATTAGGGCCCTATCTAGACTTTAATTAGATCAATACAATTGGCGCCTTTAAAATTAAACATGTTAAGATATAAATATTATAAATGCTATTTGTGTACGTCTACACAACTTATGTATATATATATCCTTAGATCCCTACATGAAGTGTGGTCCACAACCTAACTAACTTAGTTATTAGTCCCTTTAGATGATTAGGCTAGCTATAGGAAATGCTGATTTAATTATCCAAGAACTTGTGCACCAATTCATGCTAATAAAAAATCATAATAAAAAATTAAAAAAAAAAAAGAAGAAAAGGAGAATTATTCAAGGTTTTAGTAAAGAAAAGAAAAGAAAAATAAAACTCAAGGGGCTTGATTGAAAATTTTGTAGGTGACAAATAAAAAGAAGAAAATTTATTGCTTATTTGCAAAGTTGGTGATTTTCTTTTGAAAATAGAAAGTCTGAGGGCTTAGTTATGAAATTTATAGGTGAAATATTAAAAGATAAAAAAAAATGGGCTTATTTATAAAGATTGCAATGAATGAGGAAACAAGAGAACTCAAGGGGTCTATTTGCAAAATTGTGAAAGAAATATTAAAAAAATTGGGTTTATTTGCAAAAATGATGGGGAATGGAAAAATGGAAGAACTCAGAGGGTTCAGTTGCATGATTGTGAAAATTTTTGAAAGAAGAAGAGTTTAGGATTTAAAATGTAAAGCGAAACCTAGAGGGGCTATAGTGCAAAAGAAAATAAAAAAAATAATATAACTAAGGATTTTAGTAAAGATGAGGGGTATTTTGGTAATTTTGCAATATCACCTTAAAGGCTATCCTGAGGTCCAATGCATGGTGACTGCTCTCCTTGAGAAGGCCTCTCCATTGCCTGATGACATTCACAGAAGCGGATGGGCTGCTGAAGACTCTTAAAAACTCTCTTGAAGATTGCTATGATGTCCAATGCATGGTGACTCCTCTCCTTGAGAGGGCCACTCCAGTGTCTCTTAACAGTCAGACGAGATGAAAGAGTTGATGAAGAAATCATGATGACCTTTCTTAAAGCTCGTTGTGATGTCCAATGCATGGCAAATGCTCTCCTTGAGATAGCCTCTCCATTGCCTCTTGAAAGTCACATGAGCTGAAAGAGTTGATGAAGACTTTTCTTGAAGCTCATTGTGATGTCCAATGCATGACGATTACTCTCCTTAAGAGTGCCTCTTTATTGCCTCTTAATAGTTACATGAGCTGAAAGAGTTGATGAAAACCTCTCTTGAAGCTCATTGTGATGTTCAATGTGTGGCAACTACTCTTTTTAAGGGGGTCTTCCCATTGTCTCTTGACAGTCACACGAGCTGAAAGAGTTGATGAAGACATTTGAAGACTACTCTTGAAGCTTATTGTGCTGTTCAATGCATGGCGACTGTTCTACTTGCTTCTTGACAGTCACACAAGTTGAAAGAGTTAATGAAGATATGATGAAGAAAACAAAAACTCCCTATGAGATATAATGCATGGGAGCTCTTAATGAGAGTCTCCCTACTACCTCTTAATTCTCATAGAAGGGTCTCAAGACTCATAGTGATGTTCAAGCCTCATGTCAAAGACAAAGACTCTCGGTGAGGTACAATGTGTCAGAGCTCTCAATGAGAGTCTCAATACTGTCTCTTGATGCTCACAGAAGAGTCTCAACACTCACCAAAGTCAAGGGAGATCAAATTTGTGATTCGTAACCATAGGGATACAACTTGAGATACCCACATAAAATTGTAAAAGCAAATAGTCAAAGTCATCAAGTTAGTGACTCGCTTATGTAAGAGGTCATGGTCTAATGATGCACAAGTCAAAGCTCCAAGACATAAGAGAGTTAAGACTTAAAAATCTCAAATGAATTAACAAATGGACTCTAGAGTCTTAAAGATATCAAGAGTTAGAGACTTAAATAGTTTCACAAGCTAAAAATTTTGAAGACTTCACTAGCATGAAACACTGAAGTCTTCAAACACCAAAATAAAAGAGGATCAAATTGTGACTCACAAATATAGCTAGATCACATCTTGAGCCTCAAATAACGCTCAAGATGCAAACTAAAGAATTCGAAGATGACTGAAGTCAACAAAGTCAAGAGAAACATTCAAGCATGATCTTCAGCTAAAAAGTCAAAATAAACGAAAATATCACGACCCCTATTCACACAATCGAATATGTGCAAATCAAGTGAAGATCGGAGAAAATTAGGAAAACAAGGTTATGAGAACTAAAATTCCTAGTTTATGTATTTTCAATCAAATCCATGTACTCATGTTCATTTAAAGTCAATAAAATTGATTTTATGTTTGCCCATTTCTTATTTACACTTGTTCTTAATTGGAGGTTCCTATGCATTCTCTGGGGTAATTAACATTAGGGGCTTGCCCCTAGTGGAAGTCATGAACACATAATCACTTGAAGTCTAAATAATTAAAATTTTGATTTGTGATCCACTTATTTTTAGCTGGTCGACCTTATCAGAGGCTGAACAAGAACCAATTACCCCATACTTACAACAAATTTGCTACTCTAATTTATACATAAAATTAAATATACAAAGTATCACATACCTCCTCATTGACCATGCGAGTAACAATGTTTAAGAGCTCCACGTTCTTATTAGGAAATTGTTTTTGAAGTAATAATATAACATTAGTTAAAGCTTCCTTCAATCCTTGAATGTCAGCCTTCAAACCTTGTATGTCTTCATTATAATATATGATTTGAGAACATGAAGGACAAGACTTGGTTGATGTAGTAGAAAATGTTCCCATACAATGAATACACACTCTTTTCTCGGGTCCTTTAAATTACACATCATTTTCCCATGAACACTTTTCCGGATCTTATGAATTAATTTCACTTTATCCTTTCTCCATGAGTTCCTAAAAAATAAATCAAAAGCATAAGATCAAAAAATACTAGAACCATTGAATTTAGAAGAAGTATCAAGTAATTAGAAAAAAAAAACCATTAATAAAAAATAGTATGAAGTTAAGTAAATACCACAACAAAAGCTGTCTTTGCATTCACAACACTTCCATCTTTATGGGTACAACTCCATATATACATGTCAACACGTGATGGTGGAATTCAATTAGATTCTTCAGTATACAAAATTACTTTATTTAAGTAGATTTAATAAACTCAAATTCCCAAAATCCATAACATTAATCAAAATTTAATAGAAAAATGTTAGTGTGTATCAGAGTTTGAATAATAGTAGGGAATGATCTTGTTCCTGCACAATGGGGTTCATTAGATTTTGAACGATTTGTTCTATTTGTCTTACTTTGTTCCTATAAAAATTTTGAATATATAGAATATAACATAATATATCATTATGTTTTAATTATCAAAACAATCTGATAAACGTCTAAATGTACGTATTTTATACGTACACTTGCGCATGCTTCTCGTATTTTGTTGATGAATCGATGCCCTTTTTGGTCTAAATTGGTTTATTTCGTGTTTCAGATACAAAAGAAGCCTAGGTGAGCTCAACGACGCAATTTGAGAAGAAATTGACACCGAAATCGCCGTTTTGGGTTCCCTGGCACTGTAGCAATACTGTAGCAGCCTGAAGCACGAAGATTTGAAGAAAATTCTAAGTCTGGGAATCCTCACGGGCAAGCTCACGGCCGTGAGGTCATCCGCGAGCAGTTCACTGTAGCAATTACTGTAGAAGTTTACAGGCTTTGCGGTTTCTTGCAGCCCGTATTACAGGCTCCCTCACGGGCCGTATATGGACCGTGAGGCCACCCGTGAGCTTGCCCGAACTCATCATTTATAGGGGCTCTACTTGGGTTTTGAGAGAATCTTGGAGTTCTTCTTAAGGCCTCTCACCACCACCTTCGAATTGAGGAAGAAGAAGCTCTTGGAGGGCGATCTAGGCAAGGATTTGGCAAGGAGAGCAAGGTTTTGGGAAGATCCTTCATCCTAGGGCTTTCATTTGGAGGTTGAAGACTAGGGAAGCCACCCCTTGGAGTGGCGTCTTTGGAACTTCACCGGCCTTCATCCTTTGAGGGAGTCCTTCTCATGCCGTTGTCATTTGTTTCCATGCATTTATTGTTGTATTTAGTGAACATGAGCACTTAAACCCCAAGGTCACCGGATGTAGGTGAACCTTGGGGGTGAACTTGTGATGTTTTGGATGATCTTGTTCTATACATTGTTTGTGGCTTGTTTGTGATCCATTGTTTGGTGTTTTACATGGTTGGTATGTATGAGAACTCTATGTATCAAAAGACTTAGGAAATGCTAGGTTGCATGACCATTGCCCTAGTGTTAGACTCACCAAACTTGGAAGGGAAATACGTATAAATACGCCGTGACCATCGGGTATTTGTACCCCTCCACTCCTAGGGTTGAATACTCTTTTGTATTGTAACCCTAGTTTGAGAAAACCACTTCACCCTTTGCAATCGTAGGGGAAATCTTAGGCGGTATACGTACCGTATCCATTACCCGTACCGGATTAGGGGTCGACTTCCGTGACCATCGGGTTGACCTAGTCTAGGGTTTTCTCGGTCTAATTAGCCACTTGCATGTTAGTCCAAGCCTTCCTACTCACTTTAGTAGCCCCTAAGGGAATCCTCATCCGTGACCACTCCTAGCCCTATTTCTACCCCGTATTTTGCCCTCGTATGTTTGTTTTGGTTATTTACTTCTTTAACTTCTTTGCATCATATTCACTCTTTTGAATCGTATCGGTCAAACAATATTGCAATAAGGAAGTAAGGGTAGCTTCTCGGGCCCCAGGGAATACGACTCCTGTGTCACGCACAGGGTATTACTTGACGACCCGTGCACTTGCGGGATCACACTTCACCACAATCTAAATGCTATATAATGTGAAATATATAGATATACCTTTTGCTTTCTCAGTTAACCAATAAGTAGCAATTACCAAAAATTATTGTTTGCCTACTCAAGGAGCATTAATCTTTACAGCCATTTCCTCTACTGTCTTATGTTCATAATAATATTTGGACTTCAAAATATTCTTCCATTGCCTTCACCTAATACTCATGTTAGACATTATCCAACTCTTAACCATTTGAGTTGTTTTTCATTTAAAGACCCATCATGCTCATGTGAATGAAATAACTCAAATGTGAATTTGGTCTAAAATTTTAAGAAAGGAAAAAATAAGAAAAAAAAAGTATTAGTTGACTGTTAATATATTGAAGTAAATTAAGAAAATTAACTTGAACATAATAATATTTAATACCTCGATTACGTTTCCATATTTCTTTCTTTGTAGAATCCAGGAACTTATGCCAAGTTGTATAAGTAATAGGTTCAAAGTGAAGCATTCACATCATACTACCAATAAATCAAGTTAATTTAGTAACTTCTTTTCCAATTGGTATACGTTGATCGTTTAACTTGACAATAACTCATTCTTCATTATTCAAATCCCAAATATCAGCAATGCGTGTAGGACCTCAAACATTTTTTGGCTTAGCATTACCTACATAAAAGAATAACACAAACAAGTTTTAAATCATAGTTAAATATAAGTAAATGAAAATAGATTAACTATGCGCTATAATTTATACAAGAAGTTGATGGTTGTTCAGATTGTTGTCGAGGTTCATTTGATGAAAGCTCAGTTTCTAAAGACATAGATTATTGTTTAGATAATGAACCTAATTTGGATTGTTGTTGAGAAGTTGAGATGCAATTTACCTTAGTGATATTCAACTGTTTGCTCTTTCTCATTAATTTGAAATAAAAAAATTACATGATAATTCATTTACTCATAAAAAAACCTCAAATAAATCTTAGTTAAAGAAAAAAAATAATTTACCTTTATATATTCTTAAAATAATACATTCATAACCAATATAATCAAAATATAAGAAAATTCAGACACACAAAATTAAATTTCATACCCACATAATCAAAATATAATAAAATCCAAACACACAAAATTAAACTTCATACCCACATAGTCACATCAACAAAATAAAAGAACAAACTTGGTTCTTCAATAAACATCTATTACATGAAATTAAATCATAACATAAATCTAATAAAGGTCCTCATTATATTCATAAAGAGGTTGCTCTTCTTCATGCGCCCTTTCCATCTCATGTGTGACCTCCACTCCATCGACTTCATTTCGGGCCCATTTTGTAGTGTCATGTGTCATCAACTTGCACTTTTGCACTCCCTTGACCTTTATCAAAGGATGATCCATCACCCATATCATATATGTCCCTAAGTTTTGCATGCTTGACAATAAGCCAATCTTTATTCTTTTTATCTTGAACATAAAAGACCTTCTTATCTTTTGATGCAAAAACAAAAGGATCATCAACCAAATTAGTTCCGCTGTGAGCTAGATGTGAAAAATTCACAAGAGTGAAACCAAATTTATCTTTCTTCAAACCTCTATTTAGATCGATCCAATCACATTTAAATAAAACAACCTTAAATTTGCCATTTTAGTTTAGTTGAATGATGTCAGTTAAAATCCTATAATAGTTAATTTCTCCTTCAACAGGTTGTGCATCCCTTGAACTTGCATAACTCATCATTTTAGTTGTTATAATAACCCCCATTATTTTGAGTTCTCAACCATCTTTCCTGTGGTGTGAAATCTAAAACCATTAACAATATATCCAATGTAACTCCTTGCCATATCCATTGGACCGCGAGCAAGTAATCTAAGTTTGTCTGTGATGTTTGCATTTCCTTGTTTCTCCAATGGTGCAACCTATGAAATATCATATATAATTAATTAAAATAATGCCATAACTTAAAAATACTATAAGAAATGCAAACGTGAACTTAAACTCACATGACTATGAAATGTTTCACTTTGCAACTTTTGTATCTCATAAAGCGAAAGACGTGGGGAGCGATTGCGAGTGATTGTGCCTCTTAATAAATTGCTCATGCTTCCTAAATACAAAATTGATTAATTTTAAAATTGAATATACTAAATAAAAAATTTCTACAAAAATAATTTAGCACACTTTAGAGTTTATATGACAAACTAATCTTACTATAAAATTTGAGCAACTACATCAGAATTGGACAACATATAATGATGTGCTTGCACCAAAGCTTGTTTGTCAAGTGTAATACGTAAGACCTTCGTACGCTTGTTACCACTAAAATCTTTATTTTCCCCCTTCCCAATGGTCTTCAAACATTTGCAAAAATGGATACTTCTTTATCAATGGCAACATTTTGATGTTCTTCATTTCTAGTTGATTGATTGAAGTTAGTTTTAGTCCCCACCAAATATCGTGAAGCAAAAGTTAAACATTCATTAGCTACATAGCCTTCTCAATTGAATCCTCCAGACTAGTTCTATTGAGCACATACATCTTAAGCGTAAGAAGAAACCTATTTAAATATAAATTCAAATATAAATATTTGTATTAAATCTAAAATTGGAATTTAAGTATTTAAAATAAATATTTAGATTGCAACATGTACCTGTCAATAGGATACATCCATCAATTTATAACTGGACCAGCAAGTCTTGCTTCATTTGCCAGATGAATAACCAAATGTACCATTATGGTACAAAAAATATGGAGGAAAAATTTTCTCCATTTCACATAAAGTTGAAGCAACTTGATACTCAAGCAAATCAAAGTCACTTTCATGTAAAACCTTAGAGAAAAAGTTTTTAAAAACATTTAACAAGTCAATTTGAATTGAGCACACCTTTTTAGGTAAAGAACATCGAATTGATATCAGAAGAAATTCTTGCATTAATAAATGGCAATCAAAATTTTTTGGTCCTATGAGCTTCCACTTTTTAAGTTGCACACAACGTGAGATGCTAGAAGAATACTCATATGGAGTTCTCATTTCCTTGAGAATCTTCAAAAAAGTATTTTTTTTTTCTTCCAAACTCATATGATAGGAAGCTTGCAGTAAATATTGAGTATTAGTGCCAGGATGATTTCTGGGATGAAGAACACTCCTTATACCCCTTTCAACAAGATCAAGTCGGGACTTATAAGTGTCCTTTAATTTCCCATCTTGTCCAATCATTGTGCATCATTGTCATGTTAACTAGTGTTAATACGATGCAATGCAATGCAATGGATGCATCATTTTCATGTTAACTAGTGTTCATACAAGTTGATAATACATTCAAGTTGCTGGTTGATAAGAAACTAATGGAGAACACATTTACCGATTATTCCCGATATCTTCAAACAAGTCCGACAAAATCAACCAAAATAGTCGAAAGAAACTTCGAAACAAGGTAAAACCTCAATTAAAGTACTCTTGTGCTCCATTGACCGCAAATATGCAAATTCAGTTATATTAGGATTGCATCCAGATGATATTCTTATAAAGGCAAAGCATCATGTAAGACTAATCTAAACATCATTTTATGGCTTCTCATGCACTATGTATTGAAAATATCTAGTGATTGAACTTAAAATAACAATTTGGAGGCATGGTCATAATGTATAATGTTTGTGCTTAATTATTGTTTTGTCTCATTACAACTCTAAAGTTATTAGAATATATATAAATACAATTAACTTTAATAACTTTAATAATGTTCATATATATAATGAAAAATATAAATGACGAGTTACTTGAATTTTCTTTTTTTCATAGGAAAATATAGAAACAAACAACCTATTTCGACAAGTGATTTGATGAGGGTTAACAAATAAATCCAATTTAAGGCTGAACATGATGAGGACATGACTAGCAAACCAACTATTCAAGTTCCAATTGGTCCAGTCACTCATTCGTGAAGTAAGCAATTCAAAGAGACTTTAAATGATCCGATTAAAGAAGTTTGGGCCAAGCTAATTTGTGGAGGCGCATTGAAGGTGATGAAGATGTGTTACATGGCAGAAAATCTATCTTTCAAATTCTACTTTGTGAAGGAAATCTTCAATGATGCAACATAAAAAGCACAAATCAAAATTAAGGATTACTTACCATTTTAGCTTTACTAGAGAATCAACTTTAGCAAAATAATTGTTATTTTATTTCTTATTTAGTTTGGCTTAATTTGGACATTGTAAGGCTTGCATGCCAAGAAATTAGTATTTTCCCTACTTAGTTTGAATAATTTAGGAATTTTGGTATTAATTTATAGACTTTGTTAGTTGGAGAAATTCATTGACTTCTCTATTTAAGAAGCCTTTTCGACTAAAATAATCAAATTACCTTTTACCAAAGAAATTGAGAGATTCTTTTTTAATTCTCTTTTGGTTCTTTGAGAGCTATTCGAGCCTATCAGAGTTTTTATGTCTCTCAACCATCGACTTATCAAACAGCCTTCCATAATTGTTCGTGGTGTCTTCACATACAGAGGTTCTTGCTTGACTCAAACAAGGGGTCGAGGATCCTTCCCAAGCTAGGACTAGCAAACAATCTGGGTTAGTTTTGTTTTGGGTTCGTTACAAGTTGGTCGGGTTCATATGAGAGCAAGTATGACAGTAATCATTCAGACTAACACTAAATGTAAAAATGTCACGTCTTGCTTGTGTTTGCACATAAACACAAATATATGCTTTAACTATCATGAAGAATATCAAACAGAATTTGATTAGCCTACAATAAAGGTTGCATAAGAAACAAATAGCCCAAGTCTTATCATGAGCAAGGAATGTATTTACTTCGGCGTAATATAGTCTCGGATGACATCCTTCTACTTTCAACCAATATGATTTCAAGGTTGAAATATTGGGAAACCTTCAGCTTACCAGACGAACAAGCTTAGTCTATTGTGAATGAGATAGAAATGACAAAACAAGATGAGAAGCCATTATCGTAACTTATTATTATTTAAATTCAAATGATAATAAGAAACAAAAACATCTGCTACTCTAAGAATAAAATAAAACAATCCCATAAATCCTTAGCTGGGAGAAACCTAAAAAAAAAAGAAAAAAAAACATCCATGCCCAAGTAAATGCATAAAGCAATGCATAAAAAGCATCAATTGCCAAAACCACATCAATACATCACATGAAAAATCCCTATAAATATGCCAAAATCTATAAATCCATGAGAACATTAAAAGACCATCACTAATATGAAATTTCAATTCATAATAGCATTAACCTAAATTACAATTATGGAGCCGATCTAGAAATCCGATCAAGAAGACTAACATCTCCTATCACCACAACAACAAATTAAACAAACAAATACAACTTAATAAATCAATAACTATAACATACAACCAATAGATCTCAATTAAAAAACCATAATTAGTTTTTAATTCACAAAACCTAAATCCCAAATCACAACTAGCAACCATTACCTAAAAGAAAATCAATCAAACAAAAATTAATCAAACAATCATGAATTTCAGATCCACACTAAATACTCAATAATAGATCAAATCCCTAAAAACGAAATGATCAAACCCAATATCCACAATAAAAAACCACAAAAAAAAACTCCAAAAAATAAACAAAAAAACAAAAATCCATGAAAAAAAGATCTAGAGACCAAGAACCATAACCTAAGCATTAGATCATGGAGAATTCGGGGATTAACAAGCTTATGATCGAGAGAAAGATGTACCAAAACACGTGTAAGAGAGCTAGAGGAGGACCGAGAGTTTTGCTGGCTTTGTGCTCTCATTCATCTTCAATCAAATAATCAAATAGAAATTATATTTTACCAATTAATTGATATAAAATAATAGGTAATTTCCATAAAATTATAAATTAAATGATTAATTTATATATTCAATTGATCTTTATTAGCATCTAATTTTCAAATATGTACTTATAATTTATAGAATAAATTATTATGACATTATTTTTTTATATTTGTTTTATTATATTTAATTTTTTAATTTACTTATTATTCTTAATATAAATCTCAAATTCAATTTGATAATATTATTATAATTAAGTCATGCTCTACTAAATATAAATATAAAAATAAAAAAAATTCAAAGTATATATTTATAGTAATATATCGTTATACCAATGGAACAATATCCATCAGTAAATGTATGATCTATTCTAACACTTTTAAAGGTCAGTTGGTATAGATAATCTATAGCTACAGTAAGAGTAGTAGTTATACAAATGGAACAATATCTTTAATTAAATATTAAATTTATTCTGACAAATTGAATGTTCCATTAGTATAGATAGTCTATATCTATAGATTTGACCATCACTATAGATAAAAATCAGTCTATATAACAATATCTAAACCAACATAATGAAATATGTCAATAAATCTCCTATATATATGCTGATAGTTTTAAACTACCATCGGTAAAAATAGTTTACAGCTATGGAATTTGACCATTACTATAGAAAACTGTTAGTACATGGCAATTTTTTTTTGTAGTGTCACCTATAACCAAATGCACATACCCACAATAAATTAAAATCTCTACCTAATGATATGAATTCAATAATGCATGTTAATATTTTCTTGAGACTAATTTGAGTTATTTATGAGGTTTTAAAAAATACCAAAATAAATCCTTAGATCCATTTTATAAATTTTACTACTGTTATAATTAGTTTAATATAAATCTTTAGTTCCTTTTTATCAAATCAGTATTTTTTTTAACTTCTTAATGATAGAATGACACTAGAATCTTTTTCTTATTCTTAATCAAACACACATCTCATCAAAATTGAAAGAATACTTGAATTTGATAAATAGGAAAGAAGGAGGAATGGAGATCATGCAATTTACTTGCCATTCGATATTGAACTCCATCCCTCTAGAATCTACTCTTACTTCTTTGGATTGGAAAGAATTTGGGTTTCTTTTTTATTAAAGTAAGGAGAAGGGTAATTTTTGAAGTTTTAGAAGGTAGAAACCGGAGGCTGTGTGAGGAAAATAAAAAGAACAAGTCAAGCGACTTTCATATAATTTTCCCTTTTTCACATTGAACCATATCATTTACTTTATTTCTATTTTGACCTTTTTTTTTACCGCATTAACCTTCAGCATTTACTTGAAATCTATATTAACCCCCATGACTCCTTAATGACCATTTAAAATACCCTTAATCAATGATAATGATACATGAATATGGAGAATTGAAATTAAATGAGAATTTAGCTTGGATGTTTAATGAAGGGGATGTTACATAACTACTTTAAGGGTGGTCATTGTGAAGACATCCCAAATTATAAACCACATGGCTATGCAAAGTGATGTTTATGCCAATACAGGGGTTTTGTAGGAAAGACATTTATAATTTCGTTGCTGAAAGTCATACATAACTAGTAGCTGAAAATGATGTGTGCAAAACACTTATTATTTTGATAACCAAAGAAAAGGTGATTCTAGTTATTCTTTAAGTACTCCTTATGTGATGAATTATTCTGATTTAGCATAATGTCACACATTGATTACATTTACTATTAAAGATGTTATGATATTTGACTTGATATACAAGAGGAATGTGTATCATTTTCCTATTAGGGATGATTGTGAGTGTCAATCATCAACACTGTAGCATCATACTTTGATGTGGAATCTAGCTAATTAGATGATAAAGTCATGCAAATGGTTCTTAAGCACATTATTACATTACCTATGATGAGAATGCTATTGTTGATGTGAGTGGTGGCTATAAGACTTTGTGTAGCCACATAATTTTCAATGATGAAGTAAGACATTGCTTATATACCTGCCATTTTGGAGAGAAAAGTTGTATATGAAATTAAAATTATGCATTTCTTAATGATTTCAAGTGATGCTTAACCATATTTATCTAGAGGAGTTTGGAAAAGATGAGTAGAATGGTTGAACGTGTATGATTTTAAGGACCATTCTTATGCTATTAGAATGTACATGTATTAGCTTGCATGGCCTAAGGCATATTCAAAAGGTAGCTTTTTTAGTGGCCTTAGAACAACATCATGATATGAGAAAATACACACATTTATCAAGCATTTCACATGAAAATTTTTTAATTGTATGAAGTTATTTAACAATAAGAATATACACTTGTTACGATTCGTTACTATGAGAGTAAAGTTGACAAATGGCCGCAAACCCATAAGGAGTAAAGCCCATAAGTTTGCAAGGCCAGAACTTGATTCAGAGAAGATAAAAATAAACCAATGAAGTTAAAACAGTATTTAACAACTTAATATTATACAATAATATAAAAGAATGAGTAATTTTCAGAAAAATTTCAAGAAAGTGACAACCCTAGTGGATCCATCTTAGCACTGACTGAACATCACTAGACTTACTCCTTGCTTGGATGAGGGTTTTTGGAGGTAAGGTAAAGGGAGGGTTGGGGAGGAACCATGCTTGGGGGGAGGGTTGGGGAGGGTTAGGGAGGTTTGGGGAGGTTTTAAAACCCCCACTTTTTCCAACATTCTCAACCCTCCAAATTGGAGGGTTGGGGAGGTTTTGGAGTGAGTATTTTTTATATATGACCAAAATACCCTTATAGAATTCATAAAATTCCAACATATTTAAAGTTTCTATTTCCAATAATAATAATAATAATGATAATAATAATAATAATAATAATAATAATAATAATAATAATAATTAATAATAATAATAATAATAATAACAAAAAATTAATGATAAAAAAACAATAATAATAATAATAATAATATAAATAATAAATAATACTAATAATTAATAAAAATAATAACCATAATTAGTTTAACTATAATTAAAAATAATAATAAATAATAATAATAATAAATAAATAATGATAAAAAATAGAGAATTATATAAATTGAAAAATATTACTTAATCTATTAACGATATTGTTTAATTAATTTTATTAATAAAATTAAATATAATAACATTGTCTTTTTTATTAATCATAAATGTAATTTAGTAATATACCATGTAACCTTACCTCCACTAACCTCCTAACCAAACACCACAAGGTTTCAAAACTTCCAATTACCTTACCTTCCATCCAAGCAAAGCATGGTTCATAACCTTTCTTTACCTTCCTTTACCTTACTTTACCTTATTTTATGAAACCTCCCCTTACCTCCATCCAAGCAGAGCCTTAAGCACAATAACCTTAGAGTCCAGTACCTGGAAAGATAGAAGGAGAAAGGTTGAGTGATACGACCTTTTGTGTGTGTACCGCAAGTGCACGGCCTTTCGAAGTAATAAAATTACCCTGGTGAGTGGGTAGTCGAATACACAGGGAATAGGGATTTAGAACACAATAATTCACTATTTAGTTATGCGGTGTACGAAAAGAAATAATCGGAGTGATGAGTGAATTTATGGAAGCAATTAGAATAAAAGATAAGAAAGTAAATAGAGATATGGAAGACAAGAGAAAAGCAAGTAGGAGTTAAAAGAGAAGACTAGCAATGGATGAAATAGGGTATCCGGACAAACTACCTCTAGGACTTATGCTTCTAGTGCAAGACTATGCTATTATACTATCCTATTAATGTTAATTGAGTCGAGGATATCCTTAAACTCACGGTCCCAAAACTTAAGGTCAACCGTAACTAACCCCAACATTATGTCCCGGTATTAGGATTCACTACGACCCTTAACTCTCGTTGACCTGTCAACTAAGCCCTAGGGGAGTCTATCTTCCTAACCCTAACACTACATGGGAGTGTTTTAAGCTCTAAGGATTCCTAGTGATAAAACCTGTTCCTCTATGTAGTTCTAACCATTTGGTCCAGGTGGAAGAACCCTAGTCTAGATTGAGCCCTAAAACTCTATCTCGACCGCTAATTAATCCAAGGAAACGGAGGTAGGGAGAAATCACACCGAAAGGGAAAGGGGTACATTGCTACCTCACAACTCTCCCTCTCAACCCTCTTCAATCTTAAGTAGTCTAATCCTATAGGAGTTGTCACACCTCCAAAGGATAACCTAGATTGTTCTCAACCCTAGTGTCACGGCTAAGGAAGAACAATAGAAAAAGATAATTAAAGCTGAAACTCGAATTTATTCATCAATAATGGAAAAGCATAATAACAATGTCATAGAAACATAATGATCCTAGGGTTTTACAAGTCCGAATACCCACGAGGGGTTTAGCTCCTCATGGAGCTTTACATGTTCATCAAAGTGTAAAATAAATTGCAAAATAAGAACATCAATGAAAACCCCCTCGCGTATGATGTGGCCGTGGTCTTGTGCTGTCGTCGGACGTCGATGACGATGCCGATGGCGCGCTCCAATCCTCCACAAAGTCCTCTCCGAAACCCTAGCCGCACTCCCCAGAAGTTCGAGAGAAAGATAGGTCAAAAGATCCTCAAAAAGTCTCCAAATCCGGCTTTAAATAGACTGAGTGTGGCTTTAAATTTGAAGTTATCGGGGCTTCACACGGCCGTGTGGAATTTCCACACGCCCGTGTGAAGTCCCTAGCTTGCTGGAAAATAATTCACACGGCCATGTGTTAATTCCACACGCTCGTGTAAATTCTCTGGAAACCTGATCTTCGGCAGAAATGCACAGTAACTTGCTACAGTGAATTAGTACAGTAACAAGCTACAGTGCTGCTGCAGTAACTCGCTGAAACGCTCCCGAATACGTTGTTCTTCATCGAGGCCATTGAATTGGGCACACAATCAATGGTAGATCGTGCCGATTGCTTCAAGTCTCCTTCTTGGTGAAGTTCTCCTAGGCTACACGAGTTAGACTTGTTGTGAATGTGACTGCCTTTGTGCCCCTCCAAAGGAGGTTGGCACACACTCACAAGTCCAAGTTTGTGCCTTGTTCCTTGCTTGGTCCGAAAACCTCCCAACAACGGTGAACACGACCTAACTTCGTTCTTCTTTTCCAACTTGGCTCCACAAACCTACAATGCACAAGAATACACAATTGCACGCTATTTAGTGATAAAATCTGATAAAAGGTATGCTTATTGTAAGATAATAACGCTTCGCGTTACTATAACACAAGCACTTATCATTGAGTAACTCAGTTACTCAGTGAGTGGGGTGAAAATAGGTGGAAAACTTTTAAACACTTTCAAATAAAAAAGAAGCTTATTCAAACTTTTCCAAAACATCAGTAAAAGCCACAAGTAAAGTTAGGCAACAAACCATGTGAATACGTAAACAAAAGTTTTCAATGCACAACTTTGCAAACACTTTTCAATATCGCCATTAACCAAATACGAAATCCAGAAATACAAATCTTGGAAACAAAGAAACTTCTAGACATGATTTCAAACAAAATGTCCCCAAATTTACTATAGATAACAAATGGCCATTTATTATTACCGAATGGACATGGTATCAGATGATCGTTTATTATTACCGAACGGACACGGTACCAAATACCCGTTTACCACCAAACAGATACGTACAAAACCACAGTCTCGATTTTTCAAAAAACTTTATCAACAAGGTCAGTATTTAACCCCTACTGACAGGGTTGAGTGCAGTTTATTTGGAGACTAAAACATTCAAACAAACTTGTAGTCGAAATACCGAATGTTCACAAATTTTTCTCACATATTCCAGTAAACAAAAATTCATAATTTCAAAATCCCACTTTAGGGGAAAGTAGATAAACAGAAATTAATTATAGAATTTAGTAAATAAATTACCAAATCAATAATACATACCGAATCACTCTCGAAAATCAAGAGTAAAACCATTGTATAACCGAATAAAGAAATAAGAGAGATTAAATATGAGCAAAATATGGAAATAACAGAACAAGTAAATGCACACTCCAACACATAATTACATGATTAGTAAAATCCAACAATTCCAACAATTCCAAATACAAATAACCTCAAGATTCCCATTATCAAGATGGATTACATGCAATCATGCTTGCCAACCTAAATACACATAGAAACCAAGGTATAACGCAAGATAAACACTTAGTTTATTATATTACATGTCACACTTCTCTGCATGAAAACGCCTCTAAACATGCCTCATTCCATAACACATAACTCCAAAAACATACTATCAAATGCAAAGATATTTTGAAGAAACAAGCTTAGGACAATCTTGAACATTTTCCTTGTTTAATTCTTTCCCAAATTCAGCCTCCAAGAATGAGAAAAATCTTTCTAAATCTGAAAATTCTGCATAGAAACATTATCCTACACAAGCCCTATTTAATAGATAATAACTCATACATAATCTACAAATCTAATAAACTTAAACTTTTGCAGGTTAAATGTTAAGATGATAAGGAATATTTTTTTATACTGGGCACTTTGTCTAATTTCACTTAGTGAGTCCGGAATTTGCCTCTAAATCTGTAGGTCTACATAGTAATACCTCCATGACATGTCAACTTAAATGGATCGTATCTCGCAGAATATATGCCCAATAAATATGAAATTTGGTAGGTAGATAGATTAAACAATTCGCTACAACTTTTCAATTTTAATTTTCCACAAATTCTGTCTCTATGACCTCCAAATATTGGCCACAATTGAATGGTATGATTTTAAACATTCATCCAAAACTTATACAAAAATAAAAATTCCTCTAACCACACATCTTCACTTCATCAATGACATCATTTTCACCACCCATCTCATAATCATAGGGTCATTGCTTACGATTAATTCTCAAAGCATTATGCCAAACACTTGGCATGTATTATTCAAATATTCACATATGAGTTCCAACATAACCAATAATGACCAATTTACATACACAAATCCTCTCCAATATCAAAGATGCAATAACACCAAATTAAACTTACCAACTTTTCAATTTCACAAACCTAGGACTATTTTCCATTCCAAATGTAGATATAGGGAAACTAAAGTCTTCTTTCACCAATCTACCAATCTATATTAACAATTCAAACACACCTCATAAAAACATATATACCCATGCCATTAGTATTTATATAAAACTCTCACACATAGCATCATCTCCAACAATCCATAAACTCATAACATCATAGTCTAACAATCAATTGGTCATTCCTCACATATTGTCCTTAAAAGCATTATATCATTCATCAAGCATTGTTCCTCAACCGAAATCAACCATTCACCATATCTAGTACACAAGGTTAATATACTTCTCATGAATAAATCATGGTAAACCTCCCTCCCAAGTTGACTATGTAGAACACAAATGAGTTTTGGCAAATAGGAAAATGATGAGTCAAAAATATATACAAAGCTTTGAACTTCAAATAAAATCATCAAATAATTCATGGAAATCTCTCATTTAAACATATTATGATACCCCATCCAAACACAACCAAAGTTTCAACATTATCATATCAAATCGACATTGAATCAAGCAAATACAATATACAAGAGTCAAAAATAGATCAAGAAAATTCAGTTAGCCCACTCATTAGAAATCTCTTCCTTCCCCTTACTTCAAAAGATCTAGTAAGAAACCAAAAGAGGAAAAAGATATAGACCAGATCTAGGGTTAAGATCAACAATTGCATTGAAAAAAATAATAAGGAAAACCTAAGATTTACTTACCTATAACCATCAAAAGCCAAGGGTGGAGAAAGATCATAGGGCTAGGGTTTGAAACTTATGGATGTGAGATGGAGTTGGAGGATACAAAGGGTTGATGCTTTTAAAAAAAATTCGTGTGATGCTACAGTGATGGGCTAAAAACTGGGTTAAAACATTATACATCATCAAACTTAAAACCAAATTATTGTTATTCACTCAAGTCATATGAGAAGATGGTAATGAATATATACAATGCTATTTTCTTTAAGATATTTTAGGCCAAAATGATAAAAAAATCTACATGTCTACTTGTTAGTAGTTGTACAAAGAGATGGAGAATGCGAGAACTATTATGTTCACAAATTCATGAAGCCTTCAAGTTTCTTAAAAGTGATTTTTAATATGGTTAAGAATACTATGGCATGCTCTTGTAACATGTTAGAAACCTCTAGCTTTTCATATTGACAATTGCTTTCTATATGTTAGTTATAACACCAATCTCAACTTTGCTTGATCATATCATATAGAAGGGATGGATAATAGATACCAAATTTGGATCTACATAGTTATATGTTGCCTTTTGATTATCCAATGAGTTTGTTGAGATTTTCTATTTTGGATCACTCTCATGAAAGTGTACAAAGATGTGCTAAGTAACTTCAAAGGCATCATGATTATATGAAGAAAGCTAGCTAGAAAATGAGATAATACTATAGATCAAAGATTTTGAATAATTGTGTTCATTCACATAGGTAAATCAAGTAGATGCTACTTTCTCTAAAATATGAGACCCATTTGATCCATGATCAATGTAAATGGTAGACAATACCCCAAAGTCTAACTTCTACTAGCTATTTGATGCAAAGTATTGACACTAGGAAATGCATTGATCGTTCAAGTAATAAATAGATGAGTAGAGCATCATTCTAACAAGAACTATTATGTCTCAAATTAATGTCACTACTTCAATATTAATAGACTAAGAAATTCAAATAATTGGAATGTGAAAAGGAAAAAAATGTAATAGATGTTGAGAATGATTAGAAACTGTGATGTATGCTGGTAACCAGTCTATTAAGGCATTAATAAAGGCATGGCTATGGATAATTATGAGGCATGAACCAAGCTGCACAGCATGGAGTATGAGCATGGTCCTGTAGTGATTGTGTCAAGTAGTATGGTCTCGATGTTTTGATGGTTGGGTGTAGTCAACTTAAGGCATGTAATAGGTGTATGTGCATGTAACTCTCTAGCATATATATATATATATATATGTGTGTGTGTGTGTGTATCTCTGTATAGTAATATGTAATGTTTTAAAACAAGTAGTAAAGGAAAAACAAAAGTAACAACTCTATCTCCTCTTTATCTACATTGAACATTCATGCACTGAATAAAAAAAGCCCTCAAACTATCCCTAACCTCACCAACAGTGGTATTCGAGTAACTTAAGCTCTCATTCTCCTCATGGCAACCAACAACAATGTAATGCTCCCAACCCTCTTTTCCCATCTTCAAGGGTGAGAGTTATGACTTTTGGAGTACAAAGTTGAGAACACTCTTCAAGTCTCAAGATCTTTGGGACTATGTTGAGAATGGCTTTAAAGATCTTGATGAAGTGAACCAGCTAAAGGAAAACTAGAAGAAGGATTCAAAAGCTCTATTTTTCATCTAAGGTGTAGTGGATGAGAAGGTGTTCTCTTGTATAGCAGCAGCTTCAACGTCCAATCAAGCTTGGAGTATACTCAAGACCAAATTCCAAGGCTCCTCCAAAATTATCTTAGTGAAGCTTCAGACATTGTGACACGAGTTTGAGATCATTCAAATGAAGGGCAATGAAACCATACAAGACTACATCTCAAGAGTGACCAAAGTGGTAAACTAAATAAGAACCTTTGGAGACCTAATCACTGACCAAACAGTAAATGTAAAGATGCTGGGCTACCTAACTCCTAGTTTGATTACATTATTGCAGCTATAGAGGAGTCTAAAGACATGACCACTCTCTCGGTTGATGAGGCTAGTGGGTTATTACAAGCCCATGAAGCTAGGCTTAATTGATCTTGAGAGATGTCTAAGGAAAGAGCTCCACATGTCAAGGGCAAGGAAATGAGTGTAAGAGATATATAGTCCTCCCAAGAAGGAGTTGGTGTAAGGGAGTTGATAAGTGCTTGAACGTGCATATTTTATATATTATTTGCCCTACATCTAGTATGAAATCCTATATGTTTAGTGCTAAATTAGTACAAAATTTCATTCTTTCATTCACCATGGGATCTAAATGAGTTTGATGGCCAAAGAATCGAATATTGATGTGATTCGAGGTAGGTTGAACCAAAATACAACTTTTAGAACATCACCACGGCCTCATCATGGCCGTGGTCCGATTGTGCTAGTGTGCAAGTCCAAAGGAAGATGTCACAAGAGCCACAATGGCCCTCACAATGGGCGTTGTGCATAAAACACCCTTGGTATATGCACGCAATGGCCAGAACCAAACAGTTGCAAGACACAACTTATGGCCCAAGAAATCAACTTTGATCACAATAACCTTCACAACGATCATCTCGTGGCAGACTTAGGCTATAAATAACCCTAGGTTTTACAATTAAGGGGGGATTTGTTTGTCGAATTTTGTTAGAGGTCGCTGGATTTCTGGAGAGTAGTGCTACTAAAGATGAGGATCAATATGATTTCAGTGGATTTCGGTGAATTTCTCAAGAGGGAGTCAACGGGTATTGATAGTGGAGGGCGCACGAAGAGATTCGGCGCCGTCTTGATGACCTTGGGATCTTCTCAATCTCAAACATCGGAGAACTATTGGAGGGAGTTAGTTTTAGGATTCGTTATATCTTTCTTGTGGATTCTTTATTGTTTAATCTTTATTATTTATCCATAAGAGGACCCCAATTTGAGGGGAATTGTATGTTGATATACCTAGTCTTTTTTTTTTAAACATTAACTTTCATTGGTGACACACCCCTTGCGTGTGTGTACCGCAAGTGCACGGGCTCTCGAAGTAATAATAGTACCCCGGTGAGAGGATAGTCGAATCCACAGGGAATAGAGATAATAGATACAAGAGATTGCTATTTCGCTAGTGCAGTGCACGGAAAATAAGAATAGAATCAATGTGTGATTGCAAAAATGATTTAGAAAAACAAGAAGTAAAAGAGAAATATGGAAGACAGAAGAGTGCAAGCAAGAGTAATACGAGAGAGACAATCAGTGAGTGAAATAGGGTACCCGGACAAACTACCCCTAGGATCTATGCTTCTAGTGCAAGACAATGCTATTATACTCTCCTATTGATGATTAATGAGTCGAGGATATCCTTAAACACACGGTCCCAAACCTAAGGTCAACCGTAACTAACCCCAAACTATGCCCCGGCATTAGGTTTCACTATGACACTTGACTCTTGTTGACCTGTCAACTGAGCCCTAGGGGAGTTCATCTTCCTAAGCCTCACATTATGTGGGATTGCTTTAAGTTCTAGGGATTCCTAGTGATAAACTCTATTCCTATGTATAGCTTTAACCCTTTGGTCTAGGTGAAAGAACCCTAGTCTAAATTAAGCCCCAGCAATAGGATTCACTACAACCCTTCACTCTGTTGCTCGCGCAACTAAGCCCCAGGGGAGTTCGTCTCCTACCACTTCGCTCTATCTCGACCGCTAAGAACTCTTAGAACACGGAGGTAGGAAGAATCACACCGAATGGGAAAGGGGTCGTTTCGCTACCTCACGACTCACCCTCTCAACCCTCTTCAATCATAAGTAGTCTAACCCTATAGGAGTTGTCACACCTCCAAAGGATAACCTAGATAATTCTCAACCCTAGTGTCACGGCTAAGGGAAAATGGATACAAGATGTAATTAAGATTGAAACTCAATTTTATTCATCAATAAAGAAAAGCATAATAACATGTCAAATAAACATAATCATCCTAGGGTTTACAAGTCCAAATACCCACAAGGGGTTTAGCTCCTCATGGAGCTATACAAATCCATCAAAATATGAAAATAAGAACAAATCAAAAACATAGATGAAAACCCCCTTGTGTATAGTGTGGTCATGGTCTTGTGTGGCCGCCGAACGTCGATGTCGATGCCGATGGCGCGCTTTGATCCTCCACAAAGTCCTCTCCAAACCCTAGCCGCAATCCTCCAGAAACTAGGGAAAAAGATCCAGAAAAAGTCTCAAAAGCGGCCTTTTATACTGTTGAGTCGTGGCTTTAAAATCACTGAAATCGGGATTTCACACGGCTGTGTGGAATTTCCACACGCTCGTGTGAAGTCTCTGTTTTGCTGAATTTCGGCAGATAGTGAATAGTAACTTGTTACAGTATTTTGCTATAGTACTTGCTACAGTGCTACTATAGTACTTTTGCCGAAACGCTCCAGAATTCATCGTTCTTCATCAAGGCCGTTGAATTGGGCACACAATCAATGATAGATAATGCCGATTGCTTCAATCATCCTCATTTTTGAAGTTTCCCTGTGCAACACGAGTTAGACTTATTGCAAATGTGACTGCCTTTGTGCCTCTCCAAAAGAGGTTGGCACACACCCACAAGTCTAGACTCGAACCTTATTCCTTGCTTGGTCAGAAAACTTCCCAACAACGGCGTACACGATCTAACTTTGCTTTTTTCCTCCAAACTAGCTTCACAACCCTACAATGCACAAAAGTACACAAAAATGCACACAATTTAATGATAAAATCTGATGAAAGTAATGCTCATTGTAAGATAATAACACTTCGCATTATTATAACATGAGCACTTATCAATTGGCAATATATTTTTAATCTAGTTGGTTGTGATTCAATGTATGTTTTCTTATTGATTAATGTGTTGATGTTGTGATGAAGAGATTCTCACTCATTAGAATACCCATGCCTTGTTAGATCTATGCATGCATTAAGAGATTAGGTATTGCTAGATTTCTGGATTAGGGTTTGATTATCCTTTTAGAGGAGTTCTTGATCTTAAGGCAAACATAGGAGGCTACGGTAGAAGAGAATCTATTTTAAGTTTCTACTGCTTTAGACTTGGTTGCCAAGAGATTAGGACCAATAGGCCTCTAAATTCCCCCGTCCATCACTAGATAATATTGTCATATTCTATTCCGTATCACAAGTGATTTCTAAGGGACTCCCCATACGAGCACCCACTCCTTTCAATTGCACTTCATAATCCTCAATTGTATTATAGTAATTAGTTTGTAGAAGTAGATCTAAGAAACACCATAGACGGTAGGCTATTAATTAAGTGAAAAGGAATTAATAGGATCCTTTTGTCATTCCTTGAGAAATACAACTCTCATGCTCACCCATGAGGTATTACTTGAAGACCCAAAAACTTGCAGTGTTACATGCGCTAAACCATTCATGTGGTTGGCCTGCATCAGGAGTTTAGCAAGGATCTAGTTAGAGACCTTAGTAGAGACTTATACAAAGGTCAATCATAAAGAAGAGAGAGAGGAAGAAGTATAGAACAAAGGGGAGTCCACA
Source organism: Dioscorea alata (assembly GCA_020875875.1). Classification (NCBI taxonomy): domain Eukaryota; kingdom Viridiplantae; phylum Streptophyta; class Magnoliopsida; order Dioscoreales; family Dioscoreaceae; genus Dioscorea; species Dioscorea alata. Next base: position 21,193,291 of record CM037020.1, on the reverse strand, counting down.
TTGAGTACAGACAACTTAAGAGCAATATATAGTGCCAAGACTGCAAGCGTTTTGGCAATGTGAAAGCTCAATGTTAGCTCAATGTGAGGTAAGTGTAGTACAAGGAAGTATTTGTCTCATCAACAATGGTTATTCGAACCACATGACAATAAAAAAGAATCTATTTCATGAGCTAGATGAAATGAGGAAGCAAATTGTGAGTCTAGGAGATGATAAAGAAATGCAAATGGTCAAGAGAGGCACAATTACAATCAAGTCCAGCTTGAGTAAGGTAAAGTTGCTGAAAGATGTTCAGTATGTCTCTCACTTAGCTCATAACTTGCTGAGTGTTGGTTAACTAATGTCTTCTAATAACTGTCGAAATACATCGCATTTACACTACATAATTAACTTACTTTCATGTAAACTTTATAACGCTGATGCCCATTTATACTGTTTTTTGCTATTTTTGTTTTATGACATCGAAAAGACCATTTGAAGCCCGAGGAAGAATTTGAGATGTTTTAGGGAGCATTTCTGTCTTGGTTGATGGCCAAACATACCATACAAGAGCCCCCAACACCAAGCAAGGAGAAGAAAAATGCTCGCATCCCCTTGCCAGGCCGAAATTGCCACCCAGAGGGCCATGCGGCCCTTATGCAGGCTGTATGGTGCCCACCAGTGCATGGCGAATAGCCGTGCAGTGCTCCCTGCGGATGTATAGATCCTGCTTGTGGCTCAAAAAGACCTAACACGACTTTTTGAGTGGGATTTTGATGTCGATGCTGCCTTCATATGGGCGCACACCTAGGTGACTATATAAGCCGATTTTAAGGATTTTGAAAAAAGGCTTGGTCATCACGCATCTCCAAGTGCTTCTAGTGTATAATACCTTTGCAGAAGATCGATTCAAAGTAGAATCGAGGAGAGAAGAAAGTGGAACTCGAGGGAAACATCAAGAACTCGACAGTCCGAATCTGGCAAGGTCTCATCGCCACCTTTAGTCGATGGAATATGGAGTTTGCAATGAACCTTTATATTGTTGATTTGTATCTCTTGCTTTCTAATCTTTTGATGTCAAATTAAACTCCCAAGGCCACCGGGATCCTGTGAACCTTGGGAGGATACTTGTATGGATGATACTTTAATTTTTAATTAATTATTGGCATACTTTACTTTGGTTTCAATCTATTGTTTTCATGTTCAACCTATAATGGATAAATTCCGTAGGTTTTGATTATTTAATAATGCTTGTAGAGAGGGATGCTTGTATGTATTATGCCACACATAGATTGAAGGATGATTCAATGTATCGGCACACCAGAGGCTCTAGGTGTCGGTAGTCCCCGCGGGCATTAGGGTTTAGCTCTAGCCTAGAAAGCATTAGGGCTATCCTATCCAAGACTCCTTGCACTCCATGACATCATAGGGGATCTTCTTGATGGAGGAACCCGTATAGGATTAGGGCTACACTACGGAGGTTCCAGGGTAGTCGAATTTAGAGTCTAGCAGGCCAAAGCCTAAGCCAATATTATATTTTAATTCCCAAATTCATCCATGCTTGTTCTTCTCCCAAGGGGATCCTTGCCCGAGGTCTTCCCTCTCATTGGTATTTATTATCTTTATTTGTTTGTGTGGTGCCCTATATCTTGTTTCATTATTTTCTTGTTTTGTAATTGAACAATCATAATTATTTGGTAAATTAGATAATGTAGTCAAAGAAGAATTAATAGTAGCTTTTGGGACTCAGGAGATATGATCCTCTCACGATTGCAAGGGGGGATTATTACTTGACAACCCATGCACTTGTGGTCAAGGAGCGGTGTGCTCATTTCTAATGACACGCCCGCGACCATCATCTTTTGGTTATACTATTTCATTTGTGAATGAAGAATGCTTGATTAGAGATAAGGAAACGGGAGTGCAAGTAGCCAAGGCCTCAATGGCAAAGCATAGGATGTTTCTAGAAATTAATAATGTTGGGAGTGTGAACTTGATTACAAGTGTAAATAAAATCTAAACCTTATGGCATTTAAGGTACTGGCATCTAAATCTCAAGGGATTGCAAATTTTAAGTAATAAGGGCTTAGTGAAAGGCCTACCTCACCTTGAACAAATAGAAGTTTATGAAGGCTATATCTATAGGAAGAAAATAAGACAATCATTCCTTGATGGAGGAGCATGGTGAGCCTCTATACATATAGAGTTAGTAATTGAAAACCCCTATGGACTAATGCAAATGAAGTCACTTAGAGGATGCCTCAACTTTCTTCTCTTCACTTATGATTACACCTAGTATAGCTAAGTATATTTTCTAAGATATAAGTCTTAAGTATTTGAGAATTTTTAGAAGTTCATGCTTTTCTTGGAGAAGCAAAGCGATTACCCTCTCATGTTCTTAGGTACTGATAGAGGTTGTGAGTTTTTGGCTGGCTAATTCATGAAATCTTGTGAAAAAGAAGGGATATACTCCACACACACTTGAGTAAAATGGAGTTTCCGAGAGAAAAAATTGAACCGTGGTGGAGATAACAAGGAGCATACTAAAAGAGAAGAAGATCCCTAACCATTTCTAGGTTGAAGCTGTTGCAACAGTCGTCTATTTTCTCAATTTATCTCCAACCAAGGCCATAATGAATCAAACACCATATGAAGCTCTCAAAGGTATAAAACCTTTTGTTAATCAGTTTTGTGTTTTCAGCTATTGATGTGGTCTGACCAAGTGATTGTGCCAACAAGTGCACTGGCTGCACAAGCAATAAAGTGATAAGTGAGGTTGTCGTATTCCTTAGGAAATAAGAGTACTAGTACTAATCCTTCCTCCATTATCTACTCTAGCAATCGATGTGAAATAAGATTAAACTAGATATTGCTAAACCTAAAAACGAAGAAAATAAAGGCAAAGAGTAAAATTAAAGGAGAAACCAACCGATGAGAGGAGATATTCAAATCAAGTTCTACATATGACTACAGTTGCAATTAGAGATCAATATTGGATTAGAGGTCAGAATGGTAGAAACGTGGAGACTGCAAGAGTATGCCGATGACTTTCTTAAACTTACTAATGACTAATTCCCTATAGAAAACTCTAGCGTTGAGCATCCATATGATTGCATTGCACTAAATGAATATATGTGGATTAGGACCAAATTCTCACTCTAGCCCTAATGGGTAGAATAACAACATCTATCTCTAAGAAATCATCGATTCTATCACTTATAGTCTCTCTCTCCAAAAGAATATGTTTTTTTTTCTTGACATACAAAGAAAATATCTTGTTGCGAATGAACAAGATATTGAGGAATTGTCTATATGTAAGATTATAATTATTGATATGGGTCTTTTCCACATAAAAAAGGGAACCTTTTATTACAATAGAACTAGAAGTGATGTAAATCATTCAAGAATCGAAGTCAATTTGGTTTATAAAAAGAAGATATGAATGAACTTCTATGAAATTTATGCCCTATATGTTGAAGTCTCTTGACCCAATCAACATATAACAAGAATAAGATTCTAACTCTTGCTCTAATGAATCCAACACTGATGAATCACAAGTAGACAACATAATCTAATATAAAATGTATCCAATTAAAAGTTCATCAAGGTTTCATCAAAGTTCAAATACCGAATGATGCTTAAGCTATTATAATGTTGATGTTCAAAATACAAATCATGGAAAACAACTCAAGACAATAAACCATGATAAAAACTTCCTCAGTGATATGGTGTGGGTGTGGAATGCCTCTTCTTCTCCTCCCCTAGTTCTTGTTATGGAAATGCTAAAGAAGTCAAAATAATCAGTGATTTTCTTCTCGACGCTCTGCCATTAATTGAATCTCCCTCAAATGATTAGGGAAAAAATGCTACTTTCAACACAAGGTGATTTAGGAGAATAAGTGGATTGAACTCGCCAAAAGTCTTTACCAGAAGGTCTACAAATCTTATCCCCTTTCTGTCTTTTACCTTGAACCCTAAAGTAACACCCCATGAGGTACCTACACCTGTGGGGGAAACCGTGCATCGCTCTGTTTTTTTTTTTTTTTTTTTTTTTATCAAAAATCATGGAAGGAACAATCTGTAACTCATGGCCATGATCCAACCCATGCCCATAGCATAGCCTATAGCCATGTGTCTCATTTGTAGCCATGGTGGTCAGTTGTGGGTATGGCATGGATTGTTCAACGATTATTTTCCGCACTGTTATAATAATTATGCTACATTAACTTGCTATAGTACACGGTGTGGTTGGGTTGTGGATCAAGCCATGGTCGAAAAATCTTAAATTTGGCAAAAAAATTACTTCATGATTTCCTAAATGGTCCACAATAATATCCATGATCATGGATAAGGCATGGATCTTACAAGATAGTGTATTTGCAGCTCAAAATTACTCCAAAACACCCTATTTCCATTTCTCTTGCTCCATGAGGGTTTAAATGATCCTTAAGTAATTAAAGAAGTAGTTAAACATCAAAATCAGCTAGAATCAAAGTAAAAATATATATTGAGTGCTAGAAATATGATATGGACAATATGCATAATTAAACACTCATCAGTCGTATGGCGTATGCAATGTTTAACTCTTAATAACACAAGAAGCTTGATGAAAAGTCAAAGAAATGCATCTTTATTAGGTATTACTCAGAACCAAAGGCTAACAAGCTAGACAATCCTACTACTGGTAAACTGCTAGCACGAAAAAAGCACTTTGGAATCGGCACAAGGGTGGTGGTGAAGAACAAAGGGTCTTTCTTTGAGGTGCTTAAAGAATTGACAACAAGTGATGTATGTGCTCCTGGAGAAACAATGTAACTTGATCCTCTTCAAACAACTAGTGGTGCAAGTAGTTCTTCAAACTCATCTAAAAGCTCACATTCAAGCAATGAAACACATAAGGAAACATCTATAAGATATAGATCACCGAGAAATGAGTATGAGACTTGCTGTCATGTCCAGACCCTAGCCACAAACATGGCAATCACCACGATAACTAAGGGAGGGCTATATTTCACCCCACACCTGAGTCACTGCAAGGGTTAATAATCATTATTCACAATCTTAGTAAGATAAATCATAAACTCAACAATAAAGATAGATCAAAGTTCTCACACACAGGAGACTTATAAGATAAAGAACATCATCAAAGTACTAAGGTATGACTACCATCCTCTGAAAATACAAGGAGTATGAAATCAACGAAAAAAAAAGAGAATAAGGTCTAGAGGATCCATATACACTACATGCCAAAACATAAACCAACCTTGAAATGAGAGGGGAAAACAAATCACTCGATGAATAGCCTAGTACAACTAACTCCGGCATCACAACCTGAGAGGGAGGAGAGAGAGTGGTGAGTAATAGGTGTTACCCAGTGAGTGGTGATAGCATAGATTTAACAAAATATTAAAGTATTCTATAATAATAATAATAAATTCCTCAAATGTAATTAAGGATATAAAAGAATAATCTGAGTGATTTATAAATAGTATTGTTATTGAAATAGTCCTTTTTAGTAATAGTAACAATAACCAAAAACTAAACAAATCGACTGTTTAAACATTAATCATTAGTGAAATATACAAATAAAGTATTTGACACACTAACCAAAATTGGTCAAATCATAGGCTAGTCTCAAATCATTCTTGACCTAATCATGGTTGCGACTAGATATGGGATCACCAAGGTATTTTAAATTTCCAAAATTTAGCATGATATCTTCCTTGCTGTTGGTCACTGAGATCCCCATGTGGTGGCATCAAGTCTCTCACATGAATAAAGGTATCACCCTTCCTGAACTTTCCTGATAAGTGCTTGTGTATAAGTAATACAAAGTATGGTTTTCTTACATTGAGCATTATTTTTATTAGGTTTTATCATTGATTCGTGTGTATTTATGTTCTTTTGTGCACATAGGGTTGTGGAGAAAAATATGGAAGAAAGGAGCGAAAATAGATCATGGACGCGTTTGTTGAGAAGACTCTCGAACTAAGCAAGGACCAAGGCACAAGTTGTAGGCATGTGAGTGTGTGTCAACCTCCAAAGTGCTCAAGTAATTATACAAATTGGAGGGGCACAAAAACAGTCACACTCATAGAGTCCAACTTGTGTAACATCGAAGAGCTTCATCAATGTGTTGAAAGCAAGAGGTGACATGATCTACCATGTAGTTGTGTGCCAACTTGCCAGCCTTGATGAAGAAAATGAAGTCGGGAGCAACTTTGGCGCGAGTACTGCAACAGTTTACTGTAGCAAAACATCGTAGCAAAAACACTATGGCAGTTATTGTTCACAGCGCGTAGAAAATCATATTCCACAGAATCCACACGGCCGTGTGAATGCCCAATTTCAGCCCTTCAAATACTGCGATTGAGATTTATTTGGGGATCTTTTTCCTATCTTTCTGACAGGTGCCTGAAAGTGCATGGGTTGTTGAAGTAATAAAGTACCCTGGTGAGAGGGTAGTCGAATCCACAGGGAGTAGTGATTAGAGACAAGAGGAATTGCAACTTAGCTAGTGTGAAATGATGATGGTGAGAACAATCAATATGTGTGCAAGAAAAATAAAACAGAAATATGAAAGTCAAGAGAGTGTAAGCAAAGAGTAAAGAGAGGAACTAACACACCCCTTGCGTGTGTACCCCGCAAGTACACGGGTTGTCGAAGTAATAATATACCCTGGTGAGTGGATAGTCGTATCCACAGGGAATAGGGATTTGAGATACAAGTATTCATTATGTAGCTAATCCGATGTGTGGAAAGAAATCAATTAGTGAGTGTGAAAGCAATTACTAAAAACATGAATTAAAATAGAAGTGTGGAAGGTGAGAGAGTGCAAGTAGGAGTAAAAAGAGTAGGACAAACAATGAGTAAAGTTGGATACCCGGACAAGCTACCCCTAGGACTTATGCTTCTAGTGTAAGACAATGCTATTATACTCTCCTATTGATGTTAATTGAGTCGAGGAAATCCTTAAACACATGGTCCCAAACTTAAGGCCAACCGTGACTAACCCCAACTCTATGACCCGGCATTAGGTTTCACTGCGACCCTTGACTCTTGTTAACCTGTCAACTAAGCCCTAGGGGAGTCTATCTTCCTAAGCCTCACACTGCGTGGAATTGCTTTGAGTTCTAGGGATTCCTAGTGATTAACCCAGTTCCTATGTATAGTTCTAACCCTTTGGTCCAGGTGAAAGAACCCTAGTCTAAATTAAGCCCCAGCACTAAGATTCACTTTAACCTTTCACTTTGTTGCTCACGCAACTAAGCCCCAGGGGAGTTTATCTCCTAGCACTTCACTCTATCTCGACTACGAATAAATCATGGAACATGGAGGTAGGGAGAATCACATCGGAGGGGAAAGGGGATGTTCCGCTACCTCACGACTCACCCTCTCAACCCTCTTCAATTCTAAGTAGTCTAACCCTATAGGAGTTGTCACCCCTCCAAAGGATAACCTAGATTGTTCTCAACCCTAGTGTCACGGCTAAGGGAAAACAATAACAATATGAAATTAAGATTGAAACTCAACTTTATTCATCAATAATGGAAAAACATAATAGCAATGTCAAGGAAACATAATAATCCTAGGTTTTACAAGTCCGAATACCCATAAGGGTTTTAGCTCCTCATGGAGCAATATAAATCCATCAAAATAAGAAAAGTAATACAAATTGAGTGCATAGATGAAAACCCCCTTGTGTGTGGTGTGGCCGTGGTTTTGTGCGGCCGTCGGACGTTGATGTCGAGGCCGATGACGCGCTCCAAACCTCCATGAAGTCCTCTCCAAACCCTAGCCACGCTTCTCCAGAAGTTAAGTCCGAAGATAACCAAAAAGATTCAAAAACAGTCGCCAAAATCGGCTTTAATAATGCTGAGTCGCGGCTTTAAATTGGCTGAAATTGGGATTTCACACGGCCGTGTGAAATTGCTGAATTGCTGATTTTCAGCAAACAGTGAACAGTAACTTACTACAGTATTTTTGCAGAAACGCTCCCGAATTCGTCGTTTCTTCATCGAGGCCGTTAAATTGGGCACACAATCAACGGTAGACCGTGCCGATTGCTTCAAAAATCCTTATTGGCAAAGTTCTCCTTATTAACACGAGCTAGACTTATTGTGAATGTGACTGCTTTTGTGCTCCTCCAAAGGAGGTTGACACACACTCACAAGTCTAGGCTCATGCCTTGTTCTTTGCTTAGTCCGAAAACTCCCCAACAACGGCGAAGACGATCTAACTTCGTTTCTTTTCTCCAATTTATCTTCACAACCCTACAATTCACAAAAGTAAACAAATGCACACTTTTTAGTGATAAAATCTGATTAAATCAATGCTCATTGCAAGATAATAACACTTCTAATTACTATAACACGAGCACTTATCAGGAACAATCGATGTAAAATAGGGTACCCGGAAGTGCTCCCCCTAGGACTAATGTTCTAGTGCAAGACTATATATAATACTCCCTTATTGATGTTTAGTGAGTCGTGGAAGTCCTTAAGCACACGGTCCCAAACCTAATGTCAACCATGACTAGTTTCAATACTATGCCCCTGTGTTAGGCTTCACTACAACCCTTCACTATGTCGATCTCTCAACTAAGCCCAATGGGAGTCCATCATCCTAAGCCTCACACTACGTGGAACTGCTTGACGTTCTAGGGATTCCAAGTGATAGACCCTGTCCCTATATATTGTTCTAACCCTTTGGTCCAGGCGAAAGAACCCTAATCTAAGTTAATCCCCAGCACTAGGATTCACTACAACCATTCACTCTGTTGCTCACGTAAGTAAGCCCAGGGGAGTTCATCTCCTAGCACTTCACTCTACTTTGATTGCAAAGAATTCTTGGGACACGGTGGTAGGGAAAATCACGCCGAAGGGGAAAGGGGATGTTTCGCTACCTCACGACTCACCCTCTCAAACCTTTCCAATCTCGAGTAGTCTAATCATATAGAAGTTGTCACACCTTCAAAGGATAACCTAGATGATTTTCAACCCTAGTGTCATGGCTAAGGGAAAATCAATTACAATTAACATGCAATATTGGAACTTGACACGACCCCTTGCGTGTATCCAGCAAGTGCACGGGTTTGTCGAAGTAATAAAAGTTACCCCGGTGAGAGGGTAGTCGAATCCACAGGGAATAGGGAGTTAGAATACGAGATTTCACTATTAAAACTATGCGAAGTACGGAAAAGTGATCAATTGATTCGATGAGTGAATTATGGAAACAATTATACTAAAAGACAAGAAATTAAATAGAAAGATGGAAGATAAGAGAGTGCAAGTAAAAGAGAATAGTGAGGACTAGTAATGAATGAAATAGGGCATCCGGACAAGCTACCACTAGGGTCTATGCTTCTAGTGCAGGACTATGCTATTATACTTTCCTATTGATGTTTAATCGAGTCTAGGATATCCTAAGACTCGCGGTCCCAAACCTAAGGACAACCGTGACTAACCCCAACACTATGCCCTAGTATTAGGATTCACGTCACCCTTCACTCTGTCGCTCGCACGACTAAGCCCCAGGGGAGTATATCTACCTAAACCTCACACTACGTGGGATTGCTTTAAGCTCTAGGGATTCCTAATGGTGAAACCTGTTCCTATGTGTAGTTCTAACCCTTTGGTCCAGGTGGAAGAACCCTAGTCTAGATTAAGCCCCAATGCATAGGATTCACTTCAACCCTTCACTCTGTTACTTGCGTAACTAAGCCCCATGGGAGTTTATCTACCTAGAACTTCACTCTATTTCGACCGCTATGAAATCAAGGTAACGGAGGTAGGGAGAAACCATGTCGGAGGGGAAAGGGGTACATCGCTACCTCACAACTCTCTCTCTCTCAACCCTCTTCAATCTTAAGTAGTCTAACCCTAAGGAGTTGTCACACCTCCAAAAGGCAACCTAAATTGTTCTCAATCCTAGTGTCACATCTAAGAGAAAACATTAACAAGATGAAATTAAGATTGAAACTCAATTTTATTCTTCAATAATGGAAAAGCACAATAACAATGTCAAAGAAACATAATAACCCTAGAGTTTACAAGTCCGAATACCCTTAAGGGGTTTAGCTCCTCATGGAGCTATACATGTTCATCAATGTATGAAAGAAAGCACAAAATAAGGACATCAATGAAAACCTCCTTGCGTATGGTGTGGCCGTGGTCTTGTGCGGCCGTCGAACGTCGGTGACGATGCCGATGACGCGCGCTAAACCTCCACGAAATCCTCTCCGAAACCCTAGCCGCACTCCCCAAGTTGAAGAGAAAGATAGGTCAAAATATCTCCCAAAAGGTCTCCAAAATCGCCTTTTATAATGTTGAATCGCGGCTTTAAAATTTGACTTATCGGGGGCTTCACACAGCCGTGTGGAATTAACACACGGGCGTGTGAAGTTTCTATCTGCTGAAAAATTAATTCACACGGCCGTGTGTTAATTCCACACGCCCATGTGAATTCTCTGGAATTCTGAATTTCGGCCATTGAATTGGGCACACAATCAATGGTAGATCGTGCCGATTGCTTCAAGTCTCCTTCTTGGTGAAGTTCTCCTAAGCCACACGAGTTAGACTTGTTGTGAGTGTGACTGCCTTTGTGCCCCTCCAAAGGAGGTTGGCACACACTCACAAGTCCAAGCTCGTGCCTTGTTCCTGTGCTTGGTCTGAAAACTTCCCAACATCGGTGAACACGACCTAATTTAGTTCTTCTTCTCCAATTTAGCTCCACAAACCTTCAATGCACAAGAATACACAAATGCACGCCATTTAGTGATAAAAACTAATAAAAGATATGCTCAATGTAAGATAATAACGCTTCGCGGTACTATAACACAAGCACTTATCAGAACTCAATTAAAATCATCAATTAAGAAAGCATAATAAAAGTCATAGAAATAATGTCATCCTAGGGTTTACAAGTCCGAATACCCACAAGCGGTTTAACTCTCGATGGAGCTACACAAAATCATCAATGTGTATGAATCAACAAGAATAACAAACATAGAAGAAACCCCCTTGTGATGCGTGGTAAAGGTCTTATGAGGCCGCTCCATCCTCTCCACCAAATCCCTTGTCAAGCCTAGAGCACACCTCGCCGGATCGGTGCCAACAAAAGCTCCCCCAATAGCTATCTTCCAATGGACATCGATGTTGATGCCGAAGACTCACTCCAAACCTCCACAAAATCCTCTCCAAACCCTAGCCGCGAACCCACCAAAAGTTAGGAAAATGATTTTTCAAAAAGTCCTCCCAAGTCTTTTAAATAGTGCTGAGTCGCGGCTTTAAATCGGCTGAAATCGAGCATCCACACGACCGTGTGAAATTTCCACACGCCCGTGTGGATTCTCTGGAATTAAATTTCTGGCGCACAGTGAACAGTAAACTATTACAGCAAACTATTACAGTAAATTACTATAGTGACTGCTGCAGTGCTCGCGCATTAAATGTTCTCGATTTCATGTCCTTCATCGAGGCCATTGAATTGGGTACACAACCAACAGTAGATCATATCAATTGCTTCTTTTCTCCTCATTGACGAAGTTCTCTAATGCTATACGGGCTAGACTTTTATGAGTGTGACTGCCTTTGTGCCCTTCCAATCGAGGTTGCACACACTCACAAGTTTAGAACCCAGGCCTTGTTCCTTGTTTGGTCCAAGAACTCCTCAACAATAGCGAACATGACCTAATTTTTCTCTTTGTTCTCTAAATTTTCTCCATAACCCTACATGTACAAAAGAACACAAATGCACACCAATCAATGATAAAATTTGAGAAAAGTAATGCTTCATGTAAGAAAATAACACTTCGTATTATTTAAACACGAGCACTTATCAAACTCCCACACACTTAAGCTTTTGCTTGTCCTCAAGCAAAAATAAAATATGAACGTACTTAGGAAGAACAATTGAAAGTGCTCGGCCTTAGGCTCACCAAAAGTATGCAAAATACGCATTCTACAAGTAAGGGGAAATCAAAACATTGCATAAAGGTATCATTGCTATAGCTAAAAACTTGAATAAAAAATAAAAATAACTCAAAAATGTGTAAGTGTGTGTGAACTCACTCAAGTTAACCCAAAAAGTACTCCTCAAGCTCTTATAAGAAGGACTTATTTATATACACAAGTAGGGCGGTAGTAGCTTCACACAATCTCTAAGGTAGCCCTTTCCTAGGTGGCCGCCAAAGGTGGCTTGATAAGTGCTTGAATATACATGTTTTACCGACTTGTTTTACATACATTGAGCATCATTTTACCATTGATTATGTCTCATAAAGTGTATTTTGGTGTTCTTTTATGCAATTAGGTTGTGGAAGTGTTAAAGGAGGAAAAGGAAGCAAAGATGGGTTATAAAGACGTATTGTTGGGAGCTTTTGTACAACACAAGTGTCAAGGCACAAGAGGGGATCATGCACATGAGGGTGTGTGCCAACTTCCTTAAGAATTCAAGATGATTTGTGTGATGGAAGGGCACAAAGGCAGTCACACCTTCATGTCCCAACTTGTGTGAAGATAGTTAAAGCTCTCAAATGATGATTCGAAGAAGAAGAAATCTTATAACTCACCATATGGACGTGTGCCCGACCATGTGGCCTCAATATGAGAGAGTTTGGATCATATTTATGAAGAGTACTGTAGCAAAACACTGTTCATTTCACTGTATCAGTACTGTAGCAAAATTACTGTTCACGCGACCGCGTCAAAATCTCACGCGACCGCGTGGAAATTCTGCAGCCCACGCGATCGCGTGGGATCTCACGCGGTCGCGTGAAGACACGCAGTTGGCGCGATTCAGGCTTATAAATAGCCCTTCTCGCTGATTCTTTTATAACTTTTTTCGCACGTTTGAAGGCAAGAGCGGCTAGGGTTTCTAGGACGAGGTCTTTGGCGATATTGGGAGTTGTTCTTCACTAACTTCGATAGATCTTTCGACGAGATAGCATCGGGGAGCCATTGGTGACCTAGCTTCGGAGAAGGTTCCTTCGAGACGTTGAACAATTCATCAAGGCTATCATCACGAATTTGAGGGGGTTTATTTTCATGGATTACATTGCTTTTTACTTCATTATCTTTTGCTTTGTAATAAGTCTCATGGAGGGCTAAACCCTAGTAGATACTTGGGCATGTGAACCTTAGGTTTCGATTCATGTATTGACTTTCTTTATGCTTTCTTTTAATTCCAAGTTTATTTGAGTTTTAATCTTGTTTAATCATTGCTTGCATGCCTTATTAATTCGTATGGTTGTTTGGTATGCTTGATTTGTTTCCTTGGTGAGAGAGAGATCTCCATTAGGGATTAGAACATACAAGATTAAAGAGGGTTGAGAGGGTGAGTCTTGAGATAGAGGAGTGTCCCCTTTCCCTTCCGATTGAGTGTTTCCTATCTCCGTATTCCCTAAGTTTTATGCAACCATATGGGGTGTGAGGTGTGAGATTGATAGATTTCTCCGCCGGGACTTTTGTAAGGGGTTAGGGATCTTTCGCCTAGAAGTAGGGTTAGATCTAATTTTAGGAATCGGTTTCACTCTTAGGTATCCCTAAAACTCATTGCGGTCATATAGGGTGTGAGGTGTTGAGATTGAGTGAATTCTCTGCTGGGACCTTGTAGGGGACTAGTATCGGTGGCCTGGAAGCAGGGATCGATTGTTCTTGGATTACCTCGACTCATAGAACTTGGTTTAGAAGCATTTAGTTAGTTTTGCACTTCATGATAGAACCTAGGGGGATCATTGCCCGAGTATCTCATCTTCATTGATTGAGATCTCCTTTACCTTTTCCTTTTATTTGTTTTCTTTCTTGCGATTTTCTTATTTTACATATTACATTCAATTGCTCTATATTATTGTTTCGACTAGATAACTAAGAATCAGTCATTACTAGTACTTCCGTTCCCTGTGGATTCGACTACCCACTCACCGGGGTAATTATTACTTCGACAACCCGTGCACTTGCGGTACACACACGCAAAAGGGTGTGTCAGCTTTCACACTTTCGAGGAGGTAGCTCTTTCTACCAGGGTAGTAGCTTTAATGCATCCCATGAGATAGCTCTTTCTTTCATTAGGGCATAACTTATATCCGACTTATGAGAGTAGCTACATACTTCATAGGTGGTAGCTCTTTCCACCCCAAATGCACAATTAAACTAAACAAGTATTCATAAGCTCACAATTTTTCTTTTAGACAAAACTAAAAACTCAACTAAAAAGATGATAAACTAGTCCTTAAATATTGAGCTTGAGTTTCCAAAAGGTTTCAAGAGTGAGTAGTGTAATATAAGATAATCGAGCAAAAATTCCCTAAAATTCAAGTAGAACTAGGGCATGATGAGGTACAATGTTAAAAATTCTCCTAAACCCTAAGAATACAACTGTTGCAACTAAGGTGAACCGCCACGGGCTACATGAGCATAAGCAATTGAACAGACAAGTAAAGATGTGTGCAATGTGAACTCCCCCCGCACTAAAGATGTACATTGTCCCCAATGTATGCATACAAGCACAATAAAAAGTATAACCATTCATGAAAATTATGTGGGAGTGGGCAATTGAAACAATACTCCCCTGAACTCCAAGTGTTGCGTTCGATGAAACTACGTTCATTGAGGGTTGAGTCTTAATGGGTTATGGAGCACACACGGTCCCATGACCGTTCCTATGACTATTCCTTAAATTCCAAACAACCAAGGCCATCTGCATACATACACAAGGGGTTCAGTGTAGCTCAAGAAAAATCAAAATAAACTCCAGTATATAAAGATAGACCAATGAGCTACAACTTGAGAAAAGATAAAAGCAACAGAAAATAAACTCAGAAGGAGAATCCTTTCTGAGTACTACAAGTCCAAACATAAGGAATAAAAGTACAAAATAATAAAAAAATAAAAGGAACTATGACACCTCCACATTGGTGTCCTGCTCTGTCGGCTCAGATGCTGTTGTCGGTGATGATGGTGGTGGATCTGGTGGTGGAGATGCTACAGTTGAGGGTGCTCGGGGTGGCACCACGAACGGTGAAGTCACGCCTGCTCTAGTAACTAACGAAGACTATGGAACTGGGCCATGACCTCAATGTGCTGCGCAACCTGGGTAGCTATGATCTCAGCTACCTCGGTCTGGAAGACCCCCACAGTACTCTCGAGACGCTCCAATCTATCTTGGCCTCGAGAGGGAGAAAGATCCGCACAGGTGGTGGCTCCTGTGCTGTCGGTGGTACCTCGGTCTTTGTGTGCTCAAGAGGTAGCTGCAAGGTCAGCTGTAATCCCCCGGACTCATCCCCCTCTGCCTCGGTCTTCTTTAGATGAGGTACAATTAACGCATAAACTCCCAGCCCGCATCTCCATACCATACCCATCAGCCGCAATGTCTCTATGCTAAGGGGAGCTGGTATAGTAATCTTCTCGGCCCAGTGAACTCTGTCTTGAAGTCCCAAACCAATAATATGTTGAGTGATGTACGAGCCCGAGAAGATGACACCGATCCTGGCGTACTGGCCCTGATGGCTGATAAGTGCTTGTGTTATAGTAACGTGAAGCGTTATTATCTTACAATGAACATATCTTTTATTAGATTTTATCACTTAATTGTGTGCGTTTGTGTATTCTTATGCATTGTAGGTTTTTGGAGCTAATTTGGAGAAAAAGAACGAAGTTAGATTGTGTTCACCGTTGTTGGGAGGTTTTTGGACCAAGAAAGGAACAAGGCACGAGCCTAGACTTGTGAGTGTGTGCCAACCTCCTTTGGAGGGGCACAAAGGCAGTCACATTCACAACAAGTCTAACTCGTGTAGCTTAGAAGAACTTCACCAAGAAGGAGACTTGAAGCAATAGGCACTACCTACCATTGATTGTGTGCCCAAATCAATGGCCTTGATGAAGAACAACGGATTCGGGAGCGTTTCGGCGTCACCGGAGCAACGCTGTAGCAAAACACTGTAGAAAGCTATTGTTCACTTTCTTCCGAAATTCAAAATTCCAGAGAATTCACACGGGTGTGTGGAAATTCCACACGGCTGTGTGAATTAATTTTCCAGCAAGCCAGAAACTTCACACGCCCGTGTGGAAATTCCACACGGTCGTGTGAAGTCCTAATAAGTTCAAATTTAAAGTTGCACTCAACATTATAAAAGCCTGATTTTGAGACTTTCAAGACATCTTTGGGACCTAACTTTCTCCCCAACTTTTGGAGAGTGCGGCTAGGGTTTCGGAGAGGACTTTGTGGAGGGTTGGAGCGCGCGTCATCGGCATCGTCGCCGACGTCCGGCGGCCGCACAAGACCACGACCACACCATACGCGAGGGGGTTTTCATCAATACTTTTTATTTGCACTTTCTTTTATATTTTGATGAACATGTATAGCCCCATAAGGAGCTAAACCCCTCGTGGATATTCGGACTTGTAAAACACTAGGATTATTATGTTTCTATGACATTGCTATTATGCTTTTCCATTATTGATGAATAAATTTTAGTTTCAATTTTAATTATCTTTTGCTATTGTTTTTCCCTTAGCCGTGACACTAGGGTTGAGAGTAATCTAGGTTACCCTTTGGAGGTGTGACAACTCCTATAGGGTTAGAATAATTAGGATTGAAGAGGGTTGAGAGGGTGAGTCGTGAGGTAGCGAAACGATCCCTTTCCCTTTCGGTGTGATTTCTCCCTACCTCCGTTTCCTTGGATAGTTAGCGGTCGAGATAGAGTGTTATGGCTTAATTTAGACCAGGGTTCTTCCACCTGGACCAAATGGTTAGAACTACATATAGGAACATGTTTTATCACTAGGAATCCCTAGAGCTTAAAGCAATTCCACGTAGTGTTAGGCTTAGGAAGATAGACTCCCCCGGGGCTTAGTTGATAGGGCAACAAGAGTCAAGGGTTGTAGTGAATCCTAATGCCGGGGTATAATGTTGAGGTTAGTCATGGTTGACCTTAAGTTTGGGACCATGAGTTTAAGGATATCCTGGACTCAATTAACATCAATAGGAAAGTATAATAGCATAGTCTGGCACTAGAAGCATAAGTCCTAGAGGTAGCTTGTCCGGATACCCTATTTCATCCATTGCTAGTCTTTCTCTTTTAACTTTTATTTGTACTTTCTTATCTTCCACCTCTCTGTTTAATTTTTTGTCTTTTAGTACAATTAATTCCATAATCCACTCATCAATTCGATTATCACTTTTCGTACACCGCACAACTAAATATCGAAATCTTGTGTTTTAAATCCCTATTCCCTGTGGATTTGACTACCCACTCACCAGGGTAATTTTATTACTTCGACAAGCCCGTACACTTGTGGGATACAAGCAAGGGGTCGTGTCAATGGCGCAAGTACTCAGCCACAATATGTCTGAGGTGAAGTGGCTCGCCCTGTACCATCGAATACAAATATAAAAGCTCCTAGCGGCTCAAAACCCAAGTGTTATCACCCGGTCGTTCATTGATCTGCTCATAACGACATGCATATATCTGTGTGAAAGTCAAGATAAACAGTAGCCTTCGAGACCCCAGGCTCGTACTGTCCCTATCCACATAATGTCTGATAAGCCCTCTGGGAGTCAAGCTACCCGGGTAGCTGCTCATACTCCTCCGTCTCGGTGAATGCCTTATCATATAAACCTAGCCTGACGGAGAACTATGTCACACTGAGGCTAAAATGCTGACTGAGTGCATGAAACTGAATCGTGTTCACATCTAAGAAACAGTTGTATCCTCGGTCAAACTCAAACGACACTAAAACCTCTAGTGTGAGCCCCCGAATAGCCGGGTCTCAGATTGACAACAACCTGCGCTAACTACCGACTGAGAAGAGCTCGTCCACCTTATCTACCAACTCAGCTCCCCCTTGGATCTCTCTAACTGCGCTCAAATCAGGGAAACAAGTCTGGCCAAATCTCAATCTCAACAAGTGCTCAAATCGAGCCTGATGCTCGGTAACACTGAAATCTAACTGCTCAGGAGACTACTCTCAAGGATGCTTGCCAGACGACTTCGATCGGGGAGCCATTCCTGCAAATATTGAAAAGAATATAATCAAATAAAGCTTATTAGTTCAATCTGCAGGAATCCACAAGCCCATTTGGATCTTCAGGCCGTGACAGCTACACTGCAGCGAGGCCAAAAATTCGTACAAAATACTTCCAATTGCTTTGAAACTTTCCACATTCATTCATAAGGAATATACACATGCAAAACTAGTGGAAATGCAAGAAATAAACCAAAATAATCGAATCAATGAAGTAAAACAGAAAGAGAAAGGTTTACCAAAGATGTGAGACTCAAAAGCTTGAAAATCGGCTGGAAAACCTTCTAAAATCCCGTAGAATCAAGGGGGAGAAGGTCAAGAGCGTGGAAGGGAGTGTTCTTTTAAGTGTAGAGGTGTAGAGGAGTGAAAAGCCGAAGAAATTTTAAGAGAAAGTCACGGCTTTTAGATTTCTGCACATCCCCACGGCCGTGTGGAAATTCCACACGGCCGTGTGCCAATACTAAGAGGGTTTACAGGGGCAGTCACATGCCCCTGTGTTCTCTCTGGTTGCTCTCTGAATGCTCCCACACGGCCGTGTGGAAATTCCACACGATCGTGTGCCTTCACATGGGAGCCTCGCAGGGGCACCCACACGCCCCAATGTGCTCTCAGGAAATCACTTAAGTCCTCTGAATAACTTCACACGGCCGTGTGCCCAACCTGGCTAAGACACATGGCCGACCACTGGGGCACCCACACTCCCCTGTGGGCTCTCTGGAGCTACTCGAGAAATCTCTAAGTGTTCCACACGGCCATGTGAAACATCCACATGGCCATGTGCCTTTCACAAGCTCTCTCACAGGGGGCAGTCACACTCCCCTGTGTTCTCTCAGGGTGGAAGGGAAGTCTCTGCAGAGTTTCACACGCCCGTGTGCCTTAATACAAGGGCACTCACAGGGGCATCCACACGCCCATGTGGACTCTTTGGTTGGAGAGTTGAAGTTCTGCAAGAATTCACACGGCCGTGTGCCTTTCCCAAGGTTGTTCACAGGGGCATTGACATGCTCCTGTGTCCTCATCCTTTGGTGATTTCTTTACTTCAAAGATGCTTCACCACCTAGCCACATGCATAGAATCCATGAAGAGATGAATACAAGAATGAAAAGCTAAATGCATGAATGCATGGGGTTTATATGCTCTATATGCTAACACTAGAGTTATAGGGCAAAACAACTCAATTTTGAACCGGAAAGGCCTTATACTTGAGTAAAACTAATACTAATGAAGTTCAAGCATGAAGAGCATCATTTTGGACCCAAGGGCTAAAATAAATGAGAGTAAAATGTTGGTGCTACAGTAACCCAAAAAAAACTCTATGATGCCGAAATTGCTATAGAAACCACCAAAAATTGCTAGAGTATTGGCCAAACCAATGGATTTTTACTATGATTTACAACATCATTTCTTGAAAGGTTTTCAAGGCAAAACATTAACAAGATCAAGGGCTTCATTTTGAGCCCAAATTACCTAAGATTTAATGAGATCCATGAAATTTTAGCCCTAGTGTTTCAAACAAGAAAAAGGACAAAATACTTGAGAGCAAGTGAGATGCGGGGGGAGGGGAGGGGTTAGGCGTTGATTTGTCAAGATCGGTCATCAGAAAATTAAAGAGGAAGAAGAGGACTCATGGCTAAGAAAGAGAAAGAAAGAAAGGAAAAGAAAGGAAGAATAAGATGCCTTTTCTTTTCTTTTATTCTTTTCAAGAAATGAAAAAATTAACATTTTGTCCTCTCCACCTACGGGTTGGTTGGTTGGCAGTAAGTAGGTTTGATGTAAGTAGTTTTACATGTGAAACTTATTTTTTGGTGTTTCTTTTGATGTAAAACTAACTTTTACATGTGAAACAATTTACCACAATACCCCTTTTTGTAGGATTTCAACTCACAACAACTTTTGTTGTGAGTTGAAATCCTGCAAAATAGATTGTTTATACTTACCCCCAAAAAGCATCACTAATGGCGGCCAGAGAAGGCCATGGAACCTCATTAGAGAAGCCACCAATGAGATCTGAAAAAGAGAAGAAGGATGAGAGAATGCTAAGCCCTGGGTTCTGGTCAGTGACGACCATGGCTAGCTGGGACGAGGAGGCTCTACTCTTGGCCGGCCTCATTGTGGAAGACACTCCCCTCAGAGAGTCACGGCACAAGAAACGCCCTGGATTCATCTCCAAAACCCCAAGCTCCACCAATTCGATCAGGTTGTTCTTGAGAAAAGGGTAAAAGATCCAAGTTTGCTTTGAGAGATCTTGATTGATGTCTTGTTTGGGTTTGTTAGTAAATGGAGGTCATGGAGGAAGAGTCCCGGCTCAATGCCACCTATTGTTCTTTGTCTTGATGATGAGCAGAAGGACGTTCAAGGTCTTATTTGTTTTTCTTTTATATAATTTTCAGATCAAACAATAAATTATAGGAAAATAGAAGCAAGAAAATTTTATGTTTTTGGATTAGCTTTATTTGATTGGATTTCTATTTGTGTAGATGATGGAGTGAAGATAAGAGAAGAGAAGAAGGAGATGATGGTGTTGATGAGGAGGAGAATGGAGTTCCTTGCATTGATAGACTAAGGTGAGAGCTTTCTTGTGCGATGAGGAGCTCTTCTTTTGGGGTTCTTGTCTTGATGATAATGTTTAGCAAGTTGCTAATTTTCTATTTCTGTTGCTTTCATTTTACAGTTGATATTTGTTAGCAAAAGTTAAGCATATGATTAAAATTTTGTTCAATTCATCATCTTTGTTAGTCTCTAATTTGAAGCTTTTTTTTTTAAATAAAAATTAGAATTTGTGTTTTAATTTCTGAAATTTGATATTTGCATAAGTTCTATATCTTGCAATTTGATTCATTGTTAAGAATTATAACAGCTTTTGCATGAAATTCCCAAAATCATTGCTTCTAAATGTGGGAAAAGATGTCCAAAATGTAGACAACTTATCAGGTTAGCAAACAGTATCAATAGCTTCAATCATTTGAACTTGTTCTTAGAAATATGAAATACGAAATATGAAATATGAAGAACTCTCTCTCTCAATGTTAATGTGCATATAATTTTGTAGTAGCACAAGGTCTTACACAGTGAACACAGTGATTTGAAACATATTTCAGCTTCTATTTCCTGATGAAATCAAGGTGAGAACAAAGTGCATCAATATATCATCACCTAAAGAAAGCCCGGAAAGATGAATTAGGCACACAATTACTAGCGATGCAAGGAGATGCCTTTTCTCAAGCTCCAAGAGTGATATCAAGAGATAATAATAACGGTAGTAATCAATGAAGAAGAGTAATGCCGAGCCAATGGGAGGATGCAGGATTGGCCTTGAGGTTACAAAGAGAGGAATTTATGGAAGCATTCAGAGAGAATGACAATGAGACAAGTATTTATATCATGTTGTAATTTTTTTTTTGTTCATGAGACAAGTACCATGTGTTTTTATTTGTTGTTTGGATGAATGTCATGTTGTATTTTATTTTGTTGTTGAGACAAACATTTTGTTGTATTTTATTTTATTGCAATGCAATTTTATGTTAAAAAAATTATTTATTAATCAAAATTTAACACTAATTTTTTAAAAAATAAATATTAAATATTTTTACATTAAATAAATATTGTATTAAGTTAATTAATTATTTTGTCTTAAATTAATTTGTATGACAAGTATTAAATAATTAATAATAAAAACTAATGGAGTTAGTATCACCATGCCATTTACATGGTGACCATACCTTTTACACTTACATCAAACCAAACACATACAAAGTAAATACAGTATTTTCACTTACATCAAACCAAACAACAATGTTGTAAGTTGAAATACAACATTTTCATTTATACTGTAAGTCCACTTGCATGTAATTTGAATTACTACCAACCAAACAACCCCTTAAAGAAAGAGTAAATAAGGCTCCAAATGACTGAGTTGCCCCTAGTTTTAGTTAAATTTTGCACAAAAGTCACTATGTGAACATGCAAAAATGACATTAATGTTAAATGACTGTTTTACCATTAATGCATACACCAATGTTTAACGAGACTCGAAGTCCATATTAGGATCGGGTACAACACCTGCACCTTTGTTTCCATAGTTACTAATCTAGTAACTTACAATGAAATAATAGAGTAGGAAGAATGGCAGCAAGCAATGTAAGAAGAGATCAATTCAATTGAGAAGAATCAATCTTAGGAGTTAACCAAGTTCCCAGAAGGGAAGAGGTAATAGGATTGAAGTGGGTTTTCAAGACTAAGTATCACTCGAATGGCCAGGTCTACAGACACAAAGCTTGACTTTTGGCCAAGGGTTACACTCAAAGACAAGGAGTGGACTTTGAGTACACTTTCTTTATAATTGCTAAGAGATAGTGTAACCTTTCAAGCTATGCCAAATTAACGGATGTGGCTGGCCCTTCAACTTGATATGAAATCGGCCTTCCTTAATAGGGAGGTTCAAGAGGGTGTGCACATTTTTTAAGCAACCAGAGGGTTTCACCAAAATTGGAAGTGAAGAAGTGTACAAGCTGAGGAAGGCTCTATATGGCCTATGCCAAACCACTTAAGCTTGGTATAGTAAAGTGGATGAATACATTCTTGATCAAGGCTTCTAAAGAAGTGAGAGTGAGCCTACTCTGTATAAAATAGCTCAGAGAGAATCTAACATACTGTTGGCGTGGCTCTTTGTAGAAAATATAATCTATATGGGGTCCTCACAATAGTTGATGAATTTAAGGATCAAGTGATGCATAATTTCCAAGTGACAAACCTTAGACTCCACTATTTTCTTAGTTTAAAGATTAATTAAAATGCAATAGGAATTTCAGTATCTCACAAGAAATATGCAAGTGATTTGCTTCTGAAGTTCAACTGTAAGCAAGCTGTAACTCCAATGAACATAAGTGAGAAGTTGCAAAAAAAAAAATGATGGTATTGGAGAGGCCGACACAAGAAGATATCCAAGCATGGTAGGAGGTCTCATTTATTTAACCCATACTCACCCTAATACAACCTTCTCAGTTAGTGTGGTATCTTGATTCATGGGCAGTCCATTGAAGTAATATTAAATGTCGTCGCAAAATGTTTTTTGCAATGGCATATAGCCATTGCATATCATTGTATTTGTTTCCATCGCAAAAGATAGTTTTTGCAACCAACAGTCAACAAAAATAGTTATTGCGACATCAAAGCGTCACCACAACAAATTAAATTTTCTATTCACAAAAACATTAATAATGTGATAGATTAAGCCAATGAAATGTTTTTCGCAGTGGTAGTTAGTTATCGTAATTGGTGTTATTTGCGATGACATATTATTCATTGTGAAAGGTATTATTTGCAACAAAGATTAAGTCGTTGCAACAAATTATTATTTGTGACCAACTATTATTCATGGCAAATGAATTGGGGTCCATCATAAATATATATTATTTGTGACCAAGTCGTCGCAAATGCTTTATGAAAAATGGGTAGCATACACCTCATTAATTAGGCTCCTATATTATGATATAATTTAAATTATATAACGACAATCTTACACATAACATTTACCACAACATTGACTCAATTTAACATGTGAACCCAATAGTTGATGGGTGAGCTACCATTATATATACACATGGCTTTTTCTGAATTACAAACAATTCGATTATTATAAACATTAGCAGCCATCTTCATTTTTCTCCCTCAAACTCTTATTCACTTCTCTTCATTTTAGTGACATTTGAGCTTGTCTTTACCAAGACATGCTAAACAAAGATTTTTTGATCCTCGGGTTAGCTGTGCCTTAATGACTGAAGTGACCCTGCAGATCCTTACACAAAGATGGTGAAATTAGTCTTAGGTACTGTTAGGCATACATAATTGTAAGCTTGGAGTTACTAACTTGGATTTAGTGTTTTGATTAGTTGATTGCATGTGATAATCTAACCATATATTATAACATTAATAAGGTTGGATGAAATCGGGTGGTTGCAATGGTGGCGAAGGTGGCCATAAGAGGGAAAGGGAGAGAACAGTGGCTAATCCTAGATTTCTACTCTATGGGGTCCATATATGTATATTAATGGTTCTTTTGGTGCAAATAAGTAATTGTCTATTAATCAATTTTTTTTTATTCGATTAAATAGAGTTGGCATACATGTAAATAAATTTTTGTTCATGTTTTGAAAAATAATATTAAAATAATTCTAAAATACATTTTTTTTATAAATAGAAGCCATTAATTAATAGACAGGAAGATATTGTTGCTGAATCGAATTAGGTCAATATATTGCAACACAAGAAAACCATTAATTAATTGCATGAATAGCTAGATCAGTATAACACACACACACACACACACATATATATATAATGTTGTTTACCTTTGTCCATGCGACAAGGTTGTAAAGCAATGTGGGAAGACCATCTTGGTGTCCACTATCTAGTATCCAGGAAGATTAAACATCAAAGGTCCTGCACATGAACAATGCCACCTAGTCAATATCAATCTGCCCTATAAATTTTAGTATTATTAGACAATCATTAAAATAATACAATTAATCCATTATATAAATCTTTGTTCATGTAAATAATACTAAAATAACAACCAGAATTCTTTTACAACTGTCCTGTTTGAGTTTTCATGTTTTGAGAATAATACATAATTGCATCATTGCTAACACCATCAAATACATCTTTTTCAATATATGTTATCAAACAATCACTCGGCCACTGGTCAGTTTTTTATTTCTCAAGTCATTTTTAATTAACTTCATTGCAGAAAAAACACACTCCACAATTGTTGTAGCCACAAGTAAAATTAATGCCAACTTCAATAGCAGATACACCAAGGGATAAATGTGATGTTTCTTGGTCTCCACCATCTTTAGTGAAAGCTCTCCAAGTCCATTTAAATTAACAAAACTTTCATCTTCATGTACATCCATATTGTAGTTTCCAAGTTGATTTTTTAGAGCTATAAGCTCAACAACAGAAAATCACATGGATAAAATTTAGCCATCTTTAGGAACTTTTCTTTATCAAATGCATTAAATGAGTTTCTTGGACTCAAGAAAGCCACACAAAGTAGCAATTTAGCGTTTACTTCATTAAAACAATTGTTGAGCTCTTGAAGTTGCTTATCAATAACAACATAAAATAGATCAACTTAATAATGGTGTAAGTTGCTAATTTGTGAGACTTTACGATGCCTTCCTTTAATATATGCATATTCCATATCCGGCATTTGAATTTTGATCTTATAGTAAAATGAAGAAATATCGTTCATCAAATCTCTCCATCCATCATCTCTCATTTGTTGTATTCTTTTCTTTGCAGTTTTAACAAGTAACATAGCATTTACAATGTCTTGGTCCTTCCTCTACATAGTAAAATTCAGTTCAGTTGTAATCGCCAAGATCGCCACCATTAAATGTTTGTAGAAAATAAAATTAAATGACTCTAGTAGTTCCAAGAGACAATGTGCTTTTGCTTTTTGATCTTGATAAGTGCATCTATTTCAATGTCTTCAAGTACATCTATAATTGAAGAAAACATAAGCATTATATTCAAGAGTGAAGCATAATGAGAACCCCAACGAGTATCACTGGGCTACTTAATACTCATTTATTGGTACAAGCTTCGCCCATTTTGCAATTTGCCATTAATTAATGATTCTATAATTTTATTTGCATGATGTTCTTTAAGCTTGTCTTGACGTTTACAAGAAGCACCAATCACATTTAGCAATTGAGCAACTAAATCAAAGAAATCATTGACAATAAAATGATTCTTTGCAACAAACATAAGGGCTAACTGTAATTGATGGGCAAAACAATGAATAATAAGCATATTTAGTTTCTTTCATAATCAAAGATTTCAAGCCATTGAACCCCCCTTGCATATTACTAGCACCATCATAACCTTGTGCTTGAATTCTTGAGAAACTTAGTTGATGCTTGATGCTTAGAAAGAATAGAACTAATAGCATTTTTAAGTGAAATTGCTGAAGTATCAAAAACATAAGTGAGCCCAACAAATCTCTCCACAACAAATCCTCTCCTATCCACGTAAGGCAAAATCAAAGCCATTTGTTCTTTGCACGACACATCATGGGATTCATCAACTAAAATCCCAAAAAAATCATCTCCAAGTTCATCAATTATAGCCCTGGTGGTTTCTTTTGCAGCTGCATGTATAATGTCTTTTTGAATTGAAGGGCCAATCATTTTCTTATTTCCTGAAACATTATGCAATACAACACTACCCGCTTCATCATTACTTTATGCATAAAAGTGTAGAAGCTCAAGAAAATTCCCTCTGTTGCTTGAATTTTCATGTTCCTCATGACCACGGAAAGGCAATCCTTATCTTAAACGGAATCTAGTACAATCAATAGAGGCATTTGATCGGATTTTATATTCAGTTTTACCCAAATCTGTTTGCTTATCAAATGCAGAATGAAAAGACTGATATGCCTTCATCAAATCTTGGCATTTTTGAACTGCCATATTATCAGCGCAAACTTTCTCCAATATTTCTTTTTTGAAAATCATGATGACGAGGTTAACAGGGGCCTTTTTGAAGGTAAGCTCTTCCAACTTCATCTCGATCATTTGGATGATAAATTTCAATTCCCAATCGTTCCCCACGATCAACTAAAAGAGCATTCAAGTCAACCCCTTTATCCTTAATTGAAGAAGTTTGGGCTTTATACTAGAATCAATGCTCTTATTAAATCTATTTTCTTCAATAAGATGTTGCTCATTTGCCATGTCAAATGATTGGGAACCTGAAGAAACATTAGATCCAACTAAAGCTGGAGCTTGTTTCTTGTAATATCTCAACATAGTTCATTGTTAACACAAATATAAATATAAATCTAAATTATGAACCTATGAGTAGATTCATATTTCATTAATATAATGAACAAATAAATTATAAGCCTATGAATTATGTGTTCATTAATCAAACAACAAATTCAATAATATCATGATCTAGGGCAACACTATAGAAGCAATTACGAAATTCATTAATCAAACAATTTAAACAAACAAAGATTATGAAATTCAAACATATAAATTTACATTAAAAAAATCAGGGACTAGGGCAACACAACTACACAAGAAGATTCAAAGATTTTCCAACTTTCTCAAAGGCTAGCTCAAAGCAATAAATATAATAAAAAAATACAAAATTAAAGATAATAAGGTTTTAGGGATATCATAAATAATGACTTTTTACTTATTTTCACAGAATCACAATCATAAAAAAAAAAATTCCAACCACAAACACAAGATTAAAGAAATCCAAGCCCATGGATGATGGATACCAAGTACCAACTTGCACAAGAATCAAGTCCACTCCTTGGAGGCTTGGATCTTGAACCTTGGTGAGCTTATGCCTTATAGATGAGAAGAGAGATGCCAATTGTTTGGATTGCTAATTTTGAAACCATATTTGTTAAGCACCAACACCTCCAAGTCCTCCACAAGGACTTTACCCACTGAACTTGGTAAAGTAAAACTAGGGCAAACTAAACTTTTGAGAGAGTAAGAGGGTTTTGCAAAAAAACATAAAAAAAATAAAAATAAAAATGATAAAATCATTAAAATATTCACTTAAATTGGGTCCATAGTCTATAATAAATGGGTTTGAGTAATGAGTTATTGGACCGAATCCACATTCCATAAAATAAATAGGGTCCAATTTATATAATAAAAAATTCAGTCAAAGAATATCAAACATGGGTGATGGGTCCATGCCTTATATATATATCATATATGGTAAATTTTTATAAAAAAAAGTGGGTTCCATGGACCTCACTTCTCATAACGTGGATCCGCCCTTGGGGAGAGAACTTGAGGAAAGAAGAGGTAACTAGAAAAGTAAATTATAAACATTTTTTTTATTAAAAAAAAATGTTAACTAGTTTTAATGGTTAAAATGTAGGGCTTAAGACAAATAGAGGAACCATCGACTTAGAGACAACACAAAAATAAAGGACCATTGACAAACTTATTTAAATAGAATTAAAATCAACCAACCTGTTCATCGCATATTCATCTAAAAACTTGAGAGCTTGATAAGTAGAAACTTCTCTTGAAAATCAAACTATAATGAGAAAATTTTGTCTAAATTTAAGAAAAATAACCTATATATAGATTAATGATGCCAATCTAAACAAAATGCTTAAGTTTGCACCCTAAAGCATAAAAATAAATGTAACATGTTGCATACATTATCAAAGCTCCTAATTTCATGGTTTTTTGTTTTAGGTAGTTGGACGGGAATAAGCCAAAAAAGGATCCCGTCCATCCCCAACCCTAACCCGACATAAATTTATATAATATTATATCATTACTTCATAATTTAATTTAATTTTATAATAAATAAATTACATAAAATGATAAATTATCGGTTCATAACTTAATGTTTCTAAATCATTTTTTATTTTATTTTTTACTTTTATATAGTTGTTTAGGTTGCTGTTATTTAACATGGGGTTGAATAGGTGCAAGGATAGGTCATGGGAGAATTGTGTAGCTGTTCTATACGCACCTTATTACCATCCCTTGTTGAGAGATAAAGCATGGAAAGCATTCCAGGGAAAACATGGAAGGAAAACGGAGGAGAAAAATACCAATTACCTTAGTAAGTACCATACAAGAAATTTCAAGAAGCAATCCTTTCCTGAAATTACAATTAATCTAGGTTTTTACTTTAAAAGGCATTAGATGTCACTTTGAGAAGTATTTGTCTTAATGAAGATAACATGTGCCTTTTCCAATCACATTTTTTTTAATGTTTTTATTTGCTCATTCTTTTTTTTTTTTTTTTTAATGAAGCCATTTCAAGCAAATAGAAAAAAAAAAAAAAAAAGGGAGATCCTCAACTTCATATATACTTGCTTTTAAATAGCAAAATACCGAATCTAAGCTGATCCTAATTTGTATAATAATCATTAAAGGGTATATTTGGTATTTCGGGTTTTATCCAATTTCATAAAGTAACAGGGACTTGAGCACGAGAATGCCCTCCCGATATAAAGCACTAAAGCCAAGAAACAAAAGAAGAAAGGCGAAATAGCGAGGGGGAATGGGGGTGAATTCACTGGCGGTGCGCGCAGTGGTGGGAGTGCTCACGATGATGGGAGGGATAGGGTTCATGGGGATCGCCGAAGGGAGCACATGGTGCGTGGCGGTGAGCTCCGCTACGGCTAAAGCTTTGCAGGCGGCGCTGGATTATGCCTGCGGGCCTGGAGGTGCCGATTGCGTTCCGATCCAGATCGACGGCCTCTGCTATCTCCCCAACTCTCTGGCTGCTCACGCCTCCTATGCGTTCAACAGCTGCTTCCAGCGCTCCGGCCAGGCGCCCGGGTCTTGTGACTTCGCCGGCACCGCCACCACCTCCATCACCGACCCTAGTTTGTTCTCTTTCTCTCTCTTTCTGCTTTCTTTCGATTTGGATCGTTCGATGAGAATGTGGGGGCATCTCGAGAAGTTACTTTTGGTTTTTTGAATTTTTTTTCGTATTTTGATCTTTTGAACAGAAGGAGAAGGAGGCCATTTGTTCTTTTTCTCTTTTGGTTTTCCTTTTCATTTTTGGGAGAATCTTTTATGTTTTTTTTAGTATTGGAGAAATGACATTCAGAGGGTGGGGAAACGCGTGCAGCAGATTTTGAATTGGGACTCTGATTCACAGTTAGAAAACATGTGAAATGTGCGGCGAAATGTAATTTGAGGAATGCGAAAGAACCCGTTCTAAGATTTTCAAGATAAAGAGCAATTTTTTTTTTTGTAGTTTCCATTATTTAAGAAAATCTTCTGTTTTTGGTAATGGAGTTGAGTCGGGGAAACGGTGTAGGCGAGGTTGGGGAAACGTATTTTAGGGTGCGAGGAACCGCATACTTGTTAGGTTTTTTAAAAGTGAAACGTTTACTAAGAATTTTCTTTTTTTATTATTATTATTATTATTATTATTATTATTATTATACAAATGCGGTTGGGGGATCCGTTGTTGCCAGTATTGTTTCCGGAATTTAAACTTCCTATACCAATATGTCTAGCAGTGGGTTATGGATATTTTGACTGTCTTTTTCTTGTTTTTGTAGTGTCTTGAATATCTGTATTGAAGTAATGGGAAACCAAGTCAGAGATAGTAAGGGAAACGACATAAGAGAATCGGGAAACGTAGTTCAGGAGGTTTTGAAGAGTGAAAGCTGCCAATTTGGAGAATTAAAAAGCAAATTTTTAATGTATTTTTATGCTTTATATTTTGTAAATTTCAGAAAAACAAAAAAAAGAAAAGAGTTGGGGAACTATTAAAATATTTTAGATGGAATATTAGGGGAATAATTTGTCTGGGAATCGATTCCGTGGTTTTATTTTATTTTTTTAATAAGTAAAGCTATGTTCTGGCTGTAATTAACTAATTATGAAGACTGTGGGCTATGGTTTAATTACTGTCATGCTCCGAATTCTTTAAAGTCCTTTTATGTTTCTGTGGCGGTAATGTTAAGAAATTTATGAAATTGTAAAAAAAATTTACAAAAGGTAGTATATTATCTTTAAACAAAATTAGTGTTGGACATTTCTCATAATTAATAATTTAAGTAAAATTAGAATTCTTGGTAAAATTATAAAGTTTTTCTTTTTCTCCAACAATTAGATTCAAAAGCAATGAGTGGCTTGCGCCCAACTATATTCTTTTGGTTTGTTTTCAATATACGTCTTTTTTTTTTCTCCTTCTTCTTCTCTATCCAATGCATTTATCTGATAAATTTTAATGTTAAGGTTTTGTTTATAAGTTGATTTTTATTGGTTTCAGGTTATGGATCTTGCACGTACCCATCATCTCGTAGGTGTGGCTACTATCTTTTCCTTTGATATACATATATATATATATATATATTTTTTTTTTTTTTACTTGTGGTATATTATTTGCTGATTTTCACATTGCAAAGTAGTGGTACCTTTCCATATTTATGCATAGGGCTCTTTCCTTATGTTAGAAATGTTCTTTGTCACATTGGTGGTGGAAGTTAGTCTTAGTTTTTATACAAATTCAAGTGAACTCCACTAGAAGTAATGAACTATTATTGGATTAAAATCATTTTTCTTTAATATTTTAAAAATGTTCAATTTGCTCAGAATACTTTGTATTTATATTTTTGCATTTTTATCTTGAGTTATAAGGCACCCTAATGGCGAACAGTCTCAAACATTTGATTTAGTTCTGTCTTTTGGTTTGGTTGAATGAGCTTAGGTTGAGTAGTATGTAATAAAAAATATTTTCCAAAATATTGTCTTTTGATTTTGTTTTGACCTGATGTCATAGCATAAGTTGTTAAGTTGGCTTACGTACGATGTTGAAATATTTCTAGATTTTTGATGTAGAAATATATAGGTGTTGATGATTCACGTTTGCTAAATAGTGTTAGTGGGACGTGGATAAGAATGTCAAGTAATCATGAATCGGGGAAACTTGAATCTATTAAAACCTAGATGTGTAAATATGGATATAACCAAAAAGTATAAATGTGTTCAATGACCACTTTCTTTTCCCTAACACGTTCTTTTATTGTTAAATACTTAATGTCGATGTGCTTACTTTGACTTCCACTTTTGTTATTTTTAACCATAATAAAAACAGCAGCTGAATTATCACAAGATAATCTCAATGGTCTAGAAATTGTGTCCATGATTTTAAGCCCAAATATGAAACTCTTTGACCACACACCATATGATGTTGCCTCAAAGCAAGATACAAACTCACCTTCCATGGTTGAACTAGCAATTAAAGTCTGTTTTGTACTTCTCCAAGATATAGCTCCATTAGCAAGTATAAATATATAACTAGATGTTGATTTTTGTGAATCAATACAACTAGCAAAGTTGAATTGGAGTAACTAATGACTTCCATATTGTTAGGCGATCTATACATAAGCATGTGATCCTTTGTCCCTTGAAGGTGCCTTATGACTTTCTTTGCAACTTTGGATTACTTTGATATCTCCCCAACATTCCCACAGCAAATGCAATGTCAGGTGTTGTCCATACTTGAGCATACATAAGGCTTCTCACAACAGAAGCATATGGAATGTTCATCATTCATTCTCGTTTGAGGTCATTCTTTGGGCATTGATTCAAATTGAACCTGTCACCCTTCATAATGGGTGCTCTACTCTTGGTGAACAATCTTTCATTCGAAACCTACCTAAGATTTTATTAATATAGATTTCTGAGACAAACCAAAAATGCATCCAGATTGGTGTCTCTGAATCTTGATGCCAATAACATAGGGTGCCTCACCCATATCCTTAAGCTCAAAATTCTTGGTGAGATTGTTTCACTTCAGGTAGCAGTCCCTTATCATTGGTTACAAGTAAAATGTCATCCACATAAAGCACAAGAAAACGAGTTTTACTTACATTGACGTTCTGGTATATGCATTGATCCATGATACTCTCTATGAAACCAAATGAAGAGATAACATCATGAAATTTTAAATGCTATTAGTGAGAGGCTTGTTTCAATCCATATATGGATTTCTTGAGTTTGCATACCAAGTGCTCATCGTTGCTAAAGGAGAATCCTTTAGGTTGTTTCATACAAACCTTTTCCTCTAGTTCACCATTAAGAAATGCTGTTTTCACATCCATTTGACGCAAATCCATATCAAAATGGGCTATTAATGCCATCATAACATGAAGGGAATCTTTCTTAGATACACGACTAAAGGTCTCCATATAATCAATTCCTCCCCTTTAAGTGAATCTCTTGGCTACAAGCTTTGTCTTATATCTTTTGATTTTGCCTAATTAGTCTGTCTTTGTCTTAAAACCCCATTTGCATCCTATGGCTTTTACTTCATTAGGCAACTCGACAAGATCCCAAACTTAATTTGATGCCATTGATTTCATCTTTTTTTTTTTAATAGCATTATACCACAAAATTGATTTCTCACTTTGCATGGCTTGTGAAAATGTTTGAGGATTATTTTTGGCTCCAATATTGTACTCAATTTCTTGTAAATATACAATGTAGTCACCAGGAATTGTTGATTTCTTAATCCAAGTAGATCTCCTTAACGTTGCATCAACATTCTCTTGAGGAGTTTGTTGTTTAATTGGTTGTTCAATAGTTTTTAGTCTTTGTGGAGCAACTAAATCTACTATGTCATGATCATAAGTTTGTGAATTTTGTTGGATTGGTTGTTCAATGTGCGCTTGAGCTCCAGGAGTGTTGTGAACTACAACAATCAATCCATTACTTGAAGTGGAAAGTTGAGTTTTTAAATGATCTAAATTAGATTTTATACTCCACCTATTGTTGCTTCCACTAATCAAGTCATTCTCAAGAAATTTTGTATTTCTTGATTCCACAGTCTTAGTGCTGTGAGATGGACAATAAAATCCATATCCCTCAGACATCTTAGCATATCTAATGAAATACCCACAAATGGTCCTTGGGTCCAACTTCTTTTCTAGTGGATTGTAACCTCTTACTTCAGATGGGCATCCCCAAACTTGTACATGTCGCAAACTTGGTTTCCAGCCTTTTAATAATTCAAATGGTGCCTTACGGACAGCCTTGGTCTCAGTTCATTATGTATACAATCGTTTTAAGAGCTTCAGTTCATGAGAACTTAGAAAGTTTGGCGCTAGCAAGCATACTCCGCACCATATCCAATAATGTTCAATTTCTTCTTTTAGATACACCATTATGATCTCAAGAACCAGGCATGCTATATTGAGCAACAATGCCTTGTTTGCTAGAAACTTAGCAAAATTACCAAGTGCTTATCCACCTTCAGTATATCTACCAAAATACACCATTAATTGGTTTTTCATTTTGTTTCTCTACTTTTGCCTTGAAGACTTTAAATACATCAAGTGCTTCACTCTTATTGTTAAGGAAGTAGAGATACATGTATCGTGAGGGGTCATCAATGAAAGAGATGAAGTAATTTTGATGAGATGAATCTATATCTAGACTACAAATATCCGTATGTATGATTTCCAATAGATTTGAACACATTTTAGCACTTTTATTCGACACGTTGGTTTGCTTACCTTTAATGCAGTCCACAAAAGTGTCAAAATTAGTAAAATCTAGACTAGCAAGTACTCCATCATTTACTAATCTTTTAATTCGTTGCATGGAGATATGTCCTAATCTCCGGTGGCACAAATTTGATAAATCCTCATTCATAACACATCTCTAGATGCCAGCATTATTATTAACATGCAATGTATAAAGTGTTTCGGCTTGCAAATTAATGTGATAAAGACCATTAGACAATACGTATCATTCCCGATAAGATTTGCATCAAGAAACAAACTAAGACATGCATAAAAGTTAAAAGAAAAATCCAAATGGGACAAGCCTTGAAATGGAAATCAACTTTCTACATAAATTTGGAATAGGCCTTTTGTAAAATATAAATAAAGTCACTATTGAAGACTAATCTACATGTGAACTAATCTTGTTCCCTAAATAAATGTAATAATTCACTTTCCATTAGCTTCATTAGGTTTTCCAAACCCTACAAGGAATTCGTAATATGGATTGTAGAACTAGAGTCAATCGACCATGTGTTATGACAAACATTAATCATATTGGATTCATAACAAACAAGAGATAGTTGATTACTTTTCTTTTCAAACCAAGCCTCAAATTTAGGAGATTCCTTCTTCACGTGACCCTTTTTCTTGAAAAAGAATCACTTGGACTCTTTTTGAATTTCTCCTTGGGAAGGTACCCTTTGGCTTGATCCTTATTCTTTACTTGAGTAGCAAAATGCATATTCCCAGCCTCCATAGACAACCTTCCTTCCTTTTGCCCACACATGGCCATTAATTCATCAATTGACCACTTGTCCTTATGTGTGTTGTAGGAGATCTCGAAAGGTCCATATTAAGATGGTAAGGCATTCAAAATATAGTGCGCAAGGAAAGACTCACACACATCAACTTTAAGAGCTTTCAAATGAGCCGCAATGCCCCTTATTTGCATAATGTGCTCGTGCACACCTTTAATGGCGGTGAGCTTTTGAGATGAAAATCTCATAATTGGGGTGCTAGCAAGTGCTTTATTTGAAGACACGAATTGTTCATTTATGGCCTTTAATAGAGCACGGACATTATCATGCTAGTTAACTGAACCATAAAAACTGTTAGATTTTATATTTTGTACTAGTGGGCCCTATATGGGTGCTACGTAAGCTTAGGGGTCTTACACAAAAAAATCTCAAGACTGAGTGGCTCAACCCCTATACCTATATATAAACCCATTACATTTCTATTACATAACTGATGTGGGACTATATTTCCAACACCCTCCCTCAAGTTCAACTAGGCATTTTTTTGTTTTTTGTCAGTTTGAATTTGCTCAGACTTGCACGTCAGAGGTCTATTTTTACTAGGACTTGTACACTACTTTATGTAGTACATGGACTTATACATTACTTGTGTTTCAGAGGTCCTATATTTTTTTTATTATATATATTGGGTTCCACTATATTTCTCCGATATCATTTTAGATTTTATATTTTGTATTAGTGGGCCTTATATGGGAGCTACATAAGCTTAGGGGTCTTACACCAAAAAGTCTTAAGATTTAGTGGCTCAACCCTTATAGCTATCTATAAACCCATTACACTTCTATCACACAACCGATGTGGGACTATATTTCCACTAAGGCGAGATTAGTCTTTATAAACATCACACTAAGGCGATTAGATCGCTCCCATTTTTCATAAAGATCAATCTCATTCGGAAGATTGGATTCAATAATTGGAGGTGGTTCATCCTTTCTAATAGCATAATCAATGCCCATTTACCCTAAATGAAGAATAATTCTCTTCTTTCGAACTTTATAATTATTATCTTTTAATTTAGGAATATCACATTTTTATGTCAGAGAAATTCACAGGTTGAATAACTTCAAAACAAATTATTATACATGCTTAATTATGTTACAGAGTTTAAGGCAAATAAACATATATCATGCTTTACCAATGTAAAACATGTGATACAACGAATAAATCAAACAATAAGAATTACATGTCGGCTAAATTCCAAAATTAATGATGCGTTTGTCTTTCATGATGAAAATATCAAATTAATTCCATTTTTTTAATCCTTATGAGCAAATTAAGAAAAAAATACATGATATTTCATCATAATTAATCATAAAAATACAACAAAACTCTTGTGGGGTAATTTTGTTGTATTACATACAATTAATCACAAGCTTATGACATATACTTTACATGACCTTGAAGACTTGCTGCATATAATTGATCAAAAGATGTTGTGGCTGGCCTTTAATTAATAAAAAATGCATATCACTAGGCATTAGACATTTCATGAATAAATAGATTCGTACACATGGATCAATTTTCTACTAGCAAACTTCAAGATATAAGCATTAGGATAATCACAATTTAATCATTAACCACTACTATTAGTTTGCAAAATTCAAATGAACACCCAAACATAAGACACATATCAAGCAATAGGCAAATATGGCTCTGATACCCAATGTTAGAAATTAGCAACTCAAACCTAACAAATGTTTGCAAAACCAAATCTGAAAATTAACATATATGCATAAATTCTATATGTTCAACAAAATGTGGCAGGAAAAAAAAATTGCAGTGGAGAAACATTTGATAATAATCTAAACAAGAGAAGAACAAACATATAAATGCCAAAAAGACTTCAAATTCATCATTCAAGATCCACTTACACAAGGAATCCAAGCTATAGAAACAAAATTCAGCATTAAAGATCTAGAAAAAGAAAGAATAAAATGAAACAAGACAAACATCTCAAGAGAAATTAAAGCTCATCAACAAGTTGCAAGAAATCAAATTAAATCAAACACGAACCTTTTTCCTTGAAGAAATCAAAAGATGAGAGCATTAGACTGATCAGCAATGAGCGCGCTGAAAACATTAGCATTGGAGAAGAAGATCAACCTTGAAGAGGGGATCAGGGAACGAGACGGAAATGGTGGGCTATTGGAAGAGGGAATTGGAGGGTTTGAATTTGATAGCTTGTTGGTATCAATGGAGCCATTTGTGTCTGATTCCACTGTGTGTAACTCGGTGATAGATTGCTGACTCGGAGTTTCAGAATCCAAAAGGTTTTAAATGTGAAAAAATAATAAAGGTTTTAAATATTTAATTTGTACAAATTAATAATGCATATATAAATACTTTAACTAAAGGTTTTTTTTTTTTTGCCCCTGTAAAAAAAACCCCTTTCACATAAAGTAAATTCAAGTGGAGGAAAAAAATGGTTTGAATCTTCTGTTTGTTCTTCAAGAGGCATTTCTCTGTTTTTTTTGGCAATTTAAACCCAATTAGAGGACCAAAATAATTTTGGGTATAATTAGAGGACCAAAAGTGCACTTTCACATAAAGTAAATTCAAATGGAGGAACATGTGATTAAGCTTGTATCCAAAATGTAGCATATTATATTTAAAGAGATACATTAAGCAAAATTTTCTGTTGATTTGTTTTATTTTGTAAGTTGAAATAAAGCCTCTACATGTTTTCAATAAATTTAAAAAAAAACTTAATTTCATCATAAACTCCTATAATTTGTTTATACAATAATATCATAATGTATAAGGACCAAGACTGGCTTTAAGACTTAATTATATATGTCTTTGTCTTTGTCATGCACATATATACCCCTATAAATTGATTTAGTTTCTATGAAATTAATTTGAAATTTTAATGATGATATATAGCTTTTTCTTTGCATCATTTTCACTAGCATATTACTCATTGTGTTGTTTATTGGTGCATAAAACTTCCTAAAATCTTTAATTTGTATGCAAATAACACTTCAATGTCATTTATCACTCTAAATTTGATTTAAACTATAATTATGTTCTAACAATGTCTCTGTTGCTAATCATATTTTCAAATTTATGAAACCTAAATTATGAGCATGGAAGGAAAATAGCCTTTTGATTTCTACTGGGAGAGGAAACCTTGGTCTGCTCTAATTTGTTCTTTGAATACATATTGTTAGTGAAATCTTGGGTTACTAAAAAGTTTCATTTAAAATGTATGTAGAATATCCCTATGCATTCATATAAACATGACTTTGAGTTTATTGTTAAGGTAACAGCCTCATATAATCCTTGATATAATGTATAAGCATGATGGTATAGCATGAATAGCATACAATGTTGACCTTAATGGATCAATCAACCCTTGGTTTCTCTGGTCATTTTTGTTGAGTTTAATTGGTATTTTTTTAGAGTTCCAACTTTGGACTATAAATTAACCACATTTGATCAATAACAGAGGAGTTTTAGTCCTTACATTTCACAACATAGTATGAAATTCAGTATGAGATCTTTTAGATCCCATCTGGCTGTAAATTTTATTCAGGAGGAATATACAATCACATCTCCATGAAATATTTGGACTTTGTGATTTTGAAGAAATAAATGAGGAACTTTCAGTCTCGGCCTCCAGTTCTGAGTTTCTAGATAGAAACAACATGGAAGCAAGAAATGAAAAAAGGCAGGGATTTGTGAGTTTTTTGGTCAAATTTAAGAAAATAAGATGGATAAGCAGCTAAAATGAGATGTACCAATAAAATTTTTTCTTCGGTTTCCCTTCAACTTCAGTATTTACTCTGTTTTCTCCTCCATTGAGTTGGTTTTGGCACTACTTTAAATTTGTGTGATATTGCCTCATGTAGGAGCTTCACTAAACCTAGTGAAGTATGCTTTAAGTATCTATAATTCATCTTAGATGCTTTACTCTCCTGATCACTAGGTCAAAATAACTGCATTTTTTTGTTGGTTTATGGTTGTTAAATTTTATATTGTAAAGCCCTTTGCTGATTGTGTTTTAATTGTGCTTATGCAGCCTATTATTAGTTAAAATTATTGTGATAATTCCCTATTATAGGAGTTTATAGTAGGGAATTATCACACTAACATGCTTCAGTGACCAAGTATTACACCAGTATGGTTCTTTGTCCTAATCAATTTAGTTAAATAACTGCAATTATCAAGTACATCATTCCTGCCTGTTAGAATAATCAATTTCAAGCATATGCAGCCAATTTTTATTGTTTTTATTTTTCCTGTATTTCAGTATGACTTCACTGGTCATTCTTTTTCTGAATTCTCTGGCTGTGACTCTAAGCATATCATTATTTAAACAGAAATGCTGGAGGCTCTATGCCAAGTTCTCCAAATGAATCCAACAACACCAATACCCCGGAAATCTCACCGTTAACACCCAGTATCGGTGGTGCCAATGGTGGTTTTACACCCGGCTTTGGTCCTCCATCTCCTTTCACTGATGATACTTCATGGGCTCCTCCTCAAATTCAGTCCATTCTCTTATATGCTGTCTCCTTGTATTTCTTTCTACTTGTGTTTTGAAGCCGGTGATACGCCAATTTTTTTGGTTGTTTTTGAAGAGTTGGTAGATATCAAGTTTATTGTAGGTTTGTGGCTTTCAGTCATTTTTTTTTTTTAAGTCAGAATGCTTCATCTTTGAGCAGAGTTTCCTATCCTGCTACTCTTGGAAATAATGCATGCAATTTAACTGGGTGCTTGTGAACTAGCTTAGTAACACTACTACAAGGTAAAGAAATTATTCATTTTAAGATCTTATTAATGAGTTCAACAATTTAACTATTTATTTTACGATCTTATTAGCGAGTTTAATATTACTATAATCTAACTACTTATGGTATTAGAGTTTTGTAAAATGGTATATTCTTGTATGAGGGGTTCGTTCTGTACTTGTGTGCGCCTAATAAACAACTAATGGCCTGGTACTCGTGAGAGATTCAACCGTTACAAGCCACCTCTGTGTGAAATGGATTCAATAATCACAAATATTTTTTTATGGTCTTTTAACTAAGCTTGAAATATTTATTTTGCTTCTTTTGTCACACTTCATTAGGGGATTGCACAGGCTTTGTTGTTAAGAGGTAATGATGACATGATGGTTTAAGTAGAATTTTAAAATATATGTAACGTTTTTAGGGGGGAAAATTAGTGGTAATGTTAGTTTTTCTAAAATTGTTTATATATATTTGTATGTATGTATGCTCAAGATGATGTATATCATGGCACGTGGCAAAATTGTCATGTGATACGTTGTGTGTATTGTGCCATGTGGCTAATAAAAGATTATGGAAGAACCAAGTTGAACATTTATCTTTAGATAGAGGATCAAAATGGGTATATTTTCTTTTAATTTTGAAAGGCACAATGTTTGATCTATTTAAAGGACCAATAATGGTTTTAATTTAAGTTTATTTATTTAAAGGATCAAAATAAACAAATCATATTAGAGATCTGCACAGATACGGAGTTAATACTTTATCACGCGTGTGCCCTCATTTTATATAAGTTGAAGTTTCAGATACGGAGTTAATACTTTATCACACGTGTGCCCTCATTTTATATAAGTTGAAGTTTGAATATGTTTCATTGCTAAAATTATTATTATTATTATTATTATTATTATTATTATTATTATTATTATTATTATTATTATTATTATTATTATTGATCTACATTATTTTCATTGCTGTCACTTTAACAAAAAAATGGAGTTTTACTTGTTTACTATTATTATTATTATTATTATCTTTATTGATCTACATTTTAATTTTGAGTTTTACATAAAGTTTCCAAAATTATAAAAACTATATAATTTTGAGTTTTTACATTGTAGCAGTCATCATTACCACAGTAACCTTCTAGATGTTACTGTAGCACTTGCCCATGTGGTAATGTAGAAGTCGCCAGCACTGTTACTATTTCACCTATCAGTGTATTTTGGACCGTTAGATCAAATCAATCTTATCTGTCCATTCAAATCTTGAATGCCTAAAAATACCCCACTCCACTTGTATATTGTAAAATATAGAAAATAAGAAGAGATAGATAAGAGGAAGAAAGAAGAAGAAGTTAATTATCAAGGTGTTTGGTAAATATTCTGGTTCTTATTATTCTCTTTATACTTATAATGTATTCATGGAAATTTATATATATGCTTATATTGAAGATGAATTATTAGTTGCTTACATAATACATTATCAACACGAATTTGCTCGTAATCTTGTTTTACATTTCCATTTAACTTTAATGTGACTATATTTCAACTATTCGTATTTTTCTCCTTTCTTCTAATAATCTATTATATTTTATAGTGATTGATTTTTAATGGCAAATACTGCGAAAAGAGAATTCAAGACTCTTCACATTTTTGGGAGCAATTATATATCATGCAGCCTCGATATCAAACTTCATTTGAAAGCAAAGAACCCGGCCAAAGCTATTGAGGCTAATAACAATGAGCCTAATGATAATAAGGCGAAAGCCTTAATATTTATAAGGCATCATATTGACGATGGCCTGAAAAATGAATATTTGACCATTGAGGATCCACAAGAATTGTGGTTATCCCTGAAAGAGAGATTTGAACATCTTAGAATGGTCTACTTACCCAAAGCACGTAATGACTGGTCAAGTCTTAGGTTCCAAGACTTTAAAAGTGTGCAAGAATATAATTCTGAGCTATTTAAAATTGTTTCAGTTCTACGTTTTTGAGGAGAAATAGTGACGGAAGGTATAGTGCTCAAGAAAACATTTACAACATTTCAACCACAAAATGTTATATTACAACAACAATATAGAGAAAAGAATTTCACATAATTTTCTGAATTAATTTGTTGTTTCCTTGTGGCGGAGCAAAACAATGAACTATTGATGCAGAATCATTAATCTCGACCATCTGGATCAGCACCACTGACAGAAATTAATTTTAGGCAAAGAAGATGGTGTGATCGCGGTACCGATTTTAAAAACTTCAGTGGATGTGGATATCGTGGCGGTCGAGGACGATGTGATCATGATAGGGGCCGAAATTATATCGGACCACGCGATAACAAAATTGATGTACATCAGCAAAATCAATAAAGCCACAACATGAGGTCAGAGACAAAGAGGGATACCTGCTATCGTTGTGGCCTGGAAGGTCATTGGTCTAGAATATGTAGAACCTCTAAACATTTTGTCTATATTTACCAAGAATCACTAAAAAATAAGAAAGGTAAAGATGCTGAGGTAAATTTTGCTGACAATTCCACAGTTGATCCGATTGAGAATAATTCTACAAATAATACAAATGTAGCTGAAAATATATATTTAGATGTATCAGATTTCCTGTTAGACTAATTTGTAATGCATCTTTATATTATGCTTTATTAAAATTATATTTTTCTTTTGTTTTGTTAGAAATATGGCTGATAATGAATGCATTATCGATTGCGGGACAACGCATACTATTTTGATACGAAAAATATATTTGATCTCCTTATCATTAAGAAAGGCATGCATAGCAACAATAGCAGGGTTATCAGACTTGATTGAAGGTACTGGAGATGTGGTATTGATGTTGCCAAATGGGACATCCTTGCCGATGAAAAATGCTCTCTATTCTCCCAAGTCTAGGAGAAACCTTCTCAGCTTTAAAGATATACATGTCAATGGATATCATTTAGGGACCGTTGATAAGGAAGGAAAAGAATATATTCATATTATACAAATTATTTAATGCCAAAAATGTGTACTTGAAAGCTTTCCCTATATCTTCAGGATTGTATTTTACATGTATTAAAGTGATAGAATCACATACAATATTAACCTGCAAGGTTAATGGCCCAGAGATATTTAAAATATAGTATGAAAGACTTGGACATCCGGGTGCTATTATGTTGCGCCAGATTATTACAAGTTCTCATGGACATCCACTGAAAGATTATAAAATCCTAACAAATAATGAATATGCATGTTCAGCATGCTTAATGGGAAATCTAATAATTAGACCTTACAACTAAGTTGACTGGTGAATGTCTTAAATTTTTTAGAAAGAATACAAGGAGATATATGTGGACTACTTCATCCATCATGAGCACTATTTAGGTATTTTTTATAGTTTTAATCGATGCCTCAATTAGATGGTCCCATGTTTCACTTCTATCTACAAGAAATGTAGCTTTTGAAAGGTTATTGGCACAAATTATCAGTTTAAAACACAATTTTCAGATTATCCCATAAAGACAATTTGTTTTTATAATGCTGGTGAATTTTCATCAAAATCATTTTATGATTAATGTATGGCAATTGGAATATATGTTGAGCATCCAGTAGCTCATGT
This sequence comes from Dioscorea alata, assembly GCA_020875875.1. Classification (NCBI taxonomy): domain Eukaryota; kingdom Viridiplantae; phylum Streptophyta; class Magnoliopsida; order Dioscoreales; family Dioscoreaceae; genus Dioscorea; species Dioscorea alata. The sequence continues at coordinate 21,150,100 of CM037020.1, read as the reverse complement.
ACATATCCAAAAAGGATTGGCGGGGTCATTAATTAAAGGACTCCAGATTATTGCACATCTAATGTTATTAAGGGCGAACTACCTACAATTGCGTGGGTCATGTTATTTTGCATGCTGCAGCTTTAATACGGATCTGACCCACTACATGTAATTTATATTCATCACATTAGCTTGTTATGGGTAAAGAGCCTGATATTTGACATATAAGAATATTTGGTTGTGCAGTATATGTGCCAATAGCACCATCAAATCATACAAAAATGGGTCCATAATGCAGACTTGGTATATATGTTGGTTACGATTCTCCCTCAATTATACGATATTTAGAGCCATTAATGGGGGATGTATTTACTGCAAGATTTGCGTATTGCCATTTTGATGAATCCATGTTCCCTTCATTAGGGGGAGAAATGATTACTCAAAACAAGCCAAAAGAAATTGATTGAAATGTATCACGATTGCATACATATGATCCTCGCACCAATGAATGTGAACTTGAAGTTCAAAGGATCATTAAATTACAAAATAGTGCAAATGAAATACCTGATGCATTTACTGATACTAAAATAGTAACCAAGTCATATATACCACATGCCAATGCTCCTGCAAGAAGTGAGATTCCTAAGACTCCATTGAAAGAAAAACAAGTAGTAAATAAACCACGACAAAAATGTGGCAGACCAATTGGTGCCAAAGATTTAGCTCCTAGAAAAAGGAAGCTGAAAAATAAGAAGGATCTCCTATGTGAAAAGGGAGAGGAAATTATGAAACCCTCAGAACAAGAATCAATGGGGAATGATATTTCTGAAAATATTGAAAATTTAATTTGTTATGTAGATGATGATCAAATAATGAATCGACATTAAACCAAAATAAATGATATATTCATCTACATTATGGCTACGGAGATAGAATAAATACAGATAATGATCCAGAACCACGATGTATTGATGAATATCAACAAAGTAATGATTGGCCAAAATGGAAAGAAGTTATCTAGTGACAGGGGCCCGAAAGTGCACGGGTTGTCGCAGTAATAATAGTACCCCGGTGAGAGAGTAGTCGAATCCACAGGGAGTAGGGATTGTAGATACAAGCGATTGCTATTTAACAAGTGTGAAGTATGGAAAGTGAGAGCAAGATTAATTGTGTGTGTGCAAATGTAATCGAAAGCAATAAGAAAATAAAGAGAAATATGGAAAATAAGAGAGTGCAAACTGAGAGTAAAAGAGAGAAATAATTAAGAGTGAAATAGGGTACCTGGACAAGTTACCCATAGGATTAATGTTCTAGTGCAGGACAATGTATTATACTCTCCTATTGATGTTTAATGAGTTGTGGACATCCTAAAATACACGGCCCAAACCTAAGGTCAACCGTGACTAATCCCAATCATTATGTCCCGCCATTAGGTTTCACTACGACCCTTAACTCTCGTTGACTTGTCAACTAAGTCCCAGGGGAGTCTTATCTTCCTAAACCTCGCACTATGTGGGATTGCTTTACGTCCTAGGGATTCCAAGTGATTAGCCCTGTTCCTAAGTGTAGTCCTAACCCTTTGGTCCAGGTGAAAGAACCCTAGTCTCAATTAAGCCCCAGCACAAGGATTCACTACAACCCTTCACTCTGTTGCTCCCGCAACTAAGCCCTAGGGGAGTTCATCTCCTAGCACTTCGCTCTACTTCGACCGCTAAGAACTCTTGGAACACGGAGGTAGGGAAAATCACACCGGAGGGGAAAGGGGATATTTTGCTACTTCACGACTCACTCTCTCGACCCTTTCGAATCTCGAGCAGTCTAATCCTATAGGAGTTGTCACACCTCCAAAGGATAACCTAGATAACTCTCAACCCTAGTGTCACATCTAAAGGAAAAATCAACACAAGAATAAATCAAGATTAGAACTCAATTAAATTCATCAATAAAGAAAGCATAATAACATGTTATAGAAATAAAGTCATCCTAGGGTTTACAAGTCCGAATACCCATAAGGGTTTAGCTCTTCATGGAACTATACAAATCCATCAATGTATATGAATAAACACCAATTGAAAACATAGATGAAATCCCCCTTGTGTAGCGTGGTTGTGGTCTTGTGCGGCCAATTCGTCTCTTCACCAAGCTCCTCGTCAAGCCTAGGGCACACCTCGCCGGATCGGTGCTAACGAAAGCTCCCCCAATAGCTATCTTTCGACGGGTTTCGATATCGATGCCGATGACGCACTCCAATCCTCCACAAAGTCCTCTCCAAACCCTAGCCGCGACCCTCTAGAAGATAGGCGAATAGATCCAGAAAAAGTCCCAAAAAGGCCTTTTTATAGTGTTGAGTCGGCGGCTGTAAATCGGCTGAAATCGGGATTTCACACGGCCGTGTGGAATTTTCACACGCCCGTGTGAACTTTCTGAATTCGATTTTCTAGCGCGCAGTGAACAGTAAACTGCTATAGTAATTGCTACAATGATCTTCTACAGTAATTGCTACTTTACTTGGGCATCAAATACTCCCGATTTCATCGTTCTTCATCGAGGCCATTGAATTGGGCACACAATCAACGGTAAATCATGTCGATTGCTTCAATTCTCTTTATTGGCGAAATTCTCCAATGCTACACGAGTTAGACTTATTGTGACTGTGACTGTCTTGTGCCCCTTCAAAGGAGGTTGGCACACACCAACAAATCTAGACTCGTGCCTTGTTCCTTCCTTGGTCTGAGAACTCCCCAACAACGGTGAACATGACCTAACTTTGCTCTTTTTCTACAAATTGGCTCTATAATCCTACAATGCACAAAAACACACAAATACACACTAATTAATGATAAAATCTGATAAAAGTAATGCTCAATGTAAGATAATAATACTTCGCGTTACTATAACATGAGCACTTATCATCTAGGCTGAGCTAAATTCCCTATTAAAACGTAAAATGTTTAGGCCGATAGTGCCAACACCAGAAGGGATAAAACCAATAGGTTATAATTGGATGTTTGTGAGAAAAATAAATGAAAATAATGAAGTTATGAGATATAAAGCAAGACTAGTTGGTCAAGGTTTTTCTTAAATGTCTGGTGTTGACTATGAAGAAACATATTCTCCTATAATGGATGGAATTATTTTTCGATTTTTAATTGCCATGGCAGCAAGTAATAAATTAGATATGTAGTTGATGGATGTTGTAACAACATATCTATATAGATTACTTGAAAATGACATATATATGTAAATCCCTGAAGGTTATAAAATAATAGATATTACAAATCAATAACATTTATGCTCTATTAAATTATAAAGATCTATTTATGGGTTAAAACAATCTGGATGAATGTGGTATAACCGTATCAGTGAATATCTTATAAAAGAAGGGTACCAAAATGATAATATATGTCCATGTTTGTTTATTAAAAGCTATAGTAACGGTTTTGTTTTGATAGCAATATATGTGAATGATTTAAATCTTATAGGCACTCCTCCTAAAATTGTAATTACAGCATTATATCTGATTAAGGAATTTGAAATGAAAGATCTAGAGAAGACTATATTTTGACTTGGTTTACAAATTGAGCACTTATCTTCTGGAATATTTGTCCATTAGTCAACCTATATAGAAAAGGTGCTAAAAAAAAAATCAATATGGAGAATGCTTATCCATTAAATATTCCAATGGTTGTCCGAACACTTGATGTTCAGAATGATCCATTTCTTCCGCTTGAAGAAGAAGAAACTATTCTTGGTCCAGAAACTTCGTATCTAAGTTCATTTGGGGCAGTAATGTATCTTGCAAATAATACAAGACCAGATATAGCTTTTGCAGTAAATCTTCTATCAAGATACAGTTCTACACCGATACAAAAACATTGGAAAAGAGTGAAAGATGTGCTAGGTTATTTACAAGATACTATAGATCTAGGCTTATTTTATTCATAGGAAACTTCATCTAATCTCACAGGCTTCGCTGATGCCGAGTATATGTCTGATCCTCACAAAGGGCTATCTCAGACTGGATACATATTTTTTTTACAATGGTACAGTTATCTAATGGCGTTCCACAAAACAAAATCTTATAGCTACTTCATCAAATCATGTTGAAATTCTAGCTCTACATGAAGTAAGTTGAGAATGCTAGTGGTTGCGATCTATGATTGGTCATATACAGTCGCCATGCAAATTACCAACTGCTACAACAAATGTTACAGTAGTTTATGAAGACAACAATGCTTGAATTTCTCAGATACAAAGGTGGTTACATTAAAGGTGATAGAACAAAGCATATCTCACCAAACTTTTTCTACACCCATGACCTTCAGAAAGAAGGCATCATAGAAGTTTAAAAGATTCAATCTAATGAGAATCAAGCCGATCTATTCACAAAATCACTCCTTAAGTGCATCCACCAAAGATTTATATATAAAATCAGGATGAGAAGACTCAAGGATGTAAGTACTTTTGATATAAGTTAAAAATTATTTATTTGAGGGGAAGATTGTACTATTTTTTCCCTTTGCCAAGGTTTTTATCCTAATGGGTTTTTCCAAGGCAAGGTTTTTAATGAGGCAGTAACCCTAAAATATACCAAGGAAAGTATACTCTTTTTCCTTAGCTAGGTTTTTATCCCACTAGGTCTTTCCTAGCAAGGTTTTAATGAGGCATATTCTTTGGCTTTAGGTATCCAAGGGGGAGTGTTATGAATATTATATATGGATGCCTATCTCAGCAACAGGCATACTGTAGCAACATTATAGATGCTACTGTAGTAGCCACCACACTTTAGTAGATGCCCATGGTGCACTATAGCAGCCGCCAGTATTGTTACTATTTCACCTACTAGTGTCTTTTGGACCGTTTGGATCAAATCAATTTTAACGATCCATAAATACTCCCCACTTCTATATTGTACAATGTATAAGAGAAGAAGAGATAGATAAGAGGAATAAAGAAGGAGAAGTAATTAATCAATGTGTTTGGTAAATATTCTGGTTCTTATTATTCTCTTTATACTTATAATATATTCATAAAAATTTATATATATGTTTATATTGAAGATGAATTATTAGTTGCTTATACACTACAATGCAATTATTTTAAGCAGATTTTTACTTGTTCTCAGTCATTGCTATCATTTTAACAAAAAAGTTTAATTACAGCTCTTTCTTATTTTTATCATGCTCACTAGAACAATTTTTCTTGTTTATCTAAGTTTAAAAAAAAAAAATTCTTTTTTAACATTCTGTTTGAGTATAATTTTTAATATATATAATTAGATATAAAATATAAAATATGTAAATAGTTACTATATTTATTGGATTATTTTCTAAGCGATCAAACCCAATATCGATTTTTGTTACTTCTATATTACTGTTTCCATTATTGCATTTAAAATTGTTTTTGCTTATGTTATAGTTGATTGTAATGAAAATACGTCTCTAAATTGATTTTCTACTCTTATATTTTGTTTAAATCTATTTTTTCTTGAATATCAATTTGATTTTTCGGAGGTATTTTTTTAGAGTTTTAGCACTAGGGCTTTTAAATCTTGATTTTTATTAATATCCAATGTTTCCAATAATTTTTCTAGTATTAGTTCTATATGTTTCGGGTATCCATGAGATCGGTTTTATTTTCTTATATGTTGCTAATTTATTAAGCAGATACAAGACTATCAAATTTAATTGGTTATTTTCATAGAAATGTGTTGTTACTTACTACACAAATGATCAGCTGTAGCAAATTTTGAGGAGGTTTTTCCTATAACTCTTAGATAGTAAATCATTCTTATTAATATCTTGTATTTTTAAACTAGCTTGTGGAAGTACTATAGTTCTTTGAGTGAGCTAAAATCACTTATCAGTTAAAATTAGCATATTTTCCTCGTTCCCTAATCGATACAATGATTACTGAAGCTAGTGTTGTAATAAGCTCGATTCTTACTCATCATAACCTTAGATCGTATCTATGGTGCGCACAATAGGATTACTTTGAACTAATTTAAAAAGAGTAAGATAGGAACACAAGAAGATGAGAATATAATAAATATAGCAATAAGAGAATACAATAAAACTTTATTCTTAATGCAATGCTAATTTGCAAAGAAGATTAAAAAAATCATAGGCAGCAACATATTCTTTCTTCTCGTAGCGTCTTCAATCATGCTTAAGAAAAATATCATGTGGATGATTGAGATATATAGCTATTTTGAAAGGAATTCACCTAATGGTCTACAAATTTATTACGCATATAAATAGTAAGAATTATTATTATTATTACAAAAAAGTTATAATTACTAGCAATTAAAGGTAGGATGGCTTACAGAATTATGCAAATATAATTTTGAAGTTGAGTGTTGCAGAACTTGCTTCAAGAAAATAATGAAGGAACAAATGAAACATGTTCTCCCTTCCAAGTAGAAAATCTCAAACAAGAAATAAAGGAGTTAACAACCCTTACAAAAGGAGAGCAGCTAGATATGGCCAAAGAAGCTAACAAAACTAAGCAATGAAATGAGTACCTTTTCTTTGGAGTAAAAGCCTCATCATTTAATTAATATTGAAGGATGGGCAATAACATACGAACTATTAGTCTCGCCTCCCCAAAGAATAAACCATGTTTTATCAATAGGAATTCCAATGAAAGAACTATTTTATTTTAGACTAAGTAGCAATATATAGGCAATGATAAGTATCAAGTTTTGCATTATTTCTTTTTTGAAATTTAAAAAAAGCTATTTTAAACAGGATCCTTAGAAGAAATATAAATTTTATATCTATTCTAATAGTAGCATGGCGGAGTTACTCCGTGGTATCTCGCTCAGCATTTGACAACACTAGGATTTAGTTAAAAAAAAGGTTTTCAACTAGAGTAGATACAAGCAGACAATATGAAGAATGTGATAGTTATACTATCAAAAGTATGCGAGCTCAAGGATATTTTGCCATACAGTAAAAATTACAAAAACTTATGAATGAAGGAACATGCTAATTACTTATTATCCAGCAATTACAAAATATTTTTTGAAGATAAAAAATAAACTTGAATAAAAAAGACGGAAACTATCTTGACTTGTGGATAAAGAGCATCGAAAAGGAAAATGGCAATGCATCAGTAACCACACAATCTTTTCAAAGAAAATGTTCTGAAGGAGACATGATGGATGTAGAAGGTGACACATCATCAATCCATAACACAAAACATAATAAACATGATGAAAAAGTAAGATACCCGTCTAATAGAATAATACCCTAAATAAGCCGACTCGATTGATGACTACAACCAATAATGCATTAAAGTACATCATCCATGATGACGCCAACCAATAATTCAATGAGCCTTGCTTGCATATGAAAAGAGAAGGAGAAAAGGCCAGTTGAAATAAGTGTCGAGATAGAGTAGTAAGAGCCAATGGCTAGAAATCAGCATAGGAGTATTTTAAATTATGAACAGTTAAATTTGAAAGGATCTACCTTGAGTATTGTTTGCCCTCCCGTTGCGGCGAATAATTTTAAGTTGAAGCTAAACTTTATACATATGGTGTAAAAGATGTGCCAATTTGATGGGCTTTAGGATGAGGACCATTATGCTCATTTGACAATCTTCCTTCAGATATGTGATAAGTTCAAGGCAAACAATGTGTCTAAGGATGTGCTTCATCTTCGACTGTTCCTATTTTCTGTGTGAGGAAGGGCTAAGCAATGGCTAAGTTCCTTGCCTTTGATATCTATCACTACATGGGCTCAGTTAGCTGAGACGTTCCTCACAAGATACTTTCTTCCACCGAAGATCACCAAGCTTGGAAGTGATATCTCTTCTATAGGCAGTTGGAGTCCGAGACTATCTATGATACGTGGAACAGATATAAGGACATGTTGAGGAAGTGCCCACAGTATGGAATTGTTGAGTGGATGCAAATCCAGATCTTTTACAATGGGTTGAATGTGGCTACCTGATGAGTGTGATTCATATCGTGTTTTACTTACTCCTCATTCATTCTCTTACTCATCTTTTAGCACGTTTTGGATATATTCATGCTATTATGGGTATTTTGTTCATGGTGTAGGAATTTAGGGTTCAAAGCATTTAGGAGTGAAATCGAGGACAAAACAAGCAAAGAATGCAGATTTTTTTTCAAAGTGTCCAAGCCAAACACGAGGCGAGCACGTTGTTCTTTGTCCCCGTGATTATCACTGTTTGAAGATGCTTGAGTAGCTGACCAAGCATGGCGGTGCTTCCAAGCCAAGCACGATCAAAGCACAGTCGTACTTCCTCCCTGTGATTTTCTCTGAATTGAAGCACCATCTGCTTAAAAGGGAAGTGATAAGTGTCTAAATGTATGTATTTTAGTATATATATTTTATACACTTGGCATATATATTTTTGTAGGAATAGACACCCATTTTGTGCTTAATCGAGTATTATTTGCATTGCAGAGCATGAAGGAGCCACGGGGAACATGAGAATATGGTTAGGGCAGAAAAAGGAGAAAAAACAGGTGTTGAAGTACTGCAGCTGGAGTACTGTAGCACATGGGGATTTTTCGTGGTAGGAATTCGATTCGAGGCATACGGCCTCAAGGAGGCTGTATGAGAGGCCGTCTGCCCCATCCAAAGAAGGATAACTAGTTCATACTGCCCATCATTGACCCCGGTATTGACCCCATCATCATATGTTTTGCTTGTTTTGGGCTTCATTTCATCTCCATACGACCCCCATACGGGCGGTATACCCTGGAGGCATAAAAACACACTTCTAGGGCATGAAAAGGGGACTTTTTGCCAGCACTTGAAGGGAGGAAAAAGAAGAAGAACGATAACATCATTTGGAAGACGACTATTTTGAGCCAAAGGAGGAGGCAAGAACTTCATCATCAAAAGAGGGAAAGCTTCACCATCAAGGGAGCAAGGTTCCAACCTAAGGGAAGCGTCATTTGGCATCTCTTGGATGGGGGAAAGCATCATTTAGTCGGATCTCCACCTTCTCCTTCATCATTTCACCTAGGGAGTGTCACTTATTCTTTACTTGATTTATTTTACTTTGTTGTTGTTATTTGGATGATGGTACACTAGACCCCCAAGGCCACCGGATGTTGGTGAACCTTGGGGGGTTCATCATGTATTTTGGATGATTTATATTTAATTGCAAGTTTTGGGTTGATTTATGATTTAGTTCATTGTGCTTCATGTCATGAACTATTTAAAGAGAAATCTGTAGTTCTTTCTTGAGTATACACGTAGATGTGACCTACTCATGTGTATTAGATCTTTAATGAACTAACAGTGGTTTCATGTATTGATATGCCGAGAAATTGGGTATCAATAGCCCTCCAATCTTTAAGGGTAAACTAGGGTTTAGTATACCCTTATCTTGGGATCTCCTTGTACTTAATGCAATCATAGGAATGCTGGTTAGGAAGAAATTCCAATCAACATTTGTATGGGACTAGGGTTCAATCGTCGAGAAATCGGGGTTGATCTAATCTTGAGATCATTCGGTCTAAATCACCCAAGCTATCTTCTTACTGTTCATCCATATATCATGATGACCCCTGATAAGTGCTTGTGTTATAGTACCGCTAAGCGTTATTATCTTACATTGAGCATATTTTATATACTTGAGTTTTATTTTATCTTTGTTGAGCTATACTGAACCCTTGTATATGTGTGCGCAGATGGTCTTGGATGTAAGGATTTTGAGGAACAGTCATTGGCACGGTCATGGGACCGTGTGTGCTCCACAAACCATTGAGACTCAACTCTCACTGACCAAGCTCCATCAAACGCAACACTTGGAGTTCAGGGGAGTTATGTTTCAATTGCCCAATTCCACACTAATTGTTTTTATTTGTTTACTTATTATTGTGCTTGCATGCGTACATTGGGGACAATGTACATTTTAAGTGTGGGGGGGGGGGGGAGTTCACATTACACACACCTCTACTTGTGCGCTCAATTGTTTATGCTCATGTAGCCCGTGGCGGTTCACCTTAGTTGCAATGGTTGTATTCTTAGAGTTTAGGAGAATTTTTAACATTGCATCCTATCATGCCCTAGTTTTCACTTGAATTTTTAGGAAATTTTTGCTCGATTACATTTTATTGCACTACTCACTCTTGAAATCTTTTGGAAACTCAATCTTGAAGTTTTTAAGGACAAGTTTATTGACGTTCTTAGGTTTACTTTGGAAAATGCATATAAAAAAAAATATGATGAAAATGAAAAAGATGTAAAATTGAAAAAATATGAAAAAAAAAGAGAAAAATATGAATTTGTGAATAGTTGCTTTCTTTTATGTATGCATTTGGGGTGGAAAGAGCTACCACTCATGAAGTATGAAGCTACTCTCATAAGTCAGATACAAGTTATGCCTTAATGGGAGAAAGAGCTATCTCATGGGATGCGTGAAAGCTACTACCCCGGTAGAAAGAGCTACCTCATCGAAAGAGTGAAAGGCACCTTTGGCGGCCGCCTAGGAAAGGGCTACCTTCGAGGATGTGTGAAGCTACTACTTCCTCTCTTACTTTTCATGTATAAATAAGTCCTTTTTAATAAGAGTTTGAGGAGTACTCGTTGGTTCTCTTGAGTGAATTCGCACACACTTTCACGTTTTCGAGTTGTTATCCTTTTTTATTCGAGTTTTTAGCTAGAGCAATGATAACCTTATGCAATGTTTTGATTTCCCCTTACTTGTGGAATGCTTCTTTTGCATACTTTTGATGAACCTAAGGCCGAGCACTTTCGATTGTTCCTCCCAAGTACTTTCATGTTCTACTTTGCTTGAGGACAAGCAAAAGCTTAAGTGTGGGGGGGATTTGATAAGTGCTTATTTATAGTACCGCGAATCGTTATTATCTTACATTGAGCTTATCTTTTATCAGTTTTTATCACTAAATGGTGTGTATTTGTGTACTCTTGTGCATTGAAGGTTTGTAGAGTTAAATTGGAGAAGAAGAGCGAAATCAGGTCGTGTTCGCCGATGTTGGGAAGTTTTCGGACCAAGTAAGGAAAAAGGCACGAGCTTGACTTGTGAGTGTGTGCCAACTTCCTTTAGAGGGGCACAAAGGCAGTCACATTCACAACAAGTCTAACTCGTGTAGCTTAGGAGAACTTCACAAAGAAGGAGACTTGAAGTAATCGGCACGACTTACCATTGTTTGTGTGCCCAACCAATGGCCTCAATAAAGAACAACGGATTTGGGAGCATTTCGGCAAGTACTGTAGTAGCATTGTAGCTTGCCACTGTAGCAAAACTGTAGCAAGCTACTGTTTAATTTCTGCCGAAAATTAGCGTTTCAGAGAATTCACACGGGCGTGTGGAAATTCCACACGGCCGTGTGAAGCCCCCGATAAGTCCGATTTTAAAGCCGTGATTCAACATTATAAAAAGGAATTTTGGAGACCTTTTGCGATATCTTTTGATCTATCTTTGTCCTCAACTTGGGGAGTGCGGCTAGGGTTTTGGAGAGGATTTCGTGGAGGTTTAGCACGCGTCATCAGCATCGTCACCGACGTTCGACGGCTGCATGATAAGTGCTTGATTATACATGTTTTACCTACTTGTTTTACATACATTGAGCATCATTTTACCATGGATTATGTCTCATAAACTGTATTTTGGTGTTCTTTTATGCAATTAGGTTGTGGAAGTGTTAAAGGAGGAAAAGGAAGCAAAGATGGGTTATAAAGACGTATTGTTGGGAGCTTTTGTACAACACAAGTGTCAAGGCACAAGAGGGGGTCATGCACATGAGGGTGTGTGCCAACTTCCTGAAGGATTCAAGATGATTTATGTGATGGAAGGGCACAAAGGCAGTCACACCTTCATGTCCCAACTTGTGTGAAGATAGTTAAAGCTCTCAAATGATGATTCGAAGGAGGAGAAGTCTTATAACTCACTACATGGACGTGTGCCCGACCATGTAGCCTCAAGATGAGAGAGTTTGGATCACGTTTATGAAGAGTATTGTAGCAAAATACTGTGCATTTCACTGTAGCAGTAATGTAGCAGAAATTACTGTTCACGCGACCGCGTGGGATCTCACGTGGTCGCGTGGAGGCACGTGACTGACGCGTTTCAGGCTTATAAATAGCCCTTTTTGCCGATTCTTTTGGGATCTTTTGTGTGGCTTTTGAGAGGCGAAGCGGCTAGGGTTTGAGGAGGAGGTCTTTGCCGAATTGGAGGGCCGTTCTTCACCAACTTGGATAGTTATTTCCTCCGTCATAGCATCGAGGGAGTCATTGGCGACCTAGCTTCGGAGAAGGATCCTTCAAGACGTTGAGCGACCCATCAAGGCCATCATCACGACTTCAAGGGGGTTTACTTCCATAGTTTACATTGCTTTTCATTGTGTTATGTTTTGCTTTGTAATAAGCCCCATGGAGGGCTAAACCCTAGTAGATACTTGGGCATGTGAACCCTAGGTTTTGATTCATGTATTGACTTTCTTTATGCTTTCTTTTAAGTCCGAGTTTATTTGAGTTTTAATCTTGTTTAATCATTGCTTGCCTGCCTTATTGATTCGTATGGTTGTTTGGTATGTTTGATTTGTTTCCTTGGTGAGAGAGAGGTCTCCATTAGGGATTAGAACATACAAGGTTAAAGAGGGTTGAGAGGGTGAGTCTTGAGATAGAGGAGTGTCCCCTTTCCCTTCCGATTGAGTGTTTCCTATCTCCGTATTCCCTAAGTTTTATGCAACCATATGGGGTGTGAGGCGTGAGATTGATAGATTTCTACGCCGGGACCTTTATAGGGGGTTAGGGATCTTCCGCCTAGAAGTAGGGTTAGATCTAATTTTAGGAATCAGTTTCACTCTTAGGTATCCCTAGAACTCATTGCGGTCATATGGGGTGTGAGGTGTTGAGATTGAGCGATTTCTCCGCCGGGACCTTGTAGGGGACTAGTATCGGTGGCCTGGAGGCAGGGACCGATTATTCTTGGATTACCTCGACTCATAGAACTCGGTTAGAAGCATTTAGTTAGTCTTGCACTTCATGATAGAGCCTAGGGGGAGCATTGCCCGGGTATCTCATCTTCATTGATTGAGATCTCCCTTTATTTACCCTTTGCCTATTCATCTCTGGTATTAATTTCTATACACACTAGATCACCACAAAATCACATTAGTCGTTAGGCTAGATTGCAGAGAAGAAGTTAGTACTAGTAGCCCTGTTCCCTGTGGATTCGACTACCCTACTCACCGGGTATAATTATTACTTCGACAACCCGTGCACTTGCGGTACACACACGCAAGGGGCGTGTCACTGCACAAGACCACGGCAACACCATATACAATGGGGTTTTCATCAATGTCTTTGATTTGTACTTTCTTTTCTATTTTGATGAACATGTATAGTTCCATGGGGAGCTAAACCCCTTGTGGGTATTCGGACTTGTAAACTCTAGGGTTTCTATGTTTCTTTGACATTGTTATTATGCTTTTCCATGATTGATGAATAAAAATTGAGTTTCAATCTTAATTTCATCTTGTTAATGTTTTCTCTTAGATGTGACACTAAGGTTGAGAACAATTTAGGTTATCCCTTAGAGGTGTGACAACTCTTTGAGGGTTAGACTACTTAAGATTGAAGAGGGTTGAGAGGGAGAGTTGTGAGGTAGCGATGTACCTCTTTCCCTTCCGACGTGGTTTCTTCCTACCTCCGTTTCCTTGATTTCACAGCGGTCGAAATAGAGTGAAGTGCTAGGCAGATAAACTCCCCTGGGGCTTAGTTACCCAAGTAAAAGAGTGAAGGGTTGAAGTGAATCCTACGCGCTGGGGCTTAATCTAGACTAGGGTTCTTCCACCTGGACCAAAGGGTTAGAACTACACATAGGAACAGGTTTTACCACTAGAAATCCCTAGAGAGCTTAAAGCAATTCCACGTAGTGTGAGGTTTAAGTAGATATACTCCCCTGGGGCTTAGTCATGCGAGCGACAGAGTGAAGGGTTGACGTGAATCCTAATACCGGGACATAGTGTTGGGATTAGTCACGGTTGTCCTTAGATTTGGGACTGTGAGTTTTAGGATATCCTCGACTCAATTAACATTAATAGGGAAGTATAATAGCATGGTCCTGCACTAGAAGCATAGATCCTAGAGGTAGCTTGTCCAGATACCCTATTTCATCCATTGCTAGCTCCTCTCTATTCTCTTTTACTTGCACTCTCTCATCTTCCATCTTTCCATTTAATTTCCTGTCTTTCATTCTGTTTGATTCTATATTCACTCATTGATCCTATTATTGCTTTTCCATACGCCGCATAGCTTTATTAGTGAAATCTCATATTCTAAATCCCTATTCCTTGTGGATTCGATTACCCTCTCACCAGGATAAATTTTATTACTTCGACAAACCCGTGCACTTGCGGGATACACGCAAGGGGTCGTGTCAACCCCTCAAGGGAATCCACGTCCATCGGCCTTCACACACCACTGTAGCACTTGCAATCATCTCTTTTATTCTTAAATTTGTATGTTCATCTCTTATTTGTCTTCTTACATTTATTTGAATAACCGATCATGATGAAGATGTTGGGTTAGATAGTAGGCGACAGAGGAGTAATAGTAGATCCTTAGCCCCGTGGAATACAATCCTCGTGCCTTTGCATGAGGTATTACTTGGCGATCCGGTACACTTGCGGAGAAGCAATCAGGAAGCATGACCAACATGCTCCTTGTATAGTCCTACTCAAGCGAAGCACGGGCAGAGCATGGTCGTGCTCTCCCCGCGATTTTCTCTGGTTGACACTTAGTCGATTCACTCAGAGGTCCCACAGAAGAGCACGGTTTAAGCATGACCATGCAGAGACTATGTTGAGCCCAAAAATTCCTTTTTAGATCCCAGATCTAGGGTTTCTTCTCATCTTTTATTCGGAAGTTTTCTTTTCCACTTGGAGAGCACTGATGAGGATGATGATTAAGCTTCACCGCAGCGTCTAAGGGGATCAAGGTTTAATTAGAGACACAAGAGAAGTGGAGTTAACTCATACATGAAGCTTTTGAAGTTCAACTAAGAAGATTTTGTAAAAGGGGGAAGTCATGATTTTTCACCTTAATGCATTCATTCATTCTTCTCAGTTGTACGAATTCATGAAGGGCTAACCATTCCATAGTGCCCGGGATGTTGAACTATATTTCTTAGTGTACTTTAATTACTTGTTTTTAATGTCTACAGAGTTCTGATGCATTGTGTTTATTCGTGTGTTTTCCTAACTTGGCATGCTTGATTTGCGTAGTTGCTTGTGTAAAACTTGGCATGTGTGGATTACCATAGTTGTGATTACCATGTGTAGTTGCAAAACTTGGCATGTATGAAGCCCGTAGTTAGACTTTCAAAACTTTGCGTATTTGATAGCTATAGATTTAACATCACTTTAGAGCATCAACAAGGATCTTAGGATGTACCTAGTGGACATTAGAAGCAAGTAAATACACTAAAGCACATAGGGATTGTCCCGGGGTATTGCTGTCTTGTTGTTGAAAACTCGATCCTAGTCTACCTGATAATTTCACCCTTATCTTTTTACTCTTGTTTAGTCATTTGTTCTACTAACCAATTCTTGTTCTGTTAGACATTAGAGGAGTAATTAGTACTAGAAGTCCAGTCCTTGTGGTTCGATAACCCTACCCTTCATGGGGTACCACTTTATTACTTGTTACAATCCGTACACTTACAAAGAGTGCATCACTACCAAACAGATGCTTGATGCAGTAGCCCGGGGATTATTGCTTAGAATTTGATTGAAGAGATAGCCACTAATGAGTATCAATGGAGTTTTGAGAGGAACAAGCAAGGAAAGAAGGTCGGTATTCATGAGGTTGATGTCCTGACTACTTTAGCAGTGCAAGTTGAGGCAATTAATAAGAGGTTGGATACTTTGCAAATGCCTTCCCATGCATTGGTCATGAGTTGTGAGGTATGGGGGTCATAAGTCGGGTAGAGTTGCCCCCTACTAATTTGAGTACCAGAGCGTCAAAGCAAGTAGATTTTTTTGGTTAAAACAACTGGTATCCAAATAACCCTTACAACAACACATACAATGCCAGGTGGAAGAACCACCTCAACTTTTCATGGAGCCATCCGGGGCAAGGGCAAGGAACACAAGGAAAGTCTAGGCCACTACCACCTCAGTTTTCTAAACAACCCCCATAAGAGGGAAAAGGACCATCTCTGGAGACACTTCTTTCAAGGTATATTCAATCCAATGATGTTTATCTCACGGACCATAAAGGGATGTTGAGAAATAAACAAGCTTGTTTGCAAAATTTGGAGCACCAAGTGGTGCAACTAGCCAAGACTCTTGCCGGATGACCTCAAGGTTCACTTCCAATCAACACCATAGTTAACCCCAGGAAGTCCTTCAAGGACATTACATTGAGGAGTGGTAAGTAGTTACCTTCTCCATAAGTGCAAGAAACTGAAAAAATGGCTAAAGGACATCAAAAATTTGCATGACATTCTGGGCAGAAACCATTGGTTGTAGGTTGATGAAGAGACCAAGGATGAGGGTAAGGGTAATATTATTTTACCAGAATATCGACTCAAGTTACCCTACCCAGCTAAGGTTAAGAAGGATGAACAAGATGAACAATTCAAGAAACTTTTAGAGATGTTCAAGACTTGCTACATCAATGTTCCTTTTGTGGAGCCCTTAGCTCAAATACCTTGATAGGCAAAGTTATTTAAAGAATTGCTCACCAACAAGATAAAATTAGAGGAAGTGTCGACAATGAAACTTAGTGAAAAGTGTTTAGCTATCCTCGCCAACAAGCTTACAAAGAAGGAGAAGGACCCCGGAGGATTTATCATCACATGCACTATTGGGGGCTTGTTGATGAAAAAAATCTCGCCAATCTTGGTGATGCCCTATAAGATTTTTTAGAAATTGGGACTTGGAGAACCTAAGTCGACCAAGATGACACTCTAACTTGCCATTTGGTCCACTTGTCACCCATGGAGAATCATTAAAGATGTGTTGGTAAAGGTGGAAATATTCATTTTTCCAGTTGGTTTTGTCATCTTGGATTTAGAGGATAAAGTGGAAGTCCCATTGATCCTTGGCCAACTGTTCTTGGCCATATCTCAAGCTTTGATAGATGTGAAAGATGGCTGAATGGTTCTGAGAGTGGGTGATGAAGATGTTACATTCAAGCTCTGTGACACTAGGAGGTATTCCATGGATTTTGATGACACTTGTTATTGTGTAGATGTTATTGATGATGTTGTCATTGATTATATATAGGAGACTTGGATGGAGGATGAACTTTCTAATTTGTTGAAAGATGAACCCCTGGATGAACCTATTGAAATAATGGAAGAGATTTGCCATCAAGAGGAAATTGCAGAAATTACTCCCACTCGGGAACCCTCTAAGAAGAAGCTGCCCCAGCCCAAGAAATGGTGGAAGCAAGTCACCAAAAAAAAGAAGGAATCCACCAATCTCACTCCTAATGCCAATTCATTCAACTACTTTGAGCGTCGATGAGGTCAATCTAATTGAATCATTAATGCCATATTCTTGCAATGTGATTTCAAGTGACCATGAGAGGATTCAATTTCACAAACCTCCATGATCCGTGTACAGGTACGTCAAGTTCATGGTGTTAAACAAGCGTTTTTTGGGAGGTAGCCCAAGCTTTTTTTTTGGTTTTGTTTTCCTTAGTTTATATTGGTTTTGTTTCAATTGGACTCTGAGACGATCCCTTGCATGTGTCTCGCAAGTGCACGGGTTTGTCGAAGTAATAAATTTACCTCGGTGAGTGGGTAGTCGAATCCACAGGGAATAGGGACTTTAAAACACAAGATTTCACTATTTAGCTATGCGGTGTATGAAAAGAGAGAATAGAATCGATAAGTGAATATGAAAACAATTAAAATAAGACAAGAATTTAAATAGAGAGATGGAAGGTAAGATAGTGCAAGTAGAAGTAAATAGAGAAGAACTAGCAATGGATGAATATGGTATCCGGACAAGCTACCTATAGAACTTATGCTTCTAGTGCAAGACTATGCTATTATACTTTTTCTATTGATGCTAATTGGGTCGAGGATATCCTTAAACACACGGTCCCAAACCTAAGGTCAACCGTGACTAACCCCAACACTATGTCGTGGCATTAGGATTCACTACGACCCTTGACTCTCGTTGACTAGTCAACTAAGCCCTAGTGGAGTCTATCCTCCTAAACCTCACACTACGTGGGATTGCTTTAAGCTCTAGGGATTCCTAGCTATAAAACTTGTTCCTATGTATAGTTCTAACCCTTTGGTCCAGGTGGAAGAACCCTAGTCTAAATTAAGCCCCAGTGCTTAGGATTCACGTCAACCCTTCACTCTGCTGCTTGTGCAATTAAGCTCCAGGGGAGTTCTTCTCCTAGCACTTCACTCTATCTCGACCGCTAAGAAATCATGGAAAACGGAGGTAGGGAGAAATCACAACGGAGGGGAAAGGGGACACTTCGCTACCTCACGACTCACCCTCTCAACCCTCTTCAATCTTAAGTAGTCTAACCCTATAGGAGTTGTCACACCTCCAAAGGATAAACTAGATTATTCTCAACCCTAGTGTCACAGCTAAGGGAAAACAATTGCATGAGGTAATTAAAATTGAAACTCGAATTTATTCATCAATAAACGAAAAACATAATATCAATGTCATAGAAACATAATAATCCTAGGGTTTACAAGTCCGAATACCCATGAGGGGTTTAGCTCCTCATGGAGCAATACATGTTCATTAAAATATGAAAGAAAGCACAAATTAAAGGCATTGATGAAAACCCCCTTGCGTATGGTGTGGCCGTGGTCTTGTGCGGCCGCCGGATGTCGATGACGATGCCGATGACGCGCTCTAAACCTCTACGAAGTCCTATCCAAAACCCTAGCCGTCCTCTCTAGAAGTTGGGGAGAAAGGTAGGTCAAATGATTTCTAAAAAGTCTCCAAAACAGGCTTTTATAACGTTGAGTCGCGGCTTTAAAATTGAACTTATCGGGATTTCACACGGCCGTGTGGAATTTCCACACGCCCATGTGAACTTTCTGGATTTCTGAATTCGGCCAAAAGTGAACAGTAGCTTTCTACAGTGTTTTTGATACAGTGCCGTGCTACAGTACTCGCCGAAACGCTCCTGAATTCATTGTTCTTCATCGAGGCCATTGAATTGGGCACACAATCAATGGTAAATTATGTCGATTGCTTCAAATCTCCTTTTTGGTGAAGTTCTCCTAAGCTACACGAGTTAAACGTGTTGTGAATGTGACTGCCTTTGTGCCCCTCCAAAGGAGGTTGGCACACACTCACAAGTCTAAATTCATGCCTTGTTCCTTGCTTGGAAAACTCCCCAATAATGGCAAACACGATCTAACTTCGTTCTTCTTCTTCAAAATAGCTCCACAAACCTACAATGCATAAGAGTAAACAAATGCACACCATTTAGTGATAGAATCTGATAAAAGAGATGCTCTTTGTAAGATAATAACGCTTCGCGTTACTATAACACAAGCACTTATCAGACTCAAATGTTTAGCTGGTAAATTTGTGTTTTATTTTACAACTCTCGGGTGCTTTCCAGTGTTTTACTATCAATACTTTAATTTAGAGCTGGCAATGTTCAAGTCACAAAGCCATGATCATATGCATGAGGGTGTGTGCTAACTTCCAAGAATGTTCAAGTCAATTTACAAGTTGGAAGGGTACAAAGGTAGTCATACACTGATGTTCCAGCTTGTGCGGAGATTTCAAGAGTTGTCTCTATACATTCGAAAGACAAGAAGTGATATGATCTACCACACGGGCGTGCACCGACTATGCGGCCTCATGACTTACTGTTCATGATGCCAAAACAAAGAATCCACATGACCGTGTGGAGCCTTGATTTCCATGTTTAAAAGGCCGCTTTGAATAGTTATTTGGAGACTTTTTCTTATCTTTGTGAGGGAGCGCTGCTAGGGTTTTGAGGAGGTTTTTCCAAGGTTTTGGAGCATTTCTAGGCCACTCAATATCAATTTTCTTTAAAGGAGAGTTATTGGGGGAATTTTCGACGACATTGATTAGTTAAGGTGTGCCTTAGGCTCTATGGAGGAGTCTTTGGAGAAACAGAAGTGGCTCTTGGAGACCGTCATTATGGAATGAAAGGGGGCTATCTTTATTGATATTTTACACTTTTATGTGAACTCATCTTTGAATTTGTATTGCTTCATGGAGGGCTAAACCCTTAGTGGGTATTTGGACATATAAACCTTAGGGAGAATTAGTTTCTTTGACTTTTATTGTGTATTTCTTTAATTGATAATTTACTTGAGTTTCAATCTTGTGTGTTTGATGCTTGATTTTCCCTTAGAGTGACATTAGGGTTGAGAACCTGTTCTAATCATCCTTTTGACACTAGGATTAGATTTAGCAAGGTTGAAGAGGGTTGAGAGGGTGAGTAAAAAATTAACGGAATATCCCCTTTCTCCTCCGATGTGATTTATCCTTCCTCCACATTCCAAGAGTTCTTTACGATCATAACAAAGTGAAGCATCGAGAGTTCCCTCTCCGCTGGGGCTTAGTTGCGATTAGGAATCCTTCGCTTGGACCAAAGGGTTTGATCTAGATTTAGGAATAAGGTTTATCACTTGGAATCCCTAGAGCTTTAAGTAGTCATACGTGGTGTGAGTAGTCGAGAGCTTCTCTCCGCCGGAATCTTGTAGGGGACTAGTCATAGTTGAGTTAGATTTGGGACCTTGTGCTTTTGGATTACCATGACTCATTAAATCTCAATTAGGGAAAAGTAATCTTAGTCTTGCACTCAAAAGTAGAATCCTAGGGGGAGGTATAGTCCGGATACCCCACTTTATTATTGATTGTCTCCTTTTCTTACCCTTTTGCTTATTTACTTGTCTTTATATTTTGATAAAAACTTGAGCATATTCACCAATCGATTTGTTAATTTGGTTATTTAGCAAAATTAATTGTTTCTAGAGTCTATTCCCTATGAATTAAACTACCCACCCTTTGGGTATTTTATTACTTTGATACTCGTGCACTTGAGGTACACATGCAAGGGTGTGTCGGAACACCTTCGCTTTTCCACCTTTTCTTACTCAACTAATAGTAAACGGAATCTCTTGTGCTTTCTTATGAGATCTATGGTTGTTTTTAGCTCTAAATCATTTGAAATGCATGCAAGCATGTGTTATTTTTGTTTAAGAAGATTTATCATTGAAACTAGCGCTAGAAACCATGGATTGTATAACTTACAATTTTCGGGGAAGATGATTCCCCCCGAAACACGGGTGTGCTCTTCTGAAGCATGGCCTTACTCTTATGTGTTGTTAGGCATGTTGCTCAGAAGCACGGCTCTTCTATTCTATGTTATGTATGCCCGTGCTTCTTCTAAGCACCTCCGTTCTTCCACTGGTTTCACGAAAAAAATTTCATTTAATGGGCATATTTTGTTTGCAGATTATGCCGAGGAAGAGTATAACAGCTGAGTCCTCATCGAAGAGGCCTAAAGGTGAAGGTAGCTCGTAGGACACTATCGAAGAGCCTACATTTGGTCCTCAGGCTCACCAGGAGAGATACAACCACCTATCGACTCGGTGGTCTGGTGACTTGAGAAAGATTGCTTGGGAGGTCTGATATCGATTCTCGCGTGTCTGTACAGCAAGTGCACAGCTGTCAAAGTAATAAAATACCCCGATGAGTAGGGTAGTTGAATCCACAGGGAACATAAGTACTAGTAGTAACTACTTCTCTATTATCTACTCGGAATCAAGGTTGTCATGAAATGAACTCAATCGCACACAAATATGAAAATCACAAGCAAGCAAAGAAAAGGCAAAATAAGGAAAGTCTCAATTAATAAAGGTGAGGTACCCCAGCAATGCTTCCCCTAGGATCTAACATGAAGCACAAGATTTACTAAATGTTTCTAATCCGAGTTAAAAGAGTCGAGGTAATCCAAGAACAATCAGTCCCTTACAAGGTCCCGATGGAAAAATCACTTAATCTCAACACCTCACACCCTATATGACCACAATAAACTCTAGGGATACCTAAGAGTGTAACCGATTTCAGAAGATAGATCTAACCCTACTTCTAGGTGAAAGATCCCTACTTCTAGGTGAAATCTCTCAATCTCACGCCTCACACCAAATATGATTGCATAAAGTTTAGAGAATATGGAGATAGGAAACACTCAATCTGAAGAGAAAGGGGACACTCCACTATCTTATGACTCACCCTCTCAACCTTCTTTAATCTTGGAGTTCTAACCCTAATGGTAACCTTCTCTCAGTAAGGCAACAAATCATGCAATAATCAATCAGTCAGAAGGATCAATAATACAACATGCAAGCAATGATAAAACAATAAACTCAGATTTAATAGAAATCATAAAGTAAATCAATACAAAGAATTGATCCTAGGGTTCACATGGCCAAATAGCTACTTGGGTTTAGCCCTCCATAGGGCTCATTACAAAACAAAGAATAGTGCAATGAAAAGCAATGAAAACCATAGAGAAAAACACCCTCAAATTCATGATGATGGCCTTGATGGGTTGCTCAACGTCTTGAAGATTTTTCTCCGAAGCAAGGTTGCCAAAGGCTCCCTTGATGCTATGATGGAGAAAAGATCTATCAAAGTTGGTGAAGAACGACCAACAATCTTGCCAAAGACCTCCTCATGAAACCATAGCCGCTTTGCCCTTCAAACGTGCACAAACATTCCCTAAAGAATTGAGCAAAGGGCTATTTATAATCATAAACCGTGTTTGTCAAGTACCTCCATGCTCTAGTGTGGGCTACAGGAATTTCCACACGATTGTGTGGAATTTCCATGCGGTTGCATGACCAGTAATTTGACTGCAGTACTACTACAACAAATTGCTACAGTAATCTGCTATAGTACTCTTCATAAACACGGTCCAAACTATCTTCTCTTGAGGCCACATGGTGAGGCACACGTCCATGTGGTAGGTTATAAGACTTTTTTTTGTCGAATCATCATTTGGAAGCTCTTGAAATCTTCACACAAGTAGGGACATAAGGTTGTCACTATCTTTGTGCCCTTCCAACTCACAAAACGAGTTGAAGTCTCTTGGAAGTTGTCACACACCCTCACGTACATGAGCTCCTCTTGAGCCTTGACCCTTGCTTTGTATTAAAACTCCCAACGATGTGTCTTCATAACCTATCTTTGCTTCCTCTTCTTCCTTCAAGGCATTCACAACCTAATTTCACAAAAGAACACCAAATACACTTTATGAGACATAAACCATGGTAAAAAAAATGATGCTCAATGCATGTAAAACACATAAACAAATATGTCTACTCAAACACTTATCAAGGTCGTGCAGGAGGGGGGACTTGAGGGGGAGGTTCAGTGCCTCCTTAGAGCTGGAGCCTAGTGCTAACTCTTTTAGATAATTCACACCATCTTCCAAGGGATAACGCTACAGGTATCAGCCATGTTCAAGCTACGATGTGGCATTGTGAGCTTCTACTGTGCTGACATCATGTAGTTCCAAGTGTTCAGCACTCTATAGAGGATGAGCCTGACCGAGTTGACCATTTGGTTAGGCATCAATGATGTGGAGTTTACTCGAACTCCTATATATGATTCACTGCTCATTGCCCGCCTAGCAGAAGAGTCTCTAGAGAACTGTTGGCAGTGACTGAGTATGGACTAGAGCTATGATCCACACTTGTCTAAGGCCACCTCTCTAAATATATAAATTAAAACATCAAGGGTTTAATGGGGGAAACCTCCAGTGTTTTTGAGAAAAAATTTGATAGAAGGATTGCAGTAGAGATCCGAGGTTATTCAAAGGGCGACATTAAAGGAAAGATCTAAGACGATGCCATCAGTAAGCTTTCCTCGACAATCAACTAAAGTCAAAAAGGGTTTTATCAATGTTTTAGTCTTTGTTTCAATCTTTTCCAATTTATTCAATCTTGCTCCGTTGGAGAGCTAGGATTTTCTCGGTTGCTTGATTATTGATAGATCCTACGATGCTTAATACTTAACATTGGTTTATTAATATTGATTAATGTCATTTTATTGGATTCATCTATGTTGCTTTGAATGCCATGTTTAGTATAGTGAGAACTTCTATTCATGTTTGCTAAAAGCGATTGATGAGTGCATTTCATATCAATATTTTGCATACCTCTTATATATGTTTTGCTTGTTTTTTAGCATTCAATTTATATATTGCAATGCTACTTTGGGTATATTTGTGTAGGTTAACAGGTGTTGGGACATTAGAACAAGATTTGTAGCAAGCATAAAAGGATTTCATATACACATGTTCAACAAAAGCACATGCATGTTGAAGCCGTGCTTTTGTCCCGTGTAATTCATAGGTCTTGAACAAATTATTAGAAGAAAAGAAGCACAGGCATTGATCCCAAAGCATGGTCATGTAGATAGAAGTAGGACCCAAGCATTGGTGTGCTTTCCAGCCATGCAGATTACTGTCTGGATCAATTTTTAAGTCCCAAGGTTAGGGTTTCAAGTGGGTTTGGCGTGGATTTTCTAGGGCAGCCACTGAACTATCTTCAACACCATCTGACCATGGAATAAAGTTAGGAATCTAGACCACCGATTAGAGAGGAGCCAAGTCGGTGGAAAGGTCCTCTGAGCACGATTTAGAGGAATCGAGAAGCAAGAGGGAGTCCAATGATTTCTTTCTTATTTGTTTTCTCTATCCTTGTGTTATTGTGTGAACCCATGAGGGCTAACCATTCCCTGGTATCCCGGGCTTTTGAACATAGATGATTATGTGTATTTGATTTATAGTTTTACAATGACTATGGAGTTTTCTTTGTTTCTCTTGTGTTAAATCTTGTTTTGCAAAACTTGATGTTCGTGTTTACCATATTTGTGATTACAAAACTTAATGTTCATGATTGCTATAGTTGTGATTACCTTAGTGTGATTGCAAAACTTGATGTGCATGATTGCCGTAGTTGTGATGGCAATACTTGATACGTATGATTGTTATAGTTGTAACATAACATTTTAGAGCACACATAGGAGTTTAGGATCGAGTAGATGACTAGAGATAGGGTGTATGGTGTCGGGCCTTTTATTCTAGGGTTTACCCTTTGGTCGAAGAGGATGTACTTGATAGTCTTTGTAGAAGAGTCAATACATGTTTCTCTAGGGTATTAGTCTAGGGCACTACTTCATTTCAGTGCTACTACTCAGTTTGCTTTCCTTTTTCTTTCTTTTCTCCTTCCACCTTTCTTATTCTTTTTAGTTTCATAGTTTCCAACCTTTCCTAATGTTTGAAATGGTTAGATATTAGAAGATAAATTAGTACTAAGAGATTCCCAGTCCTCGTGGATTCAACTACCTGATCCTTTTAGGTACATTATAGTACTTCTTATGACTCATGCACTTGTGGTTATGCGAGGGTTGTATCAGTGATAGACATTGAGAGATGCATCGTGTTTAGATCACACATAGATAAAGGGATTTTTTAGCTTGCACTATGACATACCTCTTACATACGTGTACTGCAAGTGCACAGGTGTCGAAGTAATAAAGTACCCAATGAGATAGGTAGTCGAATCCATAGGGAATGGAAGTATTAGTATTAACTATTTCTTAGCTATCTAGTCAGAATCAAGGATACGGTGAAATGAACTCGATCACAAAAATATGGATGTCTGAAGCAAGGAAGAGTAGAAATAAGGGAAGTCTCAATCAATAAAGATGAGGTACCGGGGCAAAGCTCCCCCTAGGATCTAACATGAAGTGCAAGATGTACAAATGTTTCTAAACCTAGTTAATCGAGTCAAGGAAATCCAAGAATAATTGGTCCTTGCATCTAGACCACAGATACTAGTCCCTTATGAGATCCCGGTGGAGAAATCGCTCAATCTCAACACCTCACACCACATATGACCTCAAAAGACTTTAAAGATTCCTAAGAGTACACCTGATTTCTAAGAATAGACATAACACAACTTCTATGTGAAAGATCCCTAGCCCCCTACAAGGTCCCGGTAGAGAAATCTCTCAATCTCACACCTTACACCAAATACGGTTGCATAAAACCTATAGAAAACATAGATAGGATGGACTAATCGCAAGGGAAAGGGGACACTCCACTATCTCATGACTCATCCTTTCAACCCTCTTCAATCTTGAGGTTCTAGCTCTAATGGAGGCCTTTCTCTCACCAAGGCAAACAACTCATGCAAACCAATCAACCACAAAGATTAATACGGCAAGCAAGCAATAATAAAACAAGATTGAAACTCAATTAAACTCGGATTTAATAGAAAACAAAAGGTAAATCAATACAAACATAAGATCCTAGGGTTCACATACCCAAATACCTACTAGGTTTTAGCCCACCATGGGGCAAGCTACAAAATGAATAATGTAATGTAAAGCAATGAAAACCATGGAATAAAACACCCTTGAATTCATGATGATGGCCTTGATGGGTCACTCAAATTCTTGAAGGATTCCTCTTCAAAGCTAAGTCACCGATGGTTTCCTTGATGCCATGACAAAGAAAGAATCTATCAAAGTTGGTAAATAATGTCCTCAAAATCCACCGAAGACCTCTTCTCCAAACCTTAGCCGCTCTGCCCTTTAAAAGTTATCCAAAAGCTTCCCAAGAATAAGGCAAAAGGGCTATTTATAGTCAAAAGCCCGTGTCTGTCACCTGCCTCCACGAGATGGTTTGAGCCTTCATGCGCCTGTGTGGGTTGTAGAATTACCCACATGATCGGGTGGAAATTTCATTTGATCAAATGAACAGTGTTTTGCTACAGGACTGTTATAGTGATTTGCTATAGTGCTTTTCATAAACAAGGCTCCCACACTCTTCTCTTGAGGCTACATGGTCAAGCACACATCCACGTGGTAGGTTATGAGGCTTCTCCTCATCTAATCATTATTATGAAGCCTCTTGCATTCTTCACACAAGTAGGAACATGGGAGTATGATTGCCTTTGTGCCCTTCTAACTCATAATCTAACTTGAATTCTCTCGGAAGTTGGCACACACCCCTATGTGTATGAGCTCCTCTTATGTCTTGATCCTTATGTTGCACAAAAACTCTCAAAGTTGCCTTCATAACCTATCTTTGCTTTCTTTTCTTCTCTCACAGCCTTCATAACCTATGTGCACAAAAGGACACCAAAAATAATTTATGAGATATAAACCATGATTAAAATGATGTTCAATGCATGTGAAACATATAAAGAAATATGTTTACTCAAGCACTTGTCAAACTCCCCCCACTTAAGAATTTGCTTGTCCTCAAGCAAAATTAACCTTGGATTCGTGGAATGAAAAGAGAATTTCTTGGCCTCAGGTTCACCAAGAAAGTACAAGAATAAAATTCTAAAATCATGGAGAGAGTCAAATATTAGATGAAACAATCAATACTATATCTAACATTCCAATAAAAAAGAAAGTAGTAACAATCCGAAAGTGCGTGCATGTGAGGAACTCAACTCATGTCAACACATAGTCCACTAATCAAAGATCTTATTACATCGAGATTTATTTATAGAAAAAAAGGAATAGGTAGTAGCTTCACACATCCTCTAAGGTAGTCCTTTCCCGAGCGGCCTCCAGAGTGGCTTACACACTTTTGAGGTGGTAGCTCTTTCTACTGAAAGTGGTAGCTTTTCACTCATCCCATGAGATAACTCTTTCTTTCATTAGAGCATAACAAGTATCCGACTTATGAGAGTAGTTACATACACCATAGGTGGTAGTTCTTTCCACCCCCTATGTAAACAAAAACAAAATCTTTAAAATTTTTCTGATTTTCTGATTTTTTTTTTTTAGAATAAAACTAGCACTAGATAATCCCAAGAATTATGAACTAGAGTTTCCATAGGTTTAATGGGTGAGAAAAGTGCATGAAGTAGCAATCAGACAAAAATATTCATGAAAATTGGATGAAAACTAGAGCATGATAAAACCTACTATTTACAACCTTCAAAAACTAAGAATTAAACACTTAACCCTAAGGTGAACCTTCATTGGCAACATGATTATGATCATGAAAAACACAAGTAAAAGACATGTATAAGGTGAACCCTCACCCAGACTTAAGATGTACATTGTCCTCAATGTACGCATGTAAGCACAATAAAAATATCATCAATAAAAGCTAAATGTGTGTGGGAATGCAAATGAAACAGTACTCCCCTGAACTCCTCATTGATCTTTTGGTGAAGTTGAACTCATGGTTGTGTTATGTTCAAAGGGTTGTGAAGCTCACACGATCATGTGAAAATGTCACACGGCGATGGACATGACTAAACCATCATCAGCATCACTCTCAAGGCCATTCGCACGGATACAAGGGGTTTAGTGAAGCTCAACCAAATAAAAAAGATGCACGAGTTCATATATAATAAGCAATAAAGCACAACTTGCATAACAAAATAAAGCATGAAGATAACTCTCAAAAGTTGAAGCCTTTTTGTGTATGCAAGTCCAAAAAATAGCAATGATAGAAATAAAAGCATAAGAAAATAAAAAAGAGTCTCACGAGTGGTACGCCTCAAGCGTCGGCATTCGGTACTAGTGTTGTTGGTGAATTAAAGGCAACATCATCATCTAAAGTCTGCTGAATGTGATCAAGGCGCTCCAGAACCCACACTTGGTTCTCGAGGATAATGGCCACAACAACCTTGAGTCTAGCCAGACGCTCGTGAACTTGTGTAGAAGATGGGCCAGGATTGGATGATGCTCCTGGTGCTGCTTTAACTACCTCTGTATCCATCAGCTCTACCTCAGGTGGTGCACCTATATCTTGATCAAGTGCCTCATTATCTTCCCCAGACTCCTCAGAAGATGGCTCCACTAGTGCATATCCACTTGTGGTAGTATGCCTCACAATACCCATCAGTCAAAGAGTAACCAGTCCGAAAGGTGCAGGGGTACTGATCCTTTCTTCCCCTCTGATCAAATGAAGAAGACCCATCTTGAAATGGAGTCGAGAGATGTAAGTCCAGCGAAGAGTGCCTGATAAGTGCTTGTGTTATAGTAATACAAAGCGTTATTATCTTACAATGAGCATACCTTTCATCAGATTTTATCACTAATTGGTGTGCATTTGTGTATTCTTATGCATTATAGGTTTGTGGAGCTAATTTGGAAAAGAAGAACGAAGTTAGATCATGTTCGCATTGTTGGAAAGGTTTCGGACCAAGCAAGGAACAAGGCATGAGCCTAGACTTGTGAGTGTGTGCCAACCTCCTTTGGAGGGGCACAAAGGTAGTCACTGTCACAACAAGTCTAACTCGTGTTGCTTAGGAGAACTTCACCAAGAAGGAGACATAAAGCAATCGGCACGATCTACCATTGATTGTGTGCCCAAATCAATGGCCTCAATGAAGAACAACGGATTCAGGAGTGTTTCGGCGAGTTACTATAGCAGTAATGTAGCTTGTTAATGTAGTAAAACACTATAGTAAGCTACTGTTCACTTTCAGCCAAAAAACAGGATTTTAGAGAGTTCACAGGGGCGTGTGGAAATTCCACACGGCCGTGTGAATTAATTTTTCAGCAATCCAGAAACTTCACACGGGCGTGTGAAAATTCCACACGGCCGTGTGAAGTCCCAATAAGTCCAATTTTAAAGCCGCGACTCAACATTATAAAAGCCTAATTTTGGAGACTTTTGAGATAGCTTTTACCTAACTTTCTCCCCAACTTCTGGAGAGGGCGGCTAGGGTTTCGAAGAGGACTTCGTGGAGGTTTGGAGCACGTCATTGGCATCATCATCGACGTTCGGTGGCCGCACAAGACCACGACCACACCATACGCAAGGGGGTTTTAGCAATGTCTTTAATTTGTGCTTTATTTCATATTTTGATGAGCATGTATAGCTCCATGAGGAGCTAAACCCCTCGTGGGTATTCGGACTTGTAAACCCTAGGATTATTATGTTTCTATGGCATTGGTATTATGCTTTTCTAGTATTGATGAATAAATTCGAGTTTCAATTTTAATTATCTTTTGCAATTGTTTTTCCTTTAGCCATGACACTAGGGTTGAGAATAATCTAGGTTACCCTTTTGGAGGTGTGACAACTCCTATAGGGTTAGACTACTTAAGATTGAATAGGGTTGAGAGGATGAGTCGTGCGGTAGCGAAGCGTCCCCTTTCCCCCTCCGGTGTGATTTCTCCCTACCTCTGTTTTTCTTGATTTCTTATCGGTCGAGATAGAGTGAAGTGATAGGTAGATAAACTCTCTTGGGGCTTAGTTGTGCAAGCAACAGAGTGAAGGGTTGACGTGAATCCTAAGCGCTGGGGCTTAATCTAGACTAGGGTTTTTCCACCTAGACCAAAGGGTTAGAACTACACATAGGAATAGGTTTTATCACTAGGAATCCCTAGAGCTTAAAGAAATCCCACGTAGTGTTAGGCTTAGGTAGATATACTCCCCTGGGGCTTAGTGGCATGAGTGACAGAGTGAAGGGTTGACGTGAATCCTAATGCCGGGACATAGTGTTGGGGTTAGTCACGGTTGACCTTAGGTTTGGGACCGTGAGTTTATGGATATCCTCGACTCAATTAACATCAATAGGAAAGTATAATAGCATAGTCTTGCACTAGAATCATAAGTCCTAGAGGTAGCTTATCTAGATACCCTATTTCATCCATTATTAGTCTTTCTCTAATTCACTCCTTCTTGCACTTTCTTGTCTTCCATCTCTCTATTCAATTTCTTGTTTTTTTATCATATGTGCTTCCATAATTCACTCATCAATTCTATTATCACTTTTTCTTACACCACACAACTAGATAGAGAAATCTCGTGTCTTAAATCCCTATTCCCTGTGGATTCGACTACCCACTCACCAAGGTAATTTTATTATTTCGACAAGCCCGTGCACTTACGGGATACACTCAAGGGATCGTGTCAGTGCCTCTATCCATAAATATTGGCTCTTATGATAGAGATAGTCAGCCACAATATATACAAGATGAGGGGTCTCTCTCTGAGTCATTGAATGGAGATAGAGAAGATCAAACATGCTAAGTACGCCAGCACCATCACCATGACTTATCACCAACTTGCTAAGAACAACATATATATACCTGTGTGTTGGTCAAGAAAGCAAAGAGCCCTTTGACTGGCCAGGAACAAACTGGTAGTCGCCATACAAATCACAAAAAAAACTCAGCTTAGAGTAAGAGCAGTAGGATAGTTGGTGGGAAGCTGTGCATACTCCTTTGTGTTAATGTAATCTTCATCGTACAAACCCAACTTGAGTGCAATCTAAGTCAATGACAAACCATGGGACTGAGTAAGAGTTTGGAACCAAATAGTGTCCTTCTCAAAATTAGAATCCATACAATCAAAGGAGAACGAGGAAAGGACGTTAAGTGTAATATCTCGCCGGATGGGATCACGAATAGTAAGAAGTCGATCCCAGCCCCCACATTGACAAGCTTTCGCACCTCATCAGCAAGTCCTATCTCTCCTAATGTGTGCTAATCAATGTGTCAAAACTGTCCAAACTTTAACTTTTGGAGACACTCGAACCTTTGCTGATGTTCAGGTTCAGGTTCAGTAAATTCTATTTCTTGTGGTTGGGTTGGCTCCTGATCTTGGCAAGCACATTTTTTAGCACTCTTCTTGGTCCTTGGTGCCATACCTTCAAGTTAAACATAAAAAAGAGTCAGTTAAGCATGAATCCGTGAAGTGCAGAAATCCACGCGGGCATGTGGGCAAGCCACATGCCCTTATGGGCTAGTTGGTAATTTTTCCAGCCTACACGGAGCATGGGCGAGCCACGCGCTTGCGTGGATGGTGCTTAGGCGCAAAATCAGGCACATGGTTGCGTGGTTGTGATGGCCGAGAGTTCCTAGACTATGCCACTGCATTTGCTGCCCGTGCGGTCATGTGCGTAAGCTTGTCTGGCTTAACCAGCCTACGTGGTCCCATGGTTGCCTGATAAGTGCTTGTGTTATAGTAACACGAAGCGTTATTATCTTATAATGAACATATCTTTTATCACATTTTATCACTAAATAGTGTGCATTTGTGTATTCTTATGCATTGTAGTTTTGTGGAGCTAATTTGGAGAATAAGAACGAAGTTAGATTGTGTTCACTGTTGTTGGGAGGTTTTCGGACCAAGCAAGGAACAAGGCACGAGATTAGACTTGTGAGTGTGTGCCAATCTCCTTTGGAGGGGCACAAAGGTAGTCACATTCACAACAAGTCTAACTTGTGTAGCTTAGGAGAACTTTGCCAAGAAGGAGACTTGAAGCAATCGGCACGATCTACCATTGATTGTGTGCCCAATTCAATGGTCTTGATGAAGAACGACGGACTCGAGAGCGTTTCGGCGAGGTACTGTAGCAAGCTACTGTTCACTTCGGCCGAATTTCAGAATTCCAGAGAATTCACACGAGCGTGTGGAATTAACACACGGCCGTGTGAATCAATTTTTCAGCAGACAAAAACTTCACACGCTCGTGTGTTAATTCCACACGCCCGTGTGAAGTCCCGATAAGTCCAAAATTTAAAGCCGCACTCAACATTATAAAAGCCCGATTTGGAGACTTTTGACATAATCTTTTGACCCATCTTTCTCCCCAACTTCTGGACAGTGCGGCTAGGGTTTCAGAAAAGACTTTGTGGAGGATTGAAGCGCGTTATCGGCATTGACATCGACGTTCGACGAGCGCACAAGACCACGGCCACACCATACGAAAGGGGGTTTTCATCAATGCTTTTGTTTTGTTCTTTCTTTCATATTTTGATGAACATGTATAGCTCCATGAGGAGCTAAACCCCTTGTGGCTATTCAGACTTGTAAACCCTAGGATTATTATGTTTCTATGGCATTGTTATTATGCTTTTCCATTATTTATGAATAAATTCAAGTTTCAATTTTAATTATCTTGGGCTATTGTTTTCCCTTAGCCGTGACACTAAGGATGAGAACAATCAAGGTTATCCTTTGGAGGTGTGACAACTCCTATAGGGTAAGACTACTTAAGATTGAAGAGGGTTGAGACGGAGAGTTGTGAGGTAGCGATGTATCCCCTTTCCCTTCCGATGTGATTTCTCCCTACCTCCGTTTCCTTGATCTATTAGCGGTCGAAATAGAGTGAAGTGCTAGGTAGATAAACTCCCCTGGGGCTTAGTTGCCCAAGTAACAGAGTGAAGGGTTGACGTGAATCCTACGCACTGGGGCTTAATTTAGACTAGGGTTCTTTCACCTGGACCAAAGGGTTAGAACTATAAATAGGAACAGGTTTTATCACTAGGAATCCTTAAAGCTTAAAGCAATCCAACGTAGTGTTAGGCTTAGGTAGATATACTTCGCTGGTGCTTAGTTGCGTGTGTGGGATTGAAAATATGCGTCCGGCATCATGTCTGTGAAGAAGACACTAGACGGCACATCGAAGCACAAATATCATATTTGTTTTGTGGGTTTTTTCATTCCTAATAGAGGCAAGCCTCCATTGTTAATTAACCTAGACAGTGTCTTAGGAACATCCGATTAAGGGCAAAAGTACAAATAAAAAAGACAAAAAAAAATAATAAATTTATTGTCAAAACATAGTGATCATTACATATGAATATTGCCATATATATATAGGCATACATATTATATTATATTTATTTATTTTTTAAATTTTTTAAATTTTTAATTTTTTTTTACACCGTCGTCTGCCTTAGAGAACACGCTTTGCCACTATTTCATGCCTTGTCGCCGTTTTGAGATTGGCTATCTCGAGTGTTTCACCATCATTTCGAGATTTGTGCCACTTTTTATTTATCGCCTCAAGATGCGCGTTTATTGCCGCCTTAAAATATATTTAATTGTCACCTTGCACTTGGCAAAACAAGTTTTGCCATTGCCTTGAGATAAACATTTTTTTTGTCGTTGTTCCAGGATAAGCAAAAATGGCTTAAGTTTGAAGGAATGTGGGATAAAAGGTTTAGATTTGATTAGAGGGTATTTAGGTCTTTTCCAGAATTTGGCATTTGAGAGGGGAAAGATGAGCGGTTGATATCTCATCCATCAAAGGGATGTGTTTAAGTTCTAGGCAGCTCCAAGATTAGTGTTCTGATAGAGGGCCAGGATTTTATCATCAAGGAGTGGGTTTAAGTTCGAGGCAACCATAAGATTTGGATTTTAATGGACGGCCAAGATCTGATCATCAAAGGAGTTGGTTTAAGTTCGAGGCAACCATAAGATTTGGATTTTAATGGATGGCCAAGATCTGATCATCAAAAAAGTTGGTTTAAGTTCGAGGCAACCATAACATTTGGATTTTAATGTGTGGCCAGGATTTGATCATCAAATGAGCTGGTTTAAGTTCGAGGCAACCTCAAGATTTGGATTTTAATGGATGGCCAAGATCTGATCATCAAAGAAGTTGGTTTAAGTTCGAGGCAACCATAACATTTGGATTTTAATGTGTGGCCAGGATTTGATCATCAAATGAGTTGGTTTAAGCTCGAGGCAAGGAGACTAAGTGGTCCAGTCACTTTGCACATGACTCAGCGCACCCGTTTCAGTTTGGTTACTTATCTTTGACAGATTGAGTTAAAAGAGCTATCTTCATGAAAAATTCTCATCTTGCATGAATTTTCCTGTAATATTGATTGAGTTTAAGCTTTGTTATGAATACCAAAGTTGTTCCTCTCCATATCTAGAATATATGTAGTGATTATCACGCATTTCTTGCCATTGTATCCAAGGCGATATTTAATTTTCCCCAAATAGCACAATAATGCAAACGTTAGAGGTCAAAGGCATGATTCAAATACTTAGTCAGATAACAATCCTGAAAACGTGTGTTGGCCATTCTGCCACACATCAGAATTACAGAACCCGTACTTTCCTCTTGTGTCTGCTGCTACTCTCTCTCGGACTCCCATTAATCTTTCTTTATGAGCTTTACTTAAATGTTTCTTCTTGTTGGTTATTTGCATTAGCAGTCTTCAGTGGATCTGTGACTTCATTAGTATTTTGGATGCTTAAAGTTCTAAACGTCAGTTCGATATTGTCTTGATGTTTTTTTTTTTGGATAAACTTCCATATAATAAAGAAGTATCAAAGTTCAAATATAAGATCCCATGTGGGGTATGACACAGTGAAATAGCGAACTAGCGAATGGGAAATCAAAGACCATTGATTGTACGAGATTTTAAGAAACAATAAAAGGCATACATATAAAACCAATCTTCAGCCTCGAGACTAAGGAAATTAATGAGCACATCTCACTACAGTCTCAAATTTATGGCCATGGGCTGCAGCAAGTGAGAACAATTGTGGCGCTCCTCATCTGTAGATTTATACCTCTCTGCATCCTGAACCATCTTTTCGATCTCATCCTTGCTGCGCCTGTCTTCATCATTGATAATGATAATCTTGTTCTTCTGGCCAATGATCTTATCCTCAGTAGATACATTCAGAATACTATTGGCATCAATATCCAAGCAGACTGTGATCTGAGGAACTCCTCTTAGAGCAGACGAGATACCAGAAAACTCAAATTTGCCAAGACGATTGTTGTCTCTGGTCTTGGTCCTTTCTCCCTCATAGACTTGGATGAGAACACTAGGCTGGTTATTGGAGTATGTAGAGAAGACCAGCTCTTTCTTAGTGAGAATGGTGGTGTTTCTTGGAATCAACACGGTCATGACACCTTCAGTAGTTTCCAGACCAAGTGCAGAACTTGGAAATAATACATCTGCCATTAATGGTATATCATTCAACAAGAACTCAAATGGTGACTCTGTGCGACAAACATCTTCGGCATTGACATGGTCACCAATTTGATCCGCCGTGGCACAACACCATAGTATAACATCCTCTTCCTGAACTTGTGCAATATGTGTATTACAGCCACCAGAGTTGCCTTGACCAATAAATTTTGCACATCTAGTGACGAAGCAATATGCTAATCAAACACAATAGCTTTAGGGAAACAATTTGTTCTTTCACATGCTCTTTTCCAAACACATTGAACACGATTCATCTGCTCCACCAGAAACCAAGCAATTTAGAAACACATTGACGAAGCATCTTGCTGCACTCTCCACTATCTCATAATCAATCTCTTGAAAAAACTCCTTCACGAAGGAGAGCACCAGCTTCAATCTCTTGAAAGAACTCCTTGACGAAGGAGAGCAGCAGTTTCTTTCTCTGTTCCGGCCCTATGAATAGCCCGCTCATCATATCCATTATAGCCTTCTCATTATTCTCATCCTGGCACCTTACTGAATGTACAAGGATCAAAGTGTAAAAATACCAAATCAACCTTTGCAGCTGAACCAACATACATCTTGAGCAATGGCCGAAGTTTGGCCGAAATCCGGCAATCTTCATTTCATCTCACAGAGACATCTCGGCATCGAGCTTGCCGACCTTCACCATCAATTCAATCATAGAGACATATATTGTCACAGAGGGCTTGAACCCGTCCAGCTTCATTTCTTGATAGAGCTTCACAGCGGCGTCGAGCTTCCCGGTTTTGTTCATGGAATCGATGAGCGCGGCGTAGATTGGGAAGCCCAGGTGAGGTCCAGCCGAACGACGGGATTTGAGGTTGTTGAAGAGGCGGAGAGCGGTGTTGAGACAGTCGGATTCGGTAAAGCTGGGGATCATTAGGTCGTAGTAGAGGAATCCAGAGAGCAACCAGAGGCTTCCATTGATTCATAGATCTCGAAGACCTTGTAAGGCAAGGCTTGAGAGAGGAAGAGTATGATGAGAGAGTTGTAGGTTTTGGTAGTGATTTGATCGGCGTAGTTGGGGTTATCTTTGAGCTTTTGAAGCAGCAGTAGGCAATCTCGAGGTTGGGGGTCGTGGCGCTCTTCGATCTCGGCATGCTCAGGACTAGACTCTTTGGGAAAGACCATTTGGCGGCATCAACACCAAGGCAGCAACAGCAGCATCAAGTGGCGATTTTTTTTTTTTATCATCATTTTTTTAGTGCCTTTTTTTCTTTTATATATATATATATAATTTTTTCTATAGAATATATATTAATATATAATATTTACTCTTTTTTTTCTCCTTATAACTCCCATCCTCACACTCCCTGGAACTAGATTTTCTTATGTCCCCTGTGACGCTTCCCGATCAAACAAAATAAAAAGGGGAGGGGTTCTAAGGCTTTTTATATATATATATATATATATAATAATAATAATAATAATAATAATAATAATAATAATAATAATAATAATAATAATAATAATAATAATAAGGCAAAAAGAAGAAAAATTCACCTTCTGCTTTGACAATCAAGATTGTAGTTGTTTTTTTTTTGTCTGATTCTCTGGTTGAGAAAAGATAAAAGAATCCAAATATTTTTACTCCCTTTTTTTTTGTCTCTTTCTTTCTTTTTGTTTCTCTCTCTTGTTTTTTTTTAAGATCCGAAAAAAAAAAAACCTCCTTCTTGAGAAGATAACCCCGCCGCCTTTTAAAAGCTTCTCCGTTCCTATCCAAAAATCCCAACCCCTTCCGCAAAATCCAAACCCCAAATCTCTTCGTGGATCAAATGGATAAGTTTTAATTAAAATTTTAAATTTTCAAAAAAATTTAAAATTCAATTTGCCTCGAGATACGTGTTTGGGTGCCTCGGGATATGTACTATCCCATGTTGCCTCTAGATATGTACTCAGAGGGATATGAAATTTAGGATTTCCTCGGGATGTGTATTCGGGATACCTTGAGATTTGAGATTGTCTCGAGATATGTGTTCGCAAGGGCAATCTTGTAATTTGCATTTTTGCCTCGAGATATATTCTCAAGATCAATCTTGTAATTTCATTTTGCCACAAGATATGTTCTTAGGGGCAATTTTGAAATTTAAATATTTGGATCGCCTCGAGATTTGTGCTCTCGGCTGATCTTGAGGTTTATATGTTTTAGATCGCCTCGAGATCTGTACTCTCGGCTGATCTTGGGATTTGAATATTTAGATTGCTTTGAGATCTGTGTTCTCAGCTGATCGTAAGATTTAAATATTTTGATCACCTCGAGATCTGTGCTCTCAAATGATCATGGGATTTGAATATTTTAGATCGCTTCGAGATCTGTGCTCTAAGCTGATCGTAAGATTTAAATATTTTGATCGCCTCGAGATCTGTGCTCTCGGATGATCTTGGGATTTGAATATTTTAGATCACTTTGAGATCTGTTCTCTCAGCTGATCATAAGATTTAAATATTTTGATCGCCTCGAGAACTGTGCTCTCGGCTAATCTTGAGATTTGAACATTTAGATCGCCTCGAGATCTGTGCTCTTAGCTGATCATGAGATTTGAACATTTTATATTGTCTCGAGATTTGTGCTCTTGGAGACAATTCTATAATTTGCCATCTTGCCTCGAGATATGCTCTCAAGGGCAATTTTGTAATTTGACATTTTGCCTCGAGATATGCTCTAGGGCCAATTTTGTAATTTGATTTTTTTTCTCGAAATTTATATTCTAGTCTAAGACAAGCAAATGATTTATTTTAAAAGGGAAAATCCAAAATTAAATTAAGAATTAGGACATTTAAATTTTAAATTCTAAATATATCCATATATTTGAATTTTAATTAAATTGGAATTTGAGTTCTATTAAGACATATGTTATATAATTTATATATAAACAGCGTGAGCGACAGAGTGAAGGGTTGACGTGAATCCTAATGCCGGGAGATAGTGTTGGGGTTAGTCACGGTTGACCTTAGGTTTGGGACCGTGTGTTTAAGGATATCCTCGACTCAATTAACATCAATAGGAAAGTATAATAGCATAGTCTTGCACTAGAAGTATAAGTCCTAGAGGTAACTTGTCCGGATACCCTATTACATTCATTGCTAGTCTTTCTCCTTCTACCTTTACTTGCACTCTCTTGTCTCCCATCTCTCTATTTACTTTCTTGTCTTTTATTGATTCCATAATTCTCTCATCAAACCAATTATCACTTCTCGTACACCGCATAACTAAATAGCGAATTCTTGTGTTCCAAATCCCTATTCCCTGTTGATTCAACTACCCACTCACAGGGTAATTTTATTACTTCGAGAAGCCCGTGCACTTGCGGGATACACGCAAAGGGTCGTGTCAGTACCCCACGCGACCGCGTGGGAGGCGACCATGGAAAAAACGCCATGATCCGGCCTTAATGGCTCACTAAATTTAATTTACATGCATTCTCAAGTGTTCACAATGAATTTCCACGAAAAATAGCACCTAAACACCAAGAAATCTTCACAGATTTAAAACCGGGGCATGGAAAAGATGGGAACAGATGAAGGCTTACCAACGTGAATCGGAGAAGGAAAGTAGGTGAAAAAGCTGGCAAATCACTACTAAATCTCTAAGAAGTCAAGGAAAAATGGTTTGGGAGTCCAAAGGGTGGAACTCTTGAAGGTGGAGAAATGAGAAGGTGAAGGGTTTTCAGGATGAAGAAGACGAATAGTGAACCTTCATTTTCTTGTAAGGCACATGGGGGGTGTGAAATTTCCATAC
Organism: Dioscorea alata; assembly: GCA_020875875.1. NCBI lineage: Eukaryota > Viridiplantae > Streptophyta > Magnoliopsida > Dioscoreales > Dioscoreaceae > Dioscorea > Dioscorea alata. Next base: position 21,110,642 of record CM037020.1, on the reverse strand, counting down.
CCCCACGTGGGTACTATATACATGCATGTGGAGATTCCATGCGCCCACGTGGGTTGCAGAATTTCTGTAGGCAGTCCACACAAACATGAGTTCTCCAAATTAACACTAATTTTTCCACTATTATCATGAATTACACTCTAAACCATGGCACACACATGAAAAACAAATTGAATCACTAAGAATTTTCCATGAAAAATTCAACACCAATAAAGATCGACAAGATACACAGTCATGGTAATTATTACTAGAGAAATTAAAATCTAACTAGAAAACAATTAAAAACTTTGGTTGCCTCCCTAAGAAGTGCATGTTTTACATCACTAAGCTTGACGTACGTGTCCTTATCTCATGGTGGCTCATGGAGATGGAAAATTTCCTTCTTTGCAACATACACACATGAGGGAAAAAATTTCTGCATATTCAAGGAGAATTGATTAAACATGTAACCAAATGAGGGAGTGCCACTCTCTTCTTGTGTGTGCTTATCTTCAAGTGTATTGGGGTGCTTCCATGGTGACGTCTCGACCTCTTCATGCGATGTAAAAATTTGCAGGATATACTCATTAGCAATCTCATCATTAACATCCAAGACATTGCATGCATCATCAAAGTCAAGAGAATGCTTCATCGCTTTGGGTAGACGGTATATGATCTTCTGTTCTCCTAGGCTTAATGTCATTTCACCTCCATCCATGTGGATGAGTACCTTGGAAGTTCGTAGGAATGGTCTTCCTAACATCAGCAGGACTCCCACATCTTCTACATCGAGTACCATAAAATCTGCATGAAAAATATACTTGTCAACCTTTAGCAAAACTTCTTCAATTATAAATCTTGGATGACGGACTGAACGATCGGCCAGCTATAATGTCATTTGGGTTAGCCTTGGCTTTCCTAGCCCCAATCTCTTAAATAATGTGTATGGCATTACATTGATGCTGGCTCTCGAATCAGCTAAAGTTTTTTCTTCCACCAAACCTCCTATTACACATGGTATGATGAAGCTTTCTGGATCTTTCATCTTATTCAACAAATTTTTTTGAATCATTGCCAAGCAATTTCCTTCTAAAACCATAGCCGCACTCTCCTCCATTTTCCTTTTATTGGTCAAGAGGTCCTTCAAGAACTTTGTGTATCGAGGCATTTGTGACAATTGCTTCCACAAATGGAATGTTAATGTGCAATTGCTTAAATAGATCCAAAAATTTCCTATTTTGCTCATCAGTTTGGTCCTTCTTTTAACGCACCGGATACAGAATTCTAGGAGTATATTTTACAGGGGCTCGAAAATGTACGGGCTGTTGAAATAATAAAGTACCCCGGTGAGAGGGTAGTCGAATCCACAGGGAGTAGTGATTCAAGACAAGAGATTTTTCTAGTTAGCTAGTGCAAAAATACAATGATGGTGAGAAGAATCAATGTGTGTGCAAGAAAGTGAAAGAGAAATATGGAAGATCAAAGAGTGTAAGCAAAGAGTAAAGAGAGGAACAATCAATGTAAAATAGGGTACCCGGACAAGCTCCCACTAGGACTAATACTTCTAGTGCAAGACTAATATTATACTCCCTTATTGATGTTTAATGAGTCGTGGAAAACCTAAAGCACACTGTCCCAAACCTAAGCTCAACCGTGAGTAGTTCCTACACTATGCCCCGGCATTAGGCTTCACTGCAACCCTTCACTTTATCGATTTCTTAACTAAGCCCTGACAGGGGCCCGAAAGTATACAGGTTGTCACAGTAATAAAGTACCTGATGGGTTGAGTGCGCGATACGCTAAAGAGCGAACATGCGACTCCCTTAGCCGCAAGTGCACGGGTCGTCAAGTAATAAGCACTTGCCCGAGCACGAGAGGGTCGTATTCCCAAAGGGCCCTGAGATCTACTATTACTTCTTTTTTAGGGGTTACTGTCTAGTCAATCAAAACAGGATTGTTTAGGGAAAATTAAAACTAAGCAAAATAAAATAAATAAGAAAACAAGAACAAGCTAGCAGCTCAATATGAACAGGAAAAAAGAAGAAGAAGAATCCAAATGTTAAGGAAGGCCTCGGGCGAGAATTCCCCCTGGAGGAGACTAAGTACGGATGACAATGACAGCGTAAAATAATGCTGGCTTGGTTTTTGTCCGCTAGACTCGGATGTCAATTACCCCGGAACCTCCATGGTGTAGCCATAATCCAATACAGGTTCCTCCTTCCGGACGATACCCCTATGATGTCATTTGGAACAGGGAGTCTTGATTAGGGTTATTCTAATGCACGCATTTAGCTAAAATAACTCTAATCACGCGGGAGGCTACCAATACGCGGAACCTCCAGTTTATTAATACAATGAATTCCTATTTAATCAACATAAGACCTAATACAAGCTAGCATCCCCCCAACCAAGTATTTTTTGAAATCAATTCTACGGAATCCATCCATTGTAGAATGAACAAGATAATGAAAGACTAAAACCAACAAAACAAGCCATACACATACATTCATAAGACCATAATGTCATCCATACAAAGTCTCCTCCCAAGGTTCACCAGGAGCCCGGTGGCCTTGGGAATCTAGTTCGACATAACAAAATGAGAGGGCACACAATACATAGTGTTCATGATACAAACAATAAGTAAACTCAACTCGAAATGTCGGCTAGAAGGCGATGATGAGAACTCGTCGGATTCGTGACCTTGAGCTCTTTGAATATTTTCCTTTGTTCTTCCCTTCTCCTCTCCTTCAAAACTTGCCAAAATAGTCTCCAAAGATGATGAGATGAGCTTGGGTGTGTTTAGAGATCGGATGAGAGCCAGCCTCCTCCATAATGCCCTATCAAAGTCCTTTTATAGCCGGAAGCTTATGCGGGCTGCACACGCGCTCGCACATGGTTCTGGCGACCATGTGTGTGGGCCGCACACCAAGCCGCATGGCTCTCTTCACGTATCATTCACATCCGGAGCTCGTGCAAACTTCATTTCTTCTAAAATTTTCTCCGAAACAACTCTAATATGGTTCAATTTCGCGAAGATGGTCCATCGAAGCCCTGAAAAAATAGATATATCAAGTGCGCACAATGTCATCGAAACAATATACAAGTTGCATAATAGTGTATAGCTTTTACAAGTTAAGAATAATGTTTTTAGGAACTTACAAGTTGCATCCAAAGCCTCACACTACGTGGGATTGCTTTATGTTCTAGGGATTCAAAGTATTAAACCCTATTCCTAAGTAAAGTTCTAACCCTTTAGTCCAGGTGAAAGAACCCTAGTCTCAATTAAGCCCCAGCACTAGGATTCACTATAACCCTTTAGTCAGTCGCTTGCGTAACTAAGCCCCAAGGGAGTTCATCTCCTAGCACTTTGCTCTACTTCGACCGTTAAGAACTCTTGGAACACAGAGGTAGGAAAAATCACAAGGAGGGGAAAGGGGATGTTTCAATACATCATGACTCACCCTCTCGACCCTTTCCAATATCGAATAGTCTAATCCTATAGGAGTTGTCACACTCCAAAGGACAACCTAGATGATTCTCAACCCTAGTGTCATGGCTAAGAGAAAATCAATACAATAAGCAATCAAGATTGGAACTCAATTAAATGCATCAATTAAGAAAGCATAATAACATGTCTTAGAAACATTATCATCCTAGGGTTTATAAGTCCGAATACCCACAAGGGGTTTAGCTCTCCATGGAGCTATACAAATCCATCAATGTGTATGAATAAACAAGAAAGATAAACATAGATGAAAACCCCCTTATGATGCGCGACTATGGTCTTATGCGGCCTCTCCGTCTCTTCACTAAGCCCTTTGTCAAGCCTAGGGCACATCTCGCCGGATCGGTGATAAAGCTCTCCCAATAGCTATCTTCCAACGGGCTTCGATGTAGGTGCCATAGACGCGCTCCAATCCTCTATAAAATCCTCTCCAAACCATAGCCGCAAGTCTCCAGAAGATAGGCGAAAGATCCCTCAAAAAGTCCCGAAAAGTCTTTTAAAAAGTACTGAGTCGAGGCTGAAAATTAGCTAAAATCGGGCATCCACATGGCCGTGTGGAATTTCCACACGCTCGTGTGGATTCTCTGGAATCAATTTTCTGGCGCGTAGTGAACAGTAAAATGCTATAGTAATTGCTACAATAATTGCTACAGTATCATGCTACGAATGTTCCTGATTTCATCGTTCTTTATCGAGACTGTTGAATTGGGCACACAATCAATGGTAAATGACACGACCCCTTGCGTGTATCCCGCAAGTGCATGGGTAGTCGAAGTAATAAAAGTTACCCTGGTGAGAGGGTAGTCGAATCCACAGGGAATAGGGATTTAGAATACGAGATTTCACTAATTAAGCTATGTGGTGTATGGAAAAACAATATTTGGATCAATGGATGAATGTAGAAGTAAACAGAATAAAAGATAAGAAATTAAATAGAAAGATGGAAGATCAGAAAGTGCGAGTAAAAGAGAATTGAGAGGACTAGCAATGAATGAAATAGGGTATTTGGACAAGCTACCTCTAGGATCTAAGCTTCTAGTGCAGGACTATGCTATTATACTTCACTATTGATGTTAATTGAGTCGAGGAAATCCTTAGACTCACGGTGCCCAAACCTAAGGACAACTGTGACTAATTTCGTTCTTCTTCTCCAATTTAGCTCCACAAACCTTCAATGCACAAGAATACACAAATGCACGCTATTTAGTGATAAAACCTGATAAAAGATATGCTCAATGTAAGATAATAACACTTCGCGGTACTATAACACAAGTACTTATCAGTAAATCATATAGATTGCTTCATTCACCTCATTGACGAAGCTCTCCAATGCTACACGGGTTAGACTTTTGTGAGTTTGACTACCTTTGTGCCCCTCCAATGGAGGTTGGCACACACCCTCAAGTCTAGACTCATGCTTTGTTCTTTGCTTGGTCCAAGAACTACCCAACAACAGTGAACATAACCTAACTTTGCTCTTTCTAATCTAAGTTTACTCCACAACCCTATAATGCACAAAAGAACACAAATGCACACCAATTAATGATAAAATCTGAGAAAAGTAATACTCAATGTAAGGCAATAACACTTCGTATTACTATAACACGAGCACTTATCAAACTCCCCCACACTTAAGCTTTTGCTTGTCCTCAAGAAAAATAAAACATTAAAGTACTTGGGAAGAACAATTGAAAGTGCTCGGCCTTAGGTTCACCACATGTGTGTAAAAGAAGCATTCTATAAGTAAGAGGAAATCAAAACATTGGATAAGGTTATCATTGCTCTAGCTAAAAATTTGAATAAAAAAGGACAACAACTCGACAATGTGTATGTGTGTGTAAACTCACTCATGATAACCCAAAAAATACTCCTTAAACTATTGTTACAAGGACTTATTTATATACAAAAGTAGGGAGGTAGTAGCTTCACACAACCTCTAAGGTAGCCCTTTCTTAGGCGGGCGCCTACGGTGGCTTCCACACTTTTTAGGATGTAGCTCTTTCTACCGGGGTAGTAGCTTTCACGAATCCCATGAGATAGCTCTATTTCTCATTAGGGCATAACTTGTATCTGACTTATGAGAGTAGCTACATACTTAATAGATGGTAGCTCTTTCCACCCCAAATGCACAATTAAAACTAAACAACTATTTACAAGCTCACAATTTATTTTTAAAACAAAACTAAGAACTCACTAAAACCATGATAAAATAGTCCTTAAAAATATCGAGCTTGAGTTTCCAAAAGATTTCAAGAGTGAGTAGTGCAATATGAGATAATCGAGCAAAAATTACCTAAAATTCAAGTAAAAAATAGAGCATGATGAGATACAATGTTAAAAATTCTCCTAAACTCTAAGAATACAACGGTTGCAACTAAGATGAACCGCCACGGGCTACATGAGCATAATCAATTGAATGAACAAGTAAAGGTGTGTGCAATGTGAACTCCCCTCGACACTTAAGATGTACATTGTCCCCAATGTACGCATGCAAGCACAATGAAAAGTATAACAATTAAAGAAATTATTATGGGAGTGGTCAATTAAAACATTACTCCCCTGAACTCCAAGTGTTGCGTTCGATGGAGCTATGTTCATTGAGAGTTGAGTCTCAATGAGTTGTGGAGCACACACTGTCCCATGACCGTGCCTATGACTATTCCTCAAATTCCAAACATCCAAGACCATCTGCACACATACACAAGGGGTTCAGTGTAGCTCAAGAAAAATAAAAAATAAAGCTTGAGTATATAGAGATAAAGCAATAAAATACAACTCGAGAGAAAGATAAAAGCAACAGAAAACAAACTCAGAAGGAAGATCCTTTCTGAGGACTACAAGTCAAAAATAATAAATAAAAGTACAAAAATGAAATCAAATAAAAGAAAACTAAGATGCCTTAGCGTCAGTATCCTGTGAGGTCGGCTCTGGTGCTGTGGTAGCCTCAGCTGGTGCTGGTGGATCAGGTGGTGGTGATGCAGGTGATTGTGGCCCAGGGGAGCCTCGAGGTCGCATCATGAATGGTGAAGTCACGGCCTGCTCTAATAGCTGATGAAGATTGCGAAACTGAGCCATGACCTCAGTGTGCTGGGCATCCTAGGTAGCTCTAACCTCGGCCACCTCTGAGGATCATACCCATTAGCCTCAATGTCTCTATACCAAGATGGGCCAGAACAGTAATCTTCTCGGCCCAGCGAACTCCATCTACAAGTCCCAAACCAATGAGAAGTCGAGTGATCTACTGGCCTGCAAAGATGACTCCTATCCTTGGGTACTGGCCTTAATGGCTGGATGTACTCTGCTAGAATGTACCCCAGGTGGAGTGGCTTGCTCTCCACCATAGAATACAAGTAGAGGAGCTCCTGGCGGCTGAAAACCCCGGTACTGTCTCCACATCCGTTCACTGATCAGCTAAGAACGACGTGGAGGTATCTATAAGAAGCCCTGGACAAGTATGTGGCCTTGGACACACCTGGCTCGTAGTGTCCCTGACCACGTAATCTGCTATAAGTGCGCTGCGAGGTCAAACTGCAGGGATAATTAGTCGGTAACTGCTCGTACTCCTCTGTGTCTATGTACGCCTCATCATATAAACCCATCCAGATGGAGAACTGTGTCACACTCAAACTGAAATGTTGACCGAGTGCACGGAACTGAATAGTGCCTACGTCTGAGAAACTGCCGTACCCTCGGTCAAACTTAAAATGATGCCAACATCTCAAGTTTGAGCGACAGTATAGCTGGGTCTCAGATCGATAGTAACCGGCACCAACTCCCGACGGAGAAGAGCTCCTCCACCTCATCAGCCAACTCAACTCCCCCCTAAATGTGTCTCAATGTGCTCAAGTCTGGGAAGCAAGTTTAACCAAATCTGAGTCTCGACAATCTCTTGGAGCAAGCCTGATGCTCGGGTATGGTGAAATCTATCTGCTCAGGGGTTAAGACTACTCATGAAGGCATTTACCAGCTACTTTCTTTGACCTAGAAGCCATACCTGCAAGATTGAAAAGAAAAACGATCAAATTTACTTTAAAACTCAATCTGTAGAAATCCACACGGCCGTGTGGAAATTCCATATGGCCGTATGGATCGTCGAGCCGTGACCTGGACATGGCCGTGAGGCCAAAACTCAAAATTTACACATTAATTCATTCTAAATTGTTCATACATAAACTCATAAGTAAAATAGTCATGCAAACCAAGCGAAATTACCAAAAAGAACGAATTAAATCAAGATTGACGAAGAGAAAGGTAAATGGGGGTTTACCGATGAAGTGAGAAGTCAAAACCATGAAATCGGCTGAAGAACAACCCTTAAGCCTGGTAATCGAGGGGAAGAAAGTCAGGGATGCAAGAGGGAGGTTCATAGAGTGTTTGGAAGTGTAAGGATCAAGAGGCACGAGTGAAACTAAAAAAGAAGCTGCGGCTTTTGGCTTTTTGTGCATCCACACCGCCGTATGGAAATTCCACACGGCCGTGTGCCTCTACTGAGAGGGTTCACAGGGGCAGTCACAAGCTCCTGTGTTATCTCTGGTTGCTCTCTAAACACCCTCACATGGTCGTGTGGAAATTCCACAAGGCCGTGTGCCTTCACAGAGGAAACTCACAGGGGCTGTCACATGCCCCTGTGTGCTCTCGGGAAAATTCTTAAGGCCTCTGCTCACATCCACACTGCCGTGGTGGAAATTCCACATGGCCGTGTGCCCAACCTGGTCAAGACACAAGGTCAGCCACAGGGGTAGTCACACACCTTGTGACCTCTCTGGAGCTCTCGAGAAATCTCTAAGTATTCCACACGGGCGTGTGAAAACACGGCCGTGTGCCTTTCACAAGCTCTCTCACAGGGGCGGCCACATGCCCCTATGTTTTCTCGGGATGGAAGAGAGATCTTTGCAGAGTTTCGCACGACCGTGTGGAAATTCCACATGACTGTGTGCCTTGACATAGGGGAACTCACAGGGACATTGACACGCCCTTATGGATTCTCGAGAATGAGAACTGAAGTTCTGCAAGATTTCACACGGCCGTATGGAAATTCCTCATGGCCGTGTGCCCTTCCCAGGGTCATTCACAGGGGCACAAACACGCCCTTGTGCCCTCTCTATTTGAGCTACAAATGGCGATACACGCCCGTGTGGAAATCCCACACAACCGTGTGTCTTCTCTGGATGACTTAGAAAAAGTTACAGGTTATGTAGAAAAATTCAGAAACACATTCATAACACTTAGATCCTGTGCAGACAATACAAAAATGACCAGAGATCCATAGAAACATGCTCAAGTGACTCAAAACTTCGTCAAACAGCATTTAGGCACACGAAAACATCAATGATCCACAAGAAATTCACAGCACATGCATGTGTCAATAAGACACCAACACTAATACTCTTATTCATGCTACTACTCAACTAAGTCCTAGAAAAATAGTAAAAGCTTAGGTTGCCTCCAAAGAAACGCTTGTTTAACATCACTTAGCTTAACTTGGCCTTACCTCACGGGGGTTCATGAATAGAAGTTGCTCTCTTCCCTATAACCTGTAAGCATGCAGAACATAACCTTTGTAGGGTAGAGGGGGAGTTGTCAAGTTTGTTACCACACAAGGGCGAAACACCCTTACTCCTTGAATGCTCATCCCCATTTGTATTGGGGATCTTCTTGTGGTGCCTCCTCGATCTACTCATCTTTCGGATCACCCTCTTCATGCCTCCTAGGGGCCGGCTTTACTTCCTCCACGAGACCAAGTAATACAATGTCTTCCATCTCCACATCTTGGTCTGGTCACCTTTTATACAGGTCCGGGTTCATCACTTCCTACACATAATCATTCACAAGCTCATCAGTAGTGTTAAGATAGTACAAAGTATCATCAAACTCTAGAGAATGTCTCATGGCTTCGGTGAGGCGATAGGTGAGCTTTTCATCTCCAACCCTCAAAGTGAGCTCTCCATCACCCATGTCTATCAATGCCTTAGAAGTAGGCAAGAATGACCTCCCAAGAATCAGCGGTACATCGACATCCTCATCCACATCCAACACTACAAAGTCCACAGGAAAGATGTATTTATCCACATTGATGAGCACATCTTCTATGATGCCCCTCGGATGTCTAACTGAATTATCGGTTAGTTGAAGTATTATCTGAGTAGGCCTAGGCTCTCCCAAGCCTAGCTTCTGAAAGAATGAGTAAGGCATAATGTTTATACTTCCTCCCGAATCAGCCAATGCCATCTTCTCACCCAAATAACCAATGTTGCATGGAATGATGAAGGTCCCGGGGTCTTTCTTTTTGCTCGGCATATTCTTTTGTAACACTGCCGAGCAAGTGGCATCTAGAATCATTGATGCACACTCCTCCAATTTCCTCTTGTTGGTCAAGAGGTCTTTCAAGAAATTCACGTACTTAGGCATTTGTGACAACGCCTTCACGAATGGAATGTTGATGTGCAACTGTTTGAACAACCCCAAAAATTTCTTGTATTGCTCACCTTGTTGATCATTCTTCAAGCATGAAAGATAGGGGATTCTTGGCTTGTAAGGTGGGGGTGCCACCTCCTTCTCCTTGGATGCTTCCTCTACCCCCACAACTTTGGGTGCTTCATCACTTGTCTTCTTGAGAGGGAGATTACTCTTAACCTCTCGGCCACTCCTCAAAGAGATCGCCATTAATTGATCCCATGGATTTGTCTCGGTAAGTTGTGTAGCGATGCGGTGTGGTTGCGAATTGTTGACTCTACTGATTCAAATCTTGCATCCGGTAACTGGACATACCTTGTGAGGATCTTCTCTAAGTTGGTCATCTTGCTCTCTAACCCCGACACCCGATTTTCCAAATTTGGTGCTTGTTGTTGTTGAAAGCCCGGTGGTGTATTACTCTTTTGTTGCCCTTGGTTGCTCCATGACAAGTTAGGGTGATTCGTCTGCCCCAGATTATAGGTACCACTATAGGGATTCCCTTGAATTCTGAATGCATTGCCTACAAAATTCACTTGCTAAACCGAAGAAGAAGTACCACCAATTGCAATCGGGCAATTAGTAGAAGCATTTCCTCCCCCACATCCATTACAATTCGTGATGACCACCACACTTGGTAAAGTTAGAGTGCATAACTTCTTACTCAATGATTCCACTTGGGCTACCAATGATGCAACTGCATCTATCTCATGAAGTACGGCAACCTTCTTCCTATCCTTTAAGTTACATTGGTAGCTATTCAAAGCCATCTCTTCTATGAGGTGTCAGGCTTCATCGGGGGTCTTGCTTCCTAAGGTACCTCCTGTCACTACATCTAACAACTGCTTGGAGCTTGGATTCAACCCATTGTAGAGAGTATGAATGATCATCCACTCGGGAAATCCATGTTGTGGGCACTTCCACAGGAGATCCTTGAACCTGTCCCACATCTCAAATAGAGAAAATAATTCCATCTGTACAAAGGAAGAAATCTCATTCCTAAGTTTTGCTGATTTACTATGAGGGAAATATCTAGCATGGAAAGCTTCCGCCATCTTCTCCAATGCTCTAGGCAATGAGTGCAACCAATGTCATGCTTTCCCCTTCAAAGAAAATGGGAAGGCTCTCAATCTGATGGCGTCATCCGTTAGTCCATTGATTTTCAGTATGTCACACATCTCCAAGAAGTTCTCGATATGGCTGTTGGGATCTTCATCGGCCAACCCATTAAATTGTGCGGTCTGCTGTAACATTTGGATGAAGCCTGGCTTGAGCTCAAAATTCTGAGCTGTAGTTGGGGGCCTCACAATGTTTGATAGTGTCCCCATGATAAGTGCTCGTGTTATAGTAATGCGAAGTGTTATTATCTTGTAATGAGCATTGATTTAATCAGATTTTATCACTAAAAAGTGTGTATTTGTTTATTTTTGTGCATTGTAGGGTTGTGAAGATAAATTGAAGAAAAAGAATGAAGTTAGATCGTGTTCGCCATTGTTGGGGAGGTTTCGGACTAAGCAAGAAACAAGGCATGGGCATAGACTTGTGAGTGTGTGCCAACCTCCTTTAGAGGGGCACAAAGGCAGTCACATTCACAATAAGTCTAGCTCGTGTTAACAAGGAGAACTCCGCCAATAAGGAGACTTGAAGCAATCGGCACACTTTACTGTTGATTGTGTGCCCAATTCAATGGCCTCAATGAAGAACGACGAATTCGGGTGTGTTTCGGCACAAGTATTGTAGCAGAAATGCAGCAAAAATACTGTAGCAAGTCACTGTTCACTATTTCCTGAAAATCACCAAATCAGCAACTTCACACGGGTGTGTGGAAATTCAACACGGCCGTGTGAAATCCCAATTTCAGCCGATTTAAAGTCGCGACTCAGCATTATAAAAGCCCATTTTGGAGACTGTTTTTTTTTCTATTTCGCTCTCTTCTTACCTAACTTCTGGGGAGGCGCGGCTAGGGTTTGGAGAGGACTTCGTGGAGGTTTGTAGCGCGTCATCGTCGTCGACATCAATGTCTGGCGGCCGCACAAGACCACGACCACATCACACATAAGGGGATTTTCATCGATGCTTTCAATTTGTTTTCAATTTTATATTTTGATGGATTTGTATAGCTTTATGAGCAGCTAAACCCCTTGTAGGTATTCGGACTTGTAAACCCTAGGATTATTATATTTCTATGACATTGTTATTATCTTTTCCATTATTGATGAATAAATTCGAGTTTCAATCTTAATTGCTTCTTGTTATTATTTTCCCTTAGCCGTGACACTAGGGTTGAGAACAATATAGGTTATCCTTTGGAGGTATGACAACTCTTATAGGATTAGACTACTTAGGATTGAAGAAGGTTGAGAGGGTTGAGAGGGTAAGTCGTGAGGTAACGGAACATCCTCTTTCTCCTCCGATGTGATTCTCTCTACCTCCATGATCCATGATTTATTCGCAGTCAAAATAGAGTGAAGCGCTAGGAGATAAACTCCCCTAGGGGCTTAGTTGCGTGAGCAACAGAGTGAAGGGTTGAAGTGAATCTTAGTGCTAGAACTTAATTTAGACTAGGGTTCTTTCACCTGGACCAAAGCGTTAGAACTATACATAAGAACAGGGTTAATCACTAGGAATCCCTAGAACTTAAAGCAATTCCACGCAGTGTGAGACTTAGGAAGATAGACTCCCTAGGGCTTAGTTGACAGGTCAACGAGAGTCAAGGGTCGTAGTGAAAACCTAACACCGGGGCATAGTATTGGGGTTAGTCACGGTTGACCTAAGATTTGGGACCGTGTATTTAAGGATATCCTTGACTCAATTAGCATCAATAGGAGAGTATAATAGTATTGTCTTGCATTAGAAGCATAAGTCGTAGGGGTAGCCTGTCTGGGTACCCAACTTTACTCATTGCTTATCCTACTATTTTTACTCTTACTTGCACTCTCTCACCTTCCACACTTCTATTTTTATTCTTGTTCTTATTAATTGCTTCCACACTCACTCAGTGATTTCTTTCCACACATCGCACTAGCTACATAGTGAATACTTTTATCTTAAATTCCTATTCCCTGTGGATACGACTACCCACTCACCAGGGTATATTATTACTTAGATAACCCGTGCACTTTTGGGCCCCTGTCACCCCAATACCGCGGGTCTAGAAAAATCAGATAGAGTCCTTTGTTGTTCATGCTGTTCTGCCAATTTTTTGGACCCTTCTATGTCTATTTCAGCTTGATAAGATTGTTCTTGCACAGGTTCTTTCCTTTTTTGATGTGTTCACCTTCTAATATCTGGGTCTCCTTTCAACAAGAATCGAAGGATTGCCACTAGTCATAACTTGGCACTAAAACCAAAGAAAAGAAAACAAATAAGAATGATTGAAGAAAAAGAAGTGTGAAATAGAATGTGTGGTGAATAGCTAAAATAGTAAGAAACAAATATCTAAAATATGCCTACTACCTGAAAACAGCGCCAAAAACTTTGACAGGGGCCCGAAAGTATATTGGTTGTCGCAGTAATAAAGTAGCCCCTGCGAGAGGGTAGTCGAATACATAGGGAGTAGGGATTGTAGACAAGAGAATTTGATAGTTAGCTAGTGCGAGAATACGGTGGCGAGAAGAATCAATGTGTGTGTGTAAGAGGAATTAAAAGAAAAAGAAAGAGAAATATGGAAGACAGGAGAGTGAAACTAATAGTAAAGAGAGAAACAATCAAGTGTAAAATAGGGTACCTGAACAAGCTCCCCCTAGGACTAATGTTCTAGTGCAAGACAATGTATTATACTCTCCTATTGATGTTTAATGAGTCGTGGACATCCTAAAACACACAGTACAAAACCTAAGGTCAACCGTGACTAACCCCAACATTATGCCCCGACAGTAGGTTTCACTACGAGCCTTAACTCTTGTTGACCTGTCAACTTAGCCCCAGTGGAGTCCATCTTCCTAAGCCTCACACTACGTGGGATTGCTTTACATTCTAGGAATTCCAAGTGATAAACTCTATTCCTAAGTATAGTTCTAATCCTTTGGTCCAGATGAAAAAACCCTAGTCTTAATTAAGCCCGAGCATTAGGATTCACTACAACCCTTCACTCTGTCACTTGCTCAACGAAGCCCCAGAGGAGTTCATCCCCTAGCACATCACTCTACTTAAACCGCTAAGAACTCTTGGAACATGGAGGTAGGGAAAATCATACCGGAGGGGAAAGGGGACGTTTCACTACCTCACGAATCACCCTCTCCAATCTCTTGTAGTCTAATCCTATAGGAGTTGTCACACCTCCAAAGGACAACCTAGATGAATCTCAATGCTAATGTCACGGCTAAGGGAAAATAAATACAATAAGCAGTCAAGATTGGAACACAATTAAATACATCAATTAAGAAAGCATAATAACATGTCATAGAAACAATATCATCCTAGGGTTTACAAGTCTGAATACCCACAGGGGTTTAGCTCTCCATGGAGCTATACAAATCCATCAATGTGTATGACTAAACAAGAAAAATAAACATAGATGAAAACCCACTTGTGATGCGTGGCTATAGTCTTGTGCGGCCGCTCCGTCTCTTCACCAAGCCCTTTGTTAAGCCTAGGGCACAACTCGCCGGATCGGTCCTGACGAAAGCTTCGCCAATAGCTATCTTCCAACGGGCTTCGATATCGATGCCATAGACGTGCTCCAATCCTTCACAAAGTCTTCTCGAAACCCTAACCACAACTCGCCAGAAGATAGGTGAAAGATCCCTCAAAAAGTACCGAAAAGTCTTTTAAATAGTACTGGGTCGCCGCTGAAAATCTGCTGAAATAGGGCATCCACGCAACCGTGTGGAATTTCCACAATCCTGTGTGGAATCTCTGGAATCAGTTTTCTGGCACGCAGTGAATTGCTATAGCAACTGGTACAGTACTCAAGCATCAAAATGTTCCCGATTTCATCATTCTTCATCGACGCCGTTGAATTGGGAGCATAATCAACGGTAGATCATGTCGATTGTTTCGTTCTCCTCATTGGAGAAATTCACCAATGCTACATGGGTTAGATTTTGTGAGTGTGACTTTCTTTGTGCCCCTCTAATGGAGGTTGTCACACACCCACAAGTCTAGACTCATGCTGATAAGTGCTTGTGTTATAGTAACGCGAAACGTTATTATCTTACAACGAACATATCTTTTATCAGATTTTATCACTAAATTATGTGCGGTTGTGTATTCTTATGCATTGTAGGTTTGTGGAGCTAATTTGGAGAAAAAGAACGAAGTTAGATCATGTTCGCCGTTGTTGGGAGGTTTTCGGACCAAGCAAGGAACAAGGCACGAGTTTAGACTTGTGAGTGTGTGCCAACCTCCTTTGGAGGAGGCACAAAGGCAGTCACATTCACAATAAGTCTAACTCGTGTTGCTTAGGAGAACTTCACCAAGGAGTAGACTTGAAGCAATCGGCACGATCAACCATTGATTTTGTGCCTAAATCAATGGCCTCGATGAAGAACAACGGATCCGGGAGAGTTTCGGCGAGTTACTGTAGTAAAACACTGTAGCAAGCTACTGTTCAATTTCTGCCGAAATTCAGAATTCCAGAGAATTCACACGAGCGTGTGGAAATTCCACATGGCTGTGTGAATTAATTTTCCAGCAAACTAGAAACTTCACATGGCCGTGTGAAAATTCCACACGGCCATGTGAAGTCCCGATAAGTTCAAATTTGAAGCCGCACTCAACATTATAAAAGCCCGATTTGGAGACTTTCAAGACATCTTTTGATCTAACCTTCTCCCCAACTTCTGAAGAGTGCGGCTAGAGTTTCAGGAGAGGACTTCATGGAGGTTTGGAGCGCGTCATCGGCATCGTCACCGACATCTGGCGGCCGCACAAGACCACGACCACACCATACGCGAGGGAGTTTTCATCAATGCTTTTTATTTGCACTTTCTTTTATATTTAGATGAACATGTATAGCCCCATGAGGAGCTAAACCCCTCATGGGTATTCGGACTTGTAAAACCCTACGATTATTATGTTTCTATGACATTGCTATTATGCTTTTCCATTATTGATGAATAAATTCGAGTTTCAATTTTAATTATCTTTTGCTATTGTTTTCCCTTAGTCGTGACATTAGGGTTGAGAGTAATCTAGGTTACCCGTTGGAGGTGTGACAACTCCTATAGGTTAGACTACTTAGGATTGAAGAAGGTTGAGAGGGTGAGTCGTGAGGTAGCGAAACGACCCCTTTCCCTTCCAGTGTGATTTCTCCCTACCTTCGTTTTCTTGGATAATTAGCGGTCGAGACAGAGTGTTAGGGCTTAATTTAGACCAGGGTTCTTCCACCTGGACCAAAGGGTTATAACTATATATAGGAACAGGTTTTATCACTAGGAATCCCTAGAGCTTAAAGCAATCCCACGTAGTGTTAGGCTTAGGAAGATAGACTCCCCTGGGGCTTAGTTGACAGGTCAACAAGAGTCAAGGGTCATAGTGAATCCTAATCCCGGGGCATAATGTTGGGGTTAGTCACGGTTGACCTTAAGTTTGGGACCGTGAGTTTAAGGATATCCTCGACTCAATTAACATCAATAGGAAAGTATAATAGCATAGTCTTGCACTAGAAGCATAAGTCCTAGAGGTAGCTTTTCCGGATACCCTATTTCATCCATTACTAGTCTTTCTCTTTTAACTTTTATTTATACTTTCTTATCTTCCACCTCTCTATTTAATATCTTGTCTTTTAGTATAACTGATTCCATAATCCACTCATCAATTCGATTATCACTTTTCATACACCGCAAAACTAAATAACAAAATCTTGTGTTTTAAATCCCTATTCCCTGTGGATTCGACTACCCACTCACTAGGGTAATTTTATTACTTCGACAAGCCCGTGCACTTGCGGGATACACGCAAGGGGTCGTGTCACGTGCCTTGTTCCTTGCTTGGTCCAAGAACTCCCCAACAATGGTGAATATGACCTAACTTTGTTATTTATCCTCTAAGTTTACTCCATAACCCTACAATGCACAAAAGAACACAAATGCACACCAATTAATGATAAAATCTTAGAAAAGTAATGCTCAGTGTAGGACAATGACACTTCATATTACTATAACACAAGCACTTATCAAGTCCTAAGGGGAGTCCATCATCCTAAGCCTCACAGTACGTGGAACTATTTAACGTTCTAGGGATTCCAAGTGATAGAACTTGTTCCTAAATGTAGTTCTAATCCTTTGGTCCAGACGAAAGAACCTTATTCTAAGTTAAGCCCCAGCACTAGGATTCACTACAACCCTTTACTCTGTTGCTTGTGCAACTAAGCCCCAGGGGAGTTCATCTCCTAGCATTTCACTCTACTTTGATTGCAAATAACTCTTGGAACACGAAGGCAGGGAAAATCACACTGAAGGGGAAAGGGGACATTTCGCTACCTCACGACTCGTCCTTTTAACCCTCTCCAATCTCGAGTAGTCTAATCCTATAGAAGTTGTCACACCTTCAAAGGATAACCTAGATGATTCCCAACCCTAGTGTCATGGCTAAGGGAAAATCAATTGCAATTAACACACAAAATTGGAACTCAATTAAAATCATCAATTAAGAAAGCATAATAAAAATCATAGAAACAATGTCCACCTAGGGTTTACAAGTCCGAATACCCACAAGGGGTTTAGCTCTCCATGGAGCTGTACAAAATCATCAATGTATATAAATCGACAAGAATAACAAACATAGATGAAACCCCCTTGTGATGCTTGGTGATGGTCTTGTGAGGTCGCTCCATCCTCTTCACCAACCCCCTTATCAAGCCTTGGGCATACCTCACCAGATCGGTGCTGACGAAAGCTCCCCCAATAGATATCTTCCAACAGACTTCAATGTCGATGCTGAAGACTCACTTCAAACCTTCACAAAATCCTCTCCAAATTCTAGCCGCGAACCCTCTAGAAGTTACGAAAAAAATAGGTCGAAAAGTCCCTAAAGAAATCTGATTCGCGGCTATTTAAAGGCTGAAATCGGGCATCCACACGGTCTTGTGGATTCTCTGGAATTGATTTTCTGGGGCGTAGTGAACATAAACTACTAAACTGAATTGTTACAGTACTGCTATAGTACTCGTGCACAAAATGTTGCCGATTCCATGTTCTTTATTGAGGCCGTTGAATAGGTGATAAGTGCTCGTGTTATAGTAATGCGAAGTGTTATTATCTTGCAATGAGCATTGATTTAATCAGATTTTATCACTAAAAAGTGTGCATTTGTTTACTTTTGTACATTGTAGGGTTGTGAAGGTAAATTGGAGAAAAGGAACGAAGTTAGATCGTGTTCGCCGTTGTTGTGGAGATTTCCAGACTAAGTAAGGAACAAGGCATGAGCATAGACTTGTGAGTGTGTGCCAACCTCCTTAGCAGGGGCACAAAGGCGGTCACATTCACAATAAGTCTATCTTGTGCTAACAAGGAGAACTTCACCAATTAGGAGATTTGAAGCAATCGGTATGATCTACCATTGATTGTGTGCCCAATTCAATGACCTCAATGAAGAACGATGAATTCAGGAGTGTTTCGGCACGATCATTGCAGCAAGTTACTGTCTCAAAATACTGTAGCAAGTTACTATTCATTATCTGCCGAAAATCAGCAAAACAGCAACTTCACACGGGCGTGTGGAAATTCCACATGGCCGTGTGAAATCCCGATTTCTGCAATTTAAAGCAGTGACTCAATGTTATAAAAGCCTGTTTTGGAGACTATTTTTGGATCATTTTGGCTCTTCTTTGCCCTAACGTCTAGAGAGGAGCATCTAGGATTTGGAGAGGACTTCGTGGAGGTTTGGAGCGCGTCATCAGCGTCGACATCAACGTCCGATGGCCACATAAGACCACGACCACATCGCACACAAGGGGGTTTTCATCTATGCATTCAATTTGTTTTCTTATTCTTATTTTGATGGATTTGTATAGCTCTATGAGGAGCTAAACCCCTTTGTGGGTATTCGGACTTGTAAACCCTAGGATTATTATGTTTCTTTGACATCGCTATTATGTTTTTCCATTATTGATGAATAAAATTGAGTTTCAATCTTAATTTCTTCTTGATTATTGTTTTCCCTTAGCCGTGACACTAGGGTTGAGAACAACCTAGGTTATCCTTTCGAGGTGTGACAACTCCTATAGGGTTAGACTACTTAGGATTGAAGAGAGTTGAGAGGGTGAGTCATGAGGTAGCGGAACGTCCCCTTTCCCCTCCGATGTGATTCTCCCTACCTCCATGTTCCATGATTTATTCGCGGTCGAGATAGAGTTAGGTGATAGGAGATAAACTCCCCTAAGGCTTCGTTATGCGAGCAACAAAGTGAAGGGTTGAAGTGAATCTTAGTGCCGGGACTTAATTTAGACTAGGGTTCTCTCACTTGGGCCAAAGGGTTAGAACTACACATAGGAATAGAGTTAATCACTAGGAATCCCTAGAACCTAAAGCAATTCCACACAGTGTGAAGCTTAGGTAGATAGACTCCCTTAGGGCTTAGTTGACAGGTCAACGAGAGTCAAGGGTCGCAGTGAAACCTAATGACCGGAACATAGTGTTGGGGTTAGTCACGGTTGACCTTAGGTTTGGGACCATGTGTTTAAAGATCTCCTCGATTCAATTAACATCAATATAATAGTATAATAGCATTGTCTTGCACTAGAAGCATAAGTCCTAGGGGTAGCTTGTTTGGGTAACCATCTTCTCTCATTGCTTGTCCTACTCTTTTACTCCTACTTGCACTCTCTCACCTTCCACAATTCTATTTTAATTCTGGTTTTCATTAGTTTCTTTCGCACTCACTTATCGATTTCTTTCCACACATCGCATTAGCTACATAGTGAATTCTTGTATCTCAAATCCCTATTCCCTGTGGATACGACTACCCACTCACCAGGGTATATTATTACTTTGACAACCCGTGCACTTTCGGGCCCCTGTTAATTGGGTACACAACCAATGGTAGATCATGTTATTTGCTTCGTTTCTCCTTATTGACAAAGTTCAATGCTGTACGGGCTAGACTTTTATAAGTGCGACTGTCTTTGTGCCTCTCCAATGGAGGTTGGCACACACCCACAAGTCTAGAACTCGTGCCTTGTTCCTTGCTTTGGTCTAAGAACTCCTCAACAACGACGAACATGACCTAATTTTGCTCTTTTTTCTCTAACTTTACTCCACAACCCTATATGCACAACAAATAATGATGAAATCTAAGAAAAGTAATGCTTAATGTAAGAAAATAATACTTCGTATTATTTAAACACGAGCACTTATCAATATGAAGGGGGTGACATAGCTGTCCCTTTATCCTTGACTTGCACCTTATCCTTTGGCTTTTCTTGAGGAATTTCATCAGTTTTCTAAGTGGAGGATTTTCCTTGGAGAATTTCATAAATTTTCTCAGCAGTTAGCTTTTTCTTCAAGTTCTCAACCACTCCTCAAAGTGATCTCCTCCACATGTTGCCTTGGGTTGGTCCCAGTGTTGCTTGGCATGCTTCCTTGGGGCTCTTTGTTAATGACTTCACTATTTAACTTACTTGATTCTACAAATTATGTAAGGAAGTGGTGTGATTGCTGAGTGTTGCCTCTATATTTATGAATCTTGTGTTGGTTGACTGAATAAACTTTGACAATAAAGGTGTTTGCTGAAATCCTGGTGCGATAATGGTCTTTTGCTGCCCCGGTTACTCCTTGAGAGATTTCGGTGATTCTTTCACCCTTGGTTGTAGGTATTGCTATAAGGGTTACCTTGTCCACTTCCCGTATTACTCACAAAGTTTACTTGTTCACTTGGGGCTAAAGTAGTAATTGAGATAGGATAATTAGATGGAATATATGAACCGCCGTAACCATCACAATTTGTGATCGCAGTCACTCTTGGTGAGGTGGTGAGGTCAGAGTGTCTAATTTCTTGTTCAATGGCTCTACTTGGGTTGCCAAGGATGTAACCCCATCAATCTCATGAATTCCGGCCACTTTCTACTTCTCTCTTGCATTCCATTGATAGCTGTTCTAGGCCATCTCTTCAATTAGCTATCGGCCCTCTTCTGGGGCTCTTATTTCCTAATGTTCATCCTGTGGTGACATCAAGGAGTTGTTTAGTGCTTGGATTCAACCCATTATAGAATGTGTGAATGATCATCCACTAGGGGAACCCATGTTTAGGGCAGTTCCGCAAGAGATCCTTGAATCATTCCCATGTCTCAAATAATGATTCTAGCTCCATCTAAACATATGAAGAGATCTCATTTCAAAGCTTCGCCGATTTTCCTTAGGGAAATACCTTGCAAGGAAACTTATAACATCTCATTCCATGTTGTAATGGAAGCTCTTGGTAATGAATTGAACCACTATTTGGCTTTTCCTTTTACTGAGAATGTGAAAGCCCTCAAGCAAATTGTATAATTCGAAACCCCATTAATTTTTAGCATGTCGCACACTTTAATAAAGTTTTTAATTTGATTGTTCGGATCTTCATCGGCTAATGCACTGAACTGTGCAGACTACTAGACCATCTAAATAAAACCCAGCTTTAACTCAAAATTCTTGGCTACAAATGGTGGCCAAACAATGCTCAACTGTGTCTAACGAACTGCAGGTCGGGCAAAATGTGAAAGTGTTCTTTGCTGCCTTTCTTGTTTTGCCATGTTTTCAGATTTTTCAACCTCTATTTTAGCTGGAAAATTCTTTTCTTGTGCAGGTTCATTGCCCTTTCTATGTAATATGCGCTCAATTTTATGTTTTTCTTCAACCAATGTCGAAGGATTCACTCGGGTCATAACCTGTAGCTGAAATTAAGAAAAGAAACAATGAGAACGATCAAAGAAAGAAGTATGAAGTAAAAAAACAATAAAAAACTGAATGACCAAAGTAACAAAGTCCTAGCATGGGTGTCGAAGTAATAAAGTACCCAATGAGTCGGGTAGTTAGATCCACAGGGAACAGAAGTATTAGTAGTAACTATTTCTCAGTTATCTAGCCGGAATCAAGAATATGGTAAAATAAACTCGATCATAAGAATATGAATGTATCAAACAACTAAGGAAGAGTAGAAATAAGAGAAGTCTCAATCAATAAAGATGAGGTACTTCGGTATTGCTCCACCTAGGATTTAACATGAAGTGCAACACTTACAAGTGTTTCTAAACCGAGTTAATCAAGTTGAGGAAATCCAAGAATAATCGGTACCTGCCTCCAAGCCACCGATACTAGTCTCCTTTGAGGTCCCGGTAGAGAAATCACTCAATTTCAACACCTCACATCACATATGACCACAATAGACTCTAAGGATTCCTAAGAGTAGACCTAACCCTACTTCTAGGTGAAATCTCTCAATCTCACCTTTTACATGAAATTGGGTAGCATAAAGTGTAGAGAAAACAGAGATAGGATGTACTAATCGAAGGGGAAAGGGGGCACTCCACTATCTCATAACTCACCCTCTCAACCTTTTTCAATCTTGAGGTTCTAGCCCTGATGGAGACCTCTCTCTCACCAAGGCAAACAACTGATGCAAACTAATCAACCACAAAGATTAATATGGTAAGCAAGCAATGATAAAACAAGATTGAAACTCAATTAAACTCAGATTTATTACAAAACACAAAGTAAATCAATACAAAGATAAGATCTTAGGGTTCACATGCCCAAATTTCACTAGGGTTTAGCCCTCCAGGGGACATGTTGCCTAATAAATAATGTAATGTATAGCAATGAAATCCATGGAATTAAAACCCCATTGAATTCGTGATGATGGTCTTGATGGGTTGCTCAACTTCTTGAAGGATTCCTCTCCGAAGTTTGTTTACCGATGACTCCCTTGATGCTATGACAAAGAAAGAATCTATCAAAGTTGGTGAAGAATGCCCCCCAAATTTGCCAAAGATGTCTTCTCCAAACTCTAGCCTCTTTGCCCTTCAAACGCTATCTAAAAGTCTCCTAAGAATAGTGCAAACGGGCTATTTATAGTCAAAAACCCATGTTTGTCACGTGCCTCCACGTGATTGTATGAGCCTTCATGCACCCATGTGGGCTGCAGAACTGCCAACACGACCGGGTGAAAATTTCACCTGGTTGCATGAACAGGATCTTTCTATAGCATTGTTACAGTGATTTACTATAGTACTCTTCATAAACAAGGCTCCCACACTCTTCTCATGAGACCACATGGTCAGGCACACATCATCGTGGTAGGTTATGAGGCTTCTCTTCGTCTAATCATCATTGCGAGGGCTCTTACATTCTTCACACAAGTAGGGACATGGGAGTGTGACTGCCTTTGTGCCCTTCTAACTTATAATCTAGCTTGAATTTTCTTGGAAGTTGGCACCCACCCCCATGTGTATGAGATGCTCTTTGTCTTGATCTTTATGTTGTGTAAAACTCCAAAAGTGTGCCTTCATAACCTATCTTTGCTTCCTTTTCTTCTTTCACACCTTCATAATCTATTTGCATAAAAGAACACCAAATACAATTTATGAGACATAAACCATAATAAAAATAATGCTCAATGCATGTAAAACATATAAAGAAATATGTTTACTTAAGCACTTATCATACTGGAGATAAGATAGCATGATTATCCCAATTAAGGGTTTCTGTAATGAGCTCTTGCTTTGCCCCATTTGAAGGGAATTCCTAAAGCTCCATGTAATTGTATGAAGGTAGATTTGAAAGAGATTTCAATCTACCATAGTATTGGATTAGGTATTCGATTGTCTTAAGAGAGCATTTTGTATACTTTTAAATTCCTTCAATCCAATATTGTGATTATCCAATTAGTATTGATTTCCAGTCATTATTACTAGAATCCTAGGTGAACCATATATGGGTACTTACTCTCTTAATTGATTGCTTCTTCGTTTAGCTTTCTACTTGTCTAATATATTTTTTGTATTTCTAGTTATTTTTTTCATATTCTTCGATTTTAGCTTTAACCAATGTAATTGTAATTTGGCTAGATAGCAAATAAATAGTGAGCACTAGCGCTCCTTATCCTAGTGGGATCGACAACCTTGCTTTCATTACACACTATATTACTTGTACAATTGATAAGTGCTCGTGTATAAGTAATACAAAGTATTCATTTCTTACACTGAGCATTATATTTCTCAGGTTTTATCATTAATTAGTATGTATTTGTGTTCTTTTGTGCATGCAGGGTTGCAGAGAAGAGTTCAAGAGAAAGGAGCAAAATTAGGTCATGTCCGCGTTTGTTGAGGAGTTTCTTGGATCAAGCAAGGATCAAGGCATGGGTTCTAAACTTGTGGGTGTGTACCAAGCTCCAATGCGCTTAAATTGTTATATAATTTGGAAGGGCACAAAGGCAGCCACACTCAATAAGTTTAACTCGTGTAACATTGAAGAACTTCATCAATAAGGAGAAAAGAACAAA
Organism: Dioscorea alata; assembly: GCA_020875875.1. Classification (NCBI taxonomy): domain Eukaryota; kingdom Viridiplantae; phylum Streptophyta; class Magnoliopsida; order Dioscoreales; family Dioscoreaceae; genus Dioscorea; species Dioscorea alata. Next base: position 21,086,293 of record CM037020.1, on the reverse strand, counting down.
CGACATGATCTATCGCATGGTTGTGTGGCCAACCTAGTGGCCTGGATGAAGAAATGAAGTCGGAAGCAACCTTGGCGCGACTATTACAGCAAATTATTGCGGAAAAGCACTGTAGCAAGTTACTGTTCACAACGCGCCGAAAATCAAATTTCCATAAAATCCACACTAGCGTGTGGAAATTCCACGTGGCTATGTGGATGCCCGATTTCAGCCCTTTAAATACCGCGACTTCAGATTTATTTTGGTATTTTTGGACCTATCTTTCGCCAAACTTTGGGAGAGCTCGCGGCTAAGGTTTGGAGAGGATTTTGTGGGTCATCGGAGCAAGTCTACGGCATCGACATCGATGTTCTTTAGAAGATAGCAATTGGGGGAGCTTTCGGCGAGGTGTGCCCTAGGCTTGACAAGAGACTTGGTGGAGAAGATGAAGCGGCTTCACAAGACCATCGCCACGCATCACAAGGGTGTTTTATTCATGTTTGCTATGCTTATTGATACATATACTTTGATGATTTTGTATAGCTCCATGGAGAGCTAAAACCCTACTGATGATATTGTTTCTATGACTTGTAAACCTTAGGATGACATTGTTTCTATGACTTCTATTATGCTTTCTTAATTGATGTCTTTTTAATTGAATTCCAATCTTGAATGATAATTGCATTGATTTTCCTTTAGCTGTGACACTAGGGTTGACAGTAATCTAGGTTATCCTTGGAAGGTGTGATATCTTCTATAAGATTATACTACACGAGATTGGAGAGGGTCGAGAGGGTGAGTCGAGAGATAGCGAAACGTCCCATTTCCCCTTCGGCGTGTGATGAGTACATTTTATATCATATTTCTTACCCCTTATTATAGTCTTGTCTTTGTCCTTAAGCATATTTACTGACTGGAATTAGTGTTATTTAAGGTATTTTATTCCTTGTGTAGGAATCTGGGCCCCGAGTCAATTTGGTGTTAAACCGAGGTTGTTTCCCACGTGTGCAGTGACCAATGGTTCAGAACTAGCTGACACGGGCATGACACGCTCGTGCCCCAAGTCCTGCAAGCCCCGGCCTGGAGTGTAGAAGAGCTGAAATCCTGACACGGAAGTGTCCCAGGCAGGACACAGTCACCACACGCCCGTACCCTAAGTGTTGTAAATCTCAGGAGACGTTCCCTCATGAACAACACGGGCACGGTGCCTCGTACACGGTCGTGTGCCAGGTGACACGGGGGACACACACCTGTACCCCAGTGATAAACATCTAAATGTATATATTATTCATGTATGTGTACATATAAATAGAGTATTTTTGTCTGTGTGGATGCCCGTTTTCAGTCTAAATTGGTTTATTTCGTGTTACAGGTACAAAAGTTACCATGGGGAGCTCGACAACATGATTTAAGGAGAAATCGGCAAGGAAAACACTATTTTTGAGCCCTAGTACTGTGCGAAACTATAGCAACCACTGTAGCATGAACACTTGAAGAAACAGCTTGGTCAGGAGATTCATGCAGGCTACCATGCGGGCGCTGTAGCAACTTACGCGATTTTCGGGATTTCTCAGAAATTTTCTCTCCCTGCATGCGGGGCCGCATGGGAGGCCGCATAGTTCGCTGGAATGTGTTTTTAAAGAGGATTAGGGCATTTTTCTTGTGGTCTTTTGGCTACCATTTCTCCACCATCATCTTCCTAGGCTTCAAGGGGTTGGAGAAGGCAGATCTGAAGGGCAAATCAACGGGAGAAGAGGGATCTTTCAAGGAGCACATCTAGGAGTTCGTCGGCGCAGATCCGTCGAATTCTCATCACCACCTCCTAGTCTTCATCTTAGGGGAAGTTGATAAGTGCTTGATTATACATGTTTTACCTACTTGTTTTACATACATTGAGCATCATTTTACCATTGATTATGTCTCATAAAGTGTATTTTGGTGTTCTTTTATGCAATTAGGTTGTGGAAGTGTTAAAGGAGGAAAAGGAAGCAAAGATGGGTTATAAAGACGTATTGTTGGGAGCTTTTGTACAACACAAGTGTCAAGGCACAAGAGGGGATCATGCACATGAGGGTGTGTGCCAACTTCCTGAAGAATTCAAGATAATTTGTGTGATGGAAGGGCACAAAGGCAGTCACACCTTCATGTCCCAACTTGTGTGAAGATAGTTAAAGCTCTCAAAGGATGATTCGAAGAAGGAGAAGTCTTATAACTCACCACATGGGCGTGTGCCCGACCATGTGGCCTCAAGATGAGAGAGTTTGGATCATGGTTATGAAGAGTACTGTAGCAAAAATACTGTTCATTTCACTGTAGTAGTACTGTAGCGGAATTACTGTTCACACGACCGCGTCAAAATCCCACGCGACCGCGTGGGAATTCTGCAGCCCACGCGATCACCTGGGATCTCACACGGTCGCGTGAAGACACGTGACTGGCGCGATTCAGACTTATAAATAGGCCGTTTCGTCGATTCTTTTGATATCTTTGGTGTGCCTTTTGAGAGGGGAAGCGGCTAGGGTTTGAGGAGGAGGTCTTTGCCGAATTGGAGGGCCGTTCTTCACCAACTTTGATAGTTCTTTCCTCCGTCATAGCATCGAGGGAGTCATTGGCAACCTAGCTTCGGAGAAGGATCCTTCAAGACGTTGAGCGACCCATCAAGGCCATCATCACGAATTCAAGGGGGTTTATTTCCATGGTTTACATTGCTTTTCATTGTGTTATGTTTTGCTTTGTAATAAGCCCCATGGAGGGCTAAACCCTAGTAGATACTTGGGCATGTGAACCCTAGGTTTCGATTCATGTATTGACTTTCTTTATGCTTTCTTTTAAATCCGAGTTTATTTGAGTTTCAATCTTGTTTTATCATTGCTTGCATGCCTTATTGATTCGTATGGTTGTTTGGTATGCTTGATTTGTTGCCTTGGTGAGAGAGAGGTCTCCATTAGGGTTAGAACATATGAGATTGAAGAGGGTTGAGAGGGTGAGTCATGAGATAGTGGAGCGTCCCCTTTCCCTTCCGATTAAGTGTTTCCTATCTCCGTATTCCCTAAGATCTATGCAACCATATTTGGTGTGAGGTGTGAGTTTGAGAGATTTCTCCGCCGGGACCTTGTAGGTGGTTAGGGATCTTCCACCTAGAAGTAGGGTTAGATCTAATTTTAGGAATCGGTTTCACTTTTAGGTATCCCTAAAGCTTATTGCGGTCATATGGGGTGTGATGTGTTGAGATTGAGCGATTTCTCCACCGGGACCTTGTAGGGGACTAGTATCGGTGGCCTGAAAGCAGGGACCGATTATTCTTGGATTACCTCGACTCATAGAACTCGGTTTAGAAGCATTTAGTTAGTCTTGCACTTCATGATAGAGCCTAGGGGGAGCATTGCCAGGGTATCTCATCTTCATTGATTGAGATCTCCCTTTATTTACCTTTTGCCTATTCATCTCTGGTATTAATTTCTATGCACACTAGATCACCACAAAATCACATTGGTCATTAGGCTAGATTGCAGAGAAGAAGTTAGTACTAGTAGCCCTGTTCCCTGTGGATTCGACTACCCTACTCACCAGGGTAATTATTACTTCGACAACCCGTGCACTTGCGGTACACACACGCAAAGGGGTGTGTCAGAAGTTTTATGAGCTTTTTGTTGTATTTCTTGTTTTCTATACTCTCTCCATTGTTGATGATGAACTAGACTCCCAAGGTCACCGGGCATCCGGTGAGCCTTGGGATGAACTTGCTTGTATGAATACTTGATTTACATGTATGGTATTTGTGTGGTTTATGGTTCAAGCTTGGTGCACTTTAATGTATTGGTATGCATGAGAACTCTGTGTATCGATTTCTAGGTTATACTAGGTTGCATGACCATCGCCTTAGTATTAGAAACACCAAGTTTGGAAGGGATACATGTACGAATACACCGTGACCATCGGGTATTTGTACCCCTCCAACCATTAGGGTTGAGCCTAGATATTGTGTTTGACCTTAATTCGGGATTTCCCTAGGCTCATTGCAATCGTGTGAGGATTTAGGCCGAAGCAATTCTGTATTCCAATATTCATACCGAATTAGGGGTTATCACCGTGACCATCGGGGTGACCTACCTTTGGACATCTCTTGGCCTAACCACCTTTGCCTGTGTAATTTGAGTATCCTTCTAGCTTTAGTAGTCCCTAGGGAATCCTCGCCCGGGGACCTCGAACTTTCATTGTTACTTGCTTCCTTAGTATGCTTATGTGGTGAGCCTTAATCTATGTGTTTATAGTTTTCTCTTTTATTTGTTTTCTTATCTTGTTTTAAATCTATATTTGGTAGACTAGATAGTGTCATCTCAAGGAGAGTAATAGTAGCTCTTGGGACCCCAGGGAATACGACCCCCTCGCGCGTGCGTGAGGGGTATTACTTGGCAACCAGTGCGCTTGCGGTTAAGTAATCAAGTTTTTGGCGCCGTTGCCGGGGACTTCCAAGGATGCTAGGAAAACCTTTGGTTCACTGATTTAGTCATTTTTATTTCCTTTTTTAAATTTTGGTCTTTGCATGTTTCCTTTAGTCTATGTAGTCTATGTAGTCTATTGCTCTAGCTACTTTTCTCTTGTTGTACATACTATTTTATTATATATTTTGTTTGTTTAGTTTTGCTTCGTTTCACTTTGTGTTTTCTTTCTTTTTTGTGCGAGGTACACTATTCTTAACAAATGCAAGCTCAAAATTGCCCTCCAAGTCCTAACCATGGAACATCGTGAGAAAAGAGATATACTATTGAGGAGGTCTTGGCACGATTCATGATCACCACGGAGGCAAAGTTTGAGATGATAGAAAAAGGTTTTATGAATTCGGCACAATTCTAAGGAATGTCCAAGCCTCTATTCATTCTCTTGAGAGACAGGTTGGACATCTTGCTAGGGCCCAATCTGAACAACACTCGGTCTTTGATGCCGAATATGAAGCTAGATTTGAGGTCGTTCATGCCACACTTTCGGCTATGCAAGCATCTCTCCACAAGCTAGAGAGCCGGGTTGAACAACAAATTCGTGAACCAGTAATGGATGTCCCAACTACAACCTATAATGAAAAAGAAGAGAACTTGGTATTTTGGAGGTTGAAGGAGTCAAAAGAGCATCATTGATAGCACTTGAGAAAGCCATTTGCATAAAAGCTAACAAGAAAACCAAGCACAAGAAAGAATTATTTGGGACAAAAGAAATTGTGGGTTGGGGTTTGAAGCCACCCAATGACCCACTTATGCCGAGGTTAGACACGTCTCAACCAAAACTATTTCCTTGGAGGCCCAAACGATTCTTATGGGTAATCAAAGGAAGATTGACATTGGTTGAAGAAGGAGATGTGGGTAGGAGGTTTACACCCCCCAAGGACCCACCCATGCCGAGTTTGAAATTTTTTCAACCTTACTTACTCCCTTGGAGGCCAAAACATGCTTTATGGATGCTCCAAGGAAATTCAGCCGGGACCAAAGTAGAGGCGGAGAGGAGGTTCAAGCCATCCAAGGATCCGCCAAGGTTTAAATTATGCAACGCCCAGCCCAAGCTTTTTCCATGGAGGCCAAAAGGTAACTCATGCTTGGTCTCTACTTTGAAACCATCCCGGAAGGTACGCTTCACTTTTCTTGGTAGTTCTTATGCCACTTCTAGCCGAGAGGAACACACCATCTTCAAGCCCCTTTGAGGTAAAATACGTGATGAGTCGCCGCGCGACACGCTAAAGAAGCGAGCACGCGACTTCCCGGCCGCAAGTGCACGGGTCGTCAAGTAATAACCTCTCGTGCGAACACAAGAGGGTCGTATTCCCAAGGGCCCCAAGATCTGCTATTACTTCCTCCTAGATATCACTATCTAGTCTACCAAGACAAGAGTCATGTATAAAACACAAATACGAAAATAAATAAAAGAAAAGCTATATACAAAATGGACTAAGGCACACCATGCTGGCGAATGAAAATAGCAAGTGACAAAAAGCACAAGAGGCCTCGGGCGAGGATCCCCTTGGGAGAAGAACAAGTAAGGATGAATTTAGGAAATGGAGTGCTAAGTTGGCTAGGTTTGGTCCGCTAGACTCGGGAGTCGACTACCCCGGAACCTCCGTAGTGTAGCCCTAATCCAGTACAGGTTCCTCTATCCAGAAGATACCCCTACGATGTCTTTGAGAACAGGGAGTCTTGCCTAGGGTAATTCTAATGCTCGCTCTCGGCTAGAATCACTCTAAAGCTCGCGGGGGGCTACCGGCACCCGGAACCTCCGGTGTACTGATACATTGAATCCCCCTTCAATCTATGTGGATCTAATACATGGTCGCATCCCGCGCATCCAAGTACAATCGACAAGATAAATCACAGAGTTCTCATGCGATTCACAACAATCAAGCACACATAGAATGAAACCAAGCAACAAACCAACAATAATTCATAAACAAAATCATCATCCATATATACAAGTTCTCCTCCCAAGGTTCACCGGATGCCCGGTGGCCTTGGGAGTCTAGTTCCACATCACAAAGAGAGAAAACAAAATATAATCAATGACAAAGCTCATAAAAACTCCCTTAGAAGTAGACTAGAAGGTGGTGACAAGAGTTCGCCGGATCCGCGCCGTCGAGCTCCTCGATGTTCTTCCTTGAGTGTGACCTTCTCCCTCTTGAATTCTTGCTTCTTCAAATCGTCTTCCAACAACCCCTTCTACGGCCGGCGAGATGCTCCGGTGATGGTGGTGGAGAATGGTAGAGGTGATGGTGGAGAGGTGTGGAGGTGATGGTGGCCAAAGACCCCTCAAAATGACCTAGAAAGCCCATTTTATAACCAAATGCATCTCTTCAGCCCGTGCGTGTGCGGGCTGTGTGCGGGCCGCACACAGCCCGCACACCCTTCTGTCGACCTTGTGCGGGTGGTGTGCGGGCGCACATTGCCCGCACACTGCTACAGTGCCGGTGCTACAGTGGATATCTACAGTACGGTGCTACAGTACCGCTGCTACAGTGACCGGTGACTGAAAATCCTCTCTTTTCTAGACCAAAACTTGTCAAATATGGTTCATCCTTGCGCAATTGGTTCTCGAAACCCTGAAACAAAAATAAAACATCAAATGCGCAAAATGTCACCGAAAACTAACACAAGTTGCATGAAAGTAAATAAACATCATAGCTAAAACATGATGTATTTAGGCACTTATCAATACGTTGAGCTAATGATGTTAAACAAGCGCTTCTTGGGAGGCAACCCAAGCATAAAAATTCTTTGCATGTGTGTTTTTCGTATTTTGGTGTGTTTGGTTGCTTGAATGTTCTTTGTTTTCAAGTGTGTGATTGTGAGTAGTTAGTCGTTTTTCATAATTTGTTTACTTGTGTTTGTTCATGGTACTTGTGAGTTCTTTGTGTTATCATTCATCTTCATGCATCAATTATCATGTTTTGGGTGTTGTGGGTGAATTTGGCATTGTTTTTATGTGATTTTGGGGTATTTGGATGAGTATTTGATGCAAAAACTGGAAATTGCCTGTTTATTGGCCGCACATGAGCCCGCATATGCATCCAGAGAGTGGTGCGGCCTGCTATGCGGCCGCATAGCAGGCCGCATAGGCATCCAGAGAGTGATGCGGTCCCTTGTGCGGCCGCACAAGTGCCCGCATGGACTCTCGGGCTGAACTTTATAATGGGTACCCCTTCACCATTTCCTTCATAACTTTCTCATTTCTCATCCGTTTTCCCTCATTCTTTCACCATTTTTCTCCATTTTTCTTCCTATACACGGATCTCATACTTTCAAGGACTTAATTTGCATGATTTATTGGGAGTTTTGCCGTCATCTTCACCGATCTTTGCTGATTCAAGCTTTGAAGCCCTAACTTGTGTTTTGAAACAAACTTGTTTCTTTTTCTTGATTTTCATGCTTATCTTGCTTCAAACTTTGGGGAATGTTGTATGAATGTGCAATTATTTATTTACTTGTATTTTGAAACATTATTTGTAAATTTCTGGGCTTCAAAAACAAGGGGAAACTCTACCTCTTTTAAGACTGTGCTACAGTAACTTTGAGCTGAAATTTCTCTTGAATTTATTTCTTCATTTGTAGCATCATTGTAAACTTCCTACAACACTTGCAATAAAAGGAATTGGACTTCATGATCTTGATTGCTCAAAGAACTTGCTTGGATTATCTCTTGTTTAATTGTTTTTGTTATGTTAGTTGTTTGCTTGCGTGTTTGTGTGTGTTCTTGTTTCTTGTTTTTTTTTTTTTTTTTTTTGGGTGAGTGATGGATGCCTTGAGTTGATGTTCTACCTTGCAGGGCAGAATTTGCATATCAAGCACACTTCCCGTCTCTTATATCTACCATGAAGCTTTGGTGGTCACCCCGATCTCATGGACTTCAAGACTAATGTTTTGAGACTCGGGGAAGTTCACGAAACCCTCCTACTATGTTTTTATTGTCTATATTGTTGCATTTTATTGCTTAGGTACATTGAGGGCAATGTGCATCTTACAGTGGGGGGTGGATTTGGTTTTTCTCGTGAACTTTGAAAATTTCTTTGCAATTGAATGCTTGTTCTACCTATGATAGCAATGATACCTAGTTTAGGACTTCCTAGCATGAAGGGTTGACAGTTATGAGTTGGATTTCATTATTGTGCCTAAATGATGTCCTGCTTTATCTTTAGTGCACTAACAGACTTTTACACATGTACTTCCACCTCATACACCCCAACTAACACATTACAATGTTTTTGACATTAAATTGTTAAAGTCTACTTTCAATGCCTTTTTAAGAGCTTTTGAGGTCCTTTGTTGTTTTCTTTGGCCTCAAGTTTGTTTAACAGGTTTTATACGGGGGAGGGGGTGGGGGTACGAGATACAATTTATACAAAAAAAAAAGTGGAGTCTATGACAGTATTCCTCTGCTATTACAGCATGAATGCATCTATGTGGGCTGTAATCAAGTAGGATGGATGGCTCTTGTGCCTGGCCAGCATGTGCATCCGTCTGAAAGATTTTTGTGTAGTCTACGTTAGTCGGACTCAGAAAAAAAAACTATGTATATATGTAAGTAAAGAATAAAGTATCTTGTCTATATCCCTTGGAGCCTGTTGCACAGCCACTTGAGAGCCAAAGTTTTATTCAGGAACCGAAGGACTCTTAACTAGGTATTGAGGGTGCCTTTAATAGATTAATACCGACTTCAACGTATGTGGAGTGATTGGACACCTTTGGGTGATCCATGGTATACAGGTTGTGGTTGGAAGTCAGCACACACTCACTAGTGCACTTTAGAGGAAACAGGACTATCTTTACTCAGTTGCCAACAGAACGACTCGTTATATGTCTTTCCTTCTATCTATGCTTGCGGGGTTCTTTACTATTGAGCTTGAGGTCGTATATTTAGCCGTTTATCTTCTTGCCTTTGTTCTCCATGTTTGTTTGCTTGGGGACAAGCAAACGCTTAGGTGTGGGGATGTTTGATAAACAACTTAATGTACGTATTATTGATAAGTGCTCGTGTTATAGTAATGCGAAGCGTTATTATCTTGCAATGAGAATTAATTTAATCAGATTTTATCACTAAAAAGTGTGTATTTGTTTACTTTTGTGCATTGTAGGGTTGTGGAGCCAATTTGGAGAAGAATGAAGCAAGAATAGGTTATGTTCGCCATTGTTGAGGAGTTTTCAGACTAAGCAAGGAACAAGGCAAGAGTTTAGACTTGTGGTTGTGTGCCAACCTCCATTGGAGGGGCACAAGGGCAGTCACATTCACAAAAGTCTAACTCGTGTAGCATTGGAGAACTTCGCCAATGAAGAGAAATTAAGTAATCGACATAATCTACCATTGATTGTGTGCCCAATTCAATGGCCTCGATGAAGAACGATGAATTCGGGAGCATTTCGGCTAAGTACTGTAGCAAAACCCTGTAGCGAAAAAGACTGTAGCAAGCTACTGTTCACTGTTGCCGAAAATCAGGATTTCAGAGAGTTCACACGGGCGTGTGGAAATTCCACACGGCCGTGTACTGTAGCAAAAGTACTGTGGAATTAAGACACGGGCGTGTGGAATTCCTGGTTTTACCCAGGGCCGTGTGCAATTAACACAGGGGCGGGTGGAACTCCGATTTCAGCCCGATTTCAGCCTATAAATAGCCCGTTTTCAGATCTATTGTGGGACCCTTCCCTTCTATCATTTGGATATCTTTTGGGGGGCTTTCGGCTAGGGTTTGGAGAGGTTTTTGGAGGTCTTTGGAGGAGATTAAACGGCATCGACATCGACATCCTTTGGAAGAAAGCTATTGGGGAAGCTCTCATCGGCATTGATTTGGCGAGGTGTGCCCTAGGCTTGACAAGGGATTCGTTGGAGAAGACACGCGACTACACAAGACCATCGATACGATCTACATGGGGTTTTCTTTATGGTTTTCATGCATATGTTCTTAAACTCTTTATTGATTTTGTATTGCTCCATGGAGAGCTAAACCCTAGTGGGTATTCGGACTTGTAAACCCTAGGATGGTATTGTTTCTATGACTTTTATTATGCTTTCTTAATTTAATGTTCTATTATTCAGTTCCAACCTTGCATGCCGATTGTATGAGATTTTCCCTTAGCCGTGACACTAGGGTTGAGAATCTATTAGGTTATCCTTTGAGGGTGTGACAACCTCTATAGGATTAGACTACACAAGGTTGGAGAAGGTTGAGAGGGAGAGTTGTCTGGTAGCGATGTACCCCTTTCCCCTCCGGTGTGGTTTCTCCCTACCTCCGTTTCCTTGATTCATTAGCGGTCGAGATAGAGTGAAGTGCTAGGTAGATAAACTCCCCTGGGGCTTAGTTACGCGAGTAACAGAGTGAAGGGTTGAAGTGAATCCTACGCACTGGGGCTTAATCTAGACTAGGGTTCTTCCACCTGGACCAAAGGGTTAGAACTACACATAGGAATAGGTTTCACCACTAGGAGTCCCTAGAACTTAATGCAATCCCACGTAGTGTGAGGCTTAGGTAGATATACTCATCTAGGGCTTAGTTGACAGGTCAACGAGAGTCAAGAGTCGTAGTGAATCCTAATGCCGGGGCATAGTGTTGGGTTTAGTCACGGTTGACCTTAGGTTTGGGACCGTGTGTTTAAGGATATCCTCGACTCAATTAGACATCAATTAGAGGGTATAATACTAGTCTTGCATTAGAAGCATTAGTCTTAGGGGGAGCTTCATCCGGGTACCCCATCTTTATATCGATTACCTCTCCTACCCTCATTATTCTTCTTGCACTCTTTTATTTTCTTTTACATTTATATATATATATATATACTTCTTTCATCATCGACTTCTTTCATAGCTAAATAGCGATAACACTTGTTTCTGAACACTATTCCCTGTGGATACGACTACCCACTCACCAGGGTATTTTTGTTACTTCGACAACCCGTGCACTTGCGGGGTACACACGCAAGGGGTGTGTCAAGTTTTTGGCGCCGTTGCCGGGGAATAGGCATTTTGGAGACATTTGTACTTCGTTATTTTAGCTATTCATCATTCATTCTATTTCAACCTTTCTTATTCTTCCATCCTTCTTATCTGTTTTTCTTTTGTTTTGTCTTATTTTTTCTTGCAAGGAGCCTAAATGGAGATTGATCGAGTTATTGAGCTATATTCTAAAGTTGAAGCTCTCAATACAAGCCTTGATAGAATTATTGCTTCACAACAACAAAGCAATCCATGCTACAACACATATCATCCAAATGAAAGGAGCTACCCAAATTTTTCATCGAATAATAATGGGCAACATTGGGAAGCACCTCAAGAGCAATTTCAAAAGGATGAGGTACTTGAAGAGGATGCACCTCAGTGGGAAAAAGTGCTAGATAACTTTATTAAAGCATCCGATGCCTCTTGCCGAAGTATGGAAGCCACAAGAAAGTGTCATGAAGCCTCCTATAACAACCTTAAGCATCAATTAGGATGGATACTTGACACACTCTCCAAGGAAAATGAAGTATTTGAGCAAGCAACGCAAGTTCCTTGTAGAGATGATGTGGTATTGAACGATAATGAAGAAATGGGGCAGACCGAGTACGTTGTTGTAGAAATTGAAGAGGAAAAAGAAGAAGATCATTTGGAGAATTGGGATTGCTTGAATGAAGATGGTGCTTGTGAGCAAGGAAATTTTCAAGGGGATTTGCTAGTGTCATGTTCCTTTCAAGATGAAAATACACAAGAAGAAGCAAACCCTAAGGTAATGGAACAAGCACCACTCTTTGGGATTGATCAACTCATAAAAAGCAAGAAAGAGATTTTGGGAAGGGAAAAAGATGTGGGGAGGATATTTAAACCATCCAATGACCCACCTATGCTAAGCTTGGACAATTCCCAACCCAAATTGTTTCCTTGGAGGCCAAAAGTAAGATGGTTGGACCCTCCAACAAATACTCCACCCCGGCAAGTAGATTTTTGGTTTAAAGGAAGTAGCTATGCAAGTTCTTGTCGGGAGGAACACACTCTTTTCAAGCCGCCTTGAGGTAAGAAAGAGGTACGTCAAGCTTAGTGACGTTAAACAAGCGCTTCTTGGGAGGCAACCCAAGTTTTTATTGCTTTTCTAGGTTTTCGTTTAGTTTTAGCATGAATAATTGCTTAGTGTTGGTGTTTTCATTTTATTATGCGTGTGCTGTGATTTCTTATGGATTATTGGTGTTGTAGTGTGCCTAATTGTGATTGTCGAAGTTTTGGGTCGTTTGAGTTTGTTTTCATGGATCTCTGGTCGAATTTTTATTGTACATGCAAGCTCTGAACGTTGTATTTGAGTTTCTGAAATTTTCTGCAAAGCTTGCAAATTTTTCTAAGTCATCCAGAGAAGACACACGGCCGTGTGGAATTTCCACACGGGCGTGTGTCACAGTTCAGAACTCATCCAGAGAAGACACAGGGGCGTGTGATTGCCCCTGTGAACGACCATATGAAGGCACACGGCCGTGTGGAATTTCCACACGGCCGTGTGGATCTTTGCAGAGCTACAACTCTCCATCCCGAGAGACACAGGGGCAGTGTGAGTGCCCATGTTTATAGCACACGGCCGTGTGGAAATTCCACACGGCCGTGTGGATGTTCTGCAGAACAAGAACTTCATCTAGAGGCTCACAGGGGACGTGTGAGTGCCCTTGTGGGTGAGCGTCTGCATGGCACACGGCCGTGTGGAAATTCCACACGGCCGTGTGGAAATTCCACACGGCCGTGTGGAACACTTAGATGATTTTCTTGGGATCCAGAGAGTCCACAGGGGCGTGTGGGTGCCCCTGTGGCCGCCCGTGTGTTGGCCAGGTTGGGCACACGGCCGTGTGGAATTTCCACACGGCCGTGTGTATGTTCTGGAAAGCAAACAGAGGAAACACAAGGGGGTGTGACTGCCCCTGTGAACCCTACCAGTGGAGGCACACGGCCGTGTGGAATCTCCACACGGCCGTGTGGATGCACAGATTACGATAGGCTGTAATTTAATTTTAAAATCGTTTTCACCTTTTCAATTCTAAGTGCCTCCACACTTAAGGGATGCTTCCTCCCAACTTCCCAACCCTCTCTTTGTCCATTTAAGGAGTTTTTAAGTTGTTTTCCGACCATATTCGAAGTTTTTGATTTTCACTTCGTCGGTAAGCATATTTTCTCCTTTTCTTCGTCAATCTTTTCTTTTTCAACACCAGATCCACCAGTATTAGCACTGACAGCAGCACCGGAGATCGAAGAACGGACGACACCGACGCTTGAGGCGTTTTTAGCTTTAGTTTCCTTTTGTTTTATTTTACCTTTATTGAGCTTCACTGATCCCCCTTGTGTACGTGTAGATGGTCTTGGATGCAAGGAATTTGAGTACTAGTCATAGGCACGGTCATGGGACCGTGTACCCTCCACAACCCGTTGAGACTCAACCCTCAATGAACATAGCTCCATCAAACGTACCACTAGGAGTTCAGGGGAGTATTGTTTCAATTGTCCACCTTCACACATTATGTTTTGATTGTTATACTTCTTATTGTGCTTGCATGCGTACATTGAGGACAATGTACATCTTAAGTGTGGGGGGGAGTTCACATTGCACACACCTTTACTTGTGCGTTCAATTGCTTATGCTCATGTAGCCTATGGCGGTTCACCTTAGTTGCAACGGTTGTATTCTTATAGTTTAGGAGAATTTTTAACATTGTATCCTATCATGCTCTAGTTTCTACTTGAATTTTAGGAATTCTTTGCTCGATTATCTTATATTGCACAACTTACTCTTGGAATCTTTTGGAAACTCAATCTTGAAGTTTTTAAGGACAAGTTTATCGTTGTTCTTAGTTTTACTTTGGAAATTGCATATATAAGGAGAGAAAAATATATATAAAAAAAAATTGATGAAATTGAAAAAAAAAATGGAAAAATGAAAAAAGAAAAAAAAAGAGAAAAATATGAGTTTGTGAATAGTTGCTTTCTTTTATGTATGCATTTAGGGTGGAAAGAGCTACCACCTATGAAGTATGTAGCTACTCTCATAAGTCGGATACAAGTTATGCCCTAATGAGAGAAAGAGCTATCTCATGGGATGCGTGAAAGCTACTACTCTGGTAGAAAGAGCTACCTCCTCGAAAGTGTGAAAGCCACCTTTGGCGGCCGCCTAGGAAAGGGCTACCTTCGAGATTGTGTGAAGCTACTACTTCCTTTCTTGCTTTTTGTATATAAATAAGTCCTTGTTAACAAAAGTTTGAGGAGTACTCGTTGGTTGTCTTGAGTGAGTTCACACACACTACACATTTTCGAGTTCTTCTTCCTTTTTGATTCGAGTTTTTAGCTAGAGCAATAGTAACCTTATGCAATGTTTTGATTTCCCCTTACTTGTAGAATGCTCCTTTTGCATACTTTTGGTAAACCTAAGGCCGAGCACTTTCAATTGTTCTTCCCAAGTACTTTCACGTTCTATTTTGCTTGAGGACAAGCAAAAGCTTAAGTGTGGGGGGATTTGGTAAGTGCTCGTGTTATAGTAATGCGAAGCGTTATTATCTTGCAATGAGCATTAATTTAATCAGATTTTATCACTAAAAAGAGTGCATTTGTTTACTTTTGTGCATTGTAGGGTTGTGGAGCCAATTTGGAGAAGAATGAAGCAAGAATAGGTTATGTTCGCCATTGTTGAGGAGTTTTCGGACTAAGCAAGGAACAAGGCAAGAGTTTAGACTTGTGGGTTTGTGCCAACCTCCATTGGAGGGGCACAAGCGCAGTCACATTCACAAAAGTCTAACTCGTGTAGCATTGGAGAACTTCGCCAATGAAGAGAACTTAAGTAATCGACATACTCTACCATTGATTGTGTGCCCAATTCAATGGCCTCGATGAAGAACGATGAATTCGGGAGCATTTTGGCTAAGTACTGTAGCAAAAACATGTAGCGAAAGACTGTAGCAAGCTACTGTTCACTGTTGCCGAAAATCAGGATTTCAGAGAGTTCACATGGGCGTGTGGAAATTCCACACGGCCGTGTACTGTACCAAAAGTACTGTGGAATTAAGACACAGGCGTGTGGAATTCCTGGTTTTACACAGGGCCGTGTGGAATTAACACAGGGGCGGGTGGAACTCCGATTTCAGCCCGATTTCAGCCTATAAATAGCCCGTTTTCAGATCTATTGGGGGACCCTTCCCTTCTATCACTTGGATATCTTTTGGGGGGCTTTCGGCTAGGGTTTGGAGAGGTTCTTGGAGGTCTTTGGAGGAGATTAAATGGCATCGACATCGACATCTTTTGGAAGAAAGCTATTGGGGAAGCTCTCATCGGCATTGATTTGGCGAGGTGTGCCCTAGGCTTGACAAGGGATTCGTTGGAGAAGACACGCGACTACACAAGACCATCGATACGATCTACAAGGGGTTGAGATTTTCCAATCTTGCATGCCGATTGTATGAGATTTTCCCTTAGCCGTGACACTAGGGTTGAGAATCTATTAGGTTATCCTTTGAGGGTGTGACAACCTCTATAGGATTAGACTACACAAGGTTGGAGAAGGTTGAGAGGGAGAGTTGTCTGGTAGCGATGTACCCCTTTCCCCTCCGGTGTGGTTTCTCCCTACCTCCGTTTCCTTGATTCATTAGCGGTCGAGATAGAGTGAAGTGCTAGGTAGATAAACTCCCCTGGGGCTTAGTTACGCGAGTAACAGAGTGAAGGGTTGAAGTGAATCCTACGCACTGGGGCTTAATCTAGACTAGGGTTCTTCCACCTGGACCAAAGGGTTAGAACTACACATAGGAACAGGTTTCACCACTAGGAGTCCCTAGAACTTAATGCAATCCCACGTAGTGTGAGGCTTAGGTAGATATACTCCTCTAGGGCTTAGTTGACAGGTCAACGAGAGTCAAGAGTCGTAGTGAATCCTAATGCCGGGGCATAGTGTTGGGTTTAGTCACGGTTGACCTTAGGTTTGGGACCGTGTGTTTAAGGATATCCTCGACTCAATTAGACATCAATTAGAGGGTATAATACTAGTCTTGCATTAGAAGCATTAGTCTTAGGGGGAGCTTCGTCCGAGTACCCCATCTTTATATCGATTACCTCTCCTACCCTCATTATTCTTCTTGCACTCTTTTATTTTCTTTTACATTTATATATATATATATACTTCTTTCATCATCGACTTCTTTCATAGCTAAATAGCGATAACACTTGTTTCTAAACACTATTCCCTGTGGATACAACTACCCACTCACCAGGGTATTTTTATTACTTCGACAACCCGTGCACTTGCGGGGTACACACGCAAGGGGTGTGTCAATTATTCATGTATGTATATGTATAAATACAGTATTTTTGTATGTGTGGATGCCCATTTTCAGTCTAAATTGGTTTATTTTGTGTTGCAGGTACAAAAGTTACCATGGGGAGCTCGACAACATGATTTAAGGAGAAATCGGCAAGGAAAACACTAATTTTCGAGCCCTGGTGCTGTTCGGAATTGTAGCAAGCACTGTAGCATGAACACTTGAAGAAACAGCTTGGTCAGGAGATTCATGCGGGCTACCATGCGGGCGCATAGCAGGCCGCATGAGTACTGCAGCAGTTACTGTAGCGGCCACTGTAGCAACTTACGTGATTTTCAGGATTTCTCAAAAATTTTCTCTCCCCGCATGGGAGGCCGCATAGCTCGCTGGAATGTGTTTTTAAAGAGGATTAGGGCATTTTTCTTAGGGTCTTTTGGCCACCATTTCTCCACCATCATCTTCCTAGACTTCAAGGGGTTGGAGAAGGCAGATCTGAAGGGCAAATCAAGGGGAGAAGAGGGATCTTTCAAGGAGCACATCTAGGAGATCGTCGGCGCCGATCCGTCGAATTCTCATCACCACCTCCTAGTCTTCATATTAGGGAAGTTTTATGAGCTTTTTGTTGTATTTCTTGTTTTCTATACTCTCTCCATTGTTGATGATGAACTAGGCTCCCAAGGTCACCGAGCATCCGGTGAGCCTTGGGATGAACTTGCTTGTATGAATACTTGATTTACATGTATGGTATTTGTGTGGTTTATGGTTCAAGCTTGGTGCACTTTGATGTATTGGTATGCATGAGAACTCTGTGTATCGATTTCTAGGTTATACTAGGTTGCGTGACCATCGCCTTAGTATTAGACACACCAAGTTTGGAAGGGATACATGTACGAATACACCATGACCATCGGGTATTTGTACCCCTCCACCCATTAGGGTTGAGCCTAGATGTTGTGTTTGACCTTAATTCGGCATTTCCCTAGGCGCATTACAATCGTGTGAGGATTTGGGCGGAAGCAATTCCGTATTCCAATACTCATACCGGATTAGGGGTTATCACCGTGACCATCGGGGTGACCTACCTTTGGACATCTCTTGGCCTAACCACCTTTGCCTGTGTAATTTGAGTATCCTTCTAGCTTTAGTAGTACTGAGGGGATCCTCGCCAGGGGACCTCGAACTTTCATTGTTATTTGCTTCCTTAGTACGCTTATGTGGTGAGCCTTAGTCCATGTGTTTATAGTTTTCTCTTTTATTTGTTTTCTTATCTTGTTTTAAATCTAATATTGGTAGACTAGATAGTGTCATCTCAAGGGGAGTAATAGCAGCTCTTGGGACCCCAGGGACTACGACCCCCTCGCGCGTGCGTGAAGGGTATTACTTGTCGACCCGTACGCTTGTGGTCAAGTCATCACCCAGCTGCTGCAAATCACAAGAGTTTCACCCTTGGATTCCCATGTAGAGTTCACGGTCGGGACACGCCCGTGTACGGACCGTGTCGTGGCCCGAATCTGCCTTTTTAACTCCAGAAATTAGGGTTATTTCTCATCTTTTGTTCGGGGATTCATCTCTCCACCGGGAGGACGTTGATGAGATCGAAGATCAAGCTTCACCAAACCGCCTTAGGAGATCGAGGACTAGTAGAAGGCATTGCAAGAGGTGGAGTTAGCGCAAGAACACTACGACGAAGGTCATCTTGAGTATTAAAGGGGGTTCTTTCTTTCTTTCTTTGTTCTATCTTTTACCTTACCTTGTGTACCTATCCTTAGGGGCCAACTGGCCATAGTGCCTTGGTTGTGGACAATTGTCAGACTGTATTGCTTATACACTCATTGTATTTAACTATGGAGTTCTAATTGATGCTTGTGTTTAATCTTGTATTGCATAACTGTAGTGTGTTTGGAGTACATAGTTGTTAGGTTATCCTAGCAAAATTGCAGTGTATCTACGAACATATAGATGTAATATTGCTTGTGAGTACATACGATTGTCATTGGAATGTACCGAGGTAGTCAACTAGGATGAGATAGTGTGCACGAGTCATTGGAGACTTCCGTAGGGATTTACTCTTGTGATTGTTGAATACTTAGTCATAATCTCCTCCATTATCACCACCATTACCATGTATTCATTGTTATGTTGATCACACACCTTTTCTACTTGTTTCACTGGACATCAAAAGATCAACGAGTACTTTAAGTACAGTTCCCTGAGGTTCGACAACCCTGCTCTTAATTGAGTACCACTTTATTAATTCTTGCGACCCGTACACTTGCAGAGAGCGCATCAAGTTTTTGGCGCCGTTGCCGGGGAACTGGTCACTTTTAGGAAAATTAGAAATTTAGTGATCTAGTGTGTGAATATCTTATTTCTTTGTGAATACTTAGTTATTCCAATTTCAATTTCACCTAATCTTTAGTGTTATTGGTTTTGTTGCAGGTTAAGGGCATTTTCGCCATGGATGAATTATTGGCTGCTTTGCATAGTTATTCACATAATTCCGACCAAGTAGAGGGACTTGGAGAAGTTTATGGTGAGAATGAGCTCTCTGATTTGGTTGCAAACTTTTGCAGTCGAACCGATCAATGGAACGAGTTTGTTAGTGTGGCTACGGGATAGTGTGAACAGGAGCAATCGGTTGACTTGGTTCCTGTACAGGTTTTGGAAATAAGTGATGAGCATGTTGAAGATTCGAACTAGGAACAGTTGAGGCATGGAATAAATATTTATCCCCCTTTCCCTGTTACCGAGGGAGAGAAAATAAACCGGGATCAGACTTATCCTGCCTTCCTGACCCAGAGCTCAAGGAGCTTCCGGCACATTTGGAATATGTATTTCTGGATGATAGCTCTCGGTTACTAGTCATTATTTTCTCTACCGTGGATGAAGAACAAAAGAAGAAGCTAGTAAATTTACAGCGGTCACACAAGAAAGCGATAGCTTGGAGCATCTCTGACATCAAGGGCATCAACCCCTCTTTTTGCACACATAAAATCTTGATGGAAGAAAACAGTAAACCCAAGGTGCAACCTCAATGGAGATTGAATGCTCACATGATGGAAGTTGTAAAAAAGGAAGTAAAGAAACTGTTAGATGCTGGTATTATTTTCCCTATTTCTGATAGTCCATGGGTAATCCCGGTCCAGGTGGTACCAAAAAACGGAGGGACAACAGTTATTTCAAATGAGCATAATGAATTAATTCCTTCCATATCAGTAACAGGATGGCGGGTTTGCATTGATTATAGGAAATTGAATGATGCTACTCGAAAGGATCATTTTCCGTTACAATTTATTGATCAAATGTTGGAACATCTTGCTAGTCATCAATATTATTGCTTCTCGGATGGTATGTCAGGGTACTTGCAAATTCCAGTAGCACCTGAAGACGAGGAAAAAACAACATTTACTTGTCCCTACGGCACATTTACCTACTGGCGAATGCCATTTGGGTTATGCAATGCCCCAGCTACTTCCAAAGATGCATGATGGCAATTTTTGATGAGTTCATTGAGGACTTCATGGAGATTTTCATGGATGATTTTTCAGTATTTGGCAATTCCTTTGATGGTTGCTTAGAGAATTTGGCGAGGATCCTCACAAGGTGTGAAGAAACTAATCTCGTCCTAAACTGGGAAAAATGCCATTTCATGGTACGAGGGCGGATTGTCTTGGGGTACAAAATTTCATGTGCTGGAATTGAAGTGGATAAAGCGAATTTGGGTGCCATTAAGAAACTTCCTCCACCTTCTGCCATCAAAGACATTCGTAGTTTCCTGGGACACGTGGGATTCTACAGAAGGTTCATTCAGGATTTCGCAAAAAATCTCTAAGCCACTGACAAAACTTTTAGAGAAGGACACACTGTTTTATTTCGATTATGAATGCCTTTCATCTTTTCAGTGCCTTAAAGCAAAACTCCTTAGTGCCCCAATAGTGAAGGCTCCTGATTGGAATCGACCGTTTGAACTCATGTGTGATGCAGGTGATTGGGATGTTGGAGTAGTGTTGGGACAGTGATATAAGAAGCATTTTCATCCAATTTACTATGCTAGCAAGACATTGACACCTGCTCAGGGGAACTACACAACTACAAAGAAGGAGTTGCTTGCTATCGTCTACGCTTTTGACAAGTTTCGTTCCTACTTGGTGCTCTCTAAGGTCATCGTATACACCGATCATGATGCCTGGTTACGCGTTTGAATCGCTCACCCGCAAGTGCACGGGGTCGCCAAGTAATACCCCTCGCGCGAACACGAGGGTGTCATATTCCCAAGGGCCCGAGAATCTATTCTTACTTCCTTATCACAATATTGTTTAACCTAATCAATCACTTAGAAGAAGAACTAAAAATAGCATACTAAAGCAAAGAACATGCAAATGACAAGTATAAATACAGTGGAAAGTACCAAGGTGAGAAAGTGGTCACGGATGAGGATTCCCTCAGGGGTTACTAAAGTGTCAAGGATGCCCTAACTAGCATGCACGTGGGTGGTTTGGACCGGGAAACCCTAAAATAGACCAACCCGATGGTCACGGTATTGATCCCTAATCCGGTGCAAGTATTGGAATACGGAATCGCTTCCACCCAAATCCTTGTACAATTGCAATGGGTTTAGTGGATTTCCCCAAGCTAGGGTTGAAACACAATCAAGGACAACCCTAACAATTGGAGGGGTACAAATACCCGATGGTCACGGCGTATTCGTACATGTATTCCCTTCCAAGCTTGGTGAGCCTAATACTAGGGCAATGGTCATGCAACCTAGCATTGTCTAGAAATTGATACATAGAGTTCTCATACATATCAAGGCAATCAAGAACCACCAAACAAGGATCACAAACCAAGCCAAATGCAATAAACTAGAAAAAGCATCCAAAATACACAAGTTCACCCCCAAGGTTCACCTACATCCGGTGACCTTGGGGTTTAGTTACTCATGGTCACAAAAAAAGTATGAAAATACATGAAAATAACCAAAAGCATAACAAGAACACTCCCTCAAAGGATCAAGGGCCGAATGACGCTTCCAAGGACGCCACCCAAGGAGTGGCTTCCTTTGTCAATCTTCCCCTCAAATGTGAATCGAAGGTGTGGAGTCGTCATGTCGTGCTCTCCCCGTCGTCCTCTCCTCAAGAATCGCCTCCAAAAGCCGGCCTCAAGCTCCCAAAGAAGGTGGTGAAGTAAAGCTCTCCTCAAGACTTAGCTCTCCCTCTCAAAATGCTCTCCAAAACCCTTAAAAACGAATTCCAGCGAGTTATGCGGCCTCCCATGCGGGGAGAGAAAGTCTCCGAGAAATCCCGAAAGTCGCGTAAATGCTACAGTGAAACTGCTACAGCAAAACTTCTACAGCAGAACTGCTACTGTAAAACTGCTACTGTGCCGTATGCGGCCTCAATAGCACACGCATGGTAACCCGCATGAATCTCCTGACCAAATTCTTCAAACTTTCATGCTACAGTGACTGCTACAGTAGCCCCCGGCTCAGGAACAATGTGGTGTGGCCGTGGTGTAAATAAAAGAAAGTGTAAATAAAAAGCATTGATGAAAACCCCCTTGCGTATGGTGTGGCCGTGGTCTTGTACGGCCGCCGGACGTCAGTAACGATGCCGATGACGCGCTCCAAACCTCCACGAAGTCCTCTTAGAAACCCTAGCCGCACTCTCCAGAAGTTGGGGAGAAAGTTAGGTCAAAAGATGTCTTCAAAGTCTCCAAATAGGGCATTTATAATGTTGAGTGCGGCTTTAAATTTGAACTTATTGGGACTTCACACGGCCGTGTAGAATTTCCACACAGGAGTGTGAAGTTTCTGGCTTGCTGGAAAATTAATTCACACGGTCGTGTGGAATTTCCACATGCCCGTGTGAATTCTCTAGAATTCTGAATTTCGGCAGAAAGTGAACAATAGTTTGCTACAGTGTTTTGCTACAATAATAAATCTACAGTGCTCGCCGAAACGCTCCCAAATCCATTGTTCTTCATCGAGGCCATTGATTTGGGCACACAATCAATGGTTGATCGTGCCAATTGCTTCAAGTCTCCTCCTTGGTGAAGTTCCCCTAAGCAACACGAGTTAGACTTATTGTGAATGTGACTGCCTTTGTGCCCCTCCAAAGGAGGTTGGCATACACTCACAAGTCTAGGCTCGTGCCTTGTTCCTTGCTTGGTCTGAAAACCTCCCAACAACGGCGAACACGATCTAACTTCGTTCTTTTTCTCCAAATTAGCTCCACAAACCTACAATGCATAAGAATACACAAACGCACACAATTTAGTGATAAAATCTGATAAAAGATATGTCCATTGTAAGATAATAACGATTCGCGTTACTATAACACGAGCACTTATCATCTTTCCTGATGAGCATCTCTATATGGTTCAGGTTAAGCAGGACCACAATGACGACCCCCCTTGGTTTACTGATCTCGCTAATTATCTTGTTGGGCGAGTCATCCCCTTTCACTTCACATATCAACAAAGAAAGAAGTTTCTACTTCACATATCAACAAAGAAAGAAGTTTCTTTCTGACAGTATGCACTATTTGTGGGAAGATCCTTTCCTTTATTGGTTGTGTGCTGACTTGGTCATCCGCCGTTGTGTATCGCATGTGGAAGGATGGAAAATTCTAGAGCATTGTCATTCAGGTCCTGCTGTTGGACATTTTAGCGCAAATCGAACGGCTGAGAAGGTGTTGGAAGCAGGTTTCTTTTGGCCGTCGATCTTCAAGGATGCACATGAGTATACTCGAACGTGTGACCGGTGTCAACGAAGCGGTAATCTGTCTAAATTTGATGAAATGAAGCAAACACCCAACCAACAATGTGAGGTTTTTGATGTGTGGGGTATTGATTTTATGGGGCCTTTCCCAACCTCGAATGGGAACAAGTTTGTGTTCATGGCAGTGGATTATGTATCTAAATGGGTAGAAGCGCAGGCCCTCTCTTCCAATGACGCTCGAGTTGTAGTCAAGTTCCTAAGAAAGCTTTTTACTCGATTTGGGACACCTCGGGCGATCATCAGCGATCGAGGCACACATTTTTTCAACTCACAGTTTGAAAAGGTCATAAAGAAATGTAGTGTTACTCATTGAGTCGCGACAGCATATCATCCCCAAACAAGTTGTCAAGTAGAGGTCACGAACCGTGGGTTGAAAAGGATTCTTGAAAAAACAGTCCAGCACAACAGGAAGGATTTGTCGGAAAGATTAGATGATGCTTTGTGGGCTTACCGAACGGCATATAAGACCTCTATGGGGCATACTCATTTCCGTCTAGTTTATGGCAAGGCTTGTCACTTATCGGTGGAATTGGAGCATAAGTCGTATTGGGCGCTGAAACTGTTGAATCTTGATATTGAGGATGCCCAGAAGAAATGGAAATTTCAGCTGAATGAACTAGATGAACATAGATTGGCTGCTTATGACACTTCTTGGGCTTATAAGGAAAAAGTTAGCAGAATCCATGACAGTCGAGTGAAGAGAGATAAACACTTCCAGGTGGGAGATTCAGTTCTTCTGTTTAACTTGTGATTGAAGCTCTTCCCAAGAAAACTGAAATCTCGATGGACTGGGCCCTACACAGTGTCACAAGTTTTTCCCCATCGTGCAATTGAAATTTCTCACCCTCAAACTGGAACTTTCAAGGTCAACGGGCACAGGTTGAAACACTATTTAGTCAGCGAGGGACCACCTCAGGTCAACGTGGGTACCCCTTTCCTCCTTCATACACCTCTGGACTGATATTTGAGACTTTCAGGTACGTCAAGCTAGTGACATAAAACAAGCGCTCCTACGAAGGCACTCCTAGTCATCATCGTTTTTGCTATGTTTTGTTTTGTTTGGGCATTTTGCAATCCCAACATTTTAGTTAATTTTCTGCTGCCTTGTGGGGTAGTCATTTGAACATTTCATCGTTTTCATCTAGCTAGGATTGTTTTGTGTTCTGCTTGTTTAAGTAGCTTGTGGAATCTAAAATACGCGTCTGGCATCATGTCTGTGAAGAAGACACTAGACGGCACATTGAAACACAAATATCATATTTGTTTCGTGGGTTATTTTATTCCTAATAGAGGCAAGCCTCTATTATTAATTACCCTAGACAGTGTCTTGGGAACCTCCGATTAAGGGCAAAAGTACAAATAAAAAAAAAGCAAAGAAAAATAATAAATCTATTGTCAAAACATGGTGATCATTACATATGAATATGGCCATATGTATATAGGCATATATATTTTTTTATTTATTTATTTATTATTATTATTATATATATATTTTATATTTTTATGACGCCATCGTCCGCCTTAGGGAACATGCTTCGCTGCCGTCTCACGCCTCGTTGCCGCTTTGAGATCAAGTATCTCATTGCCGTTCCAAAACTTATGCCACTTTTAAAAATCGTATTCTTATTTGCCGCCTAACATATTTCATGGTCACTTTGCAATTTCCAAAACAAATTTTGTCATTGCCTTGAGATAAGCATTATTTGTTATTTCTTCGAGATGAATTTTCTCATGGAAGAATCTCAGAGGTAATCTCGAGATCATTATTGATAATGAATGATTCGAATTTGATCACCAAAGGGTAATTGTTAATTGGATTGGAAGGCCTTGATTTCATCATCAAGCAAAAATAACCTAAGTTCGAGGCGAAGTGGGATGAAAGATTTGAACTGGATTAGAGGGCATTTAGGTCTTTTCCAGAATTTGGAATTTGAGGGGGCAAATATGAGCGGCTGAGATCCCATCCATCAAAAAGATGTGTCTAAGTTTTAGGCAGCTCCAAGATTAGCATTCTGATGGAGGGCCAGGATTTCATCATCAAGGAACTTGGCATTAGTTCGAAGCAGATGAGCAGCTGAGATCTCATCCATCAAAGAGATATGTTTAAGTTCTAGGCAGCTCCAAGATTAGTGTTCTGATGGACGGCCAAGATCTGATCATCAAAGGAGGGGGTTTAAGTTCGAGGCAACCATAACATTTGGATTTTAATAGACGGCCAAGATCTGATCATCAAAGAGTTGTGTTTAAGTTCGAGGCAACATCAAGATTTGGATTCTAATGTGTGGTCAGCATTTGATCATCAAAGAATTATGTTTAAGTTAGAGGCAAGGAGACTAAGTGGTCCAGTCACTTTGCACATGACTAAGCGCACCTGATGACTCAACCCGCAAGTGCACGGGGGTTGTATTCCCAAGGGCCCGAGAATCTACCCTTACTTCCTCTTCGTATGATTGTTTGGCCGATCAAGTCAAGTGTTGTGCAAAAGAAATTAACGAGATGATTAACATGCAAATGAAATGCTCTAAGGTGGAAGCAATAAACAAGGGGTAAAACAATACAAAGAGAGGGTCACGGATGAGGATTACCAAGGGGGCTACTAAAGTGCGGGGTTTGCCTTAACTAGCATGCAAATGGGTAGTTTGGACCGAGAAACCCAAAGTTAGACCAACCCGATGGTCACGGAAATTGGTCCCTAATCCGGTACAAGTATCGAATACGGAATTCCTTCCGCTCGAATCCTCACACGATTGCAAAGGGAGCAAATGGTTTCTCAAGTCAGGGAGAAGACACAATCTAGGTCAATCCTAACAATTGGAGGGGTACAAATACCCGATGGTCACGGCGTATTCATACATGTGTCCCTACCAAGCTTGGTGAGTCTAATACTAGGGCAATGGTCATGCTTCCTAGCATTTTCTAAACATTGATACACAGAGTTCTCATGCATACCAAGCATTCAAATACACCAAACAAGGTTCACAAACAAGTCCCAAAATGCATAAATCAAGTCAAGCAAGCATCCTACACAAGTTCACCCCAAAGGTTCACCTACATCCGGTGACCTTGGGGTTTAGTTGCCCATGAATACAAAATACACAAGATAGTACATAGAAACAACCAAATACAAAGACAAGAACACTCCCTCAAAAGATAGAGGCCGAATGACGTTCCAAAGACGCCACCAAATTGGTGGCTTCCATTGTCGATTCTCCTCTCAACAATGAATCAAGAAGGTGGATCTCATTGTATGTCACTCTCCTTGTCGTTCTCTCCCCAGAAATGGCCTCCGACGGCAGCTCCTAGCTCCAATTTGAAGATAGTGGCAAGTTTTTCTCAAGACCTAGGGCTCCTCTCTAAAAAATAAACTACTTTCCCTTTAAAAACTCAATTCCAGCAACTCATGCGGGCTGGCATACGGGCTGACATATGGGCACTGTAGCACCCCGAGTTTCGTGTAAGTTGCTGCAGTGAGTGATACAGTAAAATGCTACAGTGCCCCCCTGCTACAGTACTTACTACAGTGCTGCTGCTGCAGGAGCCGTATGCGGGCAACCCAGCGCCCGTATGAAATTCCAGACTTAGCCCTTTCGCCAAAATCTCATGCTACAGTGTTGCTACAGTATCCCCCCGGGCTCGAAAATGGTCTTTTCTTATCAATTTCTTCTAAAAATCTCGTTGACGAGCTCCCCGTGGTAACTTCAGTGCCTGTAACACGAAATAAAACAATTTAGACTGAAAACGGGCATCCACTCATATAAAAATACTCAAAGAATACGCGAACATACATAAATAATACACACAGTTAGGCATTTATCAAACATCCCCACACCTAAGCGTTTGCTTGTCCCCAAGCAAACAGACATGAAGAACAAGGGAACAACAGATAAACGACTAACTGTATGACCTCAAGCTCAACAGTAGAGGACCCCACTAGCACAGACAGAAGGAAGGACAGATAATGAGTTGTTCTGTTGGCAACTGGGTATGGATGGTCCTGTTTCATCTAAAGTGCACTGGTGAGTGTGTGCTTACTTCCAACCTCATTCTCCATACTATTCACTCCACATACGATGAAAACAGCATTAATCTGTTAAAGACACCCTCAATACCCAATTAAAAGTCCTTCGGGTCCTGAATGAACTTTGGCTCTCAAGTGGTAATGCAATAGGTTCCAGGGGACACAAACAAGATACTTTATTCTTTACCTACATATATACACACTTTTTCTCTCTCTTTTTTTTTTTTTTTTCTGAGTCTGATTAACATAGACTGCACAAAAATCTTTCAGACGGATGTACATGCTGGCCAGGCACAAGAGCCACCCATCCTACTTGATTACAGTCCACATAGACGTATTCATGCTGTACTAGCAGAAGAATACTGTCATAGACTCCACTTTTTTTTTTTTTTTTGTTAGTAGGTGTCATGAGTCTAATGATCCGGTGGAGGTGGTGAGGCCATGCGCGTGGTCGTGGCGGATGAAATGCCGGTAGATGAAGATGAGCTGCGCAGGAATGTGAGGATCTCAGCAACGCTGCTCTCAATGCGGCTCTGCCCCCTCTCAAGTGTTTGCAGCTGTTGCTGAACCTCGAGGCGAAACTCCGCGAACCTAGCCTCAAGAGAAGATGTACTAGCTCCAGTGTCGGGCTCAGGTTCGGGAGTAGACTCCGACTCGGAGTCAGATCCTGCCTCAGAATCCTGCGGGGACTCAGGGTCTCGTGATGTTCCCTCTGCCGGGCGCTTAAGCTGATATGCGGTCCCTGATCTCACAACCATACCCATAGCAAGCAAGGTCGGCAGTCCAAGCGGGGTGACAGTCCCCACAACTTGCATGCCCCGGGTGAGCTCAATCAAACCAAGGCCCCTGATCAGACGTGTAACATATGGGCCGGCAAAAATCATCCCAAGGCGGGTCGAGGTCTCCTACTGGGTAAAAAAGTCAGCAAGAAGGTAGCCCAGGTGTATGGGGTAACGCTCGATGATGCTGTAGAGCATAAGCAAGTCGGTGCGAGTAACTACCCCTGTAGAGTCAGCTCGACCGCTCACACTCCTGGATAACAAAGCTTGAATGTACCTGTGAGCGGGCTCCGCCATCGTGGAAGCTTTCATGGATGATGTGCAAGCGATGGTTACACCTACGAGATGAGATGATCAACAACATCAAGTCCCTCAACCATCATAACTACCAAAGCATTATCAATAAAATGAAGGAGTAAAAATCACTCTTTGAACCTTTCGGCATTGATTTGACCAGCCTAGAACCCTTCATAGAGAGAGTTGCTCGATGTGCAGCCTATGCTAAAGAAGCTTCAGAGGATCCTAGCGTTCAAGCTTGTATCCGTAGTCAACAAGCCAAGGCACGTGTGCATGAAAGGACTTTGGCACTTGAGCTTCTTAGCAAACGCAGGATGGACTGGACTAATGACATAAATGCGAATAAGGAGGAGTATCAGAAACTTGTTGAGAGGGAGCATCAACTTCAGGCCGAGCTTTGTGAGATTCAAGGCACAATGAAGATTCTGGGTGAAAAGATAACGGCTTCAACAGACTTGTTTGAAGCTTCTGAGCCTACACAAGTGAATCTTCAAGTTGCATTGGATGAGGCCAAGACACAACTTGCTGAGGATCAAGGAGATAACTCAAATAATCCTCTTATGGCTATTTTCACAAAGTGGCTCGATGAGTTGGAGGAAGCAAAAGAATCATTGTTGAATTTTACTGGGCATTAAGGAGCCTTCCTCCTTTCTTTCTTAGTTTGCTTACCTAGTTTGTTTAGGCTTTTGTAGTTGATTAGTTATAAACATTTGCCTTTAGCCTTTTTGTCTTAGTCTACTTTTCAAGTTTGTTTATGACTTGGTAGTTTATTTTGAGACATTGGTTATAAACATTTGATTTGAATAAACCTTAGCTCTTTCCTTTTCTCTTTTCTCATCTTTCTTTTTTATAAAATACTTGGAGAATTAGAATCAAGATTGATTTTTTTTTTTGGTTTAATTTTTTTTGTTTGATTTTTTTTAAAACATAGGAGCAATGTATTTGCCTCAGGAAGCACGTTTAATTGTGCATGACCGGTTTACATGGAGTCGGACGTTCCGTCATAGACAAACACATGTCTCTTTATTTCATTAAATGAATTTCAGTACAAAAGTGAACTTAGTACAAAAAAATATATGAAAATGAATGTTTTGCCTCAAGAAGTACATTTAATTGTACATGACTAGTCTACCCTTGTGAGGGACCAGACGTTCCGTCATAGGCAAACATTTTTACATTAGGCATAGTACTTCTTCAGGAAACGACCATTGATGGGCGGCATCGGTCTTTCTCCGTTGGCGTCAACAAGTTGATACGAGCCTCCATCGTAGACGATCTCCACAACATAAGGGCCTTCCCAATTTGCTTTGAATTTGCCCCCGGCTTTTTGGTTAGTGATGATGGGTCTTCTAAGGACAAGGACCGTCTCTCCTTTAGTAAAAGTCCAGAAACGAGCCAGCTTGTTGTAAGCTTGAGACATTTTTGCTTTGTAGACTTCAAGATTCTGTTGTGCTCTTAACCTTTTCTCGTCAAGAGAGTCCAACTCATCCAAGCGAAGCCGAACATTATCTTCATTTGAGATTTCATTTTGCACTGCCATTCTCAATGAGGGTATCTGGATTTTGTGAGGCAGGACCGCTTCAGTTCCAAACACCAAAGAGTACGTCGTGCATTGTGTTGGAGTTCTATAGGTGGTGTGATATGCCTATAGCATCTCCGGGAGTCTTTCATGCCAATCATTTTTGTTCATGGACACTGTTTTCTTCAACAGTTTTGAGAGGGTCTTGTTGAATGCTTCTGCCAACCCATTTGCTCTAGCGTTATAGATAGAGGTATATCTCTGATAAGTGCTTGAATATACATGTTTTACCAACTTGTTTTACATACATTGAGCATCATTTTACCATTGATTATGTCTCATAAAGTGTATTTTGGTGTTCTTTTATGCAATTAGGTTGTGGAAGTGTTAAAGGAGGAAAAGGAAGCAAAGATGGGTTATAAAGACGTATTGTTGGGAGCTTTTGTACAACACAAGTGTCAAGGCACAAGAGGGGATCACGCACATGAGGGTGTGTGCCAACTTCCTGAAGAATTCAAGATGATTTATGTGATGGAAGGGCACAAAGGCAGTCACACCTTCATGTCCCAACTTGTGTGAGGATAGTTAAAGCTCTCAAATGATGATTCGAAGAAGAAGAAATCTTATAACTCACCATATGGACGCGTGCCCGACCATGTGGCCTCAATATGAGAGAGTTTGGATCATGTTTATGAAGAGTACTGTAGCAAAAACACTGTTTATTTCACTGTAGTAGTACTGTAGCAAAATTACTGTTCACGCGATCGCGTGGGATCTCACGCGGTCGCGTGAAGACACGTGACTGGCGTGATTCAGACTTATAAATAGGCCGTTTCGCCGATTCTTTTGATATCTTTTGTGTGGCTTTTGAGAGGAGAGGCGGCTAGGGTTTTAGGAGGAGGTCTTTGCCGAATTGGAGGGCGTTCTTCACCAACTTTGATAGTTCTTTCCTCCGTCATAGCATCGAGGGAGTCATCGGCAACCTAGCTTCGGAGAAGGATCCTTCAAGACGTTGAGCGACCCATCAAGGCCATCATCACGAATTCAAGGGGGTTTATTTCCATGGTTTACATTGCTTTTCATTGTGTTATGTTTTGCTTTGTAATAAGCCCCATGGAGGGCTAAACCCTAGTAGATACTTGGGCATGTGAACCCTAGGTTTCGATTCATGTATTGACTTTCTTTATGCTTTCTTTTAAATCCGAGTTTATTTGAGTTTCAATCTTGTTTTATCATTGCTTGCATGCCTTATTGATTCGTATGGTTGTTTGGTATGCTTGATTTGTTGCCTTGGTGAGAGAGAGGTCTCCATTAGGGTTAGAACATATGAGATTGAAGAGGGTTGAGAGGGTGAGTCATGAGATAGTGGAGCGTCCCCTTTCCCTTCCGATTAAGTGTTTCCTATCTCCGTATTCCCTAAGATCTATGCAACCATATTTGGTGTGAGGTGTGAGTTTGAGAGATTTCTCCGCCGGGACCTTGTAGGGGGTTAGGGATCTTCCGCCTAGAAGTAGGGTTAGATCTAATTTTAGGAATCGGTTTCACTTTTAGGTATCTCTAAAGCTTATTGCGGTCATATGGGGTGTGAGGTGTTGAGATTGAGCGATTTCTCCACCGGGACCTTGTAGGGGACTAGTATCGGTGGCCTGGAAGCAGGGACCGATTATTCTTGGATTACCTCGACTCATAGAACTCGGTTTAGAAGCATTTAGTTAGTCTTGCACTTCATGATAGAGCCTAGGGGGAGCATTGCCCGGGTATCTCATCTTCATTGATTGAGATCTCCCTTTATTTACCTTTTGCCTATTCATCTCTGGTATTAATTTCTATGCACACTAGATCACCATAAAATCACATTGGTCATTAGGCTAGATTGCAGAGAAGAAGTTAGTACTAGTAGCCCTGTTCCCTGTGGATTCGACTACCCTACTCACCAGGGTAATTATTACTTCGACAACCCGTGCACTTGCGGTACACACACGCAGAGGGGTGTGTCAATCTCCAATCTATTTTATGGTGATGTGCGAATCTCCCGATCTTGAAGCTTCTAAAAGCGGGGCCATTATCTGAAATAATTCTTCTTGGAGTCCCAAATCTGTATAAAATGTTCTCCCTGAAGAATTTAAGGATATTCTCAGTCTTGACTTCTCTTAGCGAGATTGGTTCTGCCCATCTGGAAAAGTAATCTGTTGCAGGCAATATGAACCGATGTCCCAAAAACGATGGCGGTTTAATAGGACCGACTACATCCATTCCCCATATCTTAAAGGACCATGACGAGATTGTAGGGTGTAAAGGATTTGGATGTTGATGAATAAAATCTCCATGTATCTAGCATAGATGACATTTTCTAGTATAATTGATGCAATCTCCGACTATGGTTGGCCAGTAATATCCCAAGCACTTGATCTTGAGTCGCATCTTAGGTTCGGACTGGTGGGCACCACATATCCCGGAATGTATATCATGTATAACTTCTTGGGCTTCTTCATGTGAGAGGCACAACAGGAGTAGTTGATCATATAACCTGCGGTATAATATATCATTTATAAGGGTGAATCTTAGGGCTCTTCGCTTTATCTGCAGGCCTTCTGATTTATCCCCTAGGAGTTTATCATATTTCAAATATTCTATGAACGGTTGCCTCCAATCTTCCTCTGGCATTTCAAGAGTAAAGACTTCCGCTTTGCCCCCAGCACTTTCCTTTTCGACTTCGTCGGGGATCGTACTAATGGGTCTTCTATTTCTTATGGTTATATGGATTTCTTCATAATCTGGATTCGCCAGCTCCTATGCTACTCTTGCCAAAGAATCAACTTCTCCATTTTCTGATCTTGAAACCCTCCTTAACTGTATTTGGGGGATTTTCTTCATCAGATTTTTGACCTTCTTGTAATATTTAAGAAGTTCAGGTTTGTATATCTTATAGTCTCCTTCGACTTGCTTGATTATGAGTTGTGAGTCTCCAAATATGTGTATATCTTGGATCCCCATTTTGATTACTAGTTCCAAACCATCTATGAGAGCTTCATATTCTGCCTCATTGTTTGTACATGGCTCCGTAAGGGAGAGAGCATATCTGAGGATTCCCCCTTCCGGTGTGATGAACACGAGTCCTATTCCAGCTTTGATTTATGGAATTTGGGACATGAGTGCCGGCTTTATAGATGACGCTCCATCAAAGTATAGTCACCAGCTTGCTTCTTCCACTGTTAATGTCTCTTCATCATGAAGATCAAAATTCAGTGCTGAATCATCAGGGAGAGTATGTGCTGCTAAGAAGTCTGCCAACACCTGCCCTTTAATAGCCTTTTGTGGAGTGTATGTTATGTCAAATTGCATCAGAATCAACGGCCATTTTGTGAGTCTTCCTGTGAGCAACGACCTTGTCATAAGATATTTGAGTGGATCTATTTTTGATATGAGAATTATTTTATGCGCTAGCAAGTAGTGTCTTAACTTCTTGACTGCAAACACCAAAGCTAGGCAATGCTTTTCAATTGCCGTGTATTTACTCTCAGCTCCTATCAACATCCTGCTGAGGTAATATAGCGCATTTTCTTTGCCTTATTCATTGTTCTGGGCCAACATAGCTCCAAAAGACCCTTCCAACACGACAGTATATAAAATCAGAGGATTTCCATGGCTCGGGGCTGCCAATACCGGTGGATTCAGCAAGTACTATTTGATATCTTCGAAGGCTCTTTGATATTCATCATCCCATTTGAAAGGCGCATTTTTCTTGGCCAATTTAGAGAAGGGCTTGCATCATCGAGAGAGGTTGGAGATGAATCTTCTGATATATGCTAAACGTCCTTGGAAGAAGCACAGCTGCTTCAGTGTCTGAGGAGGTGGCATTTCTAGGATTGCCTTTATCTTGGAGGGATCTATCTCTATCCCCCTATGCCTCACTATGAAGCGTAAGAATTTCCCAGAGAGGACTCCAAAAGCACACTTCATCGGATTTATTTTTAACTTGTATTTTCTGAGGCGTGTGAAGACTATCCTCAAATCTTCAAGATGCTTGTCTTTGGAACTTGTTTTAACCACAAGATCATCCACATAGCATTCGACAACTTTGTGAATTAAATCATCAAAATATCCTGGTCATAGCCCTTTGATATGTTGCTCCCGCATTCTTCAGTCCAAACGACATTACCCTATAACAGGAGATGCCCATAGGTGTTCGGAAGGCAGTATTCTTCTTATCGTCTGGATGCATTTTGATTTGATTGTATCCATAATATTCATCCATAAAGGAGAACACCTCATACCTGAAGTATTGTCGATCATGATCTCTATAACTGGAAGGGGAAAATCATCCTTGGGACATGCCTTGTTCAGGTCTCTGAAGTCTACACATATCCGTATTTGCCCATTCTTCTTTTTCACAGGTACTATACTAGCTACCCAATCGGGGTACTTCTCTTCTCTAATAAATCCTGCTTCAATCAGCTTTTTTGTCTCTTCTATCACCCTTTCTTCCAGGTCAAACTTCATCTTTCTCGGTGCCTGTTTGACTGGAATAGCATTAGGGTCAATGGCCAGCCTGTGAATAGCCACCTCATCATGTAACCCTGGCATTTCATTATAATTCTAGGCGAAACAGTCAATATGCTCCTTCAAGAGAGCCTTGAATGATGCATTTTCTTCTTCTGATAGCTGTGTGCTTAGGAAAGTCGGCCTTGGGTCCTCCTCGCTTACCAAGTTAATTTCAACCAGCTCATCAATTGTTGCTTGCCCCCCGTCTTCTAGTTCGAGTGGCGCATTCTTCATCTTGATTTCTTCTTCCTCCTCTTGGGATATTACCATGTAACATGAGTGCCTGGAAGACTCAGAGTAGCCTATTCCTCTCTTATCCACATGTGCAGGATTCCACAATCGATGAAAGTCCTGATGTGACTTCCTCGACCACTTAATTTTACCCCCAAACTTCTCAACTATTGTCTTGAGCTTGTTAGGGTAATGGCTTGGGAAATTTATGGGTTGAACTCCATCATCTTCTATTTCTTCAATGTTTATGATATCATCATTTGAAATCTTCTTGCTCTTGGCTTTGTAAAAGAGGATGCACCTCTCATTCTTATGCCGAGCTGGCACATAGAATGTCTTCAAATGCTCAATTGTATTCACATTCAAATCATCCAAGGATTTGTATAGTCCATCGGGGATCCTTGTAATGTGCAACACAATTTCTTGAGTAGATCTTTCATCTTGACCCTTGCTTTGGTGTATATCCTCATCACTTTCATCTTCTGATGACTCAGTATCACTACCAAAGTGAGGTAGTACTGGTTCTCTCTTTTGGAGCATTGGAGTAGCTCTGATCATCTTTATCAAAGAACCTTCTTTTGGACTTCGCAATTTAACCTCTTCGGTTGATTTGCCCCATTTGGTTGCACTATGATAATACCTTGTGTCCTCATAGTGTATTTCATGGATGCCAAAGGGTTGGATCTCTCCATCAATTCTGAACTCTGCCCCGTCTACCAGGTATTTTACACATTGGTGAAGTGTTGAAGGAACCATCTGGTTTTCATGAATCCATGGCCTTCCTAGGAGAGCTTTATAACAGGCATCAGCATTAATCATATGGAACTTCACATCAATTGTCATCTTTCCAAATTTAATGGGAAGAGTTATGGACCCCAATGCCTTTTGGCTGTGTTGATTGAAACCCTGGATAATGATCTTCTCTGAAGATAAGTGGCATATTTCAAGGGCCAATGCTCGGAGAGTGTTGAGGGTCATTAAATTCACAGAAGATCCTGGATCAATTAAAACCCGGTTGATTTTTATTCCATCACAAAACCCCGTCACATATAACGGTCTATTGTGTGCTGTAGTTCCAAGCAATAGGTCTTTATCTGTGAAGGACACTGAAAATGTATGGACTGCATGTAAAACATCTTTCATGTTGACCTCGGGAAAGTATGCTTGATACTCCTCAGGATTTTGTAGAGCATGTATTAAGGACTCCCTGACTTCAGTTGATATCATCAATGCATCGTACATACTGAGGAGTGCTGGGACCTTCTTCAAATGTGCCAAAATGTTATAATTCGGCCTTTTTGAGGGTTTCTTCGGGGAGACATTATCTTCTTCTAGTATTTTCCCTTTATTTCTGTCATTTGAGTTAGAAGCATTCCCTTTATTTCTGTCATTTGACCAAGAAGCCTGTCTTGGCTGAAGTGTCTTCCCAGTTCAGAGTTGCATCTGATATACATGTTGTGGTACTTCCTTTTCCTCATCAGGAAAGTTCAGCTCATCTTCTGAATCATCAAGAACAGCTATAGCACAACATTCTCCTCTTTCTTCAAAGTAGCCCTCTGCTAGTGTCAAATTTCCCATAGAGACGTGCCTTTGCAACCAGTTTTGGAATTTTTCACATTCTTCTATGGTGTGTCCTACAAGCCGGTGATATGGACAGTAGTTTGGATGACTATCAAGATGCATCAAGTATGGCCTTTTGGGTCTAGGAAAATCCAACCCTTTTTCTATGGCTTGATCAAAAAGCTCTTTTCTCTTGTTCTTTTTTATTTTGACAACCTGAGAGATAGACCTTCCCTTAGTATTTGTTGCTTTAATAGGAGCCAGAGAATCCACGATCTATGAGACAAAATTTTGCCCTGATGATTCTGTAGGGTATGTCCCAGACTCATTCCATTCAGCATCTTCAATATGTAACTGCAACAACCTATTAGCTGACTCCTCTGTCGCCCTTTGAATGAAAGTAGGGATGTCTTCAGCAGGCATGACTTTCCTCAAGACCTTATATTTTGGGGTCTTCGGGGTATAATATGGTTCTTTGGGTTTTGTTTGTTGGTAGGGCTCCAAGAGCTTGCCGTTCGCCATCTTTATTCTCTCCCTAAATGCGATATTCTTTCTCTGTTTCTTGCTGATATAGGGTCGGCCATGACGGTCATATGACTCTTCTAGCTTAGAGAAACTATCATAATCATCATTGTCATCATCTTCTGGGTTGACTAGAGGGTATTCTCCTCCCGAAATAACCCTGAAAGTCTCCACTTGCACATCTTCATCATTTTAATCAATTTCCTTAGCTAATTCTCCAAGTAATTCTTTGACTTCTTCGGGAAAATAATCTTTGAGGGTAATCAGAACCCTTTCCTCCTGCTCATATTTATCACGAGTCTCTAAATACTCCTCAATAATAGACTTCTTGCGCTTTAATTGTTCTCGCTTTTTCTTCTTGTTCTTCTTCTTTGACTATTTTTTCAAGGGACCTTTAGGAGGTTCTTGCGAGTGTTTCCAAGATATCCCTGGGAGTTCAGCCAACCTTTTCAACATTTTCATTGATCTTTTGGATATGAACACTTCACATAACTCTTCTGGAACAGCTGAAGGTTTATCCTCTTCTGTCGATGGAAGTATCACTTTATTGCCAACCACCGTAACTTCCCCTGGGAATGATCCCTGCGAGTTTAGGGTGGTCACATAGTTGGTATGTTCAGCTGGTTGCTCGGACAAGACATTCTTTGAGAGTGTGTTTTTACCCTCTTGGTACTATCGCTCCACCCAGTCCTTGAAAACATAGCAATTTGCTATTGTATGTCCCAACAACCTATGATATGGATAGTAACTGGGATGGTCCTTCTTGTTTTGCTCTTTGGGCCCCTTGCATTCAGGGAGCTGTAGACCTTCTCTCACAGCATCTTTGAAGATCTTATGTACTTTGTCTCTTCTGAAAGAATACTTCTTATTCATCGTATCCTTCAAGGAAGTAAGAGGTCTTGATTCATTGCCGGTAATACCTAAGACATATGCCTTAACTTGTTCCAGCTTATAGGGCTCAGCTACGCCTTTCCCTTTCTCAACATTGAAAGTTATGGCAGTGTACTTGACACCTTCTGTCCTCTTCGATTTGTCTCTATCATTCCTTGAAGTCGACTAGAAATTAGTCAACACCTTTGTGTTAGTCCTTTCTAATTTCTTGGCTTGTGAAATCAAGTCTTGGAATGTTGTGATGCCAGATGTACTCAGAAAGGGTGCCATCAAATTATCAATGTTCTCGAGCAATAAACCCACCGCCTGTGGCTGATCAAGTGGTTGTTCACATTTAATGCTCAAGTTCCTCCATCTCATAATATAATCGACTACTTTTTCATCTTTGTATTGGCGAGTGGCCGCGAGGTCAGCAATCGTGATTTTGTCACTTATGCCCCCGAACCGTACTCGAAAGGCATCTTTCAGCTGCTGCCATGTTTGAATTGACTCGGGTAATAGATTCGCATACCATTCAAATACTACTCCTGTGAGACTTGCGGAGAACTGTCTGAGGAGGAGTGACAGCTTCGCACTATCTCCACAGGTTATCACAAAATGCGCCAAATGTTGCTCAGGATTACTAATCCCAGTAAATTGCTTGAATTAGGGAACATTATATCCTTTAGGGTAGGGCACCTAGTCATGGTAGCTAGGGTAGGGCTTGTCTCCATCGGCCCTTGTCTCACTCCCTTTGGCTTGTTTTAGTTCAGTAACTACCATTCGCTGTATCTCTTCTCGAGTCATTATAGCTGACTGTTCTTGAACTGGAATATAAGAAGTTCCTGCATGTTCCATTGGCCTGAAGGTTTCCCTTGGATGAGGCGTTGGACTTCTCGACCTCTGCTCAGCTAGCCTTGGCCGTGGGGCTGGACTCCTCGACCTTCCTACTTGTTCAGGTCGATCTTCCATTAGTGTTTTAATTTGTTTTTGCATTTGTAACATCAACTCCATCAACATTGTCATATTGTCATTGAGTCTTTTATATTCAGCATCACGGTGTCCCTTTTGAGGAACAAAAGCAGGTTCATCTTCATCGCCTTCATTTAGAGGATTTGCTTCTTTGTGTTTCCTTAGCATATGGAGTGGTGGAAGGCTAGTCCCTATCCCATGTCCATCATGTGGTGGCATGTAGTTGGAGCCTTCTTCTCCATTCAACGAGTCTGCTGCTCTTCTACGGGATCTTGTAACAGGTCCCGGTTGATCTTGTTCTGGTGCGGGATCTACCTTGCCTCAGTAACCATCCGGCAAGTGTGTATTTCCACATTTGCATCAGATATTTCCTCATCTTTCATTTCCCATCTCCATTGGAATTCAGAGCGGGAAACCTTGGGTTGACTCCTTGCT
Organism: Dioscorea alata; assembly: GCA_020875875.1. NCBI lineage: Eukaryota > Viridiplantae > Streptophyta > Magnoliopsida > Dioscoreales > Dioscoreaceae > Dioscorea > Dioscorea alata. Next base: position 21,047,028 of record CM037020.1, on the reverse strand, counting down.
TCTTTAGACATGTCTTCATCTTTCATTTCCCTTCTCCATTGAAATTTAGAACGGGAAATCCTAAGTTGATTCCTTGTTAGAGTTAAACGGTCAAACACCGTCTTCTGTGCTTTTGAAATCAATTGCCTCTTTTTTTAATAAAATTCTTTTGGCCTCATTTTCTATGATTGCAGTTTCTTTGATGCTGCATAAGTCTTGTAAATATCTTGGCGAAATGAGTTCTTGTGATAGGATCTTGGAGGTCTACCAACCTTGTTTTTATTCAGTTGAGGACGCAAGTCTGCAATGGTTGCGTTCTTCTTCACTAACTTAAGTGGTTCAAATGAATTGTTGAAGGTACCCATTTGATTATTCTTGTGCCCTTGGAATGACACAAAATCCAGCCTTTGTTTTGGAATTCTAACTTTCCTTTGAGTGAGCCTTGAAAACACACTTTCCTTCTTCGGTGTGTCTTCGTCAAATGAGTGGAAGATTCCATTTTCCTGACCTTTTGCTGTAATAGTAAATGTAGGTTCATCATCATCATCATTCATAGAGACTGTCCTTTTGGAGTGAGATAGCCTCTCAAATGCAGATACTCTTGATGACTCTTTGACATCAACATCCTCGCTAGTTGCAGGAACGATCATATTAGGGTGACGATCCCTTTGATGGAAGCCGCGAGACCGTCAGGTTCTCCTCTGAAGGTGTAGGTCTCCTTACAAAATATACTGACTCAGATATTGTGACGAAGGTCAGCTTAGCTCCTGCAGCTCTAGTGTTGAACATGCAATTGGGCAGTTGAACTTCAGTTCCATCGCCAAGGAAGATCTTGAGTTTTGGGCTTACAGAGGTGGTTGAGTTCTTGAGTGCCATTTATTCTCCTGCAATAAAAAAATCAACAGCATTAGATTTCTTTCACAGGATGTAGAAACAATGCCTCTACTTGTACTTTTGCCTCAAAGATGGGAGGAGGAATGGTCCCCACCGGGCGTGCCAAACTTTGTGGAATCAAAAATACGCGTCTAGCATCATATCTGTGAAGAAGACACCAGACGGCACATCGAAGCACAAATATCATATTTGTTTCGTGAGTTCTTTTATTCTTAATAGAGAAAGCCTCTATTATTAATTACACCAGACAGTGTCTTGGGAACCTCCGATTAAGGGCAAAAGTACAAATAAAAAAAAAGCAAAGAAAATCAATAAATTTATTGCCAAAAACATGGTGATCATTACATATGAATATCGCCATATATATATAGGCATACATATTTTATTTATTTATTTATTTATTATTATTATATATATTTTTTTTATATTTTTATAACGCCATCGTCCGCCTTAGGGAACATTCTTCGCCACCGTCTCACGCCTCATTGCCGCTTTGAGATCAAGTATCTCATTGCCATTCAAAAACTTATGCCACTTTTAAAAATCGTATTCTTATTTGCCGCCTAACATATTTCATTGTCACTTTGCAATTTCCAAAACAAATTTTGTCATTGCCTTGAGATAAGCATTATTTGTCATTTCTTCGAGATGAGTTTTGTCATGGAAGAATCTCAGAGGTAATCTCGAGATCATTATTGATAATGAATGATTCAAATTTGATCATCAAAGGGTAATTGTTAATTGGATTGGAAGGCCTTGATTCCATCATCAAGCAAAAATAACCTAAGTTCGAGGCAAAGTGGGATGAAAGATTTGAATTTGATTAAAGGGCATTTAGGTCGTTAACAGAATTTGGAATTTGAGAGGGGAAAGATGAGCGGCTGAGATCTCATCCATCAAAAATATGTGTCTAAGTTTTACGTAGCTCCAAGATTATCATTCTGATGGAGGGCCAGGATTTCATCATCAAGGAACTTGGCATTAGTTCGAAGCAGATGAGCGGCTGAGATCTCATCCATCAAAGAGATATGTTTAAGTTCTAGGCAGCTCCAAGATTAGTGTTCTGATGGACGGCCAAGATCTGATCATCAAAGGAGGGGGTTTAAGTTCGAGGCAACCATAACATTTGGATTTTAATGGACGGCCAAGATCTGATCATCAAAGAGTTGTGTTTAAGTTCGAGGCAACATCAAGATTTGGATTCTAATGTGTGGTCAGGATTTGATCATCAAAGAATTATGTTTAAGTTCGAGACAAGGAGACTAAGTGGTCCAGTCACTTTGCACATGACTCAGCGCACCCGTTTCAGTTTGGTTACTTAACTTTGACATATTGAGTTGAAAGAGCTGTCTTCATGAAAAATTCTCATCTTACATGAATTTTCCTGTAATATTGATTGATTTTTAAGCCTTGTCATGAACACCAAAGTTGTTCCTCTTGGTCTCTAGAATCTATGTAGTGATTATCACTAATTGCCTTGATTATTTGGTTTCTACAATTCGTATTCAATTTAATGAATAATGACATTCAATAATGGAGTTTTCTTTCTCACACACTTGCAATTTTTCTGATCCTGAACCATTTTCTGGAACCAAAGGCAACAATAACCGGCTCAACAATAGGTTTGAGCACATGAAATTAATTTGGCTGCATGCACTATTATGCTCTAATTAAATGAAACCTGAAGAAAATGGTGACTGTATAATTTTATTTTATTTTATTTTATTTTTACTGAAATCAATCTTGCTCTCTTTTATTAGAGGCTTGGCCACCTAACAACCATGTATAGTATAATTTAGAGAAAATAGGAATACATGTCTTTTGCTGGTAGCTTAAATGCCTAATCGAGGTCCAAAACTGCATCACATCAAAGACCTCCAAACATTGCTTGTCGTTTCTTCAAATCCATTGATTTGATTTTGGCTTTAGCTTCCTTTAAGCCCAGTTATGAACTTGGATACTGTTATATTTTTGCTGTTGATGGTACATCTGCATATATTTTGTGCTCTTCCTTAAGTGGTAAAGCAAACCCAATAATAATGCTTCCTAAAATCTCTAAGAGCCCTGCAATCCCATTATGCTTTTCTGTTTCAAAGATGAACTGAAAGAAAATATTGTTGATTGCTTTCCTAATGAATGGCATAAATCTACCGCAACAAATCTCAAGGAGAATTCATAAACAACCTGCAAATATGGCCTAGTAGGATCCATTACAGGTTCCTCTTCCTTCGAATCAAGAGCTTCCCAGACTTTGCAAATTTATGGTCACCATTTTGACAATCTTCTGCAGAACATTCTCCGCAAACTTCCCATTTGCTGAAGTCACATAATCCACAAGGTCTGACATTTAATCTCCATTTTTTTTTACATTCGTTATTACATAGTACAAGTTCAGTTTTCTGATTAACAAGCTCTGCTCTCCAGAATTCGGGACATCTCGAAAGCTTAACAATGCTTCATATGAATTCCCATTCAGTTTTGATGTTCCTGCTGGTGAATACTTGCTCACATGATTCATCACAGAATTTGACCCAGATGAAAAGGAATTATTTGAAATTATAGCCTTATTACCAGGCAAGCTCCCACTTCTGGAACTTGCTGAAGAAGTCAACATCGGCCCATTCGCCCCATCACTGAATTCCCGATTTTGTGCTGATTTTGGTGGCTTCTTTGGAAACCGTCCGAGTATTTGCTTGATCATCCTCTCAGATATTAATTTACAAACTCTTTTCATGGATATATGGATCAATCTCTCTGCCTACACGTTGAATGAAGCGGGCGAGAGAGAAATTATGCAGCTCTTCACCTCCAAGCTTTATAAAGCAAGGGATTCATGGACCAGTGAAGGGATCGAAGAAGAGGAGAATGATAGGGACTCAACCCCATTCCCCAGTTGAAATTCTTGGGTTCCAGTAGAACAGTTAAATTTGTTTATAGCTGAATCTAGCAATTGAACAGAACTTATACAATTTTCAAGAAAAACATGGATTGGCCTCTTATGTAGAGGGAAATACATCATTATTAGCAAATTTATATTCAATTCTATCAGAATCTTGTGTATTAGCATATATCCATTAGTATCCTTCTTCGAATAAGCCACACTTCCCAATTCATCAGACATATTTTCCAGAATTATTGATTAATCATCATCAGAACCGCCAAGACTGGGTGAAAAAGTAGCTTTCCCATAAAGATGATCTAATTCTTAGAAAGAACCATGTAGAGAATTTGAGTTCTGGATTTTGCAGAACAGAGTCATCTTTTAAAGTCGTTCCAAACTCTTTATTTTTTTACTGATCATCAGCATAAAATAATTGATAATGACTGTTATCATCTTGAAGAGATCCAACAAGCAGCCTTTTCATCCATCAAACTTGATGTGTAATGCAAAGCACCAATCAGCTGCTCAGGAACAAGGGAACTTCATATTCAACGTCTTCTTCTCCTGAATGTATGCTTGAACCACCGTCTTGTGTTTCTTTGGGTGGTCCACTAAATGAGGTAAAACATCAAACACCATAAATTCAACAGCTGCATTAACATCATTTGCATGTTTAATGGAAACGGCCTCCAGATACGATGATCGTCCTGCGGGAAAGGCTCCTTCAGCGAGATGAACATATACTTCAAACCCCTTCACATACTTCGTCAGCTCATCAGTAACCCCAATAAACCTCGAGATCCGCCTGTGGGTCAAGCGCCACCGCTGAACTGATCAGGATATGGACCTCTCCGGCAAGGTTCTTGATCTATTCAACAAGCTTGAGGGCCTCTATCTTGAGCACATCGGTCTTCTTCAAGGCCACAGCAGCAAGGTCCTTCGATTTCTTTGTCGTCTCAGAGACGAACTCCTAGGAGAACCGCACAGCGTCTCTGGTGAACTCTTGCGATTGCTTCGCCGTCTCCTTGGAGATCTCCTGTGAACACTTTGCTACTTCCTCAGTGAAATCCCGAGCTCACTGCCATATGTCCATGGCAGAGGAGGTACGGAAGAGTTAGATGAAGTCGACAAAGAAGTAGACAAAAACGGGGACGACGTGTTGGATTTGATTTTGGTTTTAGCTTCGGCTTTGACTTTAGCTTCAACGGAGCAACAGCGGTGGCGGGCTGCAGATTGGATATGGGGCGCCTGATTTGAAGAGAAGGGGGCTAACTCGTTTTTTTTTTCTTTTTCTTCTTCCCTTTTTTTTATTATTATTTTTGTTTATTTATTTTTTACAGAATATATATAAATATATATCACTCATTATTATTTTTTTTTTATTTTTTTCTCCTTATAACTCCCATCCTCTCACTCCCTCATACTAAGTGTACTTATGTCCCCTGTGACACTTCACGATCGAAAAAAAATAAAAAAAGGAGGGGTTCTAAGGCTTAATTATATAATAATAATAATAATAATAATAATAATAATAATAATAATAATAATAATAATAATAATAATAATAGGAAAGAAAAAAAATTTTACCTTCAACTTGGGACGACCGTCGTTTTTTTTTTTTTCTTTTTATTTTTGTTGTCTGGTTGAGAAGACAAGAGTTTTATTTTTGTTTCTTTTATTTGTCTGATTCAGAAGAAAATATGAAAAAGGCCCCCTCCCTGTATCTTTTTTTTCCTTTTAAAGACCTCTTCTCGAATCCAAACCCCCCGGAGAATCGCCCGTTCCTATCCCCAATCTCAGCCTCCCCTGTCAGATAGGATTAAAAAAAATTGAAATTTAAAATTTTTTAATTTAATTTAAATTAAAAAAAACAAAATGAGGATAGTATTAAATTTAAATTTTTCAAAATTCAAATTTAATTTGCCTCGAGATATGTGTTTGGGTGCCTCGTGATTTGCACTTTCTCAAGTTGCCTCAAGATATGTTCTCTAGCTCTATGAAATTTAGGACTGCCTCGGGATGTGTATTCGGGCTATCGTGAGATCGCCTTGAGATATGTGTTTTCAAGGGCAATCTTGTAATTTAAATATTTTAGATAGTCTCGAGATCTGTGCTCTAAGCTAATCTTGAGATTTAAATATTTTAGATCACCTCGAGATCTGTGCTCTATGCTAATCTTGAGATTTAAATATTTTAGATCACCTCGAGATCTGTGCTCTTGGCCGATCTTGAGATTTGAAAATTTAGATCGCCTCGAGTCTGTGCTCTTAGCTGATCGTGAGATTTGAATATTTTAGATTGTCTTGAGATTTGTGCTCTCGGAGACAATTTTATAATTTGCCATCTTGCCTCGAGATATGCTCTCAGGGGCAATTTTTTAATTTGATTTTTTTTCTCGAAATTTGTATTCTAGTCCAAGACAACCAAATGATTTATTTTAAAAGGGGAAATCCAAAAATCAATTAAGATTAGTACATTTAAATTTTAAATTCTAAATATATCCATATATTTAAATTTTAATTAAATTGGAATTTGAGTTCTATTAAGACATATGTTATATAATTTATATATAAACATAGCTCTGGCTGTCCATTCTTGGGCGTCCGACACGGCAATGACACCTCCGTGTCACATTTTGCACACGGTTCACGTTCTCACTACACGGTCCTGTCCTTCATTTGGCTGCGGGGAGAGAGGGGAGAGGGCTCTCCTGCGTTTTTTAGCAGCACGGACACGCCCACAACGGGCGTGCCCATCGCATTAACACTGGCGCTGATTCCTAGTGTCGACACGCCTGTGTCGTACCCCCGTGTGAGAAAGCGAATCGTCGCATCGGTCCGATTGCGCCCTTTCTTGCCCTTTTTCATCGTTTTCTTCTTCCTCTTCTTCTTCTTCTCTTAAACCTGACCACTATTCTCCTATCCACCTCTCAACACTCGTGATCACACCCAATTCAACTCTCAATTTCCATCTCCGACTCCATACCCGTCGTCTCCGGTAATGCTCGTCGTCTCCTTCCGTTTCCTTTCATTTTCGTCATTTCTGGTGTCTCCTTTCTCATGTCTTGTGTTGGTCGGCTCCCCTTCTTTCCCTTGTCTCTACCCATTGTAATGTATTTTGCTGTTTTTGCATTGGCGCGTTCGGGTCAAGTTGTTTATTATTATTTGAATTATGAACCACGGCCGTGCGCTATGTTTTTGTTATGTTGCCTTGTTATCCCCTCGACATGACCGTGTTCTGCCCATTACCACTGATGACACGGTCGTGCCACCCCTTCTTCCTTGGAGTTTCTAATTTGCGTACTTTGTGTTTTGCAAGTCATGTCTCAATCTTTTCTTATGCCCCAGCAGGTCCGTCGAGAGCACCATGCTAGACTCTCCACTCGCTCCTTTGGCATAATTCGCACGGTCGATTGGGATGCACTGGACCGTGCTCATCTCCGCCGGGAAGTGGAATCCTTGCTCCTGGTGGGTGATTTGCTTTTTCTTCTTACTGTCACCGAGCCGGCTTTCTGGGACATCATTATTGAGTTCCTGTCCACTTTTGTACGGCGAGGGCTGTCTTGGGACGATCCATTTACACTTGTTTTTCAGTTCCAGGGGCGGGAGTACCACTTGAGCTATACTGAGCTCACTGTGTACATGGGTCTATATGCATCATCCTTCACACAGTCTGAGGCTTACCATGCCCTCCAGTCCCCACCGGATTACCGTATTCCTGCTTCCGCTCGTTGGAGGCATCTGTCCTTCCTCAACCGTCCTTTCCACCCAGGGCATACCCCGCTTCATTTCTCAAATCGAGGGCACTACGATACGTTCATGCGCTACTAGCCGGCACCATCACAGGCCGATCTCGGAGCACGAATGCTATTACTAGGGCGGAGTTTGATTACTTGCTGGGTATGGAGCTAGCCATTCCCTGTCATTTGGGTTCGGTGGTTACCTGTGCTTTTCACTGTCAGTCTTCTGACTCTCGAGTTTCTTACCTCTTCGCGGGCCCATTTATCACCAGATTATTACGCAGGATGGGCCTTCTGGGGATGAATCCCGGTTGACTCGTGCCAGCGGCTGTCACCCTTTTTCTTTTGCCAGCCTTACTCGGCTAAGTTTACTCCCTCCGGGCCCTATGCTTCAGGACACGACCCTCGCTGCGGCCCCCATCATGGCCTCAGGCATTTCGCGGCTGCAAACGAGTCTCCAGCTCATCGCTGATCATCTGGGGGTCAGTGTGTCAACTCCGCCACTTTCGCCTGTTCATCCACCCTCGCGCTCACTTGCTGATCCAACTGGCCCTTCGGTTCCCCCCACTAAGGATGACAGTGCTACCCCATGAGCCAGTGATTTCTATAAGAAAAACGCTCGGCTTTTGAAGTTTTGGAAATTCACACGGCCGTGTGGAAATTCCACAAGGCCGTGTGCCTCTGAAATTAGGGTTCACAGGGGCCAACACACGCCCCTGTGTGCACTCAGGTTGCTCTCTGAACTACCCCACACGGCCGTGTGAGACAACTACACGGAGGTGTGTCTTCACAGGGGGATCCACAGGGGCACCCACACGGCCCTGTGGATTCTCGGGAAAACACAGAAGGTCTCTGAAAAATCTCACACGGCCGTGTGGAAATTCCACACGGCCGTGTGCCCAACTTGGCCAAGAACACAAAGCCGGCCACAGGGGCACCCACACGCCCCTGTGGCTTCTCTGACTCACCCGAGAAACACTAAGTGTTTCACACGGCCGTGTGCCTTCCACAAGCTCTCTCACAGGGGCTCACACACGCCCCTATGTATTCTCGGGAAGAAAGGGTTTTCTCTGCAGAGTTTCACACGGCCGTGTGGAATTTCCACACGGCCATGTGCCTTAGCACAGTGGCACCCATAGGGGCATCCACACGCCCCTGTGGACTCTCTGGAAAAGAGTTGTTGTTCTGCGAGAATCCATGTCACGCGGGTGACCCGGGTTCGATCCCCGGCAACGGCGCCAAAAACTTTGACAAGATCCCCGAAGTGCACGGGTTTGTCGAAGTAATAAATGTTACCCCGGTGAGAGGGTAGTCGAATCCACAGGGAATAGGGAGTTAGAATACGAGATTTCACTATTAAAACTATGCGAAGTACGTAAAAGTAGTAATCGATTTGTGTGTGAATTGCGAGAGCAATTATACTAAAGACAGGAAATTAAATAGAGAAAGGTGAAAGAGTAGAAATCGCAAGAAAAGAGATTAAAGAGGATTTAACAATTAATGAAGTCGGGTATCCGGACAAGTTATCTCTAGGATCTATGCTTCTAGTGCAAGACTATGCTATTATACCTTCCTATTGATGCTAATTAAGTCGAGGAAATCCTTAGACTCACGGTCCCAAACCTAAGGTCAACCGTGACTAACCCCAACACTATGCCTCGGTATTAGGATTCACAACAACCCTTCACTCTATCGCTCGCACGATTAAGCCCCAGGGGAGTACATCTACCTAAACCTCACACTACGTGGGATTGCATTAAGCTTTAGGGACTCCTAGTGATTAAACCTGTTCCTATGTGTAGTTCTAACCCTTTGGTCCAGGAGGAAGAACCCTAGTCTAGATTAAGCCCCAGTGCATAGGATTCACTTCAACCCTTCACTCCGTTACTCGCGTAACTAAGCCCCAGGGGAGTTTATCTACCTAGCACTTCACTCTATCTTGACCGCTATTAAATCAAGGAAACGGAGGTAGGGAGAAATCACACCTGATGGGAAAGGGGTACATCGCTACCTCACAACTCTCCCTCTCAACCCTCTTCAATCTTAAAGAGTCTAATCCTATAGCAGTTGTCACACCTCCAAAGGAAAACCTAGATTGCTCTCAACCCTAGTGTCACATCTAAGGGAAAACAATAGCAAGATAAAATTAAGATCGAAACTCAATTCTTATTCATCAATAATGGAAAAGCATAATAACAATGTCAAAGAAACATAATAACCCTAGAGTTTTACAAGTCCGAATACCCACAAGGGGTTTAGCTCCTCATGGAGCTATACATGTTGATCAATGTATATAATAAAACAAGAAGTAAAGACATAGATGAAAAACCCCCTTGCGTATGGTGTGGCCGTGGTCTTGTGCGGCCGCCGGACGTCGATGACGATGCTGATGACGCGCTCCAAACCTCCACGAAGTCCTCTCCAAAACCCTAGCCGCCCTCTCCAAAGTTGAGGAGAAAATTAGGTCAAAGATTATCTCAAAAAGTCTCCAAATCGGGCTTTTATAATGTGGAGTCGCGGCTTTAAATTTGCTGAAATCGGGGTTTCACACGGCAGTTTGGAATTTCCACACGCTCGTGTGAAAATTCTGGAAAACTGATTTTCGGCCGACTGTGAACAGTAACTTGCTACAGTATAACACGAGGAGACTTTTAAAAGCCCACGGCCGACTGATTCTGGAAAATTCTAGAAATTCCACACGGCCGTGTGAAATTCCGATAAGGCCGATTTTAAAGCCGTGACTCAACATTATAAAAGCCCGATTTGGAGACTTTTTACACATCTTTTGATCGATCTTTCTCCCAAACTTCTGAAGGGTGCGGCTAGGGTTTTGGAGAGGACTTTGTGGATGTTCAGAGCACATTATTGGCATCGTCATCGACCCTCGGCGGCCGCACAAGAGCACGGCCACATCATACGCAAGGGGGTTTTCATCGATGCTTTCAATTTATGTTTACTTTCATATTTTGATGGATTTGTATAGCTCCATGAGGAGCTAAACCCCTTATGGGTATTCGTACTTGTAAACCCTCGGATTATTGTGTTTCTTTGACATTGTTATTATGCTTTTCCATTATTGATGAATAAATTCAAGTTTCAATCTTAATTGCTTCTTGTAGTTGTTTTTCCTTAGCCATGACACTAGGGTTGAAAACAATCTAGGTTATCCTTTGGATGTGTGACAACTCCTATAGTGTTAGACTACTTAAGATTGAAGAGGGTTGAGAGGGTGAGTCATGAGGTAGCGGAACATCCCCTTTCCCCTCCAGTGTGATTCTCCCTACCTCTGTGTTCCATGATTTCTTAGCGGTAGAGATAGAGTGAAGTGCTAGGAGAGGAACTCCCCTGGGGCTTAGTTGCCCAAGCAACAGAGTGAAAGTTTGAAGTGAATCCTAGTACTTGGCCTTAATTGAGACTAGGGTTCTTCCACCTGCACCAAAGGGCTAGAACTATACATAGGAACAGGGTTTATCACTAGGAATCCCTAGAATTTAAAGCAATCCCACGTAGTGTGAGGCTTAGGAAGACGGACTCCCCTAGGGCTTAGTTGACAGGTCAACGAGAGTCAAGGATCGTAGTGAAAACCTAATGCCGGGGTATAGTGTTGGCGTTAGTCACGATTGACCTTAGGTTTGGGACCGTGTGTTTAAGGATATCCTCGACTCAATTAACATCAATAGGAAAGTATAATAGCATTGTCTTGCACTAGAAGCATAAGTCCTAGGGGTAGCTTGTCCGGGTACTCATATTTTCTCATTGCTTGTCCTTCTCTATTTACTCCTACTTGCACTCTCTTACCTTCCATCTTCTATTATATTTCTTGTCTATTTCTAATTGCTTTCACACTCACTCATTAATCATGCTCTCACTTTTCGTACAGCGCATAGCTAAATAGTGAGTTCTTGTGTCTTAAATCCCTATTCCTTGTGGATACGACTACCCACTCATCAGGGTAAAAATTTATTACTTCGACAAGCCCATGCACTTGCGGGATACACGCAAGGGGTCGTGTAATCTATTTTCTAAACTAACACTTAAGTTGTGGAATGTTGTTTAACTAGTTAAATAAAGTAAGTTAATGGCAAAACAAGATATAAGGACAAATGCGAAAAATGACAAATAACAAATATGATGCAAGAGACCATGGATGTGCATCCTCTTGGGTCATCAAGACATGAGAATGAATGTTAAAAGTTCCAAAGGTGGTTTGGATTAAGAGATTTCACAATTAGATCAACATTTATTGGCAATTAATCCATAATCCCATACGAGTGTTGATTAGAATCTTGATGATTACCGCAAGCGCACGGGTCGCCAAGTAATACCCCTCGCGCAAGCACGAGGGGGTCGTATTCCCAAGGGCCAAGGAACTACTATTACTTCCCCTTCATCTATTTCCTAACCTAGCAATTACATGATAAAAGTAAGATAATAAGAATAACAAAGAGAAAACTATAAACACATGGACTAAGGCTCACCTCATAAGCATACTAAGAAAGCAAGTAGGAATGAAAGTTTGAGGTGCCCGGGCGAGGATCCCCTCGGGACTACTAAAGCTAGAAGGATACTCGAATAACATAGGCAAAGGTGGTTAGGCCAAGAGATGTCCAAAGTAGGTCACCCCGATGGTCACGGTTAATACCCCTAATCCGGTACGAGTATTGGAATACGGAATCACTTCTGCCCAAATCCTCACACGATTGCAATGCGCCTAGGGAAATCTCTAATTAAGGTCAAACACAACGTCTAGGTTCAACCCTAATGGTTGGAGGGGTACGAAATACCCAATGGTCACGGTGTATTCGTACATGTATCCCTTCTAAGCCAAGCATGTCTAGTACAAGGGCGATGGTCACGCAACCAAGTACAACCTAGAATTCAAACCACAGAGTTCTCATGCAATTTGATAGAATAAAGAACACAAAGCTTAGACCAATACCAAACCAAATACCAAAAATATACTCAAAGTATCCATACAAGCAAGTTCATCCCAAGGCTCACCGGATGCCCGGTGACCTTGGTAGTCTAGTTCATCATCAACAAAGGAGAATGTATACAAAACAAGAAATATAAGATAAAGCTCATAACAACTCCCCTAAAATGAAGACTAGAAGAAGATGGTGATGGGAATCCGGCGGATCAAAGCCAACGAACTCCTAGAAGCTTTCCCTTGAGTGTGATCTCCCTCTCCCTTCGATTTGCTCCTCAGAAATGCCTTCTCCCTCAGCCTTGATGTCCTAGAAGATGATGGAGGAGAAGAGGTGGCCAAAGACAAGAGAAAGGATGCCCTAAAACCCAATTTAAAGGTGTTCTCGGGATCACTCACGGGCGGCTTCACGGTCAATATACGGGCCGTGAGGTTGCCCAGAAAATGGGCCGAAAATATGAATCAGTTGCTACAATACTGCTACAGTGAATGGTGCATTGCTCCGGCTACAGTAAACTGCTACACTCCATTTGTTCTCTAATTTGCTTACGGTTGACCTCACAGCCGTGAGGTTGCCCGTGAAGATTCCCAGACTTAAAATTTTCTTCAAATGTTCGTACTTCAGGGTGCTACAGTGTTGCTACAGTGCTCGGGGCCCCAAAAAGACGATTTTGGCATAGATTTATTCTCAAATCGTGTTGTTGAGCTCACCTAGCTTCTTTTGTACCTGAAACACTAAATAACCCAATTTAGACCGAAAAAGGGCATCGACTCATCAACAAAATATGGAAAAGAATGCTCAAGTATACGTATAAAATACGTACATTTAGATGTTTATCAAATCTCATCTGAATCGACCCTCCTATTATTGCAATGCATTCAAAGAAATCTCTAAAAAAGAGTAAACATAAATTTAGGTTCACTCCTAAAAGTCAGAGGGCTACTAACACCCAAATCTCTTGCCGTGTCGGCAAATGCAACCCCTTCTAATTTATCCATGATCTAGTTGATTGACTTCCCTTAAGTGCACGGGGTCATCAAGTAGTACCCTGTACATGATACATGGGTCATATTTAAGAGTGACACTTACTTCCTTTTCACTTGCTGTTCAACTGACAACTTCAAGTTCAAGATCTTTAAACTACTAAAAATACTAAGAAGAACTAATGGGAAATGTCCACACATCGAGATGATATGGTGAAAATCCTTGAGAAGAAGATAGTTATGGATGCAGATCCCCTTGGGGCTACTAAAGCTAGAAGGATACTAGCATTACAAAGCACTGGTGGTTTGGGTAAGAGACTCCTAAAGTGGGTGAACCCCGAATCTCTCGGTGATTAACCCTTAATCCCATACAAGTAATGGTATGCAACCTTTTCTAACCAAATCCTCCTATGATTGCATTAAGTGTTAGGAAATTTCTAATCAGGGTTAAACTCAATACCTAGGTCCGACCCTAATGGTTGGATGGGTACAAAATACCCGAATTTCTCACTGTATTCATACATAGATCCTTTTCAAACTATGTGAGTCTAATACAAGGGCGCATACCGCGCATCCGAGTACAACCTAGAAATTGAATCACAGAGTTCTCATGCAATCTAATACATCAATGAATATAAACCTTGAACCACAAACCAAACTAATTACATTAAAAGTAAGTCAAAGCATCCAAACAACCAACCTCACCAAAAGGTCTCTAGCAATTGCATCAAAAGTAAATCAAAGCATTTCAACAAGCAAGTTCACAACAAGGTTCATTGGCATCGGGTGACCTTGGGGTTTTTCCATTCATAAAAGTAAATACAAAGACCAATGTCACTGAAACAACTAAAACATGCATAATAAAACTTCCTCAAACAATTGAAGCAAGATGGTTAGTTGGATTGTGTGGAAAGTTTCCATGGACGCTGCAATAGAGGTGGCTTCCCTCATTGTCTTCAAGCTTCCCCAAGTGATAATGATGGAAGATCTTGCCAAAATGAGCCTCTCCATTTGATTTCCACCTCAAAACCACCTCCAATCTTGTTCTCTTTCACCGATTTTGCCTTAGAAAGCTTGGAGCCCCAAAGTAGTGCCAAAAGTCCTCTTTAGCAATGCCCTAGAAATGACTTAAAACACCTCTTGGGTTTTCCTTGTGGTCTGTCTTGTTGCAGAAGGTTGCTCACAAGGCCCTTGGGATTTCTACCGAAATTTCCTTTAATGAGCTACAATATCTGTTGCAGTAACTCTATTAAAGTGCCTGGAGCCCTGAAATGCCATTTTCGATGCCGATTTCTTCCTAAATTTTGTTTTTGGGCTCGGCTTGTTTTTTTTAAGGCCTATAACACAAATAAATCCAATTGAACCACAAAAGGGCATTAATTGATAAAAATACAAATAAAGAGTACTGAACTTATATGCATAAAATATATACATTTAGGCACTTATCATTAGTTCACGTGAGCAAGTCACATCTATGTGTACAAAACATTCAAAACATACAATAATTATGGAGTTCTCCATGTGTAATTCTAGACATGAAAGTGTGATAGATTAAATCACAAACCAAACCAATTCATTAGAAATAAATACAATCATCCAAGGTACATGATCAACTAGCAAAGTTCACTGAAATCCGGTGCCCTTGGGGGTTTAGTGTGCTATCAAACAAGGACTAAGAAGAACAGAAGACAAAATACAAAAGTGAACCATAAATGACACTCCCTCAACAAATGATGATGAAGGTGAGGTAGATTTATAGGAAGGATACTTCTCTTTTTGAATGACACTTCTTCCTTCGAAGTTGAATGTGTTGGAGCCTTGAAAATCCTACATAATCGCCTCAAGAATCCTTTGCCATCACAATCTTGCCCTATCTTTTTTGGTGGCCAAAAGTTCCCTTGTTTAGCCCTAGGTTTGCTCTTTTATACGCTATGTGGAGCCTTGAAAAACCTACATAGTCACATAGAAATAATTGAAGAACTTAACAATGCATATGCTATGTGGGCCGTATGGAGGCTACAGGGACTTTCCCAAAACTTTCCAGGTTTTCTTCATGCGAGTGGCAAGGACTCTCTCTGGTGCTATGGTAATCTACTTCAGTAATCTGCTACAGTGTAGGACTTCCATGGCTTCATCATGCCCTACAAAGAAAATAACAAAAGATTAAGCACAAAACGGGCATCAATTCTATGAAATTACTTGCTAAGTATAAAAATACACATAAAAAATATATACATTTAGGCACTTATCATACACCTGAGTGAGTGGGCATAAGTGACTCATTATTCTCTGGTACGCGTTTGAATCGCTCACCCGCAAGTGCACGGGGTCGCCAAGTAATACCCCTCGCGCGAACACGAGGGGGTCGTATCAAGGCAAACAAGAACCACCAAACAAGGATCACAAACCAAGTCAAATGCATAAAACTAGGAAAAACATCCAAAATACACAAGTTCACCCCCAAGGTTCACCTACATCCGGTGACCTTGGGGTTTAGTTACTCATGGTCACAAAACAAGTATGAAAATACATGAAAATAACCAAAAGCATAACAAGAACACTCCCTTAAAGGATCAAGGCCGAATGACGCTTCCAAGGACGCCACCCAAGGAGTGGCTTCCTTTATCAATCTTCCTCTCAAATGTGAATCGAAGGTGCGGACTCGTCATGTCGTGCTCTCCCCGCCGTCCTCTCCTCAAGAATCGCCTCCAAAAGCCGGCCTCAAGCTCCCAAAGAAGATGGTGAAGTCCAACTCTCCCAAGGCCTAGGCTCCCCCTTCAAAATGCTCTCTCCAAACCCTTAAAAATGAATTCCAGCGAGTTATGTGGCCTCCCATGTGGCCCCGCACGCGGGGAGAGAAAGTCTACGAGAAATCCCGAAAGTCGCGTAAATGCTACAGTGAAACTGCTACAGTGCCGTTTGCGGCCTCAACAGCACCCGCATGGTAACCCGTATGAATCTCCTGACCAACTTCTTCGAACTTTCGTGCTACAGCGATTGCTACAGTGCTGCTACATTAACCCCCCCCCCCCCCCCCCGCGCGCTCAACAACAGTGTTTTCGATGTCGATTTCTTCTAAAATTCTGTCAACGAGCTCAAAGGGGTCACATTGGTACCTGTAACACGAAAGAAACCAATTCAAACCAAAAATGGGCGTCAACTCATAGAAAAATACGCAATACATACGCCCGAATACATAGAAAATACGTATGTTTTGGCATTTATCAAACATCCCCACACCTAAGCATTTGCTTGTCCCCAAGCAAACACACATGAAGAACAGGGGCACGATGATAAATGACTAAACATATGACCTCAAGCTCAACTGTAAAGTACTCCACTAGCACATGTGAAAAAAAATCTAGAAAGTGAGCTGTACAGTGAGTGATCGAGTAATGGTAGCCCTGTTTTATTCAAAGTGCTTCCGTGAGTGTGTGCTGGCTCCCAACCTTAACCTCCACACCCTTTATTACCCCAGGGGCCCATTCACCCCACGTATGGTGAGAGTGGCATTAGACAGTTAAAGACATCTTTAATACTCAGTTAAAAGTCTTTTGAGTTCCTAAATAAAACTCTAGCACTTAAGTGATTTTGCAACAAGTTCAAGGGGACGCAGGAGAGATACTTATTTCCTTTTTTTTTCACAAGTATGCCATTTTTTTTTTCTGAGTCCGACTAACATAGACTGCACAACAAACCTTTCAGAAGGATGCACATGATGATCAGGCACAAGAGCCACCCAACCTACTCAATTAACGTCTACATAGATGCATTCATGCTGTGCTAGCAGAGGAATACTGTCTTAGACTCCACTTTTTTTTTTTTTTTTTTCACGGTACACGCTGTATCTCATGGCCCTTGGAAACATGGCACAAAATTTCACTTAAGGCTACAGAAAACAACGAAGGAACTCAAAAGCTCTTAACAGACTATTGAAGAAAGAATTTAACCGCCTAATGCCAAAATCATCATAATGGGTTGGTTAGAGTGTACAAGGTAGGAGCAATCATGATATAGCATGAAAAAGCACTAAAAATAAAACAGGGCATCATTCAAGCACAGTATAAGAATACAACTCACTCCTATCATTCTTTCAAGCTAGGAAGTACTAAACACTAAAATCATAGCTATCATCGGTATTCATGCATGCAAAACTAGTAAAGTACCCCATCCCCACACCTAAAGTTGTACATTGCCCTCAATGTGCATAGATCAGCAGAGTAAGGTGCGAGACATGCCAGAAAAAAATAAAAAAATGAGGTAAAGAAACTTCCCCAAATGGTCGATGATATGAACTCCAAATACGCATGAACTGGGGGATGATGAGGGATGTAAGGGGCGTGGAGCATCTACAGTGATCAGTCCTGAAAATAGAAAGAAAGCAAATCACACCCCAAGAAATAAATAGAGAGCGGGACAAGTAAGCACGAATCAAAAACGGGAAAGTACAGTTTAGGAGGGTCAGGACCCTTACTAACTGAAAGGTACAACAATACAAACCAACAAGACTAGAAATAAAAACCAGTACAAACAACAGAAAAACTAAAGTGGTGCTGCGAGTCTAGAGATCTGGAGGGAGTGATGGTGCAAACCACGTGGTAGCCTTGGAGGAGGTGCCAACAGATGATGAAGCGCTGCGCATGTATGATAAGATCTCGGCCATGCTGCTCTCGATGCGGCCCTGAGATATGGCTAAATCTCTCACTGATGCTGCCAGCGTCTCCTGAGATGTCCCAAGGGTCTGCAACTGCTGATGGACCTCGATACGGAACTCCGCAAAACTCTCCTCAAGTGATGGTCGACTACCGCTAGGTGCTGCGTCGGGTACAGGGGCAGACTCTGAATCAGACTCGGATCCTGACTCAGAATCCCGAGAGGTGTCGGGGTCATGGGAACTCATGCCTCCACTGCGCGGGAGGCGGTAAGTGTCTCCCGACCTCTCAACTATCCCAATATGAAGCAGGATCGACAGACTAAGTGGTGCGACGGTGCTCGCAACGCTCATGCCCCTGGTGAGCTCAATCAGTCCTAGGCCCTTGATAATGCATGTAATATACGGCCCGACAAATATAGCTCCAAGGCGAGTAGAAGTCCCCTGATGCTCAATAAGTCTGGCAAAAAGATGGCCCAGGTGGATGGGGTACCGCTGAAGGATACTGTACATCATAAGCAAATCGGTACGAGAAACCACCCCAGTAGAATCAGCGCGACCGTTCACACTTCTGGATTGCAAGGCCTGCATGTACCTGTGAACGGGGTCTGCCATCATAGAAGCCTTCTTCGATGATGAGGAGCGAGCAATTGACCTCCAAAGAGAACTAGGGGACACCGAGCGTGGGAAATCACGAGGCAAATTCGCGAAGTCAGAAGTTTGGGTGTCCACAGTGTAGAGCCCAAGATAAATACCCAACTGGTCGTGATTGATCCTATGCCTCCTGCCAAAAGCCCGAAAAGAGATTGTACTTGTTTGGCGTGCAATGTGACCGGGACCGGTAACCTCAAATGTGCTCAATACTTCCAAAGTTAACTCTCGGTAGGTGGGCTCGTCAATTTCAAATACCTTATCCCACCCGCCATGAGAGATGGACTCCCGGACGGTACTATCGAGGCCTAAAGTCCTCCAGGCCTCCCAATCGATAACTCGCACCGTGCCAAACCTCCTCTTCGACAAGAAAGCAAACCTTGTCTTGTGTGCCTCACTCTTGAAGGTAGGCTCGCAAACGGGTGGTGGAGAGCTTCTCCTCACTCGCTTGGAGGCCACGTGTTTGGTCGGCATCCCTACAAGACAAGAGAAACATCATCAAGCCGAAAAATTATGAAAAAATTGCTTAATGAAGAACAAAGGCTGATTTTTGGGTAGTGCTACAGTAATTTCGGGAAGTTTTGGTAGAGTATCTTCTTGTAAAAGTGATGATCTAAATGTACAAAGCTTGAAATTCAAGAGAAATAATTACAAGAAGCATTCACCATGAAAAACAACATGATTTCCCATCATTTCAACCATCAAAATCCATAGAATGAGTGAGAAGAAAATAAACCTTGAACTAGGGCACCAATGAGGAGATGAAGTGAAAATCGGCTTAAAGCTTGATAAAACCTTGAAAATCTTCCAAAAATTTGCTTGCTAGGATGGAGAGAGTGTTTGGATGCAAAAAGAATGAAGAAAAATGGTGGAGAGATGAAGGAGAAAAGAGAAGAAGTTTGATGAAAATGGAGTGAATAGTGAGGGAGTGGGGTGAAGAGAGGGACAAGTAGAGGTCGGGTGACCATGCGGCCCCTTGTGCGGCCGCATGGTACCCCGCATAGCTCTCGGGAAAACACATGCGGCCTGCTATGCGGCCGCATAGCAGGCCGTAACCCTCTCGGGAGAAATCATGCGGCCTGCTATGCGGCCGCATAGCAGGCCGCACCGCTCTCGGGAAAAAGTGTGCGGCCCCTTGTGCGGCCGCATGGCAGGCCACACAAGGCTCTGTAATACTCCAGCTCAAAAAACTCTCAAGTTAACCATTGAACTCAACCTAGCACTCAAAATTTACATGAAAACAAAGCCGAAAACACTCAAAAATCATTGAAAACATCGAGATTGAAGCACCAACATTCAAGGAAAAATACAATGATCATGAAACCAAGGGTGCAACATGGTAAAATAAATTAAGGAAAACGACTAAACAACCACCACAATCAAGGAAATCAACAATACTCAAACTCACAAGCACCACAAAAAAAATACGAAAAACACACAAACACAACAATAACAACTAAGAAGAAAAATAAATGCAATGAATTTAAAGACTTGGGTTGCCTCCCAAGAAGTGCTTTTTTAATGTCTTTAGCTCGACATGGCTTACCTCAACTCATGCTGGGACAAAGGGGTGAGAAATACCTCCATTTTTCGATGACGCATTGTTACCCGGAAAGTAGTGTTTCAACCGGTGTCCGTTGACTTTGAACGTCCCATGTTGTGGGTGAGATATCTCAACGGCGCCATGAGGAAATACTTGAGTGACCGTATATGGTCCGTGCCATCGCGATTTTAATTTCCCCGGGAAAAGTCTCAACCTAGCATTTAAAAGAAGAACATGATCCCCACTTTGGAAGCACTTAGGTCGCTTTATGTGTCGGTCGTGGTATTCCTTCATCTTTTCTTTGTACCGGACGGAAGTTTCGTATGCCAAAGCTCGTCATTCTTCTAACTCATTTAGTTGAAATTTTCTCTTGTGACCACAAAGATGGGGGTCGAAATTTAGTTGCTTTATTGCCCAATATGCTCTGTGCTCTAGTTCCACCGGCAAATGACAAGCCTTTCCATAAACCAGTCGGTAGGGCGTTGACCCTGTAGGGGTCTTGAATGCAGTTCTGTATGCCCAAAGTGCATCCACGAGCTGGTCTGCCCAATCTTTCCGATGGTGATTGACAGTCTTTTCCAGGATCCGCTTCAACTCTCGGTTCGATACCTCAACTTGACCACTTGTTTGAGGGTGGTAGGCCGTCGATATTCTATGAGATACCCCGTATCTTTTAAGAGCTTTTTCGAACTGGGAGTTGCAGAAATGAGTTCCCCGATCACTTATGATTGCCCTGGGAGTTCCAAACCGAGAGAACAATTTTTTTAGAAATTTCACAACTACCCTTGCATCACAAGACGAGCAGGCCTGGGCCTCCACCCACTTGGACACATAGTCCACTGCAACCAGAATATATTTGTTACCTTGGGAACTAGGAAATGGACCCATGAAATCGATTCTCCACACAAATACTTCGCAAGCTTGGTTCCAGGATTGCGGCATTTCATCCCTTTTTGCTAAGTTGCCCACTCTCTGGCACCTATCACAATGCTGTACCAATGACTGTGCATCCTGGAACATGGTGGGTCAGTAGAATCCTGCATCAAGTGCCTTCTTAGATGTCCTGGTCCCGCTGTAGTGGCCCCCAGTAGGTCCTGAATGACAATGCATTAGGATGTTATTTCCCTCGTCCTTTGAGACACACCTTCTCACAATCTGATCGGAGCAAGTTCTGAACAGGTATGGATCCTCCCATGTATAGTGCTTCAGGTCGGCGAAGAATTTTTTTCTTTGTTGAGATGAGAGCCACTTCGGAAAGGTTCTTGCCGCCAAATAGTTCGCAAGGTCAGCGAACCACGGAGCCTCATCATTCTCAATCACTCGTATGCTACAATGTTGCTCTCCAGGGAAGGTGTCATTTATTTCTCCTTTTTGCAAGACTCCCTCATATGGATTATCAAGGCGAGAAAGGTGGTCGGCTGCTAAGTTTTCTGCCCCCTTTTTATCTCTTATCTCTAAATCAAATTCTTGTAATAGTAGAACCCATCGGATTAGATGAGGCATGGCGTCAGGCTTATTCAACAGGTACTTTAATGCCGAATGATCAGTATATACCACCACCTTGGATAACACCAAATATGACCGGAATTTATCGAATGCAAAAATGACTGCAAGCATTTCCTTCTCAGTGGTGGTGTAATTCTCCTGGGCATCATTCAAGGTTTTGCTTGCATAATAAATTGGATGGAAATGGTTGTCTCGTCGCTGCCCAAGTATGGCCCCGACTGCAAAGTCACTTGCATCACACATTAACTCAAACGGCAGATTCCAGTACGGGGAGATCATAATCGGTGCTTCCACAAGCTTCTTCTTCAGTGTGAGGAATGCATTCATACAATCATCATTGAACTCAAAGGGGGCATCCTTCTCGAGTAGTTTAGTAAGCGGTCGAGCAATTGATGAAAAGTCCTTCACAAACCTTCGATAAAACCTAGCATGCCCCAAAAAGCTTCTGATTGCTTTGACAGAAGTAGGCGGAGGGAGTTTTTCGATAGTTGCGACTTTTGCCCTGTCTACCTCGATCCCTTTTTGTGAGATTTTATGCCCGAGAACTATGCCTTCCTTAACCATAAAGTGACATTTCTCCCAACTGAGTACCAAATTAGTTTCCTCGCATCTGTCCAACACTCGTTCCAAATTCCTAAGGCATAGCTCGAATGAATCACCGAAAACTAAAAAATCATCCATAAACACTTCCATGATATCCTCCACCATATCTTCAAAAATTGCCATCATGCATCATTGAAAAGTCGTCGGTGCATTGCATAACCCGAAAGGTATACGACGGTATGCGAATGTGCCATAGGGATATGTGAAAGTGGTTTTCTCCTGATCATCTGGGGCGATGGGAATCTGAAAATACCCAGAGAGACCATCCAAGAAACAGTAATAAGAATGTCCCGCAAGTCGCTCAAGCATCTGATCAATGAAGGGTAGGGGAAAGTGATCTTTCCTGGTGGCGTCATTAAGTTTCCTATAGTCAATACATACCCTCCAACCTGTGACGGTCCTGGTAGGAACAAGTTCATTCTTTTCATTAGCAATAACTGTCATCCCTCCTTTCTTTGGTACCACTTGAACTGGGCTTACCCATGCACTGTCGGAAATGGGATAAATAATGCCTGCATCCAAAAGTTTAATGACTTCGTTCCTCATAACCACTTTCATGTTAGGGTTGAGCCTCCGTTGAGGGATAGCCCAAGGTCGATGATTGTCCTCCATGAGAATCTTATGAGTGCAGAAAGATGGACTGATTCCCTTGATATCTGAGATTTTCCACGCAATCACCTTTTTGTGTCTTTTGAGCACAATAAGAAGTTGCTCCTTCTGCCTAGCAGTAAGATCTGAAGCAATAATGACCGGAAGTTTGGACCCCTCTTCCAAGAAAGCATATTCCAGGTGCTTGGGGAGAGGCTTCAACTCTAATTCTGGGGGTTCCTCAATTGATGACTTCTACCTCCCATAATCCCCCAGGCTAGACTGTTCGGTGTCACCGTAGTCTCGCACCGATGGGCAACCAATGTCCAACACATCGTTCACACATTGAAACACACCTTCAATCATATCTGCATTACCCTCTGGCACATGGGTAGCTACCTCGGAACTGCTAGTCCAAGATTGATCTATCGCACAATCAGTAGGAACCAAAGAAACAGTAGGAGAAACAACGTCTCTCCTTAGCTCACGATACACAGCTGCAGGTTGGTGAATTGGTGGGCTGGTTTCTGTTACTGTTTGTTCCTCAATGGTTTCCATAAACAGGTTGAACATGGCCTCGGCCCCATGTTTTTCGTAAATCGAGGCGGTTGTGGCCTCCATTGGCGGTCTCATCCACTGATCATTGCTAGGGCGAATCTCATCCCACATGCTTGGTGCTCTTGAAGGAGAGAAATATGGTTCCTGCGGATAGTAGTTGTAAACCCAAGGGTTAGTCGAAGCCATAGTCGATAGAAAGACAAAGAAATATGTACAAAAACAGTAGAACCCACTAAAAGAGATGAAAGGGGAGGCGAGTAAAATGAAATGAAGGAAAATGGACAGGAAAAGTAAAAATGAACAAAATAAACAATGGTCAAATCAACACGTTTTAAGTTTTCAGAATATTCCTCGTGGGTCCCCGGCAACGGCGCCAAAAACTTGGTACGCGTTTGAATCGCTCACCCGTAAGTGCACGGGGTCGCCAAGTAATACCCCTCGCACGAACACGAGGGGGTCATATCCCCAAGGGCCTGAGAATCTATTCTTACTTCCTTATCACAATGTTGTTTAACCTAATCAATCACTTGGAAGAAGATCTAGAAATAATCTACTAGAGCAAAGAGCATGCAAATGGCAAGTATAAAAATGGGGGAAAGTATCAAGGAAAAGAAGTGGTCACGGATGAGGATCCCCTCGGGGGCTACTAAAGTGTTAAGGATGCCCTAACTAGCATGCACATGGGTGGTTTGGACCGGGAAACCCTAAATTAGACCAACCCGATGGTTACGGTGTTGGTCCCTAATCTGGTACGAGTATTGGAATACGGAATTGCTTCCGCCCAAATCCTTGTACGATCGCAATGGGTTTAGTGGATTTCCCCAAGCTAGGGTTGAAACACAATTAAGGACAACCATAACAATTGGAGGGGTACAAATACCCGATGGTCACGACGTATTCGTACATGTATTCCCTTCCAAACTTGGTGAGCCTAATACTAGGGCAATGGTCATGCAACCTAGCATTGTCTAGGAATTGATACATTGAGTTCTTATACATATCAAGGCAAACAAGAACCACCAAACAAGGATCACAAACCAAGTCAAATGCATAAAACTAGGAAAAACATCCAAAATACACAAGTTCACCCCCAAGGTTCACCTACATCCGGTGACCTTGGGGTTTAGTTACTCATGGTCACAAAACAAGTATGAAAATACATGAAAATAACCAAAAGCATAACAAGAACACTCCCTTAAAGGATCAAGGCCGAATGACACTTCCAAGGACGCCACCCAAGGAGTGGCTTCCTTTGTCAATCTTCCTCTCAAATGTGAATCGAAGGTGTGGACTCGTCGTGTCGTGCTCTCCCCGCCGTCCTCTCCTCAAGAATCGCCTCCAAAAGCTGGCCTCAAGCTCCCAAAGAAGGTAGTGAAGTCCAACTCTCCCAAGGCCTAGCCTCCCCCTTCAAAATGCTCTCTCCAAACCCTTAAAAATGAATTCCAGCGAGTTATGCGGCCTCCCATGCGGACCCGCATGCGGGGAGAGAAAGTCTCCGAGAAATCCCGAAAGTCGCGTAAATGCTACAGTGAAACTGCTACAGTAGAACTACTGCAGTAGAACTGCTACAGTACCGTATGCGGCCTCAACAACGCCCGCATGGTGACCCGCATGAATCTCCTGACCAACTTCTTCAAACTTTCGTGCTACAGCGATTGCTACAGTCCCCCCCCCCCCCCCCCCCCCCCGCGCGCTCAGCAACAGTGTTTTCGATGCCGATTTCTTCTAAAATTCTGTCAACGAGCTCAAAGGGGTCTCATTGGTACCTGTAACACGAAAGAAACCCATTCAGACCAAAAATGGCCGTCAACTCATAGAAAAATACGCAATACATACGCCCGAATACATAGAAAATACGTATGTTTTGACATTTATCACTCTCCAACAGGCATATGAAATTTATTGCTAGGAAATCCATGTTAGAGGATCTATGACATTCTTTGATGGATGCCCACATATCTAGGATCATCTCCAATCTATTTTAAATTCCATTCTTCCACTCCTTTGAATTCAATCGGATCATGTCTTCCAGTCCATTGATTTTTGATGAAAATATCTTAATCTAGATGTTTTAGCAGCCTAGAGAGGTGCTAACATCAGCGCCTTTGAACTCAACATCTTTCTAGGTGTAAGTTTACAATCTCTTGTTCAGTTTCTTAATGTGTTGGTTATCAACATGGAAATTCTGTTGGTCGTTACTTGGCCTGTGATTTTAATGATGTCGAGGGTAAGTGGAAGAACTATTTTCCAATTCGTGTTGATATGGACATCAGCCAACCTTTGACATGCCAACTCAATCATAAATTACTTTCTGGTATTGGGGTGTAACTTCCATTAAAATTTAAAAGATTACTCCAGTTCTATTTTTTTTGGAACTATTGGTCATACGGAGTATAGGTGCTCTGTGTATTTTCAGATGGATGACAAATCAATGCCTAAGCTTTTTCTGCTGGTCTCCAAAATCTAGGACATCATTAGTCGGTGGTGTCTATTGGTAGGCCATCCGGGTGATTAAAAATTTGAATTAGTGGTTGTTCCACAGGTGACACAAGATTCTGGCAAGAGGATGATGGGAGAGGACCATGCATTTGCTTTCCAGAATACAAACTTACAATCAATGATAGCACAATCACAAGGATTTGTCAGCTTAGTTAATAAGGTGGCAAATTGTGGTGTGGGGACCAACTAGTCTGCCTTGATTTTTAATTTTTGAAAACAAAAGGAACAGCTTAAACAAAGGAAAAACAAAACAACAACAAAAGGTAAAAAAGAAAGATGTTTGGAAGAGAAAGCTTCTTACAGCGAGTGAGGTTTGTCCATGACCCGATAATAGAGAGAGAGAGGAAGGTTTGAGTGAGCTTGAGCAGTCAGTTCATTCGTAAAGCTAGTTTTCTCCCTTGAAATGGTGGTGATTTTGATATCAGCAAGCTCAATCAAAAGATTCTTAAGAGCAGTAACTAGAAGGTTTGATCTCCAAGTAAGACAAGGATGAAGATTTGAAATCAGTTGAGCCATGATAAGTGCTCGTGTATAAGTGATACGAAGTATACTTTTCTCGCACTAAGCATCATTTTTCTTAGATTTTATCACTCATTCGTGTGTATTTGAGTTCTTTTGTGCATTAAGGGTTATGGAGACAAGTTGGAAGAAAAAAAGTAAAAATAGATCATGGACTTAATGGTTGAGGAGACTCTTGGACTAAGCAAGAACCAATGCACAAGTTGTAAACATGTGAGTGTGTGCAAACCTCCAAAATGCTCATGTGATTATACAAATTGGAGAGGCACAAATGCAGTCATACTCATATAGTCCAACTTGTGTAACATCGAAGAGCTTCATCAATGTGTTGAAAACAAGAGGTAACGTGATCTACCGTGTAGTTGTGTGCCCAACATAGCGGTCTCGATGAAAAAAATGAAGTTGGGAGCAATTTTGAAGTGAGTACTATAGCAGTTTACTAGAGCAAAATGATGTAAAAGGCACTATAGCAGTTACTGTTCACTGCGCACAGGAAATCAAATTCCAGAGAAACCACACGAGCGTGTGGAAATTCCACACGGCGGTGTGGATGCCCGATTTCATCCCAAAAAATATCACGATTTGAGATTTATTTAAGGATATTTTTCCATATCTTTAGCCCATCTTTTGAGGAGAGTGCGGCCAGGGTTTGGAGAGGTTTTTACAAGGCTTTTGGAGCTGTTCTACGGCATCGACATCCTTCGAAGGAGAGTTATTGGTGGAGCTTTCGACGACATCGATTCGGTGAGGTATGCCCTTGGCTCGACGGAGTTGTCCTTGGAGTAGACGAGGCGACCCTTGAAGACCATCGACACGGATGACAAGGTGTTATCTTTATGGTTTACATGCATATGATTTTGATTTCATTGTTGATTTTGTATTTCTCCATGGAGAGCTAAACCCCTAGTGGGTGCTTAGACTTGTAAACCCTAGGATGATTTTGTTTCATTGACTTTTATTATGCTTCTTTAATTGATGATTTAATTGAGTTTCAATCTTGAATGCTTATTGTGTTGATTTTCCTTCAGATGTGACACTAGGGTTGAGAATCCATCTAGGTAATCCATTGAAGATTTGGCAACTTAATTAGAATTAAACTAAGTGAGATTGAAGAGGGTCGAGAGGGTGAGTCAAGAGGCAGTGGAACACCCATCTTTTCTTCCGACGTGATTTATCCTAACTCCACATTCCAAAAGTTCTTTATGGTCACAATAGAGTGAAGAACTAAGAGATGAACTCCACTAGGGCTTAGTTGCGTGGGCAACAGAGTTAAGTGTTCAAGTGAATCTTAGTGGTAGGGCTTAATTATGACTAGGGGCCTTTTGCCTGGACCAAAGGGTTAGGGATATATTAGGGAATAAGGTTTATCACTTGGAGTCCCTAAAACCCCAAGCAGTCCCACATAATGTGAGATGTTGAGAGTACTCTTTTCCACCAGGCATAGTGTAGAAGGCTACTCATGGTTGACCTTAGATTTGGGACCGTGCGTCTTTGGATTTTCACGACTCATTAAACATTAGTTAGGAGGCATAATATTAGTCTTGCATTTGAAGCAATAGTCCTAGGGTGAGCATTGTCCGGGTGGCCCATCTTATCATTGTGATAAGTGCTCGTGTATAAGTAATACGAAGTATTATTTTCTTACATTGAGCATTACTTTTCTCATGTTTTATCATTAATTAGTGTGAATTTGTGTTCTTTTTTGTATGTAGGGTTGTGGAGAAGAGTTAGAGAAAAAAGAGCAAAATTAGGTCATGTCCGCGTCTGTTAAGGAGTTTCTTGGACCAAGCAAGGATCAAGGCACGACTTCTAGACTTGTGGGTGTGTGCCAACCTCCAATGTGCTCGAATTGTTCTATGGTTTGGAGGGGCACAAAGACAGTCACACTCATAAAGTCTAGCCCGTGTAACATTGAAAAAACTTCATCAATAAGGAGAAAAAGAAGAAACGACTTGATCTACCATTGGTTGTGTGCCCAACTCAACGGCCTCGATGAAGAACATGAAGTTGGGAACAACTTGGGCGTGAGCACTGTAGAAGTTTACTGTTCACTGCACGCTAGAAATTGATTTCCAAAAAATCCACACGGGCGTGTGGAAATTCCACACGGCCGTGTGGATGCCCGATTTCAACCTTTAAATACCACGACTCAGATTTATTTCGGGGACTTTTTGACCTATCTTTCACCTAACTTCTTGAGAGCTTGCGGCTAGGGTTCAGAGAGGATTTTGGAGGGCATTTGGAGTGTTCTATAGTATCGATACCAACATCCTTTGGAAGATAGCTATTGGTGGAGTTTTCATTGGCATCGATTCGGCGAGGCGTGCCCTAGGCTTGACAAGGAACTTGGTGGAGAAGATGGAGAGACTTCACAAAACCATCACCACGCATCTCAAGGGGGTTTTATCTATGTTTTCTATGCTTTTTGTTACAAATACTTTGATGATTTTGTATAGCTCCATGGAGAGCTAAACCTCTAGTGCATATTCGGACTTGTAAACCCTATGATGACATTGTTTCTATGACTTTTATTATGCTTTCTTAATTGATGCTTTTAATTGAGTTCCAATCTTGCATGATAATTGTATTGATTTTCCTTTAGCCATGACAATAGGGTTGAGAATTATCTAGATTATCCTTTGAAGGTGTGACAACTTCTATAGGATTAGACTACTCAAGATTGGAGAGGGTCAAGAGAGTGAGTCGAGAGGTAGCGAAACGTCATCTTCCCCTTCGGTGTGATTTTCCCTACCTCCATGTTCCAAGAGTTCCACCATTGACCTTAGGTTTAGGACTAGTCACAGGGCATAGTGTTGGAACTAGTCACGGCTGACCTAAGGTTTGGGACCGTGTGCTTAAGGATTTCCACGATTCCTTAGACATCAATTAGAAGGTATAATACTAGTCTTGCACTAGAAGCATTATTGCTAGGAGGAGCTTTGTCCTGTTACCCTGTATTCCCATTGATTGTTTCCTCCTTACTCTTTGCTTACACTCTTCTTTCTTTCATATTTCACTTTCTTTTATTGCACACACATTGCTTTCTCTCACCAGCATTATTTCCACACTAGCTAAGTAGCAACTTCTCTTGTCTTGAATCACTGCTCCCTGTTGATTCGACTACTCTCTCACCAGGGTATTATTACTTCGACAACCCGTGTACTTGCCTGGTATTAGCAAGGGTGTTGTTACATTGCTTATCCTTTCTATTTACTCTTGCTTGTTTTCTTTTCTTCTTTTACTCTTTTTACACTCTTACGCTGATTTCATTCATCACCGATTTTCATCTTAGCTAAATAGAGATATCTCTTATTTCTAAGCAACTATTCCCTGTGGATACGACTACCCACTTCCTAGGGTATATTTTGTTACTGCGACGACCCATGCACTTGTGGAACACTCACGCAAGGGGTGTGTCAAGCTACATTTGGATAGTCACAGTGAATTTTAGAAGGCTTCCAATCATTATCTTTTCAAACCAAAAGAGCTTGGATGACTGCATCAATCTAAGCATTAATTCGTAAAGAATGTCTGGTTCCCATGAAGCCTGCAAGATAGATTAAACTTCCATTAGAGATGATAATAAAGCCAAGCAAAGAGAAGGAGTTATTAGAGTGCCAAGAGGCATCAGTGAAAACCGATACTATTAGAAGTTTTAGAAAACTACCTGTAGATTTGATCAGTAGCTTTGAAGAAATCGGAGCAAAAAGTGAAAGCTTTTATAAGAATGGAATTAAATCTGGGATTGATCTTCTTGAAGAGTAAGTTGCATCATTCTTTCCAAATTAACAAAGCAAGCGAGGCAATTATGGCTTTAACCCAAGAGGAATTTGATCTAGAGTTAAAGGATAAGAACAACCAGTTTCCACTGAAAAAATTATAAAAGACATTTAAGTCAATTTTGAACAAAGAAAGAATAGAGGGCTAACACTGCCTGATTTTGGACTAATTCCAAATTAAATGAGTAGCAATTTCCTCCTCTAAACCACAAAAATGGTAGAGAGAAAAAGGGCCAATGTTCAAGCTATCGAGAAGAGCCCCAGTAGTTAGCTTGCCATGAACCATTTTCCAAATGAAGGTTTTAGTTCAAAAAAAGATAGCAAGCTTCTAAATGAGATTCCAACCCAACTAAGAATTAGCAATGTTTCTATTCATATTAAAATGTTCATAAATAGTGGCCGAAATGGAAATTTTGTGATTTGGAGAAGCCCAAACCCAATGGCAATCAATTGAGGCATCAATCTTGATACAATTGATCCAATCAAGATCCAAGTTTTCCCCAAAGAGCCTACTAAAGGGTTAATGGAAGGAGGATTCATCCAAAAGTTCAATGAGATGAATATCCTCAATCAGTAAATCCATGTTAATAAAGGTGGGATTTAAATTTATAGGAATGTCCATTAAGCAAGGATCTTTAATAAAGTTTACATGGCCAGGATTAAAAGAAAGGATCCTGAGATCAAATTTAAGGAAATCAGCAGTAGTTAAAACTGATTTAAAAAACCTACAAGTGCAGTGAGGCTTGTTCAAACTCCAAGGACTGGAACCATGGTATTTATCTTTGAAAATGTCAACCCAGGTTTTATTGTCAGAATTAAGAATTGCAAAAATATATTTAGCCATGAGGGAATGCTTCATAGTTCTGAGATTCCTGATTCCTAACCCTCCCTCAAATTTACTAAGTGTAGTAAGAGTCCAACTAATCAAGTGGAAGCCACTACAATTGCTACTTCTTCCCCAAAGAAAATCCCGAGCAAGTTTGTAGATGGAATCCATGGTGGAATTAGGAAGGTGCATGACGGAGAGGAGAAATTTTGGTATGGCAACGATAACACTGTTAGGAGGACAGCTCTACTGGCCAAAGAAATGGAACAGTGATTCCAGGTTTGAATTGAAGTTCTGACTCTATTGGGAAGAAAGTTTAGTTAGTTAACCATAAAACGCTAGGGGGAAATGGTAGCTCCAAGATAAGTAAAGGGAAAAGAGCCCAGATTAATCCCCAAAATCCTAGAGATAGCTTTGACAATTTTGGGATTACACCAAGAAGACAGAAAAATAGTAGATTTAAATTACGCTTTTGACCTATGAGCTGTAAACAATTTCTGGCTATTTTTCTAGAAGAACTAGTAACAAGGATAAGATCATTAGCAAACATTAAATCATTAAAATTTCTAGAGAGACTATTGCTGAACCCAGGAACTAGGTTGAGATGTAAACCTTTGTTGAGAGTTTGAGAACTAAGCAAGAAAAGCAAGGGTGAAAGTGAGTCTCCCTATCTTACTCCACAGCTACTAGAGATCAAGGAAGAATGTTGCCCATTAACGATAAAGGGAAAGGACACAGAAGAGAGAGTTGCCTGAATATAGGAAATCCACTTCTAAGGAAAATTCATTTTTCTAAGAGTAGCAAGAATAGAAATTTACTCTATAATATCAAAGGCTTTATCAATATCAATTTTTAAGATCAACCTAGGGAGGAAAGAGGAATCAGTTTCTAAAGTATGGGCAATCTCCTGGGCTGTGATTATGCTATCATAAGCGCCACACCCCGGGTGAAACACATCTTGCTCAGGACCAACCAAGTTATGAACCATAGAACTATGGCAATTGGCTAAAATTTTTGCAATAACTTGTAACAAACATTGCAAATGGAAATTAGTCTAAAATCCAAAACAGAAATGGGGTTAATCTTTTTTTAGGAATAAGAGCAATGAAAGTTCTGTCCCAAGGGTGAGGAATTTTAGCATGATAAAAAAAAAATAGGAAACCACTTTAAATAAATGCTCACCAGTGAGGCTCCAATATAATAAGTAAAATTCCACATTTAAACCATCAGGACTTGGACTTTTGCCCCAAGGCATTGAAGCTAAAAATTGATAGACTTCTCTCATAGAGATCGGTGTAACCAATTCAGAGCTATCTTTAATGCTAAGATCTTTGATAGCGTTGACCTTATTTTGTAAAAATGAATAAACCATTTCTCAATTTCAAGCTGATCAGAGATGATATTTCCTAAAAGATCTTTGATAGCATTGACCATATTTTTTGTGATGGTGAATTTTGACAGAACAATGAAAGAAGCTTGAATTTTGACCTCCTACACTAAGCCATTGAATCTTTGCTCTCTGAATCCAATAGATTGACTTTTTCCTTAAAAGAGCACCATGGCGATTTCTTAGAGCACTGGTCCAGGTAGTTCTCCAAATATTATCCGTATAAGCAGTCCCATTTTCAATTGATAAGAGTTCATGTTTAATATTTTTGGTTTCCTCCGTAATTTGATTTACGTTTGTTCTCCTCAACCTGAGAAGATTATGCTTTGAACAATTAATAGAGTGAGTAAAGGAATGCATGGGGTTAGAATTAGAAGAGCAGTTCCAAGCATGAAGAATGCTTTGGTGACAGCCTTCATACTCTAACCAAATATTATCAAAACTAAATATTTTTTGTGAAAGTGAAGATTATTATGAGTAGTTAAATAAATAGGAGAGTGATCAGAGTTAAGATGAGGTAAATGATTATTTGAAAAAGGTTTGAACTTTAAACACCAATCAAAATTAGCGAGATAATGATTCAAACGAGCGCAACGGCGAGAGCGGTCCTCTTAATCATTACTCCAGGTGAAGGTATTGCTTGAAAAACCAAGATCAAATAAGTTACTTTCAAAAATAAACTTAGAAAAGAGATTTGATTTAGAAGAGTAGTTTTGGAAAGAACCCCCCCCCCCCCCCCCTTTTGTTGTTTATTATTAGTGATAGTATTGAAATCCCTCTTAAGAAGCTGGGTGAATTTGAGGGTTGAGATGCCAGAGAGATTTCCAGAGCCTTTTGTGCTCAGATATAACCTGCAAATTATAAATAGTGGTGAGAATCAAAGTTTCATCTGCATTTGAAATGATGAGATGGAGGACAGATCTAGTGACAGTAATTGGGGTAGTGAAACAAGTGAACCACTGCCAAAGGACAGTGATTCCCCAAGAGAGACCAATAGAAGGAATAGCTGCCCAATCCCAATTTTTTCCAGAATCTATCAAAAAAACAATGAATACGATCAGTGTTTTTTTTAGTTTCAACTAAACAAAGGAAGTCAAGCTTCAATTTAGCCATAATGTCTTGAATGGAGTTAATCAATCTAGAGTTTGAAAGACCCCTGCAATTCCAAGTAAATATTTTGAGCATTAGAAACATCAGAAAGAGATTAAGAAGAAGAAATAGGTTGAAAGGGGAAGTGATAAGTGCTCGTGTTATAGTAACACGAAATGTTATTATCTTACATTGAGCATTATTTTTCTTATATTTTATCAATAATTTGTGTGTATTTGTGTGCTTTTGTGCAATGTAGGGTTGTGGATCCAATTTGGAGAAGAAGAAGCAAGAATAGGTTATGTTCACCATTGTTGAGGAGTTCTCCAACCAAGCAAGGAACAAGGAATGAGTCTAGACTTGTGGGTGTGTGCCAACCTCCATTGGAGGTGCACAAGGGCAGTCACATTCACAAAAGTCTAACTCATGTAGCATTGGAGAACTTCGCCAATGAAGAGAAATGAAGTAATCGACATGATCTACCATTGATTTTGTGCCCAATTCAATAACCTTGATGAAAAACCATGAATTCAAGAGCATTTTGGTGAAGTACTATAGCAGTTACGTCAGATAATTATTGCAGTAAAATACTATAGCAAGTTACTGTTCCCAGCCCGCCGAAATTCAACAAAACAAAATTTCCACACGCCCATGTGGAAATTCCATAGGGTCGTATGGAAAATCCACAAGGGCGTGCGTAAGCCCGATTTCAGCCTATAAATAGCCCATTTTCAGATCTATTTGGAGAACCCCCTTCTATCTCTTGCCTATCTTTTGAGGGGCATTCGGCTAGGGTTTGGAGAGATTCTTGGAGGTCTTTGGAGACAATTATACTGCATCGACA
This sequence comes from Dioscorea alata, assembly GCA_020875875.1. Classification (NCBI taxonomy): domain Eukaryota; kingdom Viridiplantae; phylum Streptophyta; class Magnoliopsida; order Dioscoreales; family Dioscoreaceae; genus Dioscorea; species Dioscorea alata. Next base: position 21,012,581 of record CM037020.1, on the reverse strand, counting down.
TCGACATCTTTTAGAAGAAAGCTATTGGGGGAGCTTTCATCGGCATCGATTCGGCGAGGTGTGCCCTAGGCTTGATAAGGGATTCGTTGGAGAAGACACGCCGCTCCACAAGACCATCGATACGATCTATATTGGGGTTTCCTTTATCGATTCGTTGGAGAGCTAAACCCTAGTGGGTATTCGGACTTGTAATCCCTAAGATTATATTGTTTCTATGACTTTTATTATGCTTTCTTTATTGATGAATTTAATTTAGTTTCAATCTTGATTTATTCTTTTATTGATTTTCCCTTAGATGTGACACTAGGGTTGAGAGTCATCTAGGTTGTCCTTTGGATGTGTGACAACTGCTATAGGATTAAACTACTCGAAATTGGAGAGGGTCAAGAGGGTAAGTCGTGAGGTAGCGAAACATCCCCTTTCCCCTCCGGTGTGATTTTCCCTACCTCCATGTTCCAAGAGTTCTTTGTGGTCCAAGTAGAGTGAAGTGCTAGAAGATGGACTCCCCTGATATAGTGAGGGGCTGTAGTGAATCTAGTGCTGGGGCTTAACTGAGACTAGGATTCTTTCACCTGGACCAAAGGGTTAGAACTATATTTAGGAACAGGGTCTTTCACTTGGAATCCCTAGAACCCCAAGTAGTTCCACGTAGTGTGAGGCCTAGGATGATGGACTCCCTTGAGGCTTAGTTGACAGGTTAACTAGAGTTAAGGGTCATAGTGAAACCTAATGCCGGGGCATAATGTTGGAACTAGTCACAGTTGACCTTAAGTTTGGGATCGTGTGCTTAAGGATTTCCACGTCTCGTTAGACATTAATTAGAGGGTATAATACTAGTCATGCACTAGAAGTATTAGTCCTAGGGGGAGCTTTGTTCGGGTACCCCATCTTTATATCGATTACCTCTCCTACCCTCATTACTCTTCTTGCGCTCTCTTATTTTCTTTTATATATATATATATATATATATATATATATATATATATATATATATATATATATATTTCTCTCACCATTGACTTCCTTCATAGCTAAATAGTGATAACACTTGTTTCTGAACACTATTCCCTGCGGATAAGACTACCCACTCACCAGTGTATTTTATTACTTCGACAACCCGTGCACTTGCGGGGTACACACACAAGGGGTGTGTCAGGAAGTTTAAGAAATAAGGATTTTCTACCTTTCTTTGATTTTGTGCCACTCTTTGATGGCTCCCTTCTAGTTAATACTTCCAATTTGATGTCTTTCTGGTACTGAAAGAGAACCATATTATCGTCGGGCTCAAGAAAAGAACCAGAGTCATCAGAACCTTGATCCTCTAGTTGTTCATCCATTTGATTAGTGTTTGAGAGAGCACCGACAACTTTATAAACAGCCAAAAGGTGTCGGTTATTTGGGCTGAAGGGCTTGGAGGGGTCAGAGAAATTCTTTGAAGAAATGAGTAACAGTTTTGAAGAGTGTTTCCCAGCAAAGGAAAGGATCAAGGGCTGGGGATGACTTTCTCTTGGTTAAAGGCACAAAGACGAGCTAGAGGGCGGCACTATAGAGAGGATTTTGTCTTGAAAAAGTTGATTTGGTTTAGAGATGGGAGCCGTCTCCTCGGGACAGTGAGAAGGCGGGTTAGAGCAAAGGCCTTTCCCTTCAAAATGTTGATTTGATTAAAGGCTGCGTAGTAGCATCTCGGGACTGTGAGGGATAGGCAAAACATTCTTGGGATTGTGTGACTCCACAGTCGAGGAAAATGTGAGAGGACGCAAATACCTTCCCCTCCGGTTACAACCGCTCTCTTGAAAAATAGCGAAGAGTTTAACATGTGGGAGGGAGGTAGCCATGCATGTTGACACATGTTCAATTCTTGTTCATCGTCTTCCTAAGGCTTGTTTTAATTAGGGTTTTGGTGAGGATCATGGCCTGGATCTCCTCCACTCTCCTCCCCATTGAGAGCTACGACGAACGCATGGCTTAAATCAAGGAACATAGTCACCGTCAGAACCCTAATGGGAAGAAACCAAGACATTGCCAAAGCCTTGCTATCCCTTGTCCACCTCATCAACCATCATCCCTAAATCATCTTGTGCCACTTCCAAAGGGGTTTGCTCAAGTCTAGCTCAACACACACTTGAGCAAACTTAGCCCTCAATCGATCCAAAGAATGTTCATCTACTCTTAGAACCTTCCCAAATTCAGATGCAATAGCTTTAAGAATTTCTCCTCCCCAAAGCTCAATAGAATAGGGAGGTGATATATATAAATCCAAATAGTGGCTAGAGATAATTTTTCAAAGGCTGGCTGGAAAGACTCAGACCAAGGTGAAAATTGAAGTATACACCCGCCACTATCCATGGACCATCCCAAAGAAGATGATGTTGTATCTTGAGAGACTCACATCTTATATAATAGAAAATGTTTAGCAGATCAGCAATGGAAAAGGCACCAAGACTACAACAAGCATCGGCAAGAGCTAGTTTCGCCAGATCAAGCGGAAGAGATTTGAGAAACTTTGCATGTAGAGAATTCTACATACTGTCTCTAGCATTGGACCAAATGTCCTAATCTATTGTGACTAAGTTTTTGGAGATGAGTTTACATTTTTCAAAATGCTCTTTTTAAGGTGGGAAGGAGTTTAAAAGATATCCGGTTTAGAGCTTGAAGAAATAAACTTTTGCCTAAGAAATGTCGAACCTCATTCCTGGGTGAAGAGGAGGAGGGGAACGCCGTGAGGGGGCCATGGAAGAAGACCAGAAGGTGAAGAAGGCTCAAGAGGAAGGCTCAAGAAGAAGAATGGCTTATTGCCAGTTAACTAGTTTGCCTTAATGGTGGTGTTATCATAAGACACTAGGTATCAAGGAGGATACAATGATAACTAAGTTTAAACAACAAAAGCATCCATTAGAATCCAATGAATGTACAAAGCTTCACCTCAGTTTAAATGGACAACTCACCATCTATGTATATAGAGGTACAATTGCCCTGGTCTCTTCTTCACTATTTCCAAAAGGGGTGCCAATACTTTGTCCCGGCTCACCGGCCCGAATTTGTCCTGCTCGGAATAAAAAGGGTTTGGACAAAAGTTGTGTTAATCTAGGCCGGGTTTGGATAATGCTTGACTGTCCAAATTTAAATCAGGGTTCGATTCGGACAAAGAAATTCGGATAACAGGGCTTTTGTACCTCTAAAATTTTAAAAAGCCCAAAATCATAAGCCCAATTGTTTTAAGCTCAATTTTCCAAAAACTTCAAACTTATATGGATTTTTTTTATTAAGACTTGGAATTTTGTATAACTTGATTTGGGTTTTGGATTGTTGGACTTTTTTTTTTGCATATAATGTGAATTATATTATTTTTTATAGTTTAATAACTGAGTGAAGTTAAATGTAATTTATAGGATTTGGACAAAATTCGGACATTCGGACAACCCAGTTTTAAAAGAAACTAGGTCTGGACATGTTAGGTTTTCGGATTTGAAACCGGGCTTGGTCTGGACAACAAGTTTATTTATTTATAATAGTAGTCGTTCTTGCCACCTCTAATTTCCAATAGTAGGTTCTGAGTCTCAGGTCCGCTGGTATATCTAATCTCCTTGGTTTGAATTTTTAAGGCTTTGGCAATCTCTAAATAGTTCTTCAAATAAAGAACTTGGTGCCTCTAATAAGCCCAATTGTATTTTCTTAATGGAAGTTAAGAATGCTAGATATAGAGTTAAAAGAATAAAGGAACAATTATCCTTCCCCTCCTTATTTTATGTGAACAACGTGAATAACAGAGGTGGCTTTTCTCTCCTTTGGAAAGAAACAGTGTAGGCACAATTACTTGTTTCCACATAAATACTCAAGTTAGTTTTGAGAGGCAAGGAACATGGAGATTGATAGGTTTCTACATTTATCTTGGAATCTACTCTAGCGTCCTCATCCTTACCTTGCCTCTACTTTGGTAACTTCATTGAGCTTCTTTCTCATAAGGGCAAACACGAAGGTGTCTTAGAGAGTCCATGGTTTATATAGGAATGAAGTCAGGGTTCTTTGGACAAATTCAGGAGAAGTTGGATTGTGTGTTTGTTTTCTCTACTTTGATGCTCCGGTTTCCATAATTAAAGGATCAAAATATTCCAACAATGTCATTAGATTATTAGTGCATGTGTGTGTATAATGACAATTACCATTAAACAAAGTCTACAGGTTCTAGGCTAAGAGTGTATGACTTCAAATGCCAGAGTGGTATGAGCTAGCTCACATGGAAAGCCCTTAGAAATTATTTTAATGTGCTTGTATCTTAGGGTATTGGGGTTATCAACAACGCCCCCTATATCAGAATATTGAAGTCATTTACAACACCTTCAGGATAGATATCACCCAATATCTTTCAGTAGTATCTCAATTAGAGTCAACTACTGGGGCAACTCTTGCACCAGAAAAAAAAGTATTAGAGTCAACTAGCCTAAGTACATTAGCTTCTCAATGGTGACATTGATAAGTGCTCATCTATAAGTAATACGAAGTATACTTTTCTTGCATTGAGCATTAGTTTTCTTAGATTTTATCACTCATTCATTTGTATTTGTGTTCTTTTGTGCATTTAGGGTTGTGGAGACAAATTGGAAGAAAAGAAGCAAAAATAGGTCATGGACGCAATGGTTGAGGAGACTCTTTGACTAAGCAAGAACCAAGGCATAAGTTGTAGACATGTGAGTGTGTGCCAACCTCCAAAGTGCTCGAGTGATTATACAAATTTGAGGGGTACAAAGATAGGCACACTCATATATTCCAACTTGTGTAACATCGAAGAGATTCATCAATGTGTTGAAAGTAAAAGGTGACGTGATCTAACGCGTAGTTGTGTGCCCAACTTGGTGACCTCGATGAAGAAAATGAAGTCAGGAACAATTTTGGCACTGTACTGTAGAAGTTTACTGTAGATAGTGGGCAGGAAATCAAATTCTAGAGAATCCACATGAGCGTATCGAAATTCCACACGGCCGTGTGGATACCCGATTTCAACTCTGTAATACTTTGATTTGAGATTTATTTAGGGATCCTCTGAAGAGGTTTTTGCAATGCTTTTGGAGTGGTTCTACACCATCGACATCGAGTTTCTTTAGAGGAGAACTATTGGGAGAATTTTCGTTGGCATCGATTCGGCGAGGTGTGTCCTAGGTTTGACAAGGGAACCTTTGGAAAAGACAAAGCGGCTCCGCAAGGCCATCGATAAGGACTACAAGGGGGTTATCTTTATGGTTTACATGCATATGACTTTGATTTGATTGTTGATTTTGTATTGCTCCATCGAGAGCTAAACCCCTAGTAGGTGCTTGGACTTGTAAATCCTAGGATGATTTTGTTTCATTGACTTGTACTAAGTTTCTTTCATTGATGATTTAATTGAGTTTCAATCTTGAATGCTAATTGTGTTAATTTTCTCTTAGATGTGACACTATGGTTGAGAATCCAACTAGATAATCCATTGAAGGTGTGACAACTTCATTAGGGTTAGACTAAGTAAGATTAAAGAGGGTCTAGAAGGTGAATCGAGAGGTAGCGGAACGTCCCCTTTCCCGTCCGATGTGATTTATCCTACCTCCATGTTCCAAGAGTTCTTTGTGGTCATAATAGAGCGAAGTGCTAAGAGATAAACTCCACTGGGCTTAGTTGTGTAAGAAATAGAGTGAAGTGTTGAAGTGAATCATAGTGCTGGGGTTTAATTGTGACTAGGGGCCTTTCGCCTGGACCAAAGGGTTAGGTCTATATTAGAGAATAGGGTTTATCACTTGGAGTCCCTAGAATCCCATGCAGTACCACACAGTGTGAGGCATCGAGAGTATCCTTTCCCCCGGGGCATAGTGTAGAGGGCTAGTCACGGTTGACCTCAGGTTTGGGACAGTGTGTATTTGGATTTCCACGACTCATTAAACTTTAGTTAGGAGGTATAATATTAGTCTTGCACTTAAAACAATAGTCCTAGGGTGAGCATTGTCTGGGTGCCCTATTTTCTCATCAATTATGTCTCTTTATTTTATTGCTCTCTTTGCATTCTTTTAATTTTCTTTGCGTCAATATATTGATTTAATCCCCAATTGATTTTCATCTTAGCTAAATAGCTATCTCTCTTGTTTCTAAACAACTATTCCCTGTGGATATGACTATCCCAATCTAGGGTATATTTTATTACTGTGACGACCCGTGCACCTGCGGAACACTCACGCAAGGGGTGTGTCAGACACCAAACTCATTTATTTCACCAGATAGCCTTGACGCAGAAGTGAAGAATAAGATTTCTTATTTGAGAAACCATTCTAGAGAACGGATTTATGTTGATACCGAGTTGTATGATTTTTATTCTCTCAAATTTTATGAAGTCGTTTAGCTCTAGCAGTTGCTCTCTTAAGGTCTTTCACTGGTGATCTCCCCCAAGATATCTCAGGAACAAAATGGAAGTTGCTTGCGGACTTTTCTCAAAAAGAAGTTATTGATGCTCTTTTCTCCATGGAATCTAACACCGCTCCAAGCCCTTATGATTTTCATCCGGGATTTTTCAATAGTTGTGGCCCATTATTGGGAATGACATCATTGAGTTTTGTGTCTCATGCCTCCTATCAGCAGTTTACTAGTGGGCCTCAATGAAATAACAATTGTGCTTATTTTAAAATGCCACAATCTTGAAAGGGTGATATGGACCTTTATCTTATCTCTTTATGAAATGTTGTCTATAAGTGCACTTCACGGGTATTAGCAAACTTGTTGAAGAATGTGTTTTCTTCCATCATTTCAGAGAACCAGCCAGTATTTCTTCCAGGGAGATTAATCTCCGATAATATCATGATTACACATGAAGTTTGTCATTACTTGAGATGAAAATCAAGATGTCAAATTGGTATGGAAGCTCTGAAACTAGATTTGTCCAAAACGTATGATAAAGTTGAATACCTATTCTTATCATTTATGTTTAAATAGCTAGGTCTTGTAGAAGCTTAATCCAAGCTCATTCTATCATCTGTGAGTTTTGTGGAATATTGTATTCTTATAAATGATGCCTTAACATAGAGCTTTAACCCCTCTAAAGTGCTTTGACAATCCTACTCATTGTCACCATACTTGTTCCTTTTATGTGTTAAATGGCTTTTCAAGTCTTTTGCATTAAGCTAAACGGAGAGGTTGCTTTATAATTGTTGAGTGCCTACATGTCTTCTCTAGTCTCATATTTATTCTTGGCTGATGATTCTTTACTCTTTTTTAGAGTGTCCGAGACTACATGTAGCCAAGTGAAGGAGTGCTTGCATCTCTATGAAGTCACTTCAGGTTGGAAAATAAATCTTAAGAAGTCATCCATCTCATTTAGTAGGAATGCCCCCATCCACATCGTGCTTACTTAACGACCTTATTAGGTGTATCTGTCTCGGATAATCTAAGGAAGTACTTAAGACTTCCATCTATAGTGGGCTGGTATGAGAGAGAGATTTTTTTATTTTGTCTTGGACAAAACATTGTATCATTTGCAGCTATGAAATTGTAAGTTGTTGTCTCATGTTGGCAAGGAAGTTATCCTGAAGGTTATGGACCAATCTATTCCGATTTAATTGTTCAGTTTATTCCTTTTGCATATCTCCTTGTATATGAATTTGAAGACAATGTTTATTAGATTATAGTGGAGTAAAATTGGGTGCTTAGATTATGCTATGCATTGCCAATCATGGGACAAGCCATGCTATAGGAAAGAGCATGATGGCTTAGTGTTTCGGAGATGCATGAATTCAACTTGATTATGCTGGGGAATAAGCTTGGCATTTGATGCATCAACCTTCCTCCCTTATGGCACAGATCTATAAGACTAGATTCTACACTACATCAACCTTCATTCAAGCTTAGAGAGGTTCCAATCCAAGCTACATTTATAGTATTTTGGCCTCCTAAGGGCTCTTGATAGGGGGCTTGGTTTGGCACATCAATGATGCGTCCCAAGCTTATGTTTGGGGAGACTCTTGGCTAACAAGAGTTGGTAATTCTTGAGTGCAATCCCCTTCGGTGGTAGGCTTGAAACATATCAAAATGTAGTAATTGATCTATCACTCCCTGAATCCAGTTCAATGAACTTAGGACAATGAAAAACAACCTTACATCTACAAGGCCAAAACCAAATAGACATACATGGCCTCAGAACCTGATCCAAAACAGAATAAAGAATGAGACTGAGTGTTCGCAAAAACAAAACAACTTATTCAATTAAAACTTAGGCCCACAAAAAACAGTACTTGTTACAAGCTAATTATTTACCCAATTGCCCAATGATCCTTGCTAATCTATCCACCACTCAACTCTACTACTAATTTGAAAAAAAATCAACAACATTTATGAGCTTGAGCCCAGTAAGCACCCACTAAATATATAAGGATCATTTACAAAAAAATCATAATTTACCAAAATCAAAAATCAGAAATCAAATTTATTTCAATAAACACAAATGTCAAAAACTGAGCATATAGGTCCCCCAAAAAACTATTGCCAAAACAAAATAATAATATTCATATATTTACCCTCGGTGACCCGAGCCAGAATTATCAGAGATCAAATTTTTACCCTCGGTGACCCGAGCCACAATTATTAGAGGTCATTATTCTTCAGCGACGAAACGGTGTGAAACTATAGTTTCTATGTCAGAGTACATGTTGACACGGTTAGTGTTTAACCCCCAGTGACAAGGTTATTGCAAAGTTAACTTGGGGACTATGAGTACTGTACCCAAATAGTTCCTGTCCAAAATATTCACTATAGCATTATAGGGTTTTAGCGGCATTTTATTGGTGCCATTTTCCATAAAATCCGACATATGTACGGCGTTTTCATTGTAAAATGCCACAAAAGCTCTTTCTAGGATGGAAGAATTGGACCTTTGCGGCGTTTTAAAAAAAAAAACGATGACAAGACACCATCATTGGTTTTGCCATTCGCGGCGTGTATAATTTAAAAGCCAGTAATGTGCATGCTCGCGATAGCTGGAAAAGGATTGCGCGAAGAATTTTAGAACATCAACGGGGTTTTACCTACAACGCAAGGAGAAATGCTGGGAAATATTTTGTTTTAGAGGTGTTTACGTTATCAAACACTGGGAGTTTATTGTTTTTAGTGAGATTTTCTATAAAATGCCAGGAAAATGTGATTGTAATAATTTTAATTTAAAAGCACAACCCTTTATTTGGTGGCATTTTTCGTAGAAAACACTAACAAGTGTTATTATTTTGCCCCCCTGGCCTAGTCTGCAAATTGTTTTCTCCATCGTGCGGCTGCCCACCAGCTTCCAAATTTCAGCTTCTCGATCTCCTGTCGCACACCTTCCCTTGTTAGCCAATGTCTCCAAATCTCCATCGGGCGCGCATTCTCTTCTGTTAGTTGCCGCATCGAAATCCCCATCGGTCGCACATCCTCTTGTTAGTTCGTCGACTCATGCAGCTCAATCGCGCCGTTTCTCTAGAGTCCAAAGGTATCACTCTTCTTTCCTTCATCTTTCGATCTCTATCAAGCCTAATATTATTCAGAATTTTCCGCATTGAATATGTGATTTTGTGATCCTCTTTTTATTGTTCTATTTATTCTAAGAACCTAAGTTTTATTAGATTGTTCATTAGCTTCGCGCTTTGACCGCTTGGGAGATCTCTCTCACTCTTTCACTCTTTTGCTTCATCGATTGTGCCAGTTGGTACGCGATCATAGCCTCGTGAGTATTGATTCCTTTTATTATTTCTTGTATCTATGATTGAATTCTAGTATTTGTTGTTGTTTTTTTATCATATTGATTGATTGATTGTTTGGTTTATTTGATTTTCTCTATATGATTGTTTGATTAGATTTGAATGATGGGAATCAATGATAATAGGTTGATTTTTTGTTGATTATTTATCAATTGTGTGTTATACTTCAGCTCAAAAATTTCATCTTAATTGTTGGTAGTGTGTAGTAGCGTCATCTTTGAACTTAGGGTTTTAGGGTTTTATTTTTATTTTTGTCCTTTAAATTTTTTAAGTCAATGTTTGAATTGTCTTGAAGTAAATTAACTTTTTGGATGATTATTATAACCTGATTGTAGCTCATTCTATTATTTGTTTCATAGTTTCTGTTTGCAAAGTAAAAATATATTGGTTTTTTTGGAATTTTTTTGGTAGATTTTGATGTTGTTGGGTTGGAGTTTGGATAATTTTGATTTGAGTTTACTATTATGATTTTCTTTTTTTTTTTGGAACGTGTGTTAATTGATGAAATTTTTTATCTTGCTTTATTTATTTAATTACTTTTGTCTTGTATTGTTATGATTTTTTTTTTTAGAATGTTGAATTTTAGAGTGCATAGGTTGGTTTTCCTTGTGTAAATGTTGAAGCATAGGAACCAACTCCGTAGGAATTTTATAGGATTTGGTTAGAATTCATTGAATATCTAAATATGCTCTTCAATATTCTTAGCATAATGTGAGAAGTACTTCTATTAGATAATTTTAACTTGTTTTATGCTCTTGACTATGTGTGGTGCATAGAGTTCTTGAGATGTACTTCTTCTCTCTTGATCTAACTTACCAGAATCTATATATATTGAACCTGAGATCTACATGATAATAGATAAGTTATTTGAATACTAGAATCAGTAAAACTATATGACAAGAGGTTCATAATTTGTTGAATGTTTCATTCTATCTATTGACTCCGATTTTGTGGAGTCAATACTAAAAGCTATTGTATCTTGAATCTAATAGAAAAACAAATTGATCAAAACTAATTTATGCAAACATCAATGTTAAGTAAACAAATGGGTGAAAAATCACTAATCTTGATTGTTTCTGTGTATTTGTTTATAGAATATCTCTATCATTGTTGTTCTCTCATTTTTGTAGCTTTTATTCCTTGCTAAAATTTATTATATTTGTATATTTAACATGAAATCAAATCAATTAATTGAAGGGTAACTGCATGCCAGTGTCAGTTAAACTAATCAATGAAAGGTCCATAATCCGAATAGGAAAACTAATTGCTAAAAATCAAGGTATATAAATATCAATAATAATGAAACAAATGGATTAAAATTAGTAATCTCTTGATTATTTAAAAAAATTTATCTGTGATGTTCTATCATTTCTGTTGTCCCCTATTCACTACTGAAAACATTGTACCAATTTCAAACCCAAGTACATATAAAGATACAAAAATATTTGATTTATTAATTCCAACTTTAATTTTATAATGTATTTTTGACCAATTGAAATGGAAAACACATTGCAGTTTGTAAGCATTTTATTAACTTCATTGATAGTAAACAGTAATGGATAAGAGTTGGATGCATAAGTCAAGATTGTTTGACGTGTATGCAAAAGGAGAGGAGGCATTTCTTGATTTTGCATTTGATAAGTCTAGTGAAGACAACATGATTGTCGGTCCCTGTGTAAAAAGTGCAAAAATTCATTGGCACACGCTAAAAGTAGTGGAAGAAATTTTAATGTGTGTTGGAATTCTACGGGGTTACACTTGTTGGTTCTTTCATTGAGAGCATGTTCCTTCTTCAATATCTAATTTGGATGACACATTTACAATGCCTCTGAGCTCCACTCGTCCTACTTCAACCTTTCATAGTAGCCATGGTGCCATGGGAGAATTATTATGTGATGCTTTTAACATTCGTCATGATGTTCATGGGAGCATTGAACCTAATACTAGAAATTTTGAGAATAATGAAGGTGAAGGCCAGGATGGGGCAGACCAGGAAGAACCTTCTACGGAAGTGGCAAAGTTCTACAAGTTACTTGAAGATATGAATGAAAAACTTTATGATTGATTGAAGCATTCCAGGTTGTACTTTTGCATTCTACCTCCTAAAATGCATGTGTGGGATGACTGGAAAATCGCTCGATTACCTAATTGAGTTTTGAAAAAAACTTTCCCAGTCGTTGTCATTTCTACAAATAGTAGTGAATTGAAGAAGGTCATCAAAGACTTAGGACTTAGTTATGAAAAAATTCATGCTTGCCCTAATGATTGTATGCTCTATTGGGAAGATAAATAAAATCAACGAGCTTGTCTTGTTTGCTCCACTTCTCATTTGTTGTCCACTGAATCTTACCACTCTTCCAATGATGATAATGAAATGTTTCACAAAAGAGAAGTGAAGGTTTTGTGTTATTTCTCCGTCATCCCAAGATTACAGAGAATATTCATGTCCTAAAGGACTTCTGGAGATATGACTTGCCATGTTGATGGTCATGAAGAAGATGGATGTTTGAGGCATCCTGCTGACGCTGAAGTATGGAAAACATTTGACACGAGATATCCAGACTTTGCTTGTGATCCTTGAAATATTAGGCTCGGACTTTCCGCTGATGGTTTTAACCCATTCAAGTTACTAAGTACTTCTTATAGTACTTGGCCGGTGGTGTTGATCCCTTACAATTTGCCACCGTGGAAAGGACTGAAGAAATCATCTTTCCTCTTATCCATGATTATCCCTAGAGTTAATGGTCTAGGAAATGACATTGACATCTACTTGCAACCTCTAATCGAGGAGCTGAAGCAACTATGGTTTGGTGTTCAGACATATGATGCATCAAAGAAACAGAATTTCAATTTGCGAGCTGCTCTAATATGGACAATAAATGATTTCTCTGCTTATGGAATTTAATTTGGATACAGCATAAAGGGGATGTATCCTTGCCCTTGTTGTGCTGCAGAAATATCATCAAGATGGTTATCCAATGGGCAAAAGTTTTGTTATATGGGACATCGGTGGTGGTTAGCATAAGATCAACCATATAGGCTCCAAAAACATCTATTTGATGGTACCTTAGTGGTGCGTGAGGCTCCTCTATCTACAAGTGGGTCAGACATCTTGTTGATGTTAAGTGATGTGTAATATAGTTATGGGAAATGAATGAAACAAAGGCTAAGAAAATCAAAGACTTATAACAGCTTGACGAAAAGACAGAGGCAAGAATCCAATTTTCAAGAAGATAGTAACATGTATAAGGAAGAAGACAAATCACATGAAGCAAATATGTGGAAAAAGATAAGTATATTTTTTGATTTACCATATTGGGAGCATCTCCTTTTGTGGCATAATCAAGATGTGATGCAGATCAAGAAGAATGTTTGTGAAAATATTATTCGAACCATTCTTAATGTTGATCGCGAATCAAAGAATAACTTGTAAGGTAGACTTGATTTGGTAGATATGGAAATTTTCCATGTTCTTCTTGCTAAATATCTTCCTAATGGAAGAACAAGGTTGCTTCTTACTGTTTATTCAATGACAAAAGAGGAGAAGGATGTGTTTTGCCAAGTCTTAAAGGACATTAAAGTTCTAGATGGTTATTCCTCAAATATATCAATATGCGTGAACAAAACAAACGAAAGTTGCATTCTCTAAAATCACATGATCATCATATATTGCTCCATGATTTGTTTCCAATTGCTTTATGCTTATCATCATCAAAACAAGTGACGTGTTCCATTTCAAAGCTTTGCCATATATTCAAAATTCTTTGTGGTAATGTTCTCAAGGTTGAAGAGCTCGACAAACTTCAATATCGAGCAGTGATGGTTTTATGTCAATTAGAGAAGATTTTTTCCACCATCTTTCTTCACTATAATAGTCCATTTGGTTATCACCTTCCATTGCAAGCCAAAATTGGTGGACCTGTCCATTACCGATCGATGTATCTAATTAAAAGATAACATTTTCTACTATAGAATTAGTTATAATTAGTAAGAATTAAATTTGTTTTTTTGTTAACACGATATACCTGCTTTAGGTTCTTGTTGAAGTTAAAGAATTATGTGCTGACACATCCCTTGCGTGAGTGTTCCGCAAGTGCACTGGTCGTCACTGTAATAAAATTTATCCTGATGAGTGGGTAGTCTTATCCATAGGGAATAGTGTTTACAAACAAGATTTATCACTATTTAGCTATAGAGAAAATCAATGGTGAGAGAAATCAATATGTATAAATGCGAAAGAAAGTAAAAGAGTGCAAGAAGAGCAATAAAGATAAGAGAGGTAATCGATATGAAGATGGGGCACCCGGACAATGCTCGCCCTAGGACTATTGTTTCAAGTACAAGACTAGTATTATATCTGCTAATTCATTTTTAATAAGTGGTGGAAATCCAAAGACACATGGTCCCAAACTTAAGATCAACCATGACTAGTTCTCTACACTATGCCTGAGCGGAAAGTGATACTCTCGACGCCTTACATTGTGAGGGACTGCATAGGGTTCTAGGAACTCTAAGTGATAAACCCTATTAGATAATATAGTTCTAACCCTTTGGTCCAAGCGAAAGAACCCTAGTCTCGATTAAGCTGTAGCACTAAGATTCACTACAACACTTCACTCTGTTGCTAGAGTAACTAAGCTCCAGTGGAATTCATCTCTCAGCACTTCACTCTATTTTGACAGCAAAGAACTCTTGTAACGTGGAGGTAGGATAAATCATGTCAGAAGGGAAAAGGGACCTCCCGCTACCTCTCGACTCACCCTCTTCAATCTTGCTTAGTCTAACCCTAATGATGTTATCACACCTTCAAAGGATTACCTAGATGGATTCTCAACCCTAGTGTCACGGCTATGGGAAAATCATGCAATTAACATTCAAGATTGAAACTCAATTATATCATCAATTAAAGAAATATAATAAAAGTCAATGAAACAAAATCATCCTAGGGTTTACAACTCCAAGCATCCACTAGGGGCTTAAATCTCCATGGAGCAATACAAAATCAATAAAGAGTTTGAGAACATATGAATAAAAATCATAAAGAAAACCCCTTGTGGTCTGTATCGATGATCTTGTTGAGCCACCTCATCTTCTCCAAAGGTTTCCCTGTTGAACCTAGTACACACCTCGCCGAATCGATGCCGATGATAGCTCCCCCAATAGCTCTCCTCCAAAGGAACTTGATGTTGATGCAGTAGAATTGCCTCCAAAGGCCTCCAAGAACCTCTCCAAACCCTAGCCATGTTCTCCCCGGTAGTTCAGCAAAAGATAGATGGAAAAGTCTCTCAAAATAAATCAAATCATGGTATTTATAGGGCTGAAATTGGGCATCCACATGGGTGTGTGGAATTTCCACACACCCGTGTGGATTCTCTGGAATTCTGAATTTCGGCGCGCTCTGAACAGTAGCTTGCTACGGTAACTACTACAGTACTCATGCCAAAGTTTCTCTCGACTTCATTTCTTCACCGAGGCCACCGAAATGGGCACACAATTGTGTGGTAGATCACGTCATGTCTTCAAGTTAACTGCATTGATGAAGTTCTTGATAATGTTGCACAAGTTGGAACATATGATTGTAACTGCCTTTGTGCCCCTCCAATTCACATATTCCCTCGAACTTAGTTGGAGGTTGGCATACACTCTCATGTCTTTGAACACAACTTGTACCTTATTCCTTGCCCAGTCCAAGAACTTCCTAAACATTCACGTTCATGACCTATTCTTGCTTCTTTTCTGTTGAATTCACTTTCACAACCCTGTATGCACAAAAGAACACAAATACACATATATAAGCGATAAAATCTGAATAAAGCGATGCTCAATGTAAGAAAAGTATACTTCATATAGCTTATACACAAGAACTTATTATCTGCGCAACAAGAGATATCCTAAAGGTTCTAACGCCAAAGGTTATTTAGTAGAAGAATGTGTGATAAGTGCTCGTGTATAAGCTATACGAAGTATACTTTTCTTATATTGAGCATCATTTTATTTAGATTTTATTGCTTATATGTGTGTATTTGTGTTCTTTTGCGCATTTAGGGTTGTGAAGAAGATGTAGAAGAAAAAGAAACAAGAATATGTCATGGCCGCAATTATTGAGGGAGTTCTTGGACCGGGCAAGGATCAAGGCACAAGTTTTGTTCAAAGATATGTGAGTGTGTGCCAACCTCCAACTGAGTTCAAGGGAATATGTGAATTGGAGGAGCACAATGGTAGTTACACTCACATATTACGACTTGTGCAACATTATCAAGAGCTTCGTTAATGTGGTTTAAATGAAGATGCGATGTGATCTACTGCATGATTGTGTGCCCAATTCGGCGGCCTAGATGAAGAAATGAACTCGGGAGCAACTTTGGCTCGAGTACTATAGCAGTCACTTGAACAAATCACTATAGCCCTGTTTACAATGCGTTGAAAATCAGGAAAACCGAAGGGGCATGTGCATGCCTGATTTCAGCGTATAAATACCCCATTTTCAGATTTATTTGGGGACCCCTTGGACTAATTTTTGACCTATCTTTCCCCCAACTTTGGGAGTGCTCATGGCTAGGGTTTGGAGAGGATTTTGTGGGGCTTTGGAGCGAGTCTATGGCATCGACATCAACATCCTTTGGAAGATAGCTATTAGGGGAGCATTCGTCAACATCGATTCGTTGAGGTGTGCCCTAGGTTTGACAAGGGACTTGGTGGAGAAGACGAAGCGGCTCCACAAGACCATCGCCAAGCATCACAAGGTTGTTTTATTCATGTTTGCTATGCTTTTTGTTACAAATACTTTGATGATTTTGTATAGCTCCATGGAGAGCTAAACCCTTAGTGGGTATTCAGACTTGTAAACCCTAGGATGATATTGTTTCTATGACTTTTATTATGCTTTCTTAATTGATGTTTTTAATTGAGTTCCAATCTTGAATGATAATTTCATTGATTTTTCCTTAGCTGTGACACTAGGGTTGAGAGTCATCTTGGTTATCCTTAGAAGATGTGACAACTTCTATAGGATTAGACTACAAGAGATTAGAGAGGGTCAAGAGGGTTAGTCGAGAGGTAGCGAAATGTCCCTTTTCCCCTTCGGCATGATTTTCTCTATCTCCATGTTCCAAGAGTTCTTTGCGGTCAAAGTTGAGTGAAGTGTTAGGAGATGAACTCCCCTGGGACTTAGTTGCGCAAGCAATAGAGTGAAGAGTTGTAGTGAATCCTAGTGTTGGGGCTTAACTGAGACTAGGGTTCTTTCGCCTGGACCAAAGAGTTAGAACTATACTTAGGGACAGGGTCTATCACTTGGAATCTCTAGAACCCCATGAAGTTCCACGTAGTGTGAGGCTATAGGAGATGGACTCCCCTGGGGCTTAGTTAAGCGATCAACAGAGTAAAGGGTTGTAGTGAATCCTAGTGCCGGGGAATGGTGTTGGATCTAGTCACGGTTGACCTTAGGTTTAGGATAATGTGTATTTGGATTTCCATGACTTATTAAACATCAATAAGGGAGTATAATATTAGTTTTGCACCAGAAACATTAGTCCTAGGGGGAGCATTGTCCGGGTACCCCATATTTCTACTGATTGTTTCCTTCTTACTCTTTGCTTGCATTATTCTCTTCTTTCTACTTTATTTCTTTTAATGCACACATATTGTTTGATGCATTCACTATCATTTTTACCCAAGCTAATTAGCAACATCTCTTGTCTTTAATCACTACTCCCTGTGGATTCAACTAATAACTCACCGGGGTATTATTACTTTGATAACCTGTGTACTTGCGGTGCACACACGCAAGGGGTGTGTCAATGTGTGACTTTTTGTTCCCGATATCTGGAGGATGTTGAAATAATATTTGATAAACCCTCAAGGAATTTGGGAGAAGTTCATGGTGAGGTACTCGGGGGACCTATTTATTTGATAGTCATGGACAACAAATAAGCAAATTTAAAATAGTAGAATTAGCTGCTAAATCATTGGCACAAGCACATCGATATATCCTACTACACCATGACGTTACTGTCACACTTCAATCGTAAGTGAAGCATTTTCATGTCTTTTACTTTGTATGGCATAAGTTAACAATTTTTATTGCAATTAATTCAAGTGAGTATAAGAATATTTTGAGGCAGCCAATGTGTGGTCACCATTCAACCGCTTATGATGTTGATATGCAATTTACTAAGACTTTTCAGGAATGGTTGGAGGAAGTTGTAAGTGCTGAAAATTAGAAGCATAATTCTCTATAAATTCATCAAATTTTAATTCCATACATATATTGAAGCAATTTCCTAGATATCTAGTGAAAGAGATGTGACCGAAGAAGTTAAGTTCCTTGCACAAGGACCAAACTGAATTGTTAAGTGATACAAAGGATATATTATCATTGGATTTTGCTTCCATACCAAATCCCATGAGAGATTAAGGAGAACTCAAAATTACAGATGCCTTGTTAATTCTTCAACAATGAGTTATGCCAAAGCAAGTGATGCTAACCCTGTACAATGAGAGATTTACCATGGTGCATAGGTTAATCATAATTGGTTTCATCATTTGTACAAAGAGAATTGGATTGAGAGACTGGTCATTGAGTTTGAATAAATTTAGTATGATCATCTTAGCATCTAGATAGAGGATGTTTACTTAAAGGAAAATTGTTGGGCTCAATTGTAAAGCATCTAACTAAAATTTTATGTGAAGTCAAATAAAGGCTAGTATGTGTGATGCAAAGAATGTGATTTTGAATATCAATGCCACTGATATTCTAGTCTGTGATGGGCTTAAGGCTGACTTGTAATTCTCAACTTAGATTTAATATAATATGAGTGTAAGTTCATATGCAATACCATACAAGTATTGGTTGTTTCGAGAACTTCTTCTGCTATTTAATTCTCTAACTCATAAAGAGTGTTATATTTTGAAGAAAATTGGATTATGCTGGTCATGTTTATGATAACTAGTTTGATTAAAAGTATGTATAAGTAGAGATTTTATCCACTCTACTAAATAGTATTCACATTGAAATTTTACTCTGATTATTCATTCATTTTTAAATTGCTTCATTGTAGCAATCTTATAGGGTGTTTTTTTTTTTAATGATTCTTGCAAATAAGTCGAGTATATTACACTCTTGTTTAATTCAATATAGTTTTCCTATTAACAACCACTTCTGAGATAATTACTAGGGCAAAAGTTTGCTTGACTGCGATTTTATCACTACTATTCAAACCTAGTGTTAGTGAGAGATTCAGAGACTTATGATATATCATCAAAATAACTTCAAATACAATCTTCATTTTTTTTCCTGAGTTCTTTATACTGCCTGTGTGGATTAAATTTCATTTAGAAATTACTCATTTTGTTTACCACATCTGCTGATTGATGCGTCCCACTTGTGCATCAGTTAATTTCTTATGATGTTCTTGTAAAAATATGGGTTCTATGAAATTTTTGTTGCCTCAAAATTTTGTCACAAAAAGATTTGATGCTTTGGTAAATGTTGATATGTTAGCAGCTTGATTGCTTCCCCTCAAGTGTACGGGATCTCCAAGTAATACCTCATGCAAAGGCACGAGGATCGTATTCCACGGGGCTAAGGATCTACTATTACTCCTTCGTCACCTATTTTCTAACCTAACATCTCAAGCATGATTGTGATACTCTAACAAGAACAATATGTAAAAACAAATTTAAAAGTCAAACAAACGGTTGCAAGTGCTACAGTGATGTGTGAAGGCCTATGGATGTGGATCCCCTTTGAGGGGTCATCATGAAACATGGATGAACAGTAAAAAATAGTTCGGGTGATTTAGACCGAAGGATCTAAATATTAGACCAATCCCAATTTCTCGGCGATTGAACCCTAATCCAATACGAATACATAGTGGAATTTCTTCCTAACCGGTATTCCTACGATTGCATTAAGTACAAGGAGATCCCAATATAAGGGTACCCTAAACCCAAGTTTACCCTTATAGATTGGAGGGCTATTGATACCCAATTTCTCGGCA
This sequence comes from Dioscorea alata, assembly GCA_020875875.1. NCBI lineage: Eukaryota > Viridiplantae > Streptophyta > Magnoliopsida > Dioscoreales > Dioscoreaceae > Dioscorea > Dioscorea alata. The sequence continues at coordinate 20,992,846 of CM037020.1, read as the reverse complement.
ATACCAATACAAGAAACCCCCTTTTGTTCATGAAAGATCTAATACAAGCGAGTAGGTCACGTCTACATGTACAACTTGATAAAGAGCTACGGATTTCTCCTTCAAGTAGCTCTAGGCATGAAATACAATGAACAAAACCATAAATCAACCCAAACATAGTATTAAGTGCAAATCATCCAAAATACATGATGAACCCCCCAAGGTTCACCGACATCCGGTGGCCTTGGGGGTCTAGTGTGCCATCATCCAAACAAAAACAATAAAGTAAGGCAAATCACTCAAAAAGTTCATAAATGACACTCCCTAGATGAAATGATGAAGATGAAGGTGGAGGTCTGGCAAAATGACGCTTTCCCTCACCTAAAAGGTTGCCAAATGACGCTTCCCCTAGGCTTGGTACCTTGCTACCTTGATGGTGAAGCTCTCCCCTTGTTGATGATGCTCTTGCCTGCTTCTTGCCTCGAATCAGATTCCTGCCACGAAAACTCCTCATGTGCTACAGTGTATGCTGCAGTGAATTTGCTGCGTTGCTTCTGCTACAGTAACTGCGCTATAGTACTGGGTCACCTGGTTTTTCCCATTTTCTGCCCAAATCATATTCTAGTGTTCCCCATGGCGTATACATGCCCTACAAAGTAAATAATACTCGATTAAGCACAAAACGGGTATCCATTTCTATAAAAATACATGCAAAGTGTATAAAAATACATATACTAAAATATGTACATTTAGACACTTATCACAACTGACTGGATTGTTTATTATTAATGTGTGAGTGGGAAGAAGCTAGTGAGCGGAAGCCTTTTCTTGTGGTTTCTGGGATGATAAATACTTTAATAGAAAAGTTAATATTCCATTTTATTTTGTGTTGGATTGTAGTCTAAATTAATCCATGATTAATTTTTTTCCTTTTCCAAAGAGAACAATATATAATTCTAGAATAATTGGATGGAAAGTAAACAAGTTACATAGTAATTTGACGTCTTTTTCTTTTTTTTTTTTTTCTGCCATGACCTTTACTCTAATCGACATGTATACTGATAATAAACCCCAAATCAGCATCAAGGGTTTGTTCCCGTAACTCAGAAAGATAAATTGACTAGCTTAGGCAATAATAATGTGGTGCTTATAGTCTTGACTTTATTGAATATGGATTAAGAAAGCCACTTGATCCTATCTAACCATTTTTCTATGAGCCTTGTATCCCGGATATTTAACCACCTACTTAGGTTTCTTTGTATATTGATAAGTGCTTGTGTTATAATACCGCGAAGCGTTATTATCTTACAATGAGCATATCTTTTATCAGATTTTATCACTAAATTGTGTGCATTTGTGTGCTTTTGTGCATTGTAGGTTTGTGGAGCTATTTTGAAGAAGAAGAACGAAGTTACATCGTGTTTGACATTGTTGGGGAGTTTTCGGACCAAGCAACGAACAAGGCACGAGCCTAGACTTGTGAGTGTGTGCCAATCTCGTATGGAGGGGCATAAAGGCAGTCACATTCACAGTAAGTCTAACTCGTGTAGCTTAGGAGAACATCACCAAAGAAGGAGATTTCAAGCAATCGGCACGATCTACCATTGATTGTGTGCCCAATTCAAGGGCCTCGATGAAGAACAACGAACTCGGGAGTGTTTCGGTGAGTTACCGTAGCAGCACTGTAGCAAGTTACTGTATCAAAATGATGTAGCAAGCTACTGTTCACTTTCAGCCGAAATTCAAAAAACCAGAGAGTTCATACGGACATGTGGAAATTCCACACGGCAGTGTGAAATCCCGATAAGTCCAATTTTAAAGCCGCGACTCAACGTTATAAAAGCCGGATTTGGAGACTTTTGACACATCTTTTGACCTATCTTTCTCCCCAACTTCTACAGAGCGTGGCTAGGGTTTTGGAGAGGACTTCGTGGAGGTTCGGAGCGCGTCATCAGCATCATCACCGACATCCGGCGGCCGCACATGACCACCGCCACATCATACGAAAGGGTGTTTTCATCGATGCTTTCAATTTGTGCTTTTTTTTATATTTTGATGAATTTGTATAGCTCCATGAGGAGCTAAACCCCTCGTGGGTATTCGGACTTGTAAACCCTAGGATCATTATGTTTCTATGACATTGTTATTATGCTTTTCCATTATTGATGAATAAATTCGAGTTTCAATCTTAATTATCTATTGTAATTGTTGTCCCTTAGCCGTGACATTAGGGTTGAGAACAATCTTGGTTATACTTTGGAGGTGTGACAACTCCTATAGGCTTAGACTAATTAAGGTTGACGAGGGTTAAGAGGGTGAGTCATGAGTTAGTGGAACGTCCCCTTTCCCCTCCGGTGTGATTCTTCCTACCTTCATGTTGCATGATTTTTAGCGGTCAAGATAGAGTGAAGTGCTAGGAGAGGAACTCCCCTGGGGCTTAGTTGCGCGAGAAACAGAGTGAAGGGTTGAAGTGAATCTTAGTGCTGGGGCTTAATTTAGACTAGGGTTCTTCCACCTGGACCAAAGGGTTAGAACTATACATAGTAACTGGTTTTATCACTAGGAATCCCTAGAACTTAAAGCAATCCCACGTAGTGTGAGACTTAGGAAGACGTACTCCTCTAGGGCTTAGTTGACAAGTCAATGAGAGTCAAGAGTCATAGTGAAAACCTAATGCCGGGGCATAGTGTTGGGGTTAGTCACGGTTGACCTTAGGTTTGGGACCGTTTGTTTAAGGATATCCTCGACTCAATTAACATCATTAGGAAAGTATAATAGCATAGTCTTGCACTAGAAGCATAAGTCCTAGGGGTAGCTTGTCCGGGTACCCTATTTCATCCATTGCTAGACTTCTCTATTTACTCGTTCTTGCATTCTCTTACCTTCCGCCCTTCTACTTTTGATTGGTTTCACACTCACTCATTAATTCTACTCTCACTTTTCATACACCGCATAACTAAATAGTGAGTTCTTGAGTCTTAAATCTCTATTCTCTGTGGATACAACTACCCACTCACCAAGTTAAAAATTTATTACTTCGACAAGCCCGTGCACTTGCGGGATACATGCAAGGGGTCGTGTCATTTATTATCTTGCTTTACTAGATAGCTTTATGCATTCTTAATCATATATCAAACTCCTATTTAAATGCTTTTCCGTATTTTTTACAACACAATCTTCTGACTTATTTTTTTACTTATCCTTGAAAATTCAATTACTCTGTTAAATTGGCTGGCAGTCGATTCAATCCGTTGTCCTTTTATATTTCTTTTCAGTCTTCATTACTTTCAGCTTTCACTTACAATTTACAACTCTATCAGTTGTTCTTTTGACAACTCCTTCAAAGTTATGACTTGAATATCTACAAAGCATACAAACATTATTAACTGGATGTAAATTTAATGTGTTCCTTTCATATAAATTTCAGGACCTGGAGATACTTTATTCATGATCAATTTCATGTGAGGAAAGATTTTGAAAAGAAAAAAGAAGCCTTTTCACCAGCAAATATGTTCTTATTTCTGTGATACATTTAAAGCTATTTAAAGAAAAGAAAAAAAATCAGAATCCATTGAAAAAGAGACAAAAACCATGCACTTTTGTTTTCTTGTTGGTCTATTTTATTTCTTTGTCTCATGCTTTCACAAACCTCAGCACTAGCAAAGTATAAATAAGTTTGTGACCTGTGTTATAAAGTGTGGCTATAAAATGCTTGTTTATTGATGTCATATATCATTTGTTATTTAGAAATGCAAACACTAATGCCAATTTCTTGTTCCATTCCTTGATTAAAAATCATCATAGTTCTACTTTAAAGTTATTTTCTCCGGCATTCATTGCACTATCCTAACATTACCTTGATAAATTTAAACTTAAATTACAAGTTGTAGCTTAGTTTCTTGCATTCAGTTAATCTAAATTCATCATCCTTCTTATCCTAGAAACATGTGAATTTATCAAATCGAATTAATAGCAAAAAATGGTTGACTTCACTAGGTTTACAGCCATAATGCTTGCGTTATTCAACATCAAAATTAGAATTATTTCATGCATGGACTGATTTAAATAGCATGTTAATGAAATCTTCAAATTGAACTGCTATCAACTAAACATCAAAACTACTATTATTCTTCAAATTTTGAAGTCGTAATATATATGGCTAACAAGAAACTTTATTTAGAGACCTTATTACTTCTTTTCATGTTTTTCTTGTCTTCTGTAGAGTTGTGAAGGGCCAAAAAAAGAATTGCAGTAATAGGTGCTCAACTACACAAACATCATTTGAACTTCTTGGTAAGGAAAATTTAGGACAAGAATCGGTAATTTCCTTGACCATAACAACATGATCAGTTATCTACTTTTTTTTTCCCATCTAAACATCAACTTATCAGCACAATCTAACTTATTGTTTGATGTATACCTATCATTATGATGTCATGTAGATAACATCAAGATGCCAAGATTAATATTGAAGGCTATGAAAATAATCCGATCTGAAATAAATACTAGTCACAATGTTACTACATCTAATGAAGTTGGGATTTCATCTGCTCAACCTCGCACCTCAACTCATTCATCAAATACTGATTCAAATCATAATGGAGATGATGAAAACCAAGACCATGGTAACATACTAAAAAATGCAACACTTACTAGTGGAGTGGGTAATATAAACATAGGATTCTGTGAAATTGATTTCTGAATACAACTTTTTGAGTAATGGATTAAGCCATTTTGTCTAGATGAATGGGCACGTGAATTGTAGCAGTTGACAATGTGGGCCACCATAAAGGAAGAGGACAAACAACTTTGATGTAGTTGTGTGCACTACCTCTAGAAGAGAAAGTATTGGTTAGTGCAAACCGGCTTGGACAACCAATTCATCAGAAGATTGGTCTTCAATATGAGAATTGGCATAAAGTGCCAAAAACATTGAAGGAAGAACTATTAAACTTCATCAAGGTATAGTTTTATGCTTAAATTGGTGTTATGCATAAGGTGCTCTTTATTTATAAAACAATCTTATTATGATCATAATATTTGGTTGAAATTATTTTTGGTTGTCAAATAGATGCGCTTTGTTCTTGAAATCCCAAAATACTATGTGCTTAAGTCTTTGGGAAAGAAATGGAGGGACTACAAACATGATTTGAAAAAAAATATTTCAAAGGAGAGGATGGGCTGCATGCAAATAAAGAGAAGCATCCAGAAGTGACCATTAACTAGCAATGGGAAGAGTTAGGTGACTTTTGGTACTCGAGGAAAGGGGAGGTTGGAATAATATATTGTTTATTTAAAATGTAATAATCATGGTACCTTACATATGTAATTTAATGTTCATGTTATTATATAAGAATCAGAACAAGTTGAGGTTTTCTTGAGAAAGCAACAAAAGTACACACGCACTTCTGGTTTAAAATGTTTCGTGAGAAAAGAAAATGAAATGGTAACAAATTGTTAAGTCTTTCAAGATTTAATATGTGGTTATATATGATTTTTTCCAAAGAATATGCTTCGCTGTTAAACATTACTAATCGATATTTTCTTGATTTAGGAGCTCAAAAGTGGAAAGAAAATAGGATGTTTTGAGTTTTTCACAGTGACCCATACTAAAAAGATCGGTCATATTTGAATAAAGAGACATAAGACATTATTGTATTAAGTCTTTGGCCATTATTCTTCCTTTTATTACTTTCTTCACAAATGACATTTGTTAAAAGCATTTACATAAATGTAGGAAAAGGCAAATGAAAAACAAGTTGAATATGAATTAATAGATGGGGATAAGGGAATGGTTGAAACAAAAAAATTTGACTCAAGTGATTGGAAAAGAGCGACATGGCAGAGTAAGAGGGCTTGGATTGGGTCCTACATCTACAAAATATTACGGCCATTCAGGTAGTCGTCAATAAGTATAAGTAGAAGGAATGAACAAAATCTTTCAATACAAGAATTCCTTTTTCTTATCAAAACAGCAATTTGATGCTTGAGAGTTTTGAGTCAATTGAGGGGTATGCCTATTTATTTCTGGTTCTAGGACCAGTAGTTCGAGGGATCGACTAGACTCATCTCGCAACATATGGTCGTCATTCATCTGAGTGCATAGATCTTCACCAACAGTGTATGAAAAGTTCCAAAAGATGGAAGATGAGCTTGAGCGAGAACGTGCCAATTACGATACTCTTTTATACTTTGTTGCAACAGTAAATTCCAGGAGTGACTATCACCCTGCCTAGCATAGGTGGATCATCTTTTGAACCGCAGGTATTTTCAAACTTGTAAACTAGTAATTAGATACTTTGGATATTTCCATAATCAGAAGTTATTATTTCATTTATGTGTCTATCTGTGTGTGATTGGGTGATACTCTCTATAAGTTTCTAGTACTATATTATTATTTTTCAATTCTATATTTTAAACATGCAATTATAATTATTGTAGAATTAATGCATCAGATCTTAGACACCTAAGGCTAACATAGCCGAGCTAGTGTGCATGTTCAAGTAATTGTACATTACATATATAATGTTGCGTTTGTGAATACTATCAAATACTTTAAATTATTCTTGCATAATCAGGCTTCTCTAGAACATTGATACACTCTTGGGAGGTTCGATTTTCAAGACCGATGAATGTTTGATTTTTTTTTCCACTTTTTTATGTGATTGTATGCGAACTTTGAATGGTCTTGCTGTCTCTATGAGATTTTCTCTAAATTTTACCTATCATATTTTGTTAAATACTTGTGATTGTGAATGAGATTAAAGGTCTCTAAGTTCATTTATTTATCTTTGTGGCATTCAAATATAGGAATGTACATTATTTATTGCTTTCATATTTCTTTTTATTAACATATGGAGAACCTTGAAGTTTAATTTGGGGTTTAGGTAATTGAGAGGTGCCCGAAAGTGCACGGGTTGTCGCAGTAATAATAGTACCCCGGTGAGAGGATAGTCGAATCCACGGGAGTAGGGATTGTAGATACAAGCGATTGCTATCTAGCTAGTGTGAGAGAAAGATCAATGTGTGTGTGCAAATGTAATCAAAAGCAATAAGAAACTAAAGAGAAATATGAAAGATAAGAGAGTGCAAGCCAAGAGTAAAAAAGAGAAACAATCAAGAGTGAAATAGGGTACCCGGACAAGCTACTCCTAGGATTAATATTCTAGTGCAGGACAATGTATTATACTCTCCTATTGATGTTTAATGAGTCATGGACATCCTAAAATACACGGTCCCAAACATAAGGGCAACTGTGACTAATCCCAATCATTATATCCCGGCATTAGATTTCACTATGACCCTTAACTCTCATTGACCTGCCAACTAAGTCCTAGGGGAGTCCATCTTCCTAAGTCTCACACTACGTGGGATTGCTTTACGTTCTAGGGATTCCAAGTGATTAGCCCAGTTCCTAAGTGTAGTCCTAACCCTTTAGTCCAGGTGAAAGAACACTAGTCTTAATTAAGCCCCAACACTAGGATTCACTACAACCCTTCACTCTGTTACTCGTGCAACTAAGCTCCCGGGGAGTTCATCTCCTACCACTTCGCTCTATTTCGACCGCTAAGAACTCTTGGAAAACGGAGGTAGGACAAACCACGCCGGAAGAGATAGGGGACGTTTCGCTATCTCACAACTCACCCTCTCTAATCTCGAGTAGCCTAATCCTATAGGAGTTGTCACACCTCCAAAGGACAACCTAGATGACTTTCAACCCTAGTGTCACATCTAAGGAAAAATCAATACAAGAATAAATCAAGATTGGAACTCAATTAAATTCATCAATTAAGAAAGCATAATAACATGTCATAGAAACAAAGTCATCCTAGGATTTACAAGTCCCAATACCCAAAAGGGGTTTAGCTCCTCATGGAGCTAAACAAATCCATCAATGTATATGAATAAACACAAATCGAAAACATAGATGAAAACCCCCTTGTATAGCGTGGCTGTGGTCTTGTGCGGCCGATTCGCCTCTTCACCAAGCTCCTCGTCAAGCCTAGGGCACACCTCGCCGGATCGGTGCCGACGAAAGCTCCCGCAAATTGCTATCTTCCGACGGGCTTCGATGTCAATGCCGATGACGCGCTCCAATCCTCCACAAAGTCCTCCCCAAACTCTAGCCGTGACCCTCTAGAAGATAGGCGAAAAGATCCTGAAAAAGTTCAAAAAGGCCTTTAAATAGTGCTGAGTCGCAGCTGTAAATCGGCTCATATCAGATTTCACACGGCCGTGTGGCATTTCCACATGCCCATGTGAATTTTCTGAATTCCATTTTCTGGCACACAGTGAACAGTAAACTGCTACAGTATTTCTAAAACGATCTTCTACAGCAACTGCTATAGTACTCGAGCATCAAATACTCCCGATTTCATCGTTCTTCATCAAGGCCATTGAATTGAGCACACAATCAATGGTAGATCATGTTGATTGCTTCAATTTTCCTTATTGGCGAAATTCTCCAATGCTACACGAGTTGAACTTATTGTGAATTTGACTGCCTTTGTGCCCCTCCAAAGGAGGTTGGCATACATCCACAAGTCTAGACTCGTGCCTTGTTCCTTCCTTGGTCCAAGAACTCCCCAACAACGGCGAACATGACCTAACTTTGCTCTTTTCCTATAAATTGGCTCCATAACTCTACAATGCACAAAAGTACACAAATACACACTAATTAATGATAAAATCTGATAAAAGAAATGCTCAATGTAAGATAACAACACTTCGCGTTACTATAACACGAGCACTTTTCAGTAATATTCAAGTTTATTACAGGTATTAAATGCAAAAATATGAAAAATCTATTACAAGATTTATCTAATTACTGACATTTATTTAAATATGATGGCATAATCAACAAAGAATATACAGAATGCCGGTTATTGTCATGGCATTTTATTTAAAACATGCCACCCGTCTGTGGCATCTTATTACTAAAAACGAGGTAAATAAAAACGTGGGAACATTGGTGCCTTTATATTGAGAACACTGGTAAATCAGCTGTGTTCTCGGAGAATCGGCTACAGCATTGGCGGCGTGTTATGATCAAATGCCACTAACTTTTGTGGCATTTTAAGACAACAATCACGGCTAAATGGTTGTATTTTTTCTTAAAAATGCTGTTCCTTTAGCGACATTAGATTTCCCACCGTTTTCGCTGTCGTTTTTCAAAATGGCCATGGAGTGATTTAGTGGCGTTTCTAAACACCGCCAAAGGTCAATAATAACGCCTGGAAGACCTAATATGCTGTAGTGATTTGACAAAGTCAAAAATAAAGAAATTTAAATGATCCCATTTTCAATAAAACTATGTCCAATTATTTCAAAACATAATGTTTGACAATACATAATTAAATAAATATAATTGAATAATAAACAAAAATCCAATTAATCAGAATAATTAAATAATTAATTAATTTCACAAAATTTAGCTAGTCTCAACATATCTCTATATACATAGTATAATTTATATGTGGCTACTTACTTGGAGATCCCCAAAATCTAACTCCCACTTAAAGACAGTATCAATCCTTCTTGAACAGCCCTAAAAGCATAATCAAAATCTAATAGCTCAGAACAATAATTTAACACAACCCAAAGCATGGATCAAAACCATGCCAAAATTCAAAGACTCACTTTGTACTCTATATAACACTAAATATCTAATCACAATTTAACTTAGCCATACAATGACCAAAAATCATGTTTCAAGGTGATAAGTTCTTGTGTTATAGTGACACGAAGCATTATTATCTTACTATTAGCATCTCTTTTATCAGATTTTATCACTAAATAGTGTGCATTTGTGTATTCTTGTACGTTGTAGGTTTGTGGAGCCAAGTTTGAAAAAGAAGAACAAAGTTAGGTCGTGTTTGCCGTTGTTGGGAGGTTTTCGGACTAAGCAAGGAACAAGGCACGAACTTCGACTTATGAGTGTGTGCCAACCTCCTTTGGAGGGGCACAAAGGCAGTCACATTCACAATAAGTCTAACTCGTGTAGCCTAGGAGAACTTCACCAAGAAGGAGACTTGAAGCAATCGGCACGATCTACCATTGATTGTGTGCCCAATTCAATGGCCTCGATGAAGAACAACAAATTCGGGAGCGTTTCGGCAAGTTACTGTGCATTTTCTGCTGAAGATCAAGTTTCCAGAGAATTCACACGGGCGTGTGAAACAAAACAAAACAAAACAAACAAAATAGATAATAAAATAGTATGTACAACAAGAGAAAAGTGGCTAGAGCAATAGACTACAGGTTTTCCTAGTATTCCTTGTGAGTCCCCAGCAACGGCGCCAAAAACTTGTTTGAATCGATCCGCAAGCGCACGGGTCGCCAAGTAATACCCCTCACGCACGCGCGAGGGGGTCGTATTCCCAAGGGCCGAGGAACTACTATTACTCCCCCTTCATCTATTTCCTAACCTAGCAATTCGATTGTCATGCAATAATTACAAAATGGAGAAAGAAATAACTAAAATGAGATCCGGGCTACTACTACACACATTTAGCAAACAAGGGAGAATCAAACATGCGAAGGCATGATTTGGACAGCGAATCCCCCTAGGGTTGTCATTAAGCCCTGAATTTAGGATGAAATGTTATGATGGTAGTTGGGCTAAGAGATTCCTAAATTAGGTCACCCCGATGGTCACGGTGATAACCCCTAATCCGGTACGAGTATTGGAATACGGAATCACTTCCGCCCAAATCCTCGTACGATTTCCTTACGCCTAGGGAAATCTCAAATTAAGGCCGAACTCAACCTAGGTCAAGCCCTAATTGTTGGAGGGGTACAAATACCCGATGGTCACGGCGTATTCGTACATGTATACCTTCCAAGCCTAGTGTGTCTAGTACAAGGGCGATGGTCACGCAACCGAGTACAACCTAGAAGTTGAAATACAGAGTTCTCATGCAAATTAACACATCAAAGTACACAAGGCTTGAACCACAAACTACAAGATTCCATAAAAGAAATACAACATCAAACAATGCATCAATAAAGATGATCAACCAAAATACAAACTACCAACCCCAAGGTTCATCATGTCCAAATCACAAATAAGTTAGTTCCTCATTGAAGAGGAAAACTCATACAAATACAAGGAATAACAAAACACGAAATGAAGCAAGAAACACTCCCTCTAGCCTTGGAATCCCTTGATGGATGATAACCTTGAAAACATGCCTTAATGCCTTGGATCTTCCCTCCAATCTCCTCCTTCGACGTTGTCTCCCTCTTGGTGAAGCTTCGTGCCGTAGATCGCCGGAAATCGCCGCCAAAATGGGTGGGGCGGCGGCCCAAAAATCTCCCAAAAGAAATCCCCCCTTAAAAGTTGTCCAAAAAGCCCTTAAAACCAATTCCAGCGAGCTATGCGGCCTCCCATGCGGCCCCGCATGCGGGGAGAGAAAAATTCCGAGAAATCCCGAAAATCGCGTATGGCGCTACAGTGCCGCTACAGTAAATTTGCTACAACGAACCTGCTACAGTAGAATTGCTACAGTACCATATGCGGCCTCTGTGGTGCCCGCATGGTAGCCCGCATGAAACTCTAGACTTAGCCGTTTCGCCCAAGTTTTCGTGCTGCAGTGCTGCTACAGTCCCAGGGGCTCAAAAATGGTCTTTTCCCTACCGATTTCTTCTAAAATCATATTGTTGAGCTCCCCATGGTATCTTCTGTGCCTGTAACACGAAATAAACCAATTTAGACCAAAAACGGGCATCCACACATACAAAAACACTCTATTAATACGCAAACATACATAAATAATACGTACAGTTAGGCGTTTATCACAGAGTATTTGCGCCATCAGGGCCAGTACCCTAGGGTGGGAGTGATCTTCGCAGGACCCTACATTTCGAGACTTCTGATTGGGACGAGTCTCAGAGACGGAGTGCGAGGGGCAGAGAAGACTAGTGTACCAGCTCCTTTGGGCACAGATACACTAAGGATGATGGGGTTGATCCACAGAGCAGGATCGGGGACATATACATGGATCATTCCCCAGACAGATCATGCCGAGGGGTCCCAAGCAGCGTTGGAGCCACCACCAGAGCAGACAGAGACAGAGGCACCACCCATAGCGCCGGAGCCACCTCCAATGCGTATTTTCTCCCCTTCTCGAGGCCAGGACAGGTTTGAGCGCCTCGAGAGTGCTGTGGGTGTTCTGCAGACAGAGCTGGCCGAGATGAGAGCTGCACAAGCAGCAGAGTTTGCAGAGTTGAGGACCACTCAGGCATCGCAGTTCGCTCAGTTATCAGCACAGCTTGCCACGGTTTTACAGATATTCGAGCGATCTGTGGTACGACCTCGACGGGTCCCTTTACCGACTCCACCTCCGTCTCCATCACCATCAAATCCACCAGCACCAGCAGCACCAGAGGACCCACAGCAGGACACCGACGCTGAGGCGTCGTAGTTTTATTTTAGTTTATTTCACTTCTGTTGCACTTTATATTTTTCAGTTGGACTTGTAGTGCCCAGAAAGGACTCTCCTTCTGGGTTTGTTTTTTAGTTTCTTCTATTTTATTCTGCCTCGAGTTGTATTTCATCATCATATTTTTATATACTCGAATTTTATTTTGGTTTTTCTTGAGCTATACTGAACCCTTGCGTATGTGTGCAGATGGTCTTAGATGGAAGGAATTTGAGGAATAGTCATAAGCATGGTCATGGGACCGTGTATGCTCCACAAAACATTGAGACTCAACTCTCGATGAACCTAGCTCCATCAAACGTAGCACTTGGAGTTCAGGGGAGTAATGTTTCAATTATCTCCTTCCACACTAATTGTTGTTCATTGCTTCATTTTTATTATGCTTGCATGCGTACATTGGGGACAATGTACATCTTAAGTGTGGGAGGGAGGGGGGGTTTCACAATGCACACACCTTTACTTGCACGTTCAATTGCTCATGCTCAAGTAGCCTATGGCGGTTCACCTTAGTTGCAACGTTTGTATTCTTAGAGCCTAGGAGAATTTTTAAACATTGTATCCTATCATGCTCTAGTTTTTACTTGAAATTTTAGGGAATTTTTGCTCGATTACACCTTATTGCACAACTTACTCTTGGAATCTTTTGGAAACTCAATCTTGAAGTTTTTAAGGACAAGTTTATCGTTGTTCTTAGTTTTACAATGGAAAATGCATATATAAGAAAAGAAAAATATGAATATATATATATATATATATATATATATATATATATATATATATATGAGTTTGTAAATAGTTGCTTTGTTTTATGTATGCATTTGGGGTGGAAAGAGCTACCACCTATGAAGTATGTAGCTACTCTCATAAGTCGGATACAAGTTATGCCCTAATAAGAGAAAGAGCTATCTCATGGGATGCGTGAAAGCTACTACCCTGGTAGAAAGAGCTACCTCCTCGAAAGTGTGAAAGCCACCTTTGGCGGCCGCCTAGGAAAGGGCTACCTTCACGGATGTGTGAAGCTACTACTTCCTTTTCTCTTTAGTTTTGGTTTTTGTATATAAATAAGTCCTTTCTAACAAAAGTTTGAGGAGTACTTGTTGGTTCTCTTGAGTGAATTCGCACACACTTACACGTCTTCGAGTTGTTATCCTTTTTTATTCATGTTTTTAGCTAGAGTAATGATAACCTTATGCAATGTTTTGATTTCCCCTTACTTGTAGAATGCTTCCTTTGCATATTTTTGGTCAACCTAAGGCCGAGCACTTTCAATTGTTCTTCCCAAGTATTTTCACATTTTATTTTTGCTTGAGGACAAGCGAAAGCTTAAGTGTGGGGGGATTTGATAAGTACTTGTGTTATAGTGATGCGAAGCATTATTATCTTACTATTAGCATCTCTTTTATCAGATTTTATCACTAAATAGTGTGCATTTGTGTATTCTTGTACGTTGTAGGTTTGTGGAGCCAAGTTTGAAAAAGAATAACAAAGTTAGGTCGTGTTCGCCGTTGTTGGGAGGTTTTCGGACCAAGCAAGGAACAAGGCACGAACTTGGACTTATGAGTGTATGCCATACCTCCTTTGGAGGGGCACAAAGGCAGTCACATTCACAACAAGTCTAACTCGTGTAGCCTAGGAGAACTTCACCAAGAAAGAGACTTGAAGCAATCGGCACGATCTACCATTGATTGTGTGCCCAATTCAATGGCCTCGATGAAGAACAACAAATTCGGGAGTGTTTCGGCAAGTTACTGTGTATTTTCTGCTGAAGATCAAGTTTCCAGAGAATTCACACGGGCGTGTGGAATTAACACACGGCAGTGTGAATCATTTTCCAGCAAGCCAGAGACTTCACACGGGCGTGTGGAAATTCCACACGGCCATGTGAAGTAATTTTTCAGGAAGACAGAAACATCACACGGGCGTATGGAAATTCCACACGGCCGTGTGAAGTCCCGATAAGTTCAAATTTAATGCCGCACTCAGCCTATTTAAAGCCAGATTGGGAGACTTTTTGAAAATCTTTTGACCTAGCTTTCTCTCCAACTTCGAGAGGGTGCGGCTAGGGTTTTGGAGAGGACTTTGTGGAGGATTGGAGCACACCAACGGCATCGTCATCGATGTCTGACGGCAGCATAAGACCACGGCCACATCACACACAAGGGGGATTTTATTGATGTTCTTATTTTGCAATTTATTTTACACTTGGATGAACATGTATAGCTCCATGAGGAGCTAAACCCCTCGTGGGTATTCGGACTTGTAAAACCCTAGGATCATTATGTTTCTATGACATTGTTATTATGCTTTTCCAATATTGATGAATAAATTCGAGTTTCAGTTTTAATTATCTTTTGCTATTGTTCTTCCTTAGCCGTGACACTAGGGTTGAGAACAATCTAGGTTATCTTTTGGAGGTGTGACAACTCCTATAGGATTAGACTACTTAAGACTAAAGAGGATTGAGAGGGAGAGTTGTGAGGTAGCAATGTATCCCATTCCCTTCCGGTGTGATTTATCCCTACCTCTGTTGCCTTGGTTAATTAGCGGTCAAGATAGAGTTTTAGGGCTCAATCTAGACTAGGGTTTTTCCACCTGGACCAAAGGGTTAGAACTACATAGAGGAACAAGTTTTATCACTAGGAATCCCTAGAGCTTAATGCAATCCCACGTACTGTTAGGGTTAGGAAGATAGACTCCCCTGGGACTTAGTTGACATGTCAACAAGAGTCAAGGGTCATAGTGAATCCTAATACCGGGACATAATGTTGGGGTTAGTCACGGTTGACCTTAAGTTTTGGGACCGTGAGTTTAAGGATATCCTCGACTCAATTAACATCAATAGGAAAGTATAATAGCATCGTCTTGCACTAGAAGCATAAGTCCTAGAGGTAGCTTATCCGGATACCCTATCTCACCCATTGCTAGTCTTTCTCTTTTAACTTCTACTTGCTTTTCTCTTATCTTTCATCTCTCTATTTACTTTCTTGTCGTTTATTTTAATTATTTCCATAAATTCACTCATCACTCCAATTATTTCTTTTCATACACTGCATAACTAAATAGTAAATTCTTGTTTTCTAAATCCCTATTCCCTGTGGATTCGACTACCCACTCACCAGGGTAATTTAATTACTTCGACAAGGCCGTGCACTTGCGGTACACACGCAAAAGGTCTTGTCACAAGGCAAATGACATTTCAACAAACACCTTGTGGGCATAACCAAACCTAATCAATCAGCCAAGTAGACATATAGGGCACATGCTATTCAATATAAACTAATATCTTTTACTAGCAAAGCAAAGAAGAACTAACTAGCTGGGCAAAAAAAAATATAATAAGCTAGCATCATCTCTTTTTTTTTTTTACCCACAAACTTGGCAACCTAATTGGCAAGAACAAGAAAATTTCTGGTTAGGAGTTCTGGTTAGCTGAAACAAATGGAAAAGAAGGCTCATGGATTTTGGAAAGAAGATAAAGGGACTTCATGGGCTAGAGAATGGAAAAATAAAAGCAACAGTTTTTTTTCTCTCTTATTTAAGGGAGATGGGTCTATTTTTTTTTTCTTATTTAAGGAAGATGGGATCCATATGATCTTGTTGCTGGAAAAGAATAAAATGTTGATTTGTTGAACTTTTTCTTTCTTGACTGTGAAGTGGATACATTGGTCAAATTCCACTATTTCTTCAAATGATCATTGACCACCAGGGCTGGTAATTCACTTTCATGGGGTGTATATTTAGTGAAAAGTATATATGAAGTTGCCTTGGGCTTGTCGGTGCAACAACCCTCACAATCTTCTTCTTTCTTTTGGTGATACTTTTAGGACTTGCCTATTGATAAGGAGCACAAGTGTACATGTCGATCAAGTCGTAAAGGATGCTAAATACTAGAATATCGATCCATGGAGAAAATAGAATCATCAGTACTAATCTAATTCCAAAAACTAGTCTACTCAAAGATGTGAGATGTGAAGACAAATAATGAAATGAAAAAAAAAATCAATGAATACAAACACAAGTACGTTCAAACAAGCAAGAGAAATAAGATGCCCGAAAGTAGTATCCATCTAGGATCTAATAAGTCCTAGAAAAAAATTGTAAGTTAGCAATCCTATTTAAACCGAGAAAAATCCTAAAGTATGCTATCCCATTTCTTAAAATAAATAGTAAATGATCCAGCATAATGCTGATACAGACAACCCCACGATTGTAATTCCCTCTAAGAAATCTCAACAATAATTAACAAGAATTCAAAGTGTATACAAACCTTTTGTTGAAGTGATTGCCCTTAATCCCATACAAAGTAGAAGTTATATTTCTCTCTTGATCTATTCTCTATGATTGCAAAGAGAATAGAATTTGCTTGCTAATTCACTCAGGAAGATCGTGGGAGGAGAACCTTACTACAAAGTACCATACTTCTAGGCTTACTCACAAATACCCTCCAATCATGGCTTGCCTATTCTAGGTGGGACTTTTGACTCATCACACAATCAAATTATACATGAAACTAGGGCTTTTGCTTCAATAGTATTTAAGACACTAATAACACATGATTGATTTCAAAGATAAAGGCTGAAGAGAAAGCCCCTTTCTTCCCTAAAGCTTGCCCATCAAAAGATTCAAAGATCCCTTTCAAGACCCTCATAAAAAAATATTTATACATATCCAATTATGGCATGCTTATGGGTGTGAGAACGAGGCTATATGGAGCTAGGGATGATGGGTCATGTTCCTTATGGGATACCTTACGGTTGCAAGTCCCGTCTATAAGGTCTTTTGTTTTGGGATTACGACCTTGCTTATGGCCAGAAGTGCTTGGTTGTAATCTTCTCTGGACTGCTCTTGCGATAATCCTTATGGGCGTATGTTGTTCCTTATAAGCTCATCTAGATAGCTGTTACAGTCACAAGTCTTGCTTGTAAGGCCCTCAGTTTGATCCTTATGTTCCCCTTATGGGCATAAGCATTCATGTAAAGTTCTCTTCTTGAGACTTACGACCGTAAGGTGCTAATAAGTGGGTATGCCTGGCTTGTTCTTTCATTGTTGATGCTGAGAGAGCTCTATCATCTTCATTTTAGCTCTTTCTTACTTCTTTTGGGCCTCTCTCATCTTTAAGCACAGCTTCATACCTGAAAATATAATTTACATCATGTTTAGCTTCTTATTACACAAAAGTACTCTAATACATGCCTAATGAGTGTACAAAATAATATTAAATAACATATAAATGTACAGTCATCACTTGTTCCTCCTATAGTACGCATATTCCTATGGCAAGCTTGTTAGGACATCTTTCCAACATGAATATTGATACGCACTTTGCGTAACATCAAATGAAGGGATTGTACAAGTAGTAAAGTATATCCGAATGGATCGAGTAGTTGAATCCATAGGGACTGTTAAGCTTTTAGTACTCATTGATCCTCTAATACCTAGTCATAACCAACGGTTTAAAGAGTGCAATTGAACCAAGACTCGACTAAGGTAAATATAGGACTTTAAGTGAACCAGGTGAGAACTATTGAGATAGAGCAGTGCCTTGGACTACTTCCCTCGACAAATGTATTAACCAGGTAATGATTAAATGTACATCGCTTTGGACCGTAGTGACCATCTATGGAGGGTTTGATAATGTACGACCTCACTCAAGGCTCAGAGAGGACTTAACCATTTCCCTAATGTGTGCCCTAGCAAAATGGGTCATTCAATCACCATCTAGACAACTGATGTACAACTAAGATTAACATGCTTCTTGACTGCAATTGCAACTACGGAGAATATACATGCCAAATCAATGCTCATGCAGTTAGCAGTAATTCTTATGTCGAGTTTTGCAACATACAAACATCAAGGCCATCAACACAACCCATAAAAGACTCAAGAAAACAAAAGAGAAAGAATCCATGAATACCTTCCATTTTGCATCCAAACCACTTCAACAATGCTCTGACTAAGTGCCACTAATGTTGCTATGCTCTACTCAGTGTCCTAGCACCTCAGATCCACCTCCAATACATCAACAATGAAGCTTTGCCACAGTCTTAGCTCAGATATGGAAGAAACCTTAGAAAAAAGTCTACTTGAAAACCTAGCTTTGGGGTTAAAAAGGCATTCTTGAGTCAAGCATGACCGTGCTCTTTTCGGTAAAGTCTTCGGCATTGTTTTGGCTTGAAAAATGCAAAACCTGTAAACTGCACGGACATAAGCATGGACATGGGTTTTCTTCTGCTTGCTACATTAATTGTGCTACATCATTTTCTGCTATAGTATGTGCTTCTCTTTTTCTAGAAACACCTATAATTTGCACGGGGTGAAGCATGGCCGTGATTCAGGCCGTACTTCTCCTAAAAGTTTCCCTTTGTGCTCTTTTCATGCCGAATTATGACCAAATCTTGTTCTTTTACTCTAGGACCTATTTACCTGCACCTTTACACACAAATACCCAAAGTAGCATCAAAACACAATAAAAAAAAAGCTAAAAGACAAGCTAAATATATAAAAGAGGTATGTAGAATGATTATATGAAATCCACTCATCAAATATCTCTTTTCTAACACCACATCATCTCTAAATATCATTGTCCAGTATCAAGGAAGCCGAGGAGACAATAATGCATGTTCTCCAGCATTATCCTACCACATGTGCTTTTTGGATACATGATATGCTCAGATTAGAGAGATCTATGAAGTCATCCTATCTCTATTGCTAGTAATCGTCTAGTGAGTAATTGCCACTTTTGGTTTGTTGTTAAGCAGTCATTCTTTTGTGGAGTATCTGGAATTATCACAACGCCCATCTTTGGGGACATAGGTGCTCTTTTGCTGCCCATGTTGCTTAGCAAAAACAATCTTTATTACACTAATGGCAAGGCCTATAACGCTTCGTCTATCAATTGTTCCCTCGATAAGTCAATGGGTCCTTGATAAAAGCCTAAATGTATGGATTTATACGTTGGTTTTGTATAAGTTTGCATGCTAATTTAGATGAATCGATTCCCTTTTTTTGCCTAAATTGGTTATTTCTTTATTGCAGGCCTCTGAGAAGCTAGAATGAACTCAAGAACACAATTGGAGTGAATTCAGCACCAAAAATCGCATTTTTGAAGCAAGAGCATAGTAGTGATACTATAGCAAGGAAGCCGAGTCTTACATGAATCAAGCTGTGAACCTCACAGGCACTACACGCCAGCACACCTCCCGCGAGACCCACTGAAGAATTCAAAGCCAGGTACTATAGATAGATCACTGTAGAAAAGCATTGTACATGGTTACTGTAGTAGAGCATTGTAGCACTGACCCGGGTTTTTGCGAGGATAAATGCAGTGGGCTGTGCGGCACTGTGCGGCCCACACACCGCCAGCGTGGCTCGGGGCGGAACTCTTTAAAAGCACATCTAGGGTATCATAGAGAGGATCTTTGGCCACCCTTTTTCCACCCTCATCATCTAGGGCTTCAAGGCGGTGGGAGAAGAGGAATGCTATCAAGAAGAACATCAAGGAGCTTGCCGATGCAAATTCCACAAGCTCTCATCACCACCTTCTAGTCAACATTTCAAGGGGGTGTCTTTGGTTTTGTTTATGCTTTATGTGTATCTTGAGATCTCTCTTTTATTCATGTTGAACTAGGCTCCCAAGGTGGCCGCGCATCTGGTGAACCTTGGGATGAACTTACTTGTATGAATGTTGTTATTTACATTTATGGAATTTAGTTTTGTTTGTGTTTTAAGCTTTGTGAACTTTGATGTGTTGATTTTCATGAGAACTCTGAATTTCAACTATTAGGTTGTACTTGGTGAGTGACCATCATCTTTGTACTAGACACACCTAGCTTAATGGAGATTCATGTATGAACAAGCCGTGACCATCGGGTGCTTTATACCCCTCCAACCACTAGGGATGGACCTAGGTTGAGTATCGGCCCTAGTTAGAGATATCCCTATGTGCATTGCAATCGTATGAGGATTTCGCTAGAAGAGATTCCGAGCCAATACTTCTGTGGAATTAGGGGTTATCGTCATCACCATCGGGGTAATCTATTTTCGGATATCTCTTGACCCAAACCACCATTGCCTGTGTAATTCTAACATCCTTCTAGCTTTAGTAGTCTTGAGGGGATCCTCGCTCGGGGATCACACTTTTATTGTTAATTGCTTCCTTAATGTGTTTATGTGGTGAGCCTTAGTCCATTTCTTTATAATTTTCTCTTTTGTTATTTTCTTACTTAATTTTAAACCTATATTTGGTAGACTAGACAGTGCCATCTATGGGAAAGTAATAGCAGCTCTTGGGACCCCAGAGAATGTGGACCTCTCATGCTTGCGTGAGAGGTATTACTTGACGATCCGTGCACTTGCAGGACACTCATCAGTCCTTGTCCAAAATCGACAGTTGTCCACTCCTTGGACTGTGCAAATTGTAATATCTATGCAGCTTTCTAATCTAGAATCTCCTAGTCTAGCTTTGAAGTGCTTGGTAGGAATTCTCAAAGGGGTGATTCATGGAATTGTTGCAGGTCCTCATGCTAGCTATTGTCTTAGGAGATTGTCTAGAGTTGGTGACTTTTTCCCAAGATATTAGGGTTCAATTTGTTAGAAGATTAGGCAATTAGTTTGCTTATACCTTGGGTAGCACACCTGTTTCTAGTCCAAATGTTCAAGAGTGGTTTGATCCTCCTCCTGTATTTCTTTTTTATTATCTACAACATGATTTGCATTAAATAAAGGCCTATTTTCAATATATATATATATATATATATATATATATATATATATATATATATATAGTTTTATAATCTGCTCTTTGAGAGCTTAAAGGAACAAATTTAAATTTTTTTAACTATTTTTTCCTTAAAATTTGCATTTAAGTCTTTGTGTACAATAAATGTGGATCATTAATGTAAAAGATTTAATTGCATTTATTTGTTTTTGCATTAAAATTTTATTAGACCTTTTTAAATCAATTATAGCCATTAAAAATAATTTTTTTCTTTTATGCGAAAACGTATGTCAATAGTTTATATTGTGGGGGAGTTATTTAACCACTAAAGTTAGAGTTAGTAGGCCCCATATATTTTGATTGTTGATAGACATTAATTATTTTATTGGATGTGGATAGAGATAGTTATAGATGAAAAAAGTTCATCATTTTACTAAACTCATGCCATTAAATAAAATGAGAAAAATAGAAATTTTCTTTCTTCTTTCTTTCACTCATACATGGTTATATTTGAAGAGACTGAAATATGAAAAATCAAAACATGGGAGGTGTAGGAACTCCTAAAATTGAACGGGTTTCTAAAAATTATTACAATTAACAAAATTTTAATAAAAAGGACAACATAATTTAGGGCCACTTCAATGTTTGTGTCATTTTTTTAAGTAGAATACTAATACCAATAATTTTGACTCTTTAAATGATTTGCCAAATAGGTTATCAAATCAATTATTATGTAATTAAATTTATGGGTCTTCTGGATTGTTTTTATTTTTTTTGTTTTTGTGTTTTTGTTTTTCTTTTGTTTTGATTTTATTTTGTTCTAGATTTTTTTCAAACAAAAATATGTTTCGATACAGAGTTGTATATCTTTGAAAATATGTGGAAAATTTAAAACAAGTTTGGCTAGCAAAAACATATTGTAAAGTTTTTATTATTTTTCACATGTTTGTATTTTTATAATTTTTTTATAATGGTTTTTTATATTAGTAAACTAAATTAAGTTGTATTAGAAAAAGGTTATATATCTTTTTTTATATTAATATAAAATATAAAAAATTTGGCATTCAGCCACCCACCACCGATCATATAGCCACCATCGACTAGAGACTCGCAACCCCTGGTCACTGATGGCCCACTGCCCTTGCCTACTAGGACTGATCATGGGCTAGGCAACCCATGGGCGGGCCCAAGCCCAGCCCAGCCCAAAACATATAGTATCGAAACTTAAGAAAATGGTGTTGTATTTTTCCTCCAAGTGAAGGTAACATATTTACTTCTAATTCAGCTATTTGATTTCTATTTATAAATTAATTTTCTTTATTAAATAATTATAAAATTTATTTTATTCCTATTGTTTTTTATTTTTATTTTGAATTTTTTTTGTTTAATAGCTATGGAAAGTCAGTCGAGCACACCGATAAATTTGGAAGAAGATAATGATGAGTTGGAATCAAAGCGTACTAGATCTGATGTGTGAGGCATTTTGTAAAGTTATGACTTATTGAAGCAAATTCGTAGAGAGCAAAATGCATATATTGTAAGAAGATATATTCTTGCAAAAGCACAGGAGGAATATCTCAAATAAGGAGGTACTTAGCTAAATGTCTGAAACATGTTTGTCATGATATTAAACAATACACAATTTATCATCAAACAATGACAAGTGATACATCACTCACAAATTATAAAATTAAGGTTGAGATCATTTATAGAGAACTTGCTGTGATAACTATTATTGATGAACAATCTTTCATGATGGTCGAGAATATTGGCTTTAGGCATATTTTGGCAAGTGCATGCCCTGTGTTTAAAATAATGGCCAGAAAAACAATCAAAAGGGATTTTATGCTGCATAAGCAGGAAAGACATAACTTGAAAGATATTTTGGCAAAGTATCCTAGTAGAATATGCTTAACATCTGACACATGGAAATTTATTACTGAGGAACATTATATTTGTGTCACTGCTCATTTTGTTGATCATGAATGGTTGTTGCATAAGAGGGTTATCCATTTTAAACACATTCCACCTCCTTATGATAGCTTTTCTATTGAAAATGAGATTAATTCTTGTGTTGCTCAATGGAACATTCAACATAAATTATTTAGTCTCACTTTGGATAATTTGATCACAAATGATTGTGTTGTTTTATTGCTTAAAAGTTAGCTTGACCAACACGGTTTTATTCCTTGTGATTGTCAATTTTTCATGTTTGATGTTGTGCTCACATATTAAATTTGATTGTGTGATCAACATTTGATCTTATTATGTTGACTATTGGGAAATTGTGTCTTGGAGTTAAATATGTGAACCAAACTACTCATAGAAGAAAGAAATTTTTATGGCATTGCAAAGATGTTAAATTTGGATATTAGAAAGAAATTGTGTCTTGATTGTCCAACCAAATGGAAGTCTATCTGTGACATGGTTGTTGTGGCATTTCGCTATGAGGCAACCTTCTTGTATTTAGGTGAAAGGGATAATAATTTTTTATGTACAGTTTGATTGATCATGGATGAATGATGTTGCTTGTTTGCTTATTTGTTGAAGTCCTTTCATGAGGTATCTTGTGCATTTCTAGTATCAAATATACAACTTCTAATTGATATTTCACAGGCATGTGGAAAATTCATTATAAATTGCTAAATGTGGTTAATCAACCGGAATCCTTTTTGACACCTATGATTAAAGAAATGCATAAGAAGTTTGACAAATACTGATATGAGTATAGCTTGATTTTATCTTTTGCTGTGATTTTAGATCTTAGTTATAAGATCAAATTTGTTGAATTTTGTTATACTAAGGTGTGTGGAATGGAAGTAGGGAGATACAATTTAAATATGGTTAATACTCTTTGCAAGTACTTTGAAGCTTATAAAAAGGATTAAGCATATCCTTCCAAATATACTATGAACACCAAAAGTAATGTGATTGTCAATGATGATGTCATTCATAATGATGATTATGATGAAATGCATGAGTTAGATACATTTGAAGGTTCTGTTAGTAAAATTCAAATGCAAAAGTCAGAGTTAGATCTTTATTTGGAAGAACAATGTTTGGATTGAAATGTGGAATTAGATGTTTTGGATTTTTGGAATTCTTGTTCAATGAGATTTCCAAACCTCTCAAACATGGCTCGTGATATTTTAACTATTCCAAATCCACTGTTGCCTTAGAAAGCACATTTAGCACAGGTCATTGAGTAATTAGTCCTTATCGAGCTTCATTAAGTTCTAATTCTATACAAGCTATAATGTGCCTATATGATTGGTTGCGAGCATCAGATGAGTGCATTATATATATATATATATATATATATATATATATATATATATTTTATATACCCTTTTGTGTGTTTTACTTGTCCTTTTAGCATGTTTTTATGATAAACCGATACTACTTGAGGTATGTTTGATAAATGTTCTAAATAATTGGGGTTCGGACCAAAAGGAATGAAAAGAGACCAATTTTGATGCAAAACAAAGTTGTAATACAAGTTTAAGGACAAGCAGGGTCCGAAGCACACCCATACTTGGAAGCACGGTCGGAAGCACGAGTATGCTGAACCCCAGTACATTCTACTGGAGCCTACATAGAAATGAGAAGCATGATTTCATTGCCCCTAGCACCATTATGCTTAGGGAGCACGGTTGGTAAGCACAGGTGTGCTTACCCCAGTGCATTTTACAGGAAATCTCATGAGAATATCAGCATGGTCTATGTGCTGCTAGCACGAGTGTGCTCTCCAAGAACGTGCAGTAAGCACGGGTGTGCTTACCACGTGCGATTTACTAGTTTTGTGCCGAAATCAATTCCTAGGATCTGAAGCCAAGTACGGTCATTAGCACGTCTATCAGCATAGTCGTGCTTACATCTCGAAAAGATTATTTAAGCCCTAAAATTAGATTTCAAAGGAATCATCTTCTTCTATCTTTCTTGAGGCGTGGGTTAGGGTAGTTGATAAGTGCTCGTGTTATAGTAATGCGAAGTATTATTATCTTGCAATGAGTAATAATTTAATTAGATTTTATCACTAAAAAGTGTGCATTTGTTTACTTTTGTTCATTGCAGGGTTGTGAAGATAAATTGAAGAAAAGGAACGAAGTTGTTGGGGAGTTTTTGGACTAAGCAAGGAACAAGGCATGAGCATAGACTTGTGAAGATAAATAATGTAGCAAGTTACTGTTCACTATCTGTCGAAAATCAGCAAAACAGCAACTTCACACGGGCTTGTGGAAATTCTACACAGCCATGTGAAATCCCGATAAGTCTGATTTTAAAGCCGCAACTCAGCAATATAAATGCCCGTTTTGGAGACTGTTTTTGGATCTTTTCGGCTCTCTTCTGACCTAGCTTCTGGAGAGGCGCGGCTAGGATTTGGAGAGGACTTCATTGAGGTTTGGAGCGCGTTATCGGCATTGACATCAACGTCCGACGGCCGCACAAGACCACGGCCACAACACACACAAGGGGGTTTTCATCTATGCACTTAATTTGTATTTCTTTTCTTATTTTGATGGATTTGTATAGCTCCATGAGGAGCTAAACCCCTTGTGGGTATTCGGACTTATAAAACCTAGGATTATTATGTTTCTTTGACATTGTTATTATGCTTTTCCATTATTGATGAATAAAGTTGAGTTTCAATCTTAATTTCATATAGTTATTGTTTTCCCTTAGCCGTGACACTAGGGTTGAGAACAATCTAGGTTATCCTTGGGAGGTGTGATAACTCCTGTAGGGTTAGACTACTTAGGATTGAAGAGGGTTGAGAGGGTGAGTATTGAGGTAGCAGAACGTCACCTTTCCCCTTCGATGTGATTCTCCCTACCTCCATGTTCCATGATTTATTCGCGGTCGAGATAGAGTGAAGTGCTAGGAGATAAACTCCCCTAGGGCTTAGTTGCGCGAGCAACAGAGTGAAGGGTTGAAGTGAATCTTAGTGCTGGGGCTTAATTTAGACTAGGGTTCTTTCACCTGGACCAAAGGGTTAGAACTATACATAGGAACTGGGTTAATCACTAGGAATCCCTAGAACTCAAAGCAATTCCATGCAGTGTGAGGCTTAGGAAGATAGATTCCCCTAGGGCTTAGTTGACGAGTCAACGAGAGTCAAGGGTCGTAGTGAAACCTAATGCAGAAGCATAGTTTTGGGGTTAGTCACAGTTGACCTTAAGTTTGGGACAGTGTGTTTAAGAATTTCCTCGACTCAATTAACATCAATAGGAGAGTATAATAGTTTTGTCTTGCACTAGAAGCATAAGTCCTAAGGGTAGCTTGTCCGAGTACCCAACTTTACTCATTGTCCTACTCTTTTTACTCCTACTTGCACGCTCTCACCTTCCACACTTCTATTTTAATTCTTGTTTTTAGTAATTGCTTTCACACTCACTCATTTATTTCTTTCCACACATCGCATTAGCTACATAGTGAATACTTATATCTTAAATCCCTATTCCCTGTGGATACGACTACCTACTCACCAGGGTATATTATTACTTCGACAACCCGTGCACTTACGGGGTACACACGCAAGGGGTGTGTCAGTAGCCGTTGGCGATAACCATTGTAAAGCTTTCTTCGACGTAATTATGAAGCAAGAATGGAGTTTAATGGACAAGTTCTATTTCTCCTATTGCTTTCCTATGGTTGTTTGTAAGACTATGAGGGCATAACCATATTTCGGTGCTCCAGATTGTGAACTTTGACTTCTAATGCTTTGATTTTAGTGATATTGATTCTTGAGTTTTTTTGTGGTCTCCTTTTTGTTCACATTACTTATCTTTCTATTTGTTGATTGCCTTGATGTTTGTATGTTGCTAGCCTTATGAGGGACTTGCCACTAGAAGCAAATTGATTGATTTTTCATTGTTATTTCCCCCGTTGGTTGCCATTTTATTTTAAGTTGCTATTTAACCTTAGATCGATTCATTGTCAAGAGGATAATCTCTACTCATCTAGCTAGGGCACACATTAAGGAAGGGGTTGATTCCACTCCAACCTTGAGCAAGGACGTACGTTATCAAATCCTCCGTTAGTGTTCACCACGGTCCAAGAAGAAACTCTTGAATCATTACCTAGTTATTGCATTTGTCAAGGGGATAAATCTGGGCCACTTTCCTTTCCACTACTATCTCTTCAACCCAAAACCTTATCTCTTCTTCATTCTCTATTCTTTTCTCATTTAGTAGATTAATTAATTCAAGCCAATCTTTGAGTCGGCTAGATATTATGAAATGAACAAGTATTGAAAGCTATACCAGTTCTTGTGGATTTGACTACCCAATCCTATTCGGTACACTTTAATACTTGTACAATCTTGCACTTGTAGATATGCAAGGGGAGTATCAGCATCTTTTGAACCAAGTAAGTTAATTATGTTTTAAAAATTGATGTTAGTATTATTTTAACTAATTTTTTTTTGAACTATAGTTTTAATTGTTAATTTAAAGTAAATTCCGATATGGTGGTTGATGTTGAACAAGATGATACATCTTCAAGCTCAAATTTCGCGAATGATTTTTCACCATAGGTACTTTTTTTGGAAATTTGTAAATTTTTAGGCTACTTTTTAATACTTTTATGTTACCATTTTGCTTGGTGGTATTTTGTATATGTTATTGGCTTCCTTAAACTATTATGGCGGGATTCAAGTATCAATTCTCTTTGTGATTTTTATGTAATCTTATGTAATCTTTTTTTCTCATGGAACAATTTTAAAATGTTCTACTATTTATGTAAAATTCTTATGAAATATTGTACTTGTTCTTGATGTAATATTTGTTCATGAAATTATGTAGTACGTGTTTGGAAAGTGCTAATTTGAATTATTTACCTAGTTATGTTGTATTTATTTAATTGTTTGACAAAATATTAAGTGTTGTCCTAGTGGTTTTATTTATTTATTTATATTATTCTGTAAAAATTAAATTTTTGTTTATTTTTGGGATAGATAGGTTGGGCCTGGGCTTAATGAAATTCAGATGAGGTCGAACTTGGGCTAAAATAGTTTGGCTCAAATGTAGCCCAACTGAACCCTACCTAGCCCGAATGTATATGTTACTCTTTAGAATCTAGTACACCCCAAACCCAAGCCAACCCAGTCCATGTCTATCTCTATTGCCTACTAGTAACCCATCGCCGTATGCCCCTCGGTAACTTGCAATCCACCACTAGCTATCTTGTCTCTGACAGTTGGGGTCCTGCTACCACCAGCTAGCCAACATCATGCCATCATCGACTACTGGCAGAATACCACTATCCCGTACCATCGTTCAATAAGTAGGTCTATGGTGACCGATGGCCCAACGTTGCTAACCAACAAAGTATAAGAATAGAAAATTTAATTCCGAGAAAAAAATTTTTCTCATCAACCATAACAAAATAAAAAACTATTTTAAATAAAATAATGGGAACTTGTGAGAAGGAAGAAAGAAAAATTTTAGATGTAATAAAAAAATAAAATAACATTAAAATACAAGAAAAATATCAAGAAAACCCACAAGTAGTATTCTAAACACTAGATCAAAATTATGATCTAATAAAAAGCATTGCTCATCTATAACTCCTAGTATACTTTTTATGCATAAATGTTTAATTGACACAGAATTTGGCCCCTTGAAAATATATTGGCAAACTAAAAGGTATTTCAAAAATAAATTAGTAAATTAATAAATTTAGGATTAATAAAAACAAGTACAAGTCCACATAGTAGTTTGGACTTTTTAAGTAAGAAATAAAGTAGAAAGTCAAATTCAATATTTTATACAAGTAACAAATAGTACCTCTATGCTTTCATTATACATAAATAATCCCTACAAGTTTCCATATCCCTAATATATACATCCTTCCACCAAAATGTTAGTGACGATGTTAAGAGGAGCAAACAAAATTACTAGATGATAAGCATTTAAATACACTATATTTTAATGATACATTTCATACACTGCGCATGTAATTTCATTGTATCAATTACTATTTTATGAGTTATTTGGTTTTATCTACTTCATAGGGCAATGAAAGGCAATCATGGCTAATGGACGTATTTTAAAAAAAAGTAGGGTGATAAACGCCTAAATGTGTGTATTCTATACATGTAGTTGCCACACTTTTCATGTATAAACTAATGATTTGATGCCGTATTTATGGTTTAATTGGTCTTATTAATGTTAAAGGTCTCAAGGATGCCTAGGTGAGCTCGACAACGCAAATGAGAAGGAGTTAGGAAATGACAAAGTCTTGGGTTTCGTTGACTGCTGTGAAGCAGTCACTGTAGCATTTTGTTGTAGCACTTCATGAAATTTTTGGCAAAATCCCGAGGCTCTTATGGGTTCCTTCATGCCCATGAACGAGGCCATGAAACCAACCTGAGAAGGTCTTTAAAGGGGGTTTTTAGGGCTTTTTGACAAATCATCTACTCCTACCTCCCACCATCCTTCTCCATCTCCAAATCAGAGTTAAAGGAAGCTCATGAAGACATCCTTAAGCATGGAAATTGAAGGAAGAAGCAAGATTCAGTAAGATATCCCTTCATATCCCATTGTAGAAGCTTGTTGAAGGCAAAGGAAGCCACCCTTTTGGTGGCGTCGTTGGAAGCTCTCTTCGACTTGTCTCTCTGCATTCTCCACTTGAGGGAGTTTTATGTTTCTTTATTTGGTTGTTTTTTGTGGATTTTATCTTGTATTTTGTTAGTATGAACAACTAAACCCCAAGGTCCCCAGATGCTGGTGAACCTTGGGATAAACTTGTGTAGTTGGATGCTTTGATCGATTCCATTACATTTGGTGTTTTGAGATTCAAGCTTGGTGTACTTTGATGTATTGATATGCATGAGAACTCTATACGTCAATTTCTAGGTTGTACTTGGTTGTGCGACCAACGTCCATGTCCTAGACACACTTTGCTTGAAAGGGATCCATGTACAAATACGCCATGACCATCGGGTATTTTGTGCCCCTACAGTATTAGGGTTATACCTAGTTTGAGTATCGACCCTAATTAGAGATCTCTGATAAGTGCTCATGTTTAAGTAATACAAAGTATTATTTTCTTACATTGAGTATTACTTCTTTCAGATTTTATCATTAATTAGTGTGCATTTGTGTTCTTTGGTGCATGTAGGGTTGTGGAGAAGAGTTAGAGGAAAAGGAGCAAAATTAGATCATGTCCGCATTTGCTAAGACGTTTCTTGGACCAAGCGAGAATCAACGGACGGGTTCTAGACTTGTGGATGTGTGCCAACCTCCAATCTGCTCAAATTGTTCTATGATTTGGAGTGGCACAAAGGCAGTCACACTTATAAAGTCTAGCCCGTGTAACACTAAAGAACTTCATCAATAAGGAGAAAAGAAGAAAGGACATGATCTACTGTTGGTTGTGTACCCAACTCAATGGCCTCGATGAAGAACATGAAGTCTGGAACAACTTGGGCGGCGAGTACTGTAGCAAATCACTATACCAATTTGATGTTCACTGCATGCCGGAAATTGATTTCAAGAAAATCCACACGGGCATGTGGAAATTCCACACGATCGTGTGGATGTCCGATTTCAGCCTTTAAATAGCAGCGACTAAGATTTATTGGGAACTTCTTCAACCTATCTTTTGCCTAACTTCTGGAGAGCTCGCAGCTAGGGTTTGAAGAGGATTTTGGAGGGCTTTTGGAGCATTTTATGGCATCGACATTGACGTTCTTTGCAAGATAGTTATTAGGGGAGGTTTCATTGGCACCAATCTAACGAGGTGTGTCTTAGGCTTGACAAGGGACTTGGTGGAGAAGACGGAGCGGCTTCATAAGACCATCACCACACTTCACAACGGGTATTATTCATGTTTTCTATGCTTGTTTATACATACACTTTAATGATTTTGTATAGCTCCATGGAGAGCTAAACCCCTAGTGGGTATACGGACTTGTAAACCCTAGGATGATATTGTTCCTATGACTTTTATTATGCTTTCTTAATTGATGTTTTTAATTGAGTTCCAATCTTGCATGATAATAGTATTGATTTTCCCTTAGCCGTGACACTAGGGTTGAGAATCATCTAGGTTATCCTTTGAAGATGTGACAACTTCTATAGGATTAGACTACACGAGATTGGAAAGGGTCGAGAAGGTAACCCAGAGGTAGCGAAACATCCCCTTTCCCCTTCGGTGTGATTTTCCCTACCTCCGTGTAGTAAGAGTTCTTTGCGGTTGAAGTAGAGCAAAGTCCTAGGAGATGAACTCCCTTGGAGCTTAGTTGTGAGAGTAACAAAGTGAAGGGTTGTAGTAAATCCTAGTACTGGGGCTTAATTGAGACTAAGGTTCTTTCGCCTGGACCAAAGTGTTAGAACTACACTTAGGAACACGGTCTACCACTTGGAACCCCTTGAACCCCAAGCAGTTCCACGTAGTATGAGCCTTAGGAGATGGACTCCCCTGGCGCTTAGTTGAGCAATCAACATAGTGAAGGGTTGTAGTGAATCCTAATACCGGGGCATAGTGTTATAGCTAGTCACGGTTGACCTTAGGTTTGGGACCGTGTGCTTATGGATTTCCACGACTCATTGGACATCAATTAGAAGGTATAATATTATTCTTGCACTAAAAGCATTAGTCCTAGAGGGAGCTTTGTCCGGGTACCCCATATTTGCATTTATTGTTTCCTCCTTACTTTTTGCTTGCACTCTCTTGTCTTTCATATTTCTCTTTCTTTTATTGCACACACATTGGTTTTTTTCACCACCATCATTTCTACACTAGCTAAGTAGCAATCTCTCTTGTCTTGAATCATTACTTCCTATGAATTCGACTACTCTCTCACCAGAGTATTATTACTTCGACAACTCGTGCATTTTCGGGGTCCTGTCAATCTCCCCTCTTTTAATGCAATCGCAGGAGGATTTGGTCAGAAGAAATTTCATATAATTACTCATATTCAATTAGGGGTCAATTACCATGACCATCAGGTTGACCTATCTTAGGAATCTCTTGGTCCAAACCACCAGTTACATAGTAGTTCCAGCATCCTTCTCACTTTAGTAGTCCCAGGGAATCCA
Source organism: Dioscorea alata (assembly GCA_020875875.1). Classification (NCBI taxonomy): domain Eukaryota; kingdom Viridiplantae; phylum Streptophyta; class Magnoliopsida; order Dioscoreales; family Dioscoreaceae; genus Dioscorea; species Dioscorea alata. The sequence goes on along the minus strand of CM037020.1, from coordinate 20,960,663 downwards.
CATCCGTGACCAGCTTCATCCCTTGATTTTTATCCCCATTTTACCTCAACTATGGACATCCGTCTTAGAGTTTCTTTCTATTTCTTTGTAGTTTAGAACACTCACTCGAACTTGTAGGCAAGACAACACGCAGCTCCTTAGGCTATACGAATATGACCCTTTCGTACTTACACGAGAGGTACTACTTGACGACCTTGTACATTTGCGGGTGTTTACACCATAGGATAAGGAGGTAAATTCAGAGATGGAGTACTTTAGCAGTAATGTAATACTAAACAGTGCCCGCATGTGGCCAGCATGGTACCCGCACGCCGGTTCAGAATACTATACGGCCCACTTATGGTTATTTGCACCCGTACGGCACTCGAGCACCCCCTGAGCACAACTAGTTCATGATTGTTAGCCCTAATTCAAGTCATGTGTGGTCTCCATGTGACAATGATGTACACTCCACAACTATACTAGTCATAACAAGTAATAAAGTGGTACCCCGTGAGGGGTAGGGTTGTTAAACCACAGGGACTAAACCTCCTAGTACTAATTGATCTTCTAATCTCTAGTTGATCAACACTAGTTTGGAAATGATTAAACTAGAGTAAGATAAAGGAGAAAGATGAAAAAAGAGAGATGGATAAAGATGGAGTTGTTGCAATGAATAAGAAGTAATGCTCAAACTAATTCTCAAGTGCATTAGTGCACTAACTTGCTTCCAATGACTATCAGGTACATTTTAAGGTTCTTACGTGTTCTCACTAGCAATGTCATATCTATGGATCTCTAATATATCGAGTTTGGCAATTGTAACTATGGGTCTCCTACATGTCAAATTTTGCAATCACACAAAGCAATTACAACTGCAGCAATCGACACATGTCAAGTTTATAATTAAAACTACTCAATTCAAGCACATCAAGTTATATGATACAAGATTTAACATAAGAACACAATAACACCCTCATAGTCATTGAAAACAAGTAAATCAAAGTACACTAAGCAACATGGTTCATAAGCCCGAGGCACCATTAAACGGTTAGCCCCTCATGAGTTCTTACAAATGAGAAAATGAGAGCTTCAACTTGAGAATATAGCTCAACGACTGCATCAATCTCCATTTAGGCTCCTCACAAGAAAAGTAAGACAAAACCAAAGAAAACAAATAAGAATAATAAAGAATAAGAAAAGGTGAAATAGAATGAATGATGAATAGCTAAAATAGCAAAATACAAACGTCTCTAAAACACCTATTCCCCGACAGCAGCACCAAAAACTTGACACACCTCTTGCGTGTGTACCCCGCAAGTGCACAGGTTGTCGAAGTAATAAAATACCCTGGTGAGTGGGTAGTCGTATCCATAGGGAATAGTGTTCAGAAACAAGTGTTATCACTATTTTAGCTATAAATGGAATCGATGGTAAAAGAAATCAATATGTATATATATATATATATATATATATATATATATATATATATATATATATATATATATAAGAAAGTAAAAGAGACCAAGAAGGGCAATAAAGGTAGGAGAGGTAATCGATATAAAGATGAGGTACCCGGACAAAGCTCCCCCTAGGACTAATGCTTCTAGTGCAAGACTAGTATTATGCCCTCTAATTGATGTCTAATGAGTCGTGGAAATCCTTAAGCACACGGTCTCAAACCTAAGGTCAACCATGACTAATCCCACACTATATCTGGCTCTAGACTTCTCTACGACCCTTGACTCTCGATGACCTGTCACGTAAGCCCCAGGGGACTACCTCATACTAATTCCTAGCATCGTGTGAAATTGCCTGGAGTTCTAGGGATTCCAAGTGAAAGACCCTATACCTAATTATAGTTCTAACCCTTTGGTCCAGGTGGAAGAACCCTAATCTAAGTTAAGTTTCAATCGTAGGATTCACTCAACCCTTTGCAATGGAGTTCATCTCCTAGTACTTGACTCTACTTCGATCGCGATTAACTCTTGGGATACGGATGTAGGGAAATTCACACCGGAGGGGAAAGGGAACGTTCCACTACCTCTCGACTCACCCTCTCAACCCTCTCCAACCTTGTGTAGTCTAATCCTATAGAGGTTGTCACACCCTCAAAGGATAACCTAATAGATTCTCAATCCTAGTGTCACGGCTAAGGGAAAATCTCATACAATCGGCATACAAGATTGGAACTCAATAAGAAAACATCAAATTAATAAGGCATAATAAAAGTTATAGAAACACAAGCATCCTAGGGTTCACAAGTCTGAATGCCCACTAGGGGTTTAGCTCTCCATGGAGCAATAAAAAATCAGTAAAGAGTTTAAGAACATATGCATGAAAACCATAAAGAAAACCCCCTTGTAGATCATATCGATGGTCTTGTGGAGCCGCACGTCTTCTCCAACGAATCCCTTGTCAAGCCTAAGGCACACCTCGCTGAATCGATGCCGGCGAAAGCTCCCCCAATAGCTTTCTTCCAATGGATGTCGATGCCGATGCCATATAATCACCTCCAAAGACCTCCAAGAACCTCTCCAAACCCTAGCCGAAAGCCCCGCAAAAGATAGGCAAGAGATAGAAGGGGGGGTTCCCCAAATAGATCTGAAAACGGGTTATTTATAGGCTGAAATCGAGCTGAAATCGGAGTTCCACACGCCCCTGTGGATTTTCCACACGGGCTACAGAATTTCCACATGCCCGTGTGTTAATTCCACACGGCCATGTGGAAATTCTGTTTTGCTGATTTTCGGCAGACTGTAAACAGTAACGTGCTACAGTGTTTTCTGCAGTAATTTGCTACAGTGACTGCTACAATACTTCGCCAAAATGCTCCCGAATTCATCATTCTTCATCGAGGCCATTGAATTGGGCACACAATCAATGGTAGATTATATCGATTACTTCATTTCTCTTCATTGGCGAAATTCTCCAATCCTACACGAGTTAGACTTTTGTGAATGTGACTGCCTTTGTACCCTTCCAATAGAGGTTGGCACACACCCACAAGTCTAGACTCGTGCCTTGTTCCTTGCTTGGTTTGAGAACTCCTCAACCATGGCAAACATATCCTATTCTTGCTTCTTTTTCTCTAAATCTTCTTCACAACCCTACAATGCACAAAAGCACACAAATGCACACAAATTAATGATAAAATCTGATAAAAGTAATGCTCAATGTAAGATAATAATACTTCGTATTACTATAACACGAGCACTTATCAATGTGACTTAGAGCCCAAGTAATAATTTACTCACAATGGGCATCACAACGCCTGTGGTGAGGCCGTAGAGGACTTGATCCTATAAATACTCTAGATTTCTCTAAATTTGGTGAAATTCTTTTGTTAAATATGGTAGGGCGGTCGGAGTTCTGGAGATATGATCGGATGGAGATGACTTTCAAGATATTTCAATAGATTTTGCTGAGTTTCTCAAAGATAATTCAACGATCATCATTGGACGAGGATACACGAAGGCTTTCGGTGCCATTTTCTCAATCTTGGGATCCACTCACCCTCAATCTTGGCAGACTTATTGGAGGGAGTTAGTATTACTAATTCTCTAAACGCTTAACTATTCTCTAGTCTTATGGCTCTCTCTTGCTTTAATGCTTTATTATATGATCCATAAGAACCTAATTTGAGGGGAATTGTATGTCTAGGTCCTTGGATTATTGTTTATGAATCTTAATTGATAATTCAATAAATCTTTCTAGTCTTTTGTGAATCATTGCATGTTTGCTTGAATGATAATCTTGTTAATGTGGATGAGGAAGATATGCCCCAATATTAGTAGAATCATGCTTTGTTAGATCTATGCATGCTCTAAGAGGTTAGCTATTGCTAGATCTCTAGATTATTGTTTGATTAGATTTTTCAATTAGGATTTGATTAGCCTTTTTAGTAGAGTTCTTGAACTTAAGGCAAGCGTAGGAGACTAGGGTGGAAGAGATTCCATCTTAAGTTCCTAGTGTTTAGACTTAGTTTCCAAGAGATTGGGACCAGTAGTCCCTTGAATTCCCCCTGTCCAATATTAGAATATAATTATCATTCTCAACTCCTATCATAAGTATAATCAAGAAAATTGTTGCATGAGGGTCGTATTGATTAAGCAAAAAATGAAGTAATAGGAGCCTCTCGCCGTTCTTGGGGAAATACGACCCTCGTGCTCACCCACAAGGTATTACTTGATGACCCATACTCTTACTGTATTAATGACTTATTGTAATATTATTTGTACATTTTCATAGTTATTCTAACACACTTTGTAAGCGTCCATCAGCCTGCTTTGATTATCTAGAAGTGGAGAAAAAAACCCTGGCCAAGAAGCTCTTTAAAATGTACAGATCTAGGGCTTAAAAATCTCTTTTTAGGCCGAGCATGGTCTAAGCACGGTCATGCTTAAGCTATGCTTTTCTCAGGAATTTATTAGAAAATAGCTAAGTGTCTAGACAATGAAATGAAGGAGGAGAGCATGATCATGACCTACTCATGCTTCCCATAAGCACACCCATGAAAGGAGCAGAGAAATTCTGCTTCAGCTATTTGGAGGAGTCTCTGAAATCTAGTGAAAAGCACGGGGAGAGTGCATAATCGTGCTCTACCTGTGCTCCCCTAGGAACACACCCATGCTTGAATTTTTGTTCACTCCTCATGAATTTATCAATAAGCACGGCCAATAAGCATGACCGTGCTTAGGCCATGCTTAGCTTGAACACTTAGAAATTTATGTTCTTTTGCCAATTTTTACTTTCAAACCTCTTCAGTTGTTCTAAAATCTATAATTCCATACAACAACAACATCATACTCGGAATAGCACCAAAATAAACATAAATAATTGTACAAGACAAGAAAAACATAATTTGGTGGTAAATAAAATACGATATGAAATGCACTCATCAAATACCCCCACACTTGAACCATTGCTTGTCCTCATGAAATTCCTCTTAGCTTTCTTAAATAGAAGATAAGTGCATGACCTCTGATATCATAAGAATAGAAAATTCTAAATTGTATAGAGACTCTTGGTGGTTAGTGTAGAAATCAAGAATGCTCAAATAAAAGATCTGACTCTTACCTCGAGAACCTTATGTGTGTGTGTGTGTGTAAAACCCTCATTTTTTGTGCCCCATGTATTTTTGGATCGACCTAGTCCAAATAGACCTTATTTTTTACTCACTAAATGTGTAGTAGCTTCATACACCATAGAGGTAGCCATTTTCTATAGGTAGGTTATAAAATGTACACTTGTAATGCCCAAAATTTGACTATTCAAGATAGACTTTCACTATCTAAGTAAATAGCTCTTTTTACCATCTTTTTTGCACAAAATTCACAAAGAACATGGTAGGGCAACCCTAAACAATCCAACTTTCTAGTATTTTTTTTATTGACATAAGAACTCAATACTAGGTCTCTAACTAGGTCTTAGTTTTAAACACAAGTGGCTCCATAGTTAGGGTAACATGACCAAACTTATGTTTTCTAAAGCAAGAATGAGTCTACAATTAGGTTCAAAATAAAGACACTAACACACACGTGTCAACCTAGACTTAGGAATTTCTATCAAAACCAATCATAGATCATCTTAAGTCATGCAAGCATCACAATAAGCACAAATAAAACCCTCCCCATACTTGAATTGTACATTGTCCTCAACGTACAAATAAGCATGTATGATTAAATAAAATTAAGGACTCATAAAAAGAGGGAGGAATTTATTGGAACTTCCCTAAACACAAAAAATGGTGTGGCTGCTCTCACCATGCATTCCAAATTCCATTCACCCACACAATCCATGAGATATAACATAAGGCACGAAAGTGAAGCTTAGATCGATAGAAGAAAACAAAATACAAAAAGCAAAGACTAAAATAAAACCCACCAAAATGTCCACAACTGTAATAAAAGATAGTACAAGACCAACGAGAAAATACAAGAAATAGGTAGCTGAAGATAACATCAAATGGAGTGCTCTCTATGGGTGAGTCTTACCCGTAAGCAAAAGCAAAGTTGGAGGTAGCCTGATCGACAGTGTCAGCCCCCACATGAAGTGAGGAACAGCAAGAGATGTTGGTGGGAGTGACAAATGAACACCAAGGTACTTCACGATCCGGATGACGCTCTTCTACAACCACCTAAATAAATAAGTGGAATAGGTGACACGCATCGTGCTGCTAGAGGAAGCTCAGACTAAAAGAGTCTGAGGTTATCAGTGATCAGCTTCAACTATAGGTGGAGGGAAGTCAGGGATATTGGCAGAGGAGGTAGCAGGGGATTGGATGCGGTACTTGAGCCTGTGAGCTATGCAGGAGGCCCGTATCATCCCCATCAACCTTAAGGTCTCCAGGGACATCGGGGTGATGCCACCCACTATCCGCATCCTATCGGTCCCCTCGAAAATGGCCATCGCCCTGACAAGTAGGGTGATATAAGGAAGGAAGAAGAAACTCTCGATCCTAGAATCTGTCTCCTAGTTGGAGATAGATACAATCACCACCTCATAACCCAGATTAAGATGTAATCCATCTACCATGCTCAGCAAAAAACCGAAGTTACGCCAAATGGTGATGCCAATACTATCTCCTTGACATGTCAAGGTGTGGCTGAGAAAAAAATGCATGTAGCTCTATGTACCTAAGCATAAGAGATTGGAGGCAAGTAGCCATAGACCTGCGGGGGTCATAGGCTCGATTAGTGCTCAACCTCCTCCAGGCATCCTCTTGGGACTCTCTACCCAGTCATTCTATTAGTAGAAAATCATATCTAGGATTTCAAGTGAACTTTGCATCATATAGACCAAACCAAATGGAGAAATCGATCTGGCTCATCCTTGCAAGGTGCCGAACACCTGGAACTAAATGTTCTCGGCATGATGGAAGCCTACAATCCCCCATGATAGCTCAAATATCACCAATACCTCTAGCACCAGCTGTTTGTAAGTGTTGTCGATAATGAGGAACTGCTAGTGCCATGCTCCTGCTCCTACTAGCCATTTGACCTCCTGCTCGAGGCTTACCTCCCTCAGGACATTCCAGTCACTTTTCCTTAACTCACTGAAACATCATCTATAGAGAAAAACGTATTGCTCTTGATGTGACATGGTGTGGAATACAACTGCTAAATCAGTGTCTTGGGAGGGTCCCTCGCTTTAGGGCCTCTTAGAAGAGGGCCCGACTGTAGTACTCTTCCTACTCTATAAATCGAAACAAACCCAATCAAAACAATTTTTAGAAAATCAGGGGCATCATAGTCGTGTTGAAGTAAAAATTCAAAGTCGTGCTTAGCAAATAAGCAAGGCCATACTTTCCCCAGTATCACTTGGGAAATCTAGCGAAGCATGGTCATGTTTAAGAAAGAGAACGACTGTGCTTCAGGGAAGATCATCTTCCCCGAAAGCCTAGGTTCTAGAACATGGTTTCTAGCCTTAGATTTGATTGTACGAGTTCTAAAATGGCAATAAAGCATGAATGAAAACATTTCAAAGCATATAGAACATGATTTTACCAAAAGATTTGCAAAGAATAAATGGGGAATTTAGGCTTACCGATGATGAGGAAGAAAAAAGAAGCGAGCAATGTGAAACGGTCAAAGTATTGCAAAACACCCATGAAACCATGATAAAATAGAAGAGAAATGATGGAAGAACATAGCAAATAAAGGGGGTAGGGCTTGCAGTGGTCAAAAATTAAAGAAAAAGGGATACAAGACAAACAGATGAAATTAAGCACGCCCAAAGCACGACATGCATAACTAGTGCTTTTTAACAGATGAAAGTTGATCAAGAAAGGCACAATCATACTTTCCGCATGTTCTATAGCTGTTCTATTCATGGGTTTTTTCCAAGGCCTAAACAAAGCAACAATGTCATGAAAGGAGCACGCAGACCGTGCTTTTTGGGAAGCATATGCATTCTTTACCCATCCTTCCTGAAATGCTTCAGAGATTTCACAATCAGAGATTCACGTGGCATAAACACGGGTGTGCTTTACCCGTAATTAGCCTGGAAGCATTTCAGACCCCCCGTTTTCTCTATTTTCACTTCAATTGAACAACACAAGTACTTTGCCATACAAAAAAAGCGACAAAACCAAAGAAACACCAATCAAAAACACAAGAGAGACACAAATTTCAAAAAAAAATACAATAGCTACCAACAAGAAAAACAAGAATAAAAATCCGACTAAAACAACACAATAAAGCTAAAACTAGAAAATACAAAATCTTGGGTGGCCTCCCAAGGAGTGCTTGTTTAGTGTCACATGCTTGGCGTACCTTTTTCTCTCATTAAGGAGGTTCACGAGATTGAGACCTTTCATTGCCACCTAAAAAACAATTGTATGAGTATGGAACTAGAGAATCAATTAAATGGATCTCACCAAAAGTCCAAGGAGTTGAATAAGTTGAAATTGATGGTGAGATAGGTGCCTTCTTCTTTTTGGTGGTAACTTACTTCCACCATTTCTTTGTAAAGGAAAGTTTCTTGTTAAATGGTTCTTATGTCAAAAGTGTGTTAGTAGCAACAACTTCTTGGTGGCACACTTCTTCCATCATTCCGCCAGGTTTAACAACAGAAGGATAATCTTCTAACAGCTTAAATAGTTCATCTTTCATCGATTGCACATAATCAGAGATAAGGTCATCAACAACATCCACATAATAAAGTGTATCGTCAAAGTCCATGGAATATCACATAGAGTCCCGGAGCTTGAACATTATCTCTTCCTCATCGACTCGCAAAACCATTCAACAGACCTTAACATCAATTAAAGCTTGAGATATGGTTGAAAATGGTCTTCCCAAGATGAGGGAGACTTCTACCTTGTTATCCACATCGAGTATCACAAAGTCTACTGGAAAATAAACTTGTATACCTTCACCAATAGATCTTTAATAATGCCTCTAGGTTATCGATGGACCTATCTTCCAGTTGTAACATCATATTGGTGGGCTTTGGTTCTCTTAGACTAAGTTTTTGGAATATTTTGTAGGACATTAGATTAATGATCGCCCTAAGGTTGACCAGAGATTTTTAATCTACAAGTCCTCCAATTATGCAAGAGACAATGAATCCTGAAGGACATTTGATGTGTGTGACTTAAATATGCAAATAATATCAAAGTAAGTCCGTCAATACCACAAGTGTATGGGTCGTAAAGTAATATCTCATGGGTGAACACGAGGGTCATATTTCCCCAGGAACGGTGAGACACTCCTATTACTTCTTTTTTACTTTGTCAATAGCCTAAATATTTACGTTGTTTCTTTATCCTACTTGTGCAATTTATTAAATAATACAATTAGAAAATCATTAAGCACAATTGTTAGGAACTTTGGTGGTTGTATGATAGTTGTCTTGATTAATATTTATGATAGGAACTGAGTACAACAATCGTATTCTAGAATTGGACTAGGGGAATTCGAAGGCATACTAGTTCCAATCTCTTGGAAACTAGATCTAAATCACTAGAAAGTTAAGGTGAAATCTCTTCCTATCCCAACCTCCTATGTTTGCTTGAAGAATGAGAATTCCTCTAAATGGACAAATCAAATCCTAACCCTAAGGGGCAATCAATCCCTTATCCATAAAGCTATTTATGGCTAATTTCTTAGCTCATGCATAGATCTAACATTGCATGTGTCTTCTCAATGTAGGGGAATATCTTCCTCATCTACATTAACAAGAATATCAATCAAGGAACATGTAATGAATCACATAAACTAGAAAGATTTATTGAATTAAACAGTCAAGATTCATAAATAATAATCGAGGAACCTAGACATATAATTCACCTCAAATTTTGTTCTTATAGATCATTAAATAAAGAATTAAATCAAGAGAGAGCCATAAGACCAAAGAACAAATATGCTTTTAAAGAATTCCTAAACTAACTCCCTACAATAGGTCTCCAAAAGTTAAGGGTAAGAGGATCCCAAAATTTACAAGATGGTAATGAATCTCTTCGCGCGCCATCCTCTAATGATGATCATTGAATTATCCTTGATAAACCCACTGGAATCTATTAAAATATGCTTAAAAGTCATCTCTAGCCACCCAAATCTCCAAAACTCCATCGGTCCTATATTATTCGGCAAAAGAATCTCACCGAATTCAAAGAAAACTAGGGTATTTATAGAATTGAGTCCGCCAAAGCCTCACCACATGCATGGTGATGCATGTGATGAATAAGTTATTACATGGGCTCCAAGTTGCATCCTGGCACAGCTCTCTGGGCATTGTGTTATGAGATCACTGGCGTGATGGGTTTTTACAATGGCCGTTGTGAGGCCATTGCAGCTTATGTGTTGCTTCCAATGGTTCCATGCTGGCACGGCTTGATAACGGCAGTGTGAAGTATAGACAACGGCCATGGTGAGATGTCACCATTGCCGTTCTAAGCTGTGGTGAAGCTTAGATTCAACAACTTAATATATTTTGCTTCAAAACACCCTCGAATTCTCTTTCTTTTTTCTTAAAGTAGAAATAAAGGCCATGGTGAACACAAGAATAATATTTTGTACTAGTTAGGTGCTAAATATGTCAAATTCCATGATGAATGCAGTGTAAATGATATATAAAATATGAACTTTCTCGCACTTATCAAATCCCTCAAGGTATTTCTCTTTCTTTGGAAGCTTGTTTGTAATAATTTCTAACACTCTTCACTAAGTGTCACTGAATACACTTCTTCTAATTTTCTCTTGTTTGTGAGCAGTTCTTTTAGAAATTTTTCATACCTTAGCATTTGTGTAAGAGATTCAACAAATTGAACATTTTTTCAAAAGGTCTTGAACACATTAAGAAATTTTTTACTGCTCCTCTTATTGATACCCTTTTACTTTGGCGGGATAAGAGAGTTTAGGTTGGTAGTCGAGTAATTCAGTTTTTCCCTTAGACATCGCCTTTTTCTCATTGTCAACCATAACATTTGGAATGTCTTACACTGACTACTCTGCTCTTGGTTGTAGATCAAAAAATTCAATTTTGGGCTCTTTAACCACAAGAACTGAGAGTTCCTTGCCACTTCTCAAAGTCACAGCTTTCAAAGACTCCTTCGAGTTGATCTCAGTGTTACTAGGAGATTGCTCTATGAGAGTATTACCCAATTTAGCTACTTGATTCTCCAAATTCTTTATAGAGGTATTTGTGTTTCTCATCATCACTTCGTGCCCTGAAAGACAAACTTTATTATCCTTGATGTATCAAGTAAGAAGAGTCACAGTGAATGGTGTAGGTTCCTTTGAAAATGGTGGACACTAAAATTGAGGCTGTGGTGGCCTTGGCTACGGCAGTGGACCCTGACCCTGTCCTTGCTGACTGATAAGTGCTCGTGTTATAGTAATATGAAGTATTATTATCTTACATTAAGCATTACTTAAATCATATTTTATCATTAATGTGTGTGCATTTGTGTACTTTTGTGCATTGTAGGGTTGTGGAACCAATTTGGAGAAAAAGAAGCAAGAATAGGTTATGTTCACCATTATTGAGGAGTTCTCAGACCAAGCAAGGAACAAGGCATGAGTCTAGACTTGTGGGTGTGTGCCAACCTCCATTGGAGAGGCACAAGGGCAGTCACATTCACAAAAGTCTAATTCGTGTAGCATTGGAGAACTTTGCCTAAGAAGAGAAATGAAGTAATCAACATAATCTAACGTTGATTGTGTGCCCAATTCAACGGCCTCGATGAAGAACGATGAATTCATGAGCATTTCGGCGATGTACTGTAGCAGTTACTGTAGTTAATTAATTTAGCAAAACCCTGTAGCAAGTTACTGTTCACTATCGGCCAAAAATCAGAAAAACAAAGAATCCACACGCCCGTGTGGATATTCTACAGGCCCGTGTGGAAAATCCACAGGGGCGTGTGGAACTCCGATTTCAGCCCATTTCAGCCTATAAATAGCATGTTTTCAGATCTATTTGGGGACCACCCCTCTATCTCTTGCCTATCTTTTGGGGGGCTTTCAGCTAGGGTTTGGAGAAGTTCTTGGAGGTCTTTGGAGGCGATTATACGGCATCGGTATTGACATCCTTTGGAAGAAAGCTATTGGGGGAGCTTTCATCGCCATCGATTCGGCGAGGTGTGCCCTAGGCTTGACAAGGGATTCGTGGAGAAGATTGGGCGGCTCCACAAGACCATTGATATGATCTACAAGGGGGTTTTCTTTATGGTTTTTATGCATATGTTCTTAAACTCATCATTGATTTTGTATTGCTCCATGGAGAGCTAAACACCTAGTGGGTATTCAGACTTGTGAACCCTAGGATGCTTGTGTTTCTATAACTTTTATTATGCTTTATTAATTTGATGTTTTCTTATTGAGTTCCAATCTTGCGTGCCGATTGTATGAGATTTTCCCTTAGCCGTGACACTAGGGTTGAGAATCTATTAGGTTATCCTTTGAGGGTGTGACAACCTCTATAGGATTAGACTACACAAGGTTGGAGAGGGTTGAGAGGGTGAGTCGAGAGGTAGCAGAACGTCCCTTTCCCCTCCAGTGTGAATTTTCCTACCTCCGTATCCCAAGAGTTAATCGCGATCGAAGTAGAGTGAAGTACTAGGAGATGAACTCCATTGCAAAGGGTTGAGTGAATCCTAGGACTAGGGCTTAACTTAGATTAGGGTTCTTCCACCTAGACCAAAGTGTTAGAACTATAATTAGGGATAGGGTCTTTCACTTGGAATCCCTAGAACTCCATGCAATTTCACACGGTGCTAGGCATTAGTATGATGTACTCCCCTAGGGCTTTGGTGATAGGTCATCGAGAGTCAAGGGTCGTAGAGAAGTCTAGAGCCAGGTATAGTGTGGGATTAGTCATGGTTGACCTTAGGTTTGGGACCATGTGCTTAAGGATTTCCACGACTCATTAGACATCAATTAGATGGTATAATACTAGTCTTGCACTAGAAGCATTAGTCCTAGAGGGAGCTTTGTCAGGGTACCCCATCTTTATATCGATTACCTCTCCTCTCCTACCTTTATTGCTCTTTTTGCACTCTTTTACTTTGTTTTATATATATATACACATATACATATTGATTTCTCTTACCATCGATTCCATTTATAGCTAAAATAGTGATAACGCTTGTTTCTGAACACTATTCCCTGTGGATAGGACTACCCACTCACCAGGGTATTTTATTACTTCGACAACCCGTGCACTTGCGAGGTACACAAGCAAGGGGTCTTGTCACTGACTCTAAGAGAAATTTGTGTGGTTTCTCCACCATATATTGTACATGCTGTTGTAGGCATTATTTTGGTGCTGGCTATTCTGATCAACTAGTCAACTTGTTTTGTTGGTCTGGCACTAGAATCAGCAACAAATCAACTTATACATGCTTGTGAACCCCAACTCTCACAACTCATCACTAGAACCTAAGAAAGTAACTGCCATGCATCTTGTCTTTTTGTAATTGCCTCAACCTATGTTGTTAGTGTAGCGATGGTATCCACTTCATAAGTACCAGATGCCTTGTCGAACTTGCTCCTCTCAGAACTCTATTAGTACCCATTAGTTGTCATCTCCTCGATCAAACCATATGTAGCACTAGGTTGTTTGCTTCATAAATAGCTCCAGATGCCGCATCAAGCATCTACTTTGTTGCAATGCCGAGGTTGTTGTAGAAATATGGATTTGCATCCATTCCACTATTCCATGTTACTGGTATTTTCTCAATAACTCCTTGTACCTTTCCCATGTATCATACAAGGACTCAAACTCCATTTGTCAGAAGAAGGAGATATCACTCCTCAACTTGGTGATCTCCACCAGTGGGAGATAGCATGTCAAGAATTTCTTGACCAACTACTTATATCTTGTAATTGAACCTTGAAGCAAGGAACTTAACGGCTGTTTGACCTTTCCTCACACAAAAAAATAGAAAGAGTCTCGGACGAACTGCATCTTCAGACACGTTGTTCACCTTGAAAGTGTCACAAATTTCTAAGAAATTCTTCAAGTGCTCATATGGTATTTGTCTTGAAACCCATTAAACCGGCACCTCTATTGTACTAACACAACCTTGGGCGTGTGTGCTGCAAGTACATAGATGTTGAAGTAGTAAAGTACCCGAAGAGCGGGTAGTCGAATCCACAAGGAATAGACTCTAGTTACAAGTAAACCATGTTAAAATATCCAAGTTAACAATCAATTGGTGAACACAATCAAGATGTTATCAAAATAAGGAAAGAAAAATAAATAAACACATGGGCCAAGGAGAGGTAACAATCAAGAATGAAAGTGGGGTTTGATGAGCCCATTTTATATAGACATTTCATATACCCTATTGTCTGATTTACTTGTTTGTTTAGCATGTTTTTGTTATAAACCAATACTACTTGAGGTATGTTTTCTAATTATTACAAATAATTGTGTTTTGGGCAAAAATGAATGAATAGGGATGAATTTTGATGCAAAGTAGCATTGGAATGCAATCTTTAGAATAAGCATGGTCCAAAGCACACCCGTGCTTGGAAGCACGGTCGGAAGACAAGCAGGTTATTTAAGCCCGAAAGTTAGATTTTTGAGGGGATCTTCTTCTTTGTTCTTGAGACACAGATTAGGCAGCCGTTGACATCATCTAGAACCATATCTGAAGGGAAGACAAGCATGAAAAAAAGAGGATCATCAGCGACAACCATTGTCAAGCCTTCTCCGATGTGATTGTGAAGCAAAAAGGGAGTTTAATGGGAAATCTTTACTTCTCTTATTGCTTTCTTATGATTGATTATAAAACTATTAGTGGCTAACCATTCTTTGGTGCCCCGGATTTATGAACCTTGATGTTTGATGTTTTGATTTTAGTTCTATTGATTTTTGAGTTTCCTTATGATCTCCCTTGTGTTCATTTTATTTATTCATCTTAGTGTTGATTGCCTTGATGCTTGTTTGTTGCTTACTTGATGTGGGAATTGCCGATAGGCGCATGAGCATTGATTTTCATTTTTAGTACCCCGTAGTTGCAATTACATTCATGTCGCTAGTTAGCCTTAGTTTATCGATTGACTGTCTAGAGGATAGTTCCTATTCATTTAGTTAAGGCACACATTAGGGGAGGGGTTGAGTCTGCTACAAGCCTTAAGTGTGGATGTACGTTATCAAACCCTCCGTAGGTGGTCACCATGATCCAAGGAGAAGCTCTTGAAATCATTGCCTTGTCATTACATTTGTCAAGGGAATTAGTCTAGGGTACTGTCCTTTCCATTGCTATCTCTTTAACCCAAAAACCTGTTTCTTCTTCTTCTTCTTCTTCTTCTTCTTCTTCTTCTTCTTCTTCTTCTTCTTCTTTTCTTTAGTTCTTCTTTAGTAGTTCTTGTTATTCCAAATCAAATCTTTTGAATCGGCTAGCTATTAGGAAATGACCAAGTATCGAAAGCTATACGAGTTCCTATCGATTTAACTACTTGATCCAGCATTGAATCGGCTAGCTATTAGGAAATGAACAAGTATCGAAAGCTATATGAGTTCCTATCGATTTAACTACTTGATCCTGCTGGGTACACTTCACTACTTGCATGACCTATGCACTTGCGGTTGTTTATATAAAAAAATTTCAAATATTCATTAATTATACATGTCCTAATTCAAATCAAATCAGGTTTTTAAAATATGTTTATCATAATCATATATAGCCAAATAATAATGAATTAGGATAATATATGATTAACAAATTTCACAATATTATCATATATTATAAGATTGCCCAAGAGCACAGATCTCAAGGCGATCTAAAATATCTAAATCTTAATATCTGCCAAGAGCACAGATCTCAAAGCAATCTAAAATATCCAAGTATCAAGATCAGCCAAGAACACAGATACCGAGGCGATCTCAAATATTCAAATATCAAGATCAGCCAAGAACACAGATCTCGAGCCGATCTAAAATATTCAAACATCAAGTTCAGCCAAGAGCATAGATCTCGAGGCGATCGAAAATATCCAAATATTGAGATCAACAAAGAGCATAGATCTCGAAGCGATCTAAGATGTTTAAATCCCAAGATCGCCAATATATATATATATATCAATTCAAGATAAAGATTATAAACAAAATCAGCTAAAAATAAAATAATAATAAAATTAAAAAGATAAGTAAAAAAATAATATTAAGAAGAAAAAATCCAAATCAGATAAAAAATTAGACAAAAAGAAAAAAAAAACTTGGGCCGTTGTCGCACGACGATCATATAAAAATAAATAAAATAATAAATAAATAAATATATATATATATATATATATATATAATATAACTAACTAAAAAAATAATAAACGAAAGTAATTAAAATAAAAAAATAATAATAATAACAAATAAATAAACAATATTAAAATAAATGTTAAAAAAATAAAAGGTGAGATGTGTGCGTCGTGGTTCCCCACGAAGAACACAATCGCGCCCACAATAATACAACCGCCTTGATGTGGGGAGAGATTATAAAAGGAAATAAACCAGGAAAAAAAAGAGAAGAAAAATAAAAAGAAAGGATTGAAGGAAGAAAGAAGAAAAAAATAGAAGGTTTTATTTTATTTTTTTTTCTCTTCCTACCAAACCTATATACAGACATATATATATATAGATAAAAAAAAAATTGGTGCCTGTGTTATCGCCATCTCTGCTAAAGTTGCTGCTCGCCAACGCTGCTGCAAATGCTAGCTAAGGTGGAATATCCCTAGCTTGTTTCCTAACTCTGGCTATGGATTCATTTCTTTCGCACCTCTCCTTTGTTGCTCGAGAATGGTTGCCATCACCATCGTTGCCGCCATCATCGTTGCTAGCTGTTGCTTCCAACTGTCACCATAGAGCCAAAGCATAGGGAGAAGTTGAAGGTTCATCCATAGCAATTTGTCTTTCTTAGCCGAAGTGTGGTGGGTCACCACTCCCCTCGTCTTGGCTGAAGATCGAGCTTTTCTATACCCAATGGAGTTCCTTCTAATGTTTCTGTCTCCGTTAAGCGATCTGCCTTTGAGCGCCATAAAGCAATGGAGAAGGCCGGGAAGGAATACGATGTCGTACCCTCTAGATCGCATCTTGGACCATTACTGTCACTATCGATTCTGATGAAGATGATGAGATGATAGCTCTAGGAATGGGTGGAAAGAGAATAGATTTGTGGAGGATAAGAACAAGATCAAGCTAAAGAAGCCAAAGAAACCAAAATTCTCTACACCAAAGACCATGCTAGAAGGACAATGAGTATTCCTTGGCGTCACAAGTTCAAGCTTGTCCATGCTGCCTTGAATATCAGTCGGATTATCTTTCGTTGGTGATGCGTTCATGAGAATGTTATCGAGGAACACCAGATTCTTCATTGGAGGTCCCGAAGACTGTTGTTAGGGCCGTTGATCACAAGCCCGTTGGCAAAATCCATTAGAAGGTGTTACGGTTGCGGAAAAGTTGGTTGGTTGATGAGATATTTTTGGTATTCAAAGGGATGAAGAGGATGCACTTGAAGGTGAGGACAAGAGAAGGTCAAAGAAAATGTATGCATGGGAAGCAAATTCACGTGATTTGTATGTGAAGAAAGAAGCACCTGCATAACTTCGATCAAAATCTTCATCAGGTAAAACCTACGCCCTAAACCCTACCCTAAACCCTATAGCCACCGCTATCATGCTCCAGAAGGTCATAAAGGAATCCATCCAGGCCTGTGTCTCGTGAACCGGTGGTAAATAATGAGGTTGAAAAAAAAAGATGACAGTGATCAAGACATCTCAAGAAAGTGAGGATGATGAAAAACATGACAGTGATGATCTAACCTTAAAAATATGAAATACCAGTGGAAATCCATCTCAGACAAGTGTTAGCACATCTATACTCTCTCAAGATATCATGATCGGATCACATTTTTTTTATTTATTTAACAGTTGGTCAAGTTGCTAATAGAGCTTGTAAGGATGCTATATGTCTTTTAGTCGAGAACAAGGATAACCAGATTGATGGATCATCTTATAGCATGCTACCGAAGAAGGCAAAAGGCTCATGCGATGGATGTAAATTCAGGGAAATGTAATCCAAAGGATCTGGGAATTTGTAGATGTTTCTCATTGATGCTCAAATTTTCATGTTGTCTAGAAATGAATTTCTCTTCAATATCAATATACAAACCTTTATATGAAATTTCATTAATATATATACATATGATAACACAAAGAGAAGATTTTATAATCCTGCCATTGGTGTAGTAGCCAAGACGTAATTATATGTTATGCAAAAATCTCCATGAATGAAGCATAATATGCCTCCATTAGATAAAGAATGAAGCTGTGAAATTTTGCAGTGAAATCTTGTCCCTTGGGTAATTATCCATTGCATTAATTACATACATCACAAGCCCTATATATATATATTCAAAATGCTCGAGGCTGTAAAAGATTGATGAGAAGAGTTTGATGTTGAGGTAACGTGTCTGATAAGTGCTCGTGTATAAGTAATATGAAATATACTTTTCTTACATTGAGCATTACTTTTCTCAGGTTTTATCATTGATTCTTGTGTATTTGTGTTCTTTTACGCTTTCAGGGTTGTGAAGACGATGTGGAAGAAAAGAAGCAAAAATAGGTCATGGATGCAATAGTTGAGAAGACTCTTAGACTAAGCAAGGACCAAGGCACAAGTTGTCGACCTGTGAGTGTGTGCCAACCTCCACAGTACTCAATGATTATACAATTTGGAGGGGCACAAACGCAGTCACACTCATGTAGTCCAAATTGTGTAACATTGAAGAGCTTAATCAATGTGTTGAAAGCAAGAGTCGACATGATCTACCGCGTGTTGTGTGCCCAACTTAGCGGCCTTAATGAATAAATGAAGTTGAGAGGAACTTTGGCGAGAGTACTATAGCAATTACTGTAGCAAAAAGTAACAATTCGCTCTATCAAGTTACTGTTCACGGTGCGCCGAAATTCAGAATTCCAAAGAATCCATACTTGCGTGTGGAAATTCCGCACGCCCGTGTGGATGCCCGATTTCAGCCCTATAAATACCGCGATTTGATTTATTTTTGGAAAAATCTTTTATCCATCTTTAGCCCAACTTTCGAGTGAAGCGCGGCTAGGGTTTGGAGAGGTTTTTGCATGGTTTTTGGAGAGGTTCTACGGCATCGATATCGAGCTCATTTGTAGAAGACCTATTGGGGGAGCTTTCATCGGCATCGATTCGATGAGGTGTGCCATATGTTTGACAATGGAACCTTTGTAGAAGATGAGGCTGCTTTGCAAGACCATTGATACGGACCACAAGGGGGTTTTACAAGTTTTGGGATCATTATATATATATATATATATATATATATATATGAATTAAAAAAAATCCAAAAGGCATGGCCCACCATGAAAGAGATATACATGGAAATGAATAAATGATGACGAAAATGTGAGAAGCATGTATGCAGGCATACTCACGTGCATAAATAATTTTCAAAAGGGTGTTCCCAGCATGTACATGGTATAAAAATGATAACATGGATTTATATATACATATATAAAAGTTATATGTTCACATATAAATGATGTAATAAATATATATATAATAAATAATAAAATTTATAATTCGCAAATTTTAATTAGAGATTCCCAAGATTTTAATCTGGATAATTAATAATAGAGGCTTACCTCTATTAGGAATGGAAGAGTCCACAAAAAACAAAATAAATTACATTTGTGATTCGATATATATCGCCTGGTGTCTCTTCACCGACATGACGCTAAGGCATGTATTTTGGATCCCCAAATTCTAGCATGCTCGATGGGGACCATTTTAATTCCTCCTCCCATCTTTGAGGCAAAAGTACAAGTAAAGGAATTACTTCTTGTAACTAATGTACAAGAAAATTAATATTGTTATTATTATTGCATGTCAAATGGCGTTTAAGAGTTCAGTCGCACTTAGAAGCCCTAAGTTGACTATTATCCTTGGTGAAGGATCTGAGGTCCAACTGCCTAACTATATTTTCAACACTGGAGTTGCTGGTGCTGAAATGAGATTCGACACAATCTCTGAGTCTGTACAGTTTATGAAAAAACTCCATCTTTGGAGGAAAACCTGACTGTCCCGCGTCTTCCATCTAGGGGTCGTCGCCCAAACGTCATTATTCCTGCATTTGAGAAGAATGTTCTTGATGAGGTACCAAGAACCACTATCTTTTAGAGGCTATCATGTCCTAAAAATATAGTTTCTATAGATGATGAAGACGACGGATCCACATTCACTGTTATTTTCAAATTGAAAAAAAGTGGAATTTTTCAATCTAAGGAAACTAAGCCTAGGAAAAGTGTGTTTTCAAGGCCAACTACTAGGAACGTGAAAATCCCAAATCACAAATTAAATTTTGTGTCATTCCAAAACCAAAAGGATAATCAAATGGGTTCATTCAAAAATTCCTTTGGACCACTTTATATGGTTAAGAATAATGCAACCACTACAAAGCTGCGTTACTAGCCATATGAAAAGAAAGGCGGTAGACCCCCAAAATCTCATAAAAAATCCTTCGGTAAAAAATATTTATAAGATATACGTAGAATTGAAGAAATTGCAATCAAACCAAATGAGCCCAAGAGAATTCTACCAAAAGAAGAGGTAGTTAGTGCTAAGCGCATGTAAAACAGTCTTTGATCGAATTACTTTGCCAAATGATCAAGTTTCACAATGTCAAGCTTCACAGGGTTAAGCTTCAGTTTCTCACTCAAAGTTTGACAGAAAGAAAAGGAGTGAAGATGAAGATATGTTCGATAGAGATGTCGAAGTGCACTCTGTTCGTATGATTACGGAAGCTCAAGGAGATCCGACAGCTAAACAAGAACAACTAGTGCCAGTCATAAGATCTTGTAGACAAGCACCAGATTCTCAAAGCATTGTTAGAGAGAAAAGTTCAAGCCATATTCCACATGATAGACCAAAAGATTACAAGGGGCAAATCCTCCAAATAAAGATGATGAAGATGAACCAGCTTTTAGTATGGACCAGAACAATATCCTGGAAAATCAGGAAGCAGAATACTAGAAGATGAATAAAAATATGATGATGTTAATGGATATAGTATTCCAAATTCAAAAACAGATAACAGCCTTGATGGTAAATCTTCCCAAACAAGTACAGAGGCCAAATAATCCAATCCCTTAACAAAAAGAGACTGTTCAAGCAGCCAGGCAAGGGGATACGACAAGTATCCCTATCCAAGAGCATTCGGTTGTAATGACTAGGGAGGAGATACAACAAATGGTGGCCACTAAACAAAAAAATGTCAAAAATAGCGAGATAAGAGTTGATAGTGACAAACCTTATCCTTGCTATCATGATTTAGTACCTTATCCCAAAGGATAAAATGTGCCTAAATTCAAACAATTCAATTGATTTGGTAATCCTAATCAGCACTTGGCTTACTTTATAACAGCATGTGGAGACACAAGTGCAAAACCATCACTTCTCCTCAAACAATTTTCTGCCAGTCTCAAAGGAGTTGTATTTGAGTGGTATGCAAGTTTGCAACCCGACTCGATTCAAAATTGGCAACAGCTAAAAGATGCTTTTCGAGTATGGTTTAGAGGTGTTAATGATAAGATCATGACAGCTGATCTCACAGCCACTTGCCAAAACAAAGATGAGAAAGTGGCTGACTACATTATGAGATGGAGGAACCTAAGTATTAAATGTGAACAACCCCTAGACCAATCTCAAGTAGTGGGATTATTACTCAGGAACATTGATAGCCGGATGGCATCTTTCCTAAGTACGTCTAGCATCACGACATTTCAAGAGTTGATCTCATGAGCCAAAAAATTGGAAAGGACTAGTCCGAGAATTTTGTCTAATTTCCAAACTTCCAAGAATGACAAGCCTAAAAGGGCAAAAGGTGTCAAGTACATTGCTACAACCTTCAATGTTGATAAAGGGAAAAGCACTATAGAATCATATAAACCAAAACAAACTAAGCCACAAAGCTTAGGTGCTCCTGGAAATGAACAAAAGGTATTCTTTTTAAAGAGATAAAGTACTAAAGATTTTTAAAGATACCGTGAATAAAGGTCTGCAATTGCCCGAGTGCAAAAGACCGGAAGAACAGAGTAAGAAATATCATCCTAATTATTTCCCGAACCATAGAGTGTTAGGGCATACAATTGAAGACTGCTATGTCTTTAAAGATTGGCTTGAGCGTCAATATCAAGAAGGCAAGATCATACTCTCCAAGAGTGTTATCTTGGAACAGTTTGTTGAAAATATCTGGTTTGTGACTACCCCAGACTATGAGGGATCATCCAAAGGGGAAATCACAGTAGTGGGTAATAAAATACTACTCCCATTAATATTTGATGGTAAACCTCCTTCTTGTCCAGAGGGATTATGGGAAGTATTCATATCTAATATGTCAAAGAAGATGTTGAAGAAGTTGGTCAAACTCTCAGGAATCAAGTGGAGAAATGTCGAGAACCCCCCTAAAAGGCTTCCAATAAAGCAAACCAAGAAGAAAAATAAGAAGAAGAAGTAGAAATGTGAACACTCAAAGCACAAGAAATCCATTATAGAAGAATATATTGATTCTCTCGAAGAATATGAACATAAGGAAAGGATGTTGATCGCTCTTAAAGACTATTTCCCAAAGGAGGTTGAAGAGCTACTTGAGGAATTAGTTAAAGAAAATGATGAAACAATGCAAGTGGAAACTTGTAGGGCTATTTCTAGAGCTGAATACCCTACATATGATCAAGATGATAATGAAGAGAGTTTATGAGTCAGAAGAACTGTATAATCGCCATGGTCGGCCTTACATAAGCAAGAAGCAAAAAAAGAAGATGGCATTTAGAGAAAGATTAAAGAAGGCAAATGCCAAACTCTCAGAGCCACACCATTCAGAAAATCCAAAGAACCCATGCTATACTCCAAATACACATAAGTATAACATCCTGAGGAAAGTGATACCTGCTAAAGAAATCCCTTCTTTCATTCAAAGAGTGATAGAGGAATCAGTTAATAGCCTAATGCAACTGCATATTACTGATAATAAATGCGATGAATCTAGGATATATCCTCCTAAGTCAACAAGCGATAATTTTGATCCAGAAATCTTGAAGCCTACATCCTCGGTAATAAGTGTCAAGGGCAAGTCTATTCCTTTAGTTTTTGAAATCAGATAAGACAAAAGAAGAGAGCTTTTTAATTGGTCCATGGAAGAAGGGCTTGACTTACCCAAATTACTATCCATATCACCGACTTGTGGGACATACTATAGAAGATTGTCAAAATTTTCATGAATGGCTACAAAATCAAGTTTCCATAGGAAAATTGAAGTTAACAGATGATTATTTTGAAGCGAGAGGTGTTTGTTGTGCCATAACGTGTCTGGAAGGTTCTGATGATGAGCTGAATTTTCCAAATGAGGAGGATGAAGTATCCTACAACGTACATCAAATGCATCATACAACTGGCAAGTTACTCCAATCAAGACAAGCTTCCAGCTCTAATGATAAA
The DNA here is from genome assembly GCA_020875875.1 of Dioscorea alata. Taxonomy (NCBI): domain Eukaryota; kingdom Viridiplantae; phylum Streptophyta; class Magnoliopsida; order Dioscoreales; family Dioscoreaceae; genus Dioscorea; species Dioscorea alata. The sequence continues at coordinate 20,937,215 of CM037020.1, read as the reverse complement.
AATAAAGTAAAGATGATAGAAAAGGAAAATGTCTCACCAAAGAAATTCTTGAAGAACCCAGACTATAGTACCTTAGCACACTTGAAGAAAGTCCCAGCTCTACTCAGTATGTATGATGCACTGATGATGTTAGCAGAAGTCAGGGAATCTTTAATACATGCCTACAAAACCCTGAGGAGTATCAGGCTTATTTTGCTAAAATAAACATGATAGAAGCTCTGTACACAACACATACACTTTCAATATCATTCACTGATGAAGACTTATCACTTGGAATTGTAGAGCACAATAGACCATTGATTGTGACAGGGTCTTAAGATGGGATAAAGATTAATTGAATTCTTGTTGATTCAGGGTCTTCCATAAAACTAATGACCCTTAGTACTCTTCAGTCATTTGCTCTGGAAATATGCCATTTAACTCCAGAAAGGATCATTATTCAAGGTGATAAGTGCTCGTGTTATAGTAATGCGAAGTGTTATTATCTTGTAATAAGCATTGATTTAATCAGATTTTATCACTAAAAAGTGTGCATTTGTTTAATTTTGTGCATTGTAGGGTTGTGGAGCCAATTTGGAGAAGAATGAAGCAAGAATAGGTTATGTTCACCATTGTTGAGGAGTTTTCGGACTAAGCAAGGAACAAGGCATGAGTTTAGACTTGTGGGTGTGTGCCAAACTCCATTGGAGGGGCACAAGGGCAGTCACATTCATAAAAGTCTAACTCGTGTAGCATTGGAGAACTTCGCCAATGAAGAGAAATGAAGTAATCGACATAATCTACCATTGATTGCGTGCCCAATTCAATAGCCTCGATGAAGAACGATGAATTCGGTAGCATTTTTGGCTAAGTACTGTAGCAGTACTATAGCAAAAAAATACTGTAGAGAGAAGTACTGTAGCAAGCTACTGTTCACTATCGACGAAAATCAGGATTTCAGAGTGTTCACACGGGCGTGTGGAAATTCCACACGGCCGTGTGAATTAATTTTCCAATAAGCCAGAAACTTCACACGGGCGTGTGGAAATTCCACACGGTCGTGTACTGTAGCAAAGTTAGTGTTCACGGTGCCGAAAAATCACGATTTCAGAATTTCCACACGGCCGTGTGGAATTAAGACACGGGCGTGTGGAATTCCTGGTTTTACACAGGGCCGTGTGGAATTAACACAGGGGCGTGTGGAACTCCGATTTCAGCTCGATTTCAGCCTATAAATAGCCCGTTTTCAGATCTATTTGGGGACCCTCCCCTTCTATCACTTGGATATCTTTTGGGGGGCTTTCGGCTAGGGTTTGGAGAGGTTCTTGGAGATCTTTGGAGGCGATTAAACGGCATCGACATCGACATCCTTTGGATGAAAGCTATTGGGGAAGCTCTCATCGGCATTGATTTGTCGAGGTGTGCCTTAGGCTTGACAAGGGATTCGTTGGAGAAGACACGCGACTACACAATACCATCGATACGATCTACAAGGGGGGTTTTCTTTATGGTTTTCATGCATATGTTCTTAAACTATTTATTGACTTTGTATTGCTCCATGGAGAGCTAAACCCTAGTGGGTATTCGGACTTGTAAACCCTAGGATGATATTGTTTCTATGACTTTTATTATGCTTTCTTAATTTAATGTTCTATTATTGAGTTCCAATCTTGCATGCCGATTGTATGAGATTTTCCCTTAGCCGTGACACTAGGGTTGAGAATCTATTAGGTTATCCTTTGAGGGTGTGACAACCTCTATAGGATTAGACTACACAAGGTTGGAGAGGGTTGAGAGGGAGAGTTGTGAGGTAGCGATGTACCCCTTTCCCCTCCGGTGTGGCTTCTCCCTACCTCCGTTTCCTTGATTTAATAGCGGTCGAGATAGAGTGAAGTGCTAGGTAGATAAACTCCCCTGGGGCTTAGTTACGTGAGTAACAGAGTGAAGGGTTGAAGTGAATCCTACGCACTGGGGCTTAATCTAGACTAGGGTTCTTCCACCTTGACCAAAGGGTTAGAACTACACATAGGAACAGGTTTAACCACTAGGAGTCCCTAGAACTTAATGCAATCCCACGTAGTGTGAGGCTTAGGTAGATATACTCCTCTAGGGCTTAGTTGACAGGTCAACGAGAGTCAAGAGTCGTAGTGAATCCTAATGCCGGGGCATAGTGTTGGGGTTAGTCACGGTTGACCTTAGGTTGGGGACCGTGTGTTTAAGGATATCCTCGACTCAATTAGACATCAATTAGAGGGTATAATACTAGTCTGGCACTAGAAGCATTAGTCTTAGGGGGAGCTTTGTCCGGGTACCCCATCTTTATATCGATTACCTCTCCTACCCTCATTATTCTTCTTGCACTCTTTTATTTTCTTTTACATTTATATATATATATATATATATATATATACTTCTTTCATCATCGACTTCTTTCATAGCTAAATAGCGATAACACTTGTTTCTGAACACTATTCGCTGTGGATACGACTACCCACTCACCAGGGTATTTTTATTACTTCGACAACCCGTGCACTTGCGGGGTACACACGCAAAGGTTGTGTCAAGTTTTTGGCGCCGTTGCCGGGGAATAGGCGTTTTAGAGACATTTGTACTTTGTTATTTTAGCTATTCATCCTTTATTCTATTTCACCTTTTTTCTTATTCTTCCATCGTTCTAATTTGTTTTCTTTTGTTTTGTCTCACTTTTTCTTGCAAGGAGCCTAAATGGAGATTGATTCAATCATTGAGCTATATTCTCAAGTTGAAGCTCTCAGTACAAAGCTTGATAGAGTTATTGCTTCACAACAACAGAGCAATCCAGGCTATAGCACACATCATCCAAGTGAAAGGAGCTACCAAAATTTTTTATGGAATAACGATGGACAACATTGGGAAGCACCTCAAGAGCGATTTCAAAAGGATGAGAGACACGAAGAGGATGCACCTCCGTGGAGAAAGGTACTAGATAACTTTATTGAAGCATCCGATGCCTCTTGCCAAAGTTTGGAAGCCACACAAAAGTGTCATGAAGCCTCCTACAACAACCTTAAACATCAATTAGGATGGATACTTGACACACTCTCCAAGGAACATGAAGTATTTGAGCAAGTAAAGCAAGACCCTTGTAGAGATGATGTGGTCGTGAATGATAATGAAGAAATGGGGCATACCGAGTATGTTGATGTAGAAATTGAAGAGGAAAAAGTAGAACGTCATTTAGAGAATTGGGATTGCTTGAATGAAGATGGTGCTTGTGAGCAAGAAAATTTTCAAGGGGATTTGTTAGTGTCATGTTCCTTTCAAGATGAAAATACACAAGAAGAAGCAAACCCTAAGGTAATGGAACAAGCACCGCTCTTTGGGATTGATCAACTCATAAAAAGCAAGAAAGAGACTTTGGGAAGGGAAAAAGATGTGGGGAGGATATTTAAACCATCCCATGACCCACCTATGCTAAGCTTGGACAATTCCCAACCCAAATTGTTTCCTTGGAGGCCAAAAGCAAGATGGTTGGACCCTCCAGCAAATACTCCACCTCGGCAAGTCGATTTTTGGTTTAGAGGAAGTAGCTATGAAAGTTCTTGTCGGGAGGAACACACTCTTTTCAAGCCGCCTTGAGGTAAGAAAGAGGTACGTCAAGCTTAGTGACGTTAAACAAGCGCTTCTTGGGAGGCAACCCAAGTTTTTATTGCTTTTCTAGGTTTTAGTTTAGTTTTAGCATGAATAATTGCTTAGTGTTGGTGTTTTCATTTTATTATGCGTGTGCTGTGATTTCTTATGGATTATTGGTGTTGTAGTATGCCTAATTGTGATTGTTGAAGTTTTGGGTCGTTTGAGTGTGTTTTCATGGATCTCTGGTCGTGTTCTTATCGTCTATGCAAGCTCTAAGTGTTATAATCGTGTTTCTGAAATTTTCTTTAGAGTTTGTAATTTTTCTAAGTCATCTAAGTCATCCAGAGAAAACACACGGCCGTGTGGAATTTCCACACGGCCGTGTGAACCATTTCAGAGCTCATCAAGAGAAGACACAGGGGCGTGTGATTGCCCCTGTGAATGACCATATGAAGGTACACGGCCGTGTGGAATTTTCACACGGCCGTGTGGATCTCTGCAGAGCTACAACTCTCCATCCCGAGACACACAGGGGCAGTGTGAGTGCCCCTGTGAGTGCCCATGTGTATAGCACACGGCCGTGTGGAAATTCCACACGGCCGTGTGGATGTTCTGCAGAACAAGAACTTCATCTAGAGGCTCACAGGGGACGTGTGAGTGCCCTTGTGGGTGAGTGTCTGCATGGCACACGGCCGTGTGGAATTTCCACACGGCCGTGTGGAACACTTAGATGATTTTCTTGGGATCCACAGAGTCCACAGGGGCGTGTGGGTGCCCCTGTGGCCGGCCTTGTGTTGGCCAGGTTGGGCACACGGCCGTGTGGGATTTCCACACGGCCGTGTGTATGTTTTGGAAAGCAAACAGAGGAAACACAGGGGGGGTGTGACTGCCCCTGTGAACCCTTCTAGTGGAGGCACACGGCCGTGTGGAAATTCCACACGGCCGTGTGGATGTACAGAACATGATAGGTTGTTTTTAATTTTAAAATCTTCTTTTGCCTTTTCAATTCTAAATGCCTCCACACTCAAGGGATGTTTCCTCACATATTCCCAACCCTCTCTTTGTCCATTTAAGTAGTTTTTAAGTTGTTTTCCGGCCATATTCGAAGATTTTGATTTTCACTTCGTCGGTAAGCATATTTTCTCCTTTTCTTCGTCAACCTTTTCTTTTTCAGCACAGATCCACCAGTATCAGCACCGACGGCAGCACCGGAGATCGAAGAACGGACGACACCGACGCTTGAGGCGTTTTTAGCTTTATTTTTTTCTTTTGTTTTATTTTACTTTTATTGAGCTTCACTGAACCCCCTTGTGTACGTGCAGATGGTCTTGGACGCAAGGAATTTGAGTACTAGTCATAGGCACGGTCATGGGGCCGTGTGTCCTCCACAACCCGTTGAGACTCAACCGTCAATGAACATAACTCCATCAAACGTACCACTAGGAGTTCAGGGGAGTATTGTTTCAATTGCCCACCTTCACACATTATGTTTTGATTGTTATACTTCTTATTGTGCTTGCATGCGTACATTGAGGACAATGTACATCGTAAGTGTGGGGGGGAGTTCACATTGCACACACTTTTACTTGTGCGTTCAATTGCTTATGCTCATGTAACCTATGGCGGTTCACCTTAGTTGCAACGGTTGTATTCTTTTAGTTTAGGAGAATTTTTAACATTGTATCCTATCATGCTCTAGTTTCTACTTGAATTTTAGGAATTTTTTGCTCGATATTCTCATATTGCACAACTTACTCTTGGAATCTTTTGGAAACTCAATCTTGAAGTTTTTAAGGACAAGTTTATCATCGTTCTTAGTTTTACTTTGGAAAATGCATATAAAAAAATGAAAAATGAAAAAAAAAATATGGAAAAGAGAAAAAGAGAAAAAATATATGAGTTTGTAAATATTAGCTTTGTTTTAATTATGCATTTGGGGTGGCAAGAGCTACCGCCTATGAAGTATGCAGCTACTCTCATAAGTCGGATACAAGTTATGCCCTAATGAGAGAAAGAGCTATCTCATGGGATGCGTGAAAGCTACTACCCCGGTAGAAAGAGCTACCTCCTCGAAAGAGTGAAAGCCACCTTTGGCGGCCGCCTAGGAAAGGGCTACCTTCAAGGATGTGTGAAGCTACTACTTCCTTCCCTATTTTTTTTGTTTTTTGTATATAAATAAATCCTTTCTAACCAAAGTTTGAGGAGTACTCGTTGGTTCTCTTGAGTAAGATCGCACACACCAACACATTTTCGAGTTTTCATCCTTTTTTATTCGAGTTTTTAGCTAGAGCATTGGTAACCTTATGCAATGTTTTGAGTTCCCCTTACTTGTAGAATGCTTCTTTTGCATGCTTTTGGTGAACCTAAGGCCGAGCACTTTCAATTGTTCTTCCCAAGTACTTTCACGTTCTATTTTGCTTGGGGACAAGCAAAAGCTTAAGTGTGGGGGGATTTGATAAGTGCTCGTGTTATAGTAATGCGAAGTGTTATTATCTTGCAATGAGCATTGATTTAATCAGATTTTATCACTAAAAAGTGTGCATTTTTTTACTTTTGTGCATTGTAGAGTTGTGGAGCCAATTTGGAGAAGAATGAAGCAAGAATAGGTTATGTTCGCCATTGTTGAGGAGTTTTCGGACTAAGCAAGGAACAAGGCATGAGTTTAGACTTGTGGGTGTGTGCCAAACTCCATTGGAGGGGCACAAGGGCAGTCACATTCATAAAAGTCTAACTCGTGTAGCATTGGAGAACTTCGCCAATGAAGAGAAATGAAGTAATCAACATAATCTACCATTGATTGCGTGCCCAATTCAATAGCCTCGATGAAGAACGATGAATTCGGGAGCATTTTGGCTAAGTACTGTTCACGGTGGCGAAAAATCACGATTTCAGAATTTCCACACGGCCGTGTGGAATTAAGACACGGGCGTGTGGAATTCCTGGTTTTACACAGGGCCGTGTGGAATTAACACAGGGGCGTGTGGAACTCCGATTTCAGCCCGATTTCAGCCTATAAATAGCCCGTTTTCAGATCTATTTGGGGACCCTCCCCTTCTATCACTTGGATATCTTTTGGGGGGCTTTCGGCTAGGGTTTAGAGAGGTTCTTGGAGGTCTTTGGAGGTGATTAAACGGCATCGACATCGACATCCTTTGGAAGAAAGCTATTGTGGAAGCACTCATCGGCATTGATTTGTCGAGGTGTGCCTTAGGCTTGACAAGGGATTCGTTGGAGAAGACACGCGACTACACAAGACCATCGATACGATCTACAATGGGGGTTTTCTTTATGGTTTTCATGCATATGTTCTTAAACTATTTATTGACTTTGTATTGCTCCATGGAGAGCTAAACCCTAGTGGGTATTCGGACTTGTAAACCCTAGTATGATATTGTTTCTATGACTTTTATTATGCTTTCTTAATTTAATGTTCTATTATTGAGTTCCAATCTTGCATGCCGATTGTATGAGATTTTCCCTTAGCCGTGACACTAGGGTTGAGAATCTATTAGGTTATCCTTTGAGGGTGTGACAACCTCTATAGGATTAGACTACACAAGGTTGGAGAGGGTTGAGAGGGAGAGTTGTGAGGTAGCGATGTACCCCTTTCCCCTCCGGTGTGGCTTCTCCCTACCTCCGTTTCCTTGATTTATTAGCGGTCGAGATAGAGTGAAGTGCTAGGTAGATAAACTCCCCTAGGGCTTAGTTACGCGAGTAACAGAGTGAAGGGTTGAAGTGAATCCTACGCACTGGGGATTAATCTAGACTAGGGTTCTTCCGCCTTGACCAAAGGGTTAGAACTACAAATAGGAACAGGTTTTACCACTAGGAGTCCCTAGAACTTAATGCAATCCCACGTAGTGTGAGGCTTAGGTAGATATACTCCTCTAGGGCTTAGTTGACAGGTCAACGAGAGTCAAGAGTCGTAGTGAATCCTAATGCCGGGGCATAGTGTTGGGGTTAGTCACGGTTGACCTTAGGTTTGGGACAGTGTGTTTAAGGATATCCTCGACTCAATTAGACATCAATTAGAGGGTATAATACTAGTCTTGCACTAGAAGCATTAGTCTTAGGGGGAGCTTTATCCGGGTACCCCATCTTTATATCGATTACCTCTCCTACCCTCATTATTCTTCTTGCACTCTTTTATTTTCTTTTACATTTATATATATATATATATATATATATATATATATATATATATATATATATATATACTTCTTTCATCATCGACTTCTTTCATATCTAAATAGCGATAACACTTGTTTCTGAACACTATTCCCTGTGGATACGACTACCCACTCACGAGGGTATTTTATTACTTCGACAACCCGTGCACTTGCGGGGTGTTACACACGCAAGGGGTGTGTCACAAGGCTTTAATCAGCATAGTCAGAAATTATTGGGATCTATCACTCCCCCGATCAAGTTTGGAAAAATCATATTTGATGTGAAGTTTAATGTGATTAATGTTGATGCCTCATACAAAGCTTTGTTCGGTAGGCTATGGATCCATGTAAAGCGGACGGTCCTATCAACCCTTCATCAGTACATGAAAAATATGGTGGATGGAGAAGAATACAAAATTTATGGTGAAATTCAACCCTTTGGTGTGCATGAAATACATTATGAGGATGCCAAATATTACGTTAGTATCTCCAAAGGGGGAAAAACACCGAACTTGATGGAAAAGGATTTGGCAAAACCATCTGATGCTATGCCAATATCCAAAGAGAAAGAATCAACATTGCCTCACTATGGCAGTGATACTAAATCTTCAAAAGATGAAAGTGACACAAGGCAAAGTAAAGTGTTTGCCCAAGAAAGCACATTGCATATCACACAGGTTCCAGATGGTCTCTGTAAATCCCTAGATGATTTGAAGGTTGATACAGTAGAGCAATTGAAGACATTGTATGCGCCAGCTCGAAATGAGAATGAAAGAGGTATCCTCTTCTACAAAGTTAAAAATAACAAAATTTCAAATGATGACATTATACACATTGAACAAGAAGAGGATAGTGAAGTCTAACCTATAAACTTCCTAAGCCAGTACCCTAATAAAGACAAAAGGATAGTTGAAGAGTTTGGGGACAAAATAAACTGGTCAAAGAAATCATATCAAATTTTTCGCCAATTATGGAGCCATTCCCAGCTTGACAAGAGAGAGGTAGGTTAATTTTGAATCTTCTAGGTATTCGTTTTACATGATGGAGTCTAAGGAAGAAGAAGATGTTAAGATGAAAAGCGCACCACCTAAATTAGAGGATAGTGGTCAAGCAACATGACAGGGGCCCGAAAGTGCACGGATTGTCGCAGTAATAATAGTACCCCGGTGAGAGGGTAGTTGAATCCTCAGGGAGTAGAGACCAAAGACACAAGTGTTCGCTATTTAGCTAGTGTGGTGTACGGAAATTGAGAATATAATCAATGTGTGGTTGCAAAAGTAATTTAGAAAAACAAGAAATAAAAAAGAAATATGGAAGGCAAGAGAGTGTAAGCAAGAGTAATAAGAGAAAGACAATCATTGAATGAAATAGGGTACCCGGACAAGCTACCCCTAGGATTTATATTTCTAGTGCATGATAATGCTATTATACTCTCATATTGATGTTTAATGAGTTAAGGATATCCTTAAACACACGGTCCCAAACCTAAGGTCAACCATGACTAACCCCAACATTAAGCCCCGGCATTCGGTTTCAGTACGACCCTTGACTCTTATTGACCTGTCAACTAAGCCCTAGGGGAGTCCATCTTCCTAAGCCTCATACTACGTGGGATTGCTTTAAGTTCTAGGAATTCCTAGTGATATACCCTGTTCCTATGTAAAGCTCTAACCCTTTGGTCCAGGTGAAAGAATCTTAGTCTCAATTAAACCCCAGCACTAGAATCTTAGTCAACTAAGCCCCAAGGGAGTTCATCTCCTAATACTTCACTCTATTTTGACCGCTAAGAACTTTTGGAATGCGGAGGTAGGGAAAATCACACCAGAGGGGAAAGGGGACGTTTCGCTACCTCACAACTCACCCTCTCGACCCTCTTCAATCTTAAGTAGTCTAACCCTATAGGAGTTGTCACACCTCCAAAGGATAACCTAGCTGATTCTCAACCCTAGTGTCACGGCTAAGGGAAAATCAATAAAGATGCAATTAAGATTGAAACTCAATTTTATTCATCAATAAAGAAAAGCATAATAACATGTCATAGAAACATAATCATCCAAGGGTTTATAAGTCTGAATACCCACAAGGGGTTTAGCTTCTCATGGAGCTATACAAATCCATCAAACTATGATAATAAGCACAAATCAAAAGCATAGATGAAAACCCCCTTGTGTAGAGTGTGGCCGTGGTCTTGTGTGGCCACCGGACGTCGATGTTGATGCCGATGGCGTGCTTCAATCCTCCACAAGGTCCTCTCCAAACCCTAGCCACAACCCTCTAGAAGATAGGAGAAAAGATATGCCAAAAGATCCATCAAAAGTCTCCAAAATGCCTTTAACTAGTGTTGAGTCGCGGCTTCAGATTGGCTAAAATTGGGATTTCACACGGCCTTGTGGAATTTCCACATGCCTGTGTGAAGTCTCTGTTTTGCTGAATTTCGGCAAACAGTGAACAGTAACTTGCTACATCATTTTTACTATAGTAAATTGCTACAGTGATGTTGCAATGCTTTTGCCGAAACACTCCTGAATTCATCATTCATCATCGAGGCCGTTGAATTAGGCACACAATCAACCGTAAATCATGGCGATTGCTTCAATTCTCCTCATTGGCAAAGTTTTCCTATGCTACATGAGTTAAACTTATTGTTAGTGTGACTGCCTTTGTGCCGCTCCAAAGGAGGTTGGCACACACCCACAAGTCTATACTCGTGCCTTGTTCCTTGCTCGGTCTGAAAACTCCCCAATAACGGCGAACATGATCTAACTTATTCTTTTTCCTCCAAACTAGCTTCACAACCCTAAAGTGCACAAAAGAACACAAATGCACACTATTTAATGATACAAACTGATAAAAGTAATGCTTAATGTAAGATAATAACACTTCGCATTATTATAACACGAGCACTTATCACAACAATTGATGAGTTAAATGAAATCAACTTGGGAACTGATGAAGACCCAAGGCCAACTTTCTTATGTGCACAACTAATAGAAGAACAAAACGAATCTTTCAAGGCTCTTTTGAAAGAATACATTGACTGCTTTGCCTAGAATTATAATGAGATGCCATGTTGGAGAATAAGGTAGCTATTCACAGATTGGCTATCGATCCCAATGTTACTCCAATTAAGTAGGCCCCAAGAAAGATGAAATTTGATTTAGAAGAGAAAGTAATAGAAGAAACAAAGAAGTTGATTGAAGCAAATTTTATCAGGGAAGAAAAATACCCAGATTGGGTTGCCAGTATAGTACCTATAAAGAAAAAGAGTGGCCAGATAAGGATATGTGTTGATTTCAAAGATTTGAACAAAGCATGTCCCAAAGATGATTTTCCTTTACCAATCATGGAGATCATGATCAACAACACCTCAGGGTATGAGATGTTTTCCTTTATGGATGGATACTCAGGATATAATCAAATCAAGATGCACCAAGATGATGAGAAACATACTGCCTTCCAACACCTATGGCCATATATTGTTACAGGGTAATGCCATTTGGCTTGAAAAATGCGGGAGCAAGATATCAAAGAGCTATAACCAAAATATTTAGCAATTTAATTCATAAAGTCATCAAATGCTATTTGGATGATCTGGTAGTGAAAACAAATTCAAAAGACAAATATCTTGAAGATTTGAGAACTGTTTTCGTACGCTTCAAAGAATATAAATTGAAAATGAATCCTATGAAATGTGCCTTTGGAGTCCTATCAGGAACATTTTTTGGTTTTATTGTGAGACATCAAGGGATAGAATTAGATCCTTCTAAGATAAATACAATTCTGGGAATGCCGCCTCCACAAACATTGAAGTAGTTGCAGCTGTTGCAAGGACGTTTAGCATATATTAGAAGATTCATCTCCAACTTATCAGGGAGATGTAAACCTTTTTCCATGTTGGTGAAGAAAAATACACCCTTCAAGTGTGATGCTAAATGTTAGAAAGCTTTTGAAGATATTAAGCAGTGTTTACTGAATCCATCAGTATTAGTGTCCCTGATTTCAAGAAAGTCACTAATTCTATATACTGCTACCTTAGAAGGGTCATTGGGAGCTATGCTAGCTCAAAACAATGAAGATAGTAAAGAAAATGCATTATATAACATCAGCAGAATGTCGATTGGAGCCGAGACTAAATATACACCGATTGAGAAGCATTGCTTAACTTTAGTGTTTGCAATAAAGAAATTGAGACACTACTTTGCTGGTGCATAAAATTATTCTCATATCCAAAATTGATTCTCTAAAATATCTCATGACAAGGCCATTACTCACAGGAAGACTTGCAAAATGGGCATTGATCTTAATGGAGTTTAATATATCATATACTCCACGGAATGCTATAAAGGGGCAAGTGCTAGCAGATTTCTTAGCAGCACATCCTCTTTTTGATGATTCACTCCTTAACTATGATCTCCCTTATGAAGAGACTCTTATAGTAAAAGAAGTAGAATGGTGACTGTACTTTGATGGAGCGTCATCCTTAAAGTAGGCACTCAGATCTGAGCTTCCACAAGTCAAAGCTGGGATAGGGCTTGTGTTCATTACACCAGAAGGAGGAATCCTCAAATATGCACTTTCCCTTATAGAGCCATGCACAAACAATAAAGCGGAATATGAAGCTCTAATAGCTTGTTTGGAATTGGCAATCAAAATGGAAATTCAACATATCCATATATTTGGATACTCACAACTCATTATCAAGCAAGTCAAAGGAGAATACAAAATATACGAGATTACAAAATATACAAAGCTGAACTTATTAGATACTATAAGAAGGTAAAAATGTTAATGAAGAAAATTTTCCAAGTGCAGTTGAGCAGGGTTTCAAGATCAGAAAATGGAGAAGCTGATTCTTTGGCAAGAATAGTGAAGGAATTGGCAAATACAAATCATGATGAAATTCAAATCACTATAACGAATAGAAGACCCATAAATACAATCCTCAGTGATGTTGAAGAAGAAAATACAGTAAACAACATGGAAGTCATTACCCCCGAGATGCCAGAGTAAGATAAGAGGCAACCATTCATGGAATATTTGAAATATGATAAATTGCTAATGGACAAATCAGAAAAGCCTTCAAATAAAATGAAGAGCTCTAAGATTTACCCTCATTAATGGCACATTGTAATGCAGGTTATATGATCAATTACTCTTGCGATGTCTTTCATATGAAGGAGCAAAAGAAGTCATGCATGATGTACATTTTGTGATATGTGTTGCACACTGATCAGGACCCAAGATGAACTTAAAATTAAGTGCATGGGATATTATTGGCCAACCATGGTCAGAGATTGAATTGAATATGCCAAAAAATGCCATCTATGTCAAATTCATGGGGATTTTATTAATCAACATACAAACCCCTTGCATCCCAGAGTCTCATCATGGCTTTTTGAGATATGGAGGACAAATGTGATTGGCCCCATTGAGCGTCCATCATCTTCAGGGCATCGATTCATATTGGCTGTAATAGACTATTTCTCTAAATAGGCAGAGGCTATTATTTTAAGAGAAGTAAAGACTGAGAACATCGTAAAATTCTTCAGGGAAAATATCCTATATATGTTTCAAATCCCAAGAAGAATTATCTTAGATAATGGCTCTGCTTGCAGAAGCCTTAAAATTGGGACATTTGCGCAACATCATAAAATAAACTAGAGGTACACCTTCATCTATAATGCGAGAGCAAATGGGTTGGCGGAAGCATTTAACAAAACTCTCTCAAAATTAGTAAAGAAGGCTGTGTCCAAAAATAAAAAGGATTAGCATGATAGACTTCCTGAGATGCTTTGGGCATATCGCACCATGTATAGGACTCCAACACAATGCACTCCATGCTCTTAGTGTTTGGAACTGAAGCACTCCTACCCCTTGAAATTCAAATACCTTTATTAAGAATGCCATTATAGAATGAAATATCAAATGAAGATAATACTCGACTTCGCCTAGATGAGTTAGACTCTCTTGATGAAAAAAAGATAGAAGTACAACAGAATCTTGAAGTCTATAGAGCAAAGATGTTCCAAGCCTATAATAAGTTGGCCAGATTTCGCACATTTACAAAAGGAGAAATGGTTCTTGTTCTCAAAAGACCTATCATCACCAACAAGCGGGTCATGGGCAAATTCAAAGCAAATTAAGTAGGTCCATATGCCATGGAGATCGTCTACGAAGAAGGCGCATACCAACTCATTGATGCGAGTGGAGAAAGACCCATGCCACCTATCAATGGTCATTTTTTAAAGAAATATTATGCATAATGGAGAAAGACTCATTGATGCATAATGTCAAGTTATATATATATATATATATATATATATATATATATATATATATATATATATATATCGTTTCTTCTACAATATTGTTAGGCTATTAATTAATTATTGTGCAAGTCACATTGAAAATAACTGGCTTATTTTTGTTAGAAAATGGGATCACTGAATTTTAGTATTATTGAGTTGAGGATAGGTTTGGAACCGACATATTTTTTCTATAGAAACTCATAGTCTCCAATTAATTATACAATAATCTTGTCACTAGGGGTTAAACACTAACCATGTCGACACGTACTTTTGACATAGGAACTGCGGTTTCGCACCATTTCGTTGGTGAAAACTAACGACTTCTGATATTCTGGCTCAGGTCACCGAGGGTAAACATATGAGCTCTGAAATCTGACTAGGGTCACCGAGTTTAAACAAATGAATTCTGATGTTTTGTTTTGACATTAGTTGTTTGGGGGACTTATATGATAGTTATTTTGATAGATTAAATCTATTTTGAATTATTTCTGATTTCTGGGTTTTATTTTGATATTTATTTCATTATGTTACACTTTGTATGTTTATTAAAATTATTGAACTTTTCGTGATAGCGATATTTTTAGTAGTTGCTTACTGGGCTCCCATGCTCATTAAGTTTTTTCTTTTTCCTTTCCAGATCAGGTGTATGGTTGGGTGGTTGATAGCTTAGGGGAGTCGTTGAGCAAGTCGCCGTCTAGCTCTTATCGAGTTAATAAAATTCTTTTGCTGTGAACTTAGGTCTTCTCGTCTGTGTTTATGTGTTATGTCAGACTTTATTATGTGTTTCGTTGTATTTCAAACATTGTGGTTTCTTTGTTTTTGGAATTAGTACTCTTGTTAGTTGTTGTTCATATTTATGAGACATGTTTTAAGGCCTTGTGTGCCTACTTGGTTACGGCCTTGTAGGTATGCGCCCGTTTGTCAACGCTTCGGGTTCGGGGCGTGACAACAAATAAAAATATATAATACAAATAAATCGAAAGAAACATTTAATAAACTTCTACTAATTTTAACCTAAAAAAAGTTCACTATTTTTTAAATAGAAAAAAAAAGTAGTTTAGACATTAAATTGAAATGATCAAGAATTACTAGTAAACAATAAAAAATTTCAAATTATTATTTTTAATTTAAAAAAGATATAGTTGAAATGATTTAGTATTGATTTATATTAAATTTAAAAAATTAAATATCTTAATTGATTATAATTAATAAATATTATTATTATAGTGATGAGGGTTTAAAAATTAATGAGGCGGCATTACAAGTTAGAGGATTTTAAATACATTTCAGTTGAAATGTTGAATTTTCATTCCTAATTATTATTATTATTATTATGTAGATCAGTATTTTAGCGAGTGCTATCATAAGGTGCTTGTGCTCTTAAAGGGGTGTAAACCCGACTGGTTACACCTTTAAAGACCTCTATCCTTCCACCTATGGTTCATAGTATTTTTGCTGAACATGTGATATATGTAACACAAACATTGAAAATCCATCTAAAAAGAACTAATTTGGATATTTGGAAACTTCTATAGACTTTTGACTAAATTTCCCTATTTTATATTTACTAACATTATAAAAAATTTATATAAATAAAAGTAAATCAGTTATTTTAATCAAATTAAGATGAGCGAGTACAGGAAATATATAATCTTTCCCAAGTTCAGATCATTCCTTTGTGGCGACTGGCCTTATTAATTGGGCCGGTTTTCATCAAACAGGTCGAGCCCAGCCCGCCTAAAGAAACCCTAAAAATCCCTCTATAAATATTAGTCCCTCTCTGAAGACCCTTGCTCAGCCTCCGATATGTCTTCCTCTCATCTTCTTCCTCCCAAGAGTTCCAATGTCTTTCTTTCTATTGTACATGAAGCAATCACCTGGAAAGTGATGATGGTTTATGTCGCCCCAGTCATAGGATCCATTGTTTTCAATGGATGATGCTGATTGACAAGTTTATCTATCTGATTCCTCTTTTACTGCTTCATCTCATTTGTTCTTTTTTTTTCTCCTGATTCTCATTGTTTGATTGGGGAGAAATGATGATCTTCAATCCATAGAAATTTTTCTGCAAGTTTTGATGATGAATACCCGTTATACATGCACTACCATCTGATCTCCCTTCCCAACTTCTCTTTTATTTATTTATTTTTGGCGTTTTGAATCTCATATGCAATCAATGATGAAGATTTATAGATTGCTGAGTTGCTGCAGTGATTATGCTATCAAATCAATCACCATCTTTCGGCTGAGATTGCATAACTAATTTTGATTGTTTTAAGTAGTTTTTTTAATTATTTTTAGATTTTGCCATTCGGTATCTGATGCTCTGATGTTTGTGATTAATGGCAGAGCATCTCGTTTTGATGGCAGATATAAATTTTGTAACAGTTTTGCGACACTGGTTGCTCTTATTCAGTGAGCTTCTTGTTACTTTTTCCCTGTTTACATCTCTTGTTTTTCTCTTGCTGTTTTTTTAGCTTGATTTTTAAATAAAAGTTTGATTTTTTTAATATTTCTTTGGCAAGTATTATGAAGTTAGTATTGAGCATATTCCTCGCATCAGCTTTTTATAATTTTGGTAGTATTGAAGGTATATATCATTAAATAACTCGCTGCTGATGCATGTTTTTTTTAAAGATCTAATGAATTTCTATTGTGTAAATAGATAAGTTCAATAAAATTTTTTCAATTATTAATGTTCAATTTAATATAAATTTTAATTTGATCCTCGAACGCTTTGAGGGCTGATTTTATATGTATAGATTATAAATTAATGATTATATATATTTTTGAATGAAAATTAATTATTTTTTAAAATGTGTTTTGTTCAATTCTAACCACGCTTGCTGTGAATGAAACGGAGTTTTGAGTTAGCATAATTTTATTTAAATGTATTTATTTATTTATTAATTATGGTATTTTAAAAAATTATAATATTTGAAAATTTTTTATTATTGTCTTCTATAAGAATTATGGTATTGTTATTAGTTTTTAAAGAGGATTGTTTCGTTGTTCTAATTAAATCACCAATTAAAAAAAATATTAACTTTAGTTGGTTTTAAAATAAATTGAAATGAATGTTAACATATTTAGTTTTATTTTGAATTAATTAATTCAATTTATTTGCATTGTAATTTAAGGTTTACTCTAAATTTTTGAAATTGAATACTTTTTGTTTATTTGCATTGTAATTTAAGTTTCTTGATTTTATTGTTAGATGTGGAACCCTTCTCGTGCAGTGTTAGTTAATTCCAGCAGAAAGATCTTTTTAAATCATTTATCATTATAAGATTTGAACAAAGTTAGGATTTAATAATGTGGGTTCTGACTCAAAATGTTGACTTTAGATAGTGTAGCAAAAGTAATTTCTAGAATTTGTTTTCTGGATTATTTCTATAATGATGGGATGCTAATTGGCATCGGTCATAAATG
Organism: Dioscorea alata; assembly: GCA_020875875.1. Lineage (NCBI taxonomy): Eukaryota > Viridiplantae > Streptophyta > Magnoliopsida > Dioscoreales > Dioscoreaceae > Dioscorea > Dioscorea alata. The sequence goes on along the minus strand of CM037020.1, from coordinate 20,919,715 downwards.
TTAGAGAAAAGTATAAACAAAATTCAAATAAGGAATGAGATTTTTTTATTGGCTTCTTATATTTTCAGAAAATGAAAAAAACTGTTATTAAATGGCCGCTGAAATTGTTATTTTATTTAAAACTAATTTATGACATATATATATATATAAATATATTATGTTTATTAACTTTTTTAAATTCAACTAAACGAAAATAACTTAATTTCTAAAAATCTAACAAAATTTTTGTTGAAAAATCATTTTTTTTATGCCGTACACAATAAAAGAAAAAAAACTAATTCTTTATTTTATAAATTTTGAAAATGACAAAGATTTTTTTGGTAATTTTCTCTAAATGTTTTTACAATTTTATCGTCACAATTGCATACAAAAAAATTTAAAATGTTATTTACATGTAGATTTCTATGTTTATATGTGCAATAACAATAATAATGTAATTAAAATTAAAAAATTCATGTATAAAATTTTTAATTTTGAAATATATTTATATAAATGAGCCTATAAATACTAATTTGTGATCACAAATATTTGTGACTTACATTGATATGGTCACAAATGTTTTGTTTTTTATTATATAGTTATATATGTTTGTTTCGGGACCACATGTGGCTATAATGGCTTGTTTGGATGTTAATTCAAGCGACTTAGTTGACATGGACACCATCCTGTATAATTAAAACCATAACCACACATGCGTGGCAGTCTAACTCAGATAGGTTTTTAGGGTTAATCAACAAGTCCACCCTTATTGAAATTGTCGCCAACCGTATCTCCCTTGAAAACTCGAAAGGTAGTGTCACTCTCAACGGAGAACCACTCGACAGTCTTTTTTTGAAAGTCATCTCCACCTAATATCATGTAAGATGACTTGCTCTACCGAAGAAACCCTCATGTTCATTATTGAGTTTCGTCTCCCTTGTTCCCTCTCTTCCTCTAAGAAGAAAGCTAGAGTCCAAGTGCTCATCAACCAGCTCGGCTTACACCGAGCAGCCAAAACCATTATCGGGGATGAAGGTAATTGATAAACATCTAAATGTATGTATTTTATATGTATGTGTGCGCATAGTTATCATATTTTATTGATGAATTGATGCTTTTTCGGTCTAAATTGGTTTATTTTGTGTTTCAGGTACAAAAGAAATTTGGTGAGCTCAACGGTGCACTTTGAGAAAAAATTAACGCCGAAAAACGTCGTTTTAGGGCCCTAGGCACTATAGCAGCCCAAAACGTGAATATTTCAGAGAAATTTTAAGTTTGTGAATTCTCACCGGCAATCTTACGGCCGTTAGGTCATCTGCAAGTACTTTAGAGAGCAACAGTTTTGTAACAGTTTTACTATAGCAACTTAATGGATATTTTGACATGTTTTCCTAGCAACCTCACGACCCGTATATTGACTGTAAAGCCACTTGTGAGACATCCCAAGACCACCCTTTTTAGGGTCTCATTCTTTTGGGTAATCTTTGGACTTTCTTCTTGGAGCTCCACACCACCATTGAAGATTCGAGGTAGAAGGAAGGTCTTGAGGTCATTTCCACGGCGGATTTGGCGAGGAGAGCTTAATTTGGAGCAAGATCTACGCCTAGAGCTTGTTTGGAGAAGGTTGAAGACGACAGGAAACCACTCCTCGGAGTGGCGTTCTTGGAAGTTTTTCCTGCCTTCATCTTTGAGGGAGTCTCTCATGGTTTTTTGGTTGTTTGCATGATTTTTTTTGATGTATTTGTTGACCATGAACAACTAAACCCTAATTTCACTGGATGTAGATGAACCTTGGGGGTGAACTTGTGATGTTTGGATAATTTGACTTAATTAATGCACGTTGGCTTGTTTGTGATCCATGTTTGGTGTATGTGATTGCTTTGGTATGTATGAAACTCTATGTATAGATTCTTAGAAAATTCTAGGTTGCATGACCATTGCCCTAGTGTTAGACTCACCAAATTTGGAAGGAAAATACGTATAAATAAGCCATGACCATAGGGTATTTGTACCCCTCAAATTCTAGGGTGAAGCACTAGGTTGTGTTTCAACACTAGCGTGAGAAAACCACCTTGCCAATTGCAATCGTAGGAGGATTTGGACGGGGTAAATTACGTATCCAATACTCGTATCGTATTAGGGGTCAGTTGCCATGATCATCGGGTTGGCCCAATCTAGAGTTTTCTCGGTCCAACTTGCGACTTGCATGTTAGTTCAACATCCTTTACACCTTAGTAACCCTTGAGGGGATCCTCATCTATGACCACTCTTTAGCTCGAATTTTCCCCCATATTTTGCCTTCATCAATTGCATTTGATTTTGCATTAGTTTAATTTCCTTTCATTCTCTTAATCATCCGAATTTGAAGGGTTGAACAACATTGTCATAAACAAGTAAGGGTAGATCCTCAGGCCCTTCAGAATACGACCCCCTCGTGCTCGCACGAGGGGTATTACTAGACGACCTGTATACTTGCGGGATTGCACGAACGTCATCAAGTTTCATGCGCCATTGTTGGGGACCCACTAGGAATACTAAGAAAACTTTGAGCGTGTTGATTTGACCATTGTTTTGTTTTGTGTTTACTATTTTTGTACATATCTCGTCATTGTTTCATTCACCCTTTTCTGTTTTAATCTTTCTAGTTTGTAAATATCTCCTTTTGTTGTTATTTAGTCATGTATACAATTAGTGACTAGACTAATTATTATTATTTGCAGGAGCCCCGTCCTCACTACTCAAGTTCCGCGATTGCATTAGATATTCCAAACTTTTATAATGATCAATGGAAGAGGTAGTATTGCGAAGACTCAACCAATCTAACCCTGGAAATTTATAATATTGAGTCTTTCCTCAATCAGTATATGCAGTTTGAAAGGGTGAACCTCGTAGAGTATTCTTACCCACCAAGTTTCCAGTTAGACCCCGTCAGTAAAGAATCAAGAGACAGTTCAAACAGAGCTTCAGGATCGATGTGACACCACACCTTGCGTGTATCCCGCAAGTGCACGGGCTTGTCGAAGTAATAAATTTACCCTGGTGAGTGAGTAGTTGAATCCACAGGGAATAGGGACTTAAGACACGAGGTTTCACTAATTAGCTAAGTAATGTACGGTGGGTGTGAAGAGAATTAATGAGCAAATATGAAAGCAATATAAAGAAACAAGAAATTAAATAGAAATATGGAAGGTAAAAGCGTGCAAGAACGGGTAAATAGAGAAGAACTAGCAATGGATGAAATAGGGTACCCGGACAAGCTACCCCTAGGACTTATGCTTCTAGTGCAAAACTATACTATTATACTTTACTATTAATGTTAATTGAGTCGAGGATATCGTTAAACACACGGTCCCAAAACTAAGGTCAACCGTGACTAACCCCAACACTATGCCTCGGCATTAGGTTTTCACTACGACTCTTGACTCTTGTTGACGTGTTAACTAAGCCCTAGAGGAGTACGTCTTCCTAAGCCTCACACTACGTGGAATTGCTTTAAGTTCTAGGGATTCCTAGTGATAAAACCAGTTCCTATGTATAGTTCTAACCTTTTGGTTTAGATGGAAGAAATCTAGTCTAAATTAAGCCCCAGCACTAGGATTCACTTCAACCCTTCAATCCGTTGCTTGCGCAACTAAGCCTCAAGGGAGTTCCTCTCCTAACACTTTACTCTATCTCGACCGCTAAGAAATCATGGAACATGAAGGTAGGAAGAATCACACCGGAGGGGAAATGAGATGTTCCGCTACCTCACGACTCACTCTCTCAACCCTTTTCAACCTTAAGTAGTCTAACCCTATAGGAGTTGTCACACCTCCAAAGGATAACCTTGATTGTTCTCAACCCTAGTGTCACAGCTAAGGGAAAACAATTACAAGAGATACTTAAGATTGAAACTCAAATTTATTCATCAATAATGGAAAAGCATAATAATAGTGCCATAGAAACATAATGATCGTAGGGCTTACAAGTCCGAATGAAAACAAATTCATCAAAATATAAAAGAAAGCACAAATTGAAATTATCGATGAAAACCCCCTTTCGTATGATGTGGCAGTGGTCTTGTGCGGGCACCGGATATCGCTGACGATGCCGATGACGCGCTCTGAACCTTCACGAAGTCTTCTCCGAAACCCTAGCCGTGCTTTCTAGAAGTTTGGGAGAAAGATAGGTCCAAAGATGTGTCAAAACTCTCCAAATCGGGCTTTTATAACGTGAGTCGCGGCTTTAAAATTGAACTTATTGGGATTTCCACACGCTCGTGTGAACTCTCTGGTTTTCTGAATTTCGGCTGAAATTGAACATTAGCTTGTTACATTGTTTTGCTACAGTACTTGCTATAGTGCTGCTACAGTACTCGCCGAAAACGCTCCCGAATTTATTGTTTTGCATCGAGGCCATTGAATTGGGCACACAATCAATAGTAGATCGTGCCGATTGCTTCAAATCTCCTTTTTTGGTGAAGTTCTCCTAAGCTACACGAATTAGCCTTATTGTGAATGTGACTGCCCTTGTTCTCTCCAAAGGAGGTTGGCACACACTCACAAGTCTAGGCTCGTGCCTTGTTCCTTGCTTGGTCTGAAAACTCTCCAACAATGGTAAACACGACCTAACTTTGTTTTTCTTCTTCAAAATAACCCCACAAATTTACAATGCACAAATGCACACAAATGCACACAATTTATTGATAAAATATGATAAAAGATATGCTCATTGTAAGATAATAGCGCTTCGCGGTACTATAACACAAGCACTTATCAAACTCCTCCACAGTTAAGCTTTTGTTTGTCCTCAAGCAAAATAGAATGTGAAAGTAGTTGGGAAGACCAATTGAAAGTGCTCAGCCTTAGGTTCACCAAAAGTATACAAAAGAACCATTCTACAAGTAGGTGAAATTAAAACATTGCATAGAGTTACCATTACTCTAGCTAAAACTTGAATCGAAAAGGATAACAACTCGAAAATATGTAAATGTGTGCGAATTCACTCAAGAGAACAAACGAGTACTCCTCAAACTCTTGTTACAAGGACTTATTTATATACATAAAGTAAGGAAGTAGTAGCTTCACTCAACCTCTAAGGTAGCCCTTTCCTAGGCGGCCGCCAAAGGTATCTTTCACACTTTCGAGGAGGTAGCCCTTTCTACCGGGGTAGTAGCTTTCACGCTTCCCATGAGATAGCTCTTTCTCCCATTAGGGCATAACTTGTATCCGACTTATGAGAGTAGCTACATACTTCATAGGAGATAGCTCTTTCCACCCCAAATGCAATTATAAACGTTAAACTAATATTCACAAGCTCATAAGTTTTTTTTTTAGCTACATAGAACTTCAAAACTTACTAAAGTAGTACTAAACTAGTCCTTAAAGCTTCGAGTTCGAGTTTCCAAAAGATTTCAAGAGTGAGTAGTGCAATAAGATGTAATCGAGCAAAAATCCCCAAACATTCAAGTAAAACTAGAGCATTATAGGATTCAATGTTAAAAATTTTCCTAAACTCTAAGAATACTAATGTTGCAACTAAGGTGAACCGCCATAGGTTACAGAAACATAAGCAATTGAAGGCACAAGTAAAAGTGTGTGCAAAGTGAACTCCCCCCTGATAAGTGCTTGTGTTATAGTAATGCAAAGCATTATTATCTTATAATGAGCATACTTTTTATCAGATTTTATCACTAAATGGTGTGCATTTGTGTATTCTTATACATTATAGGTTTGTGGAGCTATTTTGGAAAAGAAGAACGAAGTTAGATCGTGTTCGCCATTGTTGGGAAGGTTTCGGACCAAGCAAGGAACAAGGCACGAGTCTAGACTTGTGAGTGTGTGCCAACCTCCTTTGGAGGGGCACAAAGGCAGTCACATTCACAACAAGTTTAACTCGCGTTACTTAGGAGAACTTCACCAAGAAGGAGATTTGAAGCAATTGGCACGATCAACCATTGATTGTGTGCCCAAATGAATGGCCTCGATGAAGAACAACGGATTCGGGAGTGTTCCGGCGAGTTACTGCAGCAACACTATAGCTTGTTACTGTAGCAAACTACTGTTCACATTCTGCCGAAAATCAGGATTTCAGAGAAGTTCACACGGGTGTGTGGAAATTCCACATGGCCGTGTGAATTAATTTTTCAGCAACCCAGAAACTTCACACGGGCGTGTGAAAATTCCACACCGCCGTGTGAAGTCCCGATAAGACCAATTTTAAAGCCGTGACTCAACATTATAAAAGCCCGATTTTGGAGATTTTTGAGATATCTTTTGACCTAACTTTCTCCCCAACATTCGGAGAGTACGGCTAGGGTTTCGGAGAGGAGTTCGTGGAGGTTTGGATCGCGTCATCGGCATCGTCATCGACGTTCGGCCACACCATACGCAAAGGGTTTTCATCAATGTCTTTAATTTGTGCTTTCTTTTATACTTTGATGAACATGTATAGCTCCATGAGGAGTTAAACCCCTCGTGGGTATTCGGACTTGTAAAACCATACGATTATTATGTTTCTATGATATTGCTATTATGTTTTTCCATTATTGATGAATAAATTCGAGTTTCAATTTTAATTATCTTTTGCAATTGTTTTCCCTTAGCCGTGACACTAGTGTTGAGAATAATCTAGGTTACCCTTTGGAGATGTGATAACTCCTATAGAGTTAGACTACTTAAGATTGAAGAGGGTTGGGAGGGTGGGTCGTGAGGTAGGGAAGCGTCCCCTTTTCCTTCCGGTGTGATTTCTCCATACCACCGTTTTCCTTGATTTCTTAGCGATCGAAGTAGAGTCAAGTACTAAGAGATGCACTCCCTTGCGAAGGGTTGAGTGAATCCTAGGACTGGGGCTTAACTTAGATTAGGGTTCTTCCACCTGGACCAAAGAGTTAGAACTACACATAGGAACAAGTTTTATCACTAGGAATCCCTAGAGCTTAAAGCAATCCCACGTAGTGTTAGGCTTAGGTAGATATGCTCCCCTGGGGCTTAGTTGCGTGAGCGACACAGTGAAGGGTTGACGTGAATCCTAATGCCAGGATATAGTGTTGGGGTTAGTCACGGTTAACCTTAGGTTTGGGACCGTGAGTTTAGGGATATCCTCGACTCAATTAACATCATTAGGAAAGTATAATAGCATAGTCTTGCACCAGAAGCATAAGTCCTAGAGGTAGCTTGTCCGGATACCCTATTTCGTCCATTACTAATCTTTCTCTAATTCACTCCTTCTTGGACTTTCTTGTCTTCCATCTCTCTATTTAATTTCTTGCTTTTTATCATATTTGCTTCCATAATTCACTCATCAATTCTATTATCACTTTTTCATACACCGCACAACTAGATAGCGAAATATCATGTCTTAAATCTCTATTCCCTGTGGATTCGACTACCCACTCACCAGGGTAATTTTATTATTTCGACAAGCCCGTGCATTTGCGGGATACACGCAAGGGGTCGTGTCACCCCGACACTTAAGATGTACATTGTCCCCTGACAGGATCCCCGAAAGTGCACGGGTTTGTCGAAGTAATAAAAGTTACCCCAGTGAGAGGGTAGTCGAATCCACAGGGAATAGGGAGTTAGAATACGAGATTTCACTATTAAAACTATGCGAAGTACGGAAAAGTAGTAATCGATTTGTGTGTGAATTGCGAGAACAATTATACTAAAGACAGGAAATTAAATATAGAAAGGTGAAAGATTAGAAATCGCAAGAAAAGAGATTAAAGAGGATTTAACAATTAATGAAGTGGGCTATCTGGACAAGTTATCTCTAGGATCTATGCTTCTAGTGCAAGACTATGCTATTATACCTTCCTATTGATACTAATTAAGTCGAGGAAATCCTTAGACTCACGGTCCCAAACTTAAGGTCAACCGTGACTAACCCCAACACTATGCCCCGGTATTAGGATTCACAACAACCCTTCACTCTATCGCTCGCACGATTAAGTCCCAGGGGAGTACATCTACATAAACCTCACACTACGTGTGATTGCATTAAGTTTTAGGGACTCCTAGTGATTAAACCTGTTCCTATGTGTAGTTCTAACCCTTTGGTCCAGGAGGAAGAACCCTAGTCTAGATTAAGCCCCAGTGCATAGGATTCACTTCAACCCTTCACTCCGTTACTCGTATAACTAAGCCCCAAGGAAGTTTATCTACCTAGCACTTCAGTCTATCTTGACCGCTATTAAATCAAGGAAACGGAGGTAGGGAGAAATCACACCGGAGGGGAAAGGGGTACATCGCTACCTCACAACTCTCCCTCTCAACCCTCTTCAATCTTAAAGAGTCTAATCCTATAGGAGTTGTCACACCTCCAAAGGAAAACCTAGATTGCTCTCAACCCTAGTGTCACATCTAAGGGAAAACAATAGCAAGATAAAATTAAGATCGAAACTCAATTCTTATTCATCAATAATGGAAAAGCATAATAACAATGTCAAAATAACATAATAACCCTAGAGTTTTACAAGTCCGAATATCCACAAGGGGTTTAGCTCCTCATGGAGCTATACATGTTCATCAATGTATATAATAAAACAAGAAGTAAAGACATAGATGAAAAACCCCTTGCGTATGGTGTGGCCGTGGTCTTGTGCGGCCGCCGGACGTCGATGACGATGCCGATGACGCGCTCCAAACCTCCACGAAGTCCTCTCCAAAACCCTAGCCGCCCTCTCCAAAGTTGAGTAGAAAATTAGGTCCAAGATCGTCTCAAAAAGTCTCCAAATCGGGCTTTTATAATGTGGAGTCGCGGCTTTAAATTTGTTATGAAATCGGGGTTTAAATTTGCTGAAATCGGGGTTTCATTGAGAGTTGAGTCTCAATGGTTTGTGGAGCACACACGGTCCCATGAACGTGCCTATGACTATTCCTCAAATTCCTTACATCCAAGACCATCTGCACACACATACGCAAGGGTTCAGTATAGCTCAAGAAGAAACAAAATAAACTCGAGTATATATAAGATATAGAAATGAAATACAACTCGAGAAAAATAAAAGAAAAGAAAAATAATAGATAAACTCGGAAGGAGAGTCCTTTTTGAGTGCTACAAGTCTAACAGAATACGAAAAGAATGCAAAAGAAAGAAAAACTAAAAGAAACTATGATGCCTCAGCGTCGGTGTCCTGTGTTGATGACTCAGGTACTGCTGCTGCTGGCTCTGAAGTTGCTGGTGGATTTGCTGGTGGTGATGGAGATGGAGGTGGGGTCGAGGCTCGAGGTCGCACCACGAACGGTGATGTCGACACAGATCGCTCAAGTAACTGCAATATGGGGGCGAGCGATGTCGACGTATGCTGAAATTGTGCAGCCTGTGTGGCCTTGACTTTGGCCAACTCCGTCTGGAGGACACCCACAACGCTCTCGAGGCGCTCGAACCTGTCTTGAACCCGAGAGGGAGAGAAAATGTGCACTGTAGGTGGCTCTGGTGCTGTGGGTGGTGCCTCAACCTCTACTTGCCCTTGGGGTGGCTCTAATGCTGCATGGGACCCCTCGGCCTGATTTGACTGGGGGATGATCAATGTGTATACTCCGGGTCCTGATCTGCGGATCATCCCAATGAGCCTCATCGTCTCCAAGCCAAGAGGAGCCGGTGTCACTTTCTTCTCTGCCCCTCGAACACCATCCAAGAGTCCCATCCCGATGAGTAAGCTCGTGATGTACGGGCCCGCAAATATCACTCTAATCTTAGGGTACTGGCCCTAGTGGCACAGATACTCTGCCAGAATGTGTCCTAAGTGGAGTGGAACGCCCTATACCATAGAATATAGATAAAGTAGCTCCTGGCGGCTCAATACCCCGGTGCTATCTCCTCGGCCACTCACTGACCTGCTGAGTATCGCATGAATATACCGGTATGCTGGCCTGGAGAGGCATGTCGTCTTCGAGATACCCAGCTTGTACTATCCCTCTCTACATAATGCCCTGTAGGCTCTCTGCGGTGTAAGTGCCCCGGGGTAGTCAGTGGGTAGCTGCTCAAACTCCTCGGACTCGGTGTAGACGCTCTCGTATAACCCCAATCTGATCAAGAACTGGCTCACACTCATACTGTGACTCTGGCCAAGTGCTCGGAACTGAATAGTATCCACATCCCTAAATCCGCTGTACCTCCTATCGAACTCAAATTAAGCTAGTACCTCGAGTGTAAGACTGCGGATGGCCGGCTCTTTAATTGACAATAAACAGATCCAGCCTCCCACATCCAACAACTCGTCAACCTCATCAGCGAGCTCACCCCCTAACTAGATCCCCCTGAGTGAACTCACATCTGGAAGATGAGACTGTCCAAAATGGAGCTGTGACAATCGCCTGAATCGGACCCGATGCTCAGGTAACGGGAAATCAATCTCCTCGGGGGGTGAGGAAGGCTCACGGGGGCGCTTCCCTGTTGATTTCTTCGACCTGGAAGATATATCTGCAAGATTGAAAAGAAGAATTATCAAAAACAGTTCAAGAACACAATCTGCAGAAATCCACACGGGCGTGTGGAAATTCCACAAGCCCGTGTGGATCGTCAGGTAGATAGAGCCCCACGGCCGTGGGGGCTAAAAATCTCGTTTTTACACTCTAATTCGTTCTAGATTCTCTTTAAACACGTTCGGATACATTCTTATCATTCAGAACAAACGATATAACTTAAAAAGAACGAATTAAATCAAGAATTGACGAAGAAAAAGGTTTTGAATTTCTTACCGACGGTGTGGATGGGGAAAACTTTGAAATCGGCCGGAAAAAACTCAAAGAAACTCGGAGACGGTCGGGGAAGTGAAAGAGAGTGTCGGAGAGCCGTTTGGAGTGAAGAAAACTAGAGGCACGAGTGAAAACCAAAAGACAATCGCGGCTTTTGAAGTTCTAGGAATCCTCACGGCCGTGTGGAGATTCCACACGGCCATATGCCTATGAAATTAGGGTTCACAGGGGCTAGTACATGCCCCTGTGTGCACCATGGTGGCTCTCTATACTACCCCACACGGCTGTGGGAGATTACCACACGGCCGTGTGCCTTTACAGGGGAGGTCCACAAGGGCACCCACACGCCCCTGTGGACTCTCGGGAATTCTCTAAAGTTTTTGAAAATTTTCACACGCCCGTGTGGAAATTCGTCACGGCAGTGTGCCCAGCCTGGCCAAGAACACAAGCCCAGCCATAGGGGCACCCACACGCCGCTGTGGCCTCTTTGGTTTGTCCCGTGAATTGTCTAAGTCTTCCACACGGCCGTGTGAATGCTCCACACGGCCGTGTGCCTTTCACAAGTTCTTTCACAGGGGCAGCCACACACCCCTTTGTATTCTTGGGATATAAGGGGACTCTCTGCAGAATTTCACATGGCCGTGTGCCTTAACACATGGACACTCACAGGGGCACCCATACACCCCTGTGGACTCTTTGGAATGAGAGCTTAAGTTCTGCAAGATCTCACATGGTCGTGTGGAAATTCCATACGGCCGTGTGCCCCTTCCGAGGTTTTTCACAGGGGCAAGGTCACGTCCTTGTGCCCTCTCTGGTTGAGCCCTAATTAGTAGCATATGCCCGTGTGGAAATTCCACACGGCCGCGTGTTTTCTCTGGTTTACTTAGAAAAATTCACAGACTTTACAGAAAAATTCAGAAACAAAAATACGATACTTAGAGCCTGTGAAAACAATCAAAACACGACCAGACACCATGGAAAACATGCTCAACCGACTCAAACTTCGTCAATTATCGTTTAGGCACACGAAATTATCAACAATCCACAAAAATATCGCAACACATGCATTAAAAATTTAGGACAACAAGACTAAGACTTTTATTCATGCTAGAACTAAACTAAATCCTAGAAAAAACTGTAAAACCTTGGGTTGCCTCCTAAGAAGCGCTTGTTTAACGTCACTTAGCTTGACATACCTGCCTTACCTTAATGGGGTTCATGAATGAAGGTTGCCCTTTTCCCTACAACCTGAAAGCATGTAGAACATAATTTTTGTAGAGTAAAGGGAGAGTTGTCGAATTTGTTACCACACAAGGGTGAAACACCCTTACTCCGTGAATGCTCATCCCCATTGTCCTTGGGTCTTTTCATGTGGCGCCTCTTCGCTCTCTTTATCTTTCTTCTTATCTTCTTCATGAGTGTCGGGTCCGGCTTGATTTCATTCTCGACTAGACCAAGTGAAAGCACTTCTTCTTCGATCTCCACGTCTTGGTCCGGCCACCCTTCATATGGATCCGGGTTCAATATTTCTTGCACATAATCATCAATTAGTTCATCGGTGGTGTCAAGAAAATATAAAGTATCATCAAAGTCAAGAGAGTATCTCATGGCTTCGGCGAGGCGGTATGTAAGCTTGTCATCTCCAACTCGCAATGTGAACTCCCTGCCGTCCATGTCAATCAAAGCCTTGGAAGTACGTAAGAAGGGCCTTCCAAGGATCAGTGGCACCTCGACATCCTCATCGACATCAAACACCACGAAGTCAATAGGAAATATGTATTTGTCCACCTTCACCAACACATCTTCCACAATCCCCCTCGAATGCCTCACCGATGAGTCCGCAAGTTGAAGTGTCATCCAAGTAGGTCTAGGCTCGCCCAAGCCTAGCTTTTGGAAGAAGGTATAGGGCATGACATTGATGCTTGCCCCCGAGTCGGCCAATGCCATCTCTTCACTCAAGTTGCCAATGTTGCACGGTATATTAAAACTTCCGGGATCTTTTCTATTACTTGGCATGTTCTTTTGCAAGATGGCCGAGCAATTGGCATTAAGGATCACAGACGCACTCTCCTCCAATTTCCTCTTGTTGGTCAAGAGGTCCTTTAAGAACTTCGCATAATTGGGCATTTGGGCCAATGCCTCCGCGAATGGCATGTTGATGTGCAATTGTTTGAAGATACCCAGAAATTTCATGTATTGTTCATTCTCTTGGTCATTCTTCAATCGTGAAGGATAGGGGATCCTCTGCTTATAGGGTGGGGGTGCCACCTCTTTCTCCTTTGTCACTTCTTCCTCTACCTCCACGACCTTGGGTGTTTCTTGTGTCTCCTCTAGAGGAAGATTTCTCTCGACCTCTTTTCCACTTCTCAAGGTAATTGCAATCAATTGTTCCCTCGGATTGGTCTTCGTATTACTAGGCAAACTACCTTGAGGTCTTTCCGCCAAAGTCTTCGCAATTTGCCCCACTTGATTCTCCAAATTGTGTGGGGAGCCAGTGTGATTGCAAAGTGTAGCTTCCATCGACTGAAACCTAGCATCCGAAGAAAAAATGAACCTCATGAGGGCTTTCTCTAGATCGGTCATCTTCCCCTCTACCCCGGTCACTCGGCTTTCTTGGTTCGGTGCTTGTTGACTTTAAAATCCCGGTGGTGCATTGTTCTTTTGTTATGACTGCCCTTGATTGCTCCATGAGAAATTCGGGTGGTTCCTCCACCCCGGATTGTAGTTCCACTATACCGGTTGCCTTGGCCTTGTCCTCTATAAGTATTGCCCACAAAATCGACTTTCTCCACCACAATCGGACAATCACTCGAAGCGTGACCTCCCCCACAACCGTTACAAGTAGTGATGGCCGCAACTCTTGGTGAAGTTAGAACATCTAACTTCTTACTCAATGATTCTACTTGTGCCTCCAACGATGTAACCGCGTCAACCTCATGACATCCGGCCACCTTCTTTCGGTCTTGTGTGTTTCATTGATAGCTATTCATAGCCATCTCTTCTATAAAGTCTCGGGCTTCACCGGGAGTCTTGCTTCCTAGAGTTCCTTCTGCCGCTGCATCTAAGAGTTGCTTGGTGCTCGGATTCAACCCGTTGTAAAAGGTGTGAATGATCATCCATTCGTGGAATCCATGTTGCGGGCATTTTCGAAGGAGCTCCTTGAACCTATCCCATATCTCGAATAGAGACTCCAATTCCATTTGCATGAAGGACGAAATCTCATTCCGGAGCCTCGCTGATTTTTCCGGAGGGAAATATCTAGCCAAGAATGCCTCGGCCATCTCCTCCCAAGTAGTGATAGATGCTCACGGTAATGAATGAAGCCAATGCCTTCCTTTTCCCTTCAATGAAAATGGGAAGGCTCTCAAACGAATCGCGTCGTCCGTTACTCCATTGATCTTCAACATGTCGCACACTTCAAGAAAGTTCTCTATGTGGTTGTTGGGATCTTCATCGGCCAACCCATTAAATTGTGCGGTCTGTTGCAACATTTGAATGAACGACAGCTTTAACTCAAAATTGTTTGTGGTAATTTGGGGCCTCACGATGCTTGATTGGGTCCCCATCACCGTGGTTCTAGCAAAATCGGACAATGTCCTCTGTTCTTCATCCTGTTCTGCCGTTGCTTCTGACACTTCTGAATCAATATTGGCTTGATTGGACTATTCTTCCACAGGTTCCTTCTCCTTACTATGTGTTCTTCTACCAATTTCCGGATCTCCTTCAACAAGAATCGAAAGATTCCCGCGGGTCATAACCTGCAGCCAAAGCAAAGAAAAAGAAAAATAAGAACAATGATAGACAAAGAAGTGTGAAATAGAAAATGAAGTGAATAGCTAAAATAGCAAAAACAAGTATAAAAGATACGTCTATTCCCCGGCAACGGTGCCAAAAACTAGACACGACCTCTTGCGTGTATCCCGCAAGTTCACTGGCTTGTCGAAGTAATAAATTTACCCTGGTGAGTGGGTAGTCGAATCCACAGGGAATAGGGACTTAAGACACGAGGTTTCACTAATTAGCTAAGTAATGTATGGTGGTTGTGAAGAGAATTAATGAGTGAATATGAAAGCAATATAAAGAAACAAGAAATTAAATAGAAAGATGGAAGGTAAAAGAGTATAAGAACAAGTAAATAGAGAAGGACTAGCAATGGATGAAATAGGATACCCGGATAAGCTACCCCTAGGACTTATGCTTCTAGTGAAAGACTATGCTATTATACTTTTCTATTGATGTTAATTGAGTCGAGGATATCGTTAAACACACGGTCCCAAACCTAGGTCAACTGTGACTAACCCCAACACTATGCCCCGGTATTAGGATTCACTACGACTCTTGACTCTCGTTGACCTGTCAACTAAGCCCCAGGGGAGTCTATCTTCCTAAACCTCATACTACGTGGGATTGCTTTAAGCTCTAGGGATTCCTAATGATAAAACCTTTTTCTATGTATATTTCTAACCCTTTGGTCCAGGTGGAAGAACCCTAGTCTAGATTAATCCCAAGTGCTTAGGATTCACGTCAACCTTTCACTCTGTTGCTTGCGCAACTAAGCCCCATGGGAGTTTATCTACCTGGCACTTCACTTTATCTCGACCACTAAGAAATCAAGGAATACGGAGGTAGGGAGAAATCACACCGGAGGGGAAAGGGACGCTTCGCTACCTCACAACTCCCGAACAACGGCGAACACGATCTAACTTCATTCCTTTTTCTCCAAATTAGCTCCACAAACCTACAATGCACAATAGCACACAAATGCACACAATTTAGTGATAAAATCTGATAAAAGATATGCTCATTGTAAGATAATAACGCTTCACAATACTATAACACAAGCACTTATCACTTGTCAACTTAGCCCTAGAGGAGTATGTCTTCCTGAGCCTCACACTACATGGGATTGCTTTAAGTTGCAGGGATTCCTAGTGATAAAACCAGTTCCTATGTATAGTTCTAACCCTTTGGTCCAGGTGGAAGAACCCTAGTCTAAATTAAGCCTTAGCACTAGGATTCACTTCAACCCTTCACTTTGTTGCTCGCGCAACTAAGCCCCAAGGGAGTTCCTTTCCTAGCACTTCACTTTTTCTCGAGCGCTAAGAAATCATGAAACATAAAGGTAGGAAGAATCACACCGGAGGGGAAAGGAGACGTTCTGCTACCTCACGACTCACCCTCTCAACCCTCTTTAACCTTAACTAGGCTAACCCTATAGGAGTTGTCACACCTCCAAAGGAGGTTGGCACACACTCACAAGTCTAGGCTCGTGCCTTGTTCCTTGCTTGGTCCGAAAACTCTCCAACAATGGCAAACACGACCTAACTTCGTTCTTCTTCTTCAAAATAACCCCACAAACCTACAATGCACAAAAGCACTCAAATGTACACAATTTAGTGATAAAATCTGATAAAAGATATGTTTGTTGTAAGATAATAGCGCTTCGCGTTACTATAACACAAGCACTTATCACGATGATTTCGATTGAGGAAGGGACAGGTCGAACAAGGTCAAATGTTTCAGAAGAAAAGGACTATATGCAAGGGGAAGACTTAAATTCAGTAGAGGCAGAGGTGCAAGTAACGGAAGATAGCTCCAACAGCGACAGTGCATCCGAAATGGAAGACGAGAGAATTGAGAAACATGATTTAAGTAATTATGGGAGATTGAAATCATCACTTAAAGAACCCCCTGAACTGGAAATTAAACAACTACCGGTGCATTTGGAATATGTCTTCTTGCGGGAAGGTTCTACACCTCCTGTTATCATTGCGTCAGACTTGACAAGGGAGTAGAAGGTCAAACTCTTAGATGTGCTCAAGAAACATAAGAAGGCAATTGCTTTGAAAAATCACTGATATTATGGGGATCAACCCGCCATTCTGTACTCACAAAATTCTTATGGAAGACAATCACAAACCTATGGCAATACCCCAACGATGACTGAACCCTAACATGAAGGAGTTAGTGAAGAATGAGGTCATCAAACTCCTTGATGTGGGTATTATCTACCCCATCTCCGACAGTGTATGGGTGAGTCTAGTTAAAGTAGTGCCCAAGAAAAGGGGTATGACAGTTGTAACCAATGATAAAAATGAGCTTGTCCCTACCAGAACAGTGACAGTATGGAGGGTTTCTATAGACTACAGGAAGCTTAATGACGCCACAAGGAAAGATCATTTCCCTTTGCCTTTCATCAATAAGATGCTTGAGCGGCTTGTAGGACACTCTTATTATTGCTTTCTAGATGGTCTCTCGGGATATTTTTAGTTCCCATAACTCCAGAAGATTAGGAGAAGACCACTTTTAGTTGTTCTTACGGTACTTTTCAGAGATGTATGATGGCCATTTTTGATGACATGGTGGAAGACATTATGGAAGTGTTTATGGATAACTTCTGGGTCTTCGGTGATTCGTTTGAGTTATGCCTTAAAAACCTTGAGCGAGTCCTGAGTAGGTGCGAAGAGACAAATTTAGTGGTCAGTTGGGAAAAATGTCATTTTATGGTCAAAGAAGGTATAGTGCTTGGACATAAAAACTCAAAACAGGGGATTGAAGATGTGTGATGCGAGTGACTATGTAGTGGGTGCAGTGCTTGGGCAGCGAAGGGACAAACACTTTCATCCAATTTACTATGCAAGCAAAGCTTTGAACGATGTACAGGAGAATTATACCACTACAGAGAAGGAACTGCTGGCGGTAGTCTTTGCATTCGACAAATTTTGGTCATATTTGGTGCTGTCTAAGGTGACTGTTTACACAGACCATTCTGCCCTGAAGTATTTGTTGAACAAGTATGATGCCAAGCCTCGATTGATCCAGTGGGTGTTACTACTACAAGAATTTGATTTTGAGATAAGAGATAAAAAGGGGGCAGAAAACTTAACTGCTGACCACCTCTCCCGCCTTGAGGGTCCCAATGGTGATGGGCTGGAAAAGAGAGAAATAAATGATACATTTCCTTTGGAGAAACTATGTAGTATGTAGGTGGTAGCGGAAGATGAGATCCCCTGTTTTGCTGACATTGCAAATTATCTAGTGGCGAAAACTTTCCCTAAGTAGCTCACTTACCAACAAAGAAGAAGTTCTTTACTGACCTGGAGCACTATAACTGGGAGGATCCTTACCTATTTAGGGTCTGTTCTGATAAAATTGTTAAAAGGTGTGTTTCGTTTAGAGAAGGGCATGCTATCTTGATGCATTGCCATCTGGTCGTACAGGTGGTCACTACAGTGGGAACATGACTGCTAAGAAGGCCCTCAACGTGGGGTTTTATTGGCCTTCTATGTTCCAAGATGCACAAACATTTGTACGATATTGTGACAGGTGCCAAACAACGGGTAATATCTCAAAAAGAGAGGAAATTCCGCAATCAAGGAACCAAGCATGCAAAGTATTTTATGTTTGGGGAATTGACTTCATGGGCCCATTCCCTAGCTCCCAGGGTAACAAATATATTCTGGCGGCAGTAGATTATGTCTCTAAGTTGGTAGATGCACAAGCCTTCCCGTTTTGTGATGCAAGAGTTGTGGTAAAATTTCTAAAGAAATTATTCTCCCTGTTTGGAACACCTAGGGTGATCATAAGTGACAGAGGCACCCTGTCACGCGCCGACCCGCGGGCCCATAGGCGCGACAACCGCCGCGATAATCCCGAGGAGGGATACAGCGCCACTCAGCCCTTGGGACGCCGCAAGGCTAAACAACAACATGGAATTCCACAATATTTAACACAAAGATACAGGAAAGAGACACAGCGATGCACAACTAAAATAACAACAGCAACAAATATATACAAGAATAAAAGGGCATAAATGCTAGAGAAGTCATAACCACTATGACAAGTGTTAATACACATGAGTTTGAAAGTTGGAATAGGTACAAAACATACAATAAGGTGTGCTACAAACTAGTGGATCTATATGCCCAACAACATGTCCATGACAAAATAACATACATGAACTGAAAGGAAGATACAAAAAGGAGAACAGAGACAAATGCCCAGCACATTGACGCCCTACCTCACCTACTACATGCAACAGTCTAGGAGAAGAAAGAGGGGTGAGCAACTAGCGTTACTCAGTGAGGGGAGTTTAGTACAACCCCACCAGAATACACCAATAACAAAGATAATAATAAAACATTGACACACCCCTTGCGTGTGTACCCCACAAGTGCACGGGTTGTCGAAGTAATAAAATGCCCTGGTGAGTGGGGAGTCGTATCCACATGGAATAGTGTTCAGAAACAAGTGTTATCGCTATTTAGCTATGATGGGAATCGATGATGAGAAAGGTATGTATGTATAGATATAAAAGAAAATAAAAGAGTGCAAGAAGAATAATGAGGGTAGGAGAGGTAATCGATATAACGATGGGGTACCCGGATAAAGCTCCCCCTAGGACTAATGCTTCTAGTGTAAAACTTGTATTATGCTCTACAATTGATGCCTATTGAGTCGAGGATATCCTAAAACACACGGTCCCAAACCTAAGGTCAACCGTGACTAACCCCAACACTATGTCCTGGCAATAGGATTCACTTCAACCCTTCACTCTGTTACTTGCGTAACTAAGCCCCAGGGGAGTTTATCTACCTAAGCCTAACACTACGTGGAATTGCTTTAAGCTCTAGGGATTCCTAGTGATAAAACCTGTTCCTATGTGTAGTAGTTCTAACCCTTTGGTCCAGGTGGAAGAACCCTAGTCTAAATTAAGCCCCAGTGCATAGGATTCACGTCACCCCAAAGCCTTGGGGGAGTTTATCTACCTAGCACTTCACTCTATTTCGACCGCTAATAAATCAAGGAATCGGAGGTTGGGAGAAATCACACCGGAAGGGAAAGGGGTACATCGCTACCTCATAACTCTCCCTCTCAACCCTCTTCAATCTTAAGTAGTCTAACCCTATAGGAGTTGTCACACCTCCAAAAGGTAACCTAAATTGCTCTCAACCCTAGTGTCACGGTTAGGGGAAAACAATAGCAAAAGATAATTAAAATTGAAACTCAATTAAATTCATCAATAAAGAAAGCATAATAAAAGTCATTGAAACAATATCATCCTAGGGTTTACAAGTCCGAATACCCACTAGGGTTTAGCTCTCCATGGAGCAATACAAAATCAATAAAGAGATTAAGAACATATGCAATAAAACCATAAAGAAAACCCCCTTGTAGATCGTATCGATGGTCTTGTGGAGTCGCACATCTTCTCCAACGAATCCCTTGTCAAGCCTAAGGCACACCTCGCCGAATCGATGCCGACGAAAGCTCTCCTAATAGCTATCTTCCAATAGATGTCGATGCCGATGCCGTATGATCACCTCCAAAGACCTCCAAGAACCTCTCCAAACCCTAGCCGAAAGCCCCCCAAAAGATAGGCAAGAGATAGAAGGGGGGTCCCCAAATAGATCTGAAAACGGGCTATTTATAGGCTGAAATCGGGCTGAAATCGGAGTTCCACACGCCCCCTGTGTTAATTCCACACGGCCCTGTGAAAAACCAGGAATTCCACACGCCCGTGTCTTAATTCCACACGGCCGTGTGGAAATGATTTTCGGTAGACTGTGAACAGTGTTTTTGCTACAGTATTTCTGCTACAGTACGTCCGTGTGGAATTTCCACACGTCCGTGTGAACTCTCTGTAATTCTGAATTTCGGCAGAAGTGAACAGTAACTTGCTACAGTGTTTGCTACAGGGGAAAAGGCTATAGTGCTGCTACAGTAATTTGTCGAAATGCTCCCGAATTCATCGTTCTTCATCGAGGCCGTTGAATTGGACACACAATCAACGGTAGATTATGTCGATTACTTCATTTCTCTTCATTGGCGAAGTTCTCCAATGCCACACGAGTTATAGACTTTTGTGAGTGTGACTGCCCTTGTGCCCCTCCAATGGAGGTTGGCACACACCCACAAGTCTAGACTCGTGCCTTGTTTCTTGCTTGGTCCGAGAACTCTTCAACAATGGCGAACATAACCTATTCTTGCTTCTTTTTCTCTAAATCTTCTACACAACCCTATGTACACAAAAGAACACAAATACACACATTTTAGTGATAAAATCTGATTAAATCAATGGCCATTGCAAGATAATAACACTTCGCATTACTATAACACGAGCACTTATCAAACATCAAAATAAGTATTTTACCATAAACAAGATAATCATTTAGAACATAATTGTACAAGATAGCAAACTTAACATAGCATAATAAAAGATAGGGTTAAGAAACCCTTTTTACCTCAACAATATTATAACAACCTCAAATCTGTTAAAAATACTGAACATCAAGTCAATATATAAAGGACGAGTTAAACATCAAACAAATCAACCACCATAACTCATAAAGCTCAAAATATTTCGAAACATCGGCATAACTCGATAAGAGATGCGAATATCAAATAAATAAGGCCAAATTGAATTTATGGGAGACTGTCATCCGTAGAGTGACAGCTGGGCTTCGCCCCCTCACCATAAATTCAGGATGACAACAAAATAAAATAGAACGGATTAAATCTTGAATAAATTACAAGAAACACCGGCTCGAGAATACCCAACTCTTGAGTCAGGTCACACTTGCGGGAGACTGCCCTCCTACGGTGGCAGTTGGGCTTTGCCCCCTCACCACAAGTTTAAGATGATCCCAAGGCAAGTAACTCAATGGAAGTAAATCTCAAACATAGTATAAAATAATACCCAGCACTCACCCAGCATGAAGTGGTCTAAAAGCATCCCATAGCCTTCACCATGGCCACGACAAGGTTTAAGGCCGTCAAGGTACTCATGCATCCCAATGAGGTTCCAATCAGTGTTCTTCACTCCCACTTGAATTTCCCCTCATAGTAATTTAATTCGGTCTACCACGCCACCTCAACAAGCTGGCCGTGGGGACCGCCTACCGTAGTAGGGCATCACCACACAAACCCAACAATGAACACAACTCCACACAAAACACAATAGCCAACAATTACCCAACAATCAACAGCACCTCCGCATTTTTTCGAGGAAATGATAAAAAGCACAAACGGAGCTCAAGCATTTAAACACAAAGTGATAACCAAATCCCAGTATAAGAAACAACATGGGGAAACCACTTAACCATTCAAAACTGAGTTTCCAGCCTTAAATTCTACAAAACCAAACAATTCACAACAAACCCCAAGTTTCACACAAAATAAGGATTTCAAACTCATTGAAGCGTATTAATCACAAATCGGGCCATCACAATATTAATATGACATAAAGCCTTCAAGATCTTTCTCACTAGTAACTATCACTCATCAACATGCCAAACAAGTATAAATCAATAAAACCATGTTCAAAACATGATATAAGTGTAGATAGATATATATGTGTGTGTATGTGTGTTTATATCTAGCTATCGGCATTCTTCCAATAAAGCTATTCATAATGATCCCACTCACTGAGTTAGCGATTCATCTCCCTCGCAGGCTACTCCTCAGCTAATCCCTTGCCTCACGCCAATGCGTCTTCTCCTTGCCAAAACACCACAAACACAATGTTAGCACAAGCCACACAAGGAAACCCTAGGTTTCCCTACCAACGACTCTACGCGGCTCTAGGGTTTCTCAACTAACCCTAGAGCCTAACAAAGAAGTTCTAAGGGTTAAAGCCTCTCTCTCTAACCTAAGGAAACCAAGAAAACAAGGGAAAATCACCAGAGCTACAGTAGCTCCAAAAATAAAGAAGAAGAGCACTCAAGGATTTCTTGAGATCAAAGCCAAACAATTCAAGCCAAAAGCTTCTCTCAAGATTCACAAACAATAAACAAGAATGAAAACAAGGATTAAACTCCAACTCAAGGGTGCAAACTAACCCTAGACTCATCATCCAAAGAAGAAGAAAAGGAGAGTAAAAGAGCTCACCTTGAACAACCAATGGATTGATTTGCATGCTCCACAAACCAGCCCTAAACTCTTAAGAATGGTGGAGGAAAAAAGGGGGAAGGGATGAGGGGGGTTTTGGGAGAAGAAATGAAAGGAAAAGGGCTTAAAACGGGTTTAAAAAGGCAAAATAATGAGGGTGTGCGGCTGGTATGTAGCCCGTGCAGTGGCCGCACACGAGGCCGCACAGGCCACAGAAAAGCCTGTGCGGGCTGTGTACAGCCCGCACACCCTCTGTGCGACCTATAAAATGGGAAGAAAAAAAAAGAGAACTCAACTAAAATGACAAACAAACAAACAAGGAACGATCGAAAGACATTGATCTACACAAGGAAAAAAACCCGAAATACTACACATCCATTTTTGCAACTCTCAGTTTGAGAAAGCTCTTAAATGGTATGGGGTATCTCACAGAACGTCAACTGCATATCATCCTCAGACCAGTGCCCAAGTTGAGGTGTCGAACAAGGAATTGAAGTGTATGATTGGAAGACATTGATCTACACAAGGAAAAAAAACCCGAAATACTACACATCCATTTTTGCAACTCTCAGTTTGAGAAAGCTCTTAAATGGTATGGGGTATCTCATAGAACGTCAACTGCATATCATCCTCAGACCAGTGCCCAAGTTGAGGTGTCGAACAAGGAATTGAAGTGTATCCTAGAGAAAATAGTCAGCCACCATAGGAAGGATTGGGCATACTAGCTTGATGATGCACTCTTGGCGTATAGAACTGCATACAAGATGCCTATTGGGTCAGCGCCCAACCAATTGGTCTATGGAAAAGCATGTCACTTGCTAGTTGAATTGGAGCACAGAGCTTACTGGGCCATTAAGCAACTCAATTTCGACCCCCATCTATGTGGTCACAAGAGAAAGTTCCAATTGAATGAGTTAGAGGAATGGCAAACTTTGGCACATGAAAATTTAGTGCGTTACAAAGAGAAGATGAAGGAGTACCAAGATCGACACATTAAGCAACCTAAGTGCTTCCAAAATGGGGATCAAGTATTGCAATTCAATGCAAGATTGAAACATTTCCCCAGGAAATCACAATGGCATGGCCCTTACACCGTGACTAATGTATTTCCTCATGGCGCCGTCGAGATATCTCATCCACCAAAGGGAACTTTCAAAGTCAATGGTCACCGGTTGAAGCATTACCTTTCGGGTAAGAATTCTTCTTAAAAAAATGAAGGTAACTTTCATCCCTTTGTCCTACCATGAATTTTGAGGTAAAACACGTCAAGCTAACGACGTTAAATAAGCGCTTCTTTGGAGGCAACCCAAGGTTTTACATTTGATGCATTTTCATTTTCATGTTGTTTGAGTGCTTGTGTGTTCATTTTTTGTATTCTTGGTGTGTTTAGTATTTAAGTTTTTGAGTGTTTGTTCTTGTGTTAGTCACTTTGCTCGTCATTTTTGTTTACTTCTTCATGCATGTTTGTGTGTTTCCTTGAGTTGTTCGATGATTAGATGCCATGAAAATCATGTTTTGAGTGTTTTTATGCTTTCATCAGCTTTGTTTCGAGTGCTTTTAAGGTCTTGAGGGGGCTTATACTTTGTAAATTCAATCTAATGGCCTTTTATGGCCCGTGAGCACATGGCCCGTGAGCCATCCAGAGAGTGCTCACGGGTAGGCTCACGGCCGTGAGCTCAGGCCGTGAGCTCAGGCTGTGAGCCATCCAGAGGCTCCTCACAGTTTGGCTCACGGCCGTGAGCTCAACCGTGAGATAAACCCAGAGCACTTGCGGGCAACCTTGAGCCCGCAAGGTTACCCGCAAGGCCACTCGGGTCTAGGGTTTTTAAAGAGGTCCTTTTGCTCTTTTCTCCTATTCATCTCCTTCTCGATTCATTCACTCATTTCTCCCACCATTCTCCACCAAATTTCATCATTCTTTTTACCCTATATCCCTCATCTCCTCCTCTGAAATTACTTTGTGAAGAAAGTTTGGAGTTTAACCACTCATTTGGCTGGATTCAACTAAAGTTTCACTCCAAATATAATAGGGTTAAGTTAAACTTCTTAGCTCCCAAACCTTAAGTTTATCATGAACTTGTGGAATGTTTTCTTCATGATTTTTGTTCTCCTTGGATGTAAGAACCTTTTGGTGATGATTTGGCATGGTTGTAAAATTGGATTGTCATGTTTTCAAGCAAAACTCTTGAAAAATTTTTCGGAGTTACTATAATACTAAGAATTTTTCATCATTTCTCCATTCTTTTGAGCTTGTTTTGCTTGTAAGTTATTTGATAGTTGTTCCTTTGGTCTTGTAGGATGAGGGTGAAGAAGGTTGACACACCCTTTGCGTGTGTACCGCAAGTGCACGGGTTGTCGAAGTAATAATAGTACTTTGGTGAGAGGGTAGTCGAATCCACAGGGAGTAGGGATTGTTGATACAAGCGATTGCTATCTAACTAATGCGAAGTACGGAAAGTGAGAGCAAGATCAATATGTGTGTGTGAGAGTAATTGAAAGTAATAAGAAAATAAAGAGAAATATGGAAGGTAAGAAGCTGCAAGCTAAGAGTAAAAGAGAGAAACAATCAAGAGTGAAATAAGGTACCCGGACAAGCTACCACTAGGATTAATGTGTTCTAGTGAAAGACAATGTATTATACTATCCTATTGATGCTTAATGAGTCATGGACATCCTAAAGCACGTGGTCCCAAACCTAAGGTTAACCATGACTAACCCTAACATTATGCCCCAGCATTAGGTTTCACTATGACCTTTAACTCTCATTGACCTGTCAACTAAGTCCCAGGGGAGTCCATCTTCCTAAGTATCACAATATGTCGGATTGCTTTATGTTCTAGTAATTCCAAGTGATTAGCTCTGTTCCTAAGTATAGTTTTAACCCTTTGGTCTAGGTGAAAGAACCCTAGTCTCAATTAAGCTGCAACATTAGGATTCACTACAACCCTTCACTCTGTCACCCACGCAACTAAGCCCCAGGGGAGTTCATCTCCTAGAACTTCGCTCTATTTTGACCGCTAAGAACTCTTGCAACACGGAGGTAGAGAAAATCACACCTGATAAGTGTCTAAATGTATGTGTTTTAACATACATATTTTGTTCACTTAGCATGTATGGTGAGAGTGCGTTTGAATCGCTCACCCGCAAGTGCACGGGGTCGCCAAGTAATACCCCTCGCGCGAGCACGAGGGGGTCGTATTCCCAAGGGCCCGAGGAGCTATTCTTACTTCCTTATCACAATGTTGTTTAACCTAGCAATCACTCAAAGGAGATAACTACAAATAATCTACGGATGTGTGAAAAGCATACAAATAATAAATACAAATACTGAGGGAAATCAGGGCGAGGAAATGGTCACGGATGAGGATTCCCTCGGGGGCTACTAAAGTGCTAAGGATACCCTAACTAGCATGCACGTGGGTGGTTTGGACCGGAAAACCCTAAATTAGACCAACCCGATGGTCACGGTGTTTGGTCCCTAATCCGGTACAAGTATTGGAATACGGAATTTCTTCCGCCCAAATCCTTGTACGATTGCAATGGGTTTAATGGATTTCCCCAAGCTAGGGTTGAAACACAATCAAGGACAACCCTAACAATTGGAGGGGTACAAATACCCGATGGTCACGGCGTATTCGTACATGTATTCCCTTCCAAGCTTGGTGAGCCTAATACTAGGGCAATGGTCATGCAACCTAGCATTGTCTAGGAATTGACATATAGAGTTCTCATACATATCAAGGCATTCAAGAACCACCAAACAAGGATCTCAAACCAACACACATGCATAAACTAGAAAGGAATCATCCAAAATACACAAGTTCACCCCCAAGGTTCACCTACATCCGGTGACCTTGGGGTTTAGTTGCTCATGATCACAAAGTATGCAAATAAATACATGGAAACAACCAAAAGCATAATAAGAACACTCCCTCAAACGATCAAGGCCGAATGACGCTTCCAAGGACGCCACCCAAGGAGTGGCTTCCCTTGTCAAACTTCCTCTAAAATCCAAATCGAAGGTGTGGAGTCGTCGTCTCGTGCTCTCCCCGTCGTCCTCTCCTCAAGAATCGCCTCCAAAAGCCGGCCTCAAGCTCCCAAAGAAGGTGGTGAAGTCAAGCTTGCTCAAGGTCTAGCTCCCCTCTCAAAATGACTTCCCAAAACCCTTAAAAACATCATCCAGAACGTCATGCGGCCCCGTATGCGACCCCGCATGCGGGGAGAGAAAATCCCGAGAAAAACCCGAAATCATGTAAGTTGCTACAGTACCGTATACGGCCTCTGCAGTGCCCGCATGCCAGACCGCATGACCTCCAGACTTAGCCATTTCGCCAAAGGGGTCGTGCTACAGGATCTGCTACAGTAGTCGCTACAGTAACCCCCTCAGAAATAGTGTTTTCATCGCCGATTTCTTCTCAAATTCTATCAATCAGCTCGAAGGGGTCACATCAGTACCTGTAACATGAAAGAAACCAATTCAGACCAAAAACGGGTGTCAACTCATAGAAAAATACGTAATACATACACCCGAATACATGGAAAATACGTATGTTTAGGCGTTTATCAAACATCCCCACACCTAAGCATTTGCTTGTCCCCAAGCAAACACACATGAAGAACAGGGGCACGGTGATAAACGACTAAACATACGACCTCAAGCTCAACGGTAAAGCACTCCACTAGCACAAGTGAAAAGAAATCTAGAAAGTGAGCTGTACAGTGAGTGATCAAGTAATGGTAGCCCTGTTTTATTCAAAGTGCTTCCGTGAGTGTGTGCTGGCTCCCAACCTTAACCTCCACACCCTGGATTACCCCAGGGGTCCATTCACCCCATATATGGTGAGAATGGTATTAGGCAGTTAAGGACCTCTTCAATACTCAGTTAAAAGTCTTTTGAGTTCCTGAATAAAACTCTAGCACTTAAGCGACTGTGTAAGAAGTTCCAGGGGACGCAACAGAGATACTTATTTACCTATTTACAAATATACTTTTTTTTTTTTTTTTTTTTTTTTTTTTTTTTTTTTCTGAGTCCGGCTAACATAGGCTGCACAAGAAATCTTTCAGAAGGATGCACATGCTGATTAGGCACAAGAGCCACCCAACCTACTCAATTACAGCCTACATAGACGCATTCATTCTGTGCCAGCAGAGGAATACTGCCATAGACTCCACTTTTTTTTTTTTTTTTAACTGTACACACTGTATCTCAGTCCCTTGGACACCTGTCACACAAGTTCACTTAAGGCTACAGAAAACAAAACAGGAACTCACAAGCTCTTAAAAGAATATTGAAGAAAGAATTTAACAGTCCAATACCAAAATCATCATAATGGGTTGGTTGGAGTGTATAAGGTAGGAGCAGTCATGATAGAGCATGAGAAAGCACTAAAAATAAAACAGGGCATCATTCAAGCACAGTATAAAAATACAGCTCATTTCTATCATTCTTTTAAGCTAGGAAGTACAAAACCCTAAAATCATAGCTATCATCGGTATTCATGCATGCAAAACTAGTAAAGTACCCCATCCCCACACCTAAAGTTGTACATTGCCCTCAATGTACATGAATCAGCAGAGTAAGGTGCGAGATAAAAAATATAAACATAGAAATACGGGAATGAGGTAAAGAAACTTCCCCAATTGGTCGATGAGATGAACTCCACGTGTGCCTGGACCGGGGGAAAGTTGTGAGGTGCAAGGGGCGTGAATCCTCTACAATGATTAGTCCTGAAAATAGAGAGGAAACATATCACATCCCAAGAAATAAATAGAGAGCCGGACAAGAAAGCATGAATCAAAAACGGGAAAATACAGTTTAGAAGGGTCAGGACCCTTGCTAACTGAAAAGTATAACAATACAAACCAACAAGTCTAGAAATAAAAACTAGTATAAACAACAGAAAGAAAAACTAAAGTGGTGCTGTGGGTCTAGAGATCCGGAGGGAGTGATGGCGCAAAGCACGTGGTGGCTGTGGAGGAGGTGCCGACAGAAGATGAAGCGCCGCGCATGTATGATAAGATCTCGGCCATGCTGCTCTCGATGCGGCCCTGTGATATGGCTAAATCATGCACTGATGCTGTCAACGCCTCCTGAGAGGTCCCAAGGGTCTGCAACTGCTGACGGACCTCGATGCGGAACTCCGCGAAACTCTCCTCAAGTGATGGTCGACTCCCGCTAGGTGCTGCGTCGGGTACAGGGGCGGACTCTGAATCAGACTCTGATCCTGACTCAGAATCCCGAGAGGTGTCGGGGTCATGGGAACTCGTGCCTCCACTGCGCGGGAGGCGGTAAGTGTCTCCCGACCTCTCAACTATCCCAATATGAAGCAAGATCGACAGACTAAGTGGTGCCACGGTGCTCACAATGCTCATGCCCTGGGTGTGCTCAATCAGTCCTAGGCCCCTGATGATGCGTGTAATATACGGCCCGGCAAATATAGCCCCAAGGCGAGTAGAAGTCCCCTGATGCTCAATAAGTCCGGCGAACAGATGGCCCATGTGGATGGGGTACCGCTGAAGAATACTGTACATAATAAGTAGATCGGTACGAGAAACCACCCCAGTAGAATCAGCGCGACCGCTCACACTTCTGGATAGCAGGGCCTGCAAGTACCTGTGAACGGGGTCTGCCATCAAAGAAGCCTTCTTCGATGATGATGAGCGAGCAATAGACTTCCAGAAGGAACTAGGGGACACCGAGCGTGGGAAGTCACGAGGTAAATTCCGGAGCTCCGAATCGGCGAGGGACTCATAAGTGTGAAACCCAAGGTAGATGGCCAACCGGTCGTCGGTGATCCTGTGCCGCTTACCAAAGGCTCTAAAAGTGATGGTGCTGGCCTGGCGTAAATGAGGAGCATGCCCGGATACCTCAAATGTGCTCAACACCTCCAAGGTCAACTCCCGATAAGTGGGCTCATCGATCTCAAGAATATCATCCCATCCATCACGGGAGATGAGGCCTCGAACGGTATCATCAATGTCCAATGTCTTCAAAGCCTCCCAATCGATAACTCGCACCGTGCCAAACTTCCTCCTTGACAAGAAAGCGAACCTTGCCTTGTGGGCATCATTCTTGAATGTAGGCTCGCAAACGGGTGGTGGAGAGCTTCTCCTAACACGCTTGGAAGCCACGTGTTTGATCGGCATCCCTACAAGACAAGAGAACCATCATCAAGCCAAAAAAAACTTGAGAAAATTGGTTAATGAAGAACAAAGGCTGATTTTTGGCTAGTGCTACAGTAATTTCGGGGAAATTTTTGGTAGAGTTTCTCCTTGTAAAAGTGATAATCTAAATGTACAAAGCTTGGAATTCAAGAGAAATGATTACAAGAAGCATTCACCATGTAAATCATCATGTTTTCCCATCATTTCAACCATAAAAAACCAAAGAATGAGTGATAGGAACACAAACCTTGAACTAGGGCACCAATGAGAAGATGAAGTGAAAATCGGCTTAAACCTTGATAAAACCTTGAAAATCTTCCAAAAAGTTGTTTGCTAGGTTGAAGAGAGTGTTTGGATGCAAAAAGAATGAAGAAAAATGGTGGAGAGATGAAGGAGAAAAGAAAAGAAGTTTGATGAAAATGGAGTGAATAGTGAGGGAGTGGAGTGAAGAGGGGGAGATGAAGGTCGGGTGACCATGCGGCCCCCCATGCGGCCGCATGGTTGCCCGCATGGCTCTCGGGAAAAACCATGCGGCCTGCTATGCGGCCGCATAGCAGGCCGCATACCTCTCGGGAAAATTCATGCGGCCTGCTATGCGGCCGCATAGCAGGCCGCATACTTCTCTGGAAAAAATATGCGGCCCCTTGTGCGGCCGCATGGTAGGCCGCACAAGGCCCAAGAATTTTGTTTAGCTCCGAACACTCTCAACACTCAAAAATCACATGAAATCAAAGCCGAAAACACACAAAAATCATTAAAAACATGGAGAATGAGGCACCAACACTCAAGAAAAAATACAAAGATCATGAAATCTATGGTGCAACAAGATGAAATAAATTATGGAATTCGGCTAAACAACAACCACAAGCACCAAAAAATCAACAAGACTCAAACTCACAAGCACCACACACAAAAAATACGAAAAACACACAAACACAACAATGACAACTAAGAAGAAAAATAAATGCAATGAATTTAAAGACTTGGGTTGCCTCCCAAGAAGCGCTTTTTTAATGTCTTTAGCTCGACATGACTTACCTCAACTCAAGGTGGAACAAAGGGGTGAGAAATACCTCCAATTTTTGGTGAAGAGTTGTTACCCGGAAAGTTCAACGAGAGGCATGAAAAAATCTTGAATTTCCCCCGGTCATCAAAGAACAAATGGTCAACCTCCTCGGGTGACATTGTAGAAACATTCACCCCCCGCTTTTGCTTCTCTTTTTTCTTCCTCCACAACTTTTTCAAGGTTCTCTTCTCATTGGAATTTGGTGAAGATTTGACCTCTACTTGTGCTAGTTGTTGCAATGGTGGAGGGGGAGGCTCATCATCCACAACATCATCCCCGAGATCTTCAAAGTACTCCTCCAATGGGTTCAAAGCGAGGACTTCCTGCACACAGTCGGAGATAATCACATCAGTTGTATCCGTGAAATAAAGAGTGTCATCGTGATCAAGTGTACGTTTCATAGCTTCGGGGAGGGTGAAGACCACTTGTTCGTCTCCAACCCTCAAAGTCATCTTCCCTCCTTTTACATCAATTAGTGCACCGGCGGTGTTAAGAAATGGACGCCCAAGGATCAATGGAACTTCCACATCATCGTCCACATCAAGAATTACAAAATCCACCGGGATGATCAACTTATCCACCCGAACTAGAACATCTTCAACAATTCCCCGGGGTCTTCGCACTGAACGATCCGCAAGTTGCAAAGTCATTCATGTGGGTCTCAAATTATCTAACCCCAACCTCAAAAACAAGTTATACGGCATAACATTAATGCTAGCACCCGAGTCGGCCAAGGCACTTTCTTGCACTCCATCCCCGATCACACAAGGGATGATGAAACTACCCGGATCATTGAGTTTCTTGGGCAACTTCTTTTGGATAATGGCCGAGCAATTTCCGGATAGAGTCACTGTCTCCAAGTCTTCAAGCTTCCTCTTATTGGTAAGGAGGTCCTTCATGAATTTAGCGTATTTCGGCATTTGTGAAAGTGCCTCCACCAAGGGAATGTTTATGTGAAGCTGCTTGAAGATATTCAAAAATTTCTTGAATTGGGCGTCCTCTTTATCTTGTTTGAGCCTAGAGGGATATGGTACCACAGGTTTATACTCAGGCTCCTTCCTAGTTAAAGGACTTGGAACATTTCCATTGTGCTTTCCCTCCAAATCATCAATTTGATCATTACTTGGCTTAGGGTCTTCCCGGTCGGCTACCCTATCGTTGGAGGTACTTGGACCATCCCCGGTCCTTACCTCCAACTGCTTCCCACTCCTGAGCGTCACTGCCTTCAAGTGTTCTCTCGGGTTGCATTCAGTGTTGCTCGGCATGCTACCCAAGGGATGATCTGACTGTGCCCTAGCAAGCTGTCCCACCTGGGTCTCAAGAGACTGAATGGAGGCTTGGACATTTCTCAGTACAGTACCAAATTCATCCAATCTCTTGTCCACATTTTGGAACTTGGCCTCCGTAGTGATCATGAATCGTGCCAATACATCCTCAGTCGAGTATTTCTTCTCTTGGACCTGCTGGGGTTGAAACTGGGAGCCCTGAGGTGGTGGAGGTCTCTGTTGGAATTGGCCTTGATTCCAGGACATGTTCGGGGGATTCCTCCACCCCGAATTATAACTGTTGCTGTACTGGTTCCCCGGTCCCCTAGGTCCTCCGCCAACATAATCTACTGATTCCACGGGTGCAGAAGGGGCAATAAATATGGGGCACTGCGAAGTTGCATGCCCAGCACCGCAAGTATCACAGGATAACACCGCCTTAGGGGAAGAACTGGACCCCAACATGAACTGCTCAAACTTCTGTGTCAATGCACTGACTGCCGCGTTGTTATCTGTGACATTCTTCGATAAGGCCTCAACCTTTGCAGTCAATGCAGTGGTCTCATTCACTTCGAACAGGCCGGCCACCCTTGGTCCCTTCTGTCGAGTGCTCCAGTGGCACTCATTGTTCGCCATGCTGTCAATCAATTTCTTAGCTTCTTCAGGGAGTTTGTCACTCAAAGAGCCACCTGCTGCGGCATCTATGAGTTGCCTTGTACCGTAATTCAAGCCATTACAGAGCATCTGTACTCGCATCCAAGCAGGGAAGCCATGATGAGGGCACCTACGTAACAAGTCTTTAAATCGCTCATGTGCTTCAAATAGGGTTTCAGAATCCCCCTGCCTGAAAGAGGAAATCTCTTGTCTCAGTCTTGCGGCCTTGCTCGGCGGGAAATACCGAGCCAAGAATTTCTCGACCATTTCCTTCCAGGTGGTGATGGACCCGGGAGCTAAGGAAGTGAGCCATCTGTATGCTGCTCCCCTCAAACTGAATGGAAACAATCGCAATCTGATAGCATCATCTGATACTGAATTAATCTTGAAGGTGGAGCAGATCTGCAGGAATCGGGAAAGATGGGCATGCGGGTCTTCATCAGGTAGACCATCAAACTGGACTGAGCTTTGTATCATCCCAATCGTGCTCGCCTTGATCTCAAAGTTATTCGCCGGGACGGTGGGTACTTGTACACTGAATTCCTCCCCGGTAAATTGTGGTCTCTCGAAATCGGATAAGGTCCTCCTCGGTTCGGCCATAACTGATGGTTCACTAGACTCGACCCGAACCTCTTGTTGCCTAGAACACTCGGTAACCTCTCTTAACCGATGATGAAAAGTGCGTTCGATCTCGTTGTCGGGCTCAACTAGAGTTGCTTGATCCGCCCGTGTCATAAGAGGGGTACCTTGCAAAAATAGCTAATATCAACACAAGCAAAAGAAGTAATGATGAAATATAAACAAGGATGGTAAAAACGAACAAAAGCAAAAATGGTCAAATCAACACGTTTTAAGTTTTCCGAATATTCCTCGTGGGTCCCCGGCAGCGGCGCCAAAAACTTGGTGAGAGTGCGTTTGAATTGCTCACCCGCAAGTGCACGGGGTCGCCAAGTAATACCCCTCGCGCGAGCACGAGGGGGTCGTATTCCCAAGGGCCCGAGGAGCTATTCTTACTTCCTTATCACAATGTTGTTTAACCTAGCAATCACTCAAAGGAGATAACTACAAATAATCTACGGATGTGTGAAAAGCATACAAATAATAAATACAAATACTGAGGGAAATCAGGGCGAGGAAATGGTCACGGATGAGGATTCCCTCGGGGGCTACTAAAGTGCTAAGGATACCCTAACTAGCATGCACGTGGGTGGTTTGGACCGGAAAACCCTAAATTAGACCAACCCGATGGTCACGGTGTTTGGTCCCTAATCCGGTACAAGTATTGGAATACGGAATTTCTTCCGCCCAAATCCTTGTACGATTGCAATGGGTTTAATGGATTTCCCCAAGCTAGGGTTGAAACACAATCAAGGACAACCCTAACAATTGGAGGGGTACAAATACCCGATGGTCACGGCGTATTCGTACATGTATTCCCTTCCAAGCTTGGTGAGCCTAATACTAGGGCAATGGTCATGCAACCTAGCATTGTCTAGGAATTGACATATAGAGTTCTCATACATATCAAGGCATTCAAGAACCACCAAACAAGGATCTCAAACCAACACACATGCATAAACTAGAAAGGAATCATCCAAAATACACAAGTTCACCCCCAAGGTTCACCTACATCCGGTGACCTTGGGGTTTAGTTGCTCATGATCACAAAGTATGCAAATAAATACATGGAAACAACCAAAAGCATAATAAGAACACTCCCTCAAAGGATCAAGGCCGAATGACGCTTCCAAGGACGCCACCCAAGGAGTGGCTTCCCTTGTCAAACTTCCTCTAAAATCCAAATCGAAGGTGTGGAGTCGTCGTCTCGTGCTCTCCCCGTCGTCCTCTCCTCAAGAATCGCCTCCAAAAGCCGGCCTCAAGCTCCCAAAGAAGGTGGTGAAGTCAAGCTTGCTCAAGGTCTAGCTCCCCTCTCAAAATGACTTCCCAAAACCCTTAAAAACATCATCTAGAACGTCATGCGGCCCCGTATGCGACCCCGCATGCGGGGAGAGAAAATCCCGAGAAAAACCCGAAATCGTGTAAGTTGCTACAGTGCCGCTACAGTAAACTGCTTCAGTACCGTATGCTACAGTAAAACTGCTACAGTACCGTATACGGCCTCTGCAGTGCCCGCATGCCAGACCGCATGACCTCCAGACTTAGCCATTTCGCCAAAGGGGTCGTGCTACAGGATCTGCTACAGTAGTCGCTACAGTACCCCCCCTCAGAAATAGTGTTTTCATCGCCGATTTCTTCTCAAATTCTATCAATCAGCTCGAAGGGGTCACATCAGTACCTGTAACATGAAAGAAACCAATTCAGACCAAAAACGGGTGTCAACTCATAGAAAAATACGTAATACATACACCCGAATACATGGAAAATACGTATGTTTAGGCGTTTATCAATGTATCTTTATATGAATGGATGCCCGTTTTATGCTTAATTGAGCATTATTTATGTTGTAGGGCATGGAGGAGCCATGAGGAACATGATAATACGATTTGGGCGAAAATGGATGAAGAATCAGGGTGCTGGAGTACTACAGCATACAGGGCCGTAAGGGGCCGTGAGCATCAAAAGACAGTAATTTTCAACTAGCTCTCACGGCCCCCTATCCACCCCGGGATCCATCCATCGACCCCGGGATGAACCCCCACGTGAGACAGGTTTTTGCCCTATTTTTGCCTATCTATCCACCCCGGGATCCTGCCGGAGTATTTATAGAGGTTTTTAGGGCACACAAAGGGGACTTCTTGGCCGGCATCTAAAAGGAAAGAAACGAAGAAATCTTTGGGAGACGACAATTTGGAGCCAAGGAAGGAGGCAAGAACATCATTTTGAAGGGGAGAAGCTTCACCATCAAGGAGGCAAGGATCCAAGTCAAGGGAAGCGTCATTCGGCATCTCTTGGACGGGGGAAAGCGTCATTCGGCCGGACCTCCACCTCCTCCTTTATCATTTCATCTAGGGAGTGTCATTTATGAGCTTTTTAAGTGATTTACTTTGTATTCTTGTTGTTATTTGCTTGATGGCACACTAGACCCCCAAGGCCACCGGATGTTGGTGAACCTTGGGGGGTTTATCATGTATTTTGGATGATCTTTACTTAATTGCAAGCTTGGTTTGGTTTAAGATTTAGTTCATTGTGCTTTATGTCTAGAACTATCATATGGAGAGATCCGTAGTTCTTTCTTGAATTATACACGTAGATGTGACCTACTCACGTGTATTAGGTCATTAATGATCTAAAAGGGGTTACTTGTATCGGCACACCGAGAAATTGGGTGTCAATTGCCCTCTGAGCTTTAAGGATAGACTAGGGTTTAGTGTATCCTTATTTTGGGATCTCCTTGTACTTAATGCAATCGTAGGGATGTTGGTTAGGAAGAGATTCCAACCAATATCCGTATGGGATTAGGGTTCAATCGCCGAGAAATTGGGGTTGATCTAATCATGAGATCCTTCGGTCTAAATCAACCAAGCTACCTTTCATCCTTCATCCATGTATCATGATGACCCCTCAAGGGGATCCACATCCATAGGCCTTTACTCTTCATTGTAGCACTTGCAACCACATTGTATGCTTTTAAATTTGTCTAATTACATCATATTTATTTCTTTGCTTCAGAAGAACATACATCAATGCTTGTTTGGTTAGGTTAGATAATAGGCAATGGAGGAGTAAGAGTAGCTCCTTAGCCCCGTGGAATACGATCCTCGTGCTTTTGTGCGAGGTATTACTTGGCGACCCGTGCGCTTGCGGATCGATTCTATCAAGTTTTTGGCGCCGTTACCAGGGACTTTCTAAGGAATTCTGAGAAACTTCAAGCCTATTGCTCTAGCCATTCATTTATTTATTTATTGTTTCTTTTATTTCCTTTTGTTTTTGTTTCTTTTGAGCTTAACTTATTTTATCTTTCTTGATCTTGCAAGGCACCGTGCATGGCAAACTTAAACTATACACAAGGAAATGAATCAATTTTGAATGAGATTTGGCGGGAGTGGTTACCACCTAAACATCACTTGTCACACATTCAGGATAATTCTTTCTGCAGATTTAGGCCATGGGAAGGCTCAACCCTAGAAAACAAGGGTGACACATTGAAGACACTATTCACAGAATACATGAACAACGGGGTGGTTTCACAAAATGAGGATGGTAACTTCTCTACTGAGTTGCTGCTTCGAAAATTGAAAGGAATAGATGAACCCCGGCCAAGTCGGATGGTCAAATTTGTAGAGGATCAGAGAGATACACAAGAAAGCATTATGCAACATGTGTTTGGCATAAATGATAGCTCAGATGAGGGTTCGGAGTCAGAAGAACAGGAGGATGCAGTTCAGCATGATGGACTGGGAAATAAAAGCTTAAGACCGTCAACAGAAGAAGCACCTGAACTAGAGCTGAAAGAGTTGCCTGAACACCTCGAGTATGCTTTTCTTGGAGAAGGAACACAACTTCCAGTTATCATTGCTGCGAATCTAACAGTTGAACAGAAAAGGAGTTTAGTGAATGCGTTAAAGAAACATAAGAAAGCAATTGCGTGGAAGATAGCCGACACAAAGGGAATAAATCCATCCTTTTGCACTCACGAAATTCTGATGGAAGAAAATCACAGACCCTCAGTACTGCCTCAAAGAAGACTCAATCCAAATATGAAAGAAGTGGTCAGGGCCGAGGTCATAAAGCTCCTTGATGCAGGCATCATCTACCCAATATCTGACAGTGAGTGGGTTAGTCCAGTGCAAGTGGTCCCTAAGAAAGGAGGGATGACCGTGATCACCAATGAGAAAAATGAGTTGATTCCAACCCGAACTACCACTGGGTGGCGTGTCTGCATTGACTACAGAAAATTGAATGATGCCACTCGGAAAGACCATTTCCCGCTGCCATTCATTGACCAGATGCTGGAGCGGCTAGCAGGGCACTCCTACTACTGCTTCTTGGATGGGTTTTCTGGGTACTTTCAAATCCCCATTGCACCGGAAGATCAGGAAAAGACCACATTCACATGTCCTTATGGGACGTTTGCCTATCGCCGAATGCCTTTTGGACTTTGCAATGCCCCTGCTACTTTTCAGAGGTGCGTGATGGCAATTTTTGAAGACATGGTGGAAGACTTCATGGAGGTGTTTATGGATGACTTTTCCGTCTTCGGAGACACATTTGATTGTTGCCTCAAAAATCTTGAGCGGGTTCTCGTTAGATGTGAGGAAACTAATCTTGTGCTAAGTTGGGAGAAATGCCACTTCATGGTACAAGAAGGGATAGTCTTGGGTCACAAAATCTCAAAGGATGGGATTGAGGTAGATAAGGCGAAGATCTCTGTCATAGAAAAGCTACCTCCCCCAAATTCAGTGAAAGCCATTAGAAGTTTTCTGGGACATGCAGGCTTCTATAGAAGATTCATCAAAGATATCTCAAAAATTGCTAGACCCTTGACAAAGTTGTTGGAAAAAGATGTCCCATTTGAGTTTGGCGATGACTGCATGAAAGCATTTCTTACACTCAAGAAGATGCTAGTTCAAGCTCCTATTGTGGTAGCTCCGGATTGGGATTCCCCATTTGAACTGATGTGTGATGCAAGTGATTTTGCAGTGGGTGCGGTTCTTGGACAACGCCGAGACAAACATTTCCACCCCATCTATTATGCGAGCAAAACCTTAACTGGAGCTCAGGAGAATTACACCACAACTGAAAAAGAACTACTTGCCGTGGTGTTCGCATTTGATAAATTCCGTTCCTACCTAGTTCTGTCCAGAGTTGTAGTGTACACTGATCATTCAGCCTTGAGATACCTGCTCAGTAAGTCAGACGCCAAGCCAAGGCTGATTAGATGGGTGTTGCTCCTTCAGGAGTTTGATCTAGAAATCAAGGATAAGCGTGGAGTAGAAAATCTCGCAGCCGATCACTTATCCCGCTTAGAGAACCCCAGTAGGGAAACTATGACTGAGAGAGAGATCAATGATTCATTCCCTGAAGAGCACTTGTACAACATTCAAGTTATGGAGGAAAATGAGCCGCCTTGGTTTGCCGATTTTGCCAACTATTTGGTTGGAGGGGTTATCCCAAAATGGTTCACCTATCAACAACGAAAGAAATTTTTTTCGGACGCCAAGCACTACATATGGGAAGACCCCTACTTATTCCGAACTTGTGCTGATCAAGTTGCTCGAAGATGTGTATCCCGACCGGAGGGCCTTAGCATCTTGAAACATTGTCATTCAGGGCCTACTGGAGGCCACTACAATGCGAACCGGACTGCAAAGAAGATCCTTGATGCAGGTTTCTATTGGCCATCATTATTTCAAGATACCCAAAAATTCATACAATCTTGTGATCGTTGTCAACGGGTTGGCAACATATCTCGTAGGGATGAGATGCCCCAGAATTGGAATCAAGCTTGTGAAGTCTTTGACGTCTGGGGGATTGACTTTATGGGACCATTTCCTAGCTCCCATGGGTTTAAGTTCATCCTTGTGGCAGTAGACTATGTATCCAAATGGGTGGAAGCACAAGCCTTGCAAACAAGTGATGCTAGGGTGGTGGTAAAATTTTTGAAGAAACTGTTCTCCAGGTTTGACACACCACGCGCAATCATCAGTGACAGAGGCACACACTTCTGCAATGCCCAATTCACAAAAATCTTGAAGCGATATGGTGTACACCACAAAATGGCGACACCCTATCACCCACAAACTAGTGGGCAGGTAGAAGTGTCCAATTGAGACTTAAAGCGAATACTTGAGAAAATGGTGAGTCAAAACCGAAGAGACTGGGCGGAACACTTGGATGACGCTCTCTGGGCTTACAAAACTGCATACAAAACTCCTATAGGGGCTACTCCTTATAGGCTAGTTTATGGGAAAGCATGCCACTTACCAGTTGAACTTCAACACAAAGCTTATTGGGCAATTAAATTTCTAAATATTGATTTTACTCTTGCAGGAAGCAAGAGGAAGCTACAACTGAATGAGTTGGATGAATGGCATTTTAATGCATATGAGAATTCAAAGCTCTACAAAGAAAAAGTGAAGGAGTACCATGACCGGCACATCAAACATCCAAAACAATTTCAAGAAGGAGACCAAGTGTTACTTTTCAATTCTAGGTTGAGACTGTTTCCCGGAAAGCTAAAATCGCGTTGGTCGGGCCCATACACTGTTACTCAAGTCTTCCCGCATGGAGCAGTGGAGGTCACTCACCCAGAAAAAGGTACTTTCAAGGTGAATAGACAGAGACTGAAATGCTACTTCAACAATAACGATTCAATGGGGACCAGGGGTCACTTCAAACTCTTCGAACCCCCGTGAGGTAAGAAAGAAGGTACGTCAGGCTCGTGACGTTAAACAAGCGCTTCTTGGGAGGCAACCCAAGTGTTCGGGGGTTTTTTAAATTCAATTTTCATATTTTAGTTGTTCATATCTACTTTGCATTATGCTAGTTTCCTTATCTGTTGTGCATTTGAATAAGTCCATCCTCAAAATCTTTGCTCTCATCATGTGTGTTGTTTCATATTTTTCCTTGTTGTGCCTACTTGCTATATTGTCAATTCATGAGTTTATTCGAGTCTTTTGCGTATTTCTTCCGAGTAGGAGGTGTTTTAGATCATGTTATTACTTTCTCGGAGAGTTTTAGATTGCGTTAAGACCCAAAACCAGCCTCCCCAGGTCCTCACGGCCCTAAAGGGGCCGTGAGGGAGGCCGTGAGCCATTCTCCAGTGAAAATACACTAGAGCTCACGGCCCCCCTCACGGCCGTATTGGGGGCTGTATGTGCATTTTATTCACGGGCTGAGATTTTGTACTAGCCTTCACGGCCCCCCTCACGGCCGTGAGAGGGGCCGTGAGGCTCGGCCTAGCACCTTAACCCTCCCCATTATTTGGCCCTTTAAGTCTTCTTCTCCATTCCCCTTTCATCTCCACCATTTCCCCTCCCCTCTTTCCATCATTTCTCAACCAAATCTCTCCATTTTTCCTTCTAGATCACCTCCTAGACATTTTGTGACATCGATCTAGTGATTTACCAAGAGCTTCAAGCAAGTTCCACCAAGGATTCACCGGTAAGCTTTTTAATGCCCTAGATTTCTCTTTCTCATTTTCTCTTGAGTTCATGGAGCTTTTTGGTGGATAAATTCATGCTTTTATCATGTGTTGGTGGTGTGATTGTTGTTTGTTCAATTTCCATTGAATTCTTGTAAAAAGTTTTTCGATTGTCATGATGGTAATGAAATGCTCCACCATGAATAGTGTCCATACGGCCCCCTATACGGCCGTATGGACCCTATTCATAGCCATTTTTCATTTATCTCTTGCTTCTTGTGTTATTTTCGGTGTTGTATTGGATTGGTTTAGGCTTGATGAGGATCTTATGTGTTGTAGGGATGCCAAACTTCAAGAGGGTTGCTTCAAAACGTCCAAGAGCTTCAACACAAATTCCCGAGGAACCTACGTTCACGCACCCCCTTCACATGGCACACTACGAAATTTTGAAGACTAAACCCTTTGGCACCGTCCGACGTATTGATTGGAATTTTTTGGAAGAGCTTGGAATTGCCGACCAAGTGAGGGAGGTTCTATCTCAAAATGGTTGGGTGAATTTATTTACTATCGACGAACCAACATATTTTGAGATAGAACCATAGAACCAACATATTTTGAGATAGAACCAACATGAACTCCATTCCGATCGGCCAAATCCGAGTCGATTTTCCACCGCATGTGAATGCGAATCAATATTGGGCCACCATAGCCTCAGGCGACACTAAAAACACTCGCAAGGCGTCCCGGATTGCTGATCCTATCATGAGATATGTGCATGCCCTAATTACTCGTTCTATAGGGGGCCGAAAGGATAGTACTGGAGTGGTGTCCAACTCTGATCTACTGATGTTGTTTGGGATTTTTGAGCAGTGCCCCCTTCACCTTGGGTATCTTGTGGCTGAAGCATTTATTCATCACGCACAGTGCGCGCGGTTAGGTGCTATTTTCTTGGGTCCGTACATCACCAGGTTGATTCGCGGTATGAAATTGTTGGACCGCGCTCGTGATATGACGATTGTGGGTGGTGCTGCGACCCTTGGCGCGAATGTCTTGCTTGCTGTTGGTCTAGTTGA
The DNA here is from genome assembly GCA_020875875.1 of Dioscorea alata. Lineage (NCBI taxonomy): Eukaryota > Viridiplantae > Streptophyta > Magnoliopsida > Dioscoreales > Dioscoreaceae > Dioscorea > Dioscorea alata. Next base: position 20,877,902 of record CM037020.1, on the reverse strand, counting down.
AAAGAGAGGTGCCCGCTACCGACTTTCCCGACAGTCATCGGCCGGGGAGTCTAGTTTGCCAGCAGACATTGACTCCGATCCTGATGACACGCCCATTCCCATTCCTGGCACCACATCATCATCGGGCTTCGAAGCTAGGTTGCGAGGAATGGAGAGCGATATTCAGGCCATCCGTCACGAGCAGCGTGAGATGCGCGGACAGCTGTACCAAATCATAGAGGGTCAGCGCCTGCTCACCGAGGACTTTCGCCAGTTTACCATCTCTGCTCGTGGTTCATCTTTGCGGACCGGCACCGCCTCCTGCACCGACACACCTGTCCCACCTGTTATCGACGAGCCGTTTCATTCTTGAGCATGGAAACTTATTTCTCTTTTAGCAGCATGTTGTTTCTTTTATTGTTGTTTTCTTTATTTTCTGCACGTGTGTTTGTTTGTTTTGAATAAGTTGGGAAGGGTTCTACCCTGACCAACACTTTGTAGAACTCTAGTTGCTTTTATTTAGTTGTGTGTTTGACCGCTCCCTAGTATTAATCTTTTCTGTTTTATTTTTTTTTTTTGGAATGATGGTTTTGCCCTTGCGCTTTGCAGGGCATTGAAGGGAATTTGGTGAGCATCTCCACATTTTGTGGGAGCCGGACCCGACATGTAAAGCTCGCCGTACACTTTTGTCGGGTCACACTTCGCCATTTTTACCAAATAAACCGGGGAAGTTCGTTTTCACCCTCCTCCTTTCTTATTATTGTGTATATTGCCTCTATTTTCATGATTGGTGTACATTGAGGGCAATGTACAACACCAGGTGTGGGGATGGGTGTATCTACATGTATTAGGTCAACTTTACATGCTAGTGTCATCAATGATGGCTTGTTACTTTCTTGTGAGATTCTTCAAGTGTGAATTAATGATTGATGTGAGTTACATTTTTTTTTCTTGTTGTGCTCTATTGAATCCTGTTTCACCTCTAGTATTGTTCTGTGCACTGAGTCTTTTGTTGATGCCCTGGGAATAGCCTGCTTGACTTTCTTAACTCTCTTGTATGCCTAACACACAAGTTTGAGTACTTAGCCTTAGACTACTAAGTTCTATCCTTCAGTGAATTCTTAAGAACTTCTAAGTCTTGTTGAGCTAATCCTAGGTTTGTTACTTGTAGTGCAGTCTAAAGGTTTGATCTAGGGTATGTAAAAAAAAAAAAAAGAGTCTATGTCAGTATTCCTCTGCTAATGGAGCATGAATGCGTCTATGTAGACTGTAATCGAGTAGTTGGGTGACTCTTGTGCCTAACCAGCATGTGCATCCTCCAGAAAGATTTTTGTGCAGTCTACGTTAGGCGGACTCAAAAAAAAAAAAAAAAAAAAAGTGTTTATACATATAAATAAAAAAAACCCTAGTGATCACTTAGACTGCGTACTTGAGTTTGTGAGTAGAAATGGGATTTGGTTTCAAGTTGTAGAATTAGAAGGATCTTAATTGTTCATTGGAGTGGCACTTAGCTTTCTAAGACTTAGTACTCTGTACTTGTGGAGTGATTAGCATATAGAGCTGTACTGATTGAAGTCATAGGGCTAGACCATGTCAGGGCAAATGAGATGGAAGATTCACTTACACTGTACAGACATATAAGAGGTGAGATAGGATCTGTTTATTGTACGTATTGACTGTAACTCGACATCTGTATATCATTATTCTATACTTGTATAATCTCGTATTTATTTGAGCCGGAGATGTACATTTAGCCACTTATCATTCCCTTTGTTTTTTTCATGAATTGTTTGCTTGGGGACAAGCAAACGCTTAGGTGTGGGGATGTTTGATAAGTGTCTAAATGTATGTGTTTTAACATACATATTTTGTTCACTTAGCATGTATCTTTATATGAATGGATGCCCGTTTTATGCTTAATTGAGCATTAATTATGTTGTAGGGCATGGAGGAGCCATGAGGAACATGATAATACGATTTGGGCAAAAATGGATGAAGAATCAGGGTGCTGGAGTACTACAGCATACGGGGCCGTATAAGGGGCCGTGAGCATCAAAAGACAGTAATTTTCAACTAGCTCTCACGGCCCCCTATCCACCCCGGGATCCATCCATCGACCCCGGGATGAACCCCCACGTGAGACAGGTTTTTGCCCTATTTTTGCCTATCTATCCACCCCGGGATCCTGCGGGAGTATTTATAGAGGTTTTTAGGGCACACAAAGGGGACTTCTTGGCCGGCATCTAAAAGGAAAGAAACGAAGAAATCTTTGGGAGACGACAATTTGGAGCCAAGGAAGGAGGCAAGAACATCATTTTGAAGGGGAGAAGCTTCACCATCAAGGAGGCAAGGATCCAAGTCAAGGGAAGCGTCATTCGGCATCTCTTGGACGGGGGAAAGCGTCATTCGGCCGGACCTCCACCTCCTCCTTCATCATTTCATCTAGGGAGTGTCATTTATGAGCTTTTTAAGTGATTTACTTTGTATTCTTGTTGTTATTTGCTTGATGGCACACTAGACCCCCAAGGCCACCGGATGTTGGTGAACCTTGGGGGGTTTATCATGTATTTTGGATGATCTTTACTTAATTGCAAGCTTGGTTTGGTTTAAGATTTAGTTCATTGTGCTTTATGTCTAGAACTATCATATGGAGAGATCCGTAGTTCTTTCTTGAATTATACACGTAGATGTGACCTACTCACGTGTATTAGGTCATTAATGATCTAAAAGGGGTTACTTGTATCGGCACACCGAGAAATTGGGTGTCAATAGCCCTCCGAGCTTTAATGATAGACTAGGGTTTAGTGTATCCTTATTTTGGGATCTCCTTGTACTTAATGCAACCGTAGGGATGTTGGTTAGGAAGAGATTCCAACCAATATCCGTATGGGATTAGGGTTCAATCGCCGAGAAATTGGGGTTGATCTAATCATGAGATCCTTCGGTCTAAATCAACCAAGCTACCTTTCATCCTTCATCCATGTATCATGATGACCCCTCAAGGGGATCCACATCCATAGGCCTTTACTCTTCATTGTAGCACTTGCAACCACATTGTATGCTTTTAAATTTGTCTAATTACATCGTATTTATTTCTTTGCTTCAGAAGAACATACATCAATGCTTGTTTGGTTAGGTTAGATAATAGGCAATGGAGGAGTAAGAGTAGCTCCTTAGCCCCGTGGAATACGATCCTCGTGCTTTTGTGCGAGGTATTACTTGGCGACCCGTGCGCTTGCGGATCGATTCTATCAACACCGGAAGGGAAAAGGGACGTTTCAGTACCTCACGACTCACCCTCTCGACCCTCCCTAATCTTGAGTAGTCTAATCCTGTAGGAGTTATCACAACTCCAAAGGACAACCTAGATGACTCTCAACCCTAGTGTCACATCTAAGGGAAAATCAGTACAAGAATCAATCAAGATTGGAACTCAATTAAATTCATCAATTAAGAAAGCATATTAACATGTCATAGAAACAAAATCATCCTAGGGTTTACAAGTTCGAATACCCATAAGGGTTTTAGCTCCTCATGGAGCTATACAAATCCATCAATGTATATGAATAAACACAAATAAAAAACATAGATGAAAACCCCCTTGTGTAGCGTGGCCGTGGTCTTGTGCTGCTGATTCGTCTCTTCACCAAGTTTCTCGTCAAGCCTAGGGCACACCTCGCCGGATCGGTGTCGATGAAAGCTACACCAATAACTACCTTCCGATCTACTTTGATGTTGATGCCGATGGCGTACTCCAATCCTCCACAAAGTCCTCTCCAAACCCTAGCCGCGAGTCTCCAAAAAGTAGGCGAAAAGATCCAGAAATGTCCACAAAGGGCCTTTAAATAGTGCTTAGTCAAGGTTGTAAATCGGCTAAAATCGGGATTTCACACGGCCATGTAGAATTTTCTGAATTCAGCTTTCTACGCGTAGTAAACAGTAAACTGCTACAGTAATGCTACCTTAGGTTCACCAAAAGTATGCAAAGGAAACATTCTACAAGTAAGGGAAAATCGAAACAATTGCGTAAAAATATCATTGCTCTAGCTAAAAACTTGAATAAAAAAGGACAACAACTCAAAAATGTGTAAGTGTGTGTAAACTCACTCAAGATAACCCAAAAAGTACTCCTCAAACTCTTGTTAAAAGGACTTATTTATATACAAAAGTAGGGAGGTAGTAGCTTCACACAACCTCTAAGGTAGCTCTTTCCTAGGCGGCCACCAAAGGTGGCTTTCACACTTTCGTGGAGGTAGTTCTTTCTACCGGGGTAGTAGCTTTCACACATCCCATGAGATAGCTCTTTCTCTCATTAGGGCATAACTTGTATCCGATTTATGAGAGTGGCTACATACTTCATAGGAGGTAGCTCTTTCCACCCCAAAAGCACAATTAAAACTAACAAATATTTACAAGCTAACAACACAAAACAAAACTAAGAACTCACTAAAACGATGATAAAGTAGTCCTTAAAAGCATTAAGCTTGAGTTTCCAAAAGATTTCAAGAGTGAGTAGTGCAATATGAGATAATCGAGCAAAAATTCCCTAAAATTCAAGCAAAAATTCCCTAAAGTGCACGGGTTTGTCGAAGTAATAAAAGTTACCCCGGTGAGAGGGTAGTCGAATCCACAGGGAATAGGGAGTTAGAATACGAGATTTCACTATTAAAACCATGCGAAGTACGGAAAAGTAGTAATCGATTTGTGTGTGAATTGCGAGAACAATTATACTAAAGACAGGAAATTAAATAGAGAAAGGTGAAAGATTAGAAATCGCAAGAAAAGAGATTAAAGAGGATTTAACAATTAATGAAGTGGGGTATCCGGACAAGTTATCTCTAGGATCTATGCTTCTAGTGCAAGACTATGCTATTATACCTTCCTATTGATGCTAATTAAGTCGAGGAAATCCTTAGACTCACGGTCCCAAACCTAAGGTCAACCGTGACTAACCCCAACACTATGCCCCGGTATTAGGATTCACAACAACCCTTCACTCTATCGCTCGCACGATTAAGTCCCAGGAGAGTACATCTACCTAAACCTCACACTACGTGGGATTGCATTAAGTTTTAGGGACTCCTAGTGATTAAACCTGTTCCTATGTGTAGTTCTAACCCTTTGGTCCAGGAGGAAGAACCCTAGTCTAGATTAAGCCCCAGTGCATAGGATTCACTTCAACCCTTCACTCCGTTACTCGCGTAACTAAGCCCCAGGGGAGTTTATCTACCTAGCACTTCACTCTATCTTGACCGCTATTAAATCAAGGAAACGGAGGTAGGGAGAAATCACACCGGAGGGGAAAGGGGTACATCGCTACCTCACAACTCTCCCTCTCAACCCTCTTCAATCTTAAAGAGTCTAATTCTATAGGAGTTGTCATACCTCCAAAGGAAAACCTAGATTGCTCTCAACCCTAGTGTCACATCTAAGGGAAAACAATAGCAAGATAAAATTAAGATCGAAACTCAATTCTTATTCATCAATAATGGAAAAGCATAATAACAATGTCAAAGAAACATAATAACCCTAGAGTTTTACAAGTCCGAATACCCACAAGGGGTTTAGCTCCTCATGGAGCTATACATGTTCATTAATGTATATAATAAAACAAGAAGTAAAGACATAGATGAAAAACCCCTTGCGTATGGTGTGGCCGTGGTCTTGTGCGGCCGCCGAACGTCGATGACGATGCCGATGACGCGCTCCAAACCTCCATGAAGTCCTCTCCAAAACCCTAGCCTCCCTCTCCAAAGTTGAGGAGAAAATTAGGTCCAAGATCGTCTCAAAAAGACTCCAAATCGGGCTTTTATAATGTGGAGTCGCGGCTTTAAATTTGCTGAAATCGGGGTTTCACACGGCCGTGTGGAATTTCCACACGCTCGTGTGAAAATTCTAGAAAACCGATTTTCGGCCGACTGTGAACAGTAACTTGCTACAGTAATTTATCAATGAGATACAATGTTAAAAATTCTCATAAATTCTAAGAATACAACCGTTGCAACTAAGGTGAACCGTCACGGGCTACATGAGAATAAGCAATTGAATGCACAAGTAAAGTTTATGCAATGTGAACTCCCCCACACTTAAGATGTACATTGTCCCCAATGTACGCATGCAAGCACACTAACAAGTATAACAATAAAAACAATTAATGTGAGTGATAAGTGCTTATGTTATAGTAATGCAAAGCGTTATTATCTTACAATGAGCATACATTTTATCAGATTTTATCACTAAATGGTGTGCATTTGTGTAATCTTATGCATTATAGGTTTGTGGAGCTAATTTGGAAAAGAAGAACGAAGTTAGATCGTGTTCGCCATTGTTGGGAAGGTTTCGGACCAAGCAAGGAACAAGGCACGAGTCTAGACTTGTGAGTGTGTGACAACCTTCTTTGGAGGGGCACAAAGGCAGTCACATTCACAACAAGTCTAACTCGTGTTGCTTAGTAGAACTTCACCAAGAAGGAGACTTGAAGCAATCGGCACGATCAACCATTGATTGTGTGCCCAAATGAATGGCCTCGATGAAGAACAACGGATTCGGGAGCGTTTCAGTGAGTTACTGCAGCAGCAGTGTATCAAGCACTGTAGCAAAACACTGTAGTAAGCTACTGTTCACTTTCAGCCGAAATTCAGAAAACCAGAGAGGTCACACGGGTATGTGGAAATTCCACACGGCCGTGTGAAGTCTCGATAAGTCCAATTTTAAAGCCGTGACTCAACATTATAAAAGCCCGATTTTGGAGACTTTTGAGAGATCTTTTTACCTAACTTTCTCCCCAACTTCTGGAGAGTGCGGCTAGGGTTTCGGAGAGGACTTCATGGAGGTTTGGAGCGCGTCATCGGCATCATCATCGACGTTTGGCGGCAGCACAAGATCATGATCACACCATACGTAAGGAGGTTTTCATCAATGTCTTTAATTTGTGCTTTATTTCATACTTTGATGAACATGTATAGCTCCATGAGGAGCTAAAACCCTCGTGGGTATTCAGATTTGTAAACCCGAGGATTATTATGTTTCTATGACATTGCTATTATGCTTTTCCATTATTGATGAATAAATTCGACTTTCAATTTTAATTATCTTTTGCAATTGTTTTTCCCATAGCCATGACACTAGGGTTGAGAATAATCTAGGTTACCATTTGGAGGTGTGATAACTCCTATAGGGTTAGACTACTTAAGATTGAAGAGGGTTGAGAGGGTGAGCCATGAGGTAGCGAAGCATCTTCTTTCTCCTCCGGTGTGATTTCTCCCTACCTCCATTTTCCTTGATTTCTTAGCGGTCGAAATAGAGTGAAGTGATAGGTAGATAAACTCCCCTGGGGCTTAGTTGCGTAAGCAACAGAGTGTAGGGTTGACGTGAATCCTAAGCGCTGGGGCTTAATCTAGACTAGGGTTCTTCCACCTGGACCAATGGGTTAGAACTACACATAGGAACATGTTTTATCACTAGGAATCCCTAGAGGTTAAAGCAATCCCACGTAGTGTTAGGATTAGGTAGATATACTCGGCTGGCGCTTAGTTGCATGAGCGACAGAGTGAAGGGTTAACGTGAATCATAATGCCGGGACATAGTGTTGGGGTTAGTCACGGTTGACCTTAGGCTTGGTACCATGAGTTTAAGGATATCCTCGACTCAATTAACATCAATAGGAAAGTATAATAGCATAGTCTTGCACTAGATGCATAAGTCCTAGAGGTAGCTTGTCCGGATACCCTCTTTTATCCACATTACCAGTCTTTCTCTAATTCACTCCTTCTTGCACTTTCTTGTCTTCCATCTCTCTATTTAATTTCTTGCTTTTTATCACATTTGCTTTCATAATTCACTCATCAATTCTATTATCACTTTTTCGTACACTGCATAACTAGATAGTGAAATCTCGTGTCTTAAATCCCTATTCCCTATGGATTCGACTACCCACTCACCAGGGTAATTTTATTACTTTGACAAGCCCGTGCACTTGCGGGATACACCGAAGGGGTCGTGTCAAGTTTTTGCCGCCGTTGCCGGGGAATAGGCGTATTTTGATACTTGTTTTTGCTACTTTAGTTATTCACTTCGTTTTCTATTTCACACTTTCTTTATCTATCATTGTTCTTATTTTTCTTTTCTTTATTTTGGCTTCAGGTTATGACCCACGGGAACCCTTCGATTCTTGTTAAGAAGAGCCGGATATTGGTAGAAGATTGCACCGTAAAGGGAAACAACCTGTGGAAGAACAGTCTAATCAAGCCAGTATAGATTAAGAAGGGTCAGAAGCAATGACAGAATAGAATGAACAACAGAGGACGTTGTTTGATTTTGCTAGACCCGCGGTGATAGGGACCCAATCAAGCATTGTGAGGCCCTCAATTACCGAGAATAACTTCTAGTTGAAGCCGTCGTTCATTCAAATGTTGCAACAGTCCGCACAATTTAATTGGTTGGTTGATGAAGATCCCAACAACCATCTAGAGAACTTCCTTGAAGTGTGCGACATGTTGAAGATTAATGGAGTAACGGACGATGCGATTCAGTTGAGAGCCTTCCCATTTTCATTGAAGGGAAAAGCAAGGTATTGGCTACATTCATTACCGAGAGCATCCATCACTATTTGGGAGGAGATAGCAGAGGCGTTCTTGGCTAGGTATTTCCCTCTAGGAAAATCAGCGAGGCTTCGGAATGAGATCTCATCCTTCATGCAAATGGAATTGGAGTCTCTATTCGAGACATGGGATAGGTTCAAGGAGCTCCTTCGAAAGTGTCCGCAACATGGATTCCCCGAGTGGATGATCATTCATACTTTTTACAACGGGTTGAATCTGAGTACCAAGCAACTGTTAGACGCAGCAGCAAGATGAACTCTAGGAAGCAAGACTCTCGATGAAGCCCGGTACCTTATTGAAGAGATGGCTATGAATAGCTATCAATGGAACACAAGGGATCGAAAGAAGGTAGCCGGAATTCATGAGGTTGATGCAGTTACATCATTGGCAGTACAGGTGGAATCTCTGAGTAAGAAATTGGATGTTCTAACTTCACCAAGAATGGCGGCCATTACTACTTGTAACAGTTGTGGAGGAGGTCACGCTTCGAGTGATTGTCCAATTTCTATTGGAGGCACTAGTACGGTGGAACAGGCTGATTTTGTAGGCAATACGTATAGAGGACATGGCTAAGGCAACCCGTACAGTGGCACTTACAACCCGGGGTGGAAAAACCACCCAAATTTCCCATGGAGCAACCAAGGGCAGTCACAACAAAAGAAAACACACCACCAGAATTTGAAGGTTAACGAGCACCGAACTTAGAAAACTGAGTGACCGGGCTAGAGGGAAAGATGACCGATCTTGAGAGAGCCCTCACAAGGTTTGTTGCTTCGTCGGATGCTAGATTCCAATCGGTGGAAGCTGCACTTCGTAATCACACCACCTCCCTACACAACTTGGAGAATCAAGTGGGGCAAATTGCGAAGACTTTGGCGGAAAAGACCTCAAGGTAGTTTGGCTAGTAATACGGAGACCAATCCAAGAAAGCAATTGAAGGCAATTAGTTTGAGGAGTGGAAAAGAGGTCGAGAGAAATCTTCCTCTAGAGAAGACACAAGAGACACCCGAGGTCGTGGAGATAGAGGAAGGAACAACAATGGAAAAAGAGGTGGCATCCCCACCCGACAAGCCGAGGATTCCCTATCCTTCAAGATTGAAGAATGACCAAGAGAACGAACGATACAAGAAATTTCTGGGAATTTTCAAGCAGTTGCACATGAACATACCATTCGCGGAAGCATTGGCCCAAATGCCCAAGTACGCGAAATTCCTGAAGGACCTCTTGACCAACAAGAGGAAATTGGAGGAGAGTGCGTCTATGATCCTTGATGCTAATTGCTCGGCCGGATTGCAAAAGAACATGCCGAGCAAGAGAAAAGATCGCGGGAGTTCCATAATACCATGCAACATTGGCAGTTTGGGTGAGGAGATGGCTTTGTCTGACTCGGGGGCAAGCATCAATGTCATGCCCTACACATTCTTCCAAAAGCTAGGCTTGGGTGAGCCTAGACCCACTCGGATGACACTTCAACTTGCCGATCGGTAGGTGAGACATCCGAGAGGAATTATGGAACACATGTTGGTGAAAGTCGACAAATACATATTTCCTGTTGATTTCGTGCTGTTAGATGTCGATGAAGATGTCGAGGTTCCATTGATCCTTGGAAGGCCATTCTTGCACACTTCCAAGGTTTTGATTGACGTGGACGGCGGGGAGCTCACATTGCGAGTGGAAGAAGACAAGCTTACATACCGCCTCGCCGAAGCCATGAGACACTCTCTTGACTTTGATGATACTTTATATTTTCTAGACACCACCGACGAACTAATTGATGATTATGTGCAGGAAATGTTAAACCTGGATCCATATGAAGGGTGGTCGGACCAAGACGAGGAGATCAAAGAAGAAGTACTTTCACTTGGTCTAGTCAAGATAGACATCAAGATGGAGACAGAGCGTATGAAGAAGATGCTTCGGAGGATGAAGAGGTTGAAAAGACGCCACAAGAAGAACACCAAAAAAAGGGGGATGGGCATTCACGGAGTAATGGTGTTTCACCCTTTTGTGGTAACAAATTTGACAACTCTCCCTCTACTCTACAAAGGTTATATAATACATGCTTTCAGGTTATAGGGAAGAGCACAACCTCCATTCATGAACCTCTGTAAGGTATGGCAGGTACGTCAAGCTAAGTGACGTTAAACAAGCGCTTCTTGGGAGGCAACCCAAGGTTTTACAGCTTTTCTAGGATTTAGTTTAGTTTTAGCATGAATAAAAGTCTTAGTGTTGGTGTCCTAAGTTTTTAATGCATGTGCTGCGATATTTTTTTTGTGGATTGTGATGTTTTCTTGTGCCTAAACGAAAATTGATGAAGTTTGAGTCGGTTGAGCATGTTTTCCATAGTATATGGTCATCTTTTGATGGTTTTCACAGGCTCCAAGCATCGTATTTGTGTTTCTGAATTTTTCTGTGAGTATGTGAATTTTTCTAAGTAAACCAGAGAAAACACATGGCCGTGTGGAATTAACACATGGGCGTGTGCTACCACTTAGGGCTCAACCAGAGAGGGCACAGGGGCGTGACCTTGCCCCTGTGAAAACCATCAGAAGTGGCACATGGCCGTGTGATATCCTGCAGAACTTAGAGTTTCTCGGGTTAATCTAGAGAAGTCATAGGGGCGTGTGAGAGCCCCTATGACCGGCCTTTTGTTCTTGGCCAGGTTGGGCACACGGGCGTGTGGAATTAACGCACGACAGTGTGATAATTACCAGAGACCTCAGATTTTTCCCGAGAGTCCAAAGGGGCGTGTTACTGCCCCTGTGAAGCTCCCCTGTGAAGGCACACGGCCGTGTGGGAGTCTCCCACGGCCGTGTGGGGGTATTTCAGAGTAAAAGCAGAGTGCACACAGGGGCGTGTGTCTGCCCCTGTGAACCCTCTCAATAGAGGAACACGGCCGTGTGACAAATCCACACGGCCATGTGAGCGCGCAGAATTAAATAGGGCCGAAACCTTTGTTTAGATCTTTCTGGCTCTACGGTTCTAAACTTCTTCACACACGAAGGAACACTTTTCTCTACAATAGTAATCACTTCTCTGGTGATTTCTACTGGTTTAAGAAGGTTTTCCATCCGGATTTTGAGTTTTAGATTTATTCATCACCGGTAAATCATTCTTGATCTTTCCACTTCGTCAATCCGAATTTAGTAGTGATTGGATCTATTTACACGAGTTTTACTTGCGTATTTACTTTTGCAAAAGTTCTAGAAAGTTTCAAAACAACTTGGGTGTATTCTGTTCGAGATTTTGGTTTCAGGACCATCTGTTTTCTACGCCCAAAGGATCCACACGGGCATGTGGAAATTCCACACTGCCGTGTGGAATCCTGCAGAACTACTCTCCAACAATGTTTAAATTACTTTTTACATTTTGCAGGAATGACACCTAGAAAGAAGCAAGTAACTGGTACGAGGCCTCTTGAACCGTCTACCGAACAGTTGAGCTTCGCCACAGCAGAACACCGAACAAGATATACAAGGCTGACAAAACTCAAGTTCGGACAGTCTCGATACATAGAGTTGAGCTACTTAAGGCCAGCTTATTGGGGTAATGATATGGCAGACGAGATTGAAGAGCTCATAGAGACGGGGAATTGGAAGTGCTTGCTGTCTATTCGAGATCTAGCAAACCGCTCACTTTCTTTGGAGGTGCTCGCATCCTTTGAGTTTGACAGATCAAGTAAAGGTTTGACAAGTGCAGACGCTATACATTTCAGGGCTTTTGGGCAGGATTACAGTATGTCAGTAGCATAATTTTCTGTTCACATGAGATTGTATGATGAAGCATTTACCGAGATAGAGGAGTATGAGAACCTTCTGACTGATTACCCCGGTAATTTGACTCCTCAAGGAGTTTACCGAATGTTGTGTGGACAAGGGCAATATAAGCCAGGGATATCAAAGGTTACTTGTCTATCACTGCCAGCTTATAGATACATTCACGCCATTCTGAGTAGATCAGTAAGCAACCGAGGTGATAGTACATGGGTCCTTAGTCGACAGGAGCTCTTGTACCTACATTCAATGGTACAAAAAGAGCCTCTCCATCTTGGTTATATTCTCGTAGATTACATGCACCATCAAGGCCAATACCTAAGACTGGGAGCTGTCTTTGCAGGACCATATGTTACAAGGCTTATCAAGGGGATGGGCATTCGTGAGGCAATTAGAGGGATGGAGAAGACTGTCATACCCTCTCATATCAGCTTGGAGATGTTGAGACAGATGGGCATGACCAAGAAATGTTATCAAACCTATGCGCTGAACTGGCCCGACCCTGATGAGGCAAAGGGGTCATAGGCAGCACTGAAGCCACCTCCAGGGCAGGCAGAGGCCGAGATACCACCCACAGCACCACAGCTACCTCCAGTGTGTATCTTCTCTCCATCTCGAGGCCAGGATAGATTCGAGCGCCTCGAGAGTGCTGTGGGTGTACTACAGACAGAGGTGGCCGAGCTGAGAGCCACCCATACCACACAGCATGCAGAGTCGATGGTATGGCTTGATACTATACAGTGATTACTTGAGCAGCCCGTGTCATTACCATTTCTGGTCCAGCCTCGGGCCCCTACTACACCACCTTCACCAGCTCCATCAACAGCCGATCCACGCACACCAGTAGAGCCTACAACAGCACTAGAGGCTACTCCACAGGACACCGACGCTGAGGCGTCATAGTTTTATTTTTATTTTACTTCAGTTGTACTTTTTCTTTTATATTTTGGACTTGTAGTACTCAAAAAGGATCTTCCTTCTGAGTTTATCTTTATTTTGCTTTATTTTGCTTTATTTTGTCTCGAGTTGTATTTCATTTCCATATCTTTATATACTCGAGCTTTATTTTGGTATTTTTTGAGCTATACTGAATCCTTGCATATGTGTGCATATGTTCTTGGATTTAAGGAATTTGAGGAATAGTCATAGGCATGGTCATGGGACTGTGTGTGCTCCAAAAAACCATTGAGACTCAACTCTCAATGTACCTAGGTCCATTAAACGCAACACTTGGAGTTCAGGGGAGTAATGTTTCAATTGCCTATCCCTACATTAATTGTGTGAATTGTTTTAATTTTTCATTGTGCTTACATGCGCATGATAAGTGCTTGTGTTATAGTAATGCAAAGCGCTATTATCTTACAATGAGCATACATTTTATCAGATTTTATCACTAAATGGTGTGCATTTGTGTATTCTTATGCATTATAGGTTTGCGGAGCTAATTTGGAAAAGAAGAACGAAGTTAGATCGTGTTCCCCATTGTTGGGAAGGTTTCGGACAAAGCAAGGAACAAGGCACGAGCCTAGACTTGTGAGTGTGTGCCAACCTCCTCTGGAGGGGCACAAAGGCAGTCAAATTCACAACAACTCTAACTCGTGTTGCTTAGGAGAACTTCACCAAAAAGGAGACTTGAATCAATCGGCATGATCTACTATTGATTGTGTGCCTAGGGGTGGCAATAGTCTGTCCGGACCCGCTGGCCAGGTTTTGTCCGACCCAGAATAAAAAGGGTTTGGACATAAGTTTTGCAAATCCGGACCGGGTCTGGACATGGCTTGATTGTCCGGATTTAAATCTGGGCCGGGTCTGGACATTAAAATTCGGACAATTGGGCCCTTATACCCCTAAAATTTTAAAAGCCCACAATCTTAGACCCATTTGTTTTAAGCCCATTCTTCTAAAAACTTCAAACATATATTATTTTTCTTATTAAGACTTGGATTTTTGTATGATTTGAGTTGAGTTTTGGATTATTGATATTGTTTTTTTTATTTAATGTGAATTAACTTATTTTTGTATAATTTAATATTTGAGTGAACTTAAAAGTAGCTTATAGAATTTGGACAAATTTGGACATCCGGACAACCCAGTTTTAAAATAAACCGGGTTTAGACATGTTAAGTTTATCCGGATATAAAATTGTGCCGGGTCCGGACACAAGTTTTTCTATTTATATTAGTAGTTGAAGCACCGTAGCTTGGTACTGTAGCAAAACAATGTAGCAAGCTACTGTTTACTTTCTGCTGAAAAACAGGATTTCAGAGAGTTCACAAGGGGGTGAGGAAATTCCACACGGCCGTGTGAATTAATTTTTCAGCAACCCAAAAACTTCACACGGGTGTGTGGAAATTCCACACGGCCTTGAGAGGTCGCCATAAGTCCAATTTTAAAGCCGTGACTCAACATTATAAAAGCCCTATTTTGGAGACTTTTGAGATATCTTTTTCCTAACTTTCTCCCCGTCTTCTGGAGAGTGCGGCTAGGGTTTCGGAGAGGACTTCGTGGAGGTTTGGAGCGCGTCATCGGCATCGTCATCGACGTTCGGCGGCCGCACAAGACCACGGCCACACCATACGCAAGGGGGTTTTCATGTATGTCTTTAATTTGTGCTTTATTTCATATTTTGATGAACATGTATAGCTCCATGAGGAGCTAAACCCTCGTGGGTATTCAAAGTTGTAAAATTCTAGGATTATTATGTTTCTATGACATTGCTATTATGCTTTTCTATTATTGATGACTAAATGCGAGTTTCAATTTTAATTATCTTTTGCTATTATTTTCCTTGAGCCGTGACACTAGGGTTGAGAGCAATCTAGGTTACCCTTTGGAGGTGTGACAACTCCTATAGGGTTAGACTACTTAAGATTGAAAAGGGTTGAGAGGGTGAGTCGTGAGGTAGCGAAGCGTACCCTTTCCCCTCTGGTGTGATTTCTCACTACCTCCGTTTTCTTTGATTTATTAGCGGTCGAGATGAGGCGTCGTAGTTTGGGGCTTAATTTAGACTAGTGTTCTTCCACCTGGACCAAAGGGTTAGAACTACATATAGGAGCAGGTTTTATCACTAGGAATCTCTAGAGGTTAAAGCAATCCCACATAGTGTTAGGCTTAGGTAGATAGACTCCCCTGTGGCTTATTTGTGTGAGCAATAGAGTGAAGGGTTGACGTGAATCCTAATGCCTGGGCATAATATTGGGGTTAGTCATGGTTGACCTTAAGTTTTGGACCATGTATTTAAGGATATCGTCGACTCAATTAACATCAATAGGAAAGTATAATAGCATAGTCTTGCACTAGAAGCATAAGTCGTAGAGGTAGCTTGTCCGGATACCCTATTTCATCAATTGCTAGTCTTTCTCTTTTCACTTCTACTTGTGCTTTCTTGTCTTCCATCTCTCTATTTAATTTCTTGTCTTTTATTCTAATTGTTTCCATAATTCACTCACCAATCTTATTATCACTTTTCGTACACCACAAAACTAAATAGCGGAATCTCGTATCTTAAATCCCTATTCCCTGTGGATTCGACTACCCACTCACTAGGGTAAATTTTATTACTTTGACAAGCCCGTGCCTTGGCGGAATACACGCAAGGGGTCGTGCAAAGTTTTTGGCGTCGTTGCCATGGAATAGACGTATTTTTTATGCTTGTTTTTGCTATTTTAGTCATTCACTTCATTTTCTATTCCACACTTTCTTTATCTATCATTGTTCTTATTTTTCTTTTCTTTGTTTTTGGTTCAGGTTATAACCCGCGGGAATCCTTCAATTCTTGTTGAATGAGTGATAAGTGCTTGTGTTATAGTAACGCGAAGCGTTATTATCTTACAATGAGCATATCTTTTATCAGATTTTATCACTAAATAGTGTGCATTTGTGTATTCTTGCGCATTATAGGTTCGTGGAGCCAAGTTGGAAAAGAAGAACAAAGTTAGGTCGTGTTCGCCGTTCTTGGGAGGTTTTCGGACCAAGCAAGGAACAAGGCACGAACTTAGACTTGTGAGTGTGTGCCAACCTCCTTTGGAGAGGGTACAAAGGCAGTCACATTCACAACAAGTCTAACTCGTGTAGTTTAGGAGAACTTCACCAAGAAGGAGTCTTGAAGCAATCAACACGATCTACCATTGATTGTGTGCCCAATTCAATGGCCTCGATGAAGAACGATGAATTTGGCAAGCTATTGTTCACTTTCTGCCAAAAATCAGGATTTCAGAGAGTTCACACGGGCGTGTGGATATTCCACACGGCCGTGTACTGTAGCAAAAGGGCTGAAGGAAAACACTGTAGCAAGTTACTGTTCACAGCGGGCAGAAAATCAATAAAACAGAATTTCCACACGGCCGTGTGGAATTAACACACGGGCGTGTGGAAATTCTGCAGCCCGTGTGGAAAATCCACAGGGGCGTGTGGAACTCCGATTTCAGCCTATAAATAGCTCGTTTTTAGATCTATTTGGGGACCCCCCTTCTATCTCTTGCCTATGTTTTGGGGGCTTTCGGCTAGGGTTTGGAGAGGTTTTTGGAGGTCTTTGGAGGCGAATATACGGCATCAACATTGACATCCTTTGGAAGAAAGCTATTGGGGAAGCTTTCGTCGGCATCGATTCGGTAAGGTGTGTCCCTAGGCTTGAGAAGGGATTCGTGGAGAAGACTAGGCGGCTCCACAAGACCATCGATACGATCTACAAGGGGGTTTTCTTTATGGTTTTTATGCATATGTTCTTAATCTCTTTATTGATTTTGTATTGCTCCATGGAGAGCTAAACCCTAGTGGGTATTCGGACTTATAAACCTTAGGATGACATTGTTTATATGACTTTTATTATGCTTTCTTTATTGATGAATTTAATTGAGTTTCAATTTTAATTATCTTGTGCTATTGTTTTCCCTTAGCCGTGACACAAAGGTTGAGAGCAATCTAGGTTATCCTTTGGAGGTGTGACAACTCCTATAGGGTTAGACTCCTTAAGATTGAAGAGGATTGAGAGGGAGAGTTGCGAGGTAGCGACGTACCCCTTTCCCTTCCGGTGTGATTTCTTCCCTACCTCCGTTTCCTTGGTTAATTAGCGGTCAAGATAGAGTGTTAGGGCTCAATCTAGACTAGGGTTCTTTCACCTGGACCAAAGGGTTAGAACTACATAGAGGAACAGGTTTTATCACTAGGAATCCCTAGAGCTTAAAGCAATCCCACGTAGTGTTAGGGTTAGGAAGATAGACTCCCCTGGGGCTTAGTTGACACGTAAGCAAGAGTCAAGGGTCGTAGTGAATCCTAATACCGGGACATAATGTTGGGGTTAGTCACGGTTGACCTTATGTTTTGGGACCGTGAGTTTAAGGATATCCTCGACTTAATAGGCATCAATTGTAGAGCATAATACAAGTTTTGCACTAGAAACATTAGTCCTAGGGGGAGCTTTGTCCGGGTACCCCATCGTTATATCGATTACCTCTCCTACCCTCATTATTCTTCTTGCACTCTTTTATTTTCTCTTACATCTATACATACATACTTTTCTCATCATCGATTCCCATCATAGCTAAATAGCGATAACACTTATTTCTGAACACTATTCCCTGTGGATACGACTACCCACTCACCAGGGTATTTTATTACTTCGACAACCCGTGCACTTGCGGGATACACGCAAGGGGTCGTGTCAATGAGACCCGGATATTGGTAGAAGAACGCATCGTAAAGGGAAAGAACCTGTGAAGAACGGTCCAAGCAAGCCAGTATAGATTCAGAAGGGTCAGAAACAATGGCAGAACAGAATGAACAATAGAGGACATTGTCCGACTTTGCTAGACCCGTGGTAATGGGGACCCAATCAAGCATTGTGAGGCCCCCAATTACCGCAAACTACTTTGAGTTGAAGCCGTCGTTCATTCAAATGTTGCAATAGTTCGCATAGTTTATTGGGTTGGCCGATGAAGATCCCAACAACCATCTATAGAACTTCCTGGAAGTATGCGATATGTTGAAGATTAATGGAGTAACGGATGACGCAATTCGATTGAGAGCCTTCCCATTTTCATTGAAGGGAAAAGCAAGGCAGTGGCTACATTCATTACCGAGAGCATCTATCACTTCATGGGAGGAGATGGCCGAGGCGTTCTTAGCTAGGTATTTTTCTCCGGGAAAATCAGCGAGGCTCTGGAATGAGATCTCATCCTTCATGCAAATGGAATTGGAGTCTCTATTCGAGACATGGAATAGGTTTAAGGAGCTCCTTCGAAAGTGTCTACAACATGGATTCCCCGAGTGGATGATCATTCATACATTCTACAACGGGTTGAATCTAAGTACCAAGCAACCTTCTAGACGCAGCGACAGGAGGAACTCTAGGAAGCAAGACTCCCGCTGAAGCCCGGCACCTTATTGAAGAGATGGCTATGAATAACTATCAATGGAACAAAAGGGACGGGAAGAAAGTTGCCGGAATTATTGAGGTTGACGCAGTGACATCTTTGGCGGCATAGGTGGAAGCACTGAGTAAGAAGTTAGATGTTCTAACTTCACCAAGTGACCAGGGCTAGATGGAAAGATGACCGATCTTGAGAGAGCCCTCACAAGGTTTGTTGCTTCGTCGGATGCTAGATTCCAATCGGTGGAAGCTACACTTCGCAATCACACCACCTTCCTACATAATTTGGAGAATCAAATAGAGCAAATTGTGAAGACATTGGCGGAAAGACCTCAAGGTAGTTGGCCTAGTAATACGGAGACCAATCCAAGGGAACAACTGAAGGCAATTACCTTGAGGAGTGGAATAGAGGTCGAGAGAAATCTTCCTCTAGAGAAGACATAAGAGACACTCGAGGTAGTGGATATAGAGGAAGGAACGACAAAGGAGAAAGAGGTGGCAACACCATCCTACAAGCCGAGGATTCCCTATCCTTCACGATTGAAGAATGACCAAGAGAACGAACAATACAAGAAATTTCTGAGAATTTTCAAGCAGTTGCACATCAACATACCATTAGGGGAAGCATTGTCCCAAATGCCCAAGTACGCGAAATTCCTGAAGGACATCTTGACCAACAAGAGGAAATTGAAGGAGAGTGCGTCTGTGATCCTTGATGCCAATTGCTCGGCTGTATTGCAAAAAAACATGCCGAGCAAGAGAAAAGATCCGGGAGTTTCATAATACCATGCAACATTGGAAACTTGGGTGAAGAGATGGCATTGGCCAACTCAGGGGCAAGCATCAATGTCATACCCTACATGTTCTTCCAAAAGCTAGGCTTGGGTGAGCCTAGACTCACTCGGATGACACTTTCAACTAGCGGATCGATCGGTGAGGCATCCAAGAGGGATTGTGGAAGACGTGTTGGTGAAAGTCGACAAATACATATTTCCTGTTGACTTCGTGGTGTTAGATGTCGATGAAGATGTCGAGGTTCCATTGATCCTTGGAAGGCCGTTCTTGCGCACTTCCAAGGCTTTGATAGACATGGACGGCGGGGAGCTCACATTGCGAGTTGGAGATTACAAGCTAACATACCGCCTCGTCGAAGCCATGAGACACTCTCTTGACTTTGATGATACTTTATATTTTCTAGACACCACCGATGAACTAATTGATGGTTATGTGCAGGAAATGTTGAATTCGGATCCGTATGGAGGGTGGGCGGACCAAGTCATGGAGATCAAAGAAGAAGTGCTTTCACTTGGTCTAGTCAGAAGGAAGTCAAGCCAGACCCGGGACTCATGAAGAAGATGAGGAGAAAAATGAAGAGAGCGAAGAGGCGCCACACGAGAAGACCCAAGAATAATGGGGATGAGCAAGAACGGAGTAAGGATGATTCACCATTGTGTGGTAACAAAATCGCTAACTCTCTCTCTATTCTACAAAAATTATATACTGCATGCTTTCAGATTGTAGGAAAGAGGTCAACCTTCATTCATGAACCCCCATAAGGTAAGACAAGTATGTCAAGCTAAGTGACGTTAAACAAGCACTTCTTGGGAGGCAACCCAAGGTTTTATAGTTTTTTTCAGCACTTAGTTAATTTTAGGATTGAATAAAAGTTTTAGTGTTGGTGTCCTGATCTTCATGTGCGTATGCTGTGATTTTATTGTGGATTGTTGACGTTTTCATGTGCCTAAATGATTATTGATGAAGTTTGAGTCAGTTGAGCATGTTTTCCATGGTATCTGGTCATGTTTTGATGGTCTTTACAGGCTCTAAATATCATATTCTTGTTGCTGAATTTTTGTGAGAGTCTGTGAATTTTTCTAAGTAAACCAGAGAAGACACACAGCCGTGTGGAATTTCCACACGGCCGTGTAAGATCCTGCAGAAATTAAACTCTCGTTTCAGAGAGTTCACAGGGGCGTGTTACTGCCCTTGTGAGTGCCATGTCTCAAGGCACACGGCCGTGTGGCATCTTCCCACGGTCGTGCGAAACTCTGCAGAAACCCCCTCTTTTTTGAGAGAATACACAGGGGCGTGTGGCTGCCGCTGTGGGAGAACTTGTGAAAGGCACACGGCTGTGTGGCGGGTTCACACGGCCGTGTTGAACACTTAGACAATTCTCGCGATGAATCAGAGAAACCACAGGAGCGTGTGGGTGCCCCTGTGGCTGGCCTTGTGTTCTTGGCCAAGTTGGGCACACGGCCGTGGGAAATTTTCCAAAGACCTTCTGTGCTTCCCGTGAATCCACAGGGGCGTGTACCAGCCCCTGTGGAGTCCCCTGTGAAGGTACACGGCCGTGTGGTAGTCTCACACGGCCGTGTGGGGTAGTCTAGAGAGGAACCAGAGTGCACACAGGGACGTGTGTGAGCCCCTGTAAACCCTAATTTCAGAGGCACACGGCCGTGTGGAATTTCCACATGGCGGTGTGAATCCCCAGAACTTCAAAAGCCATGCGTTTTCTTTTGGATTTCACTTGTGCCTCGATTGTTTTCACTCCGAACTTCTCTCCGACTCTCTCTCTCTCTCTCTCCCGACCTTCTCTTGGTGATTTGCTGAGGTTTTCATTTAGTTTTCTGGTTGATTTCTTAGATTTCTCATTCACACCGTTGGTAAGAACTTCAAACCCTTTTTCTTTGACAATTCTTGACTTAATTCGTTCTTTTCAATTGATTCACTTGGGTTGAATGATTACAATATATGTGAACATGTTTACAATACATTTAGAATGAAATTTGATGTAAAGTTGGAATTTCGGTCCCTACGGCCGTGGGGCTTTGTCTGCCCGATGATCACCACGGGCGTGTGCATTTCTGCA
Organism: Dioscorea alata; assembly: GCA_020875875.1. Classification (NCBI taxonomy): domain Eukaryota; kingdom Viridiplantae; phylum Streptophyta; class Magnoliopsida; order Dioscoreales; family Dioscoreaceae; genus Dioscorea; species Dioscorea alata. The sequence continues at coordinate 20,856,314 of CM037020.1, read as the reverse complement.
GATTGTGTTCTTGAAATGTTTTTAACTATTTTCTTTTGAAACTTTGCAGATATGTCTTCCAGGGCTAAGAGACAAGCAGGGAAACGCCCCTTGAGCCCACCCCACCTCTGACGAGGTAGATTTCCCGTTACCTGAGCATCGGGAGCGGTACAAGTGACTCTCGACACTCCGCTTGGGGCAGACACGTTATTTAGACTTGAGCACAGTCAGGGAGATATAAGGGTCAGAGCATCACAGATAATATCAAAGAGATGCTCGCTGTCAGTAGCTAGGGCCGTCTATTATCCATTCGAGAGCCAGCTATCAGATCACTCACACTTGAGGTTCTTTCATCATTTGAGTTCGACCGAGGGTATGACAGCTTTACAAATACTGATTCCATTCAGTTTCGTGCACTCAGTCGGCACTTCACTTTGAGTGTGACACAGTTTTCGATTGAGATGGGCCTCTATGACGAGGCATTCACTGAGACGGAGGAGTACGCGCTGCTACCTACAGACTATTCGAGTACCCTAACCCCCCAGCGTGCGTACAGTAGATTGTGTGATCAGGGACAGTACGAGCCAGGGGTGTCCAATGCCACATGTTTGACCAGGGCTTCATACAGGTGCATCCATGCCATTCTGAGCCGATCAGTCAGCGACAAGGGAGACAGTACCAGGGTCCTGAGCCGCAAAGAGCTCCTGTACTTGCATTCGATGGTGGAGAGTGAGCCACTCCACCTGTGGCACATCTTAGCAGAGTATATCCGCCATCAGAGCCAGTATGCCAGGGTCGGAGTTATATTCGCAGGCCTATACATCACTCGATTGATTATCGGCTTGGGGCTCAGAGATGGGGTTCGGGGAGCCGAGAAGATGACAGTAACAACTCCCCTGAGTAAAGAGACGCTGAGGATGATGGGGATGGTCCTCAGAGCGGGACCAGGAGCCTACACATGGATCATTCCCTAGTCAGATCAGGCCGAGGGGTCACAGGCAGCATTAGAGCAACCTCCGCTCCCGACAGAGGCTGAGGCACCACCCACAGCACCGGAGCCACCTCTAGTAAGTATCTTCTCTTCATCTCGAGGCCAGCACAGATTCGAGCGCCTCGAGAGTGCTGTGGGTGTACTATAGACAGAGTTGACCGAGGTTAGGGCTGTACACGCGGCACAGCACTCAGAGACGATGACACGGCTTGATACTATATAACGATTACTTGAGCAGGTCGTATCATCACCATTCGTGTTCCAGCCAGAGCCCCTACTCCACCACCTTCTCCAGCTCCAGCAGCAGCAGATCCACCCACACCAGTAGAGCCTACAGCAGCACCAGAGACTACTCCACAGGACATCGACGCTGAGGCGTCGTAGTTTTATTTTTATTTTACTTCAGTTATACTTTTTCTTTTATATTTTGGACTTGTAGTAGTCAGAAAGGATCTTCCTTCTAAGTTTATCTTTATTTTGCTTTATTTTGTCGCTAGTTGTATTTCATTTCATATCTTTATATACTCGAGCTTTATTTTGGTTTTCCTTAAGCTATACTGAATCCTTGCGTATGTGTGCAAATGGTCTTGGATGTAAGGAATTTGAGGAATAGTCATAGGCATGGTCATGGGACCGTGTGTGCTCTACAAAACCATTGAGACTCAACTCTCAATGTACCTAGCTCCATCAAACATAACACTTGGAGTTTAGGGGGGTAATGTTTCAATTACCTATCCCTACATTAATTGTGTGAATTGTTTTACTTTATGCTGTGCTTGCATGCGTACATTGGGGACAATGTACATCTTAAGTGTGGGGGGGATTCACATTGCACACACCTTTACTTGTCCGTTCAATTGCTCATGCTCATGTAGCCTATGGCGGTTCACCTTAGTTGCAACATTTGTATTCTTAGAGTTTAGGAGAATTTTAAATATTGTATTCTATCATGCTCTAGTTTTTACTTGAATTTTTAGGGAATTTTGACTCGATTACCTTATATTGCACAACTTACTCTTGGAATCTTATGGAAATTCGATCTTGAAGTTTTTAAGGACAAGTTTATCATCGTTCTAAGTTTTACTTTGGAAAATGCATAATATATATATATGAGTTTGTGAATATGTGCTTTGTTTTATTTATGCATTTGGGGTGGAAAGAGCTGCCACCTATGAAGTATGTAGCTACTCTCATAAGTCGGATACAAGTTATGCCTTAATGAGAGAAAGAGCTATCTCATGGGATGCGTGAAAGCTGCTACCCCGGTAGAAAGAGCTACCTCCTCGAAAGAGTAAAAGCCACCTTTGGCGGCCACATAGGAAAGGGCTACCTTCGAGGTTGTGTAAAGCAATTACTTCCTTTCTTGCTTTTCGTATATAAATAAGTCCTTTTTCGCAAAAGTTTGAGGAGTACTCGTTGGGTTGTCTTGAGTGAGTTCACACACACTTACACATTTTCAAGTTGATTGACCCATTTTATTCATGTTTTTAGCTAGAGCAATGATATCCTTATGCGATGTTTTGATTTCCCCTTACTTGTAGAATGCTTCCTTTGCATACTTTTGGTGAACCTAAGGCCGAGCACTTTCAATTATTCTTCCCAAGTACGTTCATGGTTTATTTTTGCTTGAGGATAAGCAAAAGCTTAAGTGTGGGGGAGTTTGATAAGTGCTTATGTTATAGTAATGCAAAGCGTTATTATCTTATAATGTGCATATCTTTTATCATATTTTATCACTAAATGGTGTGCATTTGTGTATTCTTATGCATTATAGGTTTATGGACCTAATTTGGAAAAGAAGAATGAAGTTAGATCGTGTTCGCCATTGTTGGGAAGGTTTTGGATCAAGCAAGGAACAAGGCACGAGCCTAGATTTGTGAGTGTGTGCCAACCTCCTTTGGAGGGGCACAAAGGCAGTCACATTCACAACAAGTCTAACTCGTGTTGCTTAGTAGAACTTCACCAAGAAGGAGACTTGAAACAATCGGCATGATCTACCATTGATTGTGTGCCCAAATTAATGGCCTTGATGAAGAACAACAGATTCATGAGCGTTTCGGCGAGTTACTACAGCAGCACTATAGGTTGTACTGTAGTAAAACACTGTAACAAGCTACTGTTCACTTTCTGCCGAAAAACAGGATTTCAGAAAGTTCACACGGGCGTGCGGAAATTCCACACGGCTGTGTGAATTTATTTTTCAGCAACCCAGAAACTTTACATGGACGTGTGGAAATTCCGCACGGCCGTGTGAAGTCCCGCTAAGTCCAATTTTAAATCCGTGACTCAACATTATAAAAGCCCGATTTTGGAGACTTTTGAGAAATCTTTTTACCTAACTTTCTCCCCAACTTCTGGAGAGTGCGGCTAGGGTTTCGGAGAGGACTTCGTGGAGGTTTGGAGAGAGTCATCGGCAATGTCATCGACGTTCGGCGGCCGCACAAAACCACGGCCGCACCATACGCAAGGGGGTTTTCATCAATGTCTTTAATTTGTGCTTTATTTCATATTTCGATGAACATGTATAGCTCAATGAGGAGTTAAACCCCTCGTGGGTATTCGGACTTGTATACCCTATGATTATTATGTTTCTAGGACATTGCTATTATGCTTTTCCATTATTGATGAATAATTCGAGTTTCAATTTTAATTATCTTTTGCAATTGTTTTCCCATAGCTATGACACTAGGGTTGAGAATAATCTAGGTTACCCTTTGGAGGTGTGAGAACTCCTATAGGGTTAAACTACTTAAGATTGAAGAGGGTTGAGTGAGTGAGTCGTGAGGTAGCGAAACGTCTTATTTCCCCTCCAGTGTAATTTCTCCCTACCTCCGTTTTTCTTGATTTCTTAGCGGTCGAAATAGAGTGAAGTGCTAGGTAGATAAACTCCCCTGGGGCTTAGTTGCGCAAGCAACAGAGTGAAGGGTTGACGTGAATCCTAAGAGCTGGGGCTTAATCTAGACTAGGGTTCTTCCACCTGGGCCAAAGGGTTAGAACTACACATAGGAACAGGTTTTATCACTAGGAATCCCTAGAGCTTAAAGAAATCCCATGTAGATTTATGCCTAGGTGGATATACTTCCCTGGGGCTTAGTTGCGTGAGTGACAGAGTGAAGGGTTGACGCGAATCCTAATGCCGGGACATAGTGTTGGTATTAGTCACGGTTGACCTTAGGTTTGGGACCCTGAGCTTAATGATATCCTTGACTCAATTAACATTAATAGGAAAGTATAATAGCATAGTCTTGCACTAGAAGCATAAGTACAAGAGGTAGTTTGTCCGGATACCCTATTTCATCCATTACTAGTCTTTCTCTAATTCACTCCTTCTTGCACTTTCTTGTCTTCCATTTCTCTATTTAATTTCTTGCTTTTTATCATATTTGCTTCCATAATTCACTCATCAATTCTATTATCACTTTTTTGTACACTGCACAACTAGATAGCGAAATCTCGTGTCTTAAATCCCTATTCCCTGTAGATTCGACTACCCACTCACCAGGGTAATTTTATTACTTCGACAAGCCCGTGCACTTGCAGGATACATGCAAGGGGTCGTATCAGTAGGAGTGCACAATTGAAACAATACTCCACTGAACTCCAAGTGTTGCATTCGGTGGAGCTATATTCATTGAGAGTTAAGTCTCAATGGGTTGTGGAACACACACGGTCCCATGACTGTGCCTATTACTATCCGTCAAATTCCTTATATCTAAGACCATCTGCACACATACACAAGGGGTTCATTGTAGCTCAAGAATAACAAAATGAAACTTGAGTATATAAAGATAAAGTAATGAAATACAACTCGAGAAAAATAAAAGCAACAGAAAATAATCTTAGAAGGAGAATCCTGTCTGAGTACTAGAAGTCCAAAATAAGAAATAAAATTACAAAATGAAAGAAAGATAAAAGAAACTAAGACGCCTCAGCGTCAGTGTCCTATGCTGGGGCCTCTGATGCTGTGATAGGCTCAGCAGGTGCTGGTGGATCTGTCGGTGGTGATGCTGGGAAGCCTCGCGATCACACCACGAATGGTGAAGTCATTGCTTGCTCAAGTAACTACTGGACAATGTGTAACCGAGCCATGACCTCGGTGTGCTGTGCAGCCTGGTTAGCTCTAACCTCGGCCACCTCCGTCTGAAGTACCCCCACAACACTCTTGAGGTGCTCAAGTCTGTCTTGGCCTCGAGAAGGCGAAAACATGTGCACAGGAGATGGCTCCGGTGTTGTGGGTGGTGTCTCTGCCTCTGTTTGTGTCTGAGGTGGCTCCAATGCTGGCTGCGATCCCTTATCCTCGGTTTGCTCTAATGGAGATGTAAACATAATATAAACCCCATCTCCGTGCCTCCTAACCATTCCCATCTGCCTCAATGTCTCTAAGCTAAGGGGAGTTGGTACACTGATCTTCTCAGTCCCTCTAATAGCGTCCAATAACCCCATCCCCATGAGGAGTCTGGTGATGTAGGGGCCTGAGAAGATCACTACGACCTTGGGGTACTGGCCTTGGTGCCATAGATACTCAGCTACTACATGCCCTTGGTAGAGTGGTACTCCCTGCACCATGGAGTATAAATATAGCAACTCTTGTCAGCTTAATACTCCGGTGCTATTGCTTCTGCCGCTCATGGACCTGCTCAATACTGCGTGCAAATACCTAAACACTGGCCGAGAGAGGAATGACACCTTGGAGATGGCTCCGGTGCTGTGGGTGGTGCCTCTGCCTTTGTTTGTGTCTGAGGTGGCTCCAATGCTGGCTGCGATCCCTCATCCTCGGTCTGCTCTAGTGGAGGCGTAAACATAATATAAACCCTATCTCCGTGCCTCCTAACCATCCCCATCTGCCTCAATGTCTCTAAACTAAGGGGAGTTGGTACACTGATCTTCTCAAGCCCTCTAATAGCGTCCAATAACCCTATTCCCATGAGGAGTCTGGTGATGTAGGGACCTGAGAAGATCACTCCGACCATGGGGGTACTGGCCTTGGTGCCGTAGATACTCAGCTGCTATGTGCCCTTGGTAGAGTGGTACTCACTGCACCATGGAATATAAATATAGCAACTCTTGTCGGCTTAATACTCCGGTGCTATTGCCTCTGCCGCTCATGGACCTGCTCAATACTGCATACAAATACCTAAACACTGGACGAGAGAGGAATGACACCTTGGAGATAACCGGTTCGTACTGACCCTCTCCGCACAATGCCCTGTAGGCCCTCTGAGGTGTCAATGTCCCAGGGTAGTCAGTGGGCAGGCTCTTATACTCCTCAGTCCTAGTGTAAGCCTCCTCGTATAATCCCAAACTGATTGAAAACCGGCTCACACTCATGCTGCAGCTCTGGCCTAGTGCTCGAAACTGGATAGTATCGACATCCCCGAAACTGCTATGTCCCCTGTCGAACTCAAATGAGGCAAGTACCTCGAGTGTGTGAGTGGGAATCACTGGCTCTTTAATCAATAACAAACGGAGCCAACCACCAACTGATAACAACTTATCAACCTTACTGGCTAGCTCATTCCCTAACAGTATCCCTCAGAGTGCTCCAATATCTTGGAATCGAGACTGGCCAAAATGTAGCTTCGACAGCCTCTCAAATCGAACCTGATGCTCGGGGATAGAAAAATTGACCTGCTCTGGGGGTGGAGACTGCTCACGAGGGCGTTTGCCATCCAATTTCTTAGACTTGGAGGCCATACCTTCGAGATTTGAAAAGAAAAAATGATCAAATCTGCTTTAAAACTTAATCTGGCAGTGTAGAAATTCCACACACCCGTGGGGATCTTCGGGCCATGACAGCCACACGGCCGTGGCGCTTAAAAATTCGTACAAAACTCTTTTAAACACTTGTAAACTTCCCACAACCATTCACAAAGTCAATACGTATACAAATCAATTAAAAGATTGCGAAATGAACCTAGATGAACTAATTAAATCGAGATTACCGAGGGGAAAGAGAGAGGAAGAGCTCACCGACGATGTGAATCGTAAAACTTGAAATCGGCCGGGAAAACTCAACAAAACCTCAATAATAAAAAAAGAGAAAGTCATAGCTTCGCGGGTGAGTGTTCAGAAAGTGTTTGAAAGTGAAAGGATTGAAAGACATGAGGGAGACTCAAAAGAAAGCTGCGCCTTTTTGAGTTTTGTGCATCCACACGGCTGTGTGGAAATTCTACACGGCCGTGTGGCTCTACTGAGAGGGTTCACAGGGGCAGTCACACGTCTTGTGTTCTCTCTGGTTGCTCTCTGAATACCCTCACACGCCCGTGTGAGAACACCACACGGCCATGAACCTTCACAGGGGAGCTCCACAGGGACACCCACATGCCCATGTGTGTTCTCGGGAAAACGTCTAAGGCCTTTGCCCGCATCCACACGGCCGTGTGAAATTCCACAAGGCCGTGTGCTTGACCTTGCCAAGAACACAATGCTAGCCACAGGGGCACCCACACGCCCATGTGGCCTCTCTGGATCAACCCGAGAAATGTCTAAGTGTTCCACATGGCCGTGTGGAAAATCCACATGGCGGTATGCCTTTCACAAGCTCTCCCACAGGGGCGGGCACACGCCCCTGTATTTTCTCATGAAAGAAGGGAAGTCTCTGCATAGTCTCATATGGCCGTGTGAAAATGCCACACGGCCATATGCCCTAACTCATGGACACTCACAGGGTCACCCACACGCCCCTGTGGACTGACTATTGGGAAAAAGAGTACAAGTTCTGCAGGATTTCACACGACCATGTGGAAATTCCACACGGCCGTGTGCCCCTTTTGAGGTTGCTCACAAGGGCATGAACACACCCCTGTATCCTTTCTGTTTGAACCCTAATTGGTGACACATGCCCGTGTGGAAATTCCACACAGCCGTGTGTCTTCTCTAGATGACTTAGAAAATTTACAAGCTCTGCAGAAAATTTTAGAAACATCAACTACAATACCCAGAGCCTGTATATACAATAAAAATATGACCAAAGATCTATGAAAACATGCTCAAATGACTCAAAACTTTGTCAATCAGCGTTAAGGCACACAAAAACATCAACGATCCACAAGAAAACACAGCACATGCACATAAAAGTGAGGACACCAACGCTAAGTACTTATTCATGCTACTACTAAATCAAAACCTAGAAAACAGTAAAAACTTTGGTTGCCTCCCAAAAAACGCTTATTTAACATCACTAAGCTTGACGTACTTGGCCTTACCTCATGGGGGTTTATGAATAAAAGTTGCCCTCTTCCCTACAACCTGAAAGCATGCAAAGCATAATCTTTGTAGAGTAGAGGGGGAGTTGTCGAGTTTGTTACCACACAAGGGCGAAACACCCTGACTCCTTGAATGCTCATCCCCATTTGTGTTGGGGCTCTTCTTGTGGCATCTCAATCTCCTCATCTTCTGGATCATCCTCTTCATGACTCCCGGGGCCGGCTTCACTTCCTTCACGAGACTAAGTGCTAGTACATCTTCAATCTCCACGTCTTGGTCTGTCCACCATTCATACGGATCCGGATTCATCATTTCCTGCACATATTCATCTATTAGTTCATCAGTAACATCAAGATAATAAAGAGTATCATCAAAGTCTAGAGAATGTCTCATGGCTTAAGTGAGGCGATAGGTGAGCTTGTCGTCTCCAACCCTCAAAGTGAGCTCTCCCGAATCCGCTAGTGATATCTCCTCACCCAAATCACCAATATTACCCAGAATGATGAAGCTCCCGGGGTCTTTCTGCTTGCTCGACATATTCTTTTGCAACACCACCGAGCAAGTGGCATCTAAAATCACTGATGCACTCTCCTCCAATTTCCTCTTGTTGGTTAAGAGGTCATTCAAAAACTTTGCGTACTTAGGCATTTGTGATAACGCCTCCACGAACGAATGTTGATGTGAAACTATTTAAACAACCCCAAAAATTTCTTATACTGCTCATCTTATTGATCATTCTTCAAGCGGAAAGGATAGGGAATTCTCGGCTTGTAAGGTGGGGGTGCCATCTCCTTCTCTTTGGTTGTTTCCTCTACCTCCACCACTTTAGGTGCTTCATCATTCTTCTTCTCAAGAGGGAGACTACGCTCGACCTCTTGGCCACTTCTCAAGGAGATTACCTTCAATTATTCCCTCGAATTTGTCTCCATATTACTTGGCAATCTCTCGTGAGGCCTCTCGGATAGAGACTTCGTAATTTGGCCAATTTGGTTCTCCAAGTTATGTAACGATGCAGTGTGGTTGCGAAGCGTGGACTATACCAATTAGAATCTTGCATCCGATGATTGGACAAACCGTGTGAGTGCCTTCTCCAAATAGGTCATCTTGCTCTCTAGCCCCATCACCCGGTTTTCCAAATTCGGTGCTTGTTGTTGTTGAAAGTGATAAGTGCTTGTGTTATAATAAGGCGAAGTGCTATTATCTTACAATGAGCACTACTTTCATCAGATTTTATCACTAAATAATGTGCATTTGTGTGCTTTTGTGCATTGTATGGCTTTGAAGCTAATTTGGAGAAAAGCAGCAAAATTAGATCCTGTTCGCCGTTGTTGGGGAGTTTTCCGAAACGAGCGAGGAACAAGGCACAAGCTTAGACATTCAGCAAAATACTATAGCAAAAATACTGTAACAGCACTGTAGCAAAATACTATAGCAAGTTACTGTTTATTGTTTGTCAAAATTAAGCAAAACAGAGACTTCACACGAGCGTGTGGAAATTCCACACGGCCGTGTGAAATCTAGATTCAGCTAATTTCCAGCCGTGACTCAACATTATAAAAGCCCGTCTGAATACTTTTTCTGTATATTTTTGCCAATCCTTTTCTCTGGTTTCTGGAGGGTTGCGTCTAGGGTGTCGGAGAGGACTTTGTGCAGGTTTGGGGCGCGTCACCAGCATCGTCATCGACGTCCAGCGACCGCACAAGACCACGACCACACTATACGCAAGGGCGTTTTCATCTATGCTTTTGATTTGTGTTTATTCTCATATTTTGATGGATTTGTATAGCTCCATGTGGAGCTTAACCCCTTGTGGGTATTCGGACTTGTAAACCCTAGGATCATTATGTTTCTATGACGTTGTTATTTTGCTTTTCCATTATTAATGAATAAAATTGATTTTCAATCTTAATTGCATCTTGTAATTGTTTTCCCTTAGCCGTGACACTAGAGTTGAGAATAATCTAGGTTATCCTTGGGAGGTGTGACAACTCCTATAGGGTTAGACTACTTAAGATTGGAGAGGATTGAGAGGGTGAGTCGTGAGATAGCGAAACGTCTCTTTCCTCTTCCGGTGTGATTCTCCCTACCTTCGTGTTCCATGATTTCTTAGTGGTCGAGATAGAGCGAAGTGTTAGGAGTGAAACTTCCCTGGGGCTTAGTTGCGCGAGAACCAGAGTGAAGGGTTGAAGTGAATCCTGGTGCTGGGACTTAATTTAGACTAGGGTTCTTTCACCTGAACCAATGGGTTAGGACTATACACCGGAATAGGTTTTATCACTAGGAATTCCTAGAACTCAAAGCAATTCCACATAGTGTGAGGTTTAGGAAGATGAACTCCCCTAGGGCTTAGTTGACAGGTAAACAAGAGTCAAGGGTAGTAGTGAAGCATACTGCCGGGGCATAATGTTGGGGTTAGTCACGGTTGACCTTAGGTTTGGGACTGTGTGGTTAAGGATATCCTCGACTCATTTAACATCAATAGTAGAGCATAATAGCATTATCTTGCACTAGAAGCATAAGTCCTAGGGATAGCTTGTCCGGGTACCCAACTTCACTCATTGATTATCCTTCTCTATTTGCTCTTACTTGCACTCTCTTATCTTCCATGCTTCTCTTTTGTTTCTTATTCTTTAAAAATTACTTTTGCACTTACTCATTAATTCTCTTCACACTTTTCGTACACCGCATAGCTAAATAGTGAATTTTTGTATCTTAAATCCCTATTCCCTGTGGATTCAACTACCCTCTCACCGGGGTACTATTATTACTACGACAACCCGTGCACTTTTGGTCCCCTGTCAGAAAACCTGGTGGTTTATTACTCTTTGGTTGCCCTTGGTTGCTTCATGACAAGTTAGGGTGATTTCTCCACCCCCGATTGTATGTACCACTATAGGGATTCCCTTGACCTCTGAATGTATTCTTACAAAATCCGCTTACTCAACCGAAGAAGAAGTACTACCAATTGCAATCGGGCAATCACTTGAAGCATGTCCTCGCCCACATCCATTATAATTCGTGATGGCCGCCACTCTTGGTGAAGTTAGAACGTCTAACTTCTTACTCATTGATTCAACTTGGGCCACCAATGATGTAACTGCATCTATCTCATGAAGTGCGCCAACCTTCTTTCTATCCCTTGAATTCCATTGATAGCTATTCAAAGCCATCTTTTCTATAAGTTCTTAGGTTTCACAGGGAGTCTTGCTTCCTAAGGTACCTCCTATCGCCGCATCTAACAATTGTTTGGTGCTTGGATTTAACCCATCATAGAAGGTATATGATAAGTGCTCGTGTTATAATAATGCGAAGTGTTATTATCTTACAATGAGCATTACTTTCATAAGATTTTATCATTAAATTGTGTTCATATGTGAACTTTTGTGCATTGTAGGGTTGTGAAGCCAGTTTGGAGGAAAAGAGCAAAGTTAGATCTTGTTCGCCGTTGTTGGAGAATTCTCGAACCAAGCAAGGAACAAGGCACGAGTCTAGGCTTGTGGGTGTGTGCCAACCTCCTTTGGAGGGGCACAAAGGCAGTCACATTCACAATAAGTCTAACTCGTGTAGCATAGGAGAACTTCATCAATGAGGAGAATTGAAGCAATCGGCACGATCTACCATTGATTGTGCCTAAATCAACGGCCACGATGAAGAACGATGAATTCGGGAGCGTTTCGGTAAAGCACTGTAGCAAAGGTACTGTAGCAAGTTGCTGTTTACTGTTTGCCGAAATTCAGCAAAACAAAGATTTCACATGGGCGGGTGGAAATTCCACATGGCCGTGTGAAATCCTGATTCAGCCGATTTGAAGCCGCGACTCAACAATATTTAAGGCCCCTTTGGAGACTTTTTCTGGATCTTTTTGCCTACCATTTGACCTAACTTTTGGAGGGTTACGGCGAGGGTTTGGAGAGGATCTTATGTAGGATCAAAGCGTGTCATCGGCATCGACATCGACGTCTGGCGACCGCACAAGACCACAGCCACACTCAACCCAAGGGGGTTTTTCATCTATGCTTTTTATTTGTGTTTGTTCATATAGTTTGATTGATTTGTATAGCTCCATGAGGAGCTAAACCCTTGTGGGTATTCGGACTTGTAAACCATAAGATGATTATGTTTCTTTGACATGTTATTATGCTTTTGTTTATTGATGAATAAAATTGAGTTTCAATCTTAATTGCATCTTGTATCGATTTTCCGTTAGCCTTGACACTAGGGTTGAGATTCTTCCAGGTTATCCTTTGGAGGTGTGATAACTCTCATAGGATTAGACTACTTACGATTGAAGAGGGTCGAGAGGGGGAGTCGTGAGGTAGCGAAACGTCCCTTTTTCCTTCCAATGTGATTCTCCCTACCTCCATGTTCCAAGAGTTCTTAGCAGTAGAGATAGAGTAAAGTGCTAGAAGACGAACTCTCCTAGGGCTTAGTTACACGAGCAACAGAGTGAAGGGTTGTAGTGAATCCTAGTACTGGGGCTTAATTTAGACTAGGGTTCTTTCACCTGGACCAAAGGGTTAGAGCTATACATAGGAATAGGGTTTATCACTAGGAATCCCTAGAACTTAAAGCAATTCCACGTAGTGCGAGGCTTAGGAAGATGGACTCCCCTAGGGCATAGTTGACAGGTTGATAAGAGTCAAGGGTCGTAGTGAAACCTAATGCCGGGGCATAATGTTGGGGTTAGTCATGGTTGACCTTAGGTTTGGGACCGTGTGTTTAAGGATTTCCTCGACTTATTTAACATCAACAGAAGAGTATAATAACATTGTCTTGCACTAGAAGCATAAATCCTAGGGGTAGGTTGTCCGGGTACCCTATTTCATTCATTGATTGTACTTGTCTTATTACTCTTACTTGCACTCCCCTTCCTTCCATATTTCAATTTTATTTCTTGTTTCGTTTAATTGCTTTACAACCACACATTGATTCTATTTCTCTTTTATTTCTTTAATCCCTATTCCCATGCACTTTCAAGCCCCTATCAAAGCTTTTGACACCGTTGCCGGGGAATAGGCGTATTTTAGATACTTGCCTTTTGCTATTTTAGCTATTCAGTACATTTCTATTTCACTCTTTCTTTTTCTATCATCGTTCTTATTTGTTTTCTTTTTTTTTGTTTTTGGCTCTAGGTTATGACCTGCGGGAACCCTTTGATTCTTGTTGAAGGAGACCCGGACATTGGTAGAAGAACACATCGAAAAGGAAAGGAACTTGTACAAGAACATTCAAAGTAAGCCGATATAAAAACATAAGGGTCAGAAACAATGGTAGAGCAGAGTGAACCGCAGAGGACCTTGTCCGATTTTGCTAGACCTGCAGTCTTGGGGCCTCAATCAAGAATAGTGAGGCCCCCAATCACAGCTTAGAATTTCGAGCTAAAGCCTGGTTTCATCCAAATGTTGCAGCAGATAGCACAGTTTAATGGATTGGCTGATGAGGATCCCAACAGTCATATTGAGAACTTCTTGGAGATGTGCGATATGCTGAAAATTAATAGAGTAACAGATGATGCCATCCGACTTAGAGCTTTCCCATTTCCCTCGAAGGGAAAAGCGAAGCAATGGTTGCACTCATTACCTAGGGCATCTATTACCACATGGGAGGAGATTGTAGAAGCATTCTTGGCCCGATATTTCCCTCCCGGTAAATCAGCAAAGCTTCGGAATGAGATCTCTTCCTTCTTGCAAACGGAATTGGAGTGTCTCTTGAGATAGTGGGATAGATTCAAGGAGCTACTGCGAAAGTGCCCACAACACGGATTTCCCGATTGGATGATCATTCATACCTTCTACAACCAGTTGAATCCGAGCACCAAATAGTTATTAGATGCGGTAGCAGAGGGAACTATAGGAAGCAAGACTCCCGGTGAAGCCCAGCAACTTATAGAAGAGATGGCTTTGAATAGCTATCAATGGAATTCAAGGGACAGAAAGAAGGTTGCCGGTCTTCATGAGATAGATGTAGTTACATCATTGGCGGCACAAGTAGAATCATTGAGTAAATCACCAAAAGTTGCGGCCATCACTACTTGTAATGGTTGTGGGGGAGGTCACGCTTCCACCGATTGCCCTATTGCTATTGGGTGCACTAGTGCAGTGGAACAGGTCGATTTTGTTGGCAATGCATATAGAGGATAAGACCAAGGCAACCTGTACTTTTGGACCTACAACGCGGGATGGAAAAACCACACGAACTTCTCATGGAGCAACCAAGGGCAGTCACAACAAAAGAGCAATGCACCACCGGGATTTCAAAGTCAACAAGCACCGAACTTAAAGAGTCGTGTGACCGGGCTAGAGGGAATGATGACCGATCTTAGAGAGAGCCCTCACAAGGTTTGTTTCTTCGTCAGATGCTAGGTTTCAATTGGTGGAAGCTACAATTTTGATAAGTGCCTATGTTATAGTAACGCGAAGCGTTATTATCTTACAATGAGCATCTCTTTTACCAGATTTTATCACTAAATGGTGTGCATTTATGTACTCATATGTATTGTAGGTTTGTGGAGCTACTTTGAAGAAGAAGAACGAAGTTAGATCGTGTTTGCCATTGTTGGGTAGTTTTCGGACCAAGCAAGGAACAATGCACGAGTTTAGACTTGTGAGTGTGTGCCAACCTCCTTTGGAGGGGCACAAAGGCAGTCACATTCACAACAAGTTTAACTCGTGTAGCTTAGGTAACTTCACAAAGAAGAAGATTTGAAGCAATCAGCATGATCTACCATTGATTGTGTGCCCAATTCAATGGCCTCGATGAAGAACAACGAATTCGAGAGCGTTTCGGCGAGTTCCTGTAGCAGCAATATAGCAAGTTATTGTAGCAAAATAATGTAGCAAGCTACTGTTCACTTTTAGCCGAAATTCAGAAAACCAGAAAGTTCAAACGGGTGTATGGAAATTCCACACGGCCGTATGAAATCCCGATAAGTTCAATTTTAAAGCCGCAACTCAACGTTATTAAAGCCCTTTTTGGAGACTTTTTACACATCTTCTTTTTGACCTATCTTTTCCCCAACTTCTGCAGAGCGCGGCTAGGGTTTCAGAGAGGACTTCGTGAAGGTTTGGAGCGCGTCATCGGCATCGTTACTGATGTTCGGCGGCCGCACAAGATAACGGCCACATCATACACAAGGGTGTTTTCATCGATGCTTTCAATTTGTGCTTTCTTTTATATTTTGGTGAATTTGTATAGCTCCATGAGGAGCTAAACCCCTCGTGGGTATTCGGACTTGTAAACCATAGGATCATTATGTTTCTATGACATTGTTATTATGCTTTTCCATTATTGATGAATAAATTCGAGTTTCAATCTTAATTATCTCTTGTAATTGTTTTTCCTTAGCCGTGATACTAAGGTTAAAAATAATCTAGGTTACCCTTTAGAGGTGTGACAACTCCTATAGGGTTAGACTACTTAAGATTGAAGAGGGTTGAGAGGGTGAGTCGTGAGGTAGCAGAAGGTCCCCTTTCCCCTCCGATGTGATTCTTCCTACCTTCTTGTTACATGATTTCTTAGCGATTAAGATAGAGTGAAGTGCTAGGAGAGGAACTCCCCTGGGGCTTAGTTGCGCAAGCAACATAGTGAAGGGTTGAAGTGAATCTTAGTGCTGAGGCTTAATTTAGACTAGGGTTCTTCTACCTGGACCAAAGGGTTAGAACTATATATAGGAACTGGTTTTATCATTAGGAATCACTAGAACTTAAAGCAATCCCACGTACTGTGAGGCTTAGGAAGACGTACTCCTGTAGGGCTTAGTTGACAGGTTAACGAGAGTCAAGAGTCATAGTGAAAACCTAATGCCCGGGCATAGTGTTGTGATTAGTCACGGTTGACCTTAGGTTTGGGACCGTGTGTTTAAGGATATCCTCGACTCAATTAACATCAATAGGAAAGTATAATAGCATAGTCTTGCACTAGAAGCATAAGTCCTAGGGTAGCTTGTCCAGGGTACCCTATTTCATCCATTGCTAGTCCTTCTCTATTTACTCATTCTTGCATTCTCTTGCCTTCCATCTTTTTATTTAATTTCTTGTTTCTTTATATTGTTTTCCTATTCACTCATTAATTCATTTCACACCCACCGTACATTACTTAGCTAATTAGTGAAACCTCATGTCTTAAGTCCCTATTCCGTGTGGATTTGACTACCGACTCACCAGGCTAAGGGAAAACAATTTCAAGAGATAATTAAGATTCAAACTCAATTTTATTCATCAATAATGGAAAACATAATAACAATGTCATAGAAACATAATCATCCTAGGGTTTACAAGTCCGAATACCCACAAGGGGTTTAGCTCCTAATGGAGCTCTACAAATCCATCATTCTAAGAGAATAAACACAAATCAAAAGCATAGATGAAAACCACCTTGTATATAGTGTGATCGTGGACTTGTGCGGTCGCCGAACGCTGATGACGATGCCAATGACTTGCTCCAAACCTCCACAAAGTCCTCTCTGAAACCCGAGCCGCAATCCCTCCAGAAACTAGGAAAAAAGATTGGCAAAAAGATCCAAAAAACGTCTCCAAAACGGGCTTTTATAATGTTGAGTTGCGGCTTTAAATCGCTGAAATCGGGATTTCACACGGCCGTGTGGAATTTCCACACGCCCGTGTGAAGTCTCTGTTTTGCTAAATTTTGGCAGACAGTGAACAGTAACTTACCACTGTATTTTTACTACAGTAACTTGGCACACACTCACAAGTCTAGGCTCGTGCCTTGTTCCTTGCTCGGTCCGGAAAACTCCCCAACAATGGCGAACACGATCTAACTTTGCTCCTTTTCTCCAAATTAGCTTCACAGTCGTACAATGCACATAAGCACACAAATGCACACTATTTAGTGATAAAATCTGATGAAAGTAATGCTCATTTTAAGATAATAACACTTTGCATTATTATAACACAAGCACTTATCAGAGCTCATCCCGAGCATCACAGGGACCATGTAGCTATCCTTTTGACCGACCCTGTGAAGGACACACGGCCGTGTGGATGTCTACAGAACCTGAACTCTCATTCCCGAGCGTCACAGGGGTAGTGTGGGTACCCTTGTGAGTGCCCATATGTTAAGGCATGTGGCCGTGTGAACCTCTACAGAGAGTTCCCTTCTTTCCCAAGAAAACACATGGGCATATTGCTGCCCCTGTGGGAGAATTTGTGAAAGGCACACGATCGTGTGGATTTCTCACACGGCCGTGTGGAACACTTAGAGATTTCTCGAGAGATCCAGAGAGGCCACAGGGGCGTGTGGGTGCCCATGTAGCCGGCCTTGTGTTCTTGGCCAGGTTGGGCACACGGCCGTGTAGATGGTTTCAGAAACCTTAGGCATTTTCCTGAAAGCACACAGGGGCGTGTGGCTTCCCCTGTGAAGCTCCCCTGTGAAGGCACACGGCCATGTGGAAGACTCATACAGCCATGTGGGGGTGTTTAGAGAGTAACCAGAGAGGCCATAGGGGCGTGGGCTAGCCCTTGTGAACACTCACAGTAGAGGCACACGGCCGTGTGGATTCCCAGGAATCTAAAATCCGTGATATTTCTTAGGAATCCACCATGCCTTTTGTTCTTTTCACTTCCAAACATCCTCTAAACATTCACCCTAGTTCGCCCGACCTTCTTTTAGTAGTTTATGAGGTTTTTAGGGTTTCAATTCTGGTGTTTGTTCGTTATTTTTACTCTCTTTTCATCGGTAAGCCCTTCTTCACTCTTCTCTTCGTCAATCTTGATTTAATTCATTCTTTTTGATAATTTCGCTAGGTTTGCAAGATTAAATTGCTTGTGAATGTGTTTAAAAGGGATTGGGAATGGATTAAAGTTTAAATATGGATTTTTGGTACCGCACGGCCGCGCCCTTATCCCGGTCCGACGATCCACACGGGCGTGTGGATTTCTACAGATTGAGTTTTTGAAGTTGTTTAATAGTGTATTCTTTTCAATATTGCAGATATGTCTTCCAGGTCTAAGAAATCAGTAGGAAAACAACCTCGCGAGCCTTCACCCCCTTCAGAGCAAATCGAGTTCTCGTTACCCAAGCATCAGACTTGTTTTGAGCGCTTATCGAGACTCAGGTTCAGCCAGTCATGTTACCCCGACCTGAGCGCAGTTAGGGGGGTCCAGTGGGGGAGACAGTGTCACAGATGAGATCGATGAGCCAGTGATCCGATCACTCACTCTCGATGAGCCAGCGTACAGATACATCCATGCCGTCCTGAGCAGGTCAGTGAGCGGCAGAGGAGATAGCACAGGGGTGTTGAGTAAACAGGAGCTACTCTACCTGCACTCCATGGTACAGAGCGAGCCACTCCATTTGGGCCATGTTTTAGCTGAGTATCTACACCATAAGGGAAATTACCCCATATGTGGAGTTATTTTCTCAGGCCCCTACATCACTCACCTCATTCAAACCGAGGTGCCCGAGGTGAGGGCGGCACATGCAGCACAGCATACAGAGGTCATGGGTCGATTAGACATTGTCCAGCAGCTACTCGAGCGAGCCATGACTTCACTTTTTGTGGTCCGACCTTGAACCTCTGCTCCACCACCATCACCAGCAGCATCATCACCTATTGATCCACTAGTACCAGCAAAGCCTTCCACAACACCAGAGGCTCTAGCACAGGACACTAACGCTGAGGCGTCATAGTTTTATCTTTGTTTTCTGTTATTTTGTTTCATATTTTGGACTTGTAGCACTCATAAATGATTCACCTTCTGAGTTTATCTTTTATGTTGCTTTTATTTTTCTCAAGTTGTATTTCATTGTGCTATCTTTATATACTCGAGTCTTATTTTATTATTATTGAGCTATACTGAACCCTTTGTCCATGTGTGCAGATGGTCTTGGATGTATTGAATTTGAGGATTAGTCATAGGCATGGTTATGGGAACGTGTTTGCTTCACAACGCATTGAGACTCAACTCTCAATGAACCTGGCTCCATCAAACGCAACAGTTGGAGTTCAGGGGAGTAATGTTTTAATTGCCCACTTCCACAGTAATTGTTTTACTTGCTATACTTTTTATTATGCCTGCATGCGTTTATTGGGGACAATGTACATCGTAAGTATGTGGGGGAGTTCACATTGCACACACCATTACTTGTGCGTTCAATTGTTTATGCTCATGTAGCCCGTGGCGGTTCACCTTAGTTGCAACGGTTGTATTCTTAGAGTTTAGGTGAATTTTTAACATTGTATCCTATCATGCTCTAGTTTAACTTGAATTGTAGGTAATTTTTGCTCGATTATCTCTTATTGCACTTCTCACTCTTGAAATCTTTTGGAAACTCAAGCTCGAAGTTTTAAGGACTAGTTTAGCATTGTTTTTAGTAAGTTTTTAAGTTCTATATTGCTGGGGAAAAAAACTTGTGAGCTTGTAAATATTTGTTTAGCTTTTATTTGTGCATTTGGGGTGGAAATTGCTACCTCCTATCAAGTATATAGCCACTCTCATAAGTCGGATACAAGTTATTCCTTAATGAGAGAAAGAGCTATCTCATGGGAAGCGTGAAAGCTACTACCCCGGTAGAAAGAGCTACTTCCTCGAAAGTGTGAAAGCCACCTTTGGCGGCCGCCTAGGAAAGGGCTATCTTAGAGGTTGTGTGAAGCTACTACCTCCCTACTTTCTATATAAATAAGTCGTTGTAACAAGAGTTTGAGAAGTACTTTTTGGGTTCTCTTGAGTGAATTCGCACACACTTACACATTTTCGAGTTGTTATCCTTTTTTATTCAAGTTTTTAGCTAGAGCAATGATAACCTTATGCAATGTTTTGATTTCCCCTTACTTGTAGAATGCTTCTTTTGCATAATTTTGGTGAACCTAAGGCTGAGCATTTTCAATTGTTCTTCCCAAGTACTTTAATGTTTTATCTTTGCTTGAGGACAAGCAAAAGCTTAAGTGCAGCCAAAAACTGTAGCAAGTTACTGTTCACTGTTTGCTGAAATTCAGCAAAATAGAGACTTCACACGGGCGTGTGAAAATTCCACACAGCCGTGTGAAATCCCGATTTAGCCGATTTGAAGTAGCGACTCAACAGTATTTAACGCCCCTTTGGAGACTTTTTCTGGATCTTTTTACCTACCTTTTGACCTAACTTCTGGAGGGTTGCGGCGAGGGATTGGAAAGGACCTTGTGGAGGATCGAAGTGCGTCATCGACATCGACATCGACGTCCGGCGGCCTCACAAGACCACAGCCACACTCTACGCAAGGGGGTTTTTCATCAATACTTTTGATTTGTGTTTATTCATATAGTTTGATTGATTTGTATAGCTCCATGAGGAGCTAAACCCCTTGTGTGTTTTCAGACTTGTAAACCATAGGATGATTATGTTTCTTTGACATGTTATTATGTTTTTCTTTATTGATGAATAAAATTGAGTTTCAATTTTAATTGCATCTACTATAGGGTTAGACTACTAGGGTTGAGAGTCGTCTAGGTTATCCTTTGGAGGTGTGATAACACCTATAGGATTAGACTACTAAAGATTGAAGAGGGTCGAGAGGGGGAGTCGTGAGGTAGCGAAACGTCCCCTTTCCCTTTCGGTGTGATTCTCCCTACCTCCTTATTCCAATAGTTCTTAGCGGTCGAGATAGAATGAAGTGCTAGGAGACGAACTTCCCTGGGGCTTAGTTCTGCGAGCAATAGAGTGAAGGGTTGTAGTGAATCCTAGTGCTGGGGCTTAATTTAGACTAGGGTTTTTTCACCTGGACCAAAGGGTTAGACCTATATATAGAAACACGGTTTATCACTACGAATCCTTAGAGCTTAAAGCAATTCCACGTAGTGCGACGCTTAGGAAGATGGACTCCCCTAGGGCTTAGTTGACAAGTTGACAAGAGTCAAGGGTCGTAGTGAAACGTAATGCCGGGGCATAATGTTGGGGTTAGTCACGGTTAACCCTAGGTTTGCGACCGTGTGCTTAAGGATTTCCTTGACTCATTTAACATCAATAGGAGAGTATAATAACATTGTATTGCACTAGAAGCATAAATCCTAGGGGTAGCTTGTCCGGGTACCCTATTTCATTCATTGATTGTCCTTCTCTTATTACTCTTACTTGCATTCCCCTACCTTCCATATTTCTCTTTTATTTATTGTTTCATTTAATTGCTTTGCAACCACACATTGATTCTATTCTCACTTTTGGTACACAGCACTAGCTAAATAGCGAATACTTGTGTCTTTAATCCCTATTTTATGTGGATTAGACTACCCTCTCACCGGGGCACTACTATTACTGCGACAACCCGTGCACTTTCGAGCCCCTGTCAATATGAATAATCATCCAATCGGGGAATCCATATTGAGGTCACTTCCGCAGGAACTCCTTAAACCTATCCCATGTCTCAAATAGAGACTCTAATTCCATTTGCATGAAGGAAGAGATCTCATTCCAAAGCTTTGCTGACTTCCCGGGACGGAAATATAGGGCCAAGAACGCTTCTACCATCTCCTCCCATGTGGTAATAGATGCCCTAGGTAATGAGTACAACCATTGTTTTGCTCTCCCCTTCAAGGAAAATGGAAAGGCTCTCAGTCTAAAGGCATCATCCGTTACTCCATTATTTTCCAGCATGTCGTACATCTCTAAGAAGTTCTCAATATGGTTGTTGGGATCTTCATTGGCCAACCTATTAAATTGTGCGGTATGCTGCAACATTTAGATGAAACTTGGCTTGAGCTCAAAATTCGGAGCTGTAATAGGGTGTTTCACAATGTTTGATTGGGTCCCCAACACTGCGGATCTAGCAAAATCGAACAAGGTCCTCTATTGTTCATGCTGTTCTGTCATTGTTTCTGACCCTTCTGTTTCTATTTCAGCTTGATTAGACTATTCTTGCACAGGTTCTTTCCTTTTTCAATGTGTTATTCTTCCAATACCAGGGTCTCCTTCAACAAAAATCGAAGGGTTCCCACGGGTCATAACCTGGAGCTGAAAACAAAGAAAAGAAAACAAATAAGAACGATGAAAGTAAAAGTAAGTGTGAAATAGAATGCGAAATGAATAGCTAAAATAGAAAAAAGCAAATACGTATAATGCCAAAAACTTGACACAACCCTTGCGTGTGTATCGCAAGTGCACGGGTTGACGAAATAATAATAATACCACGGTGAGAGGGTAGACAAATCCACAGGGAGTAAGGATTGTAGATAAAAACGATTGCTATCTAACTAATGCGAAGTATAAAAAGATGGATGCTAAGAAGATGCAAGCTAAGAGTAAAAGAGAGAAACAATCAAGAGTGAAATAGGGTACCCGGACAAGATACCCCTAGGATTAACGTTCTAATGCAAGACAATGTATTATACTCTCCTATTGATGCTTAATGAGTCGTGGACATCCTAAAGCATATGGTCCCAAACCTAAGGTCAACCGTGACTAACCCCAACATTATGCTCTGGCATTAGGTTTCACTACAACCCTTAACTCTCGTTGATCTGTCAACTAAGTCCCAGAGGAGTCCATCTTCCTAAGCCTCACACTATGTGGGATTGCTTTACGTTCTAGGGATTCCAAGTGATTAGCCCTATTCCTAAATGTAGTTCTAACCCTTTGGTCCAGGTGAAAGAACCGTAGTCTCAATTATGCCCCAACACTAGGATTCACTACAACCCTTTGCTCTGTCGCTCGCGCAACTAAACCCCAAGGGGGTTCATCTCCTAGCAATTCGCTCTATTTCGACCGCTAAGAACTCTTGGAACACGGAGGTAGGAAAAATCAAACCGGAGGGGAAAGGGGGCGTTTCGCTACCTCACAACTCACCTTCTCAACCCTCTCCAATCTCAAGTAGTCTAACCCTATAGGAGTTGTCACACCTCCAAAGCATAAACTAAACGATTCTCAACCCTAGTGTCATGGCTAAGGGAAAATCAATACAAGATGTAATTAGAGTGGAACTTCATTAAATTCATCAATTAAGAAAGCATAATAACATGTCATAGAAACAAAATCATCCTAGGGTTTACAAGTCCAAATACCCCACAAGGATTTTAGCTCCTATGGAGCTATACAAATCCATCAATGTATATGAATAAACACAAATTAAAAACATCAATGAAAACCACCTTGTGTAGCGTTCCCGTGGTCTTGTGAGGCCGATTCGTCTCTTCACCAAGCTCCTCATCAAGCCTAGGGCACACCTCGCCGGATCGGTGTCGACGAAAGCTCCCCCAATGGCTATCTTCCAACGGGCTTCAATGTCGATGCCGATGATGCGCTCCAATCGTCCATAAAGTCCTCTCCAAATCCTAGCCGTGACCCTCCAGAAAATAGGCGAAAAGATACAGAAAAAGTCCCCAAAGGGCTTTTAAATAGTGCTGAGTCGCGGCTGTAAATCGGTTGAAATCGGGATTTCACATGGCCGTGTGGAATTTTCATACGCCCGTGTGAATTTTATGAATTCCGTTTTCTGCACTCATGAACAGTAACTGCTATAGTATTGCTACAATGATCTTCTACAGTACTGCTACAGTACTCACGCATCAAATACTCTTGATTTCGCCGTTCTTCATCAAGGCCGTTGAATTGCTTCATTCTCCTCATTGGCAAAGTTCTCCAATGTTACACGAGTTAGACTTATTGTGAATGTAACTACCTTCGTGCCCCTCCAAAGGAGGTTGGCACACACCCACAAGTCTATACTCGTGCCTTGTTCCTTGCTTGGCCTGAGGACTCCTCAACAACGGCGAACATGACCTAACTTTGCTCTTTTTCTCCAAATTGGCTCCAAAACCCTACAATGCACAAAAGCACACAAATAAACACTAATTAATGATAAAATCTAATAAAAGTAATGCTCAATGTAAGATAATAACACTTTGCGTTACTATAACACGAGCACTTATCAAAGGTAGCCACCAAGAGAACACGAAATGACCTTTCTCCATCCCCTGACCAACCCAAGCTTAAGAAGGATGAACACAAGACCTATTTTGCACTTCTATCAAGGAAGAATTTTGGTACAGTTAAGAAAATAGACTGGAATGTATTGAAAAGTTTGGACTTGGATAGAACCGTCTTGGAACTCATCTCTCACGATGGGTGGGATAAGCTACTCTCCATTGAAGAGGCAACCTACAAGGAGCTTACTCTAGAAGTATTGAGTACGGTTGAGGTTGTCAAATGCTGTATATTCACCCGCCAGCCTAGCTCTATTTCCTTTCGTGCTTTTGGGAAAGGTCACCGGGTCACTCAAGACTAGCTTGAAGTGTTTTTGGGACTTTATATGGAATTAAACACAAGCAAACCTGAGTTCAAATATTTACATCATGATTTCCCATACCCGGTGACAGATACCTCATATTGGACCTTCATAGCCTCCAGCTCAAAGACGAAGAAGACATCCCAGTTACATAACACCGAACATATGTATATTCATGCACTTTTGAAATGAGGTATTGGTGGTCAAGTGAATTCGACCAGGGTCGTATCATGCACAGATTTATTGATGCTCTATAGCATTATCGAGCGGTACCCCCTGCACATAGGGCACTTGGTTACTGAAGTCTTGGCACATCAGGGACAGTTCATCCATCTTGGGGCCATTTATACCGGACCGTTCATTACCCGCATGATCAGAGGCATGGGCCTTATAGACCAGACCTAGGGCATGACAGTTGTGGGTACCATCGCCCGACTTGGGATGCAGATCCTTGTATCGGTATAATTAATAGACCGGGTAGCACTTACAGACTTGTGAGACGCCAGAACACCGGTGTACCAGATCCTGACACACCCCATGCGTGTGTGTACCGCAAGTGCACGGGCTGTCGAAGTAATAATAGTACCCCAGTGAGAGGGTAGTCGATTCCACAGGGAGTAGGGATCAAAGATACAAGTGATTGCTATCTAACTAAAGCGAAATACGGAAAACAAGAGCAAGATCAATTGTGTGTGTGTAAGGTAATCGAAAACAAGAAGAAAATAAAGAGAAATATGGAAGGTAAGAGAGTGCAAGCAAGAGTGATAAGAGAAAGACAATCAATGAGTGAAATAGGGTACCCGGACAAGCTACCCTTTGGAGTTATGCTTCTAGTGCAAGATAATGCTATTATCCTCTCCTATTGATGTTTAATGAGTCGAGGATATCCTTAAACACACGGTCCCAAACCTAAGGTCAACCGTGACTAACCCCAACATTATGCCCCGGTATTAGGTTTCACTACAACCCTTGACTCTTGTTGACCTGTCAACTAAACCCTAGAGGAGTCTATCATCCTAAGCCTCACACTACATGGGATTGCTTTAAGCTCTATGGATTCCTAGTGATTAACCCTATTCCTATGTATAGCTTTAAACCTTTGGTCCAGGTGAAAGAACCCTAGTCTCAATTAAGCCCCAGCACTAGGATTCACTACAACCCTTCACTCTATTACTCACGCAACTAAACCCAGGGGAGTTCATCTCCTAGCACTTCGCTATATTTTGATCGCTAAGAACTCGAGGAGCACGGAGGTAGGGAAAATCACACCGGAGGGGAAAGGTGACGTTTCACTACCTCACGACTCAGCCTCTCGACCCTCTTCAATATTAAGTAGTCTAACCCTATAGGAGTTGTCACACCTCCAAAGGATAACCTAGACGATTATCAACACTAGTGTCACGGCTAAGGGAAAATCGATAGAAGATGAAATTAAGATTGAAACTCAATTTTATTCATCAATAAAGAAAAGCATAATAACATGTCATATAAACATAATCATCCTAGGGTTTACAAGTCCAAATACCCACAAGGGGTTTAGCTCCCCATGAAGCTATATAAATCCATCAAACTATGAGAATAAGCACAAATCAAAAGCATAGATGAAAACCCCCTTGGGACAATAACTTACTACAGTGCTTTTGCCGAAACACTCCCGAATTCATCATTTTTCATCGAGGCCGTTGATTTGGGCACAAAATCAATGGTAGATCATGCCGATTGCTTCAATTCTCCTCATTGGCAAAGTTCTCCTATGCTACATGAGTTAGACCTTATTGTGAATGTGACTATCTTTGTGCCCCTCCACAGGAGGTTGGCACACACCCACAAGTCTAGACTCGCGCCTTGTTCCTTGCTTGGTCCGAAAACTCCCCAACAATGATGAACACGATCAAACTTTTCTCTTTTCCTCCGAACTAGCTTCACAACCCTAGAATGCACAAAAGCACACGAATGCACACTTTTTAATAATACAATCTGATAAAAGTAATGCTCAATGTAAGATAATAACACTTCGCATTATTATAGCAAGAGTACTTATCAGATCCCAATCTTTCTCATTACACAGAGTCTGATTCCTAGTCAGAGTTTTGTTCTGAGGTCTACGAGCAGTTGTAGGTGCTCGAAAGAGGACATAGGGACTTAGCTGTATCATTGAGCCATATTGAGATCAGCACTGCTGAGATTTTAGCTTTTTTGCGAAGCTCGTCATCATCAGTCGGCACCACATCTGCAGCCAACACCTGTGCAGCACCTTCACTCCCTTCTGACTGCTAGGCTTACACAGCATGACCACTGCTTTGCTTTTGTTTAGTTGTTGTATTTTTTTCTGCACTTTTTATTTACTTATTGTTGTCTATACTTGTGAATTAGTTAGGGCTCCAACCCTGCTAAACTTGGCTTCTTTATTTTAGATTTTGGTGTACGCGCTCTTTTCAATAATTTTATTTCTAAAGTTATGATCAGCACTTTTTGTTGATTTCAATATTATTATTAGGTTGCTCAACACTCTAGGCCCTCAGTGGACTGTTCTTCCCCCAAGTCTAGAGCATTCTTCACACACTTCATCGATCGACTGGGGAAGTTTCTTTACTTCATTTTATTGTACGTTGCACCTATTTCCCATCTTGTTCTGCTAACATACGTACATTGGGGACAATGTACAACTTTAGGTGTGGGGATGGATTTTTGGAGTATTTTTACATCATTGCATGGTTGTATTACCTGTGATAGCTATGATTTTATTGTTAAGGACTTCCTGGCTTGGTAGAATGATAGTTGTGAGCTGTACTTTACTTGTTCTTGAATGTAGTTCTATTTCATATTTAGTGCACCTTTATACCTATTTACGATCACTTCCACTTTGTACACTCCAACCAACCCATTATAATGATTTTGGCATTAGATTGTTAAATTCTGTCTTCAGTACTCTTTTAAGAGCTTTTGAGTTCCTTCATTGTTTTCTTTAGCCTAAGGTGAATTATTGTAGTAAGCTTTTATCAGTGGTTATGTGATATAATATGTTAATAAGAAAAGAGCCTATGACAATATTCCTTTGCTAGTATAGCACGAATGCATTTATGTAGACTGTAATCTAGTAGCTAGGGGGTGGCTCTTGTGCCAAATCTGCATGTGCATCCTTCTGAAAGATTTTTATGCAGTTTACATTAGTCGGGCTCAAAAAGAAAAAAAGAAAAAAATGAATGAAAAAAAAGAGTGTAATAAAGTATCTTGATCCCTTGGAGCCTGCTATGTAGTCACTTAAGAGCTAGAGTTTTATCTAGGAACCGAAGAACTCTTAATTGAGTATTGAGGGTGTCTTTAACATTTTAATGTCGTTTTCATTGTGCGTGGGGTGAATGGGCATCCTGGGGTAATCCAGAGTGTGGGGGTCAAGGTGGGAGTTAGCACACACTCAAGAGGTCACTCTAGGGGAAACAGAGCTAATATTACTTGACTGTTCATTGAACAACTCACTTCTTGATTTCTGTCCAGTTGTGCCTGTGGAGTCCTTTACTATTGAGCTTGAGGTCATGCATTTAACCATCTTCTTGCCCGTGTTCTTCATGTTTGTTTGCTTGGGGACAAGCAAACGCTTAGTTGTGGGGATGTTTGATAAACATCTAAATGTACATATTTTATACGTATGTGTGCGCATAGTTCTCATATTTAATTGATGAATCGATGCCCTTTTTAGTCTAAATTCGTTTATTTCATGTTTTAGGTACAAAAGAAGCTTAGATGAGCTCAATGACGCACTTTGAGAAGAAATTTACGATGAAAACATCGGTTTTGGGCCCTAGGTAATGTAGCAGCCTGAAACGTCAAGATTTTAGAGAAATTCTAAGTCTCGGAATCCTCACAGGGTAACCTCATGTCCATGAGGTCATCCGTAATCACTTCAGAGAGCAACGCACTGTAGCAGTTTTACTGTAGTGACTTAATGGATTTTTTGACCCATTTTCCACGCAACCTCACGGCCCCTTTATTGACCGTGAAGCCACCAATGAGCCATCCCAAGACCACCCTTTTTAGGATCTCTAGGGCATTCTTTTGGGCAATCTTTGGACTTTCTTCTTGGAGCTCCACACCACCATTAAAGATCTGAGGTAGAAGGAAGGTCTTGAGGGTATTCCCACTACAGATTTGGCGAGGAGAGCGAGATTTGGGGCAAGATCTAGTGCTAGAGCTTGTTTGGAGTAGGTTGAAGACGTCGGGAAGCCACCCCATGGAGTGGCATTCTTGGAAGTTTTTTTGGCCTTCATCTTTGAGGGAGTCTCTCTTATGGTTTCTTTGGTTGTTTGCATGATTTCGTATTTGTTCACCATGAACAACTAAACCCTAAGGTCACCAAATGTAGGTGAACCTTGAGTGTGAACTTGTGATGTTTGGATGATTTGACTTAATTAATGCATGTTGGCTTATTTGTGATCTATGTTTGGTGTATCTGATTGTTTTGATATGTATAAGAACTCTATGTATTTATTCTTAGGAAATACTAGGTTGTGTGACCATTGCCCTAGTGTTAGACTCACCAAACTTGGAAAGGAAATATGTATAAATACACCATGACCATCGGGTATTTGTACCCCTCCAATTCTAGGGGTAAGTACTAGGTTGTGTTTCAACCCTAGCGTGAGAAAACCACCTTGCCCATTGCAATCGTAGGAGGATTTGGACAGGATAAATTTCATATCGAATACTCATATCGGATTAGGGGTCAATTTCCATGATCATTGGGTTGACCTTATCTAGGGTTTCTCGGTCCAACTTGCCACTTGCGTGTTAGTTCAACATCCTTCACACCTTAGTAACCCCCGAGGGGATCCTCATCCGTGACCACTCTTTAGCCTGGATTTTCCCTCATATTTTGCCTTCATTAATTATATTTGATTTTGCATTAGTTTAATTTCCTTTCATTCTCTCAATCATTCGGATTTGTAGGGTTGAACAACATTGTGATAAGGAAGTAAGGGTAGATTCTCGGGCCCTTGGGAATACGACCCCCTCATACTCGCACGAGGGGTATTACTTGACGACCCGTATACTTGCGGGATTGCACAAACATCATCAGTTATCATGGAGTTACTGGCGATGAACGCCACCATATCTTCATCGATATTTACATCATCCACAACCTATAATCCTCTTCCTCGATGAACCAACCTTTAGGCTTGACTCCATGTCAGCTTTCATAGTCATCAAAGCGCTTCAACTTATAGCTCAGTTTGGTAGCATAGTAATCATATTTGTTTATTAACTGAGTTATAGAATTCTTGGTTTGCTAGACCATTTGTTCTTCTTGTCTCATGGTTAGACTATTTACAGTGGTTCGCCAGATGGATTACCACTTTTCTTCTCCATGTTCAGTCAACGCATTCTAGAGAATGATAACCGAACTAAGTTCATTCTTGATTCGATTCGAGAACTCGAGAACTCCACTTTTGGTGCTAAACCTCTTGTCAACTTTAATAACTCCTTGTAAATCATGAAGATTCAAGGCATCAACACTATAGGTAAGAACACAAACCCAAATGGGTATTCACTGAAAGATGCCATCAGTGCAAGCATCTTAAGAGCTAACTAGTCACCAGCACCACTAATAGCTCCGACGCCGGCACCACCAAGCAAACATTTGCCAATCCAGCATGGATTGAGATCGGAATGCTAACCAAATGCTCAGCCAGGAACAACTATCTAATATCAGAGCTATTCGGGATGCGTTTTGGTGTTGTTCTTATCACCAGCTTCATACTCACCACCATCTTCTGGCAACTCGACAACTCATTGAATGGAGTTCAAGAATGGCTCAGCTTCTTTGCCATTGGAATGCCCATCATGTTCTACACTAGCGCCGATACTCTCCTTTCCTTCCTCCAAGAGCGCTACATCTTTATGAGGGAAACAATCTACAACGCTTACCACCGTTCATCCTACGTCCTCTCTAATACCATCGTCGGTGTCTCATCTCTACTTCTTTTCATCACCTTCGCCACCACAATCTTCTTTGCCGTTGGCCTCACCGGCAGCGCCTCTGGCTTCTTCTTCTTACTAGTAATCTTTGTTTCATTCCGCAACGATAGTGGGTTTCCCACCTTCCTCTCTAGCGTCGTATCTCATGTCATGCTTGGCTACACCCTCATCGTTATCGCCATTCTCATCTACTTCCTTTTCTTTAATTGCTTCTTCATCAATGGAGGTAGGATTCCGGATTACTGGATTTGGTTCCATTATTTATCACTTGTTAAATATCCATATAAAGCAATGTTGATGAATGAGTTTGATGATTCAATAAAGTGTTTTGTGAGTGGAACTCAGATGTATAAAAACACTCCACTAAGGTTGTTACCGGAGGTCATCAAGCACATGTGCATGATTGATTTTTTATTTTCAGCTATGACTTGGAGCTGACTTAGATTAGCCGTAAAAACCTTTTTGAGTTGGACTGCCACATATGTGTGGTTATGGTTTTAATTATACATGAGAATTAGCCTATAAACAGGCCATTATGGCCACACGTACTCTCAGAGAAAAAAATATGTGGCCATCCGGTTACAAAAAAAATAAAAATAAAAATAAATGTTTGTGGTGACAATGATATAAATCACAAAGATTTGTGCCCACAACTGAAATGAAGCGAGATGACCACAGGATGATACAGATTAAAGGTTTTTATATTCCTAAAAATGAAGATAAATCTCAATTGCACACCTGACACATTTGTTAAGTCTAATAACAACAAAAAAAAAAAAATGAATTGCTGACAAATAATGTTTTGCCCAAGTACGACATAATGCAACAATGAAGTAACAATTATGATTGCAAAACACAATAAAAGAAATGTTACTTCAAAAAATAGAAAATTGAGCAACATGATTTTCATACATGTTATATCGTTTTATAGTTAATGTTGAAAAGACCCCATTTATATAAATTATATACAACAAAATTTTCAAAAATTTGGTCAAAAGTGATCTTTTATCCAACTATTCTTTTACATCATGTTTGGATTCAAAATTAAAAAAAATTAAAAATAAATAAATAAAAATAAATAAGAGAAAAGTTAGTTGAGAATAAGTAGAACCTTGCTGTATGTTAATACTATTGTAACTCGTGCTTAGATGGTTTTTGTGCATATGTTTAAGCCCTCCTCCATGTTGACAAAAACTATTGGAGTTGCTCCATCTTCACACTCTAAGACCCATGTTCAAAGGATAGTAGCTCACTTAAGAGCAGTTTGGTTGCCATTAAATAGATATTAGTAGGTGTAATGTAAATAGTTTTACAAGTGAAACTTGCTTTATGGTGTTTGGTCTGACATAAAGTACTTTTTACATGTGAATGAAGTTGCATCTAAACCCTATTTTGTAGCATAAATGCTGGAAAAGTTTTTATTTATACTCATCGACATGCCCAAATTAAAATAGAATAATTTCATCATTTTCTCCATATTTTCACATAGGGCATATCATCTCTTCCGACTTGTAGGCGACGATCTCCAACAGACGATTCTCTTTGCTTTACTCACCACCATCATGCTACCGAGCATTGCTTCGTCACCAGGCCTCGCTTTGGCATCACATATCTCTTTGCCGCCAGGCCTCTCTTGGGTTTCTTGCCTTGCTTCGCCATTGTGTTCTTCTCACTTCAACAACAAATCCTTTTCCATTATTAGGTTTATGATTTGCAATCATTAATACATCCTGCACTCTCTTAAGGATTATTTCTTCTTCTTTTTCTTTTTAGGTTTTTGAAAAAAAAACTTGTGTATATTCTTACAAGATCATTGATGAGTGCATTTCATATAGACATTTGTATACCCTTTTCATGCATTTATATTGTCTTTAAGCGTTTATTTGTTGTGATTCGATGATACTATGAGTATTATTGTGGAATTATGCAGTAAAATAGGTTCTTGTGCAAAAGAACAAGATTCAACACAAATACAATGTGAAAAGAGGTCAAAATATAGTGTTATGGGTGAAGCACGGTTTCAACATGGGTAAGATCCCTCCCTGTGAAACTCTCTGAAATTCCACATTAGGCGAAGCACCGACACTATTATAAATCACTGTAGCACAACTTGGAGGAAAAACACTATTTCGGTGCCCAGATCACAAGCGTGCTTGTGGGAGCACGGGCCAAGCACGTCCATGCTCACCCTTTTATTTTCTCTGATTTGTAGAAATTGATAAGCACAGTCCTGTTTTCGGAAGCACGGCCTAATCACACCCGTGCTTGGGGCGTATTGAGCTCGAAAAGCACCTTTTAAGTGAGATCTAGGAAATTTCTATAGGGGAAATTTTTCTCTTCTTCTTGGGGGCGACTGTGAAGGTCTTCCCTAACATATTTCTGTGGTTGGAGTGAATTTATGATGCAAGAGCGCGAGTGGAGCAGAGCTTAGCAAGTGAGATTTCATCAAAGCATCATCGGAGTGGTTTTGCAAGGCAAAGAGGAGAGTCTTTCATGGCTTTTATTTCTTTTGTTTTCGTTAGTCTTGTATGGATTTGTAAAATTATGGATGGATAACTATTCTCTGGTGTCCTGGATCTATGAACTTGGAGGTTTATGTGTTATGTTGATTTACTTGCATTTAATGTCTACAAAGTTCTGATGTGTTCTTGTGTTTATTTATGTGTTGCATAACTTGGCATGCTTGATTTGCGTAGTTGTCTGTGTAAAACTTGGTGCGTGGGTTACCGTAGTTTTGATTGCCTTGTGTAATTACAAAACATGGCGTGTATGAAGCCCGTAGTTACACTTGCAAAATTTGGCGTATCTGATAATCATAGATGCAACAATGCTTTTGAGCACCCGTAAGGATCTTAGGATGTACATGGTAGACATTAGAAGCAAGTCCATACTCATTTCTCTAGGAAATTAGTCTGGGGCATTGCTTTATCTCTGTGTTTCTCACCTAGTTCATTTCCAACCCTCAGTTGTCATCTTTCACCCTTTTAGGTTACTTATTTATCATCTTTACCCTGAACTAATGGTCTGGCATGAGATTAGAAGATCAATTAGTATTAGGAGTCCAGTCCCTATAGTTTGACAACCCTATCCCTTACGGTGTACCACTTTATTACTTGTTACGATTCGTACACTTGTGGAGAGTGCATCAACCTTAGCTAGATGACTAGCCCATTTATTATTGTTTCTGAGTAAAGGTTTTTATTGTTTTGATGTTGTTTTGATTGTGAATGCTTGAGATTCTTGTGGTTAATGATAGTGGTTGTCATTTTTGTGGCTTTCTTTGTTGTGTTCCAATTTCTTGATTTTTTTTGTTTTTTGAATTTGAAATAAAGAGATTGAAATTTCTTGTGATGATGTGTTACTGGGTAGGAATGATTGTTTTTGTTTTTGTGTGTTTTTTCATTGAATTTGATGTTATTAAAAATTTTAACTTGAAATCATAAGTTTTTTATTTTTCCCTTTCCTTTTGTGCTTTGATCATCATAGGATAGTTCTAAATTTGTCCATGATAATGGTCCTAACTTAGGGGTCTTTTGGTATTGTTGCAAATTCCTATTTTTTGTTTTTAATTTCATATTTTGGAAACAAAACTAGAAAAAACATATTTAGCAGCTTGTTTTAGTTTTAAAAAAAATGGCAACAATTCTCATGTTTACAAAAAAATAGGAAATAACTTTTTTGAAAATGTTTTCAAAACCTATCCTCCAATTGTGAAATGTCTCATCTCCTCCCCCTTTCTCTCTCATTTTAGTTTATAATTTTTATTTTTGAAAGATATCAATTTTTTTAAATTAATACCAATAGTGTAAAAAATATTATTTTTAAGAAAAATAGTTATTAATAAATAGTTATTAATATTTATTATTTGGCATTTTGTTATTTTACAAATTAGTTTATACAATATAAAAGTTTATAAATTTTTAAAAAATATTTGTAAAAACTATGGTTTGATCCTAGATTTTATGAAGTAGGATATATATATATATATATATATATATATATATATATATATATATATATATAAACATATTTGTATAACTCTATTTTTTATGCTATTGACACAGTCAAATAAATTAATATGAAAAATAATCTAAACATGCTTTTGTTTTCAAAAAATTGACAACAAAATAAAAACAAAACAAAACTGAAACAAAAACAAAAAAACAAAAAAGATGTCAAATGACCCCTT
Organism: Dioscorea alata; assembly: GCA_020875875.1. Lineage (NCBI taxonomy): Eukaryota > Viridiplantae > Streptophyta > Magnoliopsida > Dioscoreales > Dioscoreaceae > Dioscorea > Dioscorea alata. The sequence goes on along the minus strand of CM037020.1, from coordinate 20,821,767 downwards.
AATTGATATGTTTAAATTGGATGTGGTATCAAGCTTATGTATTTCAGGTTACTTTCTTGTTCTTTGATTAGTGCATTTCGTATCATGTTTTATGTATCCCCAAATTATACTTTTGCTTGTCTTTAAGCACTTTTTGTACACATATGATGCTATTCTAGGTATGTTTCGTTCATGATGCAAGATTTTTGGGTTTAAAGCAAATAGGAGTGAAATTAGAGACAAAATCAACCTAAGAAAACAAATTTTCTAAGTGTCCAAGCCAAGCACGGCCAAAGCACGGTCATGCTCTATGGCTATGATTATTATTGTCGGATTAAAGCCTGAGTAGCTCCCTAGCATAGGGCTACTTCCAAGGAGAGCATGGTCTAAGTATGGGCATGCTTCCTCCCTGTGATTGTCACTAGAATGAAGAGTTTATTTCTCTCAAGGGAAGCACAATCTGTGTGCCTGACACGAACTTTTGCGTGTGTACCGCAAGTGCACGACCTTGTCGAAGTAATAAAATTACCCTAGTGAGTGGGTAGTCGAATCCACAGGGAATAGGGATTTAGAACACAAGAATTCACTATTTAGTTATGCGGTGTATGAAAAGAAATAATCGGAGTGATGAGTGAATTTATGGAAACAATTAGAATAAAAGATAAGAAAGTAAATAGAGATATGGAAGACAAGAGAAAAGCAAGTAGAAGTTAAAAGAGAAGACTAGCAATGGATGAAATAGTGTATCCGGACAAGCTACTTCTAGGACTTATGCTTCTAGTGCAAGACTATGCTATTATACTTTCCTATTGATGTTAATTGAGTCGAGGATATCCTTAAACTCACGGTCCCAAAACTTAAGGCCAACCATGACTAACCCCAACATTATGTCCCGGTATTAGGATTCACTATTACCCTTGACTCTCGTTGACCTGTCAACTAAGCCCTTGGGGAGTCTATCTTCCTAACCCTAACACTACGTGGGAGTGCTTTAAGCTCTAGGGATTCCTAGTGATAAAACATGCTCCTCTATGTAGTTCTAACCCTTTGGTCCAGGTGGAAGAACCCTAGTCTAGATTGAGCCCTAAAACTCTATCTCGACCGCTAATTAATCCAAGGAAATGGAGGTAGGGAGAAATCACACCGGAAGGGAAAGGGGTACATTGCTACCTCACAACTCTCCCTCTCAACCCTCTTCAATCTTAAGTAGTCTAATCCTATAGGAGTTGTCACACCTCCAAAGGATAACCTAGATTGTTGTCAACCCTAGTGTCACGGCTAAGGAAGAACAATAGCAAAAGATAATTAAAACTGAAACTCGAATTTATTCATCAATAATGGAAAAGCATAATAACAATGTCATAGAAATATAATGATCCTAGGGTTTTACAAGTCCGAATACCCACGAGGGGTTTAGCTCCTCATGGAGCTATACATGTTCATCAAAGTGTAAAATAAATTGCAACATAAGAACATCAATGAAAACCCCCTCGCGTATGATGTGGCCGTGGTCTTGTGCTGCCGTCGGACGTCGATGATTGTCACGATGGCGCGCTCCAATCCTCCACAAAGTAGTCTCCGAAACCCTAGCCGCACTCTCCAGAAGTTGGAGAGAAAGATAGGTAAAAAGATACTCAAAAGGTCTCCAAATCCGACTTTAAATAGGCTGAGTGCGGCTTTAAATTTGAAGTTATCGGGGCTTCACACGGCTGTGTGGAATTTCCACACGCCCGTGTGAAGTTTCTGTCTTCCTGAAAAATTACTTCACACGGCCGTGTGGAATTTCCACAAGCCCGTGTGAAGTCTCTGGCTTGCTGGAAAATAATTCACACGACCGTGTGCTAATTCCACACGCCTGTGTGAATTCTCTGGAAACCTGATCTTCAGCAGAAATGCACAGTAACTTGCTACAGTGAATTACTATAGTAACAAAGCTACATTGCTGCTACAGTAACTCACCGAAATGCTCCCGAATACGATGTTCTTCATCAAGGCCATTAAATTGGGAACACAATCAATGGTAGATCGTGCCGATTGCTTCAAGTCTCCTTCTTGGTGATGTTCTCCTAGGCTACACGAGTTAGACTTGTTGTAAATGTGACTGCCTTTGTGCCCCTCCAAAGCAAGTTGGCACACACTCACAAGTCCAAGTTCGTGCCTTGTTCCTTGCTTGGTCCGAAAACCTCCCAACAAAGGTGAACACGACCTAACTTCGTTCTTCTTTTCCAACTTGGCTCCACAAACCTACAATGCACAAGAATGCACAATTGCACGCTATTTAGTGATAAAATCTGATAAAAGGTATGCTCATTGTAAGATAATAACGCTTCACGTTACTATAACACAAGCACTTATCAAACCCCCCCACACTTAAGCTTTTGCTTGTCCTCAAGCAAAAATAAAACGTGACAGTACTTGGGAAGAACAATTGAAAGTGCTCGGCCTTAGGTTCACTAAAAATATGCAAAGGAAGCATTCTACAAGTAAGGGGAAATCAAAACATTGCATAAGTTTATCATTACTCTAGCTAAAAACACGAATAAAAAAGGATAACAACTTGAAGACGTGTAAGTGTGTGCGAATTCACTCAAGAGAACCAACGAGTACTCCTCAAACTCTTATTCAAAAGGACTTATTTATATACGAAAAATAAGAGAGGAAGTAGTAGCTTCACACATCCTCGAAGGTAGCCCTTTCCTAGGCGGCCGCCAAATGTGGCTTTCACTCTTTCGATGAGGTAGCTCTTTCTACCGGGGTAGTAGCTTTCACGCATCCCATGAGATAGCTCTTTCTCTCATTAGGGCATAACTTGTATCTGACTTATGAGAGTAGCATCATACTTCATGGGTGGTAGCTCTTTCCACCCCAAATGCATACATAAAAGAAAATAACTATTCACAAACTCAGATTTTTTTTTTCTCTTTTTATATGCATTTTCCAAAGTAAAACTAAGAACGATGATAAACTTGTCCTTAAAAACTTCAAGATCGAGTTTCCAAAAGATTTCATGAGTGAGTAGTGCAATAGGGTGTAATCGAGCAAAAATTCCATAAAAATTCAAGTAAAAACTAGAGCATGATAGGATACAATGTTAAAAATTCTCCTAGACTCTAATAATACAAACATTGCAACTAAGGTGAACCGCCCTAGGCTACATGAGCATAAGCAATTGAACGCACAAGTAAGGTGTGTGCAATGTGAATCCCCCCCACTTAAGATGTACATTGTCCCCAATGTACGCATGCAAGCATTATAAAAATAAAACAATGAAAAACAATTAGTGTGGAAATAGGCAATTGAAACATTACTCCCTGAACTCCAAGTGTTGCGTTTGATGGAGCTAGGTTCATTGAGAGTTGAGTCTCAATGGTTTTGTGGAGCATACACGGTCCCATGACCGTGCCTATGACTATTCCTCAAATTCCTTCCATCAAGACCATCTGCACACATACCGCACGGGTTCAGTATAGCTCAAGAAAAACCAAAATAAAACTCGAGTATATAAAGATATGAAGATGAAATACAACTCGAGACAAATAAAAGCAAACCACAGAAGGAGAGTCCTTTCTGGGTACTACAAGTCTAACAGAATAAGAAAATAAAAATGCAACAGACGTAAAATAAACTAAAATAAAACTATGACGCCTCAGCGTCTGTGACCTGCTGTGGGTCCTCTGGTGGTGCTGCTGGTGCTGGTGCTAGTGGATCTGATGCTGATGGAGACGGAGGTGGAGTCGGTGAAGGGACCCGTTGGGGTCGCACCACGGATCGCTCGAATAATTGTATAACTGTGGCAAGCTGTGCTGATAAGTGAGCGAATTGTGATGCCTGTGCGGCCCTCAACTCGGCAAACCGTGCTGCCTGTGCGGCCCTTATCTCGGCCAACTCCTGCTGCATGATACCCACAGCACTCTCGAGACGGTCAAATCTTTTATCGAGATGGATAAAAGATGCGCACCGAGGGTGGCTCCGGTGCTATGGGTGGTGCCTCGGCCTCTATGTCTGTCGGGGGTGGCTCCAAGGCTAGCTGGGACCCCTATGCCTGATCTGACTGGGGTATGATCCAAGTATAGGTCCCTGATCTCACTCTGCGGATCATCCCCATCATCCTCAGTGTATCTGCGCCCAGAGGAGCAGGTACACTGCTCTTCTCTGTCCCTCGCACTCCGTCTCTGAGACTCGTCCCGATCAGAAGTCTCGAAATGTAGGGTCCTGTGAAGATTACTCCCACCCTAGGGTACTGGCCCTGATGGCGCAAATAATCTGCTAGGATGTACCCTAGGTGGAGTGGTACCCTCTGAGCCATAGAGTATAGATAGAGAAGCTCCTGCCGGCTCAGAACTCCAGTGCTATCACCCCGGCCACTCACTGATCTACTCAGAATGACATGTACGTATCTGTAGGCCGGGCGGGATAAGCACGTGGCCTTCGAGACCCCTGGCTCATACTGGCCCTCTCCGCACAAATCCCTGTAGGCCCTCTGCGGAGTAAGACTGCCCGGGTAGTCGATAGGAAGACTCTCATACTCCTCTGTCTGTGTATAGGCCTCGTCATATAACCCCATATGGATCGAATACTGGGTCACGCTGAAGCTAAAATGCTCGCCTAATACCCTGAACTGAATCGCGTCAGGAGTTGAGAAGTCCCTGTGCGATCTGTCAAACTCGAACGAGGCCAAGAACTCAAGTGTCACTCCCCGAATGGCTGGATCTCTGATCCTCACTAATCTCCTACAACTACCCACCGAGAGTAGCTCCTCAACCTCGTCGGCAATACTGTCACCCCCCTGAATCCCTCTGATAATGCTCAGGTCGGGGTATCGTGACTGGCCAAACCGCAGTGTAGATAACCGCTCCAACCTGGCCTGGTGCTCAGGTATATTGAACTCGGTCTCCTTTGGAGGGGGTGTGGGCTCACGGGGCCGCTTCCCAGCCGATTTCTTGGACCTGGAAGCCATATCTGCAAGACTGAAAAGAGAATCGATTAAAAACAGTTAAACAGAACAATCTGCAAAAATCCGCACGGCCGTGTGGAATTTCCACACGAACATGTGGAGCTTCTGGCGGACAGAGCCCACGGCCGTGGGGGCTAAAAATCCAAAATCTATATTGTAATTCGTTCTGATTCATCTCTAAACATGTTCGCACACATAACAAGCATTTAAAACAAGCGAAATTACCCAACAGAATGAATCAAATTAAGAATTGACGAAGAAAAAGGGTTTGAACTCCTTACCGACGGAGTGGATGAAGGAATACTTAGAATCGGCCAGAAAAACTCCAATAAAACCTCAAAAATCCTCTGAGATGGTCGGGAAAGTAGTAGAGAGGGTAAGAGAGGAGTTTAGAGTTGAAGAATCAAGAGGCATAACACGACCCCTTGCGTGTATCCCGCAAGTGCACGGGTTTGTCGAAGTAATAAAAGTTACCCCGGTGAGTGGGTAGTCGAATCCACTGGGAATAGTGTTCAGAAACAAGTGTTATCGCTATTTAGCTATGATGGGAATTGATGACGAGAAAAGTATGTATGTATAGATATAAAAGAAAATAAAAGAGTAATGATGAGGGTAGGAGAGGTAATCGATATAACGATGGGGTACCCGGACAAAGCTCCCCCTAAGACTAATGCTTCTAGTGCAAGACTAGTATTATATCCTCTAATTGATGTCTAATTGAGTTGAAGATATCCTTAAACACACGGTCCCAAACCTAAGGTCAACCGTGACTAACCCCAACACTATATCCCGGCATTAGGATTCACGTCAGCCCTTCACTCTGTTGATTGCTCAACTAAGCCCCAGGGGAGTATATCTACCTAAGCCTAACACTACGTGGAGTTGCTTTAAGCTCTAGGGATTCCTAGTGATAAAACCTGTTCCTATGTGTAGTAGTTCTAACCCTTTGGTCCAGGTGGAAGAACCCTAGTCTAGATTAAGCCCCAGTGCGTAGGATTCACTTCAACCCTTCACTCTGTTACTCGCGTAACTAAGCCCCAGGGGAGTTTATCTACCTAGCACTTCACTCTATCTCGACCGCTAATGAATCAAGGAAACGGAGGTAGGGAGAAACCACACCAGAGGGGAAAGGGGTACATCGCTACCTCACAACTCTCCCTCTCAACCCTCTCCAACCTTGTGTAGTCTAATCCTATAGAGGTTGTCACACCCTCAAAGGATAACCTAATAGATTCTCAACCCTAGTGTCACGGCTAAGGGAAAATCTCATACAATCGTCATGCAAGATTGGAACTCAATAATAGAACATTAAATTAAGAAAGCATAATAAAAGTCATAGAAACAATATCATCCTAGGGTTTACAAGTCCGAATGCCCACTAGGGTTTAGCTCTCCATGGAGCAATACAAAGTCAATAAATAGTTTAAGAACATATGCATGAAAACCATAAAGAAAACCCCCTTGTATATCGTATCGATGGTCTTGTGTAGTCGCGTGTCTTCTCCAACGAATCCCTTGTCAAGCCTAAGGCACACCTCGACAAATCAATGCCGATGAGAGCTTCCCCAATAGCTTTCTTCCAAAGGATGTCGATGTCGATGCCGTTTCATCGCCTCCAAAGACCTCCAAGAACCTCTCCAAACCCTAGCCGAAAGCCCCCCAAAAGATATCCAAGTGATAGAAGAGAAGGGTCCCAAATAGATATGAAAACGGGCTATTTATAGGCTGAAATCGGGCTGAAATCGGACTTCTGTGAAAATCCGGAAATTCCACACGCCCGTGTGGAAATTCTGGAATCGTGATTTCTCGGCACCTGTGAACAGTGTTTCTGCTACAGTATTCCTGCTACAGTACACACCGTGTGAAATTTCCACACGCCCGTGTGAACTCTCTGGAATTCTGAATTTCGGCAGAATGTGAACAGTTGTTGCTACAGTATTTTTTTCCCCCCTACAGTGCCTGCTACAGTACTTCTCCGAAATACTCCCGAATCCATCGTTCTTCATCGAGGCCGTTGAATTGGGCACACAATCAATGGTAGATTATGTCGATTACTTCATTTCTCTTCATTGGCGAAGTTCTCCAATGCTACACGAGTTATAGACTTTTGTGAGTGTGACTGCCCTTGTGCCCCTCCAATGGAGGTTGGCACACACCCACAAGTCTAGACTCATGCCTTGTTCCTTGCTTGGTCTGAGAACTCCTCAACAACGGCGAACATAACCTATTCTTCCTTCTTTTTCTCTAGATCTTCTCCACAACCCTTCAATGCACAAAAGTAAACAAATGCACACTTTTTAGTGATAAAATCTGATTAAATTAATGCCCATTGCAAGATAATAACACTTTGCATTACTATAACACGAGCACTTATCAATGCACGAGTGAAATATAAATGAAAACGCGCGGCTTTTGAAGTTCTAGGAATTCACACGGCCGTGTGGAAATTCCACATGGTCGTGTGCCTCTGAAATTAGGGTTCACAGGGGCCAACACACGCCCCTGTGCGTACTCTGGTCACTCTCTGAACTACCCCACACGGCCGTGTGCCTTCACAGGAGGATCCACAGGGGCACCCACAGGGTCCTGTGGATTCACGGGAAAACTTTGAAAGTCTCTGAAAAATTTCACACGGCCATGTGGAATTTGCACACGGCCATGTGCAAAACCTGGCCAAGAACACAAGGCCGGCCACAGGGGCACTCACACGCCCCTGTGGCCTCTCTGACTCGCCCAAGAAATGCTAAGTATTCCAAACGGCCGTGTGAATAATCCACACGGCCGTGTGCCTTTCACAAGTTCTTCCACAGGGGCACACACACGGCCCTGTGTTTTCTGGGGAAGAAGGGGTTTCTCTGCAGAGTTTCACATGGCCGTGTGAAATTTCCATACGGCCGTGTGCATTAGCACAGTGGCACTCATAGGGGCACCCACACGCCCCTGTGGACTATCTGGAAAAAGAGTTGAAGTTCTGCGAGATGTCACACGGCCGTGTCGAATTTCCACACGGCCATGTGCCCCTTCTGAGGTTGTTCACAGGGGCACACACACGCCCCTGTGTCCTCACTGGTTGAGCTTTGATTTGGTAACACACGCCCGTGTGGAAATTCTACACGGCTGTATGTTTTCTCTGGTTTACTTAGAAAAATTCACAAAGTCTTCCAAAAAATTCAGAAACTCTTTTAAACCACTTAGAGCCTATACAAATCATAAAAACACGACTAGAGACCATCGAAAACACACTCAACCGCCTTAAACTTCGTCAATTAACATTAAGGCACATGAAAACTTGACACCAATACTAAGACTTTTATTCATGCTAAAAACTAGCCTAGATTCTAGGAAAACTGTAAAACCCTTGGGTTGCCTCCCAAGCAGCGCTTGTTTAATATCACTTAGCTTGACGTACCTGTCTTATCTTATTGAGGTTCATGAATGAAGGTTGACCACTTTCCTACAACCTGAAAACATGCATTACATAAACTTTATAGAATAGAGGGAGAGTTAGTGATTCTGTTACCACACAAGGGTGAACCACCCTTACTCCGTTCTTGCTCATCCCCATTGTTCTTGGGTCTTTTCGTGTGGCGCCTCCTTGCTCTCTTCATCCTTCTCCTCATCTTTTTCATGGCTCCCGGGTCCGGCTTGACTTCCTTCTCGATTAGACCAAGTGAAAGCACTTCTTCCTTGTTCTCCATGTCTTGATCCGGCCAATCTTCATACGGATCCGGGTTCAATATTTCCTGTACATAATCATCATTTAGCTCATCGGTAGTGTCAAGAAAATATAAAGTATCATAAAAGTCAAGAGAGTGTCTCATGGCTTCGGCAAGGCGGTATGTAAGCTTGTCTTCTCCCACTCGCAATTTGAGCTCCCCGCCATCCATGTCAATCAAAGCCTTAGAAGTGCACAAGAACGGCCTTCCAAGGATCAAAGGAACCTCGATATCCTCATCGACATCCAACACCACGAAGTCAATAGGAAATATGTATTTGTCGACTTTTACTAAGACGTCCTCCACAATTCCCCTCGGATGCCTCACCGATCGGTCCACGAGTTGAAGTGTCATCCGCGTGGGTCTAGGCTCGCCCAAGCCTAGCTTTTGGAAGAACGTGTAGGGCATGACATTGATACTTGCCCCCGAGTCGGCTAGTGCCATTTCTTCACCCAAGTTGCCAATGTTGCATGGTATTATGAAACTCCCGGGATCTTTTCTTTTGCTCGGCATGTTCTTTTGCAATTTAGCCGAGCAATTGGCATCAAGGATTACCGACGCGCTTTCCTCCAATTTCCTTTTGTTGGTTAAGAGGTCCTTCAAGAACTTTGCGTACTTAGGCACTTGGGCCAATGCCTCCGCGAATGGCATGTTGATGTGCAATTGCTTGAAAATTCCCAGAAATTTCTTGTATTGTTCGTTCTCTTGGTCATTCTTAAATTGTGAAGGATAGGGGATCCTTGGCTTGTAGGGTGGGGATGCCACCTCTTTTTCCTTTGTCGCTCCTTCATCTACCTCCACTACCTCGGGTGTCTCTTGGGTCTTCTCTAGAGGGAGATTTCTCTCGACCTCTTTTCCACTCCTCAAGGTGATTGCCTTCAATTGTTCCCTCGGATTGGTCTCCGTATTACTAGGCAAACTCCCTTGAGGTCTTTCCGCCAATGTCTTCGCAATTTGCCCCATTTGATTCTCCAAATTGTGTAAGGAGGCGGTGTGATTGCGAAGTGTAACTTCCACCGATTGGAACCTAGCATCCGATGAAGCAACAAACCGTGTGAGAGCTCTCTCTAGATCGGTCATCTTTCCCTCTAGCCCGGTCACTCGGCTTTCTAAATTCGGTGCTTGTTAACCTTGAAACCCCAGTGGTGTGTTGTTCTTTTGTTGTGACTGTCCTTGGTTTCTCTATGAGAAATTTGGGTGGTTTCTCCACCACAAATTGTATGTGCCACTATACGGGTTGCCTTGGCCTTGTCCTCTATAGTTATTTCCCACAAAATCAGCCTGCTCCACCGTACTAGCACCTCCAATAGCAATCGGACAATCACTTGAAGCATGACCTCTCCCACAACCGTTACAAGTAGTGATGGCCGCAACTCTTGGTGAAGTTAGAACATCCAACTTCTTACTCAACGATTCTACTTGTGCCGCCAAAGATGTAACTGCATCAACCTCATGAATTCCGGCCACCTTCTTTCGATCCCTTGTGTTCCATTGATAGCTATTCATTGCCATCTCTTCAATAAGGTGCCGGGCCTCATCGGGAGTCTTACTTCCTAAAGTCCCTCCTGCCGCCGCATCTAAAAGTTGTTTGGTGCTTGGATTCAACCAGTTGTAGAAAGTATGGATGATCATCCACTCGGGGAATCCATGTTGCGGGCACTTTCGGAGGAGCTCCTTGAACCTATCCCATGTCTCGAATAGAGACTCCAATTCCACTTGCATGAAGGATGAGATTTCATTCCGGAGCCTTGCTGATTTTCCTAGAGGGAAATACCTAGCCAAGAACGCCTCGGCCATCTCCTCCCATGTAGTAATAGATGCTCTCGGTAATGAGTGTAACCAATGTCTTGCTTTTCCCTTCAATGAAAATGGGAAGGCTCTCAACCTAATTGCGTCGTCCGTTACTCCATTGATCTTCAACATGTCGCACACTTCAAGAAAGTTCTCTAGATGGTTGTTGGGATCTTCGTCGGCCAACCCATTAAACTGTGCGGACTGTTGCAACATTTTAATGAACGACGGCTTCAACTCAAAGTTGTTCGCGGTGATTGGGGGCCACATAATGCTTGATTGGGTCCCCATTACTGCGGGTCTAGCAAAGTTGGACAACGTCCTTTGTTGTTCGTTCTGTTCTGCCATAGCTTCTGATCCTTCTGAATCTATGCTGCCTTGCTTGGATTGTTCTTCTACAGGCTCTTTCCCTTTACGGTGTGTTCTTCTACCAATGTCCGGGTCTCTTTCAACAAGAATCGAAGGGTTCCCGCGGGTCATAACCTGAAGCCAACATAAAGAAAAGAAAAATAAGAATGATGATAGTCAAAGAAAGTGTGAAATAGACAACGAAGTGAATAACTAAAGTAGCAAAAACTAGTATTAAAAATATGCCTATTGCCCGGCAACGGTGCCAAAAACTTGACACGACCTTTTGCGTGTGTACCGCAAGTGCACGGCCTTGTCGAAGTAATAAAATTACCCTGGTGAGTGGGTAGTCAAATCCACAGGGAATAGGGATTTAGAACACAAGAATTCACTATTTAGTTATGCGGTGTACGAAAAGAAATAATCGGAGTGATGAGTGAATTTATGGAAGCAATTAGAATAAAAGATAAGAAAGTAAATAGAGATATGGAAGACAAGAGAAAAGCAAGTAGAAGTTAAAAGAGAAGACTAGCAATGGATGAAATAGGGTATCCGGACAAGCTACCTCTAGGACTTATGCTTCTAGTGCAAGACTATGCTATTATACTTTCCTATTGATGTTAATTGAGTCGGGATATCCTTAAACTCACGGTCCCAAAACTTAAGGTCAACCGTGACTAACCCCAACATTATGTCCCGGTATTAGGATTCACTACGACCCTTGACTCTCGTTGACCTGTCAACTAAGCCCCAAGGGAGTCTATCTTCTTAACCCTAACACTACGTGGGAGTGCTTTAAGCTCTAGGAATTCCTAGTGATAAAACCTGTTCCTCTATGTAGTTCTAACCCTTTGGTCCAGGTGGAAGAACCCTAGTCTAGATTGAGCCCTAAAACTCTATCTCGACCGCTAATTAATCCAAGGAAACAGAGGTAGGGAGAAATCACACAGGAAGGGAAAGGGGTACATTGCTACCTCACAACTCTCCCTCTCAAGCCTCTTCAATCTGAAGTAGTCTAATCCTATAGGAGTTGTCACACCTCCAAAGGATAACCTAGATTGTTCTCAACCCTAGTGTCACTGCTAAGGAAGAACAATAGCAAAAGATAATTAAAACTGAAACTCGAATTTATTCATCAATAATGGAAAAGCATAATAACAATGTCATAGAAACATAATGATCTTAGGGCTTTACAAGTCCGAATACCCACGAGGGGTTTAGCTCCTCATGGAGCTATACATGTTCATCAAAGTGTAAAATAAATTGCAAAATAAGAACATCAATGAAAACCCCTCGCGTATGATGTGGCCGTGGTCTTGTGCTGTCGTCGGACGTCGATGATGATGCCGATGGCGCGCTCCAATCCTCCACAAAATCCTCTCCGGAACCCTAGCCGTACACTCCAGAAGTTGGAGAGAAAGATAGGCAAAAAGATACTCAAAAAGACTCCAAATCCGGCTTTAAATAAGCTGAGTGCGGCTTTAAATTTGAAGTTATCGGGGCTTCACACGGCCGTGTGGAATTTCCACACGCCCGTGTGAAGTTTCTGTCTTCCTGAAAAATTACTTCACACGGAAGTGTGGAATTTCCACACGCCCGTGTGAAGTCTCTGGCTTGCTGGAAAATAATTCACACGGCCGTGTGTTAATTCCACACACTCGTGTGAATTCTCTGGAAACTTAATCTTCGGTAGAAATGCATAGTAACTTGCTACAGTGAATTACTACATTACAAGCTACATTATTGCTACAGTAACTCACCGAAACGCTCCCGAATACGTTGTTCTTCATCGAGGCCATTGAATTGGGCACACAATCAATGGTAGATCGTGCCGATTGCTTCAAGTCTCCTTCTAGGTGAAGTTCTCCTAGGCTACACGAGTTAGACTTGTTGTGAATGTGACTGCCTTTGTGCCCCTCCAAAGGAGGTTGGCACACACTCACAAGTCCAAGTTCGTGCCTTGTTCCTTGCTTGGTCCGAAAACCTCCTAACAACGGCGAACACGACCTAACTTCGTTCTTCTTTTCCAACTTGGCTCCACAAACCTACAATGCACTAGAATACACAATTGCACGCTATTTAGTGATAAAATCTGATAAAAGGTATGCTTATTGTAAGATAATAACGCTTCGCGTTACTATAACACAAGCACTTATCAGTGCCCCATTCATGGGCGTGCTCTTGCAAAGCATGGGAAAAGCATGACCATGCTCTTCCCTTGATTTCCTCTGGTTGACACTTAGCCAATTCTCTCAAAAATCCCAAGGAAGCACAGTTTGAGCACGACCATGCTCAGACCATGTTAAGCCTGAAAAGTCCTTTTTATCTCCCAGATCTAGGTTTTTAAAAGGAGAGCTTGGTTAAGGGTTTCTTCTCTAACTTCGGGGTGATCATTAGGAATGATGAGTAGCTTCCATTACACCGTCTAAGGAGATCAAGGTTGAATTAGAAGGACTAGAGATGTGGAATGGCTTATTCCATGAAGTTTTTGAAGCACAACTGAAGAGATTTTGTACAAAGGCGAAGTCATGATTTTTCACCCTAGTGCATTCCTTTTTTTCTCTCAGTTGTATGAATTCATGAGGGGCTAACCATTCCACGGTGCCCGGGATGCTGAACTATGTTACTTAGTATACTTTGATTTACTTGCTTTTATTGTCTATGGAGTTTTATTGTGTTTTTGTGTTAATTCTTGTGTCGCATAACTTGGCATGTTTGATTTGCATAGTTGCTTTATAAAACTTGATGTGTGTTGATTACCGTAGTTGCAAAACTCAACGCCTATGAGACCCTTAGCTATAATAGCAAAACTTGGCATACTTGAGAGACGTAGATATTGTTCGGATCTTATCACTCTAAAAAGGGAATTATCACGCGAAAATACATGCCAATAAGCAACGAATAACAAAATTTTAGTGGCAAGTAATCATGATAAAACCCTAATACATGCCAGAACTAGGATTAAATTCTAAATAAATAGATAATTAAATGTTATACTGACACGACACCTTGCGTGTATCCCGCAAGGGCACAAGCTTGTCGAAGTAATAAATTTACCCTGGTGAGTGGGTAGTCGAATCCATAGGGAATAGGGACTTAAGACACGAGGTTTCACTAATTAGCTAAGTAATGTACGGTGGGTCTGAAGAGAATGAATGAGTGAATATGAAACCAATATAAAGTAGAAAGATGGAAAGTAAGAAAGTGCAAGAACGAGTAAATAGAGAAGGACTAGCAATTGATGAAATAGGGTACCCGGACAAGCTACCCGTAGGACTTATGCTTCTAGTGCAAGACTATGCTATTATACTTTCCTATTGATGTTAATTGAGTCGAGGATATCCTTAAACACACGGTGCCAAACCTAAGGTCAACCATGATTAATCCCAACACTATGCCCGGGCATTAGGTTTTCACTACGACTCTTGACTCTCGTTGACCTGTCAACTAAGCCCTAGAGGAGTACGTCTTCCTAAGCCTCACACTATGTGGGATTGCTTTAATTTCTAGGCATTCCTAATGATAAAACCAGTTCCTATATATAGTTCTAACCCTTTGGTCCAGGTGGAAGAACCCTAGTCTAAATTAAGCCCCAGCACTAGGATTCACTTCAACCCTCTACTCTATTGCTCGTGCACTAAGCCCCAGGGGAGTTCTTCTCTTAGCACTTCACTCTATCTCGACCGCTAAGAAATCATGGAACATGAAGGTAGGAAGAATCACACCGAAGGGGAAAAGGAACGTTCCGCTACCTCACGACTCACCCTCTCAACCCTATTCAACCTTAAATAGTCTAACCCTATAGGAGTTGTCACACCCCCAAAGGATAACCTAGATCATTCTCAACTCTAGTGTCACGGCTAAGGGAAAACAATTACAAAAGATAATTAAGATTGAAACTCGAATTTATTCATCAATAATGGGAAAGCATAATAACAATGTCATAGAAACATAATGATCCTAGGGTTTACAAGTCCGAATACCCACGAGGGGTTTAGCTCCTCATGGTGATATACAAATTCATCAAAATATATAAGAAATCACAAATTGAAAGCATCGATGAATACCCCCCTTACGTATGATGTGGCCGTGGTCTTGTGCGGCCGTCGGACATTGGTGACGATGCCGATGATGCTCTCCGAACCTCCACGAAGTCCTCTCCAAAACCCTAGCCACGATCTCAAGATGTTGGGGAGAAAGATAGGTCAAAATATAAAAAGGGGGGGGGGGGGGTCCCCAAATAGATCTGAAAATGGGCTATTTATAGGTTGAAATCGGAGTTCTACACGCCCCTATGGATTTTCCACACGGGCCTGCAGAATTTCCACACGCCCGTGTGGAAATTCTATTTTGTTGATTTTCGGCATACCGTGAACAGTAACTTGCTACAGTGTTTTGTTATGAAAAATTAACTACAATAGCTGCTATAGTACTCCGCAAAATGCTCCCGAATTAATCGTTCTTCATCGAGACCGTTGAATTGGGCACACAATCAACGTTAGATTATGTCGATTACTTCATTTTCTCTTCATTGGCAAAGTATTCCAATGCTACACGAGTTAGACTTTTGTGAATGTGACTACCCTTGTGCCCCTCCAATGGAGGTTGGCACACACCCACAAGTCTAGACTCGTGCCTTGTTCCTTGCTTGGTCTGAGAACTCCCCAACAATGACGAACATAACCTATTCTTGCTTCTTTCTTCACCAAATTGGCTCCACAACCCTACAATGCACAAAAGCACACAAATGCACACAAATTAATGATAAAATCTGAGAAAAATAATGCTCAATGTAAGATAATAATACTTCGTATTAGTATAACACGAGCACTTATCATATACCTTTCTTTTAATGATGATTCTTAACATACAATTGTTTCCCAGAAATTGAAAAGGGACTGCGAATCGCGACTTTCCCCTACAATCACGTACACACGAACGTCTCTGGGAATCAAGCAGATATGCTAGTACCTCAAGAAACAACACTTGTTTCTTTGTTCAAATAGCAAGCACCTGAGATTCAAGAGGAAAAGAGGCTGTAGGCGCGGTGGCGGTGGGTTCCGGCGTCGGGATCCAACCGCGGCGGCCAAGGGAGAAGAATGGGTGGTGATTAGGGTTTCTTGAGAGTCAATCTCTCAATCACTCTATTTTTCTCTCTATTGCATATTAGGGTTAGACCATTTATTTATATTGAAAATCCAAAACCCTAATTTACAAAAAAATCCCTTGACTCCTAATCAAATTAGGAATCTCTTCTTTACTTGATTAATTAAACCATTTTAATTAACCAAATTGATTAGATTGGATTAACACTTAATAAGACCCAACCCAAATAAGCTATTCGCTCCACCTAATTTAGTTTTTTCACCAAAAACCTAAATAGGTGGTCCAATAAGTAACAAATACTGAACCTTGATTCTGGCATTTTTAGTGTACGATCCTGTAGGTCCATTTAACATTTGCAATGAGCTTAAACAATTTTAACACTCATAAATCACAATTATTCTCTAGCAAGATAATACGATTACCCAATATTAAATGAACGTGAATTTTGAGAATTAAAGGAACCTATCGCAACCTCATACAATCCTTTGCTATTGAATATCTAAATTAGCATAAGGCATGGAGCAAGTCACCCTTATTTTAGTGCTAATTAATTTCTTGATCTCTTAGTGAACTGACTAGATCAAGTAAATGATAACTCTTATCATTTCCCTTGGGCGTGGCCACGCACTACTCAATCTTACTAATCAAGTGGCCGGTGATATTCATTCTCTCTACAGAGAGGGACAATCCCTTCACTTCACTCATGTCTCTCAGCATGAATCACAACATGCCCAATCATACCTGCACTTATCACTCAGTTACGAATAACGTTAGGCGTAAGTCAAAGCATGTAAGGATTCATCCGAGACCATAGTGATTTCAGGTCGAAGGATTCTAGTACAAGAATTACTTGAGAAAAACACTTATGACTTTACAACCATGTAGTATTCTCAAGAGCGGATTGATCCGGGTACACTGTTCCCTAATATGTATCTATGTCCTTTGATTGATATTCCATATCCTATGACACGTAAAATAAGGCCATCTCATGAAAGACATACTAGTCTTAATTTATTTTCATTCCCACGAAAATAATCGACTAGAGGCATTTAGAATATTGTTCTAGTTTATCTTTCAAGGTTTTACTATCCAAATCACGCATTTGATAACTTGAGCAAAATCAATATTCAAGGATATTTTATCTTATTAACTATGCACATAAATAATAATAGATAAAACGATGCCTCATAATAATTATACAAATAATAAGAGTTCATACAATGTATTGGGACTAGGGCTTACACTAACAGATATGATATTGCTTTTAAGCACCCATAAGAACCTTAGGATGTACTTGGTAGACATTAGAAGCATGTCAGTACACTAAAGCATATTGAAATTATCCCGGGCCATTGCTCTCGTGTTGTTAAAAACTCAATCTCAGTCTGCCTGTTACTTCCATCTCCTATCCTTTTAGTTGTTTAGTTAATCATTCTACCAACCATCCTTTGACTTACTAGAGATTAGAAGATCAATTAGTACTAGAAGTCCAGTCTCTATGGTTCGACAACCCTACCCCTCATGAGGTACCACTTTATTACTTGTTACGATTCATACACTTGCGTATAGTGCATCATTCTTATTATTCTACATGCAAGAAAAATATTTAAAATATGAAGCAAATAGACAAATAGCAAGCTATATCTATTGTAACAAGATGTTTGTACCTGTATTACATAGAGAAATAAAAGCTAGAAAAGGATTAAAACATAGTAGATATTATAAAAAAGGAAGACCTAGGGAAATTCATGTAAAAAAGTTTAAAATTCACAAACAACCTGTAAATTGCAAATGCTTTATTTGTGGAGAAATAGGACACTATGCAAAGGAATTGTACTAGGGATAGGGTTTAAAAAGGATGGTTAAATATGTATTAATAGTTAGAATTATTAGAAGAAGTAGACATAGTAAGTGTAACAAGTAATGACACTACAAAAGACAATGATATATGTGATACATTTGGAGGAGAAGATGCTGATTTTACTAAAGAAAGTAATCTCTTAGATTTTAATAATGTTTTTGGTGATATAAAACTTGTAAATACTAGATGGCTTACAGTTTAGATAAAAATTATAAATTTCTTTTAGAAACCTATAAGTGAAATATAGGTAATTCTTGCATGCATGAATTTGTAGATCACAAAATAAATTTCATACAAAAAATGAAATATTTGTTATAAATTTCATATTACTAGCTATAAAACAACATATGAAAAATACAAAATATCTATCTTCAAATTTTGTAGAAAAGAATGTTATAATTATGTAATTAGCCAAATCAATATTGAACTAGTATTAACTCAAACACAATTGAATCATAAAAGGATAATAGACCAATTATTAAAAAGAATAGAACAACTAGAAAGAGAAAACATTAAGTTAAAAGAAAAATTAACTTTCTATGAATATTAAGGGAAATTAGTCTTAATTGCTAATAAGTGTATAATTGCACATGATTTTATACTATTTTATACACTTAATTTGCATGTATTAGAGCATTTATTTTGAAGAAGATACTTAACATGGTGTAAAGTGTGAGTTCAGATGACTGGTAGTGCATAATTAGAGGAGGGAGCCAAAAGAAGCAATGTTGAAGCAAAACAAAGAAGATAGAGCTCTCTCGATATCAGGAATAATGGAATAGTCTAGACAAAACACCTTATGACACTTTTATGGCCACACATATGGCCATAAGCCTCATCTAGAGAATATTGCGGGCATAATTATGCCCTTAAGTATGAGTATAATGGCCAGACAAAGGGACTTACTACAAGACTTACGCTCGTAAGTTAAACTATAAGGCCCATCTAGAGAAGTTTATGGTCTTGCACTTACGACCATAAGCTGAACAGTAACATCAAGACAAAAGACATTACTAGTGGAGCTTACGACCATAAGATGAATTGAAACATCAAGGCAGAAGATATTACAAGCGGAGCTTATATCCATAAGATGTCCATAGGCACGTGGCCTATCATCTCAACCTCCTTACAACCTTGTTCTTACACTCGTAAGCAGCCCATAAGTGGTTAGGTATAAAAGATTATACTGAGAGTTTTAAGGGAATCTTTTGGGACGGTCAAGTGAAAGAGGAGATGAGAAAAGCTTCTCAAGGGTTTGTCCAACAATCAAGAAAAAGAAATAGCCTCCTCCATCATCTAGGGCATCCTTGGAGCCATCAAGGTGTGTTTTTGGTTGCTTTTGTGGAAGATAGGTGGGAGATTCATTGGCGCTTCAAAGTGGCATAGAGAGAAGTGGGTTTTCAATGTTTTCAATTACTTTTCCCTCATTGATTGGATTGTATGAGTGCTCTCCTTTAATGTGGAACTAACTTGTTGGTGTCTGGGAATGGATGAATCCTATGGTTTATATTTTTAATTGAAATTACTTGTAGATGCTGGAAATTTTACATTGTTTGATTGATTACATTTTATTGATGTTGAGTTCAAATGAATATTTTAATTGACTTGAAGTCTATTGTAGTGAAAGCCCAGAATTCATGATTGAAGTACTTGTGTGATGAATCGAAAGTTCTTCCTATTATAAGCATATGCAATTTCAAGGGATTATGAGTTCTCTTAGTAATAGGGTACTTTGGGTTTGTGATTTCTTCCTCTGTGATCCTCTTAAGCAAGTTGACATAGGATTCTAAGTGCATTGCAATCATGGAGATCATGCATTAGGAAGAGATTCCATGCAGTTTTGTACAAGATTAGGGTCAATAGCCTCGAGAGAAGGATGACTAGTCACTGAATCCTTGTTTCGTTTAGATTGAATTCATTGAGCTTAATGCAATTGTAGGGTAGTCTGTGTTAGCACTGTATGGGATTAGTTATTGTTCACCTTGAGAAAGGGGCCATATAAATTAGGAATTTCCTTGGCTCAACTAAATTGCAAGACCTTGGTGCAACCTTGCCCATGACTTAACAAAACCCTAGGGGAAGTCTACGCCTGGATACCCTTCTTTCATGCTTGTATTGTTGTATTTTCTAATTGTGTCTTCTAATTCATAGTTTTATTTTAGATTCACATCCCACATCGTTGCTTAGGTTAATTGATGACACTATAATTAGTACTAGTATTCTCTAGTTTTTCATGTATCGATAACCTTGCTTTATAGCACTCTATACTACTTGATCAGCAGTGCACTTGCATCTAATTACGTGACTTTAGTACCAAAAAATATAAAAGCAACTCAAGAAGAAATAGAAAGTTATGAGGAAATAACAAAAAGTTATAAAGAAATGGCATTATCCTAGAATATTTATAGTAATAATAATCTCTTAAACATAGATTATATTCTTCAATGTAAAGATGGTTATAAAATTAATGTAAATGGTATTATAGATGTAGGAGCAAATAAATGTTTCATTTCCATAGATTTAATTCAATCAAGATACATAACAAATGCTTTATACAAAGTAGAAGTTAAAGATGCTTTTGGCAAAACAACCATCTTAGGAAAAAAAATGCTTGATTGTATAGTAGTATTTAATAATATTAAATACCTATTACTATCTATCTAGGTAAAACCAACATTCAGGAAAAAGTAGCTAGACTTGATGAGTGTACAATATTCATGTATTTCATATCATTTTATACAGTCATTTGGCTTGTATTAGAATTATATTATGGAATTTGATGCTAAATCTAGTGTATTTCGCATTCTCAGGCTTAGGGCAGCACTTTAAGATGAAAAAGAACCAAAAGAAGTATTCCAGATGCTAAACGAAGAAGTTAGAGCTCTCTCGGAATTATTTGAATAAAGATAAGGCAAATTGGGTGGTTTACGGGCAGCTTACGGACAACCTTACCCCCGTAAGTGGATTTCAGAGAACCTTGCAGGCATTTTTATGCCCGTAAGGAGAATTCAAAGCCAAATTAGAGATCCTTATAGGCACGGCTTACACCCGTAATGATGGCAGTAAAGAACATCCAGAGGAGTTTACGACCACAACATACACTCGTTTATAAGTGCTTGAGTGAACATATTTCTTTATATGTTTTACATGCATTAAACATCACTTTTATCATGTTTTATGTCTCATAAATTATATTTGGTTTTCCTTTGTGCAAATAGGGTTGTGAAGGCCTTGAAAGAAGAAAAAGAAGCAAAGATAGGTTATGAAGGCACTTTTTGAGAGTTTTTGTGCAACATAAAGATCAAGACACAAGTGAAGGTCATACACATGGGGGTGTGTGCTAACTTCTAAGAGAATTCAAGTTAAATTGTGAGTTGGAAGGGCACAAACGCAACCACATTTCCTTGTCTTTACTTGTATGAAGACTTCAAGAACCTTCCCATTGATAATTAGATGATGAGAAACCTCATAGCCTACTATGTGGACGTGTGCCCATCCGTGTGGCCTCAATAGAAGAGTGTTGGAACCTTGTTTTTGAAGAGCAGTGTAGCAACCATATGTGATGTGTTCTATCTCCGTATTCCCTCCGATTGGTGTATTCTATCTCCTTATCCCCTAAGCTCTAAGGAACCATATGTGTGTGAGGTGTTGAGATTGAGAGAGTTCTACATCGAAAACTTGTAGGGGTTAGGGACTTTTGCACCTAGAAATAGTATTAGGTCTATTCTTAGGAATCAGATACACCTTGTGGAATCCCTAGAGTCTATTGTGATCATATGTGGTGTGAAGTGTTGAGACTGAGAGATTTCTCCACCGCGACCTCATAGGGGACTAGTATCGGTGATCAGGAGGCAGGATGTGATTGTCTTTGGATTTCCACGGCTTAACCAACTGATTCTAGAAACACTTTACAAACCTGGTACCTAATACCATATTCCTAGGGGAGCATCGCCTGAATAACCCATTTTTACTGATTGAGATCTTCCTCTATTTTACCCTTGCATATTCGTCTTTGGTATTCATTTCTTCGCACAGTAGATCATCATATCATCCCATTGGTCATTAGGTTAGATAGCAGATGATAAGTGCCTAAATGTATGTAAACTAGGGTTTAGTGTACCCTTATTTTGGGATCTCCTTGTACTTAATGCAATCAGAGGAATGTTGGTTAGGAAGAAATTCTAATCGATGTTTGTATGGGATTAGGGTTCAATCGCCGAGAAATTGGGATTGATCTAATCTTGAGATCCTTCGGTGTAAATCATCCAAGCTATCTTTTTTACTGTTCATCCATGCATCATGATGACCGCTCAAGGGAATCCATATCCATAGGCCTTCGTACATTATTGTAGCACTTGCAATTATCTCGTTGGTTATTGAATTTGTACATCCATTTTGTATTTTGTTTTATTGTTTTTGTTAGAGTAACATATCATGCTTGAGATGTTGAATTAGATAGTAGGTGACAAAGGAAAAATAGTAGATCCTTAACATTGTGGAATATGATCCTTGTGCCTTTGTATGAGATATTACTTGGAGATCCCGTACACTTGCGGGGAAGCAATCAACAGAGAAGCAGTTAGTACTAGTAACCCTGTTCTCTATGGATTCAACTACCCGACCAGTTGGGTACTTATTACTTTAACACCCATGCACTTGTGGTATGCACACGCATGAGGTGTGTCACCCATAATGGCTGTCGTAAGAAATAACATAGTAAAGGTTACGGGCCAGCACTTACTGTCGTAAGTTAGACTGTAATACAAACAGAAGACCATATGGATGGGACTTACAGCTATAAGTCTTTCTGTAAGGCTCATGACCATTTTTTCCAGCTCCCTTATGACCATGTCCTTATGCCCGTAAACAGGCAGTAGGTAGTCGGGTATAAATAGAACTTATAAGGATTTTTAGAGGATCCTTTGTTTTTCTTTTGGGCGATTCTTGTAGGTAAAGTTAGGAAAAAAAGGGGATGAATCTTCAGCACTTAATAGGCTTTTCGAAGGGGGATTTGGATCCAAATTCAAGGGGATTGGAGATCATAGCCGTCAAACTCACCTTGGAAGTGTGCGTGGAAGCTTTCATAGGGTTTCTTTCGCGATGCTCCTTAGGCACCATTGAGAAGGGGTTTTCATGTTTTCCATGTTTCCTCCTATTACTTATATCTTAAATGTTTGCCCTCCACTAATTTGTTAGATGTTTGGGCATAGTTGAAATCTAGGATTTATACTTTGATAATCGTTGTAGATTCTTGTGCTATTTCATTTCATTAATTGCAATTCATATTTTTATATCTAATTAGGTGTTTCTATTGAATGATTGCTATTGTAGCTAGAACCTCCTAGTTTTCATAGGTTTGATGTGCTTGGTGATGAGAAGAAATTCCCACCTAGCATAGACATGCGCAATTCGAGGGGATTGTGAGTAAACCTCTAGTTTGGGTACTTTGGAGACCTCGTCTCCAGCAATTCTCCTGAGTGAGTTAGAGATAATCTCGGCCCTCTTTGCAATCATGTGCAGTAGATTTTAGGAGAAATCGCATCTCTACTGTATTCGGATTAGGGGTAGTCTCTCTCTTCGATAGGGGTTATCTACGTAAGAGATTGTCATTAGCTCACGACAAGGCCTCATAGAGTGTTAATGCGATTATGTGGATGTCTGCATCATCTTTGCACCTATTTAGTTGCTCTTCGCCTAAGAATTGCATACTTAGACAACTTTTGTCCTATACTTAGGAAATCTCCCAGTTCTTATAGAATTGCATACTTAGACAACTTTTGTCCTATACTTATAAGCCTAGATGGATACTATGCCCGAACATCGTTTCATCCCTTGAGTTCTCTTCTATTTTATTTTCATATTTCTTACTTTCAGTCTCTTTTGTTTACACACACTTCATTCGTTTGATTAGGCTAATTTTCAGAATTAGGGCTATTGTTAGTATTCACTTTCTTCCCTGTGGGCCGACACTCTGCTTTATGCACACTAATATTACACGATCAGCATGTATACTTGCATCCCTATCAATACTCTTAATAGGAGTGAATTTCATAAAACATAGAAATGATTGATTGCTAGTCCAAGAAGGAAAAAAATTAGTATCCTTAAACATATAGACAATATTCTAACATCCTCCAGAGTTAGTTATGATGAAAATCTTATTGAAGATATAGTTCCAAAGGAAATAGAAATTTATGAAGCAATAAATTTAGAAATAGAAAACTACCTAATAAAACAAAAATCAGAACCCTTAATTGGAAATATAAAAAAAGATGGAACTATAGGAGATATTTTTGTTAAAAAAAATTAACAGATTAAATATCATCTGAAAGTTAGAAATCATAAATCTAGATTTAAGACTAACATGTTGTGTAATAAAAGCAACCCCCTACGAAAAAGAAGAATTTCAAAAACATATAAAAATGTTAGAAGAACTAAAACTAATTATTAAAACTCAAGTCCACATAGGACTAGAGCCTTCATAATAAACAAATATAGTGAGATCACTAGAAGAAAAAATAGAATGGTATTTAATTGTAAGAGACTAAATGATAATACTGATAAAAAAAAAGATGGAACTATAGGAGATATTTTTGTTAAAAATATTAACAGATTAAATATCATCTGTAAGTTAGAAATCACAAATCAATATTTAAGACTAACATCACTACAAGAAAGTTGAGCTATAACGACTAAATTTAGCGGCAAATTTATAAATTTGTCCCTGTAAAACTCTATAGCGGTGGATTTTTTAATTCATTGCTATAGATTAACATCCATATATTTGTAGCGGCTGATTTTTATTTTAGTCACTATAGATGTGTTTTTATCGGCAAATTATTAAATTAACTATTATAAACACTACTATAAACATAAGTTTATTTATTATTTTTTAAAATAATATTTTTAATAGCGGTAAATCCATGTATTAGCCACTATATATATATATTAAATTTTAAAAATTATATTCAAAGACTAAAAATAATCCTCACTATTTTTAATCATTAATTTAAGTAAAAATTATTAACTGTAAAAAAATTATTATCTCTAATTTTATTATAATTTTTTATTTAAAAAAATTTTATTAAACTTTAATTTTTTTTTAAATTTTATGAACAATTTTTTATTTCGCCGTGTATTTAAAAAATCATTTATTTATTCAAAAATAAATCAAAACATTTATAAACTTTTGGAATATTTATCTTGTCTTTTCTGTGTTTTTGAATAAGTAAACAACCATAATCAGATAAATAATTAATTATAATACAACAAATTGGAAACTATAGTTTAGTTTATAATTTAATTGTATTTATGTTGAGTTCAGTGGAACCGCTAAATCCGAGAAACTACGAGGGCTTCTTCGCGAAAGTTATATAAATATATTACAAAAGTAGAAATTAGGAAGAAATAAAGAAAGAAGGGGCTAGAAGAGAAGAGAAAAGAAGAGAAGGAAAAGGTGGCCAAGAAGGGAAGCTGAAGACCCAAGCTAGCTGTACGACGAGATAGAGATTGAGAGATTGGGACCTAGAGCTTGTCTTCAATTGGAACCCTAATCTGAATCTGTGGTGGGATCCATCGTTCATCGCCAAGCCTTCGTTGCCGCTAGCTTTTTGGTGGTCGGAGTGTTAGGTATTCCTTTCTTTCTCTCTTTTAAATCGATGTTTTATTTTTCATTTGGAGTTTTATTTTGATGGATTTGTTATATAGAAGGTGATTTGATGTTGTTTTTATTTAATTTTAAAGTTTTTGTGAACTTTTAGATGGATGATTAGTTGTGTAGATTTTGATTCGTGGATGGTATTGGAGCTTAATTTGTGATGGATTGACATTGAATTCAATTGTCAAGTGAGTCTTAGAAACCGATGTTGATATTTTGTATTTGGTATCTTGGAATGGTGATTTTGAACGAATAAGGTGTGATGGAGCTGAATTTGTTGTGTTTATAGGATGATGTTATGATAGGGTTGGTTTTTAGGTTTCTGATGTTGCGTATGGATTGGAAAACAATGTGCTGGTAGCTACATAGTATAACATCAGTCCTAGCATGGTGTAGTAGTGCTGGTAGCTCTATTGGACTTGTATTATGTCTAATATAATGTAAAAATATTACTAATTGTGTATTAGTGTGTTCTAGTGCAGTGTAGTACTACTATATGTTTCTTATAGGGTAGTGTTTGTCCTAGCAAAATATTGTAATACTATTATATACTCTGAATGGTATAGTCTAATATCATATAATAGCATTAGAAGATTTATTATAGTGGAGTTTCACTACTAATTACAATAGGAAGAGTTTGAGTACAGTGTAGTCATGGGAAATTAACTAATGTCCATTTGCTGTCATGCTTCCTCTCTAATCATTCATCCATGAAATTAACTCAACCTCAACATGCATTCGCCTTTCTTTCTGATTTCCTATTTCTTTCTTTTTATGGCACTGATTTTTCATACTAGTGTCAAAGTGTGTTGAGAATAAAGTATGAATTATAGTGGTGTGCATGCAGATGAGATGTAGATGCGAAAGTGTTAAGTTTAAAGCAAGAGTGGAGTAATGTTACAGAGTGGGTAGCAAGTTCTGATCATCTTTCTTTTCTTTTATGATTGACTCTGGAGACAATGTATTGGACACTTAACCATTTGTCTGGGTTATGGCAGGCCAAAATCTTATATAAATGCTATAAGGGTTAATAATAATTAGTTCATGTAATCATGGGAAGTAAATGAAAAAATGAGTTTGGTGGTTTCAAAAATCAAGGAATAATAGATTTTAATTAATGGTCATATGTGTGTATATATATATATATATATATATCTCTTCTACTAGCTCATTGTTCTTAAATGAAAAGTTTTAAAAAAAGAAAAAAATAGAAACAGGGTGCTTTTTGAAAAGGTGGAAAGAAGGGGGAGTGTTGAGTTTGGCTGATGAAAAGGTGGGTGTGAGACCAATGTCCATCCACTCTAACATCATGCAATGTCTGCTCAGGGGTCAGCATTCATCTCCTTTTCACATGCTCACAGCTTTGATTTCTCCCCCTTTTTTCCCTTAATAAATTCATTATAATAATAATAATAATAATAATAAAAGTTTAAAGTTGCTAACATACCCCCTCCCCCATCTTAGTATAATTTAACGGTAAGATACAATGACATTTTTCCTGTCTGTTAAATAGTATAAATAAATAGTGATTTATTCATTTTGTAAAAAAATTGTTAAATTTGAGAATCTAAATTTTATAATGGGTCATTTTCTCTTTTTATTATTTTCAGGTTTGCAACAAAGCTCGGGAATTAGTTCAACATTTCAGATATTACTTCTCAATTTCAATTGATTCCAACAATTTACCTCTCTTGTCAAGTGAACAATTATAAACATTTTTTTTAGTATGAACAATTTCTTATTTGCCCTTTGAGTTGCTAATACATGTATCCTTGCTTTACTTCTAACTTTTGTATTAATGAAGGTTTTTGTTATGTGAGGTTTGTACATATATTTTGAGGTTTGTCCTTTCATATGTCAGAAAGGATGTCTGATAAATGAAAGGAAGATGAAATATTTCACTAATCCTCTTTTTCTCGCCTTGGTTATTGGAAGAAAATTTGATCTTACTTGCAATGCTGTTGTTGGTCAAGAGTTAGGTGCACTTGAGGCTTTTGTCCATTTTTTTCTACTTGATAGGAAAATTTATTGTTCTGAGGTAATTCTCATGGTTATTTTTATTTGTTCATCTTTTCAGATAGTTGACTTCAAGAAGTTGCTTTTGTGGCCGTTGAAAATAAAAAATGTGTTTAGTTTGCATCTAGCAACTTTGAGCACATGTGTTCTGATGGAAAAGAAAAACTGAATTTGCTTGGCTAAAAACCTCTGCCTTTGTCACATTTGTGGATATTTTGTTTTCACCATGCCTTTTTTCTTTTGTTTCATGTTTCAGGGTGAGATCAACACTATTATTTAGACCCAGCTCTCTAGAATGTGATTTCTGTGCGTATATATATATTTTTCAAAGTTGTTTTTTTTGAGACCTAGCACTTTACAATTAAATAATTTTGTATTCTTTCATTGTTCTTAAGAGTTCTTGAAGCAAATTTCATTAAACCCATCCACAATAAACAAGATTTTGAGATGTCAACCCTTTACCAGAGACTTGTTGGTGGCTTGAGAGAAATGACCACCGAATACTGGTAAGCTGAATATAATTGATAATTTGTCAATGATCTTTATGGAGAAAGCTATATATTACTTGTAATGTTTAGTTTGTTATTAGCCAGAAGTGTGTGCTTTTTATTATTAATTTTTAATAAATCAAAAATAGGATTTTTATAGTCAAGTAACAGAGCTGCATATCTGTGATTACCTTGTTTTTTAGTCACAAAAAAATTGCTTCATTATCATATATTAGACAAAAAAAAGGGGGAAAGCATATTTTCTTTCTAAAGAAACACATTTTCTCTTTGGCTTCACTTTATTACCAGTTCCAATCCTATTTTTCCCTCTGTGTATTTATATTCTCATCTCTTGTTTGTCGTAAAAGCTGGTGCTGGTTACTAGAAATTTTTGATGTGTTATTAACAACTTCGTTCAGAATTCTTATACATATTTTTTCTAATTACAGGCTGGCCAGGGGAGTCAGACTCTTGAACATTCTAACAATGTATTGTGAAGGTTGTGATATTTTCTTTTCCTACTTTGTTGAAAGTCTGGACTCTTGGTAGTCAATGAATTGCTCTGAATTCTTTTTTTTTGTTGTGACGCATCTTTAATTGCTCAATAGGATCTTGCTAATTTCCTTTAAGGCATTACTTTTCTTATAATCTTGTTACTCTACAAATTAGGCTTTTTAATGCTAAGTAGATAAATTAAAATGTGTAAATTACTATTGTGTTCACGTGCAAGTTGTGCTTCAATGTAATGAGCATGAATATTAGCTACTGCTGTTGCATGATGTGAAGAAAACAACATACTTTATCCATCATTAATCCTATATATAAGTCAATTTTTGATACCCAAAGGAGCCTCAATCAAAAAAATTCAATGGAGTTGAATACAAGTGTTACACTTTGAGGTTAATCTCAAAATTCTCTCTGAGATCTAATGGTCTTGGAAATATTCAAGTCCGTGAACCTAGTTATTTTTCCCAGTTTACCCCATCCAAGAAGCTTGCCACTCTAAGTAAGCCTAAAATTTAAAGTTTTGCAAGGGTTGGCTTACTGAAATAAATGCTATGGTTTATTAGAAAGAAGCCTGTTCTTTAATTCTTTTACTGATCGTAGTTAATCCATCATGACTAGTTCTAATATCAGATGGATTTATTATTTTGTTTAGTTCAAGAGGCAACTGATACTATAGAATTAGGCCAATTTGTGAGTCCATTGAAGGTGATATTATTAGTTATGAAATGAAATAATGCTTACTCAAGAAATCGGTAACTATTTTGTTTCTTGCAGCTTTTTCTTCAATGGTGGAAGGAAAAAATGAAGAATTATCCACAGCTGAGCTTTCCGGTGGGGCACGAATTCACTTTATCTTCTAGTTAATCTTTGTGAAGAGTTTAGAGGTTATCATCATTTCTTCATTTGCTATTTTCTGTTATAGCTTATTTAGCTCTAAAATTCCAGTCTAAATTGCTCAATTTGATGGTGTATATTTTTAGGCACCAAGGCTAGACTTGATCTTAATATTTTCAATCTGAAATAAATCAGTTTCATATTAGTTGATAATCTTATATTTAATTAATAGTCTTTATTGCTGAGGTCATTCTACGTTGAAAACACGTAGAAAGAGCAACTATTTAATTAATAGTTTTCTTTCACCGAGACACAGGAAATGGATTCAGACTTGGATGGGTCTTGGGCCTGTGCACAGTGGGTTCCCTCTGTGGCTGCGCTAAGATTTGCCAGTTCACAATGCTAACTATTTATAATTATTTTCTGGTAGGGTCTACTTTTTTTATTGAAGGTCAAAGGGAAAGTGCAGTGAAAGAGGGCCAACTTTACCAAGTTTCTCGGAACATTTCCCCTCTTATCAAGAAATTTCTCTCTAAACTATATAAGGTTATTTACGGGTGGGTCTGCAATTTCCCATCTTATATAAACTAATTATTATCTAAATAAGCTTTGGGCCTAAGCTTGAGTATGAATTGGTTAGAATTGATGGTTGAGGAGCAGGTCTTAATGGAAAAAAGCTGTTTCATTTATGTAATTGAGTACCCACATAGCATGAGTGCAACATAAAATTTAAAATTTAAATATTTTAAGTGATAAAGATATACGCCCTGGTTAATTGGGCTGAACCTTTAACTGTCTTTGCTGAAATCCCCAAAACCGGAGGTGTGTCTAGTCTTCAGTTGTAGGATTTTTATATATGATGGAACAAACATGGGACTAGCAGAATTTGTTCTTACAGCTACTAATAACTCTTGATAATTTGTTGCATAAAATTGCCCCCTCGCTTCCTAGTCACTATTCACCAGCATGCATCTTCCTATTCTTATCTTGCAACATAATCTGTATCATATCTTCTCAATCAATGTTTAAAATAATTTTTTTTTGTGCTCTTTTCAATCTTGTACCATATTGTCCCAAATTTGAAGAGCATCATCCTTGATGCACTAGCAGGTTGCTTTGCTGGTAGCTTGGGTGCAACAAATCGAAGACAAGCAATCATTTTGTGTACATGTAGGGTTAATGACAAACATATTTTGACTTCTCCATGCCCCATTTGTTTATCCTTTCATATTTGTCTTGTATTTTGTATACTTGTGCTTCGATTGTGCACCGATTTTGTCTTGTATATCTATTTCTATGTTTATCTCCTAGAATTTTCTTTTGTCTAGGTGAATAAATCTAAGAATATGTTCCTGTAGGAAGTTGATCCATGCATTGATGTAACTGATGAAGATATTCGAATGGCCATCCAAAATGCCACTGGTCCTAGAAGTTCCTTATTTTTCCGAGAGGTGATATTTCTTTATGGAGTTTTAACTAGATTAAAACCAAAATTTCTATCATATTTTGCTTTCATATGTTTAACTTTAATAGGTAGTTCTCTTGAAACATCATCTAGGTGCCATTTGAATTTCTTGTGTGAAGGCAGATTGCTCGTTTGCTTGATCCAAGCCTTCATTGTGCAAAATTTATATATGATGAATTAATCAAGGTAAAAACTCTTGCCCACTATCTTGATTGAATGTTCACATTTTGAAGGCCAAGTAACTTGCAGTTTTTTTTCTTTCTCCTTTTGTATTCAAATGGTTTTCTTCATTATGACAGATGAGCCACCACTGCTTAGCTAGTGAGCTGCAGCGATATCCTTTTCTTAGAAAGAAAATGGATGAGATAATTTGGAACTTCTTACGAGAGGGCCTTCAACCAGCCGAGACAATGATAACTCATATCATTGAAATGGAGGTACGCTTAGTTTCTGCTTGCAATTGCTTCTGCTTTTGAGCTTCTACATTGTAAGTGTCCAAATGAGTTTGTGGCAGCTTGATATTATGGTTGTGTTATAGTGTTGTTCACTGGTTTCATGTTTGACATGTTTCATAATACTGCTGCCCATCATTGGTTTAATTTTGAGAGGCAGGAACTTTTATTATTATTAGAGTGTTATGATGTTGATCTCTACAAAATGTGATGCTATCGTAAACTGATGTGCAAACTTGCTTGCTCATTGTTCTTTTGAAATTTTCAAGGGTACCTGGGAATTTAAAGTTGTATCACACTTGTTGGAGATGTGCCTGATATTATTAGTAAAGATGTACCTAATCTTTTACATACAAAACTACTATATCGGGGACAAAGCTGTCATATTTACTACAAACTTTCTCCAGTAGTATGCCAACCAGCGTTATGCTTGAAGCCATTAGTTACATACCTTGCTCAAAATAAACAGTGATTATTGTTATTAGTCATTATTGTAGGCGTGAGCAGTTGATGGACAATGTTCCTTATAATTAATTGTCATTTTCCTTTATGTCCTGGCCTTCTGTTGGCTTAAGCTTTTTCAAAATGTTTGTGGTCTTGGATAAGTCTGGTTGTAGATATTCACAATATCAAATATTAAATCCTTTGTTCATAGGCATTTGGAATGTAATGCTTATACATGTATTTATGGAAGTGTTAATTCTGTTGACAAGACCTAATCATGGATACCAAGGAAAATGTTACTGAGACCTTATTTTTGGACAACAAGATATCATGCTGCGCTTTACTTTTCAAAAGATTAAAGAGAAGTCATCTTTTTTTCTGTTCATTCTCATGTTCCAAATATTAAGCAAGTTAATGAGGCACATTACTTAGATACATCTGTATTTTGTGTTACTTACACTGATCTAATAACTTGGGTCTGTAGATTGATTATAAAAACACTTCTCATCCAAAGTTCATTGGTGGCAGCAAAGCTGTAGAGATTGCACAACAGCAAGTTAAATTATCAAGGGTATCAGCTTCACTGCCTAGACCGAAGGTATAATTGTTTATTTTTGAGTTGTCAGGTATATAAATTTTGTTTGATATCATGTCAAAGTCCTTGTTTGAGATTCCTATTAATATATGAAAACTTGTGCGGATGATGCTTCTTTTCTCATCTTTGGAACTTTGCTGTTAATAATTATTGTGAATTCAATCTCAGCAGTAAATAACCTGTTAGCTATCCAGCTGTGATTTAGCATGCAAAATGTGACATCTGTTCTTAACCTAACTAGTTCTTTCACTATACGATAATCAAAAGAATTCTTAATATTCAAATCAAATAGCCAACTCTGGCTTTGCTTCAAAGGCTAAGTAGTTCTAAAATCAGCCTTTTATTTTGATACAGGTATTGGTAGTCTGTGGTCCAGCTTGATCATAAGTCCAAGATTTATACTGTAGACTGGAAACTAAAGTTAGTCCTAATACAAATAAATAAAGGCATCATTGTTCCAACTTGTATGACAGTATAACCTACATCAAACTTAAACATGCATGAGTGAAACAAACATCAGATATGTGCATGCAATGAGACTTGATAAATCGGCATACTCTTTGATTCCTATCACTCCATCTTTAAACAGAAGAGAATGAATGTCAAAATCTATGGATACTCCTGACTGGATGAAGCAACACACACACTAGAGTCTTAAAAGCCAAGGAAGTCTCATTGATTTTGTTTTTTGAAACTGAAAAAACAACAACAAGAGTTACTGTCCATGAAATCAACTGCGTGCTCTCTGTCAGAAATGAGAGTATGGATTTGCAATGACCAAAGACGGTGTATCCTTTCAGCAGAAAAAGTAGGAGTTTCAATAACTGGATTGTTGCTAACAGTGAGCAACAAACTCTGCTTTCATAATATGAGAAACCCAACTTCATACAATTTACCTGTTTCCTACTCACATCATCATCACCATCATCATCATCATTGAATTCTTGGCTTCTTTTTTCTTCAGCAGTCTTGAATTTATGGAAAATCTTTTTATGGAGAAACTGAATTGAAATGCTGGTGATGAACAACACTTGGAGATAAATAAGCGCAGCATTGAACAAACAAGGTGAGTTGTTGTTTGTTTCTGACCATAATGTCCAGTTTTGGAGTAGAACATGTTGCAAAAAAGAGAGATGTGGAATTTTTACAATTGCAGATAACAAATTTGGATATTTTGAAATCTTGCAAAGAAAGCATATATTGGATAGCTCGAGAGGTCAGTGTTTATATATTTGTTTTTGAGTTTGGAATTATTTTTTCTATATAAATTTGAAACCCTTTTTAACTGTAAATTGTTCACTTTTAGGTAGTTAATATTAAAAGAGCATATAATGAAACTGCATCTGATATATGGTGTCTTGGTTGCACAGTTTTAGAGATGTTAACTCATCAAGTTCCCTATCCTAATTTAGAATGGGTTAGCTTCCTATAATTGAAATGAATGTTTCTTGTTATTCCATTTTCAATTCAGTATTAGTGACTGTTGCTAATAATATTTATATATAATTGTAGATGATAATGCATCTTGGGATATGATCAGTACTGCAGATCTGTGGGAAGATACATGTTTGACCAACAAGAATGAATTGGATCAAGATAATTTTGTGCTAATTAGATAAGAGGACGTAGTGGAGGGCATAGTTTGCTTTATGGCTGTATATCTACTGTCACTAAAATATACAAAAGTATGAACCATCTTCCTATGCTTGTTTTTACTTTTCAGAGAATGATGAAAATATTTGAGCTTTGATATTGTTGTTGTTGTTGTTGTTGTTGTTAATGGTGTAGGGAGTTCAAGGAGATGGTCAAGGTGGATAAAGTTGTGATTTTATGGACAACAAACACTAAGAGTCATAGTGATGTTATTGTTGGGTTGAATGTTACTGAATAATGAGCATAAGATCTCTCCTTCCACTTTGTTTGTCGTTACTATTGAATATGCAGAATGTTCCTTTCATCAATGGAAGTCCTCATAATACCTTTTGTTACTAGTGTAAATGATTTCCAACTGAGAAAGCACAGGTTTTTGGAAGAGATACCCCTACAAAAAAATATTAGCTCTTATGTGCTTGATAACTCTATGTATATACTATGTTGTTTTGAGAGACTAATAATATGTGTGTCCATATATGTTTATGTGTGTTTGCTTATAATATGTATATTTATAATAAAAAACTTTGTTCTTTAGTTTATGTTTTTTAACTTTTATAATGTGTGTCTATATTAGAAATAGATTTGATTAGCCATTAAAATATCTACTCAATTTACAAGGGTTATAGCGGTAGATAAAAGCATTCGCTATAAAATACTAAAGAAATCTATAAGACTTATAGCGGCAAAATTATTTTGTCACTATAGAATTTATAGCGGCAAAATTTAACGCCGCTATAAGGATATTAAACAAATCTATAGGTTTTATAGCGACAAAAATGTTTTGCCGTTATAGAATTTATAGCGGCAAAAATTTTCCACCGCTACAGATTATTTTGTAGCTCTTACCTTAATAGATAGGATAGCGGCAAAAGTGTACATTTGTTGCAAAAAACATATAGCGATCGATGTTTTAGTGGCTAATTGGCTATTTGCCGCTATAAAAATATTGAGGCTAAAATAGAACCTATAGCGAAGGAAAAATCCGCCGCTATAAGTTCCTTTTCTAGTAGTGCATGTTCTGTATAATAAAACAACCCACTATGAACAAGAATAATTTCAAAAACAAATAAAAATGTTAGAAGAACTAAAACTAATTATTAAATCTAAAAGTCCGCATAGGACTAGAGCCTTCATAATAAACAAATATAGTGAGATCACTAGAGGAAAAAATAGAATGGTATTTAATTGTAAGAGACTAAGTGATAATGACAACTATCCCCTTTCTAACAAAAAAATTCAATTAATAAAATAAAACCCACATTTATATATAATAATTTGATCTCAAATCTAGAATCTAACAAGTCCCTTTCACAAAAGAAAGCAGGCCTTAGACATTCCTTATCACTCATAATGGACATTGTGAACCAAATTCTCCACAAGTCTTGCAAAGAAAAATGGATGATACATTTAGAAAGTATTCGGATTTATTATAACTTATATAGATAATATTTTGTTTTTTAGAAATTCTGTCAAGGAATATGTGTAACATTTGATGGTATTCTTTAAATAGTGCCAAGAGAATGGCTTAGTAGCATCCGAAAAGAAGATCAATATAGGAAGTAATAAAATTGAGTTTCTTGGTGTTATAATATGACAAGGAGAAATATATCTCGAAAAGTATGTAGCATCTAGTATATTTGAAATGAAAGATAAATTAGAAAACTTCAAAAATAAATCCAATCCTTTCTAGAAAAATTGAATTATGCTTGGAATTTTATACAAAATATAAGTCAACTAACAATACCATTATATAATAAGACAAAGAAGACAAGAGAAAAACATTTTAATAATGAAGATATAAAAACAGTACAACAAATAAAGGATGAAATAAAAAATTTAAAAACATTAGAATTTCTCCCCCAGGTAGCTATTTAATCATAAAATTTATGGATTATATAATAGTAAATGGATTTAAAGTTACAATGAAACACATAAGAAGAAATAATAATTTCTTGATATATAAACTCCTCTCAAGGATAATTAAAGAAAGTGCTTGATTTGTCCATACGCGATAACTAAAATGAGGATTACAAAGCCAGTAAGTTACTTTGAGATTTTGCTACTGTGGGAATCAAGAGCCCTTTTCCTTGATAAACCATTATCTTTCATCTCTAAATGTTTAGAATAATGACTGCCAAACCAGTAGGATCTTTCAAGTTTCTAAGCATGGGATGAGCTAAGTCGATATCTATTATCTATAGCATATGATAGGAATATTTTATTAACTAACTATTTAGTCTTTATTTTTGTAGATGACAAAGAAAAACTTGCCATTAGAACCTACCTTGAAACTCCTTATTTTTCCTATAAGGTTACATCTCCATTTCAATACCCCCTTACCAATTATTGGTCATTAGAACATCCTTTTAGATAACCTTTGGGCTTCAGGAATAATCCAAAAAAAAAAAAAAATCTTATCCCAATTCTTCATAACCTTAGTGACTGTTTCCATAATAAAAATAAGTTAACAAGAAAAAATCTTACCTATTCAAGTGTTAATTCTCAAGGCATGAAGCTACATGAGGTTTTCTCTAAAAAAAAAGCCACATACGGTAGAATATTTCATAGAACAAGACCAAGAAAATCAACTTTCTAGAAACAAAAGTAAAAATCTTGAAAGATAAAAAAAGAAAAATTAGAAAAAGAAGTGATAGAAAATACAAGAGAAATTGAAGAGTTTATTCAAAAAGAAGAAAAATTTGAAATATATCGTAACAAGATTAGTGAGTGATTGCTTCCTCGCAAGTATAGGGATCGCCAAGTAATACCCTGTGAGTGACACAGGGGTCGTATTCCACTGGGGCCAAGGAAGTACTATTACTCACCCTTCATCTATTTTCTAGCCTACAATTCAATAGGGATGGAAAAGAAATAAAACAAACAAACTAATTTAAACTAATCCTATGGCCTGGTAACTAGCACATGGATGTAAATAAACAAGGGAGTATTGACACGACCTTTTGCGTGCGCACCGCAAGTGCACGGCCTTGTCGAAGTAAAAAAAGTTAATCCGGTGAGTGGGTAGTCGAATCCACAGGGAATAGGGATTTAAAATACGAGAAGTTGCTATTGAGTCGTGTGATGTACGAAAAGAAACAATGATCGGAGTGATGAGTGAATTTATGGGAACTAGAGTAGATGCAAAGCAAATAAATCGAAAGATGAAAGAGAGAAAAGTGCAAGCAACGAGTAAAAAGAGAGAGACTAGTAATAAGTGAAAATAGGGTATCCGGACAAGTTACCTCTAGGACTTATGCTTCTAGTGCAAGACTATGCTATTATACCTTCCTATTGATGTTAATTGAGTCGAGGAAAATCCTGAAACACACGGTCCCAAATCTAAGGTCAACCGTGGCTAACCCCAACACTATGTCCCGGCAATAGGATTCACGTCAACCCTTCACTCTGTTGATTGCTCAACTAAGCCCCAGGGGAGTATTTCTACCTAAGCCTAACACTACGTGGGATTGCTTTAAGCTCTAGGGACTCCTAGTGATAAAACCTGTTCCTATGTATGATAGTTCTAACCCTTTGGTCCAGGAGGAAGAACCATTGTCTAAATTAAGCCCCAGTGCGTAGGATTCACGTCACCCCAAAACCTTGGGGGAGTTTGTCTACCTAGCACTTCACTCTATTTCGACCTCTAATGACTCAAGGAATCGGAGGTAGGGAGAAATCACAACGAAAGGGAAAGGGGTACGGTGCTACCTCACAACTCTCCCTCTCAACCCTCTTCAATTTTAAGTAGTCTAATCCTATAGGAGTTGTCACACCTCCAAAGGATAACCTAGATTGTTCTCAATCCTTAGTGTCACGGCTAAGAGAAAACAATAGCACAAGAAATCTAAAATTGAAACTCGAATTTATTTATCAACTAATGGAAAAGCATAATAACAATGTCAAAGAAACATAATTATCCTAGAGTTTTACAAGTCCGAATACCCACGAGGGGTTTAGCTCCTCATGGAGCTATACATGTTCATCAATTTATTAAAGAAAGAACAAAATAAAGACATCAATGAAAACCCCCTCGCGTATGGTGTGGCCGTGGTCTTGTGCGGCCGTTGAACGTCGGTGACGATGCCGATGACGCGCTCCAATCCTCCACAAAGTCCTCTCCGAAACCCTAGCCGCCCTCTCCAGAAGTTGGGGAGAAAGATAGGTCAAAAGATTCTTCAAAAAGTCTCCAAATCGGCTTTAAATAGGCTGAGTGCGGCTTTAAATTTGAAGTTATCGGGAATTCACACGGCCGTGTGGAATTTCCACATGCCCGTGTGAAGTTTCTGTCTTTCCTGAAAATTACTTCACACGGCCGTGTGTTAATTCCACACGCCCGTGTGAAATTTCTGGCTTACTGGAAAATCAATCCACATGGCCGTGTGTTAATTCCACACGCCCGTGTGACGTCTCTTGTTTGCTGGAAAATTAGTTCACATGGCCGTGTGTTAATTCCACACGCCCGTGTGAATTCTCTGGAACCTTGATTCTTCGGCAGAAGTGCACAGTAACTTGCTACAGTGATTCGCTACAGTAAGATGCCCTAACTTCGTTCTTCTTTTCCAACTTAGCTCCACGAAACCTACGATGCTCAAGAATACAAAAATGCACACTATTTAGTGATAAAATCTGATAAAAGTATGTTCATTTGTAAGATAATAACGCTTCGCGTTACTACAACACAAGCACTTATCAAGTATCAAGCACAAGAAGGGAGTGTTTGGATAAGGAATCCACCTAGGATTGTCATTAAGGTCCAAACTAGGATGGTTTAAAATGTGTTGATGGCATTTAAGACCTAGAGATCTCATAAATTGGTTAACCCCAATTTCTCGGCGGTTAACCCCTAATCCCATACGAGCGTTAATCGGAATCTCTCCGTATTAACCCACCTACAATCGCAAAGAGTTAAAAGAAATCTCTAATAGGAGTAAACCTACTATCCTTCGGCTTAAACCTAGCAATGGAGGGCTACCAACACCCAATTTCTCGGCGTGTCGGCACAAGAATCCCCTTTCAATCTTTCCTAGATCTAGTACACGTGAGCAGGTCACATCTACACATACAACTCATAAAAGAATTACGGATTTCTCCACAAATGTAATTCTAGATGTGAAAGCACGAAAGATTGAATCTCAAACAACCATCAAACTAGATTAATAACAACATACAAAGTTCATACAAAAGATTAACCCTAGGGTTTGTCCAAATCCAAACACAATGATAAGTTAATCCCTCATTACAAGGGACACTTAAACAACATACAAGGAAGACAAAAACATAAAAGAAGCAATGAAACACCCTCTAGGTTGTGATCTCCTTGAATGGATGAAGCTTCACGATGTTTGTCGATGATGGCTTAGATCTTCACAGAAACTCCTTCTCCCTTGCTCCTCTCCCTCTTGGTGATGATGTGTGCTTGTTTCCCACAAAGATCGTCGTCGGAAGATGGCCCGAAGGGCTCAAGAAAGTGTGGTGACGGCGGCCCAAAAGGCCAAGAAGAAGTCCCCTTTGTGTGCCCTAAAAACATCCATAAATATTCCCGCAGTATCCCGGGGTGGATAGATAGGCAAAAACAAGGCAAAACTTGTCTCATGTGGGGGTGCATCACGGGGTGGATAGGGGGCCGTGAGAGCTAGTTGAAATTCACTGTCTTTTGATGCTCACGGCGCTTTATATGGTCCCGTATACTGCACTGTTCACTCTTATGCACTTCCATCATTTCCAGCCCAAAACTCCTCAGGTGCAACAGCAACTGCTACAGTAAATATGCTACAGTGCTCCAGCTACATTAAATGCGCTACAGTGCTGCGGTGCCTGATTTTCATCCTTTTTCGCCCAAATTGCATTCTCGTGCTCCTCATGGCTCCCCCGTGTCCTGCAACATAAATGATAGTCGATTAAGCACAAATGGGCATCAATTCTTAACAAAATACATGCTAAGTGAACAAAATACATATATTAAAACATATACATTTAGACACTTATCAGTGAGGTAAAAGAAAAAGTGTTTGAATTAGTTATGTAAAAAATAAATAAAAAAAAAGAAAGCATAATAGTTAGCCAAGCAGAAGACCATAAGACAATTTACTACGAACTGAAACATAAATCCCTGATGGACTTGTATTAGGAGGAATAACATTCTACAAAGCAAATAATAAATATGTAGGATGTCTCTGCGAATAGGGCTTCATCATATTACAAGGATCATTCAATCTTTCTTCTTGGAAGAACTAGTCCAATGAAAGGGTTAAGTTTAATCTAATTGACTTGTTAAAGAATAGCCATGTAGCAAGAATAATCATTACTGAAGCAGCCTAGCTCAAGCTTCTGAACAAATATTCCTAACTAGTTCACATTCTAATTTACAAAGTGGCTTTATCAATTTGGAAATTCTGTACTATTCCACTTGCTTTCGGCCCATATCCTGACAATACAAGTCATCAAATTAAGATTACTCTCCTTCGCCACCATGAGCCTTATCATCTCCATATGAGATATGGTGACATTGACACTATACTGACCCTATCGAAATAGAACAACAATTACATTTATGAAGAACACATACGGTTACTAATGATAGGAAGCGTAGTCATTTTCACCAAAATAACCAACTCATAATAGAGACAAATATCTTGAAAGTCCATGCTCAATCAAACCTCTCCGTTCTTGTTTACTCAACTTTTCCTAATCTTCACATTACCTTGGCACCTACCACTCTTCCTGTGTAGAAAATTAACTCTTTGGCTAGAGATTATCACTTTGGAGATTGCGATAATGCCAATATGACCAGCCATGAGTTAATGATCAACTTAGACCACGACCCACTTTGCATGGATGACCGTCAACCTGATGGAAGCTTAACTCTTTTATTTATCAGCCATTACTTGACCTTTTTTGTATGTGGGTGAGATCTTTGTGTGTGGATGTAAATATGGATGTAATTAGTCAAAATCTACTTTAGCTAGGATAATTATGGCTATGGTGCCTTTTAGTCAAACCTTACTCTAAAAAAAGATATTAGGGTTATTATTATATCTTTGTAAAATAATCACAAATTATGTAAACTTACTAAAACCTACTCTAGGTAGGATGATGTGGCTTGACTTGTAACATCAAGTGGTTTCATAAAACCATGGGCATCTATGGTTTTAAAATACTAATCGATCCTTGTATATAAGGAAAATCCTTGAAATCATTTTAAAAGATATGAATAAAAGAATAAGCATTTGAGTAATAGTTTTGTGTATTCTT
This sequence comes from Dioscorea alata, assembly GCA_020875875.1. Lineage (NCBI taxonomy): Eukaryota > Viridiplantae > Streptophyta > Magnoliopsida > Dioscoreales > Dioscoreaceae > Dioscorea > Dioscorea alata. The sequence continues at coordinate 20,780,650 of CM037020.1, read as the reverse complement.
CTAATTTCTCCATCATCTTCATTCTAACCTCTTTCCTAGCTTCCCTTGCTTCACTCTGATAACTCTGACAACCCTGTAGTTGTAAGAGAGCCCTTATCCTCCACCTTGTAAATTTCTGTATTTGAAGACTCAGTGAAGAATGTGAACTAGTTGACAATATTTCATGAGAAGCTTAAGCTAGGTTACTTTAATGATGATTATCATTTAGTCTCTTATGATTAAATACTATTCTATTTTTTCCTCCAGCGATCTCAAATTAGCAAGGAGAGAATATAAAGTTATGAAAGCTGTGAGTATTTATTAGCCAGAATATGTAAAAAATGGGAAAAAAAAAGCAGGACTTATGAGTTTATTCACAAAATTTAAGGAACAATGTAGAATGTGAAAGTTGGAGGGGGGTTTGCAAAGAAATTATGGACAAATATAATGTGTGAGAAATTTGGATTTATTTATTTACAAACGTTATGAAAAATGTGAGAATATGGATCTTTGAGGATTTATTTGCAAAATTGTAGGTAAAAGGCAAAAAGTGAAAATTTAGAGGATAAAATAGCATAAATTATGAAAACTTGTGAAAATGGAAAAAGTTAGGGCATGATATGCAAAAAGAGCACTAAAGGGGAAAAAGTGCAAAATTAAAAAAAAATAGAGAAAAGGGGATAAAATGGAATTTTAGGAAAGATGAGGGGCATTTTAGTAATTTCCGGGGCATACCCCTTTAAAGCTTATTATGAGGTCTTGAGGAAGCATTTATTACCTCTTGCCAATGATAGGAGTGGATTGGTGTTGATGACATCTTTTTATGCAAATTTGTTTGATATCTACCATAAGGTCTTGATACTCATTTGGGTTGATAGAAAGAATAAAATTTATAAAAAATCTTTGAAACCTACCTTGAGGTCTTGAAACATATGAGGGTAGAGCTGTTAATTCGATATGACGGGGCTGGCTGGCCCGCTGCCCTCCAAAACACACCACTTGGGACTGCGGGGCGAGGTGGGGCAGCCCGCCATTTTGGTTGTGGGTTGGGTGTGCCGGCCCGCCAAAAATATCAAAAATTTGTTACTGAATAGTCAGGCAGAAATTAAGACTAAAGGTAACCCCGAGGTTGGGGTTGCTAACCCCAGAATCAGGCTTGCAACTGAATGCTAACTCCAAGGTTGGGGTTGCTAACACCAGAGCCGGGGATTAGCATCACTCTAAAAAGAATGAACCACTTATTATAGAGCTTTTTTACTTACTAAACCAACTATCCACTTATTATATTAAGTTTTTACTAAATGTAACATATTTCTACTTATTTTCTTTTTTATAGTAAACCACTTATTATAGAGTTTTTTAACACTTAATACAACATGTTTGTACTTATTTGTTTTTTTATAATAAACCACTTATTATATAGTTTTTCACTTATTAAACCAGCTATCCACGTATTATATTAAGTCTTCACTTAATATAACATGTTTCTACTTATTTTTTTTTTATATAGTAAATCATTTATTAGAGAGTTTTTTCACTTACTAAACCAGTTATCCACGTATTATATTAAGTTTTCACTTAATATAACAAATTTCTACTAATTTTTTTTTATATTAAACCACTTATTATAGACTTTTTTCACTTATTAAACTAGCAATCCACTTATTAAGTTTTCACTTAATATAACACATTTTTAGTTATTATTATTTTTTATTTTTTTATGGTGCTAACCCCGATATTGGTGTTAGTAACCACAATACCGGGGTTACTAGTTAGTAAATCATTTAATAAACCATACCTTATGGTCCTTACCCTACCTTCGAAAACATCCAAGCATGCAAAGTATAAACAAAGTCAACAAACACAAAATAACAACATCCATTACACTCACAATATTCATCGATTACAATCAACAAAAACATAACAAAATCAATAAAACACAAAATAAAAACATCCATTACAATCACAATATTCATCAAAATCATCAAGCCATTAAAATGTTTTTTTATCTCCCTCTCCCTTTTAAGGCATACAATAATTAAATGCATTAAAATTCATCAACCATCACATCATTAAAATCTTCTTCCTCTCCATCTCCTCCGTCCCTTCTACCTTCATCAATAACATCAAGAATATTTGATCCTTCACCAGATATAGTTGTTTTAATATTTGTTCCATCTTCATTATCTATATTAAAAAAAATACAATAGAGAGGTTAGTTAACAACTAGATTTAATAAACCAATATTTCAAGATTTCAACTGAGAAAAAAAATGTAAATAATAATTTGTAAGCTAACTTACCAATAATATAACCATGCCACCATTTACGGGTGCAAATGAGAGCTTGCACTTTTTCAGGAAGGGTACAACTTCTATACTTGTTGAATACAGTAGCACTAATAGAAAAAGTTGACTCAGATGCAACAATTGTTATTGGGATAGCCAAGACATCACTTGCCATTAATGCAAGGATTAGGAATCTATGCCTATGATTCTTCCAATACTTCAAAACATCCAAATTTTCATAATATGTAAATTCATGCTTCGGCTCCTCGAAATAAAGATCCAATTGAGATTTTTTCCGGCATTTGCAATTGATTGGCTCTCAAATGCTTTAATTTCCTACAATTAATAATTTGAATATATTCTCATAAAAAATATACACAAATTAAAAAAAATAGGATTTAGGGGGAGGGGGAAAGAATGAAAGAAAGTGTTATACCACTTACATCAAAGATTCTTTTGCCCTTGCTTTTAATTAATTCCTCCAATTTGTGTAGAGGTAGGTGCCATGATAGAAGAAAAAGATTGTGGTTGTGAATGACTTGATTTGTTAGCATTAGAATAAGGCTCAAATAGCTTGTACAGCTTTTCCCTCACAAGTGACACCTTCTCTCGTCATTTAATAGGATCATTCTCAACTTTCTCATAAAAATACTGCAACATTAATAAATTAATCAGTGGATCAAGAATAGCTCCAAATGCAAGCACCATGAAATATTGTCTCCAATACTTATCAAACTTTTCTTTCATTCTTCTACACATATTACATATCACTTATCACCACATCTTCACTTGACTAGTTTTCTTTTAATAAAACCTTAATCTTCCAAACTTGCATAAAATAAAAGTTTGATGTAGGATTAGAAGAGATTAAGTTGGTAGTATCATAAAATGACTCCAAGAACGTATATATTTCTCTCCTCTTTTCCATTCTTCATTTGAAGGACAATACTTGTAATTTCTATCATTCAATTGAAGAGAAGCAAAAGCCCTTTTACATTTCATGACACTATCCAACATCAAATATGTTGAATTCCAACGGGTTGCAACATCCAATCACAAGGCAATACTAGTGTCAATGTTACCAACTTCTCTCACACATTCTTCAAATTTTTTCATTCTACTCTTTGAACCTTTCACATATTTGGCAGATTCTCTAATCTTATGCAAAGAATCACTTGCTACTTTTAAAGCTTCATGTACAATGAGATTCAATATATGAGTAAAATAATGAATATGAAAAAAATTCACCATCACACAATAAACTTTCATGCAAAGAAAGTTGCCCTTTCCGAATATCTTCCATATTATCATTGTTGGATGCATTGTCTAATGTCAATAAAAACACCTTCTTCTCAATTCCCCATTCCTTCAAAAATTCAAATAATTTTGCAGCCAATTCAAATCCCGAGTGTGGATGTGGCATTATAGTAAAATTAAGAATTTTACTATTAAGTACACAATTTTGATCAACAAAATGTCTAGTCAATCAAATGTAGCTCTCACTAGTGTAAGTAGTCCAGACACATGATGTTAAGCAAATTTTGTTTTTAGTATTATTTAAAACATGCTTAAGTTTTTCTTTCTCCCTTGTATATATTCTTGAAATGTCAGACACAAGAGTATTTCCAAAAATGCAAGCACCATCAAGGTTTATATATTTCATCCAAGTTCTAATGCCATCACAGTCAACAAATGAAAATGCCAAATCATGTTTTATAACTGCAGTAGCTAATAAGTAGCATGCAATCTTTTGGTCTATTTTCAAAGTCCTTATCTTCCCTTCATGATCAAGAAACATTTGTCCTACATCATTGAATTTAAACATTTTGCAGTTATCTCTATGGTGCCTAAATGTAGAAGTCTCATAACTTTTACCCCCATATTTGTATTCTTTTTTACATCCCTTGCATGTTGCTATTTGTATGCCATTTTGACCCACTCCTTTCTTCATAAAAAATTCCAAATATCTTAAAATTCTTTTGGCTTTTTAGCTGACTCCTTGCCAAATTTAGTGTCTTCCAATTCTTCCTCATCTAAGTTAATACTTTGATTCAAAGAACTGGACCCCTTTTTTTTTAATCCAGCACATATGTATGAGAAACATAAGAGAAGTGGACTCCATTAAATAACATGCATAGTTTAACAAGTTTCTTGTTTGTCATGTTTAAGGTTGATCAAAAGACTAATGATAATAATGCTAATGAGTAATGAGTCTAACTTATCTTCTTAGGATCATAGAGTCTAATAGACCACATGAATATATATATATATATATATATATATATATATATATATATATATATATATATATATATAACATCATGCTATATTGCTATACATGACTTCCTTATGAAGCCAGGATGACATGGAAATGACATGGAACAGCAATACATGACAATTAGTTGTTGAATTGATGGGAAAGACAAAATTTGGCTATAACATTACATTTCAAAACTAATTAATGTGATTATATGTAAACTTTCTTACTTTTTATTCATAATTGATAAACATCAAAATACATTCTTTCTTATCTTTTGATGATAAATGTCAAACTAGATTTATTAAATTTCAAACAAATATAAACATATATACCTTGAGATAGCCTATTCAAAGAGCTTTCCGGCGACTAGCGACGACTTGGGAGAAAAAGTACGGTGACTGGCGATGGCGTTGGAGAAGAGAGAAGGTGTGCATTGAAGGATTGGAAGTTGGAAGAGACAAGAAAGAAGAAAAAAAGAAGAAGTACGGCATTGGGCGACTTTAGATTTAGGTTTTCTTAACTTGTTTATTTCTTTTATTCAGTTAAATCCCTAAAAAAATATATATATTGATATGTTATATAGAACTTATAAAATATAAATTAGAGGCGGGCTATGGGCTGGCCTACCCCTACCCGTAGCCTGCCTTGCCCAACTCACGGCCCACATGAGCTGGCCTATTTAGGCCAATCTCCAAACGGGCCTTCAAAAGGCTATCCCATCGCACTTATTTTAATTGGTCAGGCAAGGCTACTCGACAGGCTAAGACGAATTGACAGCTCTATATAGGGGCAGATGGGAGATATAAAATTTATGAAAAATGTTTTTGAAACGTACCATGAGGTCTTGACACTCTTGGGGGTGGATAGGAGGGATAAAATTTATGAAAAATCTCTTTGAAACATACCATGAGGTCTTGACACTAATGGGGTGCATAGCAGGGATGGAAATTTATAAAATCTCTTGAAAACTATGATAAGGTCTTGACACTCATAGGGGTAGATGGGAGGGATGAAAAATCTTAGAAAATCTCTTTGAAACCAACCATGAGGTTTTGACACTCATGGTGGTGAATAGAAGAGATGAAAACTTATTAACATATTTTTGAACCTACCATTAGGTCTTGACACTCATAGGGGTGGATAGGATGGAGGAAAAATAATGAAAACCTTTTTTATGCCTACTATGAAGTATGGACACTCACATGGGTAGATAGAGGAAGGCAAATTGCTGAAGGCCTTCTTGAAACATACTAAAAGGTCTTGACATTCATAGGCGTATATAAGAGTTGATAAACGGCTAAATGTATGTATTGTATGTGAATAAATTCTATATGATTAATGTATTCTTTGATGAATCAATGTTGTTTCATGGTGTAATTAGTTTTATTCATGTTACAGGCCTCAAAGAAACCAAGGTAAGCTCACTGGTGCAATTGAGGAAGAAATCGACACTGGAGATGATGTTTTAGAGCCCAGGGTATTGTAACGACATTGTAGCAAGCACTATAGCATGAAAGAGTAAAGAAATGGTAAAGTCTCGGGTTTTGTGGACGGGCAACTTGATGGATGTGAAGACATCCACATACTGATAAACGTCTAAATGTATGTATTTTATAAGTATACATTTGTGACTATTTATGTGTATTTGGATGAATTGATGCACTTTGTGTGGTTTAATTGCTTCTATTTGTGTTACAGGCTTAGAAGAAGCCTAGATGAGCCTAAGAACACATTCGGGAAGAAATCTACGCCAAAAATGGCGTTTTAGGGCCTCATGCAATGTAGCAGTATTGTAGCAAGCACTATAGCACAACAGGATGAAGAATTTGCGAAGTCTCGGGTTTTGTTGACCGGCAACCTGATGGCTAATAAGTGCTCGTGTATAAGCTATACGAAGTATACTTTTTTGACATTGAGCATCGCTTTATTCAAATTTTATCGCTTATATGAGTGCATTTGTGTTCTTTTGTGCATTCAGGGTTGTGAAGAAGATGTAGAAAAAAAGAAGCAAGAATAGGTCATGGCCGTAATTGTTGAGGGAGTTCTTGGACCAAGCTAGAAACAAGGCACAAGTTGTGTTCAAAGACATGTGATTGTGTGCCAACCTCCAATTGGGCTCGAGTGAATATTTGAATTGGAGTGGCACAAAGACAGTCACACTCACATGTTCTGACTTGTGTAACATCATCAAGAGCTTCATCAATGTGGTTTAATTGAAGATGTGATGTGATCTATGGTACGATTATGTGCCTAATTTGGCGGCCTCGATGAAGAAGATGAATTCGGGAACATTTCGGCATGACTGTAGCAGTACTGTAGCAAGTAACTGTTCACAATTCGCGAAAAATCTGTAAAATAGAGAACCCACATGCCCATTCCACAAGGTCATGTGAAACCCCAATTTCAACCTATAAATACCCCATTTTCAGATCTATTTCAGGGACCCCCAGGACTATCTTTTGCATATCTTTTGGGGGGCTCGCAGATAGGTTTTGGAGAGGTTCTTGGAGGTCTTTGGAGATGATTTTACAGCATCAGTATCGACATCCTTTGGAAGGTAACTATTGGGGGAGCTTTCGTCGGCATTGATTCGGTGAGGTGTACCCTAGGCTTGACAAGGGATTCATGAAGAAGATGAGGCGGCTGTACAAGACCATCGATATGGACTACAAGGGGGTTTTCGTTATGGTTTTTATGCATATGTTCTCAAACTCTCTATTGATTTTGTATTGCTACATGGAGAGCTAAACCCCTAGTGGGTATTCGGATTGTAAACACCAGGATGATATTGTTTCCATGATTTTTATTATGCTTTTTTAATTGATGCTTTTAATTGAGTTTCAATCTTGTATGATAATTGTATTGATTTTCCCTTAGCCATGAAACTAGGGCTGTGAATCATCTAGGTTATCCTTTGAAGGTGTGACAACTTCTATAGGATTAGACTACTCGAGATTGGAGAGGGTCGAGAGGGTGAGTCATGAGGTAGCGAAACGTCCGCTTTCCCCTTCGTAGTGATTTTCCCTACCTCTGTGTTCCAAGAGTTCTTTGGGGTCAAAGTAGAATGAAGTGCTAGGAGATAAACTCTCCTGGGCTTAGTTGCACGAGCAACAGAGTGAAGGGTTGTAGTGAATCCTAGTACTGGGGCTTAACTGAGACTATGGTTCTTTCGCCTAGATCAAAGGATTAGAACTATACTTAGGGACAGGGTAAATCACTTGGAATCCCCAGAACGTCAAGCATTTCCACGTAGTGTAAGGCTTAGGATGATGGATTCCCCTGGGGCTTAGTTGAGAAATCGACAGAGTGAAGGGTTGTACTGAAGCCTAGTGCCTGGGCATAGTGTTGGAACTAGTCACGGTTGACCTTAGGTTCGGGACCGTGTGTATTTGGATTTCCATGACTCATTAAACATTAATAAGAGAGTAACTAGTCACGGTTGACCTTAGGTTTGTGACCGTGTGCTCTAGGATTTTGATAAGTGCTCGTGTTATAGTAATACAAAGTGTTATTATCTTACATTGAGCATTACTTTTCTCAGATTTTATCATTAAATGGTGTGAATTTGTGTTCTTTTGTGCATTATAGGGTTGTGGAGTAAACTTACTGAAGAAGGAGCAAAGTTAGGTCATATTTGCCGTTGTTTGGGATCTCTCAGACCAAGTAAGGAACAAGGAACGAGTATAAAATGTGGGTGTGTTCTTTTGTGCATTGTAGCATTGGAGAACTTCACCGATGAGGAGAATGAAGCAATCAACATGATCTACCATTGATTGTGTGCCCAATTCAACAGCCTCGATGAAGAACGATGAAATCAGGTACATTTGACGCGCGAGCACCGTAGCAGGTTGTAGCAGTTTACTGTTTACTACGCGATAGAAAAACTGATTCCAGAAAATCCACATGAATGTGTGGAAATTCCACACGGCCTTGTGGATTCCCGATTTCAGCCGATTTACAGCCGCGACTTAGCATTATTTAAAGGCCTTTTTTGGGACTTTTTGAGTATCTTTTCGCCTATCTTTTGTAGGTTCGTGACTAGTAATTGGAGAGGACTTTGTGGAGGATTGGCGTGAGTCGACGGCATTGACATCGAAGCTCGTTGGAAAATAGCTATTAGGGGAGCTTTCGTCGGCACCGATTCGGCGAGGTGTGCCATAGGCTTGACAAAGGGGCTTGGTGAAGAGTACAGCCACGCTACACAAGGGAGTTTTCATCTATGTTTATCTTTCTTGTTTATTCATACACATTGATGGATTTGCATAGCTCCATGGAGAGCTAAACCCCTTGTGGCTATTCGGACTTGTAAACCCTAGGATGATATTGTTTCTATGACATGTTATTATGCTTTCTTAATTGATGCATTTAATTGAGTTCCAATCTTGATTGCTTGTTGGATTGATTTTCCCTTAGCCGTGAAACTAGGGTTGAGAATCATCTAGGTTGTCCTTTACAGTATCGAGAGGGTGAGTCGTGAGGTAGCGAAACGTCCCTTTTCCAATCTGGTGTTATTTTCCCTACCTCAATGTTCAAGAGTTCTCAGCGGTCAAAATAGAGCGAAGGGCTAGGAGATGAACTCCCTTAGGGCTTAATTGTGCAAGAGACAGAGTGAAGGGTTGTAGTGAATCCTAGTGCTGGGGCTTAATTGAGACTAGTGTTCTTTCACCTGGACCAAAAGGTTAGGACTACACTTAGGAATAGGGTCTATCACTTGGAATCCATAGAACGTAAGGCAATCCCACATAGTGTGAAGCATCGGAAGATGGACTCCACTAGGGCTTTGTTGATAGGTCAACGAGAGTTAACAGTCGTAGTGAAACCTAATGCCTAGGCACAATGTTGGGATCAGTCACGGTTGACCTTAGGTTTGGGACCGTGTGCTTTAGGATGTCCACGACTCATTAAACATCAATAGGAGAGTATAATACATTGTCTTACACTAGAACATTAATTCTAAGCGGAGCTTGTCTGGGTGATAAGTGCTCATGTTATAGTAACGCGAAGCGTTATTATCTTACAATGAACATATCTTTTATCAGATTTTATCGCTAAATAGTGTGCGTTTGTGGATTCTTATGCATTGTAGGTTTGTGGAGCTAATTTGGAGAAAAAGAATGAAGTTAGATCGTGTTCGCCGTTGTTGGGAGCTTTTCGGACCAAGCAAGGAACAAGGCACGAGCCTAGACTTGTGAGTGCGTGCCAACCTCCTTTGGAGAGGCACAAAAGCAGTCACATTCACAATAAGTCTAACTCGTGTTGCTTAGGAGAACTTCACCAAGGAGGAGACTTGAAGAAATCGGCACGATAAACCATTGATTGTGTGCGCAAATCAATGGCCTCGATGAAGAACAACAGATTTGGGAGCGTTTTTGGCGAGTACTGTAGCAGCATTGTAGCCTGTTGTTGTGGCAAAAACACTGTAGCAATCTACTGTTTATTTTCTGCCGAAATTCAAAATTCCGTAGAATTCACACGGCCGTGTGAATTAATTTTCCAGCAAGCCAGAAACTTAATACACTCGTGTGGAAATTCCACACGGCCGTGTGAAGTCCCGATAAGTTCAAATTTAAAGCCGCCCTCAACATTGTAAAAGTCCGAGTTGGAGACTTTCAAAACATCTTTTGACCTAACTTTCTCCCCAACTTCTGGAGAGTGCGGCTAGGGTTTCGGAGAGGACTTTGTGGAGGTTTGGAGCGCGTCATTGGCATCGTCACCGACGTTCGGCTGCCGCACAAGACCACGGCAACACCATACGTGAGGAGATTTTCATTAATGCTTTTTATTTGCACTTTCTTCTATATTTTGATGAACATGTATAGCTCCATGAGGAGCTAACCCACTCGTGGGTATTCAGACTTGTAAAACCCTAGGATTATTATGTTTCTATGACATTGCTATTATGCTTTTCCATTATTGATGAATAAATTCGAGTTTCAATTTTAATTATCTTTTGCTATTGTTTTCCCTTAGCCATGACACTAGGGTTGAGAGCAATCTAGGTTACCCTTTGGAGGTGTGACAACTCCAATAGGATTAGACTACTTAGGATTGAAGAGGGTTGAGAGGGTGAGTCATGAGGTAGCGAAACATCCCCTTTCCCTTCCGGTGTGATTTCTCCCTACCTCCGTTTTATTGGATAATTAGCGGTTGAGATAGAGTGTTAGGGCTTAATTTAGACCAGGGTTCTTCCACCTAGACCAAAGGGTTAGAACTACATATAGGAACAGGTTTTATCACTAGGAATCCCTAGAGTTTAAAGCAATCCCACGTAGTGTTAGGCTTAGGAAGATAAACTCCCCTGGGGCTTAGTTGACAACTCAACAAGAGTCAAGGATCGTAGTGAATCCTAATGCCGGGGCATAATGTTGGGGTTAGTCACGGTTGACCTTAAGTTTGTGACCGTGAGTTTAAGGATATCCTCGACTCAATTAACATCAATAGGAAAGTATAATAGCATAGTCTTGCACTAGAAGCATAAGTCCTAGAGGTAGCTTGTCCGGATACCCTATTTCATCCATTACTAGTCATTCTCTTTTAACTTTTATTTGCACTTTCTTATCTTCCACCTCTTTGTTTAATTTCTTGTCTTTTAGTATAATTGATTCCATAATCCACTCATCAATTCGATTATCACTTTTCGTACACCGCACAACTAAATAGCGAAATATTGTGTTTTAAATCCCTATTCCTTGTGGATTCGACTACCCACTCACCAGGGTAATTTTATTACTTGGACAAGCCCATACACTTGGGGGATACACGCAAGGGGTCGTGTCAAGTTCTTGGCGCCGTTGCCGAGGAATAGGTGTTTTAGAGACATTTGTATTTTGCTATTTTAGTTATTCATCATTCATTCTATTTCACCCTTTCTTATTCTCCTATCATTCTTATTTGTTTTTTTTGTTTTGTCTTACTTTTTCTTGCAAGGAGCCTAAATGGAGATTGATTCAGTTATTGAGCTATATTCTCAAGTTGAAGCTCTTAGTACAAAGCTTGATAGAATTATTGCTTCACGACAAAAAAGCAATCCATGCTACAGTACATATCATCCAATTGAAAGGAGCTACTCAAACGTTTTATGGAATAATGATGGACAATATTGGGAAGCACCTCAAGAGCAATTTCAAAAGGATGAGATACATGAAGAGGACGAACCTCAGTGGAAAAAAGCGTTAGATAACTTTATTAAAGCATTTGATGCCTCTTACCAAAGTATAGAAGCCACACAAAAATGTCATGAAGCCTCCTATAACAACCTTGAGCATCAATTAGGATGGATACTTGACACACTCTCCAAGGAAAATGAAGTATTTGAGCAAGCAAAGCAAGACCCTTGTAGAGATGATGTGATAGTGAACAGTAATGAAGAAATGAGGTAAACCATGTACGATGCTGTAGAAATTGAAGAAGAAAAGGAAGAACATCATTTGGAGAATTGGGATTGCTTGAATGAAGATGGTGCTTGTGAGCAAGGAATTTTTCATGGGGATTTGCTAGTGTCACGTTCTTTTCAAGATGAAAATACACAAGAAGAAGCAAACCCTAAAGTAATGGAGCAAGCATATCTCTTTGGGATTGATCAACTCATAAAAAGCAAGAAAGAGATTTTGGGAAGGGAAAAAGATATGGGGAGGATATGAGGTAGCTTGTCCGGATACTGTATTTCATCCATTACTAGTCTTTCTCTTTTAACTTTTATTTGCACTTTCTTATCTTCCACCTCTCTGTTTAATTTCTTGTCTTTTAGTATAATTGATTCCATAATCCACTCATCAATTCGATTATCACTTTTCATACACCGCATAACTAAATAGTGAAATATTGTGTTTTAAATCCCTATTCCCTGTGGATTCGACTACCCACTCACCAGGGTAATTTTATTACTTCGACAAGCCCGTGCACTTGCGGGATACACGCAAGGAGTCGTGTCACTGGGTACCCTGTTTTACACTTGATTGTTTCTCTCTTTACTCTTACTTGCACTCTCCTGTCTTCCATTTGTTTCTTTCATTTTCTTATTTCTTTGAAGTATTCTTGCACACACTCATTGATCTTGCTCTCACATTCTGTACTTCACACTAGCTAAATAGCAATATCTTGTGTCTTTAGTCCCTACTCCCTATGGATTCGACTACCCTCTCACCGTGGTACTATTATTATTCTGACAACCCGTGCACTCTCGGGCCCCTATCAGATTTTCACAACTCATTAGACATCAATTAGAAGGTATAATACTAGTCTTGTACTACAAGCATTATTCTTTGGGGGAGCATTGTCTAGGTACCCCATCTTTACATTGATTCTTTCCTCCTTACTCTTTGCTTGCAGTCTTCTCTTTCATTTTACTTATTTCTTTCTATTTCACCTACATTGTTTTCTCTCACCATCATTACTTTCACACTAGCTAAGTTGCAACTTCATGATACGCGTTTGAATCGCTCACCCGCAAGTGCACGGGGTCTCCAAGTAATACCCCTCGCGCGAACACGAGGGGGTCGTATTCCCAAGGGCCCGAGAATCTATTCTTACTTCCTTATTACAATGTTGTTTAACTTAATCAATCACTTGGAAGAAGAACTAAAAATAACCTACTAAAGCAAAGAACATGCAAATGGCAAGTATAAATACGGAGGAAAGTATCAAGGTAAGGAAGTGGTCACGGATGAGGATTCCCTCGGGGGTTACTAAAGTGTTAAGGATGTCCTAACTAGCACGCACGTGGGTGGTTTGGACCGGGAAACCCTAAATTAGACCAACCCGATGGTCACGGTGTTGGTCCCTAATCCGGTACGAGTAGTGGAATACGGAATTGCTTCCGCCCAAATCCTTGTATGATTGCAATGGGTTTAGTGGATTTCCCCAAGCTAGGGTTGAAACACAATCAAGGACAACCCTAACAATTGGAGGGGTACAAATACCCGATGGTCACGGCGTATTCGTACATGTATTGCCTTCCAAGCTTGGTGAGCCTAATACTAGGGCAATGGTCATGCAACCTAGCATTGTCTAGGAATTGACATATAGAGTTCTCATACATATCAAGGCATTCAAGAACCACCAAACAAGGATCACAAACCAAGTCAAATGCAATAAACTAGAAGAAGCATCCAAAATACACAAGTTCATTCCAAAGGTTCACCTACATCCGGTGACCTTGGGGTTTAGTTACTCATGATCACAAAGCAAGCAAGAAAATACATGAAAACAACCAAAAGCATAACAAGAACACTCCCTCAAAGGATCAAGTCCGAATGACGCTTCCAAGGACGCCTGGTGGAACGCGCTTGAATCGCTCACCCGCAAGTGCACGGGGTCGTATCCCCAAGGGCCCGAGAAGCTATCCTTACTTCCTTATCACAATGTTGTTTTACCTAATCGAATAAGAACTACCAATAATCTACTAAAACAAAGAGCATGCAAATAGCAAGAATAAATACGGAGAGGAAAAATCAAGGTGAGGGAATGGCCACGGATGAGGATTCCCTCGGGGGCTACTAAAGTGCTAAGGATGCCCTAACTAGCATGCACGTGGGTGGTTTGGACCGGGAAACCCTAAATTAGACCAGCCCGATGGTCACGGCGTTGGTCCCTAATCCAATACAAGTATTGGAATACGGAATTGCTTCCGCCCAAATCCTTGTACGATTGCAAAGGGTTTAGTGGATTTCCCCAAGCTAGGGTTGAAACACAAACAAGGACAACCTTAACAATTGGAGGGGTACAAATACCCGATGGTCACGGTGTATTCGTACATGTATTCCCTTCCAAGCTTGGTGAGCCTAATACTAGGGCAATGGTCATGCAACCTAGCATTGTCTAGGAATTGACATATAGAGTTCTCATACATATCAAGGCATTCAAGAACCACCAAACAAGGATCACAAACCAAACCAAATACATAAACTAGAAAGAAGCATCCAAAATACACAAGTTCACCCCCAAGGTTCACCTACATCCGGTGACCTTGGGGTTAGTTGTTCATGATCACAATGTAAGCAATCAAATACATAAAAACAACCAAAAGCATAATGAAAACACCCCCTGAAAAGATCAAGGCCGAATGACGCTTCCAAGGACGCCACCCAAGGAGTGGCTTCCTTTGTCAAACTTCCTCTCAAATGCAAATCGAAGGTGTGGATTCGTCGTCTCGTGCTCTCCCCGTCGTCCTCTCCGTAAGAAATGCCTCCAAAAGCCGGCCTCAAGCTCCCAAAGAAGTGGTGAACTGTGTTGTTTCTCAAGACCTAGCCTCCTCCCTCAAAATGGACTCCAAAACCCTTAAAAACCTTTTCCGGTGTGTTATGCGGCCGCCTATGCGGTCTCGCATGCGGGGAGAGAAAATTTCCGAGAAAATCCCGAAATCGCGTAAGTTGCTACAGTACCGTATGCGGCCTCTGCAGTTCCCGCATGACAGCCCGCATGAAGATCCAGACTTAGCCGTTTCGCCAAAGGGTTCGTGCTACAGGATCTGCTACAGTAGTCGCTACAGTGCCCCCTATGAAATAGTGTTTTCGTTGCCAATTTCTTCTCAAATTCTATCAATGAGCTCGAAGGGGTCACATTAGTACCTGTAACACGAAAGAAACCAATTCAGACCAAAAACGGGCGTCAACTCATAGAAAAATACGTAATACATACACCCGAATACATGGAAAATACGTATGTTTAGGCGTTTTTCAACGCCACCCAAGGAGTGGCTTCCTTTGTCAATCTTCCTCTCAAATGTGAATCGAAGGTGTGGACTCATCGTGTCGTGCTCTCCCCGTCGTCCTCTCCTCAAGAATTACCTCCAAAACTCGGCCTCAAGCTCCCAAAGAAGATGGTGAAGTCAAGCTCTCCCCAAGACCTAGGTTCCTCCCTCAAAATGCTCTGCAAAAGCCCTTAAAAACGAATTCCAGTGAGTTATGCGGCCTCCCATGCGGCCCCGCATGCAGGTAGAGAAAGTCTCCGAGAAATCCCGAAAGTTGCGTAAATGCTACAGTGAAACCGCTACAGTAGAACTGCTATAGTACCGTATGCGGCCTCAACAGCCCCCGCATGGTAACCCGCATGAATCTCCTGACCAAGTTCTTCAGGTTTTCGTGCTACAGCGATTGCTACAGTGCCCCCCCCCCCCGGGCTCAGCAACAGTGTTCTCGATGCCGATTTATTCTAAAATTCTGTCAACGAGCCCGAAGGGGTCTCATTGGTACCTGTAACATGAAAGAAACCAATTCATACCAGAAACAGGGCGTCAACTCATAGAAAAATACGCAATACATACACCCGAATACATAGAAAATACATATGTTTAGGCATTTATCACTTCACTTGTCTTGAATCACTATTCCCTGTGGATTCGACTACCCACTCACCGAGGTATTATTACTGCGATAACCCGTGCACTTGAAGGGCACTCTTGCAAGAGGAGTGTCAAAGTTTTTGGCACTGTTGCCGAGGAGTAGGCGTGTTTGAGACATTTGCATTTTACTATTTTCGCTATTCACCATTCACTCTACTTCACACTTTCTTATTCTACCATCATTATTATTTGTTTTTTTTTCCTTCTTTGATCTCATCTTCAAGGAAACTGATTGACACAACTGAGTTATTCGAC
The DNA here is from genome assembly GCA_020875875.1 of Dioscorea alata. Classification (NCBI taxonomy): domain Eukaryota; kingdom Viridiplantae; phylum Streptophyta; class Magnoliopsida; order Dioscoreales; family Dioscoreaceae; genus Dioscorea; species Dioscorea alata. Next base: position 20,764,531 of record CM037020.1, on the reverse strand, counting down.
AAAATCACAGGAATGGTGAATGATGTAGAATAGAAGATGTAGTTGTTCACAATACAGTCAATTTTAAGTTATTTCATGGATGAGCAACCAGTGATTGGCTACTCTACTAAGGAAGTGGTCATTGATAATTCTTATTGTGAGCAAGATCCAAATTGTGAACTGGTCAGTGTGTTGAATAAAAATGAGCAATCGACATTGTCTTCTTCAAGTTGTGATTCAGAAGAAATTCTAGAGAATGTTCTTGCTCAGTTTGAATCATGTTACCAAGAACAAAGGCAGGAAATCTTTTTGATGGGGATTATAAATGTAACTGAGGAAATTTGTGAGATCGGAGTTTCAGAAAGTACCAAGGACCATTCCATCCATCAAGCATTACAAGATAAGTCAGAAAATTCTATTGAACAAGTATCAGCCCAATTTGAGGAGATTGATAGATTAAAGGAGAATTGATTACGACCATCCATTGAAGAACCGCCTGATTTGGAACTAAAGACTTTGCCGACACATTTGGAGTATGCATTCTTGGTAGAAGAGTCGAAGCTCGCTGTCATTATAGCATCAAATCTTTCTACTGATCAAAAGGACAAGCTTGTGATCATGTTGAAGAAACATAAATCCGTCATTGCTTGGAAGATTTCTGATTTCAAGGGCATCAATCCTTCATTTTGCACTCATAAAATTCTAATGTAGGATAACTTCAAGTCTGTAATCCAACCTCAAAGAAGATTGAACCCGAATATTAAGGAAATCGTCAAGGCAGAGGTGGTAAAATTGTTAGATGCAGGAATTTTTTACCCCATCTCTGATAGTGCTTGGGTGAGGAGGGATAAATGTGGTAAAGAATGAAAAGAATGAACTCATCTCGATTCGAACAATTATAGGCTGTCGGGTGCGCATTGATCACAGAAGATTGAACGATGCAACTCGAAAGGATAACTTCCCATTGCCCTTTATTGATCAGATGTTGGAGCGATTTGTTGGGCATCAGTTTTATTGCTTCCTTGATGGTATGTTAGGGTATTTTCAGATTCCTATCGCCCCAGAAGATCAAGAGAAGATAATATTCACTTGTCCCTACGGGACTTTTGCTTATAGAAGGATGTCATTCGAACTGTGTAATACACCGGCAACATTCCAGCGCTATATGACCGCCATTTTTTATGATCATTTGGAGGATATCATGGAGGTGTTCATGGACGACTTTTCTGTGTTTGGTGATTCGTTTGACATATGCTTGAAAAACTTGGAAAGAGTATTAATGAGATGTTAGGAGACAAATCTTGTGCTTAATTGGGAAAAGTACCACTTCATGGTCTAAGAAGACATCGTCCTCGTTCATAAAATTTCCCGGATGGGGATGGAGGTAGACAAGGTAAAGATTAGAGTCATAGATAAACTCCCTCCACCAACAAATATTAAGGGAATTCTGAGCTTCCTGGGGCTTGTAGGTTTTTATAGGCAGTTTATCAAGGATTTCTCAAAGATCACACAACCATTGACAAATCTTCTAGAGAAGGATGCTCCGTTTGATTTTGGGGATGATTGTTTGGTTGCCTTTAATTTGTTGAAGAAGAAACTAGTTAAAGCTCCAATTTTGCTCACCCCATATTGGACAGAACCATTCAAGCTCATGTGCCATGCAAGTGATTATGCCATTGGATCAGTTTTTGGGACAAAGAAAAGGCAAACAATTCAAACCAATATATTATGCTAGTAAGACTCTCACGGGTGCTCAAGAGAATTACACAACTACTGAAAAAGTGTTATTAGCAGTTGTGTTTGCCTTCAACAAGTTCAAACCATATCTCATTTTGTCTAGAGTTATTGTATACAAATCATTCGGTATTCTGTTATCTCATGAACAAGGCTAATGCTAAACCAAGGTTGATCCAGTGGATACTATTTTTGCAAGAGTTTGACATGGAAATAAAAGACAAGAAAGGTACTAAAAATGTGGTTACGGATCACTTGTCTCATTTAGAGGGGTTTGAAGGGCAAGAACCTTCAAACAAGGAAATCAATGATTTTTTCTCGGATGAGCACATTGATGATCGACCCGCAAGTGCACGGAGTTGTCAAGTAATACCCCTCCGGCATGCGCGAGGGGGTCGTATTCCCAAGGGCCCGAGAATCTACCCTTACTTCCTCTTTGTATGATTGTTTGACCGATCAATACAAGTGTTATGCGAAGAAACGTAAAAAGCAATTAACATGCAAGAGAATTACTCTAAGGTGGAGGCAATAATTGGAGGGTAAGAACACTATAAAGAGAGGGTCATGGATGAGGATTCCCAAGGTGGCTACTAACGTGCTGAAGTTACCTTAACTAGCATGCAAATGGGTAGTTTGGACCGAGAAACCCTAAATTAGACCAACCCGATGGTCACGGAAATTGGTCCCTAATCTGGTACAAGTATCGAGTACGGAATTCCTTCCACTCGAACCCTTACATGATTGCAAAGGGCACAGTAGGTTTCTCAAGTTAGGGAGAAGACACAATCTAGGTCAACCGTAATAATTGGAGGGGTACAAAGGAGGTTGGCACATACTCACAAGTCTATGCTCATGCCCTGTTCCTTGCTTATTCCGGAAATCTCCCCAACAACGGCGAACACGATCTAACTTTGTTCCTTTTCTCCAATTTACCTTCACAGCCCTACAATGCACAAAAGTAAACAAATGCACACTTTTTAGTGATAAAATCTGATTAAATCAATGCTCATTGCAAGATAATAACACTTTGCATTACTATAACACGAACACTTATCAAATCCCCCCACACTTAAGCCCGTTTTGGAGACTATTTTGGGGATCTTTTTGGCTCTTCTTTGCCCTAACTTCTGGAGAAACGCGGCTAGGGTTTGGAGAGGACTTCGTGAAGGTTTGAAGTGCGTCATCGGCGTTGACATCAACGTCTGATGCCGGCACAAGACTACGGCCATATCGGACACAAGGGGGTTTTCATCTATGCATTCAAATTGTGTTCTTATTATTATTTTCATGGATTTGTATAGCTATATGAAGAGCTAAATCCCGTGTGGGTATTCGGACTTCTAAACACTAGGATTATTATGTTTCTTTGACATTGGTATTATGCTTTTCCATAATTTATGAATAAAGTTGAGTTTCAATCTTAAATTCTTTTTTTTTATTATTGTTTTTCCTTAGCCGTGACACTAGGGTTGAGAACAATCTAGGTTATCCTTTGGAGGTGTGACAACTCCTATAGGATTAGACTACTTAGGATTGAAGAAGGTTGAGAGGGTGAGTCGTGAGGTAGCGGAACGTCTCCTTTCTCCTCCGATGTGATTCTCCCTACCTCCATGTTCCATGATTTATTCGCGGTTGAGATAGAGTTAGGTGCTAGGTGATAAACTCCCCTAGGGCTTTATTGCGCAAATACCAAAGTATAGGGTTGAAGTGAATCTTAGCACCAGGACTTAATTTAGACTAGGATTCTCTCACCTGGACCAAAGGGTTAGAACTATATATAGGAACAGGATTAATCACTAGGAGTCCCTAGAACTTAAGGCAATTCCACATAGTGTGAGGCTTAGGTAGATAGACTTCCCTAGGGCTTAGTTGATAGGTCAACGAGAGTCAAGGGTCGTAGTGAAACCTAATGACCGGAACATAGTGTTGGTATTAGTCACGGTTGACCTTAGGTTTGGGACCATGTATTTAAGGATTTCCTCGACTCAATTAACATCAATAGGAAGGTATAATAGCATTGTCTTGCACTAAAAGCATAACTCCTAGGGGTAGCTTGTCCGGATACACATCTTTTCCCATTGCTAGTCCTACTCTTTTACTCTTACTTGCACTCTCTCGTCTTCCACACTTCTCTTTTAATTCTTGATTTTACCGATTATTTTTGCACTCACTCACCAATTTCTTTCCACACAACGCGATAGCTAAATAGTGAAATCTTGTATCTTAAGTACCTATTCCCAGTGGATTCGACTACCCACTCACCGGGGTATTTTATTACTTCGACAACCCTACAATGCACAAAAGTAAACAAATGCACACTTTTTAGTGATAAAATCTGATTAAATCAATGCTCATTGCAAGATAATAACAATTCGCATTACTATAACATGAACACTTATCAGAAGATGACTGTACCAGTTCCCCTAGGCACAGAGACACTAAGGGTGATGGGTATGATCCGGAAAGCTGGATCAGGGACTTATGCATTCATCATACCCCAGCCAGAGCATGCCAAGCTTGAGGGAGAGTAGGCTGAGGGCTCGCAGCCGACCTTAGAGCCATCTCCTGAGCAGGCCGATGCACAGGCACCACCTACAGCACCAGAACCATCTCTAGTGCATATTTTCACTCCATCTCGAGACCAGGACAGACTTGAGCGTCTCGAGAGTGCTGTAAAGTTCATTCAGACCGAGGTGACTAACGTTAGGGCTACCCAGATTGCGCAGCATTCGGACGTTATGGCACAATTCCGCAGCATCCATCAGTTACTTACACAGGCCATGACCTCCCCATTTGTGGTCTAGCCTTGATCCTCGACTCCACCACCTTCTCCAGCACCATAGGCCGATCCACGGATCCTACCAGCGCCTACAACAGCACCAGAGGCTCCAATGCAGGACACCAACGCTGAGGCGTCATACTTTATCTTTGTTTTTTGTTATTTTGATTTCAGTTGTACTTTTATTTCATATTTTGGACTTGTAGCACTCAGAAAGGACATTCCTTATGAGTTTAGCTTTTATGTTGCTTTTATTTTTCCTCGAGTTGTATTTCATTTCTCTATCTTTATATACTCGAGTTTTAGTTTGATTTTTCTTGAGCTACTAACACGACCCCTTTCTTGTATCCCGCAAGTGCATGGGCTTGTTGAAGTAATAAATTTACCTTGGTGAGTGGGTAGTCGAATCCACAGGGAATAGGGACTTAAGACACGAGGTTTCACTAATTAGCTAAGTAATGTACAATGGGTGTGAAGAGAATTAATGAGTGAATATGAAAGCAGTATAAAGTAGAAAGATGGAAGGTAAAAAAGTGCAAGAATGAGTAAATAGAGAAGGACTAGCAATGGATGAAATAGGGTACCCGGACAAGCTACCCTTAGGACTCATGCTTCTAGTGCAAGACTATGCTATTATACTTTCCTATTGATGTTAATTGAGTCGAGGATATCCTTAAACACACAGTCCCAAACCTAAGGTCAACCGTGACTAACCCCAACACTATGTCCCGGCATTAGGTTTTCACTATGACTCTTGACTCTCATTGACCTGTCAACTAAGCCCTAGAGGAGTACGTCTTCCTAAGCCTCACACTACGTGGGATTGCTTTAAGTTCTAGGGATTCCTAGTGATAAAACCAATTCCTATGTATAGTTCTAACCCTTTGGTCCAGGTGGAAGAACCCTAGTCTAAATTAAGCCCCAGCACTAGAATTCACTTCAACCCTTCACTCTGTTGCTCACGTAACTAAGTCCCAGGGGAGTTCCACTCCTAGCACTTCACTCTATCTCGACCGCTAAGAAATCATGGAACATGAAGGTACGAAGAATCACAACAAAGGAGAAAGGAATGTTCCACTATCTCACGACTCACCCTCTCAACCCTCTTCAATCTTAAGTAGTCTAACCCTATAGGAGTTGTCACACCTCCAAAGGATAACCTAGATTGTTCTCAACCCTAGTTTCACACCTCCAAAGGATAACCTAGATTGTCACACCTCCAACAGAAAACAATTGCAAGAGATAATTAAAATTGAAACTTGACTTTATTCATCAATAATGGAAAAGCATAATATCAATGTCATAGAAACATAATAATCCTATGGTTTACAAGTCCGAATACCCACGAGAGGTTTAGGTCCTCATGGAGCTATACAAGTCCATCAAAGTATGAAAGAAAGCACAAATTAAAGGCATTGATGAAAACCCCCTTTCGTATGGTGTTACCGTCGTCTTGTGCGGCCGCCGGACGTCGATGACGCGCTCCAAACCTCCACGAAGTCATCTCCGAAACCCTAGCCGCACTCCACAGAAGTTGGGGAGAAAGACAGGTCAAAAGAGGATGTGTAAAAAGTCTCCAAATCGGGCTTTTATAGTGTTGAGTCGCGGCTTTAAAATCGGACTTATTAGGATTTCACACGGCCGTATGGAATTTTCACATGCCCGTGTGAACTCTCTGGTTTTCTGAATTTCGGCTGAAAGTGAACAGTAGATTGCTACAGTGCTTGATATAGTGCTGCTATAGTACTCGCCGAAATGCTCCCAAATTTGTTGTTCTTCATCGAGGCCATTGAATTTGGCGCAAAATCAATGGTAGATTGTACCGATTGCTTCAATCCTCCTTCTTGGTGAAGTTCTCCTAAGCTACACAAGTTAGACTTATTGTGAATGTGACTGCCTTTGTACCCTTCCATAGGAGGTTGGCACACACTCACAAGTCTAGGCTCGTGCCTTGTTCCTTGATTAGTCCGAAAACTCCCCAACAATGGCGAACATGATCTAACTTCGTTCCTTTTCTCCAAATTAGTTCCATAAACCTACAATGCACAAAAGCACACAAATGCACACAATTTAGTGATAAAATCTGATAAAAGATATTCTCATTGTAAGATAATAGCGCTTCGCGGTACTGTAACACAAGCACTTATCAGCTACACTGAAGCCCTTGTGTATGTGTGTAGATGGTCTTGGATGTAAGGAATTTGAGGAATAGTCATAGGCATGGTGATGGGACCGTGTGTGCTCCACAACCCATTGAGACTCAAATCTCAATGTACCTAGCTTCATCAAATGCAACACTTGGAGTTTAGGGGAGTAATGTTTCAATTGCCTACCCCTGCACTAATTGTTTTAATTGCTATACTTTCCATTGTGCTTGCATGCGTACATTAGGGACAATGTACATCTTAAGTGTGGGGGGGAGTTCACATTGCACACACCTTTACTTGTGCATTCAATTGTTTATGCTCATGTAGCCCGTGGTGGTTCACCTTAGTTGCAACATTTGTATTCTTAGAGTCTAGGAGAATTTTTAACATTGTATCTCATAATGCTCTATTTTTCACTTGAATTTTAAAGAATTTTTGCTCGATTATCTCATATTGCACTACTCACTCTTGGAATCTTTTGGAAACTCAAGCTTGATGTTTAAGGACTAGTTTATCATCGTTTTAGTGAGTTTTTAGTTTTATTTTGAGAAACATATATATAAAAAATAAAACATCCGAGCTTGTGAATATTTGTCTAGTTTTATTTGTGCATTTGGGGTGGAAAGAGCTACCTCCTATGAAGTATGTGGCTACTCTCATAAGTCAGATACAAGTTATGCCCTAATGAGAGAAAGAGCTATCTCATAGGATGCATTAAAGCTACTACCACATTAGAAAGAGCTACATCCTTGAAAGTGTAAAAACCACATTTGGCGGCCACCTAGGAAAGGGCTACGTTAGAGGTTATGTGAAGCTACTAACTTCTAACCTTTGTATGTAAATAAGTCCTTTTAACAAGAGTTTGAGGAGTACTTTTTGGGTATCTTGAGTGAGTTCGCACACACTTACACATTTTCAAGTAGTTGTCCTTTTTTATTCAAGTTTTTAGCTAGAGCGATGATATATCTTTATATAATATTTCAATTTCCCCTTATTTGTAGAATGCTTCCTTTGCATACTTTTTGTGAACCTAAGGCTGAGCACTTTCAATTGTTCTTCCCAAGTACTTTAATGTTTTATTTTTGCTTTAGGACAAACAAAAGCTTAAGTGTGAGGGAGTTTGATAAGTGCACGTGTTATAATAATGTGAAGTGTTATTATCTTACATTGAGCATTACTTTTATTAGGTTTTATCATTAAATTGTGTGCATTTGTGTACTTTTGTGCATTGTAGGGTTGTGGAGCTAGTTTGGAGAAAAAGAGCAAAGTTAGATCGTGTTCGTCGTTGTTGGGCAATTCTCGGTTCAAGCAAGGAACAAGGCATGAGTCTAGACTTGTGGGTGTGTGCCAACCTCCTTTAGAGGGGCACAAAAGCAGTCACATTCACAACGAGTCAAACTCATGTAGCATAGGAGAATTTCACCAAGGAGGAGGATTGAAGCAATCGACATGATCTACCGTTGATTATGTGCCCAATTCAACGGTGTTGATAAAGAAACAATGAATTCAGGTGCATTTCGGTGAGAGTATTGTAGTAGCACTGTAGTAAGTTGTAGCAGGGAAAATATTGTAGTAAGTTAATATTCACTATTCGCAGAAATTCAGCAAAATAGAAACTTCATACGGGCGTATGGAAATTCCACACGGCCGTGTGAAATCCCGGTTTCAGTTGATTTGAAGCCTCGACTCAACACTATTTAAAGGCCCTTTTGGTACTTTTTCTGGATCATTTCGCCTATCTTCTGGAGGGTCGCTGTTAGGGTTTTGAAGACCATGGCCACACTACACAAGGGGGTTTTCATCTATGTTTTTTATTGCTATTCATTCATATACATTGATGGATTTGTATAGCTCCATGAGAAGCTAAACCCCTTATGGGTATTTGGACTTGTAAACCCTATGATGATTATGTTTTTATGACATGTTATTATGCTTTCTTTATTGATGAATTTAATGGAGTTCCAATCTTAATTGCATATTGTATTGATATTCCCTTAGCCGTGACACTAGGGTTGAGAATCGTCTAGATTATCCTTTGGAGGTGTGACAACTCCTATAGGGTTAGCCCACTTGAGATTGGAGAGGGTCGAGAGGATAGAGAGGGTGAGTCGTGAAGTAGCAAAATGTCCCCTTTCCTCTCCGGTGTGATTTTCCCTACCTCCGTGTTGCATGAGTTCTTAGCGGTCGAGATGGAGCGAAGTGCTAGGAGATGAATACCCCTTGGGCTTAGTTGCACGAGCAATAGAGTGAAGGGTTGTAGTGAATCCTAGTGCTGGGGCTTAATTGAGACTAGGGTTCTTTCACCTGGACCAAAGGGTTAGAGCTATAAATAGTGACACACCTCTTGTGTGTGTCTTGCAAGTGCATGGGTTGTCGAAGTAATAAAATACCCTGGTGAGTGGGTAGTCATATCCATTGGGAATAGTGTTCAGAAACAAGTGTTATCACTATTTAGCTATGGTAGGAATCGATGATGAGAAAAGTATATATGTATAGATGTAAAAGAAAATAAAAGAGTGCAAGAAGAATAATGAGGGTAGGAGAGGTAATCGATATAACGATGGGGTACCCGGACAAAGCTCCCCCTAGGACTAATGCTTCTAGTGCAAAACTTGTATTATGCTCTACAATTGATGCCTATTTAGTCGAGGATATCCTTAAACACCCGGTCCCAAACCTAAGATCAACCATGACAAATCCCAACAATATGTCCCGGCATTAGGATTCACTACGACCCTTGACTCTCGTTGACCTACCAACTAAGCCCCAGGGGAGTCTATCTTCCTAAGCCTAACACTACGTGGGATTGCTTTAGGCTCTAGGGATTCCTAGTGATAAAACCTGTTCCTATATGTAGTTCTAACCCTTTGGTCCAGGTGGAAGAACCCTAGTCTAGATTAAGACCCAGTGCGTAGGATTCACTTCAACCCTTCACTCTATTACTCGCGTAACTAAGCCCCAGGGGAGTTTATCTACCTAGCACTTCACTCTATCTCAACCGCTAATTAACCTAGGAAACGGATGTAGGGATAAATCACATCGGAAGGGAAAGGGGATACATTGCTACCTCACAACTCTCCCTCTCAACCCTCTTCAATCTTAAGTAGTCTAACCCTATAGGAGTTGTCACACCTCCAAAGGGTAACCTAAATTGCTCTCAACCCTAGTGTCACATCTAAGGGAAAAACAATACAAGAATAAATCAAGATTGAAACTCAATTAAATTCATCAATAAAGAAAACATAATAAAAGTCATAGAAACGATATCATCATAGGGTTTACAAGTCCGAATACCCACTAGGGTTTAGCTCTCCATGGAGCAATACAAAATCAATAAAGAGATTAAGAACATATGCATAAAAACCATAAAGAAAACCCCCTTGTAGATCGTATCGATGGTCTTGTGGAGCCGCCTAGTCTTCTCCACGAATCCCTTGTCAAGCCTAGGGCACACCTCGCCGAATCGATGCCGTCGAAAGCTCCACCAATAGCTTTCTTCCAAAGGATGTCGATGTCGATGCCGTATAATCGCCTCTAAAGACCTCCAACAACCTCTCCAAACCCTAGCCGAAAGCCCCCTAAAAGATTGGTAAGAGATAGAAGGGGGTCCCCAAATAGATATGAAAACGGGCTATTTATAGGCTGAAATCGGGCTGAAATCGGAGTTCCACACGCCCCTGTGGATTTTCAACACGGGCTGCAGAATTTCCACACGCCCGTGTGTTAATTCCACACGGCCGTGTGGAAATTCTGTTTTGCTGATTTTCGGCGGACTGTGAACAGTAACTTACTATAGTGTTTTTGCTGCAGCACTATTGCTACAGTCACGGCCGTGTGGAATTTTCACACGCACGTGTGAACTCTCTAAAATCCTGATTTTCGGCATAAAGTAAACAGTAGTTTGCTACATTGTTGCTACAGTAAAACAAGCTACATTGCTGCTACAGTAACTCACCGAAATGCTCCCGAATTCATCGTTCTTCATCGAGGCCATTGAATTGGGCACACAATCAACGTTAGATTATGTCGATTACTTCATTTTTCTTCATTGGCAAAGTTCTCCAATGCTACACGAGTTATAGACTTTTGTGAGTGTGACTGTCCTTGTGCCCCTCCAATGGAGGTTGGCACACACCCACAAGTCTAGACTCGTGCCTTGTTCCTTGCTTGGTCCGAGAACTCCTCAACCCTTCAATGCACAAAAGAACACAAATACACACTAATTAGTGATTAAATCTGAGGAAAGTAATGCTCAATGTAAGATAATAATACTTTGTATTACTATAACACAAGCACTTATCAAACTCCCCCGCACTTAAGCTTTTGCTTGTCCTCAAGCAAAAATAAAATGTGAACATACTTGGGAAGAACAATTGAAAGTGCTCGGCCTTAGGTTCACCAAAATTGCAAAAGGAGCATTCTACAAGTAAGTGGAACTCAAAACATTGCATAAGGTTACCAATGCTATAGCTTAAAATATGAATAAAAAGTGTCAATCAACTCGAAAATGTGTAAGTGTGTGTGAACTCACTCAAGACAACACAATGAGTACTCCTCAAACTTTTGTTAACAAGGACTTATTTATATACAAAAAACAAGAAAGGAAGTAGTAGCTTCACACAACCTCGAAGGTAGCCCTTTCCTAGGCGGCCGCCAAAGGTGGCTTTCACTCTTTCGAGGAGGTAGCTCTTTCTACCGGGGTAGTAGCTTTCACGCATCCCATGAGATAGCTCTTTCTCTCATTAAGGCATAACTTGTATCCGACTTATGAGAGTAGCTACATATTTCATGGGTGGTAGCTCTTTCCACCTCAAATGCATACATAAAACAAAGCAACTATTCCCAAACTCATATATATATATATATATATATATATATATATATATATATATATATATATATATATTTTTTTTTTTTTTTTTTTTTCATTTTTTTCATCTTTTTCATATTTTTTTTTATATGCATTTTCCAAAGTAAAACTAAGAACGATGATAAACTTGTCCTTAAAAACTTCAAGATTGAGTTTCCAAAAGATTCCAAGAGTAAGTTGTGCAATATAAGATAATCGAGCAAAAATTCACTAAAAATTCAAGTAGAAACTAGAGCATGATAGGATACAATGTTAAAAATTCTCCTAAACTCTAAGAATACAACCGTTGCAACTAAGGTGAACCGCCATAGGCTACATGAGCATAAGCAATTGAACGCACAAGTAAATGTGTGTGCAATGTGAACACCCCCCCACACTTAAGATGTACATTGTCCCCAATGTACGCATATAAGCACAATAAAAATATAGCAATAAAACAACAATATGTGGGAATGGGCAATTGAAACAATACTCCCCTGAACTCCAAGTATTGCGTTTGATGGAGCTATGTTCATTGTGTTAGTGTTAGCCCTAGCCCCAATACGTTGATCTGAACCTTTATTAGTTATATGTTTTTTAATAAAACCTGGCTTGTTTTATCTTACTACATTTCTGTGCATGTGTGCTTGGATAGAACTATCCCTGAGAGTTTGTTCCGCACAAGTTGCCGAATACGTGATTCGGGCAGTAAAACCTTGGTGCATAAAGGAACAACTTTCTAAACATCCCTAGTCAATTACTGTCATGGGAATGATAGTAAACTAAGACTAGTATGCCTATTGTGTGATGATCATGTTTTACGGATTATAGGACATGTGATGTCAATCAATAGACATAGACACGTGTTAGTGAACAGCGTGTCTGGATCGATCTGCTCATGAGATCACTACATGGTTGCAAAATCATAAGTGGTTCTCGTGTAACGCTTATACTAAATCCTTAGACTCAAGGTCGCTATGGAGCTTGGATGAATGTTGGTGTACTTTGACATACGCCTAACGTCATTCGTAACAGAGTGACAAGTGTGGGTATGATTGGGTGCATCGAGATTCATAGCAAGTAACATTTGCGATGCGAGGGGATTGCCACTCTCTGAGGAGAGAGAATATCACTGGCCACTTGATCGGTGAAACTGAGTAGTGCGTGGCCACGCCCAAGTGAAATGGTAAGGGTTATCATTTATTTGACCTAGTCAGTTCACCGAGGATCAAGAAATCGATCGACAAATAAATAAGGGTGATTAAGCTCCATGCCTTATGTTGATCGAGATATTCAATTAGCAAAGGAATCGGATAAGGTTACAAGGTTAGTTGATTACCCAGTCGACCTCCGTTTTAATTCGGGTAGTCACATTGCCATGCTAGACGGCATTTGTGACTTATGGGCCTTAACGAGGTTAAAATCCCATTGCCGATTTTAAAACGGGCCTACAGGATCGCACACGTAAAAGCCGTGAAATCTGGACTCAATCTAATGAGTCGAATAGCTAAATAGAGTTTAGATAAATCAAGAGTTGATTTGGTCTAACCGCGAATGTGTAAAGATTGAGTTATGAGATAACTTAAAAATTGAGGGACTTAATTAGAAATTAAGTGTTAGCTTATTGGATCTAATATGATTAATATCCAATAAGAGGAATCAATGGTTGATATTGCATTGGGATTGGTTTTAGGGTTTTATAAATACATGTGTATTAGAGAAAACCCTAACCCTAATCTTTCCTCTCCCTCTCTCCCTCAAGGAGGTCGTCGTTCCGCCCTAGCCAAGAGGACGCCGCCGCCGGTCAAAGGTGCTGTCCGCCTTTTCCCCTTTTTTGGTGAAAGGTTTCTCCATCCGGATTGCCGCTACTCGGCTCCGGCGAAGGTATAGGTCGACACCCCTTTGGTCTTTCTTGTTTATTCATGTATGTTAGTTCACAGGCCGGCTTTTTCATTGATATTTCTTTATCAATGGAGATCTCCGGGGTGAGAGTCTTTTGAGATTATTTCATAATGGTTGTGGAATTTTTCTCAAAAGATTCTCACATGTGAAACATTTGCCGAGTGTCGGTTTTTGGATTTACAATTCTTTACACATGTTTACGATTAGGTTTTGAGACCTAATTTTAATTGCTATTCGTACTTCTCGATAAGAGTTATCGTTGGATACTAGCAATCCATACCAGATTGTTTCTGGCTTGTGTGTGTGTGAGAGTAGAGGGGAGTCGCGTATATGCAGTCCCTTTTTCGACTACACCCCTGAAATTGTATTTATTTATTTATTTTAGATTTTTATATCTTTATTCGTTTCCATTGCATGCTAGGGTCCATGCTAGTTTTGTTTGTTATCCGCTGTGCATATTTTGCTTCTAGCATGCTCGTAGACCATTGTCGATCCCAACACATTGAGAATTGAGTCTCAATGGGTTGTGGAGCACACACGGTCCCATGACCGTATCCATGACTATTCCTCAATTTTCTTACATCCAAGACCATCTGCACGTATACACAAGGGAGTTCAGTGAAGCTCAATAAAAGTAAAATAAAACAAAAGAAACATAAAACTAGAAATGCCTCAAGCGTCAGTGTCGTCTGCTAGTGGTGCCGATGCTGTTGTTGATAGTGATCCTAGTGCTGAAAAAGAAAGAAAAGATTGACGAAGAAAAGGAGAAAAGATGCTTGCCGACGAAATGGAAATCAAAAACTTCGAATATGGCCGGAAAATGACTTAAGAACTCCTTAAAAGGACGAAGAGAGGGTTGTGAAGATGGGAGGAAACATTCCTTGAGTGTGGAGGCATTTAGAATCAAAAAGGCACAAATAGATTTTAAAAGAAACCACAGCCTTTTGTGTTCTGTGCATCCACAAGGCCATGTGGAAATTCCACACGGCCGTGTGCCTCCACTGGAATCAGTCACAGGGCAATGACACGCCTTGTGTTTCCTATGTTTGCTCTCCAGAACATACACACGGCCGTGTGGAAATTCCACACGGCCGTGTGCCCAACCTGGCCAAGCACAAGGCCGGCCACAGGGGCAGCCACACGCCCTTGTGGCCTCTCTGGATATCCCGAAAAACTCTAAGTGTTCCACACGGGCGTGTGAGAAATCCACACGGCTGTGTGCTTTTCATAGGACCTCTCACACGGGCGGCCACACACCCTTGTGTTTTCTCGGGATGAAAGGGAAACTCTGTAGAATTTCCACACGGCCGTGTAAAAAATCCACACGGCCATGTGCCGTAACACATGGTGATGAGTGCTATCCCGCAAGTGCACGGGTCGTCAAGTAATGCCCTATGCTTAACACAGAGGTCGTATTCCCTGGGGCCCAAGAAGATACCCTTACTTCCCTTTTACAATGTTGTTTGACCGATACAACTCAAGATTGTGAATATAATGCAAAGAAGTTAGATAAGTAAATAACCAAAGCTAACATACGAGGGGAAGATACGGGGTAAAATAGAGCTAGGAGTGGTCAAGGATGAGGATTCCCTTAGGGGCTACTAAAGTGAGTAGGATGCATGAACTAACATGCAAGTGGCTAATTCGACTGAGAAAACCCTAGACTAGGCCAACCCGATGGTTACGGAAGTCGGCCCCTAATCCGGTACGGGTATTGGATACGGTACGTATACCGCCCAAGATTAGCCGTACGATTGCAAAGGGTGAAGTGGTTTTCTCAAACTAGGGTTACAATACAAAAGAGTACTAAACCCTAGGAGTGGAGGGGTACAAATACCCGATGGTCACGGCGTATTTATAAGTATTTTCCTTCCAAGTTTGGTGAGTCTAACACTAGGGCAATGGTCATGCAACCTAGCATTTCCTAGGTCTTTTGATACATAGAGTTCTTGGTGAGAATGCGTTTGAATCGCTCACCCGCAAGTGCACGGGGTCGCCAAGTAATACCCCTCGCGCGAGCACGAGGGGGTCATATTCCCAAGGGCCCGAGGAGCTATTCTTACTTCCTTATCACAATGTTGTTTAACATAGCAATCACTCAAAGGAGATAACTACAAATAATCTACGGATGTATGAAAAGCATACAAATAATAAATACAAATACTGAGGGAAATCAGGGCGAGGGAATGGTCACGGATGAGGATTCCCTCGGGGGCTACTAAAGTGCTAAGGATACCCTAACTAGCATGCACGTGGGTGGTTTGGACCGGGAAACCCTAAATTAGACCAACCCGATGGTCACGGTGTTTGGTTCCTAATCCGGTACAAGTATTGGAATACGGAATTTCTTCCGCCCAAATCCTTGTACGATTGCAATGGGTTTAATGGATTTCCCCAAGCTAGGGTTGAAACACAATCAAGGACAACCCTAACAATTGGAGGGGTACAAATACCCGATGGTCACGGCGTATTCGTACATGTATTCCCTTCCAAGCTTGGTGAGCCTAATACTAGGGCAATGGTCATGCAACCTAGCATTGTCTAGGAATTGACATATAGAGTTCTCATACATATCAAGGCATTCAAGAACCACCAAACAAGGATCTCAAACCAACACACATGCATAAACTAGAAAGGAATCATCCAAAATACACAAGTTCACCCCCAAGGTTCACCTACATCCGGTGACCTTGGGGTTTAGTTGCTCATGATCACAAAGTATGCAAATAAATACATGGAAACAACCAAAAGCATAATAAGAACACTCCCACAAAGGATCAAGGCCGAATGACGCTTCCAAGGACGCCACCCAAGGAGTGGCTTCCCTTGTCAAACTTCCTCTAAAATCCAAATCGAAGGTGTGGAGTCATCGTCTCGTGCTCTCCCCGTCGTCCTCTCCTCAAGAATCGCCTCCAAAAGCCGGCCTCAAGCTCCCAAAGAAGGTGGTGAAGTCAAGCTTGCTCAAGGTCTAGGGCTCTCCCCCAAAATGACTTCCCAAAACCCTTAAAAACATCATCCAGAGCGTCATGCGGCCCCGTATGCGACCCCGCATGCGGGGAGAGAAAATCCCGAGAAAACCCGAAATCGTGTAAGTTGCTACAGTGCCGCTACAGTAAACTGCTGCAGCCCCGTATGCTACAGTGAAACTGCTACGGTACCGTATGCGGCCTCTGCAGTGCCCGCATGCCAGACCGCATGAACCTCCAGACTTAGTCATTTCGCCAAAGGGTTCGTGCTACAGTGTTTGCTACAGAACCCCCCCTCAGAAACAGTGTTCTCGTCGCCGATTTCTTCTCAAATTCTATCAACGAGCTCGAAGGGGTCACATCAGTACCTGTAACACGAAAGAAACCAATTCAGACCAAAAACGGGTGTCAATTCATAGAAAAAATACGTAATACATACACCCGAATACATGGAAAATACGTATGTTTAGGCGTTTATCAAACATCCCTACACCTAAGCATTTGCTTGTCCCCAAGCAAACACACATGAAGAACAGGGGCACGGTGATAAATGACTAAACATACGACCTCAAGCTCAACGATACAGCACTCCACTAGCACAGGTGAAAAGAAATCTAGAAAGTGAGCTGTACAGTGAGTGATCAAGTAATGGTAGCCCTGTTTTATTCAAAGTGCTTCCGTGAGTGTGTGCTGGCTCCCAACCTTAACCTCCACACCCTGGATTACCCCAGGGGTCCATTCACCCCACATATGGTGAGAGCGGCATTAGACAGCTAAAGACCTCTTCAATACTCAGTTAAAAGTCTTTTGAGTTCCTGAATAAAACTCTAGCACTTAAGCGACTGTGTAAGAAGTTCCAGGGGACGCACAGAGATACTTATTTACCTATTTACAAATACACACTTTTTTTTTTTTTCTGTGAGTCCGGCTAACATAGGCTGCACAAGAAATCTTTCAGAAGGATGCACATGCTGATTAGGCACAAGAGCCACCCAACCTACTCAATTACAACCTACATAGACGCATTCATGCTGTGCCAGCAGAGGAATACTGCCATAGACTCCACTTTTTTTTTTTTTTTTTTTTTTTTTTTTTTTTTACACATTGTATCTCAGTCCCTTGGAAACATGTCACAAAAGTTCACTTAAGGCTACAGAAAACGAAAAAGGACCTCAAAAGCTCTTAACAGAATATTGAAGAAAGAATTTAACAGTCTAATACCAAAATCATCATAATGGGTTGGTTGGAGTGTACAAGGTAGGAGCAATCATGATAGAGCATGAAAAAGCACTAAAAATAAAACAGGGCATCATTCAAGCACAGTATAAGAATACAACTCACTTCTATCATTCTTTCAAGCTAGGAAGTATAAAACCCTAAAATCATAGCTATCATCGGTATTCATGCATGCAAAACTAGTAAAGTACCCCATCCCCACACCTAAAGTTGTACATTGCCCTCAATGTACATGAATCAGCAGAGTAAGGTGCGAGATAAAAATATAAACATAGAAATACTGGAATGAGGTAAAGAAACTTCCCCAATTGGTCGATGAGATGAACTCCACGTGTGCCTGGACCGGGGGAAAGTTGTGAGGTGCAAGGGGCGTGAATCCTCTACAATGATTAGTCCTGAAAATAGAGAGGAAACATATCACATCCCAAGAAATAAATAGAGAGCCGGACAAGAAAGCACGAATCAAAAACGAGAAAATACAGTTTAGAAGGGTCAGGACCCTTGCTAACTGAAAAGTACAACAATACAAACCAACAAGTCTAGAAATAAAAACCATAACAAACAACAGAAAAAAAAAAAACTAGAGTGGTGTTGCGAGTCTAGAAATCTGGCGGGAGTGACGGCGCAAGGCACGTGGTAGCTGTGGAGAAGGTGCCGACAGAAGATGAAGCGCCGCGCATGTATGATAAGATCTCGGCCATGCTGCTCTCTATGCGGCCCTATGATGCAGCTAAATCTCGCACTGATGCTGTCAACACCTCCTGAGAGGTCCCAAGGGTCTGCAACTGCTGACGGACCTCGATGCGGAACTCCGCGAAACTCTCCTCAAGTGATGGTCGACTCCCGCTAGGTGCTGCGTCGGGTACAGGGGCGGACTCTGAATCAGACTCTGATCCTGACTCAGAATCCCGAGAGGTGTCGGGGTCATGGGAACTCGTGCCTCCACTGCGCGGGAGGCGGTAAGTGTCTCCCGACCTCTCAACTATCCCAATATGAAGCAAGATCGACAGACTAAGTGGTGCCACGGTGCTCACAATGCTCATGCCCTGGGTGTGCTCAATCAGTCCTAGGCCCCTGATGATGCGTGTAATATACGGCCCGGCAAATATAGCCCCAAGGCGAGTAGAAGTCCCCTGATGCTCAATAAGTCCGGCGAACAGATGGCCCATGTGGATGGGGTACCGCTAAAGAATACTGTACATAATAAGTAGATCGGTACGAGAAACCACCCCAGTAGAATCAGCGCGACCGCTCACACTTCTATATAGTAGGGCCTGTAAGTACCTGTGAACGGGGTCGGCCATCAAAGAAGCCTTCTTCGAAGATGACGAGCGAGCAATAGACCTCCAAAGGGAACTAGGGGACACCGAGCGTGGGAAGTCACGAGGTAAAGCCCTGAGCTCTGAATCGGCAAGGGACTCATAAGTGTCAAACCCAAGGTAAATGGCCAACTGGTCGTCGGTGATCTTGTGCCGCTTACCAAAGGCTCTGAAAGTAATGGTGCTAGCCTGGCGCAAATGGGGAGCATGCCCGGAGACCTCAAATGTGCTCAACACCTCCAAGGTCAACTCCCGATAAGTGGGCTCATCGATCTCAAGAATATCATCCCATCCATCATGGGAGATGAGGCCTCGAACGGTATCATCAATGTCCAATGTCTTCAAAGACTCCCAATCGATAACTCGCACCGTGCCAAACCTCCTCTTCGACAAAAACGCAAATCTTACCTTGTGGGCATCATTCTTGAATGTAGGCTCGCAAACGGGTGGTGGAGAGCTTCTCCTAACGCGCTTGGAAGCCACGTGTTTGATCGGCATCCCTACAAGACAAGAGAACCATCATCAAGCCAAAAAAACTTGAGAAAATTGGTTAATGAAGAACAAAGGCTGATTTTTGGCTAGTGCTACAGTAATTTCGGGGAAATTTTGGTAGAGTTTCTCCTTGTAAAAGTGATAATCTAAATGTACAAAGCTTGGAATTCAAGAGAAATGATTACAAGAAGCATTCACCATGTAAATCATCATGTTTTCCCATCATTTCAACCATAAGAAACCAAAGAATGAGTGATAGGAACACAAACCTTGAACTAGGGCACCAATGAGAAGATGAAGTGAAAATCGGCTTAAACCTTGATAAAACCTTGAAAATCTTCCAAAAAGTTGTTTGCTAGGTTGAAGAGAGTGTTTGGATGCAAAAAGAATGAAGAAAAATGGTGGAGAGATGAAGGAGAAAAGAAAAGAAGTTTGATGAAAATGGAGTGAATAGTGAGGGAGTGGAGTGAAGAGGGGGAGATGAAGGTCGGGTGACCATGCGGCCCCCCATGCGGCCGCATGGTTGCCCGCATGGCTCTCGGGAAAAACCATGCGGCCTGCTATGCGGCCGCATAGCATGCCGCATACTTCTCTGGAATTTGTATGCGGCCCCTCATGCGGCCGCATGGTAGGCCGCATAAGGTCCAGGAAATTTTTAGCTCAAGATCTCAACCTAGCACTCAAAAATCACATGAAAACAAAGCCGAAAACACTCAAAAATCATTAAAAACATGGAGAATGAGGCACCAACACTCAAGAAAAAAATACAAAGATCATGAAATCTATGGTGCAACAAGATGAAATAAATTATGGAATTCGGCTAAACAACAACCACAAGCACAAAGATCAACAAGACTCAAACTCATAAGCACCACACAAAAAATACGAAAAAGAAACTAAACACAACAACAAAGAATAAAAAGAAAGAATGATTGCAATGAATTGAAAGACTTGGGTTGCCTCCCAAGAAGCGCTTTTTTAATGTCTTTAGCTCGACATGGTTTACCTCAATTCAGGGTGGAACAAAGGGGTGAGAGATACCTCCAAATTTTGATGAAGAGTTGTTACCCGGAAAGTTCAACGAGAGGCATGAAAAAATCTTGAATTTCCCCCGATCATCAAAGAACAAATGGTCAACCTCCTCGGGTGACATTGTAGAAACATTCACCCCCCGCTTTTGCTTCTCTTTTTTCTTCCTCCACAACTTTTTCAAGGCTCTCTTCTTATTGGAATTTGGTGAAGATTTGACCTCTACTTGTGCTAGTTGTTGCAATGGTGGAGGGGGAGGCTCATCATCCACAACATCATCCCCGAGATCTTCAAAGTACTCCTCCAATGGGTTCAAAGCGAGGACTTCCTGCACACAGTCGGAGATAATCACATCAGTTGTATCCGTGAAATAAAGAGTGTCATCGTGATCAAGTGTACGTTTCATAGCTTCGGGGAGGGTGAAGACCACTTGTTCGTCTCCAACCCTCAAAGTCATCTTCCCTCCTTTTACATCAATTAGTGCACCGGCGGTGTTAAGAAATGGACGCCCGAGGATCAATGGAACTTCCACATCATCGTCCACATCAAGAATTACAAAATCCACCGGGATGATCAACTTATCCACCCGAACTAGAACATCTTCAACAATTCCCCGGGGTCTTCGCACTGAACGATCCGCAAGTTGCAAAGTCATTCGTGTGGGTCTTAAATTGTTTAACCCCAACCTCAAGAACAAGTTGTATGGCATTACGTTTATGCTAGCCCCCGAGTCGGCCAGGGTACTTTCTTGCACTCCATCCCCGATCACACAAGGGATGATGAAACTACCCGGATCATTGAGTTTCTTGGGCAATTTCTTTTGGATAACGGCCGAACAATTTCCCGATAAAGTCACCGTCTCTAAGTCTTCAAGCTTCTTCTTATTCGTGAGGAGGTCCTTCATAAATTTAGCATATTTTGGCATTTGTGAGAGGGCCTCCACCAAGGGAATGTTAATGTGGAGTTGCTTGAAGATATTTAAGAATTTCTTGAATTGCGCGTCTTCTTTATCTTGTTTGAGCCTAGAAGGATATGGTACCACAGGTTTATACTCGGGCTCCTTCCTAGTTGAAGAACTTGGAACATTTCCCTTGTGCATCCCCTCAATCTCAACAGTTGCATCATTATCTGACTTAGGGTCTTCCCGGTCGGCTACCCTATCGTTGGAGGTACTTGGACCATCCCCGGTCCTTACCTCCAACTGCTTCCCACTCCTGAGCATCACTGGCTTCAAGTGTTCTCTCGGGTTGCATTCAGTGTTGCTCGGCATGCTACCCAAGGGACGATCTGACTGTGCCCTAGCAAGCTGTCCCATTTGGGTCTCAAGAGACTGAATGGAGGCTTGGACATTTCTCAGTACAGTACCAAATTCATCCAATCTCTTGTCCACATTTTGGAACTTGGCCTCCGTAGTGATCATGAATCGTGCCAATACATCCTCAGTCGAGTATTTCTTCTCTTGGACCTGCTGAGGTTGAAACTGGGAGCCCTGAGGTGGTGGAGGTCTCTGTTGAAATTGGCCTTGATTCCAGGACATGTTCGGGGGATTCCTCCACCCCGAATTATAACTGTTGCTGTACTGGTTCCCCGGTCCTTTAGGTCCTCCGCCAACATAATCCACTGATTCCACGGGTGCAGAAGGGGCAATAAATATGGGGCACTGCGAAGTTGCATGCCCAGCACCGCAAGTATCACAGGACAACACCGCCTTAGGGGAAGAACTGGACCCCAACATGAACTGCTCAAACTTCTGTGTCAATGCACTGACTGCCGCGTTGTTATCTGTGACATTCTTTGATAAGGCCTCAACCTTTGCAGTCAATGCAGAGGTCTCATTCACTTCGAATAGGCCGGCCACCCTTGGTCCCTTCTGTCGAGTGCTCCAGTGGCACTCATTGTTCGCCATGCTGTCAATTAATTTCTCAGCTTCTTCAGGGAGTTTGTCACTCAAAGAGCCACCTGCTGCGGCATCTATGAGTTGCCTTGTACCGTAATTCAAGCCATTACAGAGCATCTATACTCGCATCCAAGCAGGGAAGCCATGATGAGGGCACCTACGTAACAAGTCTTTAAATCGCTTATGTGCTTCAAATAGGGTTTCAGAATCCCCCTGCCTGAAAGAGGAAATCTCTAGTCTCAATCTTGCGGCCTTGCTCGGCGGGAAATACCGAGCCAAGAATTTCTCGACCATTTCCTTCCAGGTGGTGATGGACCCGGGAGCTAAGGAAGTGAGCCATCTGTATGCTGCTCCCCTCAAACTGAATGGAAACAATCGCAATCTGATAGCATCATCTGATACTGAATTGATCTTGAAGGTGGAGCAGATCTGCAGGAATCGGGAAAGATGGGCATGCGGGTCTTCATCAGGTAGACCATCAAACTGGACTGAGCTTTGTATCATCCCAATCGCCTTGATCTCAAAGTTATTCGCCGGGATGGTGGGTACTTGTACACTGAATTCCTCCCCGGTAAATTGTGGTCTCTCGAAATCGGATAAGGTCCTCCTTGGTTCGGCCATAACTGACGGTTAGCTAGACTCAACCCGAACTTCTTGTTGTCTCGAACTCTCGGTAACCTCTCTTAGACGTTGATGCAAAGTGCGTTCGATCTCGTTGTCGGGCTCAACTAGAATTGCTTGGCCCGCCCGAGTCATAAGAGGGGTACCTCGCAAAATAACTAAAGTCAAAACGAGCAAAAGATGAAGTAATGAAGTATATACAATAATGGTAAAACAAACAAAATGAAATGATCAAATCAACACGTTTTAAGTTTTCCGAATATTCCTCGAAAGTTCCCGGCAACGGCGCCAAAAACTTGGTGAGAATGCGTTTGAATCGCTCACCCGCAAGTGCACGGGGTCGCCAAGTAATACCCCTCGCGCGAGCACGAGGGGGTCGTATTCCCAAGGGCCCGAGGAGCTATTCTTACTTCCTTATCACAATGTTGTTTAACCTAGCAATCACTCAAAGGAGATAACTACAAATAATCTACGGATGTATGAAAAGCATACAAATAATAAATACAAATACTGAGGGAAATCAGGGCGAGGGAATAGTCACGGATGAGGATTCCCTCGGGGGCTACTAAAGTGCTAAGGATACCCTAACTAGCATGCACGTGGGTGGTTTGGACCGGGAAACCCTAAATTAGACCAACCCGATAGTCACGGTGTTTGGTCCCTAATCCGGTACAAGTATTGGAATACGGAATTTCTTCCGCTCAAATCCTTGTACGATTGCAATGGGTTTAATGGATTTCCCCAAGCTAGGGTTGAAACACAATCAAGGACAACCCTAACAATTGGAGGGGTACAAATACCCGATGGTCACGGCGTATTCGTACATGTATTCCCTTCCAAGCTTGGTGAGCCTAATACTAGGGCAATGGTCATGCAACCTAGCATTGTCTAGGAATTGACATATAGAGTTCTCATACATATCAAGGCATTCAAGAACCACCAAACAAGGATCTCAAACAAACACACATGCATAAACTAGAAAGGAATCATCCAAAATACACAAGTTCACCCCCAAGGTTCACCTACATCCGGTGACCTTGGGGTTTAGTTGCTCATGATCACAAAGTATGCAAATAAATACATGGAAACAACCAAAAGCATAATAAGAACACTCCCTCAAAGGATCAAGGCCGAATGACGCTTCTAAGGACGCCACTCAAGGAGTGGCTTCCCTTGTCAAACTTCCTCTAAAATCCAAATCGAAGGTGTGGAGTCGTCGTCTCGTGCTCTCCCCGTCGTCCTCTCCTCAAGAATCGCCTCCAAAAGCCGGCCTCAAGCTCCCAAAGAAGGTGGTGAAGTCAAGCTTGCTCAAGGTCTACGGCTCTCCCCCAAAATGACTTCCCAAAACCCTTAAAAACATCATCCAGAGCGTCATGCGGCCCCGTATGCGACCCCGCATGCGCGGAGAGAAAATCCCAAGAAAATCCGAAATCGTGTAAGTTGCTACAGTGCCGCTACAGTAAACTGCTACAGTACCGTATGCGGCCTCTGCAGTGCCCGCATGAACCTCCAGACTTAGCCATTTCGCCAAAGGGTTCGTGCTACAGTGTTTGCTACAGAACCCCCCCTCAGAAACAGTGTTCTCGTCGCCGATTTCTTCTCACATTCTATCAACGAGATCGAAGGGGTGACATCAGTACCTGTAACACGAAAGAAACCAATTCAGACCAAAAACGGGTGTCAATTCATAGAAAAAATACATAATACATACACCCGAATACATGGAAAATACGTATGTTTAGGTGTTTATCAGTTCTCATACATACCAAGCTTGTAAAACACCAAACAATGGATCACAAACAAGCCACAAACAATAAATAGAACTAAATCATCCAAAACAACACAAGTTCACCCCCAAGGTTCACCTACATCCGGTGACCTTGGGGTTTAAGTGCTCATGTTCACTAAATACAACAATAAATGCATGGAAACAACCAACAAAGGCATGAGAAGAACTCCCTCAAAGGATGAAGGCCGGAGAAGTTCCAAAGACGCCACTCCAAGGGGTGGCTTCCCTAGTCTTCAACCTCCAAATGTAAGCCCAAGGATGTAGAATCTTCCCAAAACCTTGCTCTCCTCACCTAATCCTTGCCTAGATCGCCCTCGAAGAGCTTCTTCTTCCTCAATTCGAAGATGGTGGTGAGAGGCCCTAAGAAGAAAACTCAAGATCCCCTTGAAAACCCAAGCCAAAGTACTTTAAAAGATGAGTTCGGGCAAGCTCACGGGTGGCCTCACGGTCCATATATGGCCCGTGAGGGAGCCTGTAATACGGGCTACAAGAAACCGCAAAGTTGTGATTTTGCACAGTAAAATGCTACAGTAAAATGCTCGCGGATGACCTCACGGCCGTGAGCCTGCCCGTGAGGGTTTCCAGACTTCATTCTCCTTCCAACTCTTCGCGCTTCGAGCAGCTACAGTAATACTACAGTACTCGGGACCCTAAAACGACAGTTTCGGTGCAGATTTTCGCTCAAATCGCGTCGTTAGGGTCACCAAAGCACATAATGTACCTGAAACACAAAATAAAACAATTTAGACCACAAAAGGGCATCGAATCATCAACAAAATACGTAAAGCATGCGCAAGAATACATATAAAATACGTACATTTAGACGTTTATCAAACATCCCCACACCTAAGCGTTTGCTTGTCCCCAAGCAAACAAACATGAAGAACAGGAGCAAGAAGATAAACGGCTAAATGTACGACCTCAAGCTCAAAAGTAAAGAACTCCACAGGCATGAATGGACAGAAATCAAGAAGTGAGCTGATCAATGAATAGTCAAGTAATACTAGTTCTATTTCTCCTAGAGTGCCCCGTGAGTGTGTGCTAACTTCCACCTTGACCTCCACACCCTGGATTACCCCAGGATGACCATTCACCCCACATACAATGAAAATGGCATTAAAATGTTAAAAGCATCCTCAATACTCAGTTAAAAGTCTTTCAGTTCCTGAACAAGACTCTAGCACTGAGGTGACTATGTAGCAAGCTCCAGGGAATCAAGATACTTAACTCTTACATATATACAAATATACACACTTTTTTTTTTTTACTGAGTCCCCGACTAACATAGACTGCACAAAAATCTTTCAGACGGATGCACATGCTGGCCAGGCACAAGAGCCACCCATCCTACTTGATTACAGTCTACATAGACGCATTCATGCTGTACTAGCAGAGGAATACTGTCATAGACTCCCTTTTTTTTTTAGATATATAAATGTACAGACTAACTCTCAAATCCCCTGGCTAAACCCACTACAATAGTTCACAATAGGCTAGAGAAATAATAAAGGAACACAAAAGCTCTTAAAAGAGTATTGAAAATAGAATTTAACAATTTAATGCCAAAATCATTATAATGGGTTGGTTGGAGTGTACAAGGTAGAAGCTATCGTGTACAGGTATAGGGTTGCACTAAAGATGAAATAGAACTACATTCAAGCACATGTAAAGGTACAGCTCACAACTATCATTCTACCAAGCCAGGAAATTCTAAACATGTAAATCATAGCTATCATAGATGATCAAAGCATGCACAGAATAAAAATACTCCAAGAAAAATATCCCCACACCTAAAGCTGTACATTGTCCCCAATGTACATAAATCAGCAGAACAGGGTGGGATAAACATGGTAAGCACAAGTAAATGGAGTAAAAGAAACTTCCCCAACAACTGATGAAGAATGTGATGTGGTCCTCAAGGTTGGTGGGGCAAAAGAATATTGAGGGCGCGGAGTGTGAAACTCAGTAACAATTCTCCTGAAAGAATAAGAAGCATAGATCACAACTCCAGAAATTAAGAATAACAGAAGAGAGCAAATAACAAAAGTTTCAAAACACCCAGAAAAAGTTTAGCAGGGCCAGGCCCTAGCTAACTCAAGAGTACAAAGTACAACATGAAACAAAAAATGTAGCAAAAACAGGAATAAAAACAACAAAGCAACATAGCAAGCATGCAACGTGAGTCTAAGGGCCAGAAGGGAATGACGGTGCTGCACAAGTGGTGGCCGCCGAGGTGGTGCCGACTGACGATGACGAGCTGCGCAATAACGCTAAAATGTCGGCGGTGGCGGTCTCAAGGCGGCTCACCGAAGCAATCAACATCTGCAACTGTTCGCAGACCTCAGCACGGAAAGTGTCAAATCTCTCCTCCAGCGAATGTCGAGGTACCCTGGGTGCAGCAGCATCGTCCGACTCGGACTCAGATCGAGACTCAGACTCGGTGTCATGAGATGGGCCGGGGTCAGACTGGCGTCGCACAATCCTGTGTGTACTGCCCCGCCGCTCAACAATACCAATGCATACCAATGTCTGCAAACTGAGTGGGACGACTGCACCCACAACTGTCATGCCCGACTTAAATGGATCCCAGGCGGACAAACTTGCCTTGGTGGGCAAAGACATCGGCGACCAAATGACCCATGTGGAGGGGGTACCGCTGTATAATGCTGTACAACATCAGTAAGTCCGTGCGCGATACTACCCCGGTAGAATCAAGTCGACCCCCAATGCTCCGAGTCAATAGGGCGTGAATGTATCTGTGGGCGGGGTCTTTCAACTGGGAGGCCTTCTTGGTACGTGACTGGTTAGCAGTAGTGTTCCAATATGTAACATTGGTCATGGGATAAGGGAAATCCCTGCCTAAATCCTTGAATTCCGGCCTTTGGGTGAATGCTTCTGTGTAGTATCCCATGTAAATGCCCAATTGATCTTGAGTGACTTTGTGGCTCTTCCCGAAGGCACGAAATGACACATATCCGGGTTGGCGAGAAAATGGATTGAAGTGATAGATTTCAAAGGTGCTTAACACTTCAAGAGTTAATTCCTTGTATGTGGGTTCGTCAATGGAGAATAATTTATCCAAACCGTCGTGTGTGATGAGCTCCAAAATTGTTTCATCCAAACCCAGGGTTTTTAAAACATACTAATCAATCTTCTTTATCGTCCCAAAGTTCTTGCGCGAAAGAAGCGCAAATCGATTCTTATGTTCTTCTTTCTTAAACCTAGGTTGCTCGTGAGGCGGATCATTCCAGGCTCTCTTGTAAGCAACCTTCTTAGTTCTCATCCTACAAAATTAATGGAAGCTCAATTAGACAAGCTACAAGCAACAAAAGTCTTGAAAAATGAAGGAATCATGAAAAATTCTCAGTGCTACAGTAATCCCGAAAAAAATTTTCAAGAACCTTTTTTGAAAACTTGATGATCTCGAAATACAATCATTCCAAAACAATAATACAAGCTTGTAGAAGCCAAGGAGAGAATAAACCATGAGAAAATCAGCCCACACAACCATGGAAATACCAAGTTCATGAGATAAAAAAACTCACCTCAAAACCTAGGGTTTTTGCAGTGTAACTTGAGTTGAATCTGGCCAAAAGAGTGGGTTTTCTTCAAATCTTAAGCACCAAATGTTTTTAGAGGAGAGTGAGAGCGATTTAAAGCAAGAAAAATGGAAGAAAATGGAGGAGAAATGAGAGGGAAGTGAGAGTGTCAAGTGGAGAGGATGATGAATAGAATGAAAGGCCAAGTGAGGCTTAAACACTTAAGCCCCGAAAAGCCTCACGGGTGAGCTCACGGGCCTGAGCTCACCTGTGAGAGCTCTCGGTTTGGCTCACGGCCAAGCTCACGGGCGTGAGCTTGGCCGTGAGTGCTCTCTGTTTGGCTCACGGGCCAAGCTCACGGGCGTGAGCTTGGCCGTGAGTGCTCTCTGTTTGGCTTGCGGGCAAGCTCACGGCTATGAGCTTGCCCGCAAGGGTTTTTTCCCTTACTTAAAGGCACACTTGTGAACAAAAATTGGTTCTCAACTCGATTTAGCATTGAAGAACACTCCTCCAAAGCTCAAAAACTCTCAAATTAAAGCCGAATAAATCATGAAAGCAATCAAAACATGAATCTCATGAAACCTAATCATTAGACAACTCACAACAACATACAAGCATGCATATATGAATTAAGCAAAATGATGAACAATAAGAGCACACAAGAACAAACCCTAGGGAGCTAACATGCTAAGACACAACAAAAATACAAAAAAGAGAAGCACAAACACTCAAACACAAAAGAATGAAATTGCAATGAATTTAAACTTGGGTTGCCTCCCAAGAAGCGCTTGGTTAACGTCGTTAGCTTGACGTGTTTTACCTCAACAATCATGGTGGGACAAAAGGAGGAAATTTACCTCCAACCTTTGATGATGCATTGTTACCCGAAAAGTAGTGCTTCAAGCGGTGGCCATTGACTTTGAAGGTTCCATTTTGTGGGTGAGTTATTTCGACGGCGCCATGAGGGAACACTTGAGTTACGGTGTAGGGGCCATGCCATTGTGACTTTAATTTCCCGGGGAATAACTTCAATCTTGCATTGAATAGTAACACGTGGTCCCCGAGTTGGAAGCACTTGGCTTGCTTGATGTGTCGGTCATGATATTCCTTCATCCTTTCTTTATATTTCACAGATGTGTCATAAGCCAAGGATCGCCATTCCTCTAACTCGTTTAATTGGAGCTTTCTTTTCGACCACAAAGATGAGGATCGACATTAAGTTGCTTTATGGCCCAATAGGCCTTATGCTCCAATTCAACCGGTAGATGGCATGCCTTCCCAAAGACCAATCGGTAAGGAGTGGACCCAATAGGTGTCTTAAAAGCGGTTCTATAAGCCCACAGTGCATCATCAAGTTGGTCTGCCCAATCCCGCCGGTGATGATTGACTGTTTTCTCTAGGATTCGCTTCAGCTCTCTATTTGAATTCTCAACCTGGCCACTAGTTTGGGGATGATAAGCAATTGAAATATGGTACGACACCCCATACCGTTTCAAGACTCTCTCGAATTGTGAGTTGCAAAAGTGGGTGCCCCGGTCACTGATGATTGTTCTAGGTGTCCCGAATCGGGAAAATAATTTTTTTAAGAATTTCACCATAACTCTTGCGTCACATGATGGAAAGGCACGCGCTTCCACCCACTTAGAGACATAATCCATTGCTACAAGAATATACTTGTTACCCTGGGAGCTAGGTAATGGGCCCATAAAATCTATACCCCAAACGTCAAACACCTCGCACGCTTGATTCCACGATTGTGGCATTTCTTCCCTTTTTGAGATATTACCCATTCGCTGGCATCTGTCACAATATTGCACCAATGCCTGGGCATCTTGAAAAATAGTTGGCCAATAGAATCCAGCATTGAGGGCCTTTTTAGCTGTTCGATTCCCACTACAGTGACCTCCTGTTGGCCCAGAATGACAATGCCTTAGAATGTCTTGACCATCCATTTTCGAGACACATCTCCTGACAACCTGATCAGAGCAAATCCTGAATAAGTATGGGTCCTCCCAGGTATAATACTTCAGCTCAGAGAAGAACTTTTTCTTTTGTTGTGAAGTGAGCCATTTGGGAAAAGTTTTTGCCGCTAGATAATTTGTAATATCGGCAAACCATGGAGTCTCATCTTCTGCTATCACCTGAATGCTGCAAAGTTGCTCTCCAGGGAATGCGTCATTAATCTCCTTCCTTTCTACCGTATCATCATCAGGACCCTCAAGGCGGGAGAGGTGATCAGCAGTTAAGTTTTCTGCCCATTTTGTCTCTTATCTCCAAATCAAATTCTTGAAGAAGTAGCACCCAGCGGATTAGTCGAGGCTTGGCATCCAACTTGTTCAACAGATATTTTAGGGCGGAATGGTCTGTGTAAACAATTACTTTGGATAACACCAAGTAGGACCTGAATTTGTCAAATACGAAGACCACTGCCAGTAATTCCTTCTCAGTAGTGGTATAGTTCTCTTGAGCATCATTCAACGTTTTGCTTGCATAATAGATCGGATGGAAATGTTTATCCCTTTGCTGTCCAAGCACTGCACCAACAACATAGTCACTAGCATCACACATTAGCTCGAACGGCAAATTCCAGTCAGGTGAAACTATAATAGGTGCCTCAATTAGTTTATGTTTGAGTGTCAAGAAGGCGTGCATACATTCACTAGTGAATTCGAAAGGGGCATCCTTTTCCAACAGCTTTGTTAAGGGTCGGGCAATGGATGAGAAATCTTGCACAAACCTTCTGTAGAAACCGGCATGTCCCAAGAAGCTTCTGATTGCTTTCACTGAAGTAGGAGGTGGAAGTTTCTCGATAGTGGCAATCTTAGCTCTGTCCATCTCGATCCCATGTTTCGAAATTTTATGTCCAAGAACTATGCCGTCTTTTACCATAAAATGGCATTTCTCCCAGCTGAGCACTAAATTTGGCTCCTCACATCTGTTTAATACCCGTTCAAGGTTTTTGAGGCAGAGTTCAAAAGAATCACCGAAAACCGAGAAGTCATCCATGAAAACTTCCATAATGTCTTCCACCATGTCTTCAAAAATAGCCATCATGCATCTTTTGAAAGTGGCCAGGGCATTACAGAGCCCAAAAGGCATCCGCCTGTAAGCAAACGTGCCATAAGGATAGGTAAAAGTGGTCTTCTCCTGATCTTCTGGAGCTATGGGAATCTGAAAATATCCAGAGAAGCCATCTAGAAAACAATAATAAGCGTGTCCTGCAAGCCGCTCGAGCATCTGATCGATGAAGAGCAAAGGGAAATGATCTTTTCTTGTGGCATCATTAAGTTTCCTGTAGTCAATGCAAACCCTCCAACCTATGACTGTTCTGGCAGGGATGAGTTCATTTTTCTCATTAGTTACAACTGTCATGCCTCCTTTCTTTGGTACCACTTGAACTGGACTTACCCATGCACTACCGGAGATAGGATAGATGATACCCGCATCAAGAAGCTTAATGACTTCTTTCCCTACTAACTCCTTCATGTTGGGATTCAACCTTCGTTGGGGTATTGCCACTGGTTTGTGATTGTCTTCCATGAGAATTTTGTGAGTGCAGAAAGATGGATTAATCCCCTTTATATCAGCGATCTTCCAAGCAATTGCCTTCTTGTGCCTCCTGAGTACATCTAAAAGTTTATCTTTCTGTCGCCCTGTCAAATCGGATGCAATGATAACTGGGAGTGTAGAATCTTCCCCCAAGAAAGCATATTCCAAATGAGCAGGAAGTGGTTTTAGCTCTAATTCTGGAGGTTCTTCAAGTGATGAAATCAATCTTCCATAATTTCTTAAATCATTCTTCTCACCCCTTCGATCCTCCAAATCAGATGAGCAATCACTCCCTGAACTATCGTCCAAAGAATGGATCTCTGCTTCAATAGCAATCGAATCCCCATTCTATGTATAATCCGTTCCATCGGAGCTGTCTGAACCTGAATGATCAGTACCTCGTTTGACCGGAGTTAATGACCCAAAGTACCGATATGAATTGTTTTTCGACTAATCATCGATGGGGGTAGGCTGGTAGTTCGGAGAGCAAGAATACCCAACACTGTTCACTCTTTCTGTTAGCGAATACTGTTGTAGCAAGAAGTCAGAGTTTCGGTTTTCCAGGGTTGCGTTGGGTGAGTCATCATAATACTGTCTTTTCCAATGATCATGAAAAAGGTTTGGATGATCCAATGAAGTTCCAGTGTTCAAGTAGCACGGGTATGGCTCCTGTGAAAACATGCAATTAGTCCAATCACTAGGTGGAAACATAGTAAGACACAAGGGGAAATATAAACACAACTAAGATGAATGAATTAAGAAGATAAAGAAGATAAAGATTAGAAGTGATCAGTATATATACAAAACAAAACATGGAACAAGAAAATGGTCAAATCAACACGCGCAAAGTTTTCCGAGTATTTCTCGTGGGTCCCCGGCAACGGCGCCAAAAACTTGATGAGTGCTATCCCGCAAGTGCACGGGTCGTCAAGTAATACCCTGTGCGTAACACAGGGGTCGTATTCCCTGGGGCCCGAGAAGCTACCCTTACTTCCCTTTCACAATGTTGTTTGACCAATACAACTCAAGATTGTGAATATAATGCAAAGAAGCTAGATAAGTAAATAACCAAAGCTAACATACGAGGGCAAGATACGGGGTAAAATAGGGCTAGGAGTGGTCACGGATGAGGATTCCCTTAGGGCTACTAAAGTGAGTAGGATGCTTGAACTAACATGCAAGTGGCTAATTGGACCGAGAAAACCCTAGACTAGGCCAACCCGATGGTCACGGAAGTCGGCCCCTAATCCGGTACGGGTATTGGATACAGTACGTATACCGCCCAAGATTACCCCTACGATTGCAAAGGGTGAAGTGGTTTTCTCAAACTAGGGTTACAATACAAAAGAGTACTAAACCCTAGGAGTGGAGGGGTACAAATACCCGATGGTCACGGCATATTTATACGTATTTCCCTTTCAAGTTGGGTGAGTCTAACACTAGGGCAATGGTCATGCAACCTAGCATTTCCTAACTCTTTTCATACATAGAGTTCTCATACATAACAAGCTTGTAAAACACCAAACAATGGATCGCAAACAAGCCACAAACAATAAATAGAACAAAATCATCCAAAACAACACAAGTTCACCCCCAAGGTTCACCTACATCCGGTGACCTTGGGGTTTAAGTGCTCATGTTCACTAAATACAACAATAAATGCATGGAAACAACCAACAAAGGCATGAGAAGAACTCCCTCAAAGGATGAAGACCGGAGAAGTTCCAAAGACGCCACTCCAAGGGGTGGCTTCCCTAGTCTTCAACCTCCAAATGTAAGCCCTATGATGTAGAATCTTCCCAAATCCTTGCTCTCCTCGCCAAATCCTTGCCTAGATCGCCCTCCAAGAGCTTCTTCTTCCTCAATTCGAAGTTGGTGGTGAGAGGCCCTAAGAAGAAAACTCAAGATCCCCTTGAAAACCCAAGCCAAAGTCCTTTAAAAGATGAGTTCAGGCAAGCTCACGGGTGGCCTCACGGTCCATATATGGCCAGTGAGGGAGCCTGTAATACGGGCTACAAGAAACCGCAAAGTTGTGATTTTGCACAGTAAAACTGCTACAGTAAAACTGCTACAATACTGCTCGCGGATGACCTCACGGCCGTGAGCCTGCCCGTGAGGGTTTCCAGACTTCATTCTCCTTCCAACTCTTCGCGCTTCGAGCAGCTACAGTATGCTACAGTACTCGGGACCCCAAAACGACAGTTTCGGTGCAGATTTTCGCTCAAATCGCGTCGTTAGGGTCACCAAAGCACATAATGTACCTGAAACACGAAATAAAACAATTTAGACCACAAAAGGGCATCGAATCATCAACAAAATATGAAAAGCATGCACAAGAATACGTATAAAATACGTACATTTAGACGTTTATCACATGGGCACTCACAGGGGCATCCACACGCCCCTGTGGACTCTCTGGAATGAGAGTTGAAGTTCTGCAGAATTACACACGGCTGTGTGGAAACTCCATACGGCTGTGTGTTTCCCCTGGATGACTTAGAAAAAATCACATGCTTTGCAAAAATTTCAGAAATGCATTCATAACACTTAGAGCCTGTATAAACGATAAAAACACAACCAGAGATCCATGAAAACACAGTCAAACGACCCAAAACTTCGACAATCACAATTAGGCACACTACAACACCAATAATCCATAAGAAATCATAGCATACGCATAATAAAATC
This sequence comes from Dioscorea alata, assembly GCA_020875875.1. Classification (NCBI taxonomy): domain Eukaryota; kingdom Viridiplantae; phylum Streptophyta; class Magnoliopsida; order Dioscoreales; family Dioscoreaceae; genus Dioscorea; species Dioscorea alata. Next base: position 20,730,016 of record CM037020.1, on the reverse strand, counting down.
AAAACACCGAAACTAGGCAATTATTCATACTAAAAACTAAACTAAAGCCTAGAAAAGCAATAAAAACTTGGGTTGCCTCCCAAGAAGCACTTGTTTAACGTCACTAAGTGATGATTAACCGCAAGCGCACGGGTCGCCAAGTAATACCCCTCGCGCAAGCACGAGGGGGTCGTATTCCCAAGGGCCAAGGAACTACTATTACTTCCCCTTCATCTATTTCCTAACCTAGCAATTACATGATAAAAGTAAGATAAGAAGAATAATAAAGAGAAAACTATGAACAAGTGGACTAAGGCACACCACACAAGCACATTAAGGAAACAATTAGCGATAAGAGTGCGAGGTCCCCGGGCGAGGATCCCCTCGGGACTACTAAAGCTAGAAGGATACTCGAATAACATAGGCAAAGGTGGTTAGGCCAAGAGATGTCCAAAGGTAGGTCACCCCGATGGTCACGGTGATAACCCCTAATCCAGTACGGGTATTGGAATACGGTATTTTCACCGCTACGGTATTTCTACCGCCCAAATCCCCACACGATTGCAATGCGTTTAGGTAAATCCCTAATTAAGGTCAAACACAACGTCTAGGTTCAACACTAATGGTTGGAGGGGTACGAAATACCCGATGGTCACGGCGTATTCGTACATGTATCCCTTCTAAGCCAAGCATGTCTAGTACAAGGGAGATGGTCACGCAACTAAGTACAACCTAGAATTCAAACCACAGAGTTCTCATGCAATTTGATACAATAAAGAACACAAAGCTTAGACCACAACCAAACCAAATACCAAAAATATACTCAAAGTATCCATACAAGCAAGTTCATCCCAAGGTTCACCGGGTGCCCGGTGACCTTGGGAGTCTAGTTCATCATCAACAAAGGAGAATGTATACAAAACAAGAAATAGAAGATAAAGCTCATAACAACTTCCCTAAGATGAAGACTAGAAGAAGATGGTGATGGGAATCCGGCGGATCAAAGCCAACGAACTCCTAGATGCTTTCCCTTGAGTGTGATCTCCCTCTCCCTTTGATTTGCTCCTCAGAAATGCCTTTTCCCGCAGCCTTGATGTCCTAGAAGATGATGGAGGAGAAGAGGTGGCCAAAGACTTTGAAGGTTCCATTTTGAGGGTGAGTAATTTCAACGGCCCCATGAGGAAACACTTGAGTCACAGCGTAGGGGGCAATGCCATCGTGATTTTAATTTCCCGGGGAATAACTTCAATCTTGCATTGAATAGTAACACTTGGTCCCCGGGTTGGAAACACTTGGCTTGTTTGATGTGTCGGTCATGATATTCCTTCATCCTCTCTTTATACTTCACAGATGTGTCATAAGCCAAGGATCGCCATTCCTCTAGCTCATTTAATTGGAGCTTTCTTTTTCGACCACAAAGATGAGGATCGACATTAAGTTACTTTATGGCCCAATAGGCTTTATGCTCCAGTTCGACCGGCAGATGGCAAGCCTTTCCGTAGACCAAACGGTAAGGAGTGGACCCAATAGGTGTCTTGAAAGCGGTTCTATATGCCCACAATGCATCATCAAGTTGGTCTGCCCAATCCCGCCTGTGATGATTGACTATCTTCTCTAGGATTCGCTTCAACTCTCTATTCGAATTCTCAACCTAGCCACTAGTTTGGGGATGGTAAGCAGTTGAAACATGGTGTGATACCCCATATCGTTTCAAGACTCTCTCGAATTGTGAGTTGCAAAAGTGGGTGCCCCGGTCACTGATGATTGTTTTAGGTGTCCCAAATCGGGAAAACAATTTTTTTAAGAATTTCACCACAACTCTTGCATCACATGATGGAAAGGCACGTGCTTCCACCCACTTGGAGACATAATCCACTGCCACAAGAATGTACTTGTTACCCTGGGAACTAGGGAATGGGCCCATAAAGTCGATACCCCAAATGTCAAATACTTCGCACGCTTGATTCCACGACTGTGGCATTTCATCCCTTTTTGAGATATTACCCGTTCGCTGGCATCTGTCACAGTGTTGCACCAAAGCCTGGGCATCTTGAAATATAGTTGGCCAATAGAACCCAGCATCAAGGGCCTTTTTAGCTGTTCGACTTCCACTATAGTGACCTCCTGTTGGCCCAGAATGACAATGCCTTAGAATGTCTTGACCTTCCACTTTTGAGACACATCTCCTGACAACCTGATCAGAGCTCAACCTGAATAAATATGGATCCTCCCAGGTATAATACTTCAGTTCAGAAAAGAACTTTTTCCTTTGTTGTGAAGTGAGCCATTTGGGAAAAGTTTTTGCCGCGAGATAATTTGCAATATCAGCAAACCATGGAGTCTCGTCTTCTGCTATCACTCGAATACTGCAAAGTTGCTCTCCAGGGAATGCATCATTAATCTCTTTCTTTCCTACCGTATCATCATCAGGACCCTCAAGGCGGGAGAGGTGATCAGCAGCTAAGTTTTCCGCCCCTTTTTTGTCTCTTATCTCCAAATCAAATTCTTGAAGAAGTAGCACCCAGCGGATTAATCGAGGCTTGGCGTCCGACTTGTTCAACAGATATTTTAGTGCAGAATGGTCTGTGTAAACGATTACTTTGGATAACACCAAGTATGACCTAAATTTGTCAAATGCGAAGACTACCGCCAGTAATTCCTTCTCGGTAGTGGTATAGTTCTCTTGAGCATCATTCAAGGTTTTGCTTGCATAATAGATAGGATGGAAATGTTTATCCCTTCGCTGCCCAAGCACTGCTCCAACGGCATAGTCACTAGCATCACACATCAGCTCGAATGGCAAATTCCAGTCAGGTGAAACAATAATGGGTGCCTCGATTAGTTTCTGTTTAAGTGTCAAGAAGGCGTGCATACATTCACTAGTGAATTCAAAAGGGACATCCTTTTCCAATAGCTTTGTTAAGGGTCGGGCAATGGATGAGAAATCTTGCACAAACCTTCTGTAGAAACCGGCATGTCCCAAGAAGCTTCTGACTGTTTTCACTGAAGTAGGGGGTGGAAGTTTCTCGATAGTGGCAATCTTAGCTCTGTCCACCTCGATCCCATGTTTCGAAATTTTGTGTCCAAGGACTATGCCGTCCCTTACCATAAAATGGCATTTCTCCCAGCTGAGCACTAAATTTGTCTCCTCACATCTGTTTAATACCCGTTCAAGGTTTCTGAGGCAAAGTTCAAAAGAATCACCAAAAACTGAGAAGTCATCCATAAAAACTTCCATAATGTCTTCCACCATGTCTTCGAAAATAGCCAACATGCATCTTTGGAAAGTGGCCAGGGCATTACATAGCCCAAAAGGCATCCGCCTGTAAGCTAACGTGCCATAAGGACAGGTAAAAGTGGTCTTCTCCTGATCTTCTGGAGCCATGGGAATCTGAAAATATCCAGAGAAGCCATCTAGAAAACAATAATAAGCATGTCCTGCAAGCCGCTCAAGCATCTGATCGATGAAGGGCAAGGGGAAATGATCTTTTCTTGTGGCATCGTTAAGTTTCCTGTAGTCAATGCAAACCCTACAACCTGTGACTGTTCTGGCAGGGATGAGTTCATTTCTCTCATTAGTTACAACTGTCATGCCTCCCTTCTTTGGTACCACTTGAACTGGACTTACCCAAGCACTATCGGAGATAGGATAGATGATACCCGCATCAAGAAGCTTAATGACCTCACTCCTTACTACCTCCTTCATGTTGGGATTCAACCTTCGTTGGGGTATTGCCACTGGTTTGTGATTATCTTCCATGAGAATTTTGTGAGTGCAGAAAGATGGATTAATCCCCTTTATATCAGCGATCTTCCAAGCAATTGCCTTCTTGTGCCTCCTGAGTACATCTAAAAGTTTGTCTTTCTGTTGTCCTGTCAAATCGGATGCAATGATAACCGGGAGTGTAGAATCTTTCCCCAAGAAAGCGTATTCCAAATGAACAGGAAGTGGTTTTAGCTCTAATTCAGGAGGTTCTTCAAGTGATGAAATCAGCCTTCCATAATTCCTTAAATCATTCTTCTCACCCCTTCGATCCTCCAAATCAGATGAGCAATCACTCCCTGAACTATCGTCCAAAGCATGGATTTCAGCTTCAATGGCAAAAGAATCCCCAATCTGTGTATAATCCGTTCCATCGGAGCTGTCTGAAACTGATTGATCAGTACCTCCTTTGACTGGAGTTAATGACCCAAAGTACCTATCTGAATTGTTTTTCGACCAATCACCGACGGGGGTAGGTTGGTAGATCGGAGAACAAGAATACCCAACACTATCCACTCTTTCTGTTAGCGAATACTGTTGTAGCACGAAGTCAGAGTTTCGGTTTTCCAGGATTGCGTTGGGTGAGTCATCACAATACTGCCTTTTCCAATGATCATCAAAGAGGTTTGGATGATCCAATGAAATTCCAGTGTTCAAGTAGCACGGGTAAGGCTCCTGTGAAAACATGCAATTAGTCAGATCACTAGATGGAAGCATAGCGAGACACAAAGGGGAAATATAAATACAACTAAAATGAATGAAGTAAGAAGATAAAGAAGATAAGGATTAGAAGTGATCAGTCTATATACAAAAGAAAACAAATCATGGAACAAGAAAATGATCAAATCAACACGCGCAAAGTTTTCCGGATATTTCTCGTGGGTCCCCAGTAGCGGCGCCAAAAACTTGATGAAGTCTATCCTGCAAGTGCACGGGTCGTCAAGTAATACCCTGTGCGTGACACAGGGGTCGTATTCCCTGGGGCCCGAGAAGCTACCCTTACTTCCTTATTACAATATTGTTTGACTGATACGATTCAAAAGAGTGAATATGATGCAAAGAAGTTAAAGAAGTAAATAACCAAAGCAAACATACGAGGGCAAAATACGGGGTAGAAATAGGGCTAGGAGTGGTCACGGATGAGGATTCCCTTAGGGGCTACTAAAGTGAGTAGGAAGGCTTGGACTAACATGCAAGTGGCTAATTGGACCGAGAAAACCCTAGACTAGGTCAACCCGATGGTCACGGAAGTCGACCCCTAATCCGGTACGGGTAATGGATACGGTACGTATACCACCCAAGATTTCCCCTACGATTGCAAAGGGTGAAGTGGGTTTCTCAAACTAGGGTTACAATACAAAAGAGTACTCAACCATAGGAGTGGAGGGGTACAAATACCCGATGGTCACGGCGTATTTATACGTATTTCCCTTCCAAGTTTGGTGAGTCTAACACTAGGGCAATGGTCATGCAACCTAGTATTTCCTAAGTCTTTTGATACATAGAGTTCTCATACATACCAAGCATGTAAAACACCAAACAATGGATCACAAACAAGCCACAAACAATGTATAGAACAAGATCATCCAAAACATCACAAGTTCACCCCCAAGGTTCACCTACATCCGGTGACCTTAGGGTTTAAGTGCTCATGTTCACTAAATACAACAATAAATGCATGGAAACAAACGACAAAGGCATGAGAAGGACTCCCTCAAAGGATGAAGGCCGGTGAAGTTCCAAAGACGCCACTCCAAGGGGTGGCTTCCCTAGTCTTCAACCTCCAAATGAAAGCCCTAGGATGAAGGATCTTCCCAAAACCTTGCTCTCCTTGCCAAATCCTTGCCTAAATCGCCCTCGAAGAGCTTCTTCTTCCTCAATTCGAAGGTGGTGGTGAGAGGCCCTAAGAAGAACTCCAAGATCCCCCTTCAAAACCCAAGTAGAGCCCCTTTAAATGATGAGTTCGGGCAAGCTCACGGGTGGCCTCACGGTCCATATATGGCCCGTGAGGGAGCCTGTAATACGGGCTGCAAGAAACCGCAAAGATGTGATTGTTGCTACAGTGCCAGGGAACCCAAAACGACGATTTCGTTGTCAATTTCTTCTCAAATTGCGTCGTTGAGGTCACCTAGGCTTCTTTTGTACCTGAAGCACAAAATAAACCAATTTAGACCTAAAAGGGCATCGATTCATCAACAAAATACGAGAAGCATGCGCAAGTGTACGTATAAAATACGTACATTTAGACGTTTATCACTAAGCTTGACGTACCTCTTTCTTACCTTATGGCGGCTTGAAAAGAGTGTGTTCCTCCTGACAAGAACTTGCATAGCTACTTCCTTTGAACCAAAAATCTACTTGCCGGGGTGGAGTATTTGGAGGAGAGTCCAACCATCTTAATTTTGGCCTCCAAGGAAACAATTTGGGTTTGGAATTGTCCAAGCTTAGCTTAGGTGGATCATTGGATGGTTTAAATATCCTTCCCACATCTTGTCCCAAACCCAATATCTCTTTCTTGCTTTTTGTGAGTTGATCAATCCCAAAGAACGGTGCTTGTTCCATTACCTTAGGGTTTGCTTCTTCTTGTGTATTCTCATCTTGAAAGGAGCATGACACTAGCAAGTCCCCTTGAAAATTTTCTTGCTTACAAGCACCATCTTCATTCAAGCAATCCCAATTCTCCAAATGACGTTCTTCTTTTTCCTCTTCAATCTCTACAGCAACATACTCGGTCTGCCCCATTTCTTCATTATCGTTCACTACCACATCACCTCTACAAGGAACTTGCGTTGCTTGCTCAAAAACTTCATTTTCCTTGGAGAGTGTGTCAAGTATCCATCCTAATTGATGCTCAAGGTTGTTATAGGAGGCTTCATGAGATTTTCGTGTGGCTTCCATACTTTGGCAAGAGGCATCGGATGCTTTAAAAAAGTTATCTAGCGCTTTTTTCCACTGAGGTTCATCCTCTTCAAGTATCTCATCCTTTTGAAATTGCTCTTGAGGTGCTTCCCAATGTTGTCCATCATTATTCCATAAAAAATTTTGGTAGCTCCTCTCATTTGGATGGTGTGTGTTGTAGCCTCGATTGCTTTGTTATTGTGAAGCAATAATTCTATCAAGCTTTGTACTGAGAGCTTCAAATTGAGAATATAGCTCAATGACTGCATCAATCTCCATTTAGACTCCTCACAAGAAAAAGTAAGACAAAACCAAAGAAAACAAATAAGAATGATGGAAGAATAAGAAAAGGTGAAATAGAATGAATGATGAATAGCTAAAATAGCAAAATACAAATGTCTCTAAAACGCCTATTCCCCGGCAACGGCGCTAAAAACTTGACACGACCCCTTGCGTGTAACCCGCAAGTGCACGGGTTTGTCGAAGTAATAAAATTTACCCTGGTGAGAGGGTAGTTGAATCCACAGGGAATAGGAATTTAGAATACGAGATTTCACTAATTAAGCTATGCGGTGTATGGAAAAGCAATATCTGGATCAATGAGTGAATATAGAAGCAAACAGAATAAAAGACAAGAAATTCAATAGAAAGATGGAAGATCAGAAAGTGCAAGTAAAAGAAAATAGAGAGGACTAGCAATGAATGAAATAGGGTATCCGCACAAGCTACCTCTACGATCTATGCTTCTAGTGCAAGACTGTGCTATTATACTTTCCTATTGATGTTAATTGAGTCGAGGAAATCCATAGACTCATGGTCCCAAACCTAAGGATAACCGTGACTAACCCCATCATTATTCCCCGGTATTAGGATTCACGTCACCCTTCACTCTGTCGCTCGCACGACTAAGCCCCAGGGGAATATATCTATCTAAACCTCAGACTACGTGGGATTGCTTTAAGCTCTAGGGATTCCTAGTTGTAAAACCTGTTCCTATGTGTAGTTCTAACCCTTTGGTCCAGGTGGAAGAACCCTAGTCTAGATTAAGCCCCAGCGCGTAGGATTCACTTCAACCCTTAACTCTGTTACTTGCGTAACTAAACCCCAGGGGAGTTTATCTGCCTAGCACTTCACTCTATCTCGAACGTTGTGAAATCAAGGAAACGGAGGTAGGGAGAAACCACGTCGGAAGGGAAAGGGGTACATCGCTACCTCACAACTCTCCCTCTCAACCCTCTTCAATCTTAAGTAGTCTAACCCTTAAAGAGTTGTCACGCCTCTAAGGGGTAACCTAAATTATTCTCAACCCTAGTCTCACATCTAAGGGAAAACATTAACAAGATGAAATTAGGATTGAAACTCGATTTTTATTCATCAATCATGGAAAAGCATAATAACAATACCAAAGCAACATAAAAACCCTAGAGTTTACAAGTCCGAATACCCACAAGGGGTTTAGGTCCTGATGGACCCATACATGTTCATCAAAATAGAAAAGAAAGTATAAATCAAAGACATTGATGAAAACCCCCTTGTATGTGGTGTGGCCGTGGTCTTGTGCGGTCGTCGAACGTCGGTGACGATGCCGATGCCGATGACGCGCGCTAAACTTCCACGAAATCCTCTCCAAAACCCCAGCCGCACTCCCCAAGTTGAGGAGAAAGATAGGTCAAAAGATATCCCAAAAGGTCTCCAAAATCCCCTTTTATAATGTTGAATCGCGGTTTTAAAATCGGACTTATCGGGGGGCTTCACACGGCCGTGTGGAATTTCCACATGACCGTGTGAAGTTTCTGTCTAGCTGAAAAATCAATTCACACGATCGTGTGGAATTTCCACACGCCCGTGTGAATTCTCTGAAACCCTGATTTTCGGCTGAAATTGAACAGTATCTTGCTACAGTGTTTTGCTACAGTAACAAAGCTACATTGCTACTACAGTACTCGCCGAACTGCTCCCGAATCCATTGTTCTTCATCGAGGCCATTGGTTGGGCACACAAATAATTTTAGGTCGTGCCGATTACTTCAAATCTCCTTCTTTGTGAAGTTCTTCTAAGATACACGAGTTAGACTTGTTGTGAATGTGACTACCTTTGTGCCCCTCCAAAGGAGGTTGGCACACACTCATAAGTCAAACTCGTGCCTTGTTCCTTACTTGGTCCGAAAACTTCCCAACATCGGCGAACACGACCTAATTTCATTCTTCTTCTCCAATTTAGCTCCACAAACCTTCAATGCACAAGAATACACAAATACACACCATTTAGTGATAAAAACTGATAAAAGATATGCTCAATATAAGATAATAATACTTCGCGGTACTATAACACAAGCACTTATCAAATAGGAACATGGTGTTTCACTAGGAATCCCTAGAACTTAAAGCAATCCCGTATAGTGTTAGGCTTAGGAAGATGTACTCCCCTGGGACTTCGTTGACAGGTCAACAAGTGTTAAGGGTCATAGTGAAACCTAATGCCGGGGTATAATGATTGGGAATAGTCACGGTTGACCTTAGATTTGGGATCGTTTATTTAAGGATATCCTCGACTCATTAAGCATCAATAGGAGAGTATAATAGAATTGTCTTGCACTAGAAGCATTAATCCTACGGGTAGATTGTCCGGGTACCCTATTTCACTCATTGATTGTCCTTCTCTTACTTTTTGCGTGCATTTTCCTGTCTTCCATACTTGTTTTTTATTTCTTGTTTCTTTTAATTACTCTTGTATACACACACTGATTCTATTTTCATTCTCCGTACATCGCACTAGCTAAATAGCAAACGCTTGTGTCTTTGATCCCTACTCCCTGCGGATTCGACTACCCTCTCAACGGGGTACTATTATTACTGTGACAACCCGTGCACTTTCGGGCCCCTGTCAAAGTTTCTGGCACCGTTGCCGGGGAGTAGGCGTATTTTAGATATTTGCTTTTTTTCTATTTTAGCTATTCACCTCACTTTCTATTTCACACTTTCTTTGTCTATCGTCGTTTTTATTTGTTTTCTTTTCTTTATTTTTAGCTCTAGGTTATGACCTGTGGGAGCCCTTCGATTCTTGTTGATGGAGACCCTGATATTGGAAGAAGAACACATCAAAAAGGGAAAAAACCTGTACAAGAACCTTCAAATCAAGCAGAAATAGAAACAAAAGGGTCAGAAACAATTGCAGAGTAGCATGAACAGCAGAGGACCTTGTCCGATTTGGCTACACCCGTATTCTTGGGGACCCAATCAAGCATCGTGTGGCCCCCAATCACGGCTCAAAGTTTCGAGCTAAAGCCAGGTTTCATCCAAATGTTGCAGCAGACCACACAGTTTAATGGGTTGGCCGATGAAGATCCCAACAGTCATATAGAGAACTTCTTGGAGATGTGTGGCATGCTAAAAATTAATGGAGTAACAGATAACGCCATCAGATTGAGAGCCTTCCCATTTTCCTTGAAGGTAAGAGCGAAGCAATGGTTGCACTCATTACCTAGGGCATCTATTACTACATGGAAGGAGATGGTTGAAGTGTTCTTGGCCCGATATTTCCCCCTAGAAAATCAGCAAAGCTTAGGAATGAGATCTCTTACTTCATGCAAACGGAATTGGAGTCTCTATTTGAGACATGGGATAGGTTCAAGGAACTCCTGCATAAGTGCCCACAACACAGATTTCCCAATTGGATGATCATACATACGTTCTACAACGGGTTGAATCCAAGCACCAAGCAGTTTCTAGATGCGGCGGTAGGGGGTACCTTAGGAAGCAAGACTCCCAGTGAAGCCCGACAACTTATAGAAAAGATGGCTTTGAATAGCTATCAATGGAACTCAAGGGATAGGAAGAAAGTTGTCGGACTTCACGAGATAGATGTAGTTACATCGTTGGCATCCCAAGTGTAATCATTGAGTAAGAAGTTAGATACTCTAATTGTAACAGATGTGGGGGAGGGAATGCTTCGAGCGATTGTCCGATAGCCATCGAGGGTAGTACTTCCTCTTCGGTTGAATAAGCAGACTTTGTAGGGAATGCATTCAGAGGTCAATGGAATCCTTACAGTGGTACCTACAATCCGGTGTGGAGTAATCACCCTAACCTATCGTAGAGCAACCAAGGGCAGCAAAAGAGTAATGCACCACCGGGGTTCCAACAATAATAAGCGCTAAACTTGGAAAATTGGTTGAAGGGGCTAGAAACCAAGATGACCGACTTAGAGAAAGCTGTCACACGTTTTGTCCAATCATTGGACGCGAGATTTTAGTTGGTAGAGTCTACACTTCCCAACCACACAGCATCGTTGCACAACTTGGAGAACCAAGTTGGCCAAATCGCGAAGTCTCTATCCGAGAGGCCGCAAGGAAGCTTGCCTAGTAACATGGAGACGAATACGAGGGAGCAATTGAAGGCAATTTCCTTGAGAAGTGGCCAAGAGGTTAAGCGTAGTCTCCCTCTTGAAAAGAAAAATGATGAAGCACCTGAAATAGTGGAAGTTGAGGGAGCATCGAAAGAGAAAGAGGTGGCACCACCACCTTACAAACCAAGAATTCCATATCCTTCCCGATTGAAGAATGATCAACAAGACCAGCAGTACAAGAAATTTTTAGGGTTGTTTAAGCAATTCCACATCAACATTCCTTTCGTGGAGGCATTGTCACTTATGCCTAAGTACGCGAAGTTCTTGAAAGACCTTTTGACCAACAAGAGGAAATTGGAGGAGAGTGCATCTGTGATTTTAGATACCACTTTCTCGGCGGTGTTATAAAAGAATATGCCGAGCAAGATAAAAGACCCCGGAAGCTTTATCATTCCGTGTAACATTGGTGATATGGGTGAGGAGATGGCATTGGCAGATTCTGGAGTAAGTATTAACGTCATGCCTTACTCATTCTTTCAGAAGTTAGGCTTGGGAGAGCCTAGGCCCACTCGGATAACACTTCAGCTCACTGATTAATCAAGTAGGCATCCGAGTGGCATAATTGAAGATGTGCTTGTCAAAGTGGATAAATACATCTTTCCTTTGGATTTTTTAGTGCTTGATGTGGATGAGGATATCGATGTACCGGTGATTCTTGGGAGGCCGTTCTTGCGTACTTCCAAGGCATTGATAGACATGGACGGTGGAGAGCTCACGTTGAGGTTTGGAGATAACAAGCTCACCTATCGCCTCGCCAAAGCCATAAGACATTCTCTAGACTTTGATGATACTCTCTATTATCTTGATGTTACTGATGAACTTGTTGATCAATATGTGCAGGAAATGATGAATCCCAAACCATATGAATGGTGGCCAGACCAAGACGCGGTAGCACTTGGTCTCGTTGAGGAAGTGAAGCCAGCCCCGGGAGTTATGAAGAGGATGATCCAGAAAATGAGGAGGCTGAGGAGACGCCACAAAAAGAGCCCCAACACAAATGGGAATGAGCATTCAAGGAGTAAGGGTGTTTCACCCTTGTGTGGTAACAAACTCGACAACTCTCCCTCTACTTGACAAAGTTTATGTTCTGCATGCTTTCAAGTTGTAGGGAAAACGGCAACGTTTATTCATGAACCTCCATGAGGTAAGGCCCGGTTCGTCAAGCTTAGTAATGTTAAACAAGCACTTCTTGGGAGGCAACTGATAAGTGCTCATGTTATAGTAATGCGAAGTGTTATTATCTTACTATGAGCATTACTTTCATCAGATTCTATCACTAAATAGTGTGCATTTGTGTGTTTTTGTGCATTGTAGGTTTGTGGAGCTAATTTGAAGAAGAAGAACAAAGTTAGATCATGTTTGCCATTGTTGGGGAGTTTTCAGAACAAGCAAGGAATAAGGCACGAGCCTAGAATTGTGAGGGTGTGCCAACATCCTTTGCAGGGGCACAAGGGCAGTCACATTCACAATAAGTCTAACTCGTGTACCTTAGGAGAACTTCACCAACAAGGAGATTTGAAGCAATTGGCACTATCTACCAGTGATTGTGTGCCCAATTCAACGACCTCAATGAAGAACAATGAATTCGGGAGCATTTTGGCAAGACTACTGTAGCAGGTTACTGTTCACTGTTTACCGAAAATCAGCATTCCAGAAACTTCACACGGGCGTGTGGAAATTCCACACGGCCGTGTGAAATCCCGCTTTCAGCGATTTAAAGCCGCGACTCAGCATTATAAAAGCCCGTTTTGCAGACTTTTTCAGGATCTTTTTGCCAGTCTTTTCTATTAACTTCTAGAGGGTTGCAGCTAAGGTTTTGGAGAGGACTTTGTGGACGTTTATAGCGTGTCATAGACATCATCATCGACGTCCAGTGGCCACATGACACGACCCCTTGCATGTATCCCGCAAGTGCACGGGTTTGTCGAAGTAATAAAATTTACCTTGGTGAGAGGGTAGTCGAATCCACAGGGAATTGGGATTTAGAATACGAGATTTCACTAATAAAGCTAGGCGGCGTATGGAAAAGCAATAATAGGATCAATGAGTGAATATAGAATGAAACAGAATGAAAGACAAGAATTTAAATAGAGAGATGGAAGATACGAAAGTGCAAGTAAAAGAGAATAGAGAGGAACTAGCAATGGATGACATAGGGTATCTGGACAAGCTACCTCTAGGATCTATGCTTCTAGTGCAGGACCATGCTATTATACTTCCCTATTAATGTTAATTGAGTCGAGGATATCCTAAAACTCACGGTCCCAAACCTAAGGACAACCGTGACTAATCCCAACACTGTGTCCCGGTATTAGGATTCACGTCAACCCTTCACTCTGTCGCTCGCACGACTAAGCCCAGGGGAGTATATCTACCTAAATCTCACACTACATGGGATTGCTTTAAGCTCTAGGGATTCCTAGTGGTAAAACCTGTTCCTATGTGTAGTTCTAACCCTTTGGTCTAGGTGGAAGAACCCTAGTCTAGATTAAGCCCCAGCGCGTAGGATTCACTTCAACCCTTCACTGTGTTACTTGCGTAACTAAGCCCCAGGGAAGTTTATCTGCCTAGCACTTCACCCTATTTCGACCGCTGTGAAATCAAAGAAACGGAGGTAGGGAGAAAGCACGTCGGAAGGGAAAGGGGTACATCGCTACCTCACAACTCTCCCTCTCAACCCTCTTCAATCTTAAGTAGTCTAACCCTCAAAAAGTTGTTACACCTCTAAGGGGTAACCTAAATTGTTCTCAACCCTAGTGTCACATCTAAGGGAAAACATTAACAAGATGAAATTAAGATTGAAACTCAATTTTTATTCATCAATCATGGAAAAGCATAATAACAATGTCAAAGAAACATAAAAACCCTAGATTTTACAAGTCCGAATACCCACAAGGGGTTTAGCTCCTCATGGAACTATACATGTTCATCAAAAAAGAAAAGAAAGTACAAATCAAAGACGTTGATGAAAACCCCCTTGTATATGGTGTGGCTGTGGTCTTGTGTGGCCGTCGAACGTCGGTGACGATGCCGATGACGCGCGCTAAACCTCCACAAAATCCTCTCCAAAACCCTAGCCGCACTCCCCCAAGTTGAGAAGAAAGATGGGTCAAAAGATCCCCCGAAAGGTCTCCAAAATCCCCTTTTATAATGTTGAATCGCGGCTTTAAAATCGTACTTATCGGGGGCTTCACATGGCCGTGTGGAATTTCCACACGCCAGTGTGAAGTTTCTGTCTGGCTGAAAAATCGATTCACACGGCCGTGTGGAATTTCCACACACGCTCGTGTGAATCCTCTGAAACCCTGATTTTCGGCAGAAAATGAACAATAGCTTGCTACAATGTTTTGCTACAATAACAAGCTATTGTGGTGCTACAGTTTTAGGTCGTGCCAATTTTAGGTCCCGAATCCGTTGTTCTTCATCGAGGCCATTGGTTGGACACACAAACAATTTTAGGTCGTGCCAATTACTTCAAGTCTCCTTCTTTGTGAAGTTCTTCTAAGCTACACGAGTTAGACTTGTTGTGAATGTGACTGCTTTTGTGCCCCTCCAAAGGAGGTTGGCACACACTCAGAAGTCAAACTCGTGCCTTGTTCCTTACTTGGTCTGAAAACTTCCCAACATCGGCGAGCACGACCTAATTTCGTTCTTCTTCTCCAATTTAGCTCTACAAACCTTCAATGCACAAGAGCACACAAATACACACCATTTAGTGATAAATACTGATAAAAGATATGCTCAATGTAAGATAATAACGCTTCACGGTACTATAACACAAGAACTTATCAAATCCCCTACCACTTAAGCTTTTTGCTTGTTCTCAAGCAAAGTAGAACATGAAAGTACTTGGGAGGAACAATTGAAAGTGCTCGGCCTTAGGTTATCACTGTTCTAGCTAAAAACTCGAATAAAAAAGGATAACAACTCGAAAATGTGAAAGTGTGTGCTAATTCACTCAAGAGAACCAACGAGTACTCCTCAAACTCTTATTAAAAAGGACTTATTTATATACGAAAAGTAAGAGAGGAAGTAGTAGCTTCACACATCCTCGAAGGTAGCCCTTTCCTAGGCGGCTGCCAAAGGTGGCTTTCACTCTTTCGATGATGTAGCTCTTTCTACCGGGGTAGTAGCTTTCACGCATCCCATGAGATAGCTCTTTCTCTCATTAGGACATAACATGTATCCGACTTATGAGAGTAGCTTCATACTTCATGAGTGGTAGCTCTTTCCACCCCAAATGCATACATAAAAGAAAGCAACTATTCACAAACTCATATTTTTCTCTTTTTTTTTCTTTTTCATATTTTTTCAATTTTACATCTTTTTCATTTTCATCATATATTTTTTTTATATATGCATTTTCCAAAGTAAACCTAAGAACGTCAATAAACTTGTCCTTAAAAACTTCAAGATTGAGTTTCCAAAAGATTTCAAGAGTGAGTAGTGCAATAAAATGTAATCGAGCAAAAGTTCCCTAAAAATTCAAGTGAAAACTAGGGCATGATAGGATGCAATGTTAAAAATTATCCTAAACTCTAAGAATACAACCTTTGCAACTAAGGTGAACCGCCATGGGCTACATGAGCATAAACAATTAAGCGCACAAGTAGAGATGTGTGTAATGTGAACTCCCCCCCACACTTAAGATGTACATTGTCCCCAATGTACGCATGCAAGCACAATAATAAGTAAACAAATAAAAACAATTAGTGTGGAATTGGGCAATTGAAACATAACTCCACTGAACTCCAAGTGTTGCGTTTGATGGAGCTAGGCCAGTGAGAGTTGAGTCTCAATGGTTTGTGGAGCACACACGGTCCCATGACCGTGCCAATGACTGTTCCTCAAAATCCTTACATCCAAGACCATCTGCGCACACATATACAAGGGTTCAGTATAGCTCAACAAAGATAAAATAAAACTCGAGTATATAAAATATGAAGCAATGAATACAACTCGAGATAAAAGAAAAAGCAAAATAAAAGATAAACTCAGAAGGCCGATCCTTTCTGAGTACTATAAGTCCAAAATAGAATAAAAAGTACAAAAAATGAAAATCAAAAGCAAATAAAAACTAAAACTACGACGCCTCAGCGTCGGTGTCCTGAATAGTGGCCTCTGGTGCTACTGGAGACTCTAAGGGTGCAAATGGATCTGCTGCTGGTGGAGGAGATGGTGGTGGAAGGGTAGAAGCTCGGGGTCGAACAACGAATGGTGCTGACACGGCCTGCTCTAGGAGTCTCTGTATAGTGTCAAGCAGTGCCATGGTCTCTTAGTGATGCACACCCTGTGTAGCGCTAATCTCAGCCTGCTCTGACTGTAGCACAGCCACTGCGCTCTCGAGGTGCTCCAGTCGATCCTGGCCTCGAGAGGATCAGAACATGCCCACCGGAGGTGGCTCCGGTGCGGTGGGTGGTGCCTGTGTCTCTATCTCTGCTGCGGGTGGCTCCAAGGCTGCCTGGGACCCCTCGGCCTGCTCTGACTGGGGTATGATCATAGTATAAACTCTTGGCCCTGATCTGCGGACCATACCCATTAGTCTCAATGTATCTCTGCTGAGCGGAGCTGGTGTAGCAATCTTCTCGGCCCCGCGCATCCCATCTCTGAGTCCCAAGCCTATGATGAGGCGTGTGATGTAGGGACCTGCAAAGATGACTCCAACTCTGGGGTACTGGCCCTGGTGGCGCATGTACTCGGCTAAAATGTGGCTCGAACTACACCATGGAGTATAAGTATAGCAGCTCCTGTCTGCTCAGTACCCCTGTACTATCCCCTCTGCCGCTCACTGACCTGCTCAGTATGGCATGAATGTACCTGTACGCTGGCCGGGAAAGGAATGTCGCCTTCGAAACCCCCGGCTCGTACTGCCCATCCCCGCACAATATCCTGTAAATCCCCTGAGGTGTCAGGGTCCCTGGGTAATCAGTGGGCAACAGCGCGTACTCCTCTGTCTCAGTAAATGCATGATCGTAGAGGCCCATCATAATCGAGAACTGGGTGATACTCAGGCTGAAGTGTCGACCAAGGGCACGAAACTGGATCGTCTCGCCATGTGTGAAGCTATCGTATCCTCGGTCGAACTCAAAGGTCGATAAGAACTCGAGTGTGAGTGCTCGAATCGCTGGCTCATTGATAGACAGTAGACGGCCCCAACTGCCAACTGCTAATAGCTCCTCAACCTCAGTAGCTATAGCGTCGCCCCCCAATATCTCTCTCAATGTGCTCAAGTCAAGGTAGTGTGACTGTCCAAAATGAAGTGCCGAGAGTTTCTTGAACCGTTCCTTGTGCTCTGGTATATCAAACCCCATCTCCTCTGGAGGTGGAGTAGCCTGCCGTGGGCGCTTCCCTGCCGATTTCTTAGACCTAGAAGTCATATTTGCAAAGTTGCAAAAGAAAATTTTCAAAGATCAGTTCAAAAACTCATTCTGCAGAAATCCACACAGCCATGTGTTAATTCCACACGCCCATGTGGATCATCGTGCGGACAGAGCCTCACGGCCGTGGGTCTAAAAAAATTTTGTTTTACACTCAAATTCGTTCTAGATTTCTTCTAAGCATGTTCGCCTATAGTTTAATCATTTAATACAAGAGAAATTATCAACAAGAACGAATTAAATCAAGAATTGAAGAAGATTTAGGGCATGAAGTTCTTACCGACGGTGTGGATGAAGAAAACCTTTGAATCAACCGGAAAACTCCAAATAAAACCCTTGAAAAACCCAGAGAAGATCGGGAAATCACAAGAGAAAGTCGGAAAGTCGTTTAGAGTGATAGAATGAATAGGTATGAGTGAATCCTAAATGAAAACGCGCGGCTTTTGAAGTTCTTGGGATTCACACGGCCGTGTGGCAATGTCACACGGCCGTGTACCTATACAATTAGGGTTCACAGGGGCCGGTACACGCACCTGTATGTATTTGGTTTACTCCCTGAGCTACCTCACACGGGCGTGGGTTAATTCCACACGCTCGTGTGTTCATCCTGGCCAAGAACAAGACCAGTCACAGGGGCAGCCACACGCCCCTGTGGCTGTTCTGGAGTGACCCGAGAATACTCTAAGTGTTCCACACGGCCGTGGGCCTTCACAAGTTCTTTCACAGGGGCTGCCACACGTTCCTGTGTATTCTCGGGAATAAGTGGGGGTCTCTGCAAAGTTTCACACGGCCATGTGCCTTGGCACAGTGGCACTCACAGGGGCACTCACATGCCCCTGTGGACTCTCTGGAAAAGAGTTTAAGTTCTGCGAGATTTCACACGGCCGTGTGGAATTTCCACACGGTCGTGTGCCCCTTCTGAAGTTTTTTCACAGGGGCAAGGTCACGCCCCTGTGTCTTCTCTGGCTGAGCCCTATTAGGTACCACACGGCCATATGTTAATTTCACACGGCCGTGTGTTTTCTCTGGTCTACTTAGAAAAATTTACAGACTCTCGCAAAAATTCAGAAACACAAATACGTTGTTTGGAGCCTGTGAAAACCATCAAAACACGACCAGATACCATGGAAAATATGCTCAACCAACTCAAACTTCGTCAATAATCATTTAGGCACACGAAATCATCAAAGATCCACAAGAAAATCATAACGCAAGCATGTATGAACAAGACACCAACACTAAGACTCGTATTCATGCTAAAACTAAACTAAACCAAACCTTAGAAAAGCAATAAAAGCTTGGGTTGCCTCCCAAGAAGCGCTTGTTTAACGTCACTTAGCTTGACGTACCTGTCTTACCTTACGGAGGTTCATAAATTGAAGTCGCCCTCTTCCCTACAATCTGAAAACATGCATTACATAATCTCTGTAGAGTAAAGGGAGAGTTGTTAAATTCGTTACCACAAAAGGATGTAACACCCTTACTCCGTGAATGTTCATCCCCTTTCTTGTTGGGGTTCTTCTTGTGGCGTCTTTTCGACCTCTTCATCCTCCGAAGCATCTTCTTCGTACACTCCTTCTCCATCTTGATGTCTGTCTTGACTGGACCAAGTGCAAGTACTTCTTCTTCTTCTATCTCCACGTCTTGGTCCGGCCACCCTTCATAAGGATCCTGGTTTAACATTTCCTGCACATATTCATCAATACACTCATCAGTAACATCAAGATAGTAAAGAGTATCATCAAAATCAAGGGAATGTCTTATGGCTTCGGCGAGGTGATAGGTGAGCTTATCATCTCCAACTCTAAGTGTGAGCTCCCCACCGTCCATGTCTATCAAAGCCTTGCAAGTGCGCAAGAACGGTTTATAAACGCCTAAACATACGTATTTTCCATGTATTCTGGTGTATATACTATGTATTTTTCTATGAGTTGACGCCCGTTTTTGGTCTGAATTGGTTCCTTTCGTGTTACAGGTACTGATGTGACCCCTTCGTGCTCGTTGATAGAATTTGAGAAGAAATCGGCGGCGAAAACACTATTTCTGAGCGGGGGTACTGTAGCGACTACTGTATCAGATACTATAGCACGAACCCTTGGGCGAAATGACTAAGTCTGGAGGTTCATGCGGTCTGTCATGCGGGCACTGCAGAGGCCGCATACGACTGTAGCAGTTTTACTGTAGCGGCACTGTAGCAACTTACGCGATTTCGGGATTTTCTCGGGAATTTTCTCTCCCCGCATGCGGGGCCGCATAGGGGGCCACATAACCCACTGGAAAAGGTTTTTAAGGGTTTTGAGTTCATTTGGAGGGGAGGGGGCTAGGTCTTGAAAAAAACTACACTTCACCATCTTCTTTGGGAGCTTGAGGCCGGCTTTTGGAGGCATTTCTTGAGGAGTGGACGACGGGGAGAGCACGAGACGACGAATCCACGCCTTCAATTTGCATTTGAGAGGAAGTTTGACAAAGGAAGCCACTTCTTGGGTGGCGTCCTTGGAAGCGTCATTCGGCCTTGATCTTTTCAGGGGGTGTTTTCATTATTCTTTTGGTTGTTTTTATGTATTTGCTTGCTTACTTTGTGATCATGAACAACTAACCCCAAGGTCACCTGATGTAGGTGAACCTTGGTGGTGAACTTGTGTATTTTGGATGCTACTTTCTAGTTTATGTATTTGGTTTGGCTTGTGATCCTTGTTTGGTGGTTCTTGAATGCCTTGATATGTTTGAGAACTCTATATGTCAATTCCTAGACAATGCTAGGTTGCATGACCATTGCCCTAGTATTAGGCTCACCAAGCTTGGAAGGGAATATATGTACGAATACACCGTGACCATCAGGTATTTGTACCCCTCCAATTGTTAGGGTTGTCCTTGATTGTGTTTCAACCCTAGCTTGGTGAAATCCACTAAACCCTTTGCAATCGTACAAGGATTTGGGCGGAAGCAATTCCGTATTCCAATACTTGTATTGGATTAGGGACCAACGCCGTGACCATCGGGTAGGTCTAATCTAGGGTTTCCCGGTCCAAACCACCCACGTGCATGCTAGTTAGGGCATCCTTGGCACTTTAGTAGCCCCCGAGGGAATCCTCATCCGTGGCCATTCCTTCACCTTGATTTTTCCCCTCCGTATTTATATTTGCTATTTGCATACTCTTTGTTTTAGTAGATTATTGGTAGTTCTTATTCCAAGTGATCGATTAGGTCAAACAACATTGTGATAAGGAAGTAAGAATAGCTTCTCGGGCCTTGGGGATACGACCCCCTCGTGTTCGCGCGAGGGGTATTACTTGGCGACCCCGTGCACTTGCGGGTGAGCGATTTAAGCACGTTTCACCAACGGTCTTCAAGAATCAGCGGCACCTCGACATCCTCGTCCACATCAAGTACAACAAAGTCCACCGGGAAGATGTACTTGTCTACCTTCACCAACACATCTTCCATAATTCCCCTCGGATGCCTTACCGATCGATCCGCAACTTGAAGTGTCATCCGAGTTGGTCTAGGCTCGCCCATTCCTAGCTTTTGGAAAAATATGTAGGGCATGACGTTGATACTTGCCCCCGAATCGGCCAATGCCATCTCTTCACCCAAGTTGCCAATATTGCATGGTATTATGAAACTCCCGGGATCTTTCTTCTTGCTTGGCATGTTCTTTTGCAATACAGCCGAGCAATTGGCATCAAGGATCACGGATGCACTCTCCTCCAATTTCCTCTTGTTAGTCAAGAGGTCCTTCAAGAACTTCGCATACTTAGGCATTTGGGCCAATGCCTCAGCGAACGGGATGTTGATGTGCAATTGTATGAAGATACCCAGAAATTTCTTGTATTACTCATTGTCTTGGTCATTCTTCAATCATGAAGGGTAGGGAATCCTTGGCTTGTACGGTGGGGATGCCACCTCTTTTTCCTTTGGTGCTTCATCCTCTACTTCCATGACTTCAGGTGATTCTTTCGTCTTCTCTAGAGGGAGATTTCTCTCGACCTCCTTACCACTCCTCAAGGTGATTGCCTTCACTTGCTCCCTTGGATTAGTCTCCGTATTGCTGGGCAAGCTACCTTGAGGTCTTTCTGCCAATGTCTTCGCAATTTGCCCTACTTGATTTTCCAAATTATGTAGGGAGGCGGTGTGATTGCGAAGAGTGGCCTCCACCGACTGAAATCTAGCATTCGATGAAGAAACAAACCGTGTGAGGGCTCTCCCAAGGTCGGTCATTTTCCTTTCTAACCCGGTCACTCGGCTTTCTAGATTCAGAGCTTGTTGGCCTTGAAATCCCAGTGGTGCACTGTTTTTCTGTTGTGACTGCCCTTGATTGTTCCAAGAGAAATTTGGGTGGTTCTTCCACCTTGGATTGTAAGTTCCACTGTACGGGTTGCCTTACCTTGTCCTCTATAAGCATTACCAACAAAATCAGCCTGCTCCACCGCACTAGTACCTCCAATAGCAATAGGACAATCACTCGAAGCGTGACCTCCCCCACAACCGTTACATGTAGTGATGGCCAAAACTCTTGGTAAAGCTAGAGCATCAAGCTTCTTACTTAGTGATTCTACTTGTGCTGCCAAAGATGTAACCGCGTCAACTTCATGAATTCCGGCAACCTTCTTTCTGTCCCTTGAATTCCATTGATAGCTATTCATAGCCATCTCCTCCACAAGGTGTTAGGCTTCACCGGGAGTCTTGCTTCCTAGAGTTCCTCCGGTCGCCGCATCTAAGAGTTGCTTGGTACTCGGATTTAACCCGTTGTAGAATGTGTGAATGATCATCCACTCGGGAAATCCATGTTGCGGGCACTTACGAAGGAGCTCCTTGAACCTATCCCATGTCTCGAATAGAGACTCCAATTCCATTTGCACGAAGGATGATATTTCGTTCCGGAGCCTTGCAGATTTTCCCGGCGGAAAGTATCTAGCCAAGAATGCCTCGGCCATCTCCTCCCACGTAGTGATGGATGCTCTCGGTAATGAATGAAGCCAATGTCTTGCTTTTCCCTTCAATGAAAATGGGAAGGCTCTCAAACAAATTGCGTCGTCCGTTACTCCATTAATCTTCAACATGTCACACGCTTCGAGGAAATTCTCTATATGACTGTTGGGATTTTCATCGGCCAACCCATTAAATTGTGCGGACTGTTGCAACATCTGTATGAACGACGGCTTCAACTCAAAATTCATTGCCATGATTGGGGGCCTCACAATGCTCGATTGCCATGTTGCAACATCTGTATGAACGACGGCTTCAACTCAAAATCGGACAATGTCCGTTGTTGTTCATTCTGTTCTGCCATTGTTTTTGACCCTTCTGTCTCAATATCGGCTTGATTTGAAGCTTCTTGCATAGGTTCCTTCCCTTTGCGATATGTTCTTCGTCCAATGTCCGGGTCTCCTTCAACAAGAATCGAAGGGTTCCCATGGGTCATAACCTGTAACCGAAAACCAAGAAAAGAAAAATAAGAACAATGATAGATAAAGAAAATATGAAATAAAATGTGAAGTGAATAGCTAAACTAGTGAAAAACAAATATCTAAAACGCCTATTCCCTGGTAACTGCGCCAAAAACTTGACATGACCCCCTTGCGTGTATCCCCCAAGTACACGGGTTTGTCGAAGTAATAAAATTTACCCTGTTGAGAGGGTAGTCGAATCCACAGGGAATAGGGATTTAGAATACGAGATTTCACTAATAAAGCTATGAGGCGTATGGAAAAGCAATAATAGGATCAATGAGTGAATATAGAATCAAACAGAATGAAAGACAAGAATTTAAATAGAGAGATGGAAGATACGAAAGTGCAAGTAAAAGAGAATAGAGAGGAACTAGCAATGGATGAAATAGGGTATCTGGACAAGCTACCTCTAGGATCTATGCTTCTAGTGCAGGACCATGCTATTATACTTCCCTATTAATGTTAATTGAGTCGAGGATATCCTAAAACTCACGGTCCCAAACCTAAGGACAACCGTGACTAATCCCAACACTGTGTCCCGGTATTAGGATTCACGTCAACCCTTCACTCTGTCGCTCGCATGACTAAGCCCCAGGGGAATATATCTACCTAAACTCAATTTTTATTCATCAATCATGGAAAAGCATAATAACAATGTCAAAGAAATATAAAACCCTAGAGTTTACAAGTCCGAATACCCACAAGTCGTTTAGCTCCTCATGCAACTATACATGTTCATCAAAATAGAAAAGAAAGTACAAATCAAAGACATTGATGAAAACCCCCTTATATATGGTGTGGCCGTGGTCTTGTGCGGCCGTCGAACATCGATGACGATGATGATGACGCGCGCTAAACCTCCACAAAATCCTCTCCAAAACCCTAGCCCCACTCCCCCAAGTTGAGGAGAAAGATGGGTCAAAAGATCCCCCGAAAGGTCTCCAAAATCCCCTTTTATAATGTTGAATCGCGGCTTTAAAATCGGACTTATCGGGGGCTTCACACGGCCGTGTGGAATTTCCACACGCTCTTGTGAAGTTTCTGTCTGGCTGAAAAATCGATTCACACGGCCGTGTGGAATTTCCACACGCCCGTGTGAATCCTCTGAAACACTGATTTTCGGCAGAAAATGAACAGTAGCTTGCTATAATGTTTTGCTGCAGTAACAAGCTACAGTGTGCTACAGTACTCGCCGAACTGCTCCTGAATCCGTTGTTCTTCATCGAGGCCATTGGTTGGGCACACGAACAATGGTAGGTCGTGCCGATTACTTCAAGTCTCCTTCTTTGTGAAGTTCTTCTAAGCTACACGAGTTAGACTTGTTGTGAATGTGACTACCTTTGTGCCCCTCCAAAGGAGGTTGGCACACACTCACAAGTCAAACTCGTGCCTTGTTCCTTACTTGGTCCGAAAACTTTCCAACATCGGTGAACACGACCTAATTTCGTTCTTCTTCTCCAATTTAGCTCAACAAACCTTCAATGCACAAGAGTACACAAATACACACCATTTAGTGATAAAAACTGATAAAAGATATGCTCAATGTAAGATAATAATGCTTCGCGGTACTATAACACAAGCACTTATCACCGCACAAGACCACGGCCACACTCTACACTAGGGGTTTTCATCTATGCTTTCAATTTGTATTCACTTTCATATTTTGATGGATTTGTATAGCTCCATAAGGAGCTAAACCCCTTGTGGCTATTCGGACTTTTAAACCCTAGGATGATTATGTTTCTTTGACAATATTATTATGTTTTTCCATTATTGATGAATAAAATTGAGTTTCAATCTTAATTGCATCTTGTAATTATTTTCTCTTAGCCGTGACACTACGGTTGAGAACAATCTAGGTTATCCTTTGGAGGTGTGACAACTTCTATAGGGTTAGACTACTTAAGATTGGAGAGAGTCGAGAGGGTGAGTCGTGAGGTAGCGAAACATCCCATTTCTCTTCCGGTGTGATTCTCCCTGCCTCCATGTTCCATGATTTCTTAGCGGTCAAGATAGAGTGAAGTTCTAGGAGATAAACTCCCCTGGGGCTTAGTTGCATGAGCAACAAAGTGAAGGGTTGAAGTGAATCCTAGTGCTGGGGCATAATTTACACTAGGGCTCTTTACCTGGACCAAAGGGTTAGAGCTATACATAGGAACAGGGTTTATCACTAGGAATCCCTAGAACGTAAGGCAATTCCACATAGTGTGAGGCTTAGGAAGACGTACTCCCATAGGGCTTAGTTGACAGGTCAACAAGAGTCAAGGGTCGTAGTGAAACCTAATGCCGGGGCATAGTGTCGAGGTTAGTCACGGTTGACCTTAGGTTTGGGACCATGTGTTTAAGGATTTCCTCGACTCATTTAACATCAATAGGAGAGAATAATAGCATTGTCTTGCACTAGAAGCATAAGTCATAGGGGTAGCTTGTCCGGGTACCCAATTATTCTCATTGATTGTCCTTCTCTATATGCGCTTACTTGCACTCTTTTACCTTCCATAGTTCTCATTTATTGCTTGTTTCTTCAAAATTACTTTTGCACGCACTTATTGATTTTATTCTCACTCTTCGTATACCACGTATCTAAATAGTGAATTCTTGTGTCTTAAATCCCTATTCCCTATGGATTCGACTACCCACTCACCAGGGTAATATTATTACTTCGACAAGCCCGTGCACTTGTACTGTTTTCTAAGGTTTAGTGACACATCCCTTGTATGTGTGTACCGTAAGTGTACAGGCTTGTTGAAGTAATAATAGTATCCAGGTGAGGGGGTAGTCGAATCCACAAGGAGTAGGGATTAAAGATACAAACAATTGCTATTTAACTAATGCGAAATACGAAAAACGAGAGCGTCAATTGTGTGTGTGCAAAGATAATCGAAAACAAGAAGAAAATAAAGAGAAATATGGAAGGTAAGAGAGTGCAAGAAAAAGTGATAAGAGAAAGACAATTAATGAGTGAAATAGTGTACCCAGACAAGCTACCCCTACGATTTATGATTCTAGTGCAAGACAATGCTATTATATTCTCCTATTGATGTTTAATGAGTCGAGGATATCTTTAAATACACGATCCTAAACCTAAGGTCAACAGTGACTAATCCTCACTCTATGCGGAATTGATTTAAGGTTTAGGGATTCCTACTGATTGGCCCTGTTCCTATGAATAGCTCTAACCCTTTGGTCCAAATGAAAGAACCCTAGTCTCAATTAAGCCCCAGTACTAGGATTCACTACAACCCTTCACTCCATTGCTTGCGCAACTAAGCCCCAGGGGAGTTCATCTCCTAGTACTTCCCTCTATTTCGACCGCTAAGAACTCGTGGAACATAGAGGTAGGGAAAATCATACCAGAGGGGAAATGGGATGTTTCGCTACCTCAGGACTCATCCTCTTAACCCTCTCCAATCTCAAGTAGTCTTAACCATATAGGAGTTGTCACACCTCCAAAGGATAACCTAAATGATTCTCAACCCTACTGTCACAGTTAAGGGAAAATCAATACAAGATGCGATTATGATTGAAACTCAATTTTATTCATCAATAAAGAAAAGCATAATAACATCTCATAGAAACATAATCATCCTAGGGTTTACAAGTCTGAATATCCATAAGGGGTTTAGCTCTTCATGGAGCTATACAAATCCATCAAACTATGAGAATAAGCACAAATCTAAAGCATAGATGAAAACTCCCATGTGTAAAATGTGGCCGTGGTCTTATGCGGGCGCCGGACATCGATGTCGATACCATTGGTGTGCTTCGATCCTCCATAAGGTCTTCTCCAAATCCTAGCTGCAACCCTCCAGAAGATAGGAGAAAAGGTATGCAAAAAGATCCAGAAAAAGTCTGCAAAACGCCTTTAAATACTGTTGAGTCGCGGCTTCAAATTGGCTGAATCGGGATTTCACATGACCGCGTGGAATTTCCACACGCCCATGTGAAGTCTCTATTTTTCTGAATTTCGGCAAACAGTGAAGAATAACTTGCTACAGTATTTTTGCTGCATCAACATGCTACAGTGCTGCTGCAGTACTTTTGCCGAAACGCTCCCGAATTCATTGTTCTTTATCGAGGCCGTTGAATTGGGCACATAATCAACGGTAGATCATGCCGATTGCTTCAATTCTCCTTATTGGCGAAGCTCTCCTATGCTACACGAGTTAGACTTATTATGAATGTGACTGCCTTTGTGCCCATCCAAATGAGGTTGGCACACATCCACAAGTCTAGACTCGTGCCTTGTTTCTTGCTTGGTCCGAGAATTCCCCAACAATGGCGAACACGATCTAACTTTGCTCTTTTCCTCCAAACTAGCTCCATAAACCTACAATGCACAAAAGTACACAAATTCACACAATTAAATTGTAAAATCTGATAAAAGTAATGCTCAATGTAAACCAATAACACTTTGCATTATCATAGCACGAGCACTCATCAAACTCCCCCACACTTAAGCTTTTTGCTTGTCCTCAAGCAAAACTAAAAGATTAAAGTACTTGGGAAGAAAAATTGAAAGTGCTCGGCCTTAGGCTCAACAAAAGTATGCAAAGGAAGCATTCTACAAGTAAGGGCAAATCAAAACATTGCATAAATATATCATTGCTCTAGCTAAAAACTTGAATAAAAAAGGACAACAACATGAAAATGTGTAAGTGTATGCGAACTCAGTCAAGATAACCCAAAACGTACTCCTCAAACTCTTATTTAAAAGGACTTATTTATATACAAAAAGAAAGGAGGTAGTAGCTTCACACAACCTCTAAGGTAGCGCTTTCCTAGGCGGCCGCCAAAGGTGGCTTTCACACTTTCGAGGAGGTAGCCCTTTCTACCGGGGTAGTAGCTTTCACTCATCCCATGAGATAGCTCTTTCTCTCATTAGAGCATAACTAGTATCCGACTTATGAGAGTAGCTACAAACTTCATAGGACGTAGCTCTTTCCACCCCAAATGCACAATTAAAACTAGACAAATATTCACAAGCTCACAAGTATTTTTTATGTATTTCTCAAACCATAACTAAAAACTGCTAAAACGATGATAAACTAGTCCTTAAACAACAAGCTTGAGTTTCCAAAAGATTCCAAGAGTGAGTAGTGCAATATGAGATAATCGAGCAAAAATTCCCTAAAATTCAAGTAAAAACTAGAGCATGATGAGATACAATGTTAAAAATTCTACTAGACTCTAAGAGTACAACCGTTCCAACTAAGGTGAACCACCACGGGCTACATGAGCATAAGCAATTGAACGCACAAGTAATGGTGTATGCAATGTGAACTCCCCTCACACTTAAGATGTATATTTTCCCCAATGTACGCATGCAAGCACAATGAAAAGTAAAACAATTAACACAATTAATATAGGGGTAGGCGGTTGAAACATTACTCCCCTAAACTCCAAGTGTTACGTTTGATGGAGCTAGGTTCATTGAGAGTTGAGTCTCAATGGTTTGTGGAGCACAAACGGTCCCATGACCGTGCCTATGACTATTCCTCAAATTCCTTACATCCAAAACCATCTGCACACATACACAAAGGGTTCAGTGTAGCTCAAGAAAAATCAAAATAAAACTCGAGTATATAAAGATAGAGAAATGAAACACAACTAGAGGAAAAATAAAAGAAAAACAAAAGATAAACTCAAAAGGAAGGTCCTTTCTGAGTGCTACAAGTCCAAAATATGAAATAAAAGTACAAAAATAAATCAAAATAACAGAAAAACAAGGATAAACTACGACGCCTCAACGTCGGTGTCCTGTGGCGGAGCCTCTGGTGCTGTTGAAGGATCTGCTGGTATTGGTGGATCGATAGGTTATGATGCTGCCGGTAATGGTGGTGGAGTAGAGGCTCGAGGTCGGACCACAAAAGGTGAAGTCATGGCTCGCTCGAGTAGCTGCTGGACAATGTCAAATCGAGCCATAACCTCTGTATGATGTGCTGCCTATGCAGTCCTAACCTCAGCCACCTTGGTCTGAAGGATACCTACAGCACTCTCGAGGCGCTCAAGTTTGTCCTGGCCCCGAGATGGAGAGAAGATACACACTGGAGGTGGCACCGGTGCTGTAGGTGGTGCCTGTGCATCTGTCTGTATGGGAGGTGGCTCTAGCGCTGGCTGTGAGCCCTCTGCCTGCTCCCTCTCTGCCTCTATCTGCTCTGGCTGCGGTACGATCAAAACATAGACTCTAGGTCCTCCTCTGCGTACCATACCCATCAGTCTCAGGGTCTCTATGCCTAGGGAAGCTGGTATAGCAGTCTTCTCTGCCCCGCGTACCCCATCTCGAAGTCCCAAGCCAATAATCAATCGAGTGATTTATGGGCCCGTGAAGATGACTCCAACCCTGGGGTACTGGCCCTGGTGGCATATGTACTCGGCCACTATAAGCCCCAGGTGGAGTCGCTCGCTCTCCACAATAAAGTGTAAGTATAAGAGCTCCTAGCGGCTCAGGACTCCGGTACTGTCTCTACGGCAGTTCACTGATCGGCTAAGAATGGCGTGGAGATACCTGTATGATGCCCTGGATAAGCATGTGGCCTTGGACAGCCTTAGCTGGTACTATCCTTGGCCACATAATCTTCGATACGCGCTGTGGAGTTAGAGTACCAGGATAATCTGTTGGTAGCTGTGCATACTCCTCCGTCTTAGTGAATACCTCATTATGCAACCCCATCCGTACTGAAAACTGCATCATGCTCAAGCTAAAATGCTGACCGAGGGCCCTGAACTAGATAGTATCGACGTCAGCAAAGCTATCATACCCTTGGTCAAACTCGTACGATGACAGTACCTCAAGCATGAGCGATTTAATAGCTGGCTCTCGGATGGACAGTAACCTGCTCCAACTCCCTATTGAAAGAAGCTCCTACGCCTCATCGGCCAACTCCACTCACCTGAAACTATCTTAGTATGTTCAAGTCTGGGAAGCGAGTTTGGCCAAATCTGAGTGCCGACAATCGCCTGAAGCGAACCTGATGCTCAGGTAAAGAAAAATCGATCTCCTCGTGGGTGGAGAAGGCTCACGGGGGCACTTCCCACCTTGCTTCTTTGGTTTGGAGGCCATATTTGCAAAATTGAAAATAGAACCGATCAAATTTACTTGAAAAACACATTCTGTAGAAATCCACACAGCCGTGTAGATCTTCAAGCGGGCACAGCCGCATGACCATGACCTAGAAAATTTTCAATTTACACTTTAATTCATTCTACATTCCTTCTAGACACATTCGAATACAATATAATCATGCAAACCAAGCGAAATAACCAAAAAGAACAAATTAAAAATCAAGATTGATGAAGGAAAAATGGATTGAGGTTCTTACCGACGGTGTGAATGTGGAAAAACTTGAAATCGGCCAGAAAACCTCGTCTAAATGCTATAAAATGCGAAGAAAAGATCGGGAAAGTGAGAAAGAGGTTTGGAGAGTGTTTGAGAGTGATTAGATAAAGAGGAGCGGATGAAATCAAAAGAAAACTCGCAGCTTTTTAAGTTCTGCACATCCACACGGCCGTGTGCCTCTACAATTAGGGTTCACAGGGGCAAACACACGCCTCTGTGTGCGCTCTGATTGCTCTCTGAACTACCCCAAACGGCCGTATGAGAAGCCCACACGGTCGTGTGCCTTTACAAGGGAGCTTCACAGGGGCAGTCACATGCCCTATGTGCTCTCGAGAAAATACCTAAGATCTCTGGAAAATTCCTCACGGCCGTGTGCCCAACCTGGCCAAGAACACAAAGCCAGCCACAGGGGCACCCACACGTCCCTGTGGCCTCTCTAGATCACCCGAGAAACTCTAAGTATTCCACATGGCCGTGTGAATAATCCATATGGCCGTGTGCCACTCACAAGTTCTCCCACAGGGGCACACACGCCCCTGTGTTTTTTAGGAAAAGAAGGGAACTCTCTTCAGAATATCACATGGCCATGTGTAAATCCCACACGGCCGTGTACCGTAACACATGGGCACTCACAGGGGCACCCACACGCCCAGTGTGACGCTCGGGAATGAAAGTCCAAGTTCTGCAGGAATTCACACGGCCGTGTGGAAATTCCACACAGCCGTGTGCCCTTCAAAGGGTCGTTCACATTGCCCCTATGACGCTCAGGATGAGCTCTGAGATGGTGCACACGGCGTGTGCAAATTCCACATGGCCGTGTGTTTTCTCTGGATGATTTAGAAAAAATCTCAGACTCTGCAGAAAATTTTAGAAACAATTTCTTAACACTTAGAGCATGTATAAATGATAAAAAACAGGACCAGAGATCCATGAAAACACACTCAAATGACCCAAAACTTCATCAATCAATATTTAGGGATACGAAAACATCAATGATCCACATGAAAATCACAGCACATGTATGAAAAATTCAGGACACCAACACTAAAACTTTTATTCATGCTAGAACTAAGTAAAACTTAGAAAATAGTAAAAGCTTGCGTTGCCACCCAAGAAGCGCTTGTTTAACGTCACTTAGCTTGATGTACCTATTTAAACTCATGGGGGCTCATGAATGGATATTGCCCTCTTTCCTACTGACAAGTGCTTATGTTATAGTAATACGAAGTATTATTATCTTACATTGAGCATTACTTTTCTCAGATTCAATCACTAATTAGTGTGTATTTGTGTTCTTTTGTGCATTGAAGGGTTGTGGAGAAGATTTATAGAAAAAGAAGCAAGAATAGGTTATGTTCGCCATTGTTGAGGGGTTCTCGGACCAAGCAAGGAACAAGGTACGAGTCTAGACTTGTGGATGTGTGCCAACCTCCATTGGAGGGGCACAAGGGCAGTCACACT
Source organism: Dioscorea alata (assembly GCA_020875875.1). Taxonomy (NCBI): domain Eukaryota; kingdom Viridiplantae; phylum Streptophyta; class Magnoliopsida; order Dioscoreales; family Dioscoreaceae; genus Dioscorea; species Dioscorea alata. The sequence goes on along the minus strand of CM037020.1, from coordinate 20,698,345 downwards.
CATAAAAGTCAATAACTCGTGTAGGATTGGAGAACTTTGCCAATGAAGAGAAATGAAGTAATCGACATAATCTAACGTTGAGTGTGTGCCCAATTCAACGGCCTCGATGAAGAACGATAAATTCGGGAGCATTTCACGAGTACTGTAGCAGCACTGTAGCTTTGTTTAATGCAGCAAAATCACTCTAGCAAGCTACTCTTCACTTTTTGCCAAAAATCAGGATTTCAGAGAGTTCACTGTAGCAAGTTACTGTTCACAGCCCGGCGAAAATCAGCAAAACAGAATTCCGACACGGCCATATGTAATTAACACACGAGCGAGTGGAAATTCTGCAGCCCGTGTGGAAAATCCACAGGGGCATGTGGAACTCCGATTTCAGCCTATAAATAGCCCTTTTTCAGATCTATTTGGGGACCCCCCTTTCTATCTCTGGCCTATCTTTTGATGGGCTTTCAACTAGGGTTTGGAGAGGTTCTTGGAGGTCTTTTGAGGCGATTATACGGCATCGGCAACGACATCTATTGGAAGATAGCTTTTGGGGGAGCTTTCGTCGGCATCGATTCGGCGAGGTGTGCCCTAGGCTTGACAAGGGATTCGTTGGAGAAGACGTGCGACTCCACAAGACCATCGATACGATCTACAAGGGGGTTTTCTTTATGGTTTTATTGCATATGTTCTTAATCTCTTTATTGATTTTGTATTGCTCCATGGAGAGCTAAACCCTAGTGGGTATTCGGACTTGTAAACCCTAGGATGATATTTTTTCAATAACTTTTATTATGCTTTCTTTATTGATGAATTTAATTGAGTTTCAATTTTAATTATCTTTTTCTATTGTTTTCCCCTAACCATGACACTAGGGTTGAGAGCAATTTAGGTTATCCTTTGTAGGTGTGACAATTCTTATAGGGTAAGACTACTTAAGATTGAAGAGGGTTGAGAGGGAGAGTTGTGAGGTAGCGATGTACCCCTTTCCCTTTCCGTGTGATTTCTCCCTACCTCTAATTCCTTGATTTATTAGCGGTCGAAATAGAGTGAAGTGTTAGGTAGATAAACTCCCCCAAGGCTTTGTGGTGACGTGAATCCTATGCACTGGGCTTAATTTAGACTAGGGTTCTTCCACCTGGACCAAAAGGGTTAGAACTACTACACATAGGAACATGTTTTATCACTAGGAATCCCTAGAGCTTAAAGCAATTCCACGTAGTGTTAGGCTTAGGTAGATATACTCCCTTGGGGCTTAGTTACGCAAGTAACAGAGTGAAGGGTTGAAGTGAATCCTATTGCCGGGACATAGTGTTGGGGTTAGTCACGGTTGACCTTAGGTTTGGGACCGTGTGTTTAAGGATATCCTCAACTCAATAGGCATCAATTGTAGAGCATAATACAAGTTTTGCACTAGAAGCATTAATCCTAGGGGGAGCTTTGTCCGGGTACCCCATCGTTATATCGATTACCTCTCCTACCCTCATGATTCTTTTTGCACTCTTTTATTTTCTTTTACATCTATACATATATACTTTTCTCATCATCGATTCCCATCATAGCTAAATAGCGATAACACTTGTTTCTGAACACTATTCCCTGTGGATACGACAACCCACTCACCAGGGTATTTTATTATTTCGACAACCCGTGCACTTGCGGGGTACACACGCAAAGGGTGTGTCAAGTTTTTGGCGCCGTTGCCGGGGAGTAGGCGTTTTAGAGACATTTATACTTTGCTATTTTAGCTATTCATCATTCATTCTATTTCACCTTTTCTTATTCTTCCATCATTCTTATTCGCTTTCTTTTGTTTTGTCATACTTTTTCTTGCAAGGAGCCTAAATGGAGGTTGATGCAATCATTGAGCTATATTCTCAAGTTGAAGCTATAATCATCTAGTAGCTCATCAGTGGTGTCAAGGTAATACAAAGTATCATCAAAATTAAGAGAGTGTCTCATGGCTTCTGCGAGACGGTATGTAAACTTGTCATCTCCAACTCGCAATGTGAGTTCCCCGCCGTCCATGTCAATAAGAGCCTTGGAAGTGCGCAAGAAAGGCCTTCCTAGGATCAACGGCACTTCTACGTTCTCATCGACGTCTAACACCACAAAGTCAATAGGAAATATATACTTGTCCATTTTCATCAACACATTTTCCACAATCCCCCTCGGATGCCTCACCGATCGATCCGTAAGTTGAAGTGTCATCCAAGTCGGTCTAGGCTCGTCGAAGCCTAGCTTTTGGAAGAAGGTATAGGGCATGACATTGATACTTGCCTCAGAATCGGCCAATGCCATTTCTTCACCCAAGTTGCCAATGTTATAAAGTATAATAAAACTTCCGGGAGCTTTTCTCTTACTCGGCATGTTCTTTTGCAAGACGACCAAGCAATTGGCATCAAGAACTACAGCTACACTCTCTTCCAATTTCTTCTTGCTGGTTAAGAGGTCCATCAAGAACTTCGCATACTTGGGCATTTGTGCCAATACCTCCGCGAATGGTATGTTGATGTGCAACTGCTTGAACATACCTAGAAATTTCTTGTATTGTTCATTTTCTTAGTCATTCTTCAAATGTGAAGGATAGGGGATCCTCAGCTTGTAGGGCGGGGGTGCCACCTCCTTTTCCTTTGACGCTTCTTCCTCTACCTCCACGACCTCGGGTGTTTCATTTGTCTTCTCTAGAGGGAGATTTCTCTTGACCTCTTTTAGACTTCTCAAGGTAATTGCCTTCAATTGCTCCCTCAGATTGGTCTCTGTATTACTAGGCAAACTACCTTGGGGTCTCTCAGCCAATGTCTTCGCACTTTGCCACACTTGATTCTCCAAGTTGTGTAGTGAGGTGGTGTGGTTGTGAAGTGTAGCTTTCACAAATTGAAACCTAGAATCCAACAAAGAAACAAACCTTGTGAGGGCTCTCTCTAGATAAGTCATTTTTCCCTCTAGCATGGTCACTCGGCTCTCTAAGTTCGGTGCTTGTTGACTTTGAAATCCTGGTGGTGCATTGCTTTTTTTGTTGTGACTACCCTTGGTTGCTCCATGAGAAGTTCGGGTGGTGTTTCCACCACGGGTTTTAGGTTCCACTGTACGGGTTACCTTGGGCCTGTCCTCTATATGCATTGCCAACAAAATCGACCTGTTCCACCGTACTAATGCCCCCAATAACAATAGGACAATCTTTCGAAGCGTGACCTCCCCCACAACTGTTACAAGCAGTGATGTCCGCAACTCTTGGTAAAGTTAGAGTGTTTAACTTCTTACTCAGTGACTTTACTTGTGCCGCCAATAATGTAACTGCATCTATCTCATGAAGACCGGCAACCTTCTTTCTATCCATTGAATTCCATTGATAGCTATTCAAAGCCATCTCCACTATAAGTTGTCGAGCCTCACTGGGAGTCTTGCTTCCTAAGATACCCCCTACCGCCGCATCTAGCAACTGTTTGGTTCTTGGATTCAACCTGTTATAGAAGGTATGAATGATCATCCAATTGATAAATCCGTGTTGTGGGCACTTCTGCAGGAGCTCCTTGAACCTATCCCACATCTCAAATAGAGAATCCAATTACGTTTGCATGAAGGAAGAAATCTCATTCCGAAGCTTTGCTGATTTACCGGGAGGAAAACATCGAGCCAAGAATGCTTCAACCATCTTCTCCCATGTGGTAATCGATGCCCTAGGTAGTGAGTGCAACAGTTGCTTCGCTATTCCCTTCAGGGAAAATGGGAAAGATCTAAGTCTGATGGTATCATCCGTTACTCCATTGATTTTCAGCATGTCGCACATCTCCAAGAAGTCCTCGATATGACTGTTGGGATCTTCATCAGCCAATCCATTTAACTGTGCGATTTGCTGCAACATTTGGATGAAACCATGCTTTAAATTTAAATTCTGAGCCGTGATTAGGGGCCTCACTATGCATGACTAGGTCCCCAAAACTGCAAGTCTAGCAAAATTGGACAAGGTCCTCTGCTGTTCATTCTGCTTTGTCATTGTTTCTGACCCTTCTGTTTCTATACCGGCTTGATTTGAATGTTCTTGTATAGGTCCCTTCCCTTTTCGATGTGTTCTTCTACCAATGTCTAGCTCTCCTTCAACAAAAATTGAAGGGTTCTGGCGGGTCATAACCTGGAGCCAAAAACAAATAAGAACGATGATAGACAAAGAAAGTGTGAAATAGAAAGTGAGGTGAATAGCTAGATAGCAAAAAAAATAGGTATCTAAAATACGCCTAATCCCCAGCAACGGTGCCAAAATCTTGACAGACTCCTTGCGTGTGTGTACCGCAAGTGCACGAGCTTATTGAAGAAACAATAGTACCCTGGTGAGAGGGTAATCGAATCCACAGGGAGTTGGGATTAAAGATACAAGCAATTGCTATTTAACTAATGCGAAATACGGAAACCAAGAACAAGATCAATTGTGTGTGTGCAAAGGTAATCGAAAACAAGAAGAAAATAAAGAGAAATATGGAAGGTAAGTAAATGCAAGCAAAAGTGATAATAGAAAAAAAAAACAATGAGTGAAATAGGGTACTCTGACAAACTACCCCTAGGACGTATGCTTCTAGTGCAAGACAATGCTATTATACTCTCCTATTGATGTTTAATGAGTCGAGGATATCCTTAAATACATGGTCTTAAACCTAAGGTCAACCGTGACTAATCCCAATCATTATGCCCTGGCATTAGGTTTCACTACAACCCTTAACTCTTGTTGACCTGTCAACTAAGTCCCAGCGGAGTCCATCTTCCTAAACCTTACACTATACGGCATTGCTTTAAGTTTTAGGTATTCCTAGTGATTGGCCCTGTTCCTATGAATTGCTCTAACCCTTTGGTCCAGATGAAAGAACCATAGTCTCAATTTAGCCGCATTACTAGGATTTACTACAACCCTTCACTCTGTTGCTCGTGCAACTAAGCCCCAGGGGAGTTCATCTCCTAGCACTTCGCTCTATTTCGACCGCTAAGAACTCGTAGAACATGGAGGTAGGGAAAATCACACCCGAGGGGAAAGGGGACGTTTCGCTACCTCACGACTCACCCTCTCAACCCTCTCCAATCTCAAGTAGTCTAACCCTATAGGAGTTGTCACACCTCTAAAGGATAACCTAGATAATTCTTAACCCTAGTGTCACAGCTAAGGGAAAATCAATACAAGATGCGATTAAGATTGAAACTCAATTTTATTCATCAATAAAGAAAAGCATAATAACATGTCATAGAAACATAATCATCCTAGGGTTTACAAGTCCGAATACCCAAAAGGGGTTTACCTCCTCATGGAGCTATACAAATCCATTAAACTATGAAAATAAGCATAAATCAAGAGCATAGATGAAAACCCCCTTGTATAGAGTGTGGTCGTGGTCTTGTGTGGCCGCCGGATGTCGATGTCGATACCAATGGCGCGCTTCGATCCTCCACAAGGTCCTCTCCAAACCCTAGCCGCAACCCTCCAGAAGATAGGAGAAAAGGTATGTAAAAATATCCAGAAACAGTCAACAAAATGCCTTTAAATACTATTGAGTCAACGCTTTAAATCGGCTGAATCGAGATTTCACACTATCGTGTGGAATTTCCACACGCCAGTGTGAAGTCTCTGTATTGCTGAATTTTGGCAAACAGTGAACAGTAACTTTCTGCAGTAACATGTTGTAGTACTTTTACCGAAACGCTCCCTAATTCATCATTCTTCATCGAGTCCGTTGAATTGGGCACACAATCAATGGTAGATCGTGTCGATTGCTTCAATTCTCCTTATTGGCAAAGCTCTCCTATGCTACACGAGGTAGGCTTATTATGAATGTGACTGTCTTTGTGCCCCTCCAAAGGAGGTTGGCACACATCCACAAGTCAAGACTCGTGCCTTGTTCCTTGCTTGGTCTGAGAATTCTCCAACAACAGCGAACACGATCTAACTTTGCTCTTTTCCTCCAAACTAGCTCCATAAACCGATAATGCACAAAAGTAAACAAATGCACAGAATTAAATGTTAAAATTTGATAAAAGTAATGCTCAATGTATGACAATAACACTTCGCATTATCATAACACAAGCACGCATCATTTAGTTTAGTTTTAGCATGAATAATAGTCTTAGTGTTGGTGTCCTGATTTTTACATACATGTGCTATGATTTTCTTGTGGATCGTTGATGTTTTCGTGTGCCTAATTATTGATTGACGAAGTTTTGGGTTGTTTGAGTGTGTTTTCATGGATCTCTGGTCATGTTTTTATCGTCTATACAGGCTCTAAATGTTATGAATGTGTTTCTGAAATTTTCTGCAGAGTCTGTAATTTTTCTAAGTCATCCAAAGAAAATACACGGCCCTGTGGAATTTCCACACGGCCGTGTGAACCATCTCAAAGCTCATCCCGAGCATTATAGGGGCGTGTAGCTACCCCTGTGACTGACCTTGTGAAGGACATTCCACACGGGCGTGTGAATTCCTACAGAACTTAAACTCTCATTCCCGAGCATCACAGAGGCCATGTGGGTACCCCTGTGAGTGCTCATGTGATAAGGCACACGGCTATGTGAAACTTTGCAGAGACTTCCCTTCCATCATGAGAAAACACAGGGGCGTGTGGCCGCCCCTGTGTTAGATCTTGTGAAAGGCACACGGCTGTGTCAATTCTTCACATGTCCATGTAGAACACTTAGAATTTCTCGGGATATCCAGAGAGGCCAAGGCATATGGGTGCCCCTGTGGGCGGCCTTGTGTTCTTGTCCAGGTAGGCTACACGGCCGTGTGAAATTTCCACACGGCAATGTGAAAGTTTTCAGAAGCCTTAGGCATTTTCCCGAGAGCACACAGGGGCGTGTGACTGCCCCTATGAAGCTCCCTATGAAGTCACACGGCCGTGTGAGGTTCTCATACGGCCGTGTGAGGGTATTCAGAAAGCAACCAGAGAGAACACAGGGACGTGTGTCCATCCCTGTGAACCCTAACAGTAAAGGCACACGGCCTTGTGAATGCGCAAAACTTCAAAAGCCGTGATTTTTTCTTTGATTTCATACATGCCTCTTCATCTAATCACTCTCAAATACTCTCTAAACCCCTTTATCACTCTCCCAATTTTCTCTTAGCGTTTCAAAGGTGTTAGAGTGTGTTTTCCGGCCGATTTCGAGGTTTTCACAATTCACAGCGTCAGTAAACACTTCACCCTCAAATCTTGATTTAATCTATTCTTTTCGATTATTTCACTTGGTTTGCATGATTAAATTGTATGCGAATGTACTTAGAAAGGATTTAGAATGAATTATTGTGTAAAATTGATAAGTGCTTGTATTATAGTACCGCAAAGCGTTATTATCTTACATTGAGCATATCTTTTATCAGTTTTTATCACTAAATGGCATGCATTTGTGTATTCTTGTGCATTGAAGGTTTGTGGAGCTAAATTGGAGAAGAAGAACGAAATTAGGTCGTGTTCGCCGATGTTGGGAAGTTTTCGGACCAAGCACGGAACAAGGCACGAGCTTGGACTTGTGAGTGTGTGCCAACCTCCTTTAGAGGGGCACAAAGGCAGTCACATTCACAACAAGTCTAAATCGTGTGGCTTAGGAGAACTTCACCAAAAAGGAGACTTGAAGCAATCGGCACGATCTACCATTGATTGTGTGCCCAATTCAATGGCCTCGATGAAGAACGACGGATTCGGGAGCGTTTCGGGTGAGTACTTCAGCAGCACTGTAGCTTTGTTACTGTAGCAAAACATTGTAGCAAGTTACTGTTCACTTTCGGCCGAAATTCAGAATTGCAGAGAATTCACACGGGCATTTGGAATTAACACACGGCCGTGTGAATTAATTTTTCAGCAAACAGAAACTTCACACGCCCGTGTGTTAATTCCACACGGCCGTGTGAAGCCCCCGATAAGTCAAATTTTAAAGCCGCGATTCAACATTATAAAAGGCGATTTTGGAGACCTTTTGGGATATCTTTTGACCTATCTTTCTCTTCAACTTGGGGAGTGTGGCTAGGGTGCCGAAGAGGATTTCGTCGAGGTTTAGCGCGCGTCATTGGAATCGTCACTGACGTTCGACGGCCGCACAAGACCACGGCCACACCATACGCAAGGGGGTTTTCATTGATGTCCTTATTTTGTGCTTTCTTTCATACATTGTTGAACACGTATAGCTCCATGAGGAGCTAAACCCCTTAAGGGTATTCGGACTTGTAAACTCTAGGGTTATTATGTTTCTTTGACATTGTTATCATGCTTTTCCATTATTGATGAATAAAATTGAGTTTCAACCTTAATTTCATCTTGCTAATGTTTTCTCTTAGATGTGACACTAGGATTGAGAACAATTTAGGTTGCCTTTTGGAGGTGTGACAACTCCTTAGGGTTAGACTAGTTAAGATTGAAGAGGGTTGAGAGGGAGAGTTGTGAGGTAGCGATGTACCCCTTTCCCCTCCGACGTGGTTTCTCCCTACCTCCGTTTCCTTCATTTCATAGCGGTCGAAGTAGAGTGAAGTGCTAGGCAGATAAACTCCCCTGGGGCTTAGTTACGCAAGTAACAGAGTGAAGGGTTGAAGTGAATCCTATGCATTGGGGCTTAATCTAGACTAGTGTTATTCCACCTGGACCAAAGGGTTAGAACTACACACAGGAACAGGTTTTACCATTAGGAATCCCTAGAGCTTAAAGCAATCCCACGTAGTGTGAGGTTTAGGTAGATATATTTGTTGGGATCGACAAGGGTCTACGAGCATGCTAGAAGCAAAATATGCACAGCGGATAACAAACAAAACTAGCATGGACCCTAGCATGCAATGGAGACAAATAAAGATATAAAAATCTAATATAAATAAATAAATATAATTCCAGGGGTGTAGTCGAAAAAGGGACTGCATATACGCGACTCCCCTCTACTCTCACACACACACAAGCCAGAAAAAATCCGGTATGGATTGCTAGTATCTAACGATAACTCTTATCGAGAAATACGAATAGCAATTAAAATTAGGTCTCAAAACCTAATCGTAAACATGTGTAAGGAATTGTAAATCTAAAAACCGACACTCGGCGAATGTTTCACATGTGAGAATCTTTTGAGAAAAATTCCACAACCATTATGAAATAATCTCAAAAGACTCTTACCCCCGCGATCTCCATTGATAAAGAAATATCAATGAAAAAAGCCGGCCTGTGAACTAACATATATGAATAAACAAGAAGACCAAAGGGGTGTCGACCTATACCTTCGCCGGAGCCGAGTAGCGGCAATCCGGATGGAGAAACCTTTCTCCAAAAAAGGGGAAAAGGCGGACAGCACCTTTGACCGGCGGCGGCGTCCTCTTGGCTAGGGCGGACCGGCGGCCTCCTTGAGAGAGAGAGGGAGAGGAAAGATTAGGGTTAGGGTTTTCTCTAATACACATGTATTTATAAAACCCTAAAACCAATCCCAATGCAATATCAACCATTGATTCCTCTTATTGGATATTAATCATATTAGATCCAATAAGCTAACACTTAATTTCTAATTAAGTCCCTTAATTTTTAAGTTATTTCATAACTCAATCTTTACACATTCGCGGTTAGACCAAATCAACTCTTGATTTATCTAAACTCTATTTAGCTATTCGACTCATTAGATTGAGTCCGGATTTCACGGCTTTTACGTGTGCGATCCTGTAGGCCCGTTTTAAAATCGGCAATGGGATTTTAACCTCGTTAAAGCCCATAAGTCACAAATGCCGTCTAGCATGGCAATGTGACTACCCGAATTAAAACGGAGGTCGACTAGGTAATCAACTAACCTTGTAACCTTACCCGATTCCTTTGCCAATTGAATATCTCGATCAACATAAGGCATGGAGCTTAGTCACCCTTATTTATTTGTCGATCGATTTCTTGATCCTCGGTGAACTGACTAGGTCAAATAAATGATAACCCTTACCATTTCACTTGGGCGTGGCCACGCACTACTCAGTTTCACCGATCAAGTGGCCGGTGATATTCTCTCTCCTCAGAGAGTAGCAATCCCCTCGCATCGCAAATGTTACTTGCTATGAATCTCGATGCACCCAATCATACCCACACTTGTCACTCTGTTACGAATGACGTTAGGCGTATGTCAAAGTACACCAACATTCATCCAAGCTCCATAGCGACCTTGAGTCTAAGGATTCAGTATAAGCGTTACACGAGAACCACTTATGACTTTGCAACCATGTAGTGATCTCGTGAGCGGATCGATCCAGACACGCTGTTCACTAACACGTGTCTATGTCTATTGATTGACATCACATGTCCTATAATCCGTAAAACATGATCATCACACAATAGACATACTAGTCTTAGTTTACTATCATTCCCATGACAGTAATTGACTAGGGATGTTTAGAAAGTTGTTCCTTTATGCACCAAGGTTTTACTGCCCGAATCACGTATTCGGCAACTTGTGCGGAACAAACTCTCAGGAATAGTTCTATCCAAGCACACATGCACAGAAATGTAGTAAGATAAAACAAGCCAGGTTTTATTAAAAAACATATAACTAATAAAGGTTCAGATAAACGTATTGGGGCTAGGGCTAACACTAACACAATGAACATAGCTCCATCAAACGCAACACTTGGAGTTCATGGGAGTATTGTTTCAATTGCCCATTCCCACATATTGTTGTTTGATTGCTATATTTTTATTGTGCTTATATGCGTACATTAGGGACAATGTACATCTTAAGTGTGGGGGGGAGTTCACATTGCACACACATTTACTTGTGCGTTCAATTGCTTATGCTCATGTAGCCTATAGCGGTTCACCTTAGTTGCAACGGTTGTATTCTTAGAGTTTAGGAGAATTTTTAACATTGTATCCTATCATGCTCTAGTTTCTACTTGAATTTTTAGGGAATTTTTACTCGATTAACTTATATTGCACAACTTACTCTTGGAATCTTTTGGAAACTCAATCTTGAAGTTTTTAAGATAGCTTGTCCGGATGCCCTATTTCGTTCATTACTAGTCCTCTCTATTCTTTTTTACTTGCATTCTCTCATCTTCCATCTTTCTATTTAATTTCTTGTCTTTCATTCTACTTTATTCTATATTCACTCATTGATCCTACTATTGCTTTTCCGTACTCCGCATAGCTTAATTAGTGAAATCTCGTATTCTAATTCCCTATTCCCTGTGGATTCGACTACCCACTCACCAGGGTAAATTTATTACTTCGACAAACCCGTGCACTTGCGGGATACACGCAAGGGGTCATGTCAAGTTTTTGGCACCGTTGCCGAGGAATAGGCGTTTTCGATATTTGTTTTTCACTATTTTAGCTATTCACTTCACATTCTATTTCATATTTTCTTTATCTACCATTGTTCTTATTTTTCTTTTCTTGGTTTTTGGTTACAGGTTATGACCCGTGGGAACTCTTCGATTCTTGTTGAAGGAGACCTGGACATTGGACGAAGAACACATCGTAAAGGGAATGAACCTGTTCAAGAAGCTTCAAATCAAGCCGATATTGAGACAGAAGGGTCAGAAATAATGGCAAAACTGAATGAACAACAACGGACATTGTCCGATTTTGCTAAACCCGCAGTCATGGGGACCCAATCGAGCATTGTGAGGCCCCCAATCACGGTAATGAATTTTGAGTTGAAGCCGTCGTTCATACAGATGTTGCAACAGTCTGCACAATTCAATGGCCTGGCCGATGAAGATCCCAATAGTCATATAGAGAATTTCCTTGAAGTGTGTGACATGTTGAAGATTAATGGAGTAACGGATGACGCAATTCGTTTGAGAGCCTTCCCATTTTTGTTGAAGGGAAAAGCAAGACATTGGCTTCATTCATTAGCGAGAGCATCCATCACTACGTGGGAGGAGATGGCTGAGGCATTCTGGGCTAGATACTTTCCGCCAGGGAAATCTGCAAGGCTTCAGAATGAAATATCATCCTTCGTGCAAATGGAATTGGAGCCTCTATTTGAGACATGGGATAGGTTCAAGGAGCTCCTTCGCAAGTGCCCGCAACATGGATTTCCCGATTGGATGATCATTCAAACCTTCTACAACGGGTTAAATCCGAGTACCAAGCAACTCTTAGATGCGGCGGCTGGAGGGACTCTAGGAAGCAAGACTCCCGGTGAAGCCCGGCACCTTGTAGAGGAGATGGCTATGAATAGCAATCAATGGAATTCAAGGGACAGAAAGAAGGTTGCCAGAATTCATGAAGTTGACGCGGTTACATCATTGGCGGCACAAGTAGAGTCACTAAGTAGGAAGCTTGATGCTTTAGCTTCACCAAGAGTTACGGCCATCACTACATGTAACGGTTGTGGGGGAGGTCACGCTTCGAGTGATTATCTGATTGCTATTGGAGGTACTAGTGCGGTGGAGCAGGCTGATTTTGTTGGTAATGCTTATAGAGGACAAGGCCAAGACAACCCGTACAGTGGAACATACAATCCGGGGTGGAAGAACCACCCAAATTTCTCTTGGAGCAATCAAAGGGCAGTCACAATAGAAAAATAATGCACCACCGGGATTTCAAGGCCAACAAGCTCCGAACTTAGAAAGCCGAGTGACCAGGTTAGAAGGAAAGATGACCGATCTCGAGAGAGCCCTTACACGGTTTGTTTCTTCATCGGATGCTAGATTTCAGTCGGTGGAGGCTACTCTTCGCAATCACACCGCTTCCCTACACAATTTGGAAAATCAACTAGGGCAAATTGCGAAGACATTGGCGGAAAGACCTCAAGGTAGCTTGCCTAGTAATACGGAGACCAATCCAAGGGAGCAACTAAAGGCGATCACCTTGAGGAATGGGAAAGACGTTGAGAGAAATCTCCCTCTAGAGAAGACGAAAGAATCACCCGAGGTTGTGGAGGTAGAGGATGAAGCACCGAAAGAAAAAGAGGTGGCACCCCCACCTTACATGCCAAGAATTCCCTATCCTTCATGATTGAAGAGTGACCAAGATAACGAGCAATACAAGAAATTTCTGGGTATCTTCAAACAATTGCACATCAACATCCCATTCGCGGAGGCGTTGGCCCAAATACCTAAGTACGCGAAGTTCTTGAAGGACCTCTTGACCAACTAGAGGAAATTGGAGGAGAGTGCATTCGTGATTCTCGATGCTAATTGCTCGGCCGTGTTGCAAAAAATATGCCAAGCAAGAAGAAAGACCCCGGGAGTTTCATAATACCATGCAACATTGGCAACTTGGGTGAAGAGATGGCATTGGCCGATTCCGGGGCAAGTATCAACGTCATGCCCTACACATTCTTCCAAAAGCTTGGCTTGGGTGAGCCTAGACCGACTCGGATGACACTTCAACTCGCGGATCGATCGGTGAGGCATCCGAGGGGTATTGTGGAAGATGTGTTGGTGAAGGTAGACAAGTACATCTTCCCAGTGGACTTTGTTGTGCTTGATATGGACGAGGATATCGAGGTGCCGCTGATTCTTGGGAGACTGTTCTTACGCACTTCCAAGGCTTTGATAGACATGGACAGTGGAGAGCTCACACTCAGAGTCAGAGATAACAAGCTCACATATCGCCTCGCCGAAGCCATGAGACATTCTCTTGACTTTGATGACACTCTTTATTATCTTGATGTTACTGATGATTGCATTGATGAATATGTGCAGGAAATGTTAAACCCGGATCCATATGAAGGGTGGCCGGACCAAGACATGGAGATACAAGAAGAGGAACTACTTACACTTGGTCCAGTCAAGATAGACATCAAGATGGAGAAGGAGCGTATGAAGAAGATGCTTTGGAGGATGAAGAGGTTGAAAAGACGCCACAAGAAGAACCCCAACAAGAAAGGGGATGAGTATTCACGGAGTAAGGGTGTTACACCCTCTTGTGGTAACAAATTCGACAACTCTTCCTCTACTCTACAAAGACTATGTAATGCATGTTTTCAGGTTGTAGGGAAGAGGGCAACCTTCATTCATGAACCTCCGTAAGGTAAGATCAGGTACGTCAAGCTTAGTGACGTTAAACAAGCGTTACTTGGGAGGCAACCCAAGGTTTTACAGTTTTTCTAGGAGTTAGTTTCGTTTTAGTCTGAATAAAAGTCTTCGTTTTGGTGTCCTGATTTTCATGTGCTTATGCTGTGATTTCCATTGTGGATTATTGACATTCTCGTGTGCCTTAATGTTAATTGACGAAGTTTAAGTCGGTTGAGTGTGTTTTCCATAGTATCTGGTCGTGTTTTGATGGTTTTCACAGGCTCCAAACATCGTATTTGTGTTTCTGAATTTTTGGGAGAGCCTATGAATTTTTTCTAAGTAACCCAGATATAACACACGGCCGTGTGGAAATTTCACACGGGCGTGTGTTACCAATTAGAGCTCAACCAGTGAGGGCACAGGGGCGTGTCTATGCCCCTATGAACAACCTCAGAAGGGGCACACGCTCGTGTGGAAATTCCACACGGCCGTGTGGAAATTCGCAGAACTTAAACTCTTTTCCAGAGAGTCCACAGGGCCGTGTGAGTTCCCCTGTGAGTGCCACTGTGCCAAGGTACACGGCCGTGTGGAAATTCCACACTGCCGTGTGAAACTCTGCAGAGAAAAACCCCTTCTTCCCGAGAATACATAGGGGCGTGTGGGTGCCCCTGTGGGGGAGCTTGTGAAAGGCACACGGCCGTGTGAAATACTTAGCGTTTCTCGGGCAAGTCAGAGAGACCACAGGGGCGTGTGTTGGCCCCTATGGCCGGCCTTGTGTCTTGGCCATGTGGGGCACACGGCCGTGTGGAATTAACACACGGCCGTGTGAAAATATTCAGAGACCTTCTGTATTTTCCTGTAAATCTACAGGGCCGTGTGGGGGCCCCTGTGGATCCCCCTGTGAAGGCACACGGCCGTGTGGATTATTCACACAGCCGTGTGGGGTAGACCAAAGAGTGAACAGAATGCACACAGGGGCGTGTGATGGCCCCTGTGAACCCTAATTTCATATGCACACTGCCATGTGATTTCCAAGAACGTCAAAAGCAGCGCGATTTCTTTTGGTTTTCACTTGTGCCTCTTGACATTTTCATTCTAAACTCTTCTCTACCGGCTCTATTACTTTCCCGACCGTCTCAGAGGATTTGTGAGGTGTTATTAGAGTTTTTTCGGCCTATTTTAAAACATTTCTTCATCCACTTCGTCGGTAAGGACTTCAAGCCTTTTTCTTCATGAATTCTTAATTTGATTCATTCTATTGGATTATTTCGCTTGTTTTAAATGCTTATTATATTTGCGAACATGTTTTAGATGAATGTAGAACGAATTTAGTTGTAAATTTTGGAATTTTAGTCCCACGGCCGTGATGCTCTGTCCACCAAAAGCTCCCCACGGGCGTGTGGAATTTCCACACGGCCGTGTGGATTTCTGCAGAATGAGTTTCTGAACTGATTTTTAAAATTTTGTTTTGCAATTTTGCAGATATGGCTTCTAGGTCTAAGAAATTGGCCGGTAAGCGTCCTCATGAGCCTACACCCCCTCCAGCAGAGTCTGAATTCAGTATACCTGAGCACCAGACCAGGTTTGATAGATTGTCCACACTCCGATTCAGACAGATGCGATACGCTGATTTGAGTGTAGTTAGAGGAGTGCAGGGAGGAGATGCTATTGCCGACGAGATTGAGGAGTTGCTCGCGGTTGGTAGCTGGAGCCGTCTATTATCTATCATTTGAGGTTCTGGCATCATTTGAGTTCGATCGGGAGTACGACAGCTTCACTGAAGATTCCACTATTTAGTTCCGTGCCCTCTGTCAACATTTTACTTTAAGCATGACCCAGTTCTCAGTGCGGATGGGGTTATACGACAAGGCGTACACTGAGTCAGAGGAGTACGCACTGCTCCCCACAGATTACCCTGGCACCCTGACCCCCCAGCGCGCATACAGTTGATTATGTGGTCAGGGCCAGTACGAGCCTGGGGTTTCCAAGGCCACTTGCTTGACCAGGACATCTCACAGATACATCCACGCCATACTCAGCAGATCAGTGAGTGGCAGAGGGGACAGGACAGGGTTGTTGAGCTGTCAGGAGCTCTTGTACTTGTATTCGATGGTGGAGAGCGAGCCACTCCACCTTGGGCACATTGTGGCCGAGTACATCTGCAACCAGGGTCAGTACCCCAGGATCGGAGTTATCTTCGCAGGCCCGTACATCACCCGATTGATTATTGGATTGGGGCTCAGAGATGGAATTCGGGGTGCCAAGAAGATCAGTACACCAGTCTCCCTTAGTATTGAGACATTGAGACAGATGGGGATGGTCCACAGAGTAGGACCAGAGACCTACACATGGATCATACCCCAGACAGATCAGGCCAAGGGGTCAAGGCAGCGTTAGAGCCACCCCCGACAGATACAGAGACACAGGCAGCACCCATCGCGCCGGAGCCACCTCCGGTGTGCATGTTCTCGCCCTCTCGGGGCTAGGACAGGTTGGACCACCTCGAGAGCGTAGTGGGCGTGCTACAGGCAGAGCAGGGCGAGATCAGGGCCGTACAGGTTGCACAGCACGCAGAGACTATGGCACGGCTTGACACCATACAGAGACTTCTAGAGCAGGCCATGTCAGTACCATCTGTGGCCCGACCCAGAGACCCCACTCCTCCACCACCATCTCCTCCAGCATCAGGAGATCCACCTACATCTCCAGAGCCTCCAGCAGCACCAGAGGCCACTATCCAGGACACCTGCGCCGAGGCGTCTTAGTTTTAGTTTTTATTGCTTTTGATTTTCATTTTTGTACTTTTTATTTTATTTTGGACTT
Organism: Dioscorea alata; assembly: GCA_020875875.1. NCBI lineage: Eukaryota > Viridiplantae > Streptophyta > Magnoliopsida > Dioscoreales > Dioscoreaceae > Dioscorea > Dioscorea alata. Next base: position 20,681,598 of record CM037020.1, on the reverse strand, counting down.
GTAGTACTCAGAAAGGATTATCCTTCTGAGTTTATCCTTTATTTTGCTTTTCTTTTATCTCGAGTTGTATTCATTGCTTGATATTTTATATAGTCGAGTTTTATTGAGCTATACTGAACCCTTGTGTATGTGTGCGCAGATGGTCTTGGATGTAAGGATTTTGAGGAACAGTCATTGGCACGGTCATAGGACCGTGTGTGCTCCACAAACCATTGAGACTCAACTCTCAATGACCTAGCTCCATCAAACGCAACACTTGGAGTTCAGGGGAGTAATGTTTCAATTGCCCACTCCCACACTATTTGTTTTTATTTGCTACTTATAATTGTGCTTGCATACATACATTGGGGACAATGAACATCTTAAGTGAGGTGGGAGTTCACATTGCACACACTTTTACTTGTGCGTTCAATTGTTCATGCTCATGTCGCCTATGGCGGTTCACCTTAAATTGCAACGGTTGTATTCTTATAGTTTAGGAGAATTTTTAACATTGTATCCTATCATGCTCTAGTTTCTACTTCAATTTTAGGGAATTTCTGCTTGATTATCTTATATTGCACAACTTACTCTTGGAATCTTTTGGAAACTCAATCTTGATGTTTTTAAGGACAAGTTTATCATCGTTCTTAGTTTTACTGCTGAAAATGCATATATAAAAAAAATGAAAAAGATGAAAAAAAATGAAAAAAAAATATATATGGAAAAGAGAAAAAGAAAAAAAAATACATATGACTTTTTTGAATAGTTGCTTTGTTTTATGTATGCATTTGGGGTGGAAAGAGCTACCACCTATGAAGTATGTAGCTACTCTCATAAGTCGGATACAAGTTATGCCATAATGAGAGAAAGAGCTATCTTATGGGATTCGTGAAAGCTACTACCCTGGTAGAAAGAGCTACCTCCTCGAAAATGTTAAAGCCACCTTTGGCGGCCGCCAACGAAAGGGCTACCTTCAAGGGTGTGTGAAGCTACTACTTCCTTCTCTCTTTAGTTTTGTTTTTGTATATAAATAAGTGCTTTCTAACAAAAGTTTGAGGAGTACTCGTTGGTTCTCTTGAGTGAAATCGCACACACTAACACATTTTCGAGTTTTTATCATTTTTGATTCGAGTTTTTCGCTAGAGCAATGATAACCTTATGCATTGTTTTGATTTCCCCTTACTTGTAGAATGCTTCTTTTGCATACTTTTGGTGAACCTAAGGCCGAGCACTTTCCATTGTTCTTCCCATGTACTTCACGTTCTATTTTGCTTGAGGACAAGCAAAAGCTTAAGTGTGTGGGGATTTGATAAGTGCTTGTATTATAGTACCGCGAAGCGTTATTATCTTACATTGAGTATATCTTTTATCAGTTTTTATCACTAAATGGCGTGCATTTTTGTATTCTTGTGCATTGAAGGTTTGTGGAGCTAAATTGGAGAAGAAGAACGAAATTAGGTCGTGTTCGCCGATGTTGGGAAGTTTTCGTACCAAGCACGGAACAAGGCACGAGCTTGGACTTGTGAGTGTGTGGTAACTTCTTTGGAGGGGCACAAAGACAGTTACATTCACAACAAGTCTAACTCGTGTGGCTTAGGAGAACTTCACCAAGAAGGAGATTTGAAGCAATCGGCATGATCTACCATTGATTGTGTGCCCAATTCAATGGCCTCGATGAAGAACGACGGATTCGAGAGCGTTTCGGGCGAGTACTCCAACAGCACTGTAGCTTGTACTGTAGCAAGTTACTGTTCACTTTCGGCTGAAATTCAGAATTCCAGAGAATTCACACGGGCATGTGGAATTAACACACGGCCTTGTGAATTAATTTTTCAGCAGACAGAAACTTCACACGCCAGTGTGTTAATTCCACACGGCCGTGTGAAGCCCCCCGATAAGTCAAATTTGAAAGCCGCGATTCAACATTATAAAAGGCGATTTTGGAGACCTTTTGGGATATCTTTTGACCTATCTTTCTCGTTAACTTGGGGAGTGCGGCTAGGGTTTCGGAGAGGATTTCGTGGAGGTTTAGCGCGTGTCATCGGCATCGTCACCGACGTTCGACTGCCGCACAAGACCACGGCCACACCATACGCAAGGTTGTTTTCATTGATGTCCTTATTTTGTGCTTTCTTTCATACATTGATGAACATGTATAGCTCCATGAGGAACTAAACCCCTTAAGGGTATTCGGACTTGTAAACTCTAGGGTTATTATGTTTCTTTGACATTGTTATCATGCTTTTCCATTATTGATGAATAAAATTGAGTTTCAACATTAATTTCATCTTGCTAATGTTTTCTCTTAGATGTGACACTAGGATTGAGAACAATTTAGGTTGCCTTTTGGAGGTGTGACAACTCCTTAGGGTTAGACTATTTCAGATTGAAGATGGTTGAGAGGGAGAGTTGTGAGGTAGCGATGTACCCCTTTCCCCTCCGACGTGGTTTCTCCCTAACTCCGTTTCCTTGATTTCATAGTAGTCAAAGTAGAGTGAAGTGCTAGGCAGATAAACTCCCCTTGGGCTTAATTACGCAAGTAACAGAGTGAAGGGTTGAAGTGAATCCTATGCATTGGGGATTAATCTAGACTAGGGTTCTTCCACCTGGACCAAAGGGTTAGAACTACACATAGGAACAGGTTTTACCATTAGGAATCCCTAGAGCTTAAAGCAATCCCACGTAGTGTGAGGGTTAGGTAGATATACTCCCCTAGGGCTTAGTCGTTTGAGCGATAGAGTGAAGGGTGACGTGAATCCTAATACCGGGGCATAGTGTTAGGGTTAGTCACGGTTGTCCTTAGGTTTGGGATCGTGAGTCTTAGGATATCCTCGACTCGATTAAACATCAATAGGAAAGTATAATAGCATAGTCCTGCACTAGAAGCATAGACGCTAGAGGTAGCTTGTCCGGATGCCCTATTTCATTCATTACTAGTCCTCTCTATTCTCTTTTACTTGCACTCTCTCATCTTCTATCTTTCTATTTAATTTCTTGTCTTTCATTCTACTTTATTCTATATTCACTCATTGATCCTACTATTGCTTTTCCGTACTCCGCATAGCTTAATTAGTGAAATCTCGTATTCTAATTTCCTATTCCCTGTGGATTCGACTACCACTCACCAGGGTAAATTTATTACTTCGACAAACCCGCGCACTTGCGGGATACATGCAAGGGGTCGTATCAAAAATACGGAATTTTAGGTCCGTGGCCGTGCGACTGTGTCCGCCCGAAGTTCCACATGGGCGTGTTTAATTTCCAAACGGCCGTGTGGATTTCTGCAAATTGATTTTTTGAAGTTGTTTAATCATTTTCTCTTTTCAATCTCACAGGTATGGCTTCCAAACGCCCTCGCGAGCCCTCACCCCCTTCAAAGCAGACCGAGTTCTCTTCATCCGAGCATCAGGCTAGCTTTGAGTGCTTAGCGAGACTCAAGTTCGGCCAGTCACGTTACCCCAACTTGAGCTCAGTTAGAGGAATATAGGGAGGAGACAGTGTCGCGGATGAGATCGATGAGCTACTCACAGTCGGTAGCTGGGGCCGTTTATTATCTATTAGAGAGCCAGCTATCCAATCACTCACTTTCAAGGTTCTAACATCGTCTGAGTTTGACCGAGGATACAACAGCTTCACTGATGTGGATATCATTCGGTTTCCTGCACTCAGTTAGTAATTCAGCCTGAGTGTTACACAGTTCTCGTTCAGGATTGGCTTATACGATGAGGCGTTTACCGAGACAGAGGAGTATGAGCAACTTCCCACAGACTACCTAGGGAACTTAACACCCCAGAGAGTTTATAGTGCTTTGTGCGGAGATAGCCCATGGGTGTTGAGTAGACAAGAGCTGCTATACCTGCAATCCATGTTACAGAGTGAGCCACTCCATCTGGGGTATGTTTTAGCTGAGTATTTACACCATTAGGGTCATTACCTCAGATGTGGAGTTATTTTCTCATGCCCCTACTTCACTCAACTAATTATAGGTATGGGTCTCAGGGACGGAGTTCACGGGGCTAAGAAGACGATTGTACCAGCTCCACTAGGAACAAAGACATTGAGGCTGATGGGTATGATCCGCAGAGCTAGATTAGGGACTTATACATTCATCTTACCCTATCTAGAGCATGGCAAGCTTGAGGGCTCGCAGCCGACCTTAGAGCCTCCTCCTAAGCAGGCCGATGCACAGGCACCACCTACAGCACTAGAGCCACCTCAAGTGTGTATTTTCTCTCCATCTCAAGGCCAGGACAGACTTGAGCGCCTCGAGAGTGCTATAGGGGTCCTTCAGACCGAGGTGGCCGAGGTCAGGGGCACCCAGATTGAGTAGCATTCGGAGGTTATGGCACAGTTTCGCAGCATCTATCAGTTACTTACACAGGCTATGACCTCCCCATTTGTGGTACAGCCCCGAGCCTCGACTCCACCACCTTCTCCAGCACCACAAGCTGATCCACCGATCCCAATAGAGTCTACAGCAGCACTAGAGGCTCCAGTGCAGGGCACCGACGCTGAGGCGTCGTAGTTTATCTTTGTTTTCTATTATTTTGATTTCAGTTGTACTTTTATTTCATACTTTGGACTTGTAGCACTAAAAAATGACCTTCCTTCTGAGTTTAGATTTTATGTTGCTTTTATTTTTCATCGAGGTGTATTTCATTTCTCTATCGTTATATACTCGAGTTTTACTTTGATTTTTCTTGAGCTACACTGAACACCTACTGCATGTGTGCAGATGGTCTTGGATGTAAGGAATTTGAGGAATAGTCATAGGCACAGTGATGGGACCGTGTGTGCTCCACAACCCATTGAGACTCAACTCTCAATGTACCTAGCTCCATCAAACGCAACACTTGTAGTTCAGGGGAGTAATGTTTCAATTGCCTACCCCTACACTAATTTTTTTAATTGCTATACTTTCCATTGTGCTTGCATGTGTACATTGGGGACAATGTACATCTTAAGTGTGGGGGGGAGTTCACATTGCACACACCTTTACTTGTGCATTCAATTGCTTATGCTCATGTAGCCCGTGGTGGTTCACCTTAGTTGCAATGTTAGTATTCTTAGACTCTAGGAGAATTTTTAACATTGTATCTCATCATGCTCTATTTTTCACTTGAATTTTAAAGAATTTTTGCTCGATTATCTCATATTGCACTACTCACTCTTGGAATCTTTTGGAAACTCAAGCTTGATGTTTAAGGACTAGTTTATCATCGTTTTAGTAAGTTTTTAGTTTTATTTTGAGAAACATATATATAAAAAACAAAACATCCGAGCTTGTGAATATTTGTCTAGTTTTATTTGTGCATTTGGGGTGGAAAGAGCTACCTCCTATGAAGTATGTGACACGTCCCCTTGCGTGTATCCCGCAAGTGCACGGGTTTGTCGAAGTAATAATTTTACCCTAGTGAGTGGGTAGTCGAATCCACAGGGAATAGGGAATTAGAATATGAGATTTCACTAATAAAGCTATGCGGAGTGCGAAAAAGCAATTGTGGGATCAATGAGTGAATATAAAATCAAACGGAATGAAAAGTAAGAAATGAAATAGAAAGATGGAAGATGAGAGAGTGCAAATAAAAGAGAATAGAGAGGATTACTAATGAATGAAATAGGGCATCCGGACAAGCTACCTCTAGGGTCTATGTTTCTAGTGCAAGACTATACTATTATACTCTCCTATTAATGTTTAATTAAGTCGAGGATATCCTAAGACTCACGGTCCCAAACCTAAGGACAACCGTGACTAACCCCTACATAATGCCCTGGTATTAGGATTCACTTCACCCTTCACTCTGTCGCTCGCACGACTAAGCCCCAGGGGAGTATATCTACCTAACCCTCACACTACGTGAGATTGCTTTAAGCTCTAGGGATTCCTAGTGGTAAAACCTGTTCCTATGTGTAGTTCTAACCCTTTGGTCCAGGTGTAAGAACCCTAGTCTAGATTAAGCCCTAATGCGTAGGATTCACTTCAACCCTTCACTCAATTACTTGCGTAACTAAGCCCCAGGGGAGTTTATCTGCCTAGCACTTGACTCTATTTCGACCGCTGTGAAATCAAGGAAACGGAGGTAGGGAGAAACCACGTCGGAGGGGAAAGGGGTACATCGCTACCTCACAACTCTCCCTCTCAACCCTCTTCAATCTTAAGTAGTCTAACCCTAAGGAGTTGTCACACCTCCAAAAGGCAACCTAAATTGTTCTCAATCCTAGTGTCACATCTAAGAGAAAACAATAGCAATATGAAATTAAGATTAAAACTCAATTTTATTCATCAATAATGGAAAAGCATAATAACAATGTCAAAGAAACATAATAACCCTAGAGTTTACAAGTCCGAATACCCTTAAGGGGTTTCGCTCCTCATGGAGCTATACATGTTCATTAATGTAGAAAAGAAAGCACAAAGTAAAGACATCAATGAAAACCCCCTTGCGTGTGGCGTGGTCGTGGTCTTGTGCGACCGTCGAACGTCGGTGACGATGCCGATGACGCGCGCTAAACCTCGACGAAATCCTCTCCGAAACCCTAGCCGTACTCCCCCAAGTTGGAGAGAAAGATAGGTCAAAAGATATCCCAAAAGATCTCCAAAATCGCCTTTTATAATGTTGAGTCGCAGCTTTAAAATCTGACTTATCGGGGGCTTCACACGGCCGTGTGGAATTAACACACGGCCGTGTGAAATTTCTGTCTGCTAAAAAATTAATTCACACGGCCGTGTGAACTCTCTGGAATTCTGAATTTCGGCCGAAAGTGAACAGTAACTTGCTACATTGTTTTTCCACAGTAACGCTCCCGAGTCCATCGTTCTTCATCGAGGCCATTGAATTGGGCACACAATCAATGGTAGATCGTGCCGATTGCTTCAAGTCTCCTTCTTGGTGAAGTTCTCCTAAACTACACGAGTTAGACTTGTTGTGAATGTGACTGCCTTTGTGCCACTCCAAAGGAGGTTGGCACACACTCACAAGTCCAAGCTCGTGCCTCGTTCCGTGCTTGGTCCGAAAACTTCCCAACATCGGTGAACACGACCTAATTTCGTTCTTCTTCTCTAATTTAGCTCCACAAACCTTCAATGCACAAGAATACACAAATGCACGCCATTTAGTGATAAAAACTGATAAAAGATATGCTCAATGTAAGATAATAACGCTTCACGGTACTACAACACAAGCACTTATCAAATCCCTCCACACTTAAGCTTTTGCTTGTCCTCAAGCAAAAATAAAACGTGAAAGTACTTGGGAAGAACAATTGAAAGTGCTCGGCCTTAGATTCACCAAAAATATGCAAAAGAAGCATTCTACAAGTAAGGGGAAATCCAAACAATGCATAAGGTTATCATTGCTCTAGCTAAAAACTCGAATCAAAAAGGATAAAGACTCGAAAATGTGTTAGTATGTGTGATTTCACTCAAGAGAACCAACGAGTACTCCTCAAACTTTTGTTAGAAAGGACTTATTTATATACAAAAACCAAAACTAAAGAGAGAAGGAAGTAGTAGCTTCACACATCCTTGAAGGTAGCCCTTTCCTAGGCGGCCGCCAAAGGTGGCTTTCACACTTTCGAGGAGGTAGCTCTTTCTACCGGGGTAGTAGCTTTCACGCATCCCATGAGATAGCTCTTTCTCTCATTAGGGCATAACTTGTATCCGACTTATGAGAGTAGCTTCATACTTCATGGCTTGTAGCTCTTTCCACCCCAAATGCATACATAAAAGAAAACAACTATTCACAAACTCAGATTTTTCTCTTTCTTTTCTTTTTCATTTTTTTTTATATATATATGCATTTTCCAAAGTAAAACTAAGAACGATGATAAACTTGTCTTTAAAAACTTCAAGATTGAGTTTCCAAAAGATTCCAAGAGTAAGTTGTGCAATATAAGATAATCGAGCAAAAATTCCCTAAAAATTCAAGTAAAAACTAGAGCATGATAGGACACAATGTTAAAAATTCTCCTAAACTATAAGAATACAACCGTTGCAACTAAGGTGAACCGCCATAGGCTACATGAGCATGAACAATTGAACGCACAAGTAAAAGTGTGTGCAATGTGAACTCCCCCCCATACGTAAGATGTACATTGTCCCCAATGTACGCAAGCAAACATAATTATAAGTAACAAATAAAACAATTAGTGTGGAAGTGGGCAATTGAAACATTACTCCCCTAAACTCCAAGTGTTGCGTTTGATGGAGCTAGGTCATTGAGAGTTGAGTCTCAATGGTTTGTGGAGCATACACGGTCCTATGACCGTGCTAATGACTGTTCCTCAAAATCCTTTACATCCAAGACCATCTGCGCACACATACACAAGGGTTCAGTATAGCTCAATAAAAACTCGAGTATATAAAATATGAAGCAATGAATACAACTTGAGATAAAAGGAAAGAAAAATAAAAGATAAACTCAGAAGGATATATCTTTATGCAATGTTTTGATTACCCCTTACTTGTAGAATCCTTGAGTGAGTTCGCACACAATTACACATTTTCGAGTTGTCCTTTTTTATTCATGTTTTTAGCTAGAGCAATGATATATCTTTATGCAATGTTTTGATTACCCCTTACTTGTAGAATCCTTCCTTTGCATTCTTTTGGTGAACCTAAGGCCGAGCACTTTCAATTGTTCTTCCCAAGTACTTTAATATTTTATTTTTGCTTGAGGACAAGCAAAAGCTTAAGAGTGGGGGAGTTTAATAAGTGCTCATGTTATAATAATACGAAATGTTATTGTCTTATATTGAGCATTACTTTTATCAGGTTTTATCATTAAATTGTGTGCATTTGTGTACTTTTGTGCATTGTAGGATTGTGGAGCAAGTTTGGAGAAAAAGAGCAAAGTTAGATCGTGTTCGTCATTGTTGGGGAATTCTAAGACCAAGTAAGGAACAAGGCACGAGTCTAGACTTGTGAGTGTGTGCCAACCTCTTTTAGAGGAGTACAAAGGTAGTCACATTCACAATGAGTCTAACTCGTGTAGCATAGGAGAATTTTGCCAAGGAGGAGTATTGAAACAATTGACATAATCTACCGTTGATTGTGTGCCCAATTCAACGGCCTCGATGAAGAACAATGAATTTGGGAGCATTTCGGCGAGGGCACTGTTCACTGCAGTAAGTTATTGCAAGGAAAATACTGTAGCAAGTTACTATTCACTGTTCGCCGAAATTCAGCAAAACAGAAACTTCACACGGGCGTGTGGAAATTCCACACGGCCGTGTGAAATCCCGATTTCAGTCGATTTGGAGCCGCTACTCAACACTATTTAAGGCCCTTTTTGGACTTTTTCTGGATCTTTTTGCCTATCTTCTGGAGGGTCCTAGTTAGGGTTTGGAAAGGACTTTGTGGAGGATTAGAGCGCACCATCGGCATCGACATCGAAGCCCGACGGCCGCACAAGACCATGGCTATGCTATACAAAGAGGTTTTCATCTATGTTTTCGATTGGTATTCATTCATATACATTGATTTATTTGTATAGCTCCATGAGGAGCTGAACACCTCGTGGGTATTCGGACTTATAAACCCTTGGATGATTATGTTTTTATGACATGTTATTATTCTTTCTTTATTGATGAATTTAATTGAGTTCAAATCTTGCATGTTAATTGAAGGTGTGACAACTTCTATAGGATTAGACTCCCAAGATTGGAGAGGGTCGAGAGGGTGAGTCGTGAGGTAGCGAAACGTCCCCTTTCCACTTCGGCGTGATTTTCCCTACCTCCATATTCCAAGAGTTCTTTGCAATTGAAGTAGAGTGAAGTGCTAGGAGATGAACTCCACTGTGGCTTAATTGCACGAGCAACAGAGTGAAGGGTTGTAGTGAATCCTAGTTCTAGGGCTTAACTTAGATTACGGTTTTTTCGCCTAGACCAAAGGGTTAGAATTATACTTAGGGACAGGGTCTATCACTTGGAATCCGTAGATCGTCAAGCAATTCCACGTAGTGTCAGGCTTAGGATGATGGACTCGCCTGGAGCTTAGTTGAGAGATTGACAGAGTGAAGGGTCGCAGTGAAACCTAATGCCGGGGTATAGTGTTTGAACTAGTCACCTTTGACCTTAGGTTTAGGACCATGTGTTTAAGGATATCCATGACCCATTAGACATCAATAAGGGAATATAATACTAGTTTTGCACTAGAAACATTAGTCATAGGGGGAGCTTGTCCGGGTACCCAATATTCACATTGATTGTTTCCTTTCTACTCCTTACTTGCACTCTCTTGTCTTTCATATTTCTCTTTTACTTTATTGCACACATATTGATTGTTCTCACCACCATCATTTCGTACTAGCTAAGTAGCAATTCCTCTTGTCTTGAATCACTACTTCCTATGGATTCGACTACTCTCTCACCAGAGTACTTTATTACTTTGACAACCCGTGCACTTTCGGGCCCCTGTCAGTCCCAAACAAGAAAATATAATGGAAGCATGATTTCTAGTCCTAACATCATGAATCTAGCATTTCATAGCAAGTAAAGCGTGGATACAAGAAATTCAAGAGATTTGTATAGAAAATGACAGTTTAAAGGGAATTGAATCGAAGATCAGAACATACCTTTTGACACGACCCCTTGCGTGTATCCCGCAAGTGCACGGGCTTATCGAAGTAATAAATTTTACCCTGGTGAGTGAGTAGTCGTATCCACAAGGAATACGGATTTAAGACACAAAAACTCACTATTTAGCTATGCGGTGTACAAAAAGTGAGAGTAGGATTAATGAGTGAGTGTGAAAACAATTAAAAAGAGACAAGAAATAAAATAGAAGATAGAAGGTTAGAGAGTGCAAGTAGGAGTAAATAGAGAAGGACAAGCAATGAGAAAAGACGGGTACCCGGACAAGCTACCCCTAGGACTTATGCTTCTAGTGCAAGACAATGCTATCATATTTTCCTATTGATGTTAATTGAGCTGAGGATATCCTTAAACACACGGTCCCAAACCTAAGGTCAACCGTGACTAACCCCAACACTATACCCGCATTAGGTTTTCACTACGACCCTTGACTCTCATTGACCTGTCAACTAAGCCCTAGGGGAGTCCGTCTTCCTAAGGTTCATACAACGTTGGATTGCTTTAAGTTCTAGGGATTCCTAGCGATAAACTATGTTTCTATGTATAATTCTAACCCTTTGGTCCAGGTGGAAGAACCCTAGTCTCAATTAAGCCCCAGTACTAGGATTCACTTCAACCCTTCACTCTGTTGCTCGCGCAACTAAGCCCCGAGGAGTTCCTCTCCTAGCACTTCACTCTATCTTGACCGCTAAGAAATCATCGAACACGGAGGTAGGGAGAATTACACCGGAGGGGAAAGGGGGCGTTCCGCTACCTCACGACTCACCCTCTCAACCCTCTTCAATCTTAAGTAGTCTAACCCTATAGGAGTTGTCACACCTCCAAAGGATAACCTAAATTATTCTCAACCCTAGTGCCACGGCTAAGGAAAAACAATTACATGAAGCAATTAAAATTGAAACTCGAATTTATTCATCAATAATGGAAAAGCATAATAACAATGTCAAATAAACATAATAATCCTAGGGTTTATAAGTCCGAATACCCACAAGAGGTTTAGCTCCTCATGGAGCTATACAAATCCATCAAAATAAGAAAGTAAACACAAATTGAAAGCATCGATGAAAACACCCTTGCGTATGATGTGGCCGTGGCCTTGTGCGGCCATCGGACGTCGATGACGATGCTGATGACATGCTCCGAACCTCCACAAAGTCCTCTCCGAAACTCTAGCGTCGCTCTCCAGAAGTTGGGGAGAAAGATTCGTAAAAGGATGTGTAAAAAATCTCCAAATTAGGCTTTTATAATGTTGAGTCGCGGCATTAAAATCGGCCTTATCGAGATTTCACACGGCCGTGTGGAATTTCCACACGCCTGTGTGAAGTTGCTGGAATGCTGATTTTCGGCAGACAGTGAACAGTAACTTGCTGCAGCATTTTTACTATATTATTTTGCTGCTGTGCTGCTACAATAGCCTTGCCGAAACGCTCCCAAAATCACTGTTCTTCACTGAGGCCATTGAATTGAGCACACAATCAATGGTAGATCGTGTCGATTGCTTCAAATCTTCTTCGTGGTGAAGTTCTCCTAAGCTACACGAGTTAGACTTATTGTGAGCGTAACTGCCCTTGTGCCCCTCTAAAGGAGGTTGGCACACACTCACAAGTCTAGGCTCATGCCTTGTTCCTTGCATGATTCGAAAACTCCCCAACAACGGCAAGCACGATCTAACTTTGTTCTTTTTCTTCAAATTAGCTCCACAAACCTACAATGCACAAATGCACACAATTTAGTGATAAAATCTTATAAAAGATATGCTGGTTGTAAGATAATAACGCTTCGCGGTACTATAACACAAGCACTTATCACCTTTGCTCGAGGAAGAAAAAGAATTGATGAGAGAGAAACCAACAGAGAATAGCTCCAAAAATCCAGCAAAGAAAACCAAAAGCTAACCAAAAATGAGAGACGGAGGCTTGGGAGGAAGAACGAAGATGGCAGACCATGCTAGCGGGCTGAAATAAAAAGAGAAGAATGAAATGGTAACGATCATGTGGAAGCACGATCGAGAAGCATGGTTATGCTAGGTGACCGTGCTTATCCCCTTAAAAAGGAAAAAAAAAAATGCCATATAAGAGCATGGTCGTGCTTACTACCATGATTAAAGTCGTGCTCTTTACTAGAAAAATTCACAAAAGGCAAAGAGAAAAGCACGATCCTATATGGAGCAGCTACTTGTGCTTTTGAAAGCATGGGCTGGAGCAAGGCCAATAACATGCCCATGCTTGCCTCTTTTTCCAAAATTCCACAACTCCAGAGAAATGCATGGCCATAAGCATGATTGTGTTTAACTTGGAAGTTCAGGGAAGTTGTAGAACATAACAAATTCACTCCTAAACAACCACTAAATTAAAAATAGAACTTTGGAATGGAACCATGAACAACTTTGAACCCAAATAAATAAAAATAAGCAAACAACAACAAAACACCACCAAGAGGGGAAAATCAAGAAAATCAACCAAGGAAATACTTTGGATGTCTCCCAAGAAGCACTTGTTTATCTTCACTACCTTGACATGCCTTGCAATGCTCAAGGGGGATAATAGAATCAATTGCCCCATCATTTACTATAGCATGAACAAATGAATAAGGTGTTAATGTTTCAATTAAGCAAATTTCTCCCTCACTTAGAACTAAAGGATACGTGCAAGCCTTAGCGGTGGTCGGTGGACTATTTTTCTTCTTGCTAGTGGTGAAGTTCTTCCATGATTTCTTGTTCCGAAAGGTCATGTGCTCAACCAACATAGGTATTTTCCCTTGATCTCCAATGTTATCTTGGTGGTAAATCTCCTCCACTATTTCATCGTGGGATTCTTCTTCATCCAATAATTCAGATAATTCATCCCTCATCCATGCGTCCTACACAAAATCAAAAACATAGTCATCAATAATGTCTACACAAAATCAGAAACATAGTCATCAATAATGTCACCAATAATCCATCCCTCATCCATGCGTCCTGCCTGTCTAGTTTCACTCCAAATCACTTCGAGCCTCAAAATTCCTGCACAAGGAACACATATACCCAAAATAACACCGAATATACACAAAAGTGTGCTCGAGAACTAAAAAAAGAATAAAATGAGAGTATATAAATACGATATGCAATGCACTCATCAAATGCCCCCGACACTTGAACGGTTGCTTGTCTTCAAGCAATCTCACAACACTCAATAAAGGAAAGAATGAGTGCATTGCTTCTGATCTTATGGAAACAGGAAATTCTTAGGCAAATAGGAAACAATGGGGTTAGTAACAACATAAAAGTAAATGATAAGCTACACCTTTACTACACAGACCTTGTGTGTGTGTGTGCAATGATAAGATAAAAGTAAATGATAAGCTACCCCATAATCTCGAGGAATCAAACCAACACTAAAAACCTGAGATACACTTGAAATAGTTGGTAGTAGTTTCATACAACCTAGAGGTAGCCTTTTCTCCCTATAGGTCATCAAATGTACACTTGCAATGCCCAAAATTTGACTACTCGAGAGTGGCTTTCACTCTTCTATGATGATAGCTTTTTCTACCATCTTTTACATACAATAATTCAAAAAATTTCGACTTGTAGGACATTCCAACAAAGGAATCCAACTTTCCAGGTTTTGTTTTTTTAACACAAGGTTATCATCCTAGACAATTTGCTCCATAATTGGGATAGAGTTAAAAGGTTTCTATGTTTAAGGAGTAAAATTGTGCTAACAATTAAGTTCCAAAGGTCACTAACGCACACATGTCTCGTAAACTTAAGAATTACCAACAAAACAGTCATGGATCGTCATCAGTAAGGCACTCATCACAAGCATGCATGCAACCCTCCCCCACACTTGAATATTACATTATCCTCAATGTAAACCTTTAAGAGATGTAATGCGAATATGAAGGAAAAAGGTTAAAAGAGGGGGTAAATGAACTTTATTGACATGGAGAGTGATGGTGCCACTCTAACATGTGTGCTATTCCACCATGATTTCTTTTAAAATATGGAGAGTGATGTTGTCGCTCTCAACGTGTTTTCCAATCAACTCCTGGCACCCACACAACCCCTGAAATACATGAAGACACACAAATATAGCTCACACATATAATCAAAACAAAAGCTAAAATAAAATACCAAAAATAAAAAACACAAAATGCTAGTGTAGCAGGGAATTGCCTTTGCTAACTGGACTACAAAGTGTAAAAGGTAGACAATATGACAGGATAATGAAAATAGACACATAAATGGCAAAAAAATCAAGATGTGGCATCTGCAGGTGGAGAATCATCGGCTGATCTTGCTGACGATGATGCAAAGTGGTCTGCAATGCCTTGAAGGCTCAACGCAAGCCAACGAAGGTTAGGGTGCTCTGCCAGAAAGATGGGGTCTCCAAACTAGGCGATGGGATGTCGTGAAGGAAGTAATTCAATCTTTTGGAGACTGCTAAAAGAGAGAGGGTTGTATCCACCAGCAATAGACAGATTCACCTCATTTCCCATGAGGCTCATCCCCCTAAGGAGTCGAGTGACATATGGACAGGTGAAAATCATGTGCCTCCTGGAGTCGGTCGTCTGATGGTGGAATACACTTGACACGATCCCTTGCGTGTATCCCGCAAGTGCACGGGCTTGTCGAAGTAATAAATTTATCGCGGTGAGTGGGTAGTCGAATACACAAGGAATAAGGACTTAAAACACAAGATTGTGCAAGTAGAAGTAAATAAAGAAGGGCTTGCAATGGATGAATAGGGTATCCGGACAAGCTACCTCTAGGACTTATGCTTCTAGTACAAGACTATGCTATTATACTTTTCCTATTGATGTTAATTGAGTCGAGGATATCCTTAAACTCAGGGTCCCAAAACTTAAGGTCAACCGTGACTAACCCCAACACTATGCCCCGGTATTAGGATTCACTACGACCCTTGACTCTTATTGACCTGTCAACAAAGCCCCAGGGGAGTCTATCTTCCTAACCATAACACTACGTGGGATTGCTTTAAGCTCTAGGGATTCCTAGTGATAAAACCTGTTCCTCTATGTAGTTCTAACCCTTTGGTCCAGGTGGAAGAACCCTAGTCTAGATTGAGCCCTAACACTCTATCTTGACCGCTAATTAACCAAGGAAACGGAGGTAGGGAGAAATCACACCGGAAGGGAAATGGGTACATCGCTACCTCACAACTCTCCCTCTCAACCCTCTTCAATCTCAAGGAGTCTAACCCTATAGGAGTTGTCACACCTCCAAAGGATAACCTAGATTGCTCTCAACCTTAGTGTTACGGCTAAGGGAAAAACAATATCACAAGATAATTAAAATTGAAACTCGATTTATTCATCAATAATGGAAAAACACAATAGCAATGTCATAGAAACATAATAATCCTAGCGTTTTACAAATCCGAATACCCACGAGGGGTTTAGCTCCTTATGGAGCTATACATGTAATACCCTGAACCTTTGGATACCTATTGGAAAGTATATTCAGGGTATTATAACAGTTACAGTAAGAATTTTCCTGCAGATCAATTTTGCAGAAAAACCCAAGAGGGAATAACAAGGACCTTATTGTAAGAGTTCATATAAGATTTTGGGTTTAAAAGTAATTAAAAAGGACTTGATCAAAACTGTTTCCAAAAACCAAGAACTGAAAAGAAATTCTACAGGGACTTTTTGGAAATGTTATTTCATGATTCAGGGACTGTTGATGAAGTTTTCAGGGACTTGTTTTGTTAGAGATTATGCTTTCAGGGACTAATGGTAATTTTCGGCTAAAGATTTAATTGAGAGAAAAGTCTAGAATGAATTCCTCATCACTTCATCTTCTTCTCATTCATGTATGCTACAGTAACCCGAGAAAAAAAAAAAAAAAAAAAAGGAAAAATGAAGGCTTGAAGGAGGTTGGGGCTTGGAGATCGCCGGAGAGAGAGAGTTCGCCGGAGTGGGGCATCCTTGGTGTGTATTTTTTTATGAATGTTGCTTTGGTTGAGATGTATGTTTATATGTATGGATGTGTGTATGTATGAGTGGGAGATTTTGGAGAAAAATTGGTTTAGTTTGAATGAATGATGATGGAGAATATGAGGGGATTGTTATAAGATGACTTTTGTGTGAAAAATCCTTGTAATTGTGATGAATTTGGATTGAAATGGAAGATGGAATTTTCGGGGTTACTGTAGTGTTACTGTAGCAACCGAGATTTATGGTTTGATTTGGTTAATTAAATTGATTAAGTTGTTGATGATGATTAAAGTGTTAATGAAGATGGTTGGATGAGAATCGGAATTGATTAAGTTAAATCAAATTGATTTGGTTGGATCAAGTCAAGTGGGTTTGGATTGATTTAGTTGGGCTTGACCAAATCAAGTGAAGTTGGTTGATTTGGTTGAGTCAAGTTTATTTAATTGGGTTGGAGTTGGGTTTGGATGAGAGTTGGATTTGGTTGGGTCCAATTGAATTGAGATGGTCTAGGCTTGATCAAATCAAGTTGAGATGGGTTTGGACTTGGTTCAGGTTTTGGGTTAATGGGTTTGGGCTGAACCAATTGAAGGAAATTGGGTTCAGTTGAACCAAGTTGGTCCAACAGAAAATTATATAAGAATTTGATTGGTTCAATGTTGGTTGGTTTAAATTGAACTTGGTTCAGTGAGATTAAGGCTGGTTCAGGTTGGTTCAGGAGGGTTTAGCCCAAATTGAGGCGGTTTAAGAGCAATTGGAGACCGGTTTAAATATGCAATGTCGGGTTTTAACCGATTGGAGTAAGTGGGACGATTAGAGAGTCTGTTACTTATTTATTATAATTTCTTTTGGGTTAAGTTGTGTATTTAGATTGTTATATGTATTTATTTTATTTTGTTACCCTGATAGATATTGTTCAGGCTTAGGAGGGAGTTCCAGGTCAAGCAAGAAACCCAAGGGAGACCAGGTGAGTTGGTAGTGGCTATTATTTTGAATAATTGGTTTTATTATTATTTTGAATAATTGGTTAATTATTATTATTTTGAAATTATGATTTGATAGCTAGTATTTTGGAAATAATTGTTTAATTATTTAATTTTATTATGTTTAACTCTGTATATTGTTAAAAGATACTTATATTTATTTGTCGTCGACGTGCCATGACAATCGTATTGATGCATGTATTTCGTATAATTATATGTATTTTTGAATAGTGAAAATATGTGTACGCATGATTTTAATTATTCATATCATATATTTATTTTAATGGTTACATATGCTTTCACTGTGGATGATTTGTGAAACTATGTGCGTACATTAAAATGTTTTATCGACAATGTTTGTGGAACTGGTTTTCATTCCTGGCATAGGAATGGTATTATGGATCTGGACTTCACTGGTACTATGCATGTATTGTACTGTGGATATTGTACGGATTTGGATGGTGACTACGGACTTTAGTCCGACACTGCAGTGTGGGGTCCCATGGTCCGGCCTAATGGGAGGCGGCGTGGTTAACCCTGAGTTTAACCCTGGTCAAGAGGTGCGCGGAGCCATTGTCAGGGTTTGGTTCTGTTGAGAAACC
The DNA here is from genome assembly GCA_020875875.1 of Dioscorea alata. Taxonomy (NCBI): domain Eukaryota; kingdom Viridiplantae; phylum Streptophyta; class Magnoliopsida; order Dioscoreales; family Dioscoreaceae; genus Dioscorea; species Dioscorea alata. Next base: position 20,663,498 of record CM037020.1, on the reverse strand, counting down.
CGGGGTCACCACACGGGGATCTTAGTGGCCAACGTCAAGGTTACGAAGACCTTGATGGCTTTCAACCTAGTCGCGATTGCGGTTTAGTCTGGGAGGGTTTTTAGGCCAATGTTTTGAGAATGGTTTTATAGTTTGATTGTGTTAAAAAGATGTTGTTTTGAATTGTGATGAGGGGGCGAAGCCCAGCTGTCGCTCTTAGGAGGGCAGTCTCTCACAAAAATTGATATTTCTTTGAAAAATTGATTTGATGCCGATTTATGATGAATTTATGTTTTAAAACTCTTTGAAGTTGTATTTTTTTTCCAAAATTCTAGTACTTTAGAAAGTTGGGAAATTATTTGAAAAATTGATGTTTATATACTTTATATACGCTAAATTTAATTATTTGAAATTATTTAGCCACTACCGACCAACTGAAATGTGCCACAATTGCAGGAGCAGGACCCTGATAGATTGCTTGTGCGAGTATAGAGCCAGTCAGGGCTTAGTTCAGAGTTCAGTGGGTCCCTTTCCTTTCTACTTTTGTTGTTATGATTTTGTAGCGGTTGTACCCGCATGTTGAAGTACCTATGAGTGTTATATTTGTGTATTTGAATCTGTAGTTTGTTAAAAAGTTGTTAATAGAGTTTTGTAAGTTGATTTGGTGTTTCAGGAGTGTCAGTTTTCCAGTTAAAAGAAATTTTAACTGATGGGTGCCACATTTACCTCGGTAGAAGGGGTGGGTGTGACAATACATGTTCATCAAAATATGAAAGAAAGAATAAACTAAAAGCATTGAAGAAAACCCCCTCGCGTATGGTGTGGTCGTGGTCTTGTCCGGCCGTCGAACGTCGATGTCGATGCCGATGACGCGCTCCAATCCTCCACAAAGTCCTCTCCGAAACCCTAGCCGCACTCTCTAGAAGTTGGGGAGAAAGATAGGTCAAAAGATCCGTAAAAAGTCTCCAAATCGGGATTTTAATAGCCTGAGTGCGGCTTTAAATTTGGACTTATCGGGACCTCACAAGGCCATGTGTAATTAACACACGGGCGTGTGAAGTTTCTGTCTGCTGAAAAATTAATTCACACGGCCGTGTGTTAATTCTACACACCCGTGTGAATTCTATGGAATTCTGAAATTCGGTCGAAAGTGAACAGTAGCTTGCTACAGTATTTAGCTGCAGTAGCAAAGCTACCGTGCTGCTACAGTACATGCCGAAAATACTCCCGAATCCGTCGTTGTTCATCGAGGCCATTGAATTGGGCAGACAATCAATGGTAGATCGTGCCGATTGCTTCAAGTCTCCTACTTGGCGAAGTTCTCCTAAGCAACACGAGTTTAGACTTATTGTGAATGTGACTGCCTTTGTGCCTCTCCAAAGGAGGTTGGCACACACTCACAAGTCTAAGCTTGTGCCTTGTTCCTTGCTTGGTCCGAAAACCTCCCCAACAACGGCGAACACGATCTAACTTCGTTCTTCTTTTCCAACTTGGCTCCACAAACCTATAATGCATAAGAATACACAAATGCAAACTATTTAGTGATAAAATTTGATAAAATGTATGCTCATTGTAAGATAATAACGCTTCGCGTTACTATAACACAAGCACTTATCAAACTCCCCCACACTTAAGCTTTTGCTTGTCCTCAAGCAAAAATAAAACGTGAAAGTACTTGGGAAGAACAATTAAAAAGTATGCAAAGGAAACATTCTACAAGTAAGGGGAAATCAAAACATCGCATAAGGATATCATTGCTCTAGCTAAAACCATGAATCTAAAGAGTCAATCAACATGAAAATGTGTAAGTGTGTGTGAACTCACTCAAGACAACTAAACGAGTACTCCTCAAACTCTTGTTAACAAGGACTTATTTATGTACAAAAAGCAAGAGTGGAAGTAGTAGCTTCACACATCCTTGAAGGTAGCCCTTTCCTAGGCGGCCGCAAAAGGTGGCTTTCACTCTTTCGAGGAGGTAGGGGTAAACAATTGAAACATTACTCCCCTGAACTTAAGATGTACATTGTCCCCAATGTACGTATACAAGCACAATAAAAAGAAAACAATTCACGCATTTTATGTAGGGGTAAACAATTGAAACATTACTCCCCTGAACTCCAAGTATTGCGTTTGATGGAGCTAGGTTCATTAAGAGTTGAGTCTCAATGGTTTTGTGGAGCACGCACGGTCCCATGACCGTGCCTATGACTATTCCTTAAATTCCTTACTTCCAAGACCATCTGCACACATACGCTAGGGTTCAGTATATAGCTCAAGTAAAACCAAAATAAAGCTCGAGTATATAAAGATATGAAAATGAAATACAACTTGAGACAAAAATAAAACAAAAATAAAAGTAAACCTAGAAGGAGAGTCCTTTCTGGGTACTACAAGTCTAACAGAGTAAGAAAATAAAAGTGCAACAGAAGTAAAATAAAATAAAACTATGACGCCTCAGCGTCGGTGTCCTGCTGTGGATCCTCTGGTGATGTTGTTGCTGCTGCTGGTGCTGGTGGATCTGCTGCTGATGGAGACGGAGGTGGAGTCGGTGAAGGGACCCGTCGAGGTCGCACCACGGATCGATCGAGCAACTGGATAATAGTGGCAAGCTGTGCTGATAACTGCGCGAACTGTGATGCCTGAGTGGCCCTCAACTCGGCAAACTCTGCTGCCTCAAGAGAAGATACGCACTGGAGGTGGCTCCGGTACTATGGGTGGTGCCTCGGCCTCGGCCTGCTCTGGGGGTGGCTCTATCGCTGCCTGGGACCCCTCGGCCTGATCTGGCTCTGTAGACTCTGAGTGGGGGATGATTAGTGTATAAACTCCTGGTCCTGATCTGCGGACCATCCCCATCAGTCTCAATGTATCTCGGGTAAGCGGGGCTGGTGTAGCGATCTTCTCGGCCCCGCGCACCCCATCTCTGGGTCCCAAGCCTATGATGAGGCGTATGATGTAGGGACCTGCAAAGATGACTCCAACCCTGGGGTACTAGCCCTGGTGGCGCATGTACTCGGCTAGAATGTGCCCCAGGTGGAGTGGCTCACTCTGTACCATGGAGTGCAAGTATAGCAGCTCCTATCTGCTCAACACCCCTGTATTGTCCCCTCTGTCACTGGTAGACCTGCTCAAGATGGCATGAATGTACCTGTACGCTGGCCGGGAAAGAAATGTCGCCTTCGAAACCCCCGGCTCGTACTGCCCATCCCCGCACAACATCCTATAGATCCTCTGAGGTGTCAGGGTCCCTGGGTAATCGGTGGGTAGTAGTGCGTACTCCTCTATCTCCGTATATGCCAGATCATACAGGCCCATCACGACCGAGAACTGGGTAACACTCATGCTGAAGTGTCGACCAAGGGCACGAAACTGGATCGTCTCGCTATTTGTGAAGCTGTCGTACCCTCGGTTGAACTCAAAACTCGATAGGACCTCGAGGGTGAGTGCTCGAGTCGCTGGCTCTCTGATCGATAACAAACGGTCCCAACTACCTACGGCCAGCAACTCCTTAATCTCTGTGGCTATGGCATCGCCCCCTTGTATGTCTCTCAATACACTCAAATCAGGGTAGCGCGACTGTCCGAATCGAAGTGTCGAGAGTTTCTTGAACCATTCCGTGTACTCTGGTAAATCAAACTCCATCTCCTCGGGAGGTGGAGTAGCCTCTCGTGGGCGCTTCCCTGCCGATTTCGTAGACCTAGAAGTCATATCTGCAAAGTCGTAAAAGAAAATTTTCAAAAATCAGTTCAAAAACTCATTCTGCAGAAATCCACACGCCCGTGTGGATCATCGGGCGGGCAGAGCATAACGGCCGTGGAGTCTAAAAATTTCAAATTTACATCACAATTCACTCTAATTTCATTATAAATATGTTTATATGCATTATAATCACTCGAGATAAGCGAAACAATTGAAAAGAATGAATCGAATCATGGTTTGACGAAGAAAAAGGGATTGAAGTTCTTACCGACGGTATGAATATGAAAAGCTTAAAAATCGGCCGGAAAACTTGTCTAAATCCTTCAAAAATATGAGGAGAAGGTCGGGATAGCAGTAGAGAGAGTCGGAGAGTGTTTAGAGTGGAATAATGAAGAGATACGAGTGAATTCCAAAAGAAACCGTTCGGCTTTTGAAGTTCTGGGAATTCACACGGCCCTGAGAACTTGTCACACGGCCGTGTGCCTCTGAAATTAGGGTTCACAAGGGCCAACCCACGCCCCTGTGTGCACTCTGGTCACTCTCTGAACTACCCCACACGGCCGTGTGAGACATCCACATGGTCGTGTGCCTTTACAGGAGACTCCACAAGGGCTGATATACGCCCCTGTGGATTCTAGGGAAAACTCAAAAGGTCTCTGAAAATATTCACACGGCCATGTGTTAATTCCATACGGCCGTGTGCCCAACCTGGCTAAGAACACAAAGTCAGCCACAGAGGCTCCCACACGCCCCTGTGGCTTCTCTGTTTCATCCCAAGATTTGCTAAGTGTTCCACACGGCCGTGTGCCTTTCACAAGTCCTCCCACAGGGGCAGCCACACGCCCCTGTGGTTTCTCGGGAAAACAGAGGGGTTTCTGCAGAGTTTCACACCGCTGTGTGAATCATACACACGGCCGTGTGCCATAACACAAGGTTTCTCACAGGGGCACCCACAAGCCCCTGTGGACTCTCTGGAACGAGAGCTTAAGTTCTGTAAATTCTCACACGGCCGTGTGGAAATTCCACACGGTCGTGTGTCCCCTTCTGAAGTTTGTCACAGGGGCAAGGTCACGCCCTTGTGTCTTCTCTGACTAAGCCCTATTTGGTACCACACGGCCGTGTGTTAATTCCACACGGCCGTGTGCCTTCTCTGGTTTACTTAGAAAAATTCACAGACTTTACAGAAAAATTTAGAAACATAACTATGATCCTTAGAGCCTATGAAAACCATCAAAACACGACCAGATACCATGGAAAAACATGTTCAACTAGCTAAAACTTCATCAATCATCATTTAGGCACATGAAAACATCAACAATCCACAATAAAATCGTAGCTTAAGCATTAAAAATTTAGGATACCAATACTAAGACTTTTATTCATGCTAAAACTAAACTAGATCCTAGAAAAGCTGTAAAACCCTTGGGTTACCTCCTAAGAAGTGCTTGTTTAACGTCACTTAGCTTGACGTACCTGTCTTACCTTATGGAGATTCATGAATGAAGGTTGACCTCTTTCCTACAACCTGAAAACATGCATTACATAACTTTTGTAGAATAGAGGGAGAGTTAGCGATTCTGTTACCACACAAGGGTGAACCACCCTTACTCCGTTCTTGCTCATCCCCATTGTTCTTGTGTTTCGTGTGGCGCCTCCTTGCTCTCTTCATCCTTCTGCTCATCTTTTTCATGGCTCCCGGGTCCGGCTTGACTTCCTTCTCGATTAGACCAAGTGAAAGCACTGCTTCCTTGTTCTCCATGTCTTGATCCGGCCAATCTTCATGCGGATCCGGGTTCAATATTTCCTGCACATAATCATCAATTAGCTCATCGGTAGTGTCAAGAAAATATAAAGTATCATCAAAGTCAAGAGAGTATCTCACGGCTTCGATGAGGCGGTATGTAAGCTTGTCTTCTCCCACTCGCAATGTGAGCTCCCCGCCATCCATGTCAATCAAAGCCTTAGAAGTGCGCAAGAACGGCCTTCCAAGGATCAATAGAACCTCGACATCCTCATCGACATCCAACACCACGAAGTCAACAGGAAATATGTATTTGTCGACTTTTACTAAAACGTCTTCCATAATTCCCCTCGGATGCCTCACCGATCGGACCGCGAGTTGAAGTGTCATCCGAGTGGGTCTTGGCTCGCCCAAGCCTAGCTTTTGGAAGAACGTGTAGGGCATGACATTGATACTTGCCCCCGAGTCGGCCAATGCCATCTCTTCACCCATGTTGCCAATGTTACATGGTATTATGAAACTCCCGGGATCTTTTCTCTTGCTCGGCATGTTCTTTTGCAATACGGCTGAGCAATTGGCATCAAGGATCACAGATGCACTTTCCTCCAATTTCCTCTTGTTGGTCAAGAGGTCCTTCAAGAACTTCGCGTACTTAGGCATTTGGGCCAATACTTCCGTGAATGGTATGTTGATGTGCAACTGTTTGAAAATTCCCAGAAATTTCTTGTATTGTTCATTCTCTTGGTCATTTTTCAATCGTGAAGTATAGGGGATCCTTGGCTTGTAGGATAGGGATGCCACCTCTTTTTCCTTTGTCGCTCCTTCCTCTATCTCCACGACCTCTGGTGTCTCTTGGGTCTTCTCTAGAGGAAGATTTCTCTCAACCTCTTTTCCACTCCTCAAGGTGATTGCCTTCAATTGCTCTCTCGGATTGGTCTCCATGTTACTAGGCAAACTACCTTGAGGTCTTTCCGCTAAGGTCTTCCCAATTTGCCCCACTTGATTCTCCAAATTGTGTAGGGAGGTGGTGTGATTGCGAAGTGTAGCTTCCACCGATTGGAACCTAGCATCCGATGAAGCAATAAACCTTGTGAGGGCTTTCTCAAGATCGGACATCTTCACTTCTAGCCCGGTCACTCGGCTTTCCAAGTTCGGTGCTTGTTGTCCGTGAAATCCCGGTGGTGTGTTGTTCTTTTGTTGTGACTGCCCTTGATTGCTCCATGAGAAATTTGGATGGTTCTTCCACCCCGGGTTGTAGGTACCACTATACGGGTTGCCTTGGCCTTGTCCTTTATAAGCATTACCCACAAAATCGGCCTGTTCCACCGTACTAGTGTCTTCAATAGCAATCGGACAATCACTCGAAGCGTGACCTCCACCACAACTGTTACAGGTAGTAATGGCCGCAACTCTTGGTGAAGTTAGAACATCCAACTTCTTACTTAGTGGTTCCACTTGCGCCGCCAAAGCTGTAACTGCATTAACCTCATGAATTCTGGCCACCTTCTTTCTATCCCTTTTGTTCCATTGATAGCTATTCATAGCCATCTCTTCTATAAGGTGCCGGGCTTCACCGGGAGTCTTGCTTCCTAGAGTTCCTCCGGCCGCCGCATCTAAATGTTGCTTGGTACTCAAATTTAACCTGTTATAGAAGGTGTGGATGATCATCCACTCAGGGAATCCATGTTGCGGGCACTTCTGAAGGAGCTCTTTGAACATATCCCATGTCTTGAATAGAGACTCCAATTCCATTTGCATGAAGGATGAGATCTCATTCCGGAACCTCGCTGATTTTCCTGGAGAGAAATACCTAGCCAAGAACGCCACGGCCATCTCCTCCCATGTAGTAATAGATGCTCTCGGTAATGAATGTAGCCAATGTCATGCTTTTCCCTTCAATCAAAATGTGAAGGCTCTCAACCTGATTGCATCATCTATTACTCCATTGATCTTCAACATGTCGCACACTTCAAGAAAGTTCTCAAGATGGTTGTTGGGATCTTCATCAGCCAACCCATTAAATTGTGCGGACTTTTGCAACATTTGAATGAACGACAGCTTCAACTCAAAGTTGTTCACGGTAATTGGGGCCCTCACAATGCTTGATTGGGTCCCCATTACCGCGGATCTAGCAAAATCGGACAACGTCCTTTGTTGTTCGTTTTGTTCTGCCATTGCTTCTGACCCTTCTGAATCTATGCTGGCTTGCTTGGACTGTTCTTCCACTGGCTCTTTTCCTTTACGATGCGTTCTTCTTCTAATATCCGGGTCTCCTTCAACAAGAATCGAAGCGTTACCGCAAGTCATAACCTGAAGCCAACACAAAGTAAAGAAAAAATAAGAACAATGATAGATAAAGAAAGTGTCAAATAGACAATGAAGTGAATAACTAAAATAACAAAAACAAGCATTAAAAATATGCCTATTACCCGGCAACGGCACCAAAAACTTGACACGATCCCTTACGTGTATCCCACAAGTGCACGGGCTTGTCGAAGTAATAAAATTATCCTGGTGAGTGGGTAGTCGAATCCACAGGAAATAGAGATTTAAAACACAAGAATTCGCTATTTAGTTATGCGGTGTACGAAAAGTAATAATCGGAGTGATGAGTGAATTTATGGAAGCAATTAGAATAAAAGACAAGAAAGTAAATAGAAAGATGAAAGACAAGAGAAAAGCAAGTAGAAGTTGAAAGAGAAAAACTAGCAATGGATGAGATAGGGTATCCGGACAAGCTACCTCTAGGACTTATGCTTCTAGTGCAAGACTATGCTATTATACTTTCCTATTGATGTTAATTGAGTCAAGGATATCCTTAAACTCACGGTCCCAAAACTTAAGGTCAACCGTGACTAACCCCAACATTATGTCCCGGTATTAGGATTCACTACGACCCTTGACTCTTGTTGACCTGTCAACAAAGCCCAAGGGGAGTCTATCTTCCTAACCATAACACTACGTGGGATTGCTTTAAGCTCTAGGGATTCCTAGTGATAAAACCTATTCCTCTATGTAGTTCTAACCCTTTGGTCCAGGTGAAAGAACCCTAGTCTAGATTGAGCCCTAACACTCTATCTTGACCGCTAATTAACCAAGGAAACAGAGGTAGGGAGAAATCACACCGGAAGGAAATGGGTACATCGCTACCTCACAACTCTCCCTCTCAACCCTCTTCAATCTCAAGGAGTCTAACCCTATAGGAGTTGTCACACCTCCAAAGGATAACCTAGATTGCTCTCAACCTTAGTGTCACGGCTAAGAGAAAAACAATAGCACAAGATAATGAAAATTGAAACTCGATTTATTCATCAATAATGGAAAAGCACAATAGCAATGTCATAGAAACATAATAATCCTAGGGTTTTACAAGTCCAAATACCCACGAGGGGTTTAGCTCCTTATGGAGCTATACATGTTCATATAAATATGAAAGAAAGAATAAAGTAAAAGCATTGATGAAAATCCCCTCGCGTATGGTGTGGTTGTGGTCTTGTGCGGCCGTCGAACGTCGATGTCGATGCCGATGACGCGCTCCAATCCTCAACAAAGTCCTCTCCGAAACCCTAGCCGTACTCTCCAGAAGTTGGGGAGAAATATAGATCAAAAGATCCGTAAAAAGTCTCCAAGTCAGGCTTTTAATAGGCTGAGTGCGGCTTTAAATTTGGACTTATCGGGACTTCACACGGCCTTGTGTAATTAACACACGGGCGTGTGAAGTTTTTGTCTGCTGAAAATTTAATTCACACGGCCGTGTGTTAATTCCACACGCCCGTGTGAATTCTCAGGAATTCTGAAATTCTGCCAAAAGTGAACAGCAGCTTGCTACAGTATTTTACTACAGTACCAAGCTACCGTGCTGCTACAGTGCTTGCCGAAAACGCTCCCGAATCCGTCGTTCTTCATCGAGGTCATTGAATTGGGCACACAATCAATGATAGATCGTGCCGATTGCTTCAAGTCTCCTTCTTGGCGAAGTTCTCCTAAGCAACATGAGTTTAGACTTATTGTGAATGTGACTGCCTTTGTGCCCCTCCAAAGGAGGTTGGCACACACTCACAAGTCTAAGCTTGTGCCTTGTTCCTTGCTTGGTCCGAAAACCTCCCCAACAATGGCGAACACGATCTAACTTCGTTCTTCTTTTCCAACTTGGCTCCACAAACCTATAATGCATAAGAATACACAAATGCACACTATTAAGTGATAAAATCTGATAAAATGTATGCTCATTGTAAGATAATAACGCTTCACGTTACAATAACACAAGCACTTATCAAATACGACAGTGTAAAGTGTTTGCCAACCTTGCTTCTGTATTGGCATGCCCATGTCTAGCCTATGAACATCCTGACAAACTCTAGGAAAATAGGTCATCTCTCGCCAAGATAAATAGTGTAAACAAATGGGATGCTAGACGATACACAAGCATCACAAACAAACTATAAAAACCAAGTAATCCACGAGATTCCATAATCCAAAAGAACACCTCAATGATGAAACGAATGAAAACCAAAATGAAGACAAGAAAATATGACCTAAAAGAACATGAAAATGACTTGGGTTACCTCCCAAGAAGTTCTTGTTTAACGTCACTAGATTGACATAACTATTCAATAGGGGGATTCACGCAGTAAAAACGTCGTGCTAACATTTATAGGAATGTGTCCTTCTCTTATTGCATAATGTTTCAACCGATGCCCATTGACCTTAAAGGTTCCTTTTGTGGGATGAGAAATCTCTATTGCTCCATGAGGGAATGTCTACGTGACCGTTTAAGGTCCTATCTAGTAGGATATAAGTTTTCCTCAAAAAAGCTTTAATCTTGAGTTGAAAAGAAGGACTGGTTCCCCGATTTGACATTGCTTATCCCTTCTGAGGCGATCATCATGAATTTTTCTAGTTTTCTCCTTGTAGAGCAAAGAATTTTCATAGGCATTCAATCTGTGCCCCTCTAATTAGTTCAATTGGTATTTCTGTTTCCTCTGCGCATCATCCATATTAAGATTCACAGTTTGATTGCCCAATATGATTTATGCTCCAACTCGACAGGTAGATGACATGCTTTGCCATAGAATAAACGATAGGTGTGTGTCCAGTGGAGGTTTTATATGCTGTCTTGTAGGTCCACAGGGCATCATCTAACCATTCTAACCAATCTTGCTTGTTGTGATGTACCATCTTTTCAAGGATTCTTTTTAACTCACCATTTGTAACTTCAACCTGACCACTCGTTTAAGGGTGATAAGCCGTGGCAACACGATGATTAACTCTGTATTTCTTCATCAGTTATTCAAATTGAGCGTTACAAAAATGCGCTCCCCTGTCATTGATAATTGCTATGGGGGTACTGAATCGGGAAAACAACTTTTTTAAAAATTTGAGCATAATCCGTTCGTCATTTGAAGGAAGGGCTTGTGCCTCCATCCATTTGCAAACATAATTGACTGCCACCAACACATATTTGTTTCCATTCGAGTTAGGAAAAGGACCCATGAAAACAATACCCCAGGCATTAAAAACCTCACATTGCTAGATGGGGATCTATTTCATTTCATCAAACTTGGATAAGTTTTTGCTTCTCTGACACTGATCACAAGTTTGAACAAATTCCCGAGCATGACCAAAAAAGCGAAGCCCAGAAGAAGCCAATTTCCCATCCCTACGGAATGACAATGCCTCAAAATTACCCATCCCTCTGCATGTGACACACAGTGTTGCACTACCAATCAGCACAATGTTTGCATAGGAGAGGATCTGATAAACGTCTAAATGTATATATTTTATATGTATACTTGCGCATGCTTTTCCGTATTTTGTTGTTGAATCGATGCCTTTTTAGGTCTAAATTGGTTTATTTTGTGTTTCAGGTGCAAAAGATGCATATGAGACCTCAACGACGCAATTTGAGAAGAAATCTACGCCAAAATCATCGTTTTGGTGTCCCGGGCACTGTAGCAGCCTGAAGCACACACATTTGAGGAATTTTCTAAGTCTGGAAACCCTCACGGGCAAATGGAATTGGAGTCTCTATTCGAGACATGGGATAGGTTCAAGGAGCTCCTTCGCAAGTGCCCGCAACATGGATTTCCCGAGTGGATGATTATTCACACCTTCTATAACAGGTTGAATCCAAGTACCAAACAACTCCTAGATGCGGCGGCCGGAGGAATTCTAGGAAGCAAGACTGCCGGTGAAGCCCGACACCTTGTAGAGGAGATGGATATGAATAGCTATCAATGGAACAAAGGGATAGGAAAAAGGTTGCCAGAATTCATGAGGACGATGCGGTTACATCTTTGGCGGCACAAGTGGAATCTTTGAGTAAGAAGCTAGATGCACTAGCTTCACCAAGAGTTGCAGCCATCACTACTTGTAACAGTTGTGGGGGAGGACATGCTTCGAGTGATTGTCCTATTGCCATTGGAGGCACTAGTGCGGTGGAGCAGGCCGATTTTGTTGGAAACTCTTATAGAGGACAAGGCCAAGACAACCCGTACAGTGGAACATATAACCCGGGGTGGAAGAACCATCCGAATTTCTCTTGGAGCAATCAAGGACATTCACAACAGAAAAATAGTGCACCACCGGGATTTCAAAGTCAACAAGCTCCGAATTTAGAAAGCCGAGTGACCGGGTTAGAAGGAAAGATGACCGACCTTGAGGGAGCACTCACACGGTTTGTTTCTTCATCGGATGCTAGATTTTAGTTGGTGGAGGCTACTCTTCGCAATCACACCACCTCCCTACATAATTTGGAAAATCAAGTGGGGCAAATTGCGAAGACATTGGCGGAAAGGCCTCAAGGTAGCTTGCCTAGCAATACGGAGACTAACCCAAGGGAGCAACTAAAGGCAATCACCTTGAGGAGTGGGAAAGAGGTTGAGAGAACTATCCCTCTAGAGAAGACAAAAGAAGCACCCGAAGTGGAAGAAGTAGGGGGAGAAGCACCAAAAGAGAAAGAGGTGGCACCACCACCCTACAAACCAAGGATCCCCTACCCTTCGAGGTTGAAGAATGACCAAGATAATGAGCAATACAAGAAATTCCTGGGCATCTTCAAACAATTGCACATCAACATACCATTCGCGGAAGCATTAGCCCAAATGCCCAAGTACGCGAAGTTTCTAAAGGACCTCTTAACCAATAAGAGGAATTTTGAGGAGAGTGCAGCTGTAGTTCTTGATGCTAATTGCTCGGCCGTCTTACAAAAGAACATGCTGAGTAAGAGAAAAGATCCCGGGAGTTTCATCATACCTTGCAACATCGGCAATTTAGGTGAAGAGATGGCAATGGCCGATTCGGGGGCAAGCATCAATGTCATGTCCTATACCTTCTTCCGAAAGCTAGGCTTGGGCGAGCCTAGACCCACTCGGATGACACTTCAACTTGCGGATCGATCGGTGAGGCATCTGAGGGGAATTGTGGAAGACGTCTTGGTAAAAGTAGACAAGTACATCTTTCCGGTAGACTTTGTTGTGCTTGATGTGGATGAGGATGTCGAAGTACCGTTGATTCTTGGAAGGCCGTTCTTGCGCACTTCCAAAGCTTTGATAGACATGGACGGTGGAGAGCTCACACTTAGAGTTAGAGATGACAAGCTCACCTATCGCCTCGCCGAAGCCATGAGACATTCTCTTGATTTTGATGACACTCTATATTATCTTGATGCTACTGATGAGTGTATTGATGAATATGTGCAGGAAATGTTGAACCCAGATCCATATGAAGGATGGGCGGACCAAGATGTGGAGATCGAAGAAGAAGAGGTACTTTTGCTTGGTCAAGTCCAGACAGACATCAAGATGGAGAAGGGGCATATGAAGAAGATGCTTTGAAGGTTGAAGAGGTCGAAAAGATGCCACAAGAAGAACCCCAAAAAGAAAAGGGATGAACATTCACGGAGTAAGGGAGTTTCACCCGTTTGTGGTAACAAATTCGACAACTCTCCCTCTACTCTACAAAGATTATGTAATGCATGCTTTCAGGTTATAGGGAAGAGGGCAACTTCTATTCATGAACCTCTGTAAGGTAAGATCAGGTACGTCAAGCTAAGTGACGTTAAACAAGCGCTTCTTGGGAGGCAACCCAAAGTTTTACAGTTTTTCTAGGACCTAGTTTAGTTTTAGGTTGAATAAAAGTCTTAGTTTTGGTGTCCTGAAGTTTTAATGCATGTGTTGCGATTTTTAGTGTGGATTGTTGACGTTTTCGTGTGCCTTAATGTTAATTGACGAAGTTTAAGTCGGTTGAGTGTATTTTCGATGGTCTCTGGTCGTGTTTTTATGATTTGTACAGGCTCAAAGTGGTTTAAAAGAGTTTCTGAATTTTTTGGAAGAGTCTATGAATTTTTCTAAGTAAACCAGAGAAAACACGGCCGTGTGGAATTTCCACGCGGGCGTGTGTTAGCAAATCAGAACTCAACCAGTGAGGACACAGGGGCGTGTGTATGCCCCTGTGAACAACCTCAGAAGGGGCACACGGCCATGTGCAATTTCCACACGGGCATGTGTTATCTCGAAGAACTTAAACTCTTTTTCCAGAGAGTCCACAGGGGTGTGTGGGTGCCCCTGTGAAGGTACACGGCCGTGTGGGATACTCACACGGTCGTATGGGGTAGTTCAGAGAGCGACCAGAGTGCGCACAGGGGCATGTGTTGGCCTCTGTGCACTCTAATTTCAGAGGCACACGGCCGTGTGGAATTTCCACACGGCCATGTGAATTCCCAAAACTTCAAAAGCCGCGCGTTTTCATTTAGATTTCACTCGTGCCTCTTGATTCTTCAACTCTAAACTCCTCTCTTACCCTCTCTACTACTTTCCCGACTGTCTCAGAGGATTTTTAAGGTTTTATTGGAGTTTTTCCGGCCGATTCTAAGTATTCCTTCATCCACTCTGTCTGTAAGGACTTCAAAGCCTTCTTCTTCATCAATTCTTAATTTGATTCGTTCTGTTGGGTGATTTTGCTTGTTTTAAATGCTTATTGTGTGTGTGAACATGTTTAGAGATGAATTAGAACGAATTACAATGTAAATTTTGGATTTTTAGCCCCCACGGCCATGGGCTTTGTCCGCCAGAAGCTCCACACAGCCGTGTGGATTTCTGCAGATTGTTCTATTTAACTGTTTCTAATCGATTCTCTTTTCAATCTTGCAGATATGTCTTCCAGGTCCAAGAAATCGGCTGGGAAGCGGCCCCGTGAGACCACACCCCCTCCAGAGGAGACCGAGTTCAGTATACCTGAACACCAGGCCAGGTTGGAGCGGTTATCTACACTGCGGTTGGCCAGTCACGATACCCCAACCTGAGCATTATCAGAGGGATTCAGGGGGGTGACAGTATTGCTGACGAGGTTGAGGAGCTACTCTCGGTGGGTAGTTGTAGGAGATTAGTGAGGATCAGAGATCCAGCCATTCGGGGAGTGACACTTGAGTTCTTGGCCTCGTTCGAGTTTGACAGATCGCACAGGGACTTCTCTACTCCTGACGCGATTCAGTTCAGGGTATTAGGCGAGCATTTTAGCTTCAGCGTGACCCAGTATTCAATCCATATGGGGTTATATGACGAGGCCTATACACAGACAGAGGAGTATGAGAGTCTTCCTACCGACTACCCGGGCAGTCTTACTCCGCAGAGGGCCTACAGGGATTTGTGCGGAGAGGGCCAGTATGAGCCAGGGGTCTCGAAGGCCACGTGCTTATCCCGCCCGGCCTACAGATACGTACATGCCATTCTGAGTAGATCAGTGAGTGACCGGGGTGATAGCACTTGAGTTCTGAGCCGGCAGGAGCTTCTCTATCTATACTCTATGGCTCAGAGGGTACCACTCCACCTAGGGTACATCCTAGCAAAGTATTTGCGCCATCAGGGCCAGTACCCTAGGGTGGGAGTGATCTTCACAGGACCCTACATTTCGAGACTTCTGATCGGGACGAGTCTCAGAGACGGAGTGCGAGGGGTAGAGAAGACCAGTATACCGGCTCCTCTGGGCGCAGATACACTGAGGATGATGAGGATGATCCGCAGAGCGGGATCAGGGACCTATACTTGGATCATACCCCAGTCAGATCAGGCAGAGGGGTTCCAGGCAGCCTTGGAGCCAACTCCGACACACACAGAGGCCGAAGCACCACCCACATCACCGGAGCCACCTCCGGTGCGCATTTTCTCTCCCTCCCGAGGCCAGGACAGGTTGGAGCGCAACGAGAGCGCAGTGTGGGTGCTACAGACCGAGGTGGCCGAGGTGAGGACCACACGGGCTGCACAGCACTTAGAGACGATGACGTGGATCCACTTCTCCACCACCATCTCCCCCAGCACCAGCAGCACCATTTTCTCTCCCCTATTCGTATTCCAACCCTGTGGGCAGCACAGCACTTAGAGACGATGACGCGGCTCGATGCCATACAGAGACTACTCGAGCAAGCCGTGTCATCACCATTTGTATTCCATCCCCGGGCCCCCACTCCTCCACCACCATCTCCCCCAGCACCAGCTGTAGATCCACAGACATATTCAGAGCCTCTAGCAGCACCAGAGGCCACCACTGAGGACACCGACGCTGAGGCGTCTTAGTTTTAGCTTTTATTTGTTTTTTTTTATTTCCATTCTTGTACTTTTTATTATATTTTGTACTTGTAGTACTCAGAAAGGATTCTCCTTCTGAGTTTATCTTTTAGTTTGCTTTTCTTGTTATCTCGAGTTGTATTCACTGCTTCATATTTTATATACTCAAGTTTTTATTGACCTATACTGAACCCTTGTGTATGTGTGTGCAGATGGTCTTGGATGAAAGGAATCTAAGGAATAGTCATAGACACGACCATGGGACCGTGTGTGCTTCACAACCCATTGAGACTCAACTCTCAATGCACCTAGCTCCATCAAACGCAACACTTGGAGTTCAGGGGAGTAATGTTTCAATTGCCTACTTCCACACTAATTGTTTTACAATTCTTAACTTTTATTGTGCTTGCATGCGTACATTAGGGACAATGTACATCTTAAATGTGGGGGGGGAGTTCACATTGCACACACCTTTACTTGTGTGTTCAATTGCTTATGCTCATGTAGCCTATGGCGGTTCACCTTAGTTGCAACGGTTGTATTCTTATAGTTTAGGAGAATTTTTAACATTGTATCCTATCATGCTCTGGTTTCTACTTGAATTTTAGGGAATTTTTGCTTTATTATCTTATATTGCACAACTTACTCTTGGAATCTTTTGGAAACTCAATCTTGAAGTTTTTAAGGACAAGTTTATCATCGTTCTTAGTTTTACTTTGGAAAATGCATATATAAAAAGAAAAAAAGATGAAAAAGATGAAAAAAAATGGAAAAAAAAATATATGGAAAAAAGAAAAAGAAAAAAAAATACATATGATTTTTTTTGAATAGTTGCTTTGTTTTATGTATGCATTTGGGGTGGAAAGAGCTACCACCTATGAATTATGTAGCTACTCTCATAAGTCGGATACAAGTTATGCCCTAATGAGAGAAAGAGCTATCTCATGGGATGCGTGAAAGCTACTACCCCGGTAGGAAGAGCTACCTCCTCGAAAGTGTGAAAGCCACCTTTGGCGGCCGCCTAGGAAAGGGCTACCTTCAAGGATGTGTGAAGCTACTACTTCCTTCTCTCTTTAGTTTTGTTTTTGTATATAAATATGTCCTTTCTAACAAAAGTTTGAGGAGTACTCGGAGGTTCTCTTGAGTGAAATCGCACACACTAACACATTTTCGAGTTTTTATCCTTTTTGATTCGAGTTTTTAGCTAGAGCAATGATAACCTTATGCATTGTTTTGATTTCCCCTTACTTGTAGAATGCTTCTTTTGCATATTTTTGGTGAACCTAAGGGCGAGCACTTTCAATTGTTCTTCCCAAGTACTTTCACGTTTTATTTTTTCTTGAGGACAAGCAAAAGCTTAAGTGTGGGGGGATTTGATAAGTGCTCGTGTTATAGTAATGGGAACTGTTATTATCTTGCAATGAGCATTGATTTAATCAGATTTCATCACTAAAAAGTGTGCAATTGTTTACTTTTGTGCATTGTAGGGTTGTGAAGATAAAATGAAGGAAAGGAACGAAGTTAGATCGTATTTGCTATTGTTAGGAAGATTTTCGGACTAAGAAAGGAACGAGGTATGAGCATAGACTTGTGAGTGTGTGCCAACCTCCTTTGGAGGGGCACAAAGGCAGTCACATTCACAATAAGTCTAGCTCATGCTAACAATGAAAACTTCACCAATTAGGAGACTCGAAGCAATCGGCATGATCTACCATTGATTGTGTGCCCAATTCAACGGCCTCGATGAAGAACGACGAATTCGGGAGTGTTTCGGCACAGTTACTGCAGTAAAAATACTGTAGCAAATTACTATTCGCTGTCGGCCGAAATTCAGCATTCCAGAAATTTCACACGGGCGTGTGGAAATTCCACACGGCCGTGTGAAATCCCGATTTCAGCAATTTTGAAGCCGCGACTCAACATTATAAAAGCCCGATTTGGAGACTTTTTGAGGGATCTTTTAACCTATCTTTCTCCCCAACTTCTGGAGTGTGGCTTGGGTTTTGGAGAGGACTTTGTGGAGGTTTAGAGCGCGTCTTCGGCATCGTCACCGACGTCCGGCGACCGCACAAGACCACGGCCACACCATACGCAAGGGGGTTTTCATCGATGTCTTTATTTTGTGCTTTCTTATATACTTTGATGAACATGTATTGCTCCATGAGGAGCTAAACCCCTTGTGGGTATTCGGACTTGTAAACTCTAGGGTTATTATGTTTCTTTGACATTGCTATTATGCTTTTCCGTTATTGATGAATAAGAATTGAGTTTCAATCTTGAGTTTATCTTGCTATTGTTTTCCCTTAGATGTGACACTAGGGTTGAGAACAATCTAGGTTTTCCTTGGGAGGTGTGACAACTCATATAGGATTAGACTCTTTAAGATTGAAGAGGGTTCAGAGGGAGAGTTGTGAGGTAGCGATGTACCCCTTTCCCCTCCGGTGTGATTTCTCCCTACCTCCGTTTCCTTGATTAATTAGCGGTTGAGATAGAGTGAAGTGCTAGGTAGATATACTCTCCTGCGGCTTAGTTACGTGAGTAACAGAGTGAAGAGTTGAAGTGAATCCTACGCACTGGGGCTTAATCGAGACTAGGATTCTTCCTCTTGGACTAAAGGGTTAGAACTACACATAGGAACAGGTCTTATCACTAGGAGTCCCTAGAACTTAATGCAATTCCACGTAGTGTGAGGTTTAGGTAGATGTACTCCCCTGGAGCTTAATCGTGCGAGCGATAGAGTGAAGGGTCGATGTGAATCCTAATACCGAGGCATAATATTAGGGGTTAGTCACGGTTGTCCTTAGGTTTGGGACTGTGAGTCTGAGGATATCCTCGACTCAATTGGCATCAATAGGAGAGTATAATAGCATAGTCTTGCACTAGAAGCATAGATCATAGAGGTAGCTTGTCCGGATACCCCGCTTCATTCATTGTTAAATCCTCTCTATTCTCTTTTACTTGCACTTTTCTCATCTTCCATCTTTCTATTTAATTTCTCGTCTTTTAGTATAATTGTTTCCATAATTCACTCATCGAATCAATTGATCACTTTTCCGTACTTTGCATAGTTTTAATAGTGAAATCTCGTATTCTAACTCCCTATTCCCTGTGGATTCGACTACCCTCTCAACGGGGTAACTTTTATTACTTCAACAAACCCGTGCACTTTCAGGCCGCCTGTCAGTAATGCGATCGTAGGAGGATTTGGGCGGAAGAGATTCTGTGTTCCAATACTCGTACCGGATTAGGGGTTATCGTCGTGACCATCGGGGTAACCTACCTTTGGACGTCTCTTAGCCTAACCACCATTACCTTCATTACTCTAGCATCCTTGTAGCTTTAGTAGTCCTAAGGTGATCCTCGCCTGGGGACCTCGCACTTTTATTGCTAATTGTTCCCTTAATGTGCTTGTGTGGTGTGCTTTAGTCCACTTGTTTATAGCTTTCTCTTTTGTTAGTTTTCTTATCTTGTTTTAATTCTATATTTGGTAGACTAAACAGTGCCGTCTAAGGGGAAGTAATAGCAGTTCTTGGGACCCTAGGGAGTACGACCCCCTCGTGCTTGCGCGAGGGGTATTACTTGGCGACCCGTGCGCTTGCGGTCATCATCAAGTTTTTGGCGCCGTTGCCGGGGACTCCAAGAATGCTAGGAAAACCTTTAGCTCACTGCGCTTGTCATTTGTCTTTTTTGTTGTAAATATTTGTCTTTGTATGTGTCTTTTCCATTTTGTGCATATTTATTTATTTTACTTCTTTCTTATTTTCTTTGATAGCTTATTGATTTTAATTTTGTTTGTTTATACAGGGCCATGGACCTCATAGAAAGATTGTTGGCCTCAAAAAACTATGCACTTGAGAAACAATTGGAAGAAACTTCTGCCATGAGAGCATGCTAGAGCAATCCACACCATAATGACTACTATCCATATTGGCAAGGGCACCAAAATTTTTCTACACATCATTATACTCAACAATGGGAGCACCCTTACCAAGGATTGCCACAAGAACCCTCCTTTCAAGAACCATGGCATTACCACCCTCCAGTCGTTCAAAGTAAGCCACTTAATGAATGGGGTTTCAATACACAAGATGTGTTTACAAGATTTATGATGAATGTGGATGCTGAACTTGAAGCCTTGACTGCCGCAAATTTTAGTGCCCAACCATCTCTGCAAAGCATGGAAAGCCATATAGGAGTGTCTTCCAGTACATCGACCAAGTTACCACAAACTATAGAAGACCTATCTGAGAATGACACTAGTAGGGAAGAGAACAAAGGTGAATTTGAGGTGGAAGTAGATTTTGATGTATTGGAGGTTAAAGCAAATGATTTTGCATCAATACCTTGTGAGGAAATGATAGATGTGCCATCTCAAGGTGGAGTTCAAGAAGAAAGAGAGAAGGATGATATCATTGCCATGGACAAATGTGAGGAAGTGGAAGAAGCTCCATCGACCACGTTTGAAGACACTACTTGCCTCAACATTGATCATTCAACAAACCAATCTATTATTTTCAAGTGCAAAGAGAAAATTCCGGGAATTGTATTTGAAGACGTGGGAAGGAAGCTAAGGCCATCCTTGAACCCACCAATGCCGGGCTTGGACAATTCCCAACCAAAAATTTTTCCGTGGCGGCCCAAGCAAATTTTGTGGGCAATGGTTGACTAATCAAGAGGGGTTGAGAAAAAAATTGTGGATAGGATGTTGAAGCCTCCAATTGATCCACCTATGCAAAGATTGACAAGTTCTCAACCAAACTTGTTTCCTTGGGGACCCAAACAATTCCTATGGGTAGTTCAAGGCCATTTACGAAGGGTTGAGAAAAAGGATGTGGATAGGATGTTGATGTCATACAATGATCCACCAACGCCAAGCTTAGATAACTCTCAACCAAAACTTTTTCCATGGAGGCCCAAGCAACTTAGTGGGATACTCAAAGGAATTTTTGCCGGGACTATAAAAGAAGCGGAGAGGAGGTTCAAGCCATCTAAGGATCCGCCAAAGTTGAAGTTGCACAATGCCCGGCCCAAGCTTTTTCCATGGAGGCCAAAAGGTAACTCATGCTTGGCTTCCAAATTTGCGTCACCCTGGAAGGTAAGTTTCGTATTTCTTGGTAGTTCTTCTGCAACTTCTAGCCGGGATGAACACACCATTTTCAAGCCTCCCTAGGTAAGAAAGAGGTACGTCGAGCTAATGACGTTAAACAAGTGCTTCTTGGGAGGCAACCCAAGTTTTTAAATTTGTTGCAATTTCATTTTCATGTTGTTTGAATGATTGTCTTATTCATATTCCGTATTCTTGGTGTGTTTGAAGTTTTAGTCTTCTTTGGTTTCTTCTTGTGTTAGTCATTTTTATCGTCATTTTTGTTTAATCATTCATGCATGTTTGTGTGTTGGCTTGAGTAATTTAATGATTAGATATCATTAGATCCATGTTTTGAGTGTTTCCATGCTTTGTTCGGCTTTGTTTCGAGTGTATTTAGGGTTTAGAGGAGGCTAATTCAATGTAGAATCATGTTCAGTCCGTTTATGGCCCTTGAGCTCACCCGTGAGCCATCCAGAGAGTGCTCATGGGTAGGCTGAGGCCGTGAGCTATCCCGAGACTCCTCACGGGTAGGCTCACAGGCGTGAGCCCACCCGCATGGGTGCTCGTGCTGAACATTACATTAGTGTACCTCTCCACCATTTTCTTCATATCTCTCTCATTTCTCATCCGTTTTCCCTCATTATTTCACCGTTTTTCTCCATTATTCTTCCTCCACACGAATATCCTACTTCCAAGGACTTAATTTGCATGATTTATTGGGAGTTTCTCCATCATCTTCACCGACTTTCCAAGGTACCCCTTTCTAAACCCTAGTTGTTGAACATGAATGTATCTTCTTCCTTTCTCCTATTTTTCAAGTTGAATGGATGCCAATGTTGTGGTAGAATGGTTGTTTGTTGTTTTTCTGAGGTTTTGGGGTAATTTGAAAGCTTTGTAAAAAATTATATGCTCCATGTCCAAGAGAAGCTCTTCCAATTTTTTTGGGAGTACTGTAGCATTTCTTGAATTCTTTCACACTCCATCATGATATGCCCTTGATTTTCTTGTATTTTGGACTGATCATGTATCATCTATGTTACCTCTTGGCAACACTTGCAATAAGAGAGATTTGGACATCATGATATTGAATGCATATGGACTTGCTTGGATGATATTTTGTTCCTTTGTTTTTCTTGTGTTTGTGTTTGTGCTTGTTCTTGTTCTTGTTTCTTTTTGTATTTTCTTTTTGGGTGTGTGAATGGATGCCTTGAGTTGATGTGCTTTTCTATCTTGTAGGGTCGAATTAGGACATCAAGTGAGCTTTCTTCTCCATTATCTACCATGATCTTCGGTAGTCACCCCGATATCATGGACTTCAAGACACATGCTTCGAGACTCGGGGAAGTTCACGAAACCCTCCTACTATGTTTTTATTGTCTATTATGTTGTATTCTATTGCTTAGGCACATTGAGGGCAATGTGCATCTTAAAGTGGGGGTGGAGTTGGATTTTCGTGAACTTTGAAAATTTTTACAAATGCATGCTTGAATTACCTATGATAGCTATGATTTTATTGTTGAGGACTTCCTAGTTTGGTAGAATGATAGTTGTGAGTTGTACTTTACCTGTGCTTGCATGTAGCTCTATTTCACCTTTATTGCATCCATATACTTGTTCATGATCACTTCCACTTTGTATACTCCAACCAACCCATCATAATGATTTTGGCATTAGACTGTTAAATTCTATTTTCAATACTCTTTTAAGAGCCTTTGTGTTCCTTCATTGTTTTCTTTAGCCTAAAGTGCACTATTGTAGTGGGTTTGACCAGGGGAATTGAGAGTTAGTCTATACATATAAAAAAATTTGTGAAAAAAAAAGAGAAGAAAAAAAAAGTGAGTCTATGATAGTATTCCTCTGCTAGTATAGCATGAATGCGTCTATGTAGACTGTAATCAAGTAGGATGGGTGGCTCTTGTACCTGGCCAGCATGTGCATCCGTCTGAAAGATTTTTGCGCAGTCTATGTTAGTCGGGGACTAGAAAAAAAAACAAGAAAAGAGTGTAAGTCTGTATATACGTGAGAGTAATAAAGTCTCTTAATCCCCTGGTCCTCGCTGTGTAGTCACTTAAGAGCTAAATTTTATCTAGGAACTAAAGGACTCTTAATTGAGTATTGAGGGCGTATTTAACATTTTAATGCCGTCTTCATTGTGCGTGGGGTGAATGGTCATCCTGGGGTAATCCAGGGTGTGGAGGTCAAGGTGGGAGTTAGCACACACTCACGGGGGCACTCTAGGAGAAATAGAGCTAGTATTAGTTGACTATTCATTGTACAGCTCAATTCTTGATTTCTACCCACTCGTGCTTGCGGAGTTCTTTACTTTTGAGCTTGAGATCGTACATTTAGCCGTTTATCTTGTTACCCCTGTTCTTCATATTTGTTTGCTTGGGGACAAACAAACGCTTAGGTGTGGGGATGTTTGATAAATGTCTAAATGTATGTATTTTATACGTATACTTGCGCATGCTTTTCCATATTTTGTTGTTGAATCGATGCCCTTTTAGGTCTAAATTGGTTTATTTTGTGTTTCATGTGCAAAAGATGCCTAGGAGAGCTCAACGACAAAATTTGAGAAGAAATCTACGCCAAAATCGTCGTTTTGGTGTCCCGGTACTGTAGCAACACTGTAGCAGCCTGAAGTACACACATTTGAGGAATTTTCTAAGTCTGGAAACCCTCACAGGCAAGCACACGGTCGTGAGTTCAACCGCAAGCAATTCAAAGGCAGACAGTACTACAGCAGCGTTACTATAGCGACGGTACTGTAGCAGTTGTAATGTAGCAATTTTACAACTTTGCGGATTCTTTCGACTCACATTACAGGCTACCTCACGGGCCACATATGGACCGTGAGCTCACCCGTGAAGAGGCACGAGATCATCTTTAAAAGAATTTCTAGGGCATCATCTTGGTGGTCTTTGGCCACCTCTTCTCCTCCATCATCATCTAGGACATCAAGGCTGCGGGAGAATGCATTTTTGAGGAGCAAATCAAAGGGAGAAGGAGATCATACTCGAGGGAGAGCATCTAGGAGCTTGCCGGCGCAGATCCGACAAGTTCTCATCACCATCTTCTAGTCTTCATTGGAGGGGAGTTGTTATGAGCTTCATCTTGTATTTCTTGTTTTGTATACATTCTCCTTTGTTGATGAGGAACTAGACTCCCAAGGTCATTGGGCATCCGGTGAACCTTGGGGTGAACTTGCATGAGAACTCTTGGTATTTGGTTTGGTTATGGTCTAAGCTTTGTGTTCTTTATTGTATCAAATTGCATGAGAACTCTGTGATTTGAATTCTAGGTTGTACATGGTTGCATGACCATCGCCCTTGTACTAGACACGCTTGGCTTAGAAGGGATACATGTACGAGTATGCCGTGACCATTGTACCCCTCATCCATTGGGGAAGAACCTAGATATTGAGTTTGACCCTAATTAGAGATTTTCCTAAGCGTAATGCGATCGTAGGAAGATTTGGGTGGAAGAGATTCCGTGTTCCAATACTCGTACCGGATTAGGGGTTATCGCCGTGACCATCGGGGTAACCTACCTTTGGACGTCTCTTGGCCTAACCACCATTACCTTCATTACTCTAGCATCCTTCTAGCTTTAGTAGTCCCAAGGGGATCCTCGCCCGGGGACCTCGTACTTTTATTGCTAATTGTTCCCTTAATGTGCTTGTGTGGTGTGCTTTAGTCCACTTGTTTATAGCTTTCTCTTTTGTTAGTTTTCTTATCTTGTTTTAATACTATACTTGGTAGACTAAACAGTGCCATCTAGGGGGAAGTAATAGCAGCTCTTGGGACCCTAAGGAGTACGACCCCCTCGTGCTTGCGTGAGGTTTATTACTTGGCGACCCGTGCGCTTGCGGTCACCATCAGGATCCTCCCAAAAATATTGTTTAGCATCGGACAAAAACTTTTTCCGTTGTTGGTATGAAAATTGTGATGGAATGATTCTTCCCACAAGGTAATTTGCAAGATCAACAAACCAAGGGTGGCCATCATCATGTTTTGGATTCTCCTGAATTGAATAAAGATGTTCATTAAGTAAAACATCATTAATCCTTCGATGCCTAGCATCGTCTTCATCGGCATGTAAAAAACTTGATAGGTGATCTACCACCACATTTTCCGACCCCCTCTTGTCTCGATATTCCAAGTTGAACTCTTACAATAAAAAGTATCCATCTAATCAGCCAGGGTTTTGCATCAGTCTTAGAGAGGAGGTATCTGATTGTTGCATTATCAGTATACACTGTGACCTTAGCCAGTACAAGGTAAGATCTGAACTTATCAAAGATATAAATAATAGCGAGTAGCTACATTTCCGTGGTGGTATAATTCCCTTGAGCCGGTGTTAAGGTTTTGCTAGCATAATAGATTGGGTGAAATTGTTTTTCATATCTCTGCCCCAGCACCACTCCAACTGCATAATCACTCGCATCACACATGAGTTCCAAAGGACGACTCTAGTAGGAGCCTTCACGATTGGTGCATTGACTAACTTCTTCTTCAAACTCCATAAAGCTATGAGACATTCCTGATTAAAATCGAAAAGTGTGTCCTTTTCTAAGAGTTTCATTAATGGTTTCGAAATCCTGAATGGATCTCCTATAAAACACCACATGACCGAGAAAACTTCGAACATCTTTTGTGGTCGCCGGATGGGGAAGCTTCTTAATTGCACCCAGCTTTGCTTTGTCCACTTCATCCCCTCACTAGAGATTTTGTGTACTAGAGCAATCCCCTCTCTCACCATAAAATGGCATTTCTTCCAGCTCAACACCAAGTTTGTTTCCTCACACCTTGAAAGGACTCATTTCAAATTTTCTAACCACGCATCAAATGAATCTCCAAAGACTGAAAAAAATCATCCATGAATACTTCCATGAAATCTTCAATGAATTCATCAAAAATTGACATCGTGCATCTCTTAAGAGTTGCTGGTGCGTTACACAAGCCAAACGGCATTCTTCTATAAGCAAAAGTACCGTACGGGGATATGAATGTGGTTTTTTCTTGATCTTCGAGGGTGACTGGAATCTGAAGATATCCGGACATCCCATCAAGAAAATAATAATATTGGTGGTCTGCCAGTCATTCGAGCATTTGATCAATGAATGGTAAGGAAAAATGATCCTTGCATGTCGCATCATTCAACTTTCGATAATCTATTCAAACACGCCATCCAGTTACTGTACGGGTGGGGATTAACTCATTAAGTTCATTGGAGATCACTATCGTTCCCCACTTTTTCGGCACAACCTGGACTGGACTCACCAATGGCTGTCTGAGATTGGACACATTATTCTGGCATCTAAGAGTTGTTTCACTTGCTTTTTAACCATTTCCAATATAATAGGATTCAACCTCCATTGAGGCTGAACCTTGGGTCCAATGTTGTCCTCCATCAAGATTTTATGTGTATAAAAAGATGGATTGATCCTTCCAATGTCAAAAATACTCCAACAGATGGCTTTTTTATGTAATTGCGACAATTCCACCAATTTATTTTTTTGACATGCATCAAGTGTAAATGAAATAATGATAAGCAATCCCGGATTTTCTTACAAAAAAACATATTCCAAGTGTGCAGGTAACTCCTTGAGTTCCTTTTCTGAAAGCCAAGGCACCGCTGGCTTTGAAACTATATTCTTCATTTCCCCCCTCTTCAACATTTGTGCTGGCTGCAAAAACACACTCCTAGTGCCTTTCTACAAGGGTAAACCCTCCCTCAATAGTTTTATAACCCCTAGATTGATTTGTTTGCAAGTCCTCAGTGATCACAGTTGACATGGATATCACCTCACTGACATCGCTCTCTTGATCCTAACTATCATGGTGATGATCTATCTCCGCGCTCACAAATTAACTCCACTAATTTGTCCGCTCGAAGAATTTGAAATCAAGTTGGCAAGTTCTTGTTCATCAACAGAATAGTTGTTACGGGTCCTGTAAGTGCACAGGGTCGCCAAGTAATACCCCTCGCGCACTCACGAGGGGGTCGTATTCCCAAGGGCCCGAGAATCTACCCTTACTTCCTCTTTGTATGATTGTTTGGCCGATCAATTCAAGTGTTGTGCAAAGAAAATGAAAAGTACAATTAAAATGCTAAAGAAGTGTTCTAAGGCGGAAGCAATAATCGGAGGGTAAGAACAATGTAAAGAGAGGGTCACGGATGAGGATTCCCAAGGGGGCTACTAAAGTGGGAAGATTGCCTTAACTAGCATGCAAAAGGGGCGTTTGGACCGAGAAACCCTAAATTAGACCAACCCAATGGTCATGGAAATTGGTCCCTAATCCGGTACAAGTATCAAGTACGGAATTCCTTCCTCTCGAATCCTCGTACGATTGCAATGAGAATGATAGGTTTCTCAAGCTAGGGCCAAGACACAATCAAGGTCGACCCTAACAATTGGAGGGGTACAAATACCCAATGGTCATGGCGTATTCGTACATGTATCCCTACCAAGCTTGGTGAGCCTAATACTAGGGCAATGGTCATGCTTCCTAGCATTGTCTAGAAATTGATACAAAGAGTTCTCAATACCAAGCAATCAAAAATACCAAACAAGGTTCACAAACAAGTCCCAAATGCATAAAACAAGTCAAGCAATCATCCTACACAAGTTCACCCCCAAGGTTCACCTACATCCAGTGATCTTGGGGTTTTAGTTACTCATGAATACAAAATACTCAAGAAAATACATAGAAACAACCAAATACAACAATGAGAACACTCCCTCAAAAGATAGAGGCCGAATGACGCTTCCAAGGACACCACCCAAAGAGTGGCTTCCCTTGTCGTTCTTCCTCTCAAATGCGAATCAAGAAGATGGATCTCGTCGTATGTCACCCTCCTAGTCGTCCTCTACACAGAAATGGCCTCCAACGGCCGCTCCTAGCTCGGATTCGAAGGTGGTGGCAAGTATGCTCAAGAACTAGGGCTTCCTCTCTTCGAAAAAAATGAACTCCAACCCTTAAAAAGTCATTCTCGGGATGCCATGCGGCCTAGCATACGGGCACTGTAGCACCTCAAGTTTTGTGTTAGTTGCTGCAGTGAGTGCTATAGTAAAAAAACCAACAGTAAACTGCTACAGTACCACTGCTACAAGACTATATACAACCATTTATGCACCCATATAAGTGCCCGCATGGACCTCCAGACTCATCCGTTTCTCCAAGTTCTCGTGCTACATTACTACTACAGTACTTGGCTCGAAAATAGTCTTTTCCTGCCGATTTCTTCTAAAAATCTCGTTGTCGAGCTCCCCACGGTATCTTCTTGGCCTGTAACACGAAATAAACCAATTTAGGCCGAAAACGGACATCCACACATAAAAATACTTGATTTATATGCAAACATACATAGAAAATACCTACAATTAGGCGTTTATCAATAGTCATTATGCTCATCGTGAGGGCTAAGGGTGCACGAGTAACTACACAGTGTATCTAATAGTTCCTCCATGATGGCTCTGTTGCACTTACAGTTCTCCCCTACACCGATCAGACTAAAAAGAATTAAAAGAATAAACACGATAAAACAACAAGATAGATATTTACACGTATGCATAGTATTAACAAACTAGAACACCAAATTCTGAATTTTCCTAAAAGTTGCCAGTTCCCCGGCAACGGCACCAAAAACTTGATGCGTTCTCCGCAATTGTACTGGTCGCACACAAGTAATACAGTTGTACCCCTAATGGGTAAGGTTATCGAACCACAAGGATTGGACTTAAAGTACTAATTAATCTTCTGATCTTTAGCTAAATGCAAATTGGGATTGATTTTAAGAGAGAAATTAAAATAAGAAAAAGGGTGAATGATGGAGATGTCAGGTAGAACAAGATTGAGTGATTCAACAGTAAGGGAGCAATGCCCCAGGATGATTCCTACGAACTGTTGTATGCTGACTTACCTCTAATGTCTACCAGGTACATTCTATGTTTCGGGTGTGTGCTCAAGAGAAATGTTGCAACTATGGTTCTCAAATACACCAAGGTTTTCTAAGATAACATTGGTATCATGCTAAACTCTCTACACACCAATTTTTATTCCACCAACCGTGCAAATAAAACTCATCAAGTTATGCAAAAACATGATTTAACACAAGAACAAAAAGAACTCCTTAAATCATTAAATGCAAGTATTCAAAGCATACAAAGTGTCATTGTTCAAAACCCGGGGAACCGTGGATGATTAGCCCTTCATGGATGGGTACAACAAGGAAGAAACAACAATAAATCTAAAAAGAGATGACATGACTCCCTTATCACTTAAGATAATCTTCCTATGCCGAGCTCCGTATGCTAATCCCACTTCCCTTGTACCTCTGACTCATCCTTGATCTCCTTAGATGGTGTGGTGAAGCCTGATCTTCACTCTCTTCAAAGTCCTCCCTGTGGAGAATGGAATCCCCGAATAATGATGAGATAGAAATAGTGGAAAATGGAGTTAAAAAGATAGATCTCAGGCTCAATATGGCCTGAGCATGAATGTGCTCAGGCCGTGCTCATCTTCAGGAATTCATGAGTGAAACAACTGGAAAAAATGGGGGAAGAAGCACGTTCTTGCTTCTCTCGTGTCATTCTTGCACATACCCGTATTGGGGTTGACATGCCCTTGTTTCCCTTGATAAAAAGAATTTGTCTTCAGGCTGAGAAAATCATTGACAATGACATGGGCGTGTTGAGCCCATGTTCTGCCTAAGAGCACCCCCGTGTCCGGATTTCACTGTCTTGACTTCTAGGCTGGGAAAATCAAGGGGACAGAGCATGCTCGTGCCCTGTGTGTGTTCAACTTGAGTAATTCCTGTATTCTTCATATCTCGCTCGATTCACCCCTGGTTTCACTCCAAATCACTTTGAGCCTCAAAATTCCTACACAAGGAACAAATATACCAAGAATAGCACCGAATATACACGAAAGTGTGCTCGAGAACTAATAAAAGAATAAAATGAGAGCATATAAACATGATATGCAATACACTCATCAAGATACTTGACACACTCTCTAAGTAACAAGAAGAATTTGAGCAAGCAATAGAAGTTTCTTCAGGAAATGATGAGGTAATGAACGATATTGATGAAGTGAGGAAAAATGAACATGTTGCCATAAAAATTGAAAAGGAGGAAGAAGAACCTCACTTTGAGAATTAAGATTACTTCAATGGGCAATGTCCTTGTGAGAAAAAATTTTTTTGATGTTTGTTGAAGTCAGATTTTTTTTCATGCTCAAAATATACAAAAAGAAGCAAACCCTAAGACAATGGAGCAAGCAACTTATTTTGGGATTGGTCAACTAATAAAATTCAAGAAACAGATGTCGGGAATTGTAGAAGATGTAGGTATAAGATTTCAACCATCCAAGAACCTACCTATGCAAAGCCTGGACAATTCCCAACCAAATTTGTTTCCTTGGAGGCCAAAAGAAAGATGGTTCAAGCCTCCTACAAATACTCCACCTCGATAAGTCAAGTTGTGTTTTATGGGAAGTAGCTAGGGCAAACCTGTACTGGTCAGTAATTAGGACAAAGTAGGATGGTTAAACCTACACCAGTCAGTAATTAGTATAAAGTAGAATGGTCAAACTTGCACCGGTCAATATTTAGTACAAAATAAGCTGGTTAAACTTGCACCGGTTAGTAATTAGCACAAAGTAGGACTATCAAACCTGTACTGGTCAGTAATTAGGACAAAGTTGGATGGTCAAACTTGTAGCAGTCAGTAATTAGCACAAAGTAGGACTGTCAAACCCGCACCAGACAGTAATTTGGACAAAGTAGGATGGTCAAACCTATAATGGGTAATAATTAGTATAAAGTAGGACGGTCAAATCTGTACCGGTTAGTACTTAGGACAAAGTAGGACAGTCAAACTATACCGGTCAATAATTAGCACAAATTAGGATGGTTAAACATACACTAGTCAGTAATTAGGACAGTCAAACCTGAACTGGTTAGTAATTAGGATGGTCAAACTTGCACCGATCAGTAATTAGAATGGTCAAACTTGCAATGATCATAAATGAAAATAGTCAAAATTTGAGCTCTTTAAATAAATTAACCTTATTAGCTCATTTTCACTCGTACACACTATTTACTCTCTTTCAACTCACTCACCCGTACTTCTTCTTCTTCTTATCTTCAACAATGGCTGAGACTTCACTTGTTTTGGTTTACCATAATGGATCAATCACTACAACTGAAGACACAATTATATTTTCGTCGGAGGATCAATCATATTTTTATGTCAAAGATGACATCTCTTATGAAAACTTAAAGAGATTCATTGAAAAAAGCATTGAGACGGCGAACAACCAAGAGGTTTCCCGTATCAAATACCGGCTCCTAATTTATTCAAGATCCGGCAAGATTTGCTATCTATCATTCAAATTACGTCATGATCGAGATGTTCGGATGATGTTCGGCTGTCACCAAAAAAATCCTAATATTGGCATTACTGAATTATACATGGAGTTTAGCGCTGCAACTTTCATGGGTGCATCTTCCAAAAAATAAACCGCCACAAGTTCAACGCAACATGGGACAAGAGAGGATTTCATCACCATGCCAAGTTAATGAACCTAAAAGGCTCTCAACGGAGTGGAGTACACAAGATGATCCACCACCCAATATTGATTTTACTAATTCACAACATCTAGAATGCGGAACAAGTTCTTTTCACAATACTCATTAAACATAATTTTGTCGATATGGGCGATCTAGTGGAGACAATAAGGATGATGACGGTGACAGCTTTAGGGAGGACACTAAAGCAAGCATTGATGACATTCACCTAGAGCACCACAATTTCGAAGACGTCCCTATTCTTGGCCATAATTTCACAATGGCACCAATGGAGCCTCCAGCATATATGTGAACCCTCATTTGGAAGCAATGCCCATAGAAGAATTCTCGGAGTACACTTTATTGTACGTCGATATATTAAACAGAGCAATGACAAATGGAGATCTGCATGTAGGCATGAGATTTCGAAGTATTATTGCTTACTGAATTCAGTGGAATACAAAGTTATTGAGTTTGATCTAACTCGGTACTCAAGTAAATACAAGTTATATGGCGATGGATACAATTGGAGGGTTTGGGAAATTACAAAGTACACTGGGCCTCACACGTGCGCATCAGCATTGATCTCACAGGATCATTCAAAGCTTGATTCAAACATGATTTGTCGGCAAATACAGACACTAGTCCAATAGCAGCCAAGCATTAATATAACGGTTTTAATAGTGAAGATCAAGAACCGATATGGATACACATCGACATATAGGAAAGTATGGATAGCTAAGCAAAAAATGGTTGAAGCAACAATCGGCAATTAGGAGGAGTCTCACAACAAATTACCAAGATGGCTATCAGTGTTACAACAGCTCGTTACTGGGATAATAGTTGATCTTGAGACCAAGCCGGCATGCGAGGGACCTTACCTGGTACGTGATAGTCAAATCTTTCATAGAGTTTTCTAGAGCTTCCCCGCATGTGTGGAGGCTTTCAAATATTGCAAACCGGTCATCTAGATGGATGGCACACATATTTATGGCAAATAAAAAGGTACTTTACTGTTGGCGGTCACACAAGATGGTACTAAAAATATCCTACCAATTGGCTTTGCCATCGTGGAAGGAGAAACGTTGGCTACATGATCTTCCTTCTTGCGCAACTAAAGTTCTAGTGTAACACCACAAGAGGAAATACGCTTTATTTCTGATCGCCATGAATTTCTCAAATCAGCGTTTTGGTCATTTGGCTGTCAGATGAGTGCTTCTCGTGCGTACCATGTTTACTGCATCAGACATATCTCAGCTAATTTCATTCACCTTTTTAGAAAGAAAGAAATGCAACGGATAGCTGTTAATATTGGCAAGTTACAAGTTAAAGTTTTTTTTAATCTAACTCTTACATTGTTGTTAATTAATAAAGTTATGTTAACTTTATAAGTTAATTGTTGTAGGTTATTTGAAAACCATTCAAGAATTTAACTACTAGTACTGGTTACAGCCGGATAACAATGTAGAGGTGACGAGATAGTTGGATAACATACCGCGGGAGAAGTGGGCTAAAGCATTCGATAAAGAAGGAGTAGTTTGGTCAGATGACAATAAACCTCGCAGAATGTGTTAATTCAGCGCTTAAAAGAACATGAAGCCTTCCCATAATAGCTATGGTTAAGTCAGCGTACTTCTGACTTGCCGAATTATTTGTGAGGAAAGGTGTACAGGCACAAGCTCATATCGCATCAGGCCTTATCTTCTCATAAGCACTAATGAATGTAATCCAAGAAAATCAAGAAGCAGCATCCAGCATTTATGTTCGTTAATTCGACCATGAAGAGAAGTCTTTCATGGTGGATGAGATGTCACCCCGCAATGTGGGGGTATAGCTAGGAGTTTTCGCATCAATCTAGATCACATTAGTGCAACTGCGGTGCTTTTCAAACACTACATTTTCCATGTCACCATGTCCTTGTAGTGACATGACTGATACCCCTCAAGCTGTGGTTGAGTAACATTGATATCATCTGATGAGTGACATGACTGATACCCCTCAAGCTGTGGTTGACGATTAATATGTGCCTCGTCGTGTTCGGCCCGAGAATTATGCCGACAACGTCTTCGTACAGAAGGACTCGGTGGTTACACATCTACAACTGTTGTTGGAAAAGCTCTGAGTGGCACTAGAAGAGTGTTTCCTCTCGTACGACGATCCAACTGGTCCTAATCTGATACATTGCATTATTCCTGGTGAGAACATGAAAGATGAGGCAACGTGATCCTCTATCTCTCTAGTATCCAATCTATTTCCTGTGCATCAACACCCAATCTGTGTCGATTCTGCCACGAAGATCATGATCATTGGTCTGTTCAATGCAAACTAGAGCAAACGGAAGACCTTGGGAGAAGCCAAATTGTCTTGCCACTCGATCAGTTTGGTGCCACTCAACAACTTCGAAGCAAATCAATGATGTAAATGTAGTCCACAAAGGTCTGCCCATAAAAATGTCATGTGGCACTTTTGTTATTATCTCATTCGCATCATAAGGAATTCATATAAACTGTTTCAAAATGTTTACCAAATAATCAACGATTATTAATACCTAAAATTTGTGCATGAATTATCATCTTTTTTAACAACATTACCTGTTGCATCTCTAAGTGATCTAGTAACTACCTGTATACCTTCACATTGTGCTTGTTGCTGCAGGTATCATCATTCACTTCAATGTGGCCCACCTAAACAATGAGAATGAATTAAAATTCAATGTATTATAATTGAGTATAAAATGAAGCATCAATTTAATTTGTTCTCATTGACGAACTAGAGGAAAATATAAGATAGAACGGGTTCGAGGAGATATATTTGAAATCCTGTACCATGCCCATGATTGAAGTAATATCATCAATCCATTAATATTTTTCATATCCTTGTTGGATACACGGCATAAAGACCTGTACAGTATTGCTAGGCATGCTGAACCCCAACTGTATCTTCCTGCTTTTGTAAAATCCCTCAGAAGTGGTAACCACTTCAAATAAACCATATTCTGAGATATATTTGGCATGAGGACGCAACTATAAGCCTTAGGATATAGGCATGTGCATAACATTCTATATTTTGTTGACCTGCATTGTATGACAACACCCCAAATGTTTCCTCAAGCCACGTTAGAGTTATACTCTGACCTTCCTTTGATCCTCCAGTGGAACCACTCCAAGCAACACCACACAGACAGCAGTTCCTAAGCTAGAAGTATGCCCGATCTTCCAACATAAAGCTCTAATAGCGCCACATCTTCCAACGTGATTGTTGTTTCACCGCATATAAGGTGGAATGTGTGTGTTCCTGTACGCTATTGACACGACCTTTTGCGTGCGTACCGCAAGTGCACGGCCTTGTCGAAGTAATAAAAGTTACCCCGGTGAGTGGGTAGTCGAATCCACAGGGAATAGGGATTTAAAATACGAGAAGTTGCTATTGAGTCGTGTGATGTATGAAAAGAAACAATGATCGGAGTGATGAGTGAATTTATGGGAACTAGAGTAGATGCAAAGCAAATAAATCGAAAGATGAAAGAGAGAAAAGTGCAAGCAACGAGTAAAAAGAGAGAGACTAGTAATAAGTGAAAATAGGGTATCCGGACAAGTTACCTCTAGGACTTATGCTTCTAGTGCAAGACTATGCTATTATACCTTCCTATTGATGTTAATTGAATCGAGGAAAATCCTGAAACACACGGTCCCAAATCTAAGGTCAACCATGGCTAACCTCAACACTATGTCCCGGCAATAGGATTCACGTCAACCCTTCACTCTGTTGATTGCTCAACTAAGCCCCAGGGGAGTATTTCTACCTAAGCCTAACACTATGTGGGATTGCTTTAAGCTCTAGGGACTCCTAGTGATAAAACCTGTTCCTATGTGTGATAGTTCTAACCCTTTGGTCCAGGAGGAAGAACCATTGTCTAAATTAAGCCCCAGTGCGTAGGATTCACGTCACCCCAAAACCTTGGGGGAGTTTGTCTACCTAGCACTTCACTCTATTTCGACCTCTAATGACTCAAGGAATCGGAGGTAGGGAGAAATCACAACGGAAGGGAAAGGGGTACGGTGCTACCTCACAACTCTCCCTCTCAACCCTCTTCAATTTTAAGTAGTCTAATCCTATAGGAGTTGTCACACCTCCAAAGGATAACCTAGATTGTTCTCAATCCTTAGTGTCACGGCTAAGAGAAAACAATAGCACAAGAAATCTAAAATTGAAACTCGAATTTATTCATCAATTAATGGAAAAGCATAATAACAATGTCAAAGAAACATAATTGTCCTAGAGTTTTACAAGTCCGAATACCCACGAGGGGTTTAGCTCCTCATGGAGCTATACATGTTCATCAATTTATGAAAGAAAGAACAAACTAAAGACATCAATGAAAACCCCCTCGCGTATGGTGTGGTCGTGGTCTTGTGCGGCCGTCGAACGTCGGTGACGATGCCGATGACGCGCTCCAATCCTCCATAAAGTCCTCTCCGAAACCCTAGCCGCCCTCTCCAGAAGTTGGGGAGAAAGATAGGTCCAAAGATTCTTCAAAAAGTCTCCAAATCGGCTTTAAATAGGCTGAGTGCGGCTTTAAATTTGAAGTTATTGGGAATTCACACGGCCGTGTGGAATTTCCACACGCCCGTGTGAAGTTTCTATCTTTCCTGAAAATTACTTCACACGGCCGTGTGTTAATTCCACATGCCCGTGTGAAGTTTCTAGCTTGCTGGAAAATCAATCCACACGGCCGTGTGTTAATTCCACACGCCCGTGTGACTTCTCTGGTTTGCTGGAAAATTAGTTCACACGGCCGTGTGTTAATTCCACACGCCCGTGTGAATTCTCTGGAACCTTGACTCTTCGGCAGAAGTGCACAGTAACTTGCTACAGTGGTTCGCTACAATAACAAGCTACATTGTTGCTACAGTAACTCTCCGAAATGCTCCCGAATATGTTGTTTCTTCATCGAGGCCATTGAATTGGGCACACAATCAATGGTAGATCGTGCCTATTGCTTCGAGTCTCCTTCTTGGTGAAGTTTTCCTAAGCTACACGAGTTAGACTTGTTGTGAATGTGACTGCCTTTGTGCCCCTCCAAAGGAGGTTGGCACACACTCACAAGTCTAACCTCGTGCCTTGTTCCTTGCTTGGTCTGAAAACCTCCCAACAACGGCGAACATGACCTAACTTCGTTCTTCTTTTCCAACTTAGCTCCACGAAACCTACAATGCTCAAGAATACACAAATGCACACTATTTAGTGATAAAATCTGATAAAAGTATGTTCATTTGTAAGATAATAACGCTTCGCGTTACTACAACACAAACACTTATCAAATCCCCCCACACTTAAGCTTTTGCTTGTCCTCAAGCAAAATAGAACATGAAAGTACTTAGGAAGAACAATTGAAACGTGCTCGGCCTTAGGTTCACCAAAAGCATGCAAAAGAAGTATTCTACAAGTAAGGAGAAATCACAACATTGCATAAGATTATCATTGCTCTAGCTAAAAACATGAATCAAAAAGGAATAACAACTAGAAAACGTGTAAGTGTGTGCGAATTCACTCAAGAAAACCAACGAGTACTCCTCAAACTTTTGTTACAAGGACTTATTTATGTACACTAAGTAAGGAAGTAGTAGCTTCACTCAACCTCTAAGGTAGCCCTTTCCTAGGCGGCCGCCAAAGGTGGCTTTCACACTTTCAAGGAGGTAGCTCTTTCTACCGGAGTGGTAGCTTTCACGCTTCCCATGAGATAGCTCTTTCTCTCATTAGGGCATAACTTGTATCCGACTTATGAGAGTAGCTACATACTTCATAGGAGGTAGCTCTTTCCACCCCAAATGAAAAGCTTCAACTAATATTCACAAGTTAAATTTTTTTTTTTTCCAGAGTTTTTACTACATAGAACTTCACAACTTACTAAAGTAATACTAAACTAGTCCTTAAAACTTCAAGATTGAGTTTCCAAAAGATTTCAAGAGTGAGTAGTGCAATAAGGTGTAATCGAGCAAAAATCCCCAAAAATTCAAGTGCAACTAGAATACAATGTTAAAAATTCACCTAAACTCTAAGAATACGAATGTTGCAACTAAGGTGAACCGCCATAGGCTACATGAACATGATCAATTGACCGCACAAGTAAAGGTGTGTGTAATGTGAATTCTCCCCCCCACACCTAAGATGTACATTGTCCCCAATGTACGCATGCAAGCATTATAACCAATAAAACAATGAAGAACAATTAGTGTGGAAGTTGCAATTGAAACATTACTCCCCTGAACTCCAAGTGTTGCGTTTGATGGAGCTAGGTCATTGAGAGTTGAGTCTCAATGGTTTGTGGAGCACACACGGTCCAATGACCGTGCCTATGACAATTCCTCAATTTCCTTAAATCCAAGACCATCTACACACATACGCAAGGATTCAGTATAGCTCAAAATAAAGCTCGAGTATATAAAGATATGATAATGAAGTACAACTTGAGACAAAACAAATAAAAACATACCCAGAAGGAGAGTCCTTTCTGGGTACTACAAGTCCAACAAAAATAAGAAAATAAAAGTGCGATAAAAGAAAGATAAAATCTACGACGCCTTAGCGTCGGTGTTCTGATGTGTATCCTCTGGTGCTGCTGGTGGTGGTGAATCTGATGCTGATAGAGATGGAGGCGGAGTCGGTGAGGGAACCCGTCGGGGTCGCACCACAGATCGCTCAAGCAACTGAATCACTGTGGCAAGCTGTGCTGATAAGTGAGCGAACTGTGATGCCTGAGTAGTTCTCAACTCGGCAAACCCTGCTGCCTGTGCGACCCTCAGCTCGGCTAACTCCTGCTGCATGATACCTACAGCATTCTCGAGGCGCTCGAACCTG
Organism: Dioscorea alata; assembly: GCA_020875875.1. Classification (NCBI taxonomy): domain Eukaryota; kingdom Viridiplantae; phylum Streptophyta; class Magnoliopsida; order Dioscoreales; family Dioscoreaceae; genus Dioscorea; species Dioscorea alata. The sequence continues at coordinate 20,625,004 of CM037020.1, read as the reverse complement.
TCCTGTCCTCGAGAAGGAGAAAAGATACGCACTGGAGGTGGCTCCGGTGCTGTGGGTGGTGCCTCGGCCTCTACCCCTGCCTCTGTGTCCACTGGTGGTGGCTCTAAGGCTGCCTGTGAGCCCTCGGCCTGCTCTGTCTGGGGAATGGTCCATGTATATACTCCTGGCCCTGTCCTGCGGATCATCCCCATCATCCTCAGTGTATCTGTGCCCAGAGGGATCGGTATACTGGTCTTCTCTGCCCCTCGTACTCCGTCTCTGAGACTCATCCCTATCAGGAGTCTCGAAATGTAGGGTCCTGCGAAGATCACTCCAACCCTAGGGTACTGGCCCTGATGGCGCAAATACTCTGCTAAGATGTGCCCTAAGTGGAGTGGTACCCTCTGAGCCATCGAATATAGATAAAGAAGCTCTTGGCGACTCAGAACCCCAGTGCTATCACCTCGGCCACTCACTGATCTACTAAGAATGGCATGTAAGTATCTGTAGGCCGGGCGAGACAAGCACGTGGCCTTTGAGATCCCTGGCTCATACTGGCCTTCTCCACACAAATCTCTGTATGCCCTCTGCGGGGTAAGACTGCCCGGGTAGTCTGTAGGAAGATCCCTGTACTCCTCGGTCTGTGTATAGGCCTCATCGTATAGTCCCAGATGGATCGAAAACTGGGTCAATCTGAAGCTGAAATGCTGGCCTAATACCCTGAACTGAATGGTATCAGGAGTGGAAAAATCCCTGTATGATCTGTCAAACTCAAATGAAGCCAGGAACTCCAGTGTCACCCCTCGAATGGCTGGGTCTCTAATCCTCAATAATCTCCTCCAGCCACCCACCGAGAGTAGCTCCTCAACCTCCTCGGCAATACCGTCACCCCCCTGAATCTCTCTGATAATGCTCAGGTCGGGGTATCGTGACTGTCCGAAACGGAGTGGGGATAATCTATCAAACCTGGTCTGGTGCTCAGGTCGGGGTATCGTGACTGAACTCTGTCTCCTCTGGAGGGGGTGTGGGCTCACGGGGTCGTTTCCCAGCCGACTTCTTGGACCTGGAAGTCATATCTGCGAGATTGAAAAGAGAATTGATCAAAAACATTAAAATATAACAATCTGCAGAAATCCACACGGCCGTGTGTTAATTCCACACGCCCGTGTGGATCATCGGGCGGGCAGAGCATAACGGCCGCGGGGCCAAAATTCCAAAATTAACAATCTAATTCGTTCCAATTCATTCCTAAGCATACTCGCATACTCATTAATCATTCAATATAGGCGAAATCATCAAAAAGAACGAATTAAGTTGAGAATTGACGGAGAAGAAGGCTTTGAAGTCCTTACCGACGGAGTGGATGAAGAAATATTAAGAACCGGCCGAAAAACTACAATAAAAGCCTTAAAAATCCTCTGAGATGGTTGGGGAACTAGTGGAGAGAGTAGAAGGAGAGTTTAGAATGAAAATGGAAGAGGCACGAGTGAAAACCAAAAGAAATCGCGCGGCTTTTGGAGTTCTGGGAATTCACACGGCCGTGTGACAATGCCACACGGCCGTGTGCCTCTGAAATTAGGGTTCACAGGGGCCAACACACGCCCCTGTGTGCATTCTGTTTACTCTCTGGCTACCCCACACGGCCGTGTGGAAATTCCACACGGCCGTGTGCCTTCACAAGGATATCCACAGGGGCTGGTACACGGCCCTGTGGCTTCTCGGGAAAACACAGAAGCTCTCTGAAAAATATCACACGGCCGTGTGTTAATTCCACACGGCCGTGTGCCCAACCTGGCCAAGAACACAAGGCCGGTCACAGGGGCCAACACACGCCCCTGTGGCCTCTCTGATTTGCCTGAAAAATCTAAGTGTTTCACACGGCCGTGTGTTAATTCCACACGGCCGTGTGCCAATCACAAGCTCTTCCACAGGGGCTGTCACACGCCCCTGTGTTTTCTCGGGAAGAAGGGATTTTTCTGCAGAGTTTTCACACGACCGTGTGTTAATTCCACACGGCCGTGTGCCTTAGCACAGTGGCACTCACAGGGGCACCCACAAGCCCCTGTGAACTCTCTGGAAAAGAGTTGAAGTTCTGCGAAAATTCACACGACCGTGTGTTAATTCCACACGGCCGTGTGCCCCTTCTGAAGTTTTCACAGGGGCAAAGTCACGCCCCTGTGTCTTCTCTGGTTGAGCTCCAATTGGTAACACACGGTCGTGTGTTAATTCCACACGGCTGTGTGTTTTCTCTGGTTTACTTAGAAAATTTTACAAACTCTCAGAAAAATTCAGAAACTCTTTAAAAATACTTAGAGCCTGTAAAAACCATAAAATTACGACCAGAAACCAAGGAAAACACACTCAACCAACCTAACCTTCATCAATTATCGTTAAGGCACACGAAATTCATCAAAAACCCACAAGAAAATCGCAGCGTAAGCACATGAAAAATTCAGGACACCAAAACTAAAACTTTTTATTCAATCTAAAGCTAACTAGGTCCTAGAAAAACTGTAAAGCCTTGGGTTGCCTCCCAAGAAGCGCTTGTTTAACGTCACTAAGCTTGACGTACCTGGCTTACCTTACGGAGGTTCATGAATGGAAGTTGCCCTCTTCCCTACAACCTGGAAGCATGCATTACATAACCTTTGTAGAGTAGAGGGGGAGTTATCGAGTTTGTTACCACAAAAGGGTGAATCACCCTTACTCCTTGAATGTTCATTTCCCTTGTTGTTAGGGTTCTTATTGTGGCATCTTTTCGACCTTTTCATCCTCCGAAGCATTTTCTTCATACGCTCCGTTTCTTGCTTGAAGTCATCCTTGATTAGACCAATAGAGAGCACTTCTTCTTCAATCTCCAAGTCTTGGTCCGGCCACCCTTCATATGGATCCGGGTTCATCATTTCCTGCACATAATCATCTATTAGTTCATCGGTGGTGTCAAGGAAATATAAAGTGTCATCAAAATCGAGAGAGTGTCTCATGGCTTCGGCGAGTCGGTATGTGAGCTTGTCTTCTCCTACTCGCAATGTGAGCTCCCCGCCGTCCATGTCGATCAAGGCCTTGGAAGTACGCAAGAATGGCCTTCCAAGGATCAATGGAACCTCGACATCCTCATCGACATCCAACACTACGAAGTCAACAGGAAATATGTATTTGTCGACTTTCACCAACACATCTTCCACAATCCCTCTCGGATGCCTCACTGATCGGTCCGCGAGTTGAAGTGTCATCCGAGTGGGTCTTGGCTCGCCCAAGCCTAGCTTTTGGAAGAACGTGTAAGGCATGACATTGATGCTTTCCCCTGAGTCGGCCAATGCCATCTCTTCACCCATGTTGCCAATGTTACATGGTATTATGAAACTCCCGGGATCTTTTCTTTTGCTAGGCATGTTCTTTTGCAATACGGCCGAGCAATTGGCATCGAGTATCACAGATGCACTCTCCTCCAATTTCCTCTTGTTGGTTAGGAGGTCTTTCAAGAACTTCGCGTACTTAGGCATTTGGGCTAATGCTTCCACGAATGGTATGTTGATGTGCAACTATTTGAAATTCCCAGAAATTTCTTGTATTGTTCATTGTCTTGGTCATTCTTTAATCATGAAGGATAGGGGATCCTTGGCTTGTAGGGTGGGGATGCCACCTCTTTTTCCTTTGTTACTCCTTCCTCTACCTCCACTACCTCGGGTGTCTCTTGGGCCTTCTCTAGAGGGAGATTTCTCTCGACCTCTTTCCCACTCCTCAAGGTGATTGCTTTCAATTGTTCCCTCGGATTTGTCTCCGTATTACTAGGCAAACTCTCTTGAGGCCTTTCCGCTAATGTCTTCGCAATTTGCCCCACTTGATTCTCCAAATTATGCAAGGAGGCGGTATGATTGCGAAGTGTAGCTTCCACCGACTGGAATCTAGCATCCGATGAAGAAACAAACCGTGTGAGAGCTCTTTCTAGATCAGTCATCTTTCCTTCTATCCTTGTCACTCGGCTTTCTAAATTTGGTGCTTGTTGGTTCTGAAATCCTGGTGGTGTGTTATTCTTTTGTTGTGACTGTCCTTGGTTGCTCCATGAGAAATTTGGGTGATTCCTCCACCCTGGATTGTAAGTGCCACTATACGGGTTGCCTTGGCCTTGTCCTCTGTAGTTATTTCCCACAAAATCAGCCTGCTCCACCGTACTAGCGCCCCCAATAGCAATCGGACAATCACTTGAAGCATGACCTCCCCCACAACCGTTACATGTAGTGATGGCCGCAACTCTTGGTGAAGTTAGAGCGTCCAACTTCTTACTCAATGATTCTACTTGTGCCACCAAAGATGTAACTGCATCAACATCATGAATTCCGGCTACCTTTCTTCTGTCCCTTGTGTTCCATTGATAGCTATTCATCGCCATCTCTTCAATAAGGTGCCGAGCTTCATCGGGGGTCTTGCCTCCCAGAGTCCCTCCTGCCGCTGCATCTAAAAGTTGCTTAGTGCTTGGATTCAACCCATTATAAAAAGTATGAATGATCATCCACTCGAGGAATCCGTGTTGCGGGCACTTCCGGAGGAGCTCCTTGAACCTATCCCATGTCTCGAATAGAGACTCCAATTCCACTTGCATGAAGGATGAGATATCATTCCGGAGCCTTGCTGATTTTCCCAGCGGGAAATACCTAGCCAAGAATGCCTCGGCCATCTCTTCCCATGTAGTGATAGATGCTCTCGGTAATGAATGTAACCAATGTCTTGCTTTCCCCTTCAATGAAAATGGGAAGGCTCTCAATCTGATTGCGTCGTCCGTTAGCCCATTGATCTTCAACATGTCGCACACTTCAAGAAAATTCTCTAGATGGTTGTTGGGATCTTCATCGGCCAACCCATTAAACTGTGCGGACTGTTGCAACATTTGAATGAACGACGGCTTCAACTCAAAGTTATTTGCGGTAATTGGGGGCCTCACAATGCTTGATTGGGTCCCCATTACCGCGGGTCTAGCAAAATCAGCCAATGTCCTTTGTTGTTCGTTCTGCTCTGCCATAGCTTCCGACCCTTCTGAATCTATGTTGGCTTGCTCGGATTGTTCTTCCACAGGCTCTTTCCCTTTACGGTGTATTCTCCTACCAATGTTCGGGTCTCCTTCAACAAGAATCGAAGGGTTCCCGCGGGTCATAACCTGAAGCCAACACAAAGAAAAGAAAAATAAGAACGATGATAGTTAAAGAAAGTATGAAATAGTCAACGAAGTGAATGACTAAAATAGCAAAAACAAGTATAAAAAATACGCCTATTCCCCGACAACGGCGCCAAAAACTTGACACGACCTTTTGCGTGCGTACCGCAAGTGCACGGCCTTGTCGAAGTAATAAAAGTAACCCCGGTGAGTAGGTAGTCGAATCCACAGGGAATAGGGATTTAAAATACGAGAAGTTGCTATTGAGTCGTGTGATGTACGAAAAGAAACAATGATCGGAGTGATGAGTGAATTTATGTGAACTAGAGTAGATGTAAAGCAAATAAATCGAAAGATGAAAGAGAGAAAAGTGCAAGCAACGAGTAAAAAGAGAGAGACTAGTAATAAGTGAAAATAGGGTATCCGGACAAGTTACCTCTAGGACTTATGCTTCTAGTGCAAGACTATGCTATTATACCTTCCTATTGATGTTAATTGAGTCGAGGAAAATCCTGAAACACACGGTCCCAAATCTAAGGTCAACCGTGGCTAACCTCAACACTATGTCCCGGCAATAGGATTCACGTCAACCCTTCACTCTGTTGATTGCTCAACTAAGCCCCAGGGGAGTATTTCTACCTAAGCCTAACACTACGTGGGATTGCTTTAAGCTCTAGGGACTCCTAGTGATAAAACCTGTTCCTATGTGTGATAGTTCTAACCCTTTGGTCCAGGAGGAAGAACCATTGTCTAAATTAAGCCCCAGTGCGTAGGATTCACGTCACCCCAAAACCTTGGGGGAGTTTGTCTACCTAGCACTTCACTCTATTTCGACCTCTAATGACTCAAGGAATCGGAGGTAGGGAGAAATCATAACGGAAGGGAAAGGGGTACGGTGCTATCTCACAACTCTCCCTCTCAACCCTCTTCAATTTTAAGTAGTCTAATCCTATAGGAGTTGTCACACCTCCAAAGGATAACCTAGATTGTTCTCAATCCTTAGTGTCACGGCTAAGAGAAAACAATAGCACAAGAAATCTAAAATTGAAACTCGAATTTATTCATCAATTAATGGAAAAGCATAATAACAATGTCAAAGAAACCTAATTATCCTAGAGTTTTACAAGTCTGAATACCCACGAGGGGTTTAGCTCCTCATGGAGCTATACATGTTCATCAATTTATGAAAGAAAGAACAAACTAAAGACATCAATGAAAACCCCCTCGCGTATGGTGTGGCCGTGGTCTTGTGCGGCCGTCGAACGTCGGTGACGATGCCGATGACGCGCTCCAATCCTCCACAAAGTCCTCTCCGAAACCCTAGCCGCCCTCTCCAGAAGTTGGGGAGAAAGATAGGTCCAAAGATTCTTCAAAAAGTCTCCAAATCGGCTTTAAATAGGCTGAGTGCGGCTTTAAATTTGAAGTTATCGGGAATTCACACGGCCGTGTGGAATTTCCACACGCCCGTGTGAAGTTTCTGGCTTACTGGAAAATCAATCCACACGGCCGTGTGTTAATTCCACACGCCCGTGTGACGTCTCTGGTTTGCTGGAAAATTAGTTCACACGGCCGTGTGTTAATTCCACACGCCAGTGTGAATTCTCTGGAACCTTGACTCTTCGGCAGAAGTGTACAGTAACTTGCTACAGTGATTCGCTACAATAACAAGCTACATTGTTGCTACAGTAACTCTCCGAAATGCTCCCGAATATGTTGTTTCTTCATCGAGGCCATTGAATTGGGCACACAATCAATGGTAGATCGTGCCTATTGCTTCGAGTCTCCTTCTTGGTGAAGTTTTCCTAAGCTACACGAGTTAGACTTGTTGTGAATGTGACTGCCTTTGTGCCCCTCCAAAGGAGGTTGGCACACACTCACAAGTCTAACCTCGTGCCTTGTTCCTTGCTTGGTCTGAAAACCTCCCAACAACGGCGAACATGACCTAACTTCGTTCTTCTTTTCCAACTTAGCTCCACGAAACCTACAATGCTCAAGAATACACAAATGCACACTATTTAGTGATAAAATCTGATAAAAGTATGTTCATTTGTAAGATAATAACGCTTCGCGTTACTACAACACAAGCACTTATCAGCTATCTCTCCACTAATGCGCTCACAAGAGCGGCATCAATTCGGAAATTAAGAATTTGAGCCGCATGATAAAATTTTGCTTCTCTTAAAAGACCTATGATTTTAGGAGGAGGAGGCTCTACGATGACACATGTCTACATCTTAGAACCCGATCAGGCTGTAAGAAGTTATAAATTAATCAATTTCATAATAAATAACACAAATGAAAAAATAAAAAAGCTTGACTTGAAAAAATATAAGACAAGAAAAAAATCATAAATCCAAACATATATCATCAACAAATTAAATAGGATTGCACACTAAACCATAAACATTGGTGTGTTATTTATATAATACATCATCTATCTAACCTAATAATATAATTATTAATATGATTAATAATTATAACATAATATTATTATTAATATAAATGAATGACTTAATACAATTATTAATAAAAAATTAACCTAATAATATACTATGTTATCTAAATAAACATGCTTCGGAGCTAACATAACAATTATTAATACAATAATTAATTATGGCATAACACAATTATTCATAAAACCTAATTATGACATAATACAATTATTCATAAAAACAAATGTCATAATACAATTATTAATAAAATATTAGCCTAAAAATATAGTGGGTTATCTAATTAAACATGCTTGGGCCGCTAATAAGACAATTATTAACACAATTAATAATTATAACATAATACAATTATTAATATAAACTAATGAATTAGTACAATTATTAATAAAAAAATCAACTTAATAATATACTAGGTTATCTAAATAAACATGCTTTGACACTCATATAGCAATTATTAATACAATAATTAATTATGATATAGTAAAATTATTCATAAAAATTAATGACATAATACAATTATTAATAAAAAATTACCCTAAAAATATAATGGGTTATCTAAGTAAACATGCTTGGGGCGCTAATAAGATAATTATTAATACAATTAATATTTATGACATAATACAATTATTAATATAAACTAATGACTTAATACAATTATTAATAAAAAATTAACCTAATGATATAATAGGAAACTAAAAAATATGTTTCGGCGCTAATATAACAATTATTAATAAAATAATTAAATATGATATAATACAATTATTCATAAAAGCTAATGGCATAATAAAATTAATAAAAAAAAATAGCCTAAAACTATAGTGGGCTATCTTATTAAACATGCTCGGTTGGCTAATAAGGCAATTATTGATACAATTAATAATTCTGATATAAAACAATTATTAATATAAACTAATGTTTTAATACAATTATTAATAAATGATTAACCTAAAGATTATCTAAGTATAAAAAAAAATTACCTTTTCCGGCAAAATAGATGAAATGTGATCACTTTGTAATTTTAAGAACGCCATCAGAAATTATCAACAAAAATCCCATATACCTGTAAATATAAAACACTAGACAATTAGAAGTTGAAATAGGATTCAAATGGGAGAAAATGAGAATGGATGGGAGATGGTATGAAGTGGGAAGTTGGGATTATATAAGAAAAATATATAATAAAAAAATCCAACGGTAAATTTTTTTTATGGTTGTTAGATGATATGGCAGTTAGAAGTGGGGATTAATATATATATATAAACAAAAAGTGGAAAACAGCTCCCGTTTTTGACTTTTTATTTATTTTTTTAAAAAAAAAATCTCCCATTTTCAATATTTAATAAATAAAAAAATTAAAAAGAAAACGGGAAACTTTTCCTGTTTTCCACCATAATGCGCAATCTGGTAATATTTCGGAATATTTTTTATTTTTTTACAATATTTAAAAAAAGCCTAAATTTGTTCCTATTAAAATTTATATGAAATAGCCCAAACACCTTTCCTTTATCACCATAATAAATTGATTAGAATTTTCTAAAATATTTTTTATAATGTTTAAATTCGAATTATTTATGAAATTTTTAATTATAAATATTTTTTTAACTATTAATTAATTTTGTTGAATTTATAAAACAAAAATAAATAATGTACACCCGAAAATCGGATCACTTTGGGTTTTTAAAACAAAAATAAATAATGTACACCCGAAAATCGGATCACTTTGGGTTTTTCTTTATATATATATATATATATATATATATATATATATATATTGGGATAATGAGACTTTTCTTTCTGTTTTAAAGGATGGTAATTCACAAATTTCGAAAAAAAATATTTACAAATGATAAATTGATTTTTGTTAATTAAAGGTAATTCATAAATCTCAAAACAAAAGGTAATTAATTAAATAAATAATAGTTACTAAATTCCATATCACTAACATATACAGATATACATCAAAACACACAGTCTTCAATCATAACTGGTTTTGAACTAATAACAGAAGAGTACAGTGATAACAAGGAAAGTTGCAAAACACACTCGAACAAAGAACACACACTACTCTAGTACAATAACATCGATCATAAACAGGACAAATGTTAACACATATCAAACCTCTACTTAGTCTAGCACCTTTGGCGTCGTTCATCACGATTCCTTTGCTCAATGGCTGCACCATATTGAAGAACTGCATGAGCATCATCATAATTTGTTGCCATATCTCTCGGTACTCCATACCACCTACGTAGTCATTGTATCTGTCGTGCTTCAATATGGTACCGTTCCATGTAGATATCTTGAAGCTCATATGCAACGATTACGCTGAAGCCTCTAGTGTTCATGCTCACCACTAGGTGAGTATGCAGCATTAAGACATGTGTTCGGTGTTTCAGATTAGATTAGATTTACCTCCTGAGCTAAATCTTACTCATTAGCAGCAGTGGAAACAACACTAATTGTAGCAGCAGCAACAACTCGAGCTTCTTCTTCTTCCTCCCTCCTTTGCTCCTCCAACAGGTACCTCTCCACTCGCTATCTTCTGGCCCTCAATAAAGTTGGTCCACAGTGATATGTGGATGGTATGGCTCTCACAATGATATGCAAAAGTGACTGGCTCTCCAAGTGATTGAAATAATATAACGCATATTCAGTTTTTCTCAATTTAAATCCAAGCCCCAACAATGTAGGCCAAGTAAATTACAGCTCTACTTTGCAAGTAGGGGATCATAGAGTCTGTCAAGTCACATCACTTTACTGATCTTCCATGCTATGGATACCATCCAGTGACTTTTCACATCGAAGCCCGTATCCCAAGGCCTATTTTTGATGCATCGAAAACATGTCGTTCTTTAATTATTTTCAAACGGATTGGGGATCCATTTGTAATCCATACATTTATAATTTTCTTTAAATTTATTTTATTTTAAAAACAATACAGAAATTTTAGTTCTAAAATTGATGTTATTTTGAAAGTAATTAATAATATATTTGTAAAATTTGGAAAATATTATTATTAAAGAAAGTAATCAGTAAATTTTTAAATTGAACTATAAAAATATAAATTTCAAATAATATATTACTATTACATTCATATTAAATATATACTTTCACAAAATGAAATATATGTGTTCAAGGATTTTGGGTTTTTTTTTTTCTCTTTTAAACTCAGGTAAAATGTATATATTTTTAAAATACTGTAAAAATAATATTAATGAATACATATGAGTGAAAATTATTTAGAAATAAGATATTTACAATTCATGCAAATATTTATAATTTTTATGAAAATATTTAATTTACATTTTTTATATAATTAAATATAATAAAAAAATAAAAAGTTGTTGGTGATAATCCAAAAATTCAATTGGTGACAATAAAATTTCCATTGGTGATAGTTTCAAATTCCATTGGTGATAATCCAAAAATTTTGTGGGTGATAATACTAAATTCCGTGAGTGATAATAAAAATTTTCGTTGGTTGGTGATAATTAAAGAATTATGTCGATGATAGTAAACAATTCCGTTGATAAAAGTGCTCAATTCCGTTGGTAATAATACGAAATTTTGTTAGTGATAATAAACAATTTTGTCGGTGATAACCTAAAAATTCCGTTGGTGATAAAATAAAATTCCGACGGTAAAAGTGATAAATTTTGTTAGTGATAATACAACATTCCCTTGGTGATAGTTTCAAATTCCGTTGGTGATAATACTAAATTCCATGGTTAATAATAAGAAATTCTGTTGGTGATAATACAAGAATTCCATGGGTGATAATACTAAATTCCGTGGGTGATGATAAGAAATTCCGTTGGTAATAATACAAAAATTCCGTCGGTGATAATAAACAATTATGTTGGTAAAAGTGCTTAATTTCATTTGTGATAATACAAAACTCCGTTGGTGATAATACCAAATTCCATTAGTGATAATCAAAAAATTCCATTGGTGATAATACTAAATTCCATTGGTAAAAGTGATAAATTCCGTTGGTGATAATACAACATTCCCTTGGTAATGATTCCAAATTCCATTGGTGATAATACTGAATTTTGTTGGTGATAATCAAAAATTCTGTTGGTGATAATTCAAAATTCTATTACAAATATATTAAAAAATATTTTAAAGCTTAAGAAAAATTAATAATGTTCACGTACCAACGGAATGTTCCATTGGTGATAATATGAATTTCCGTCACTAATGTCTTTGTAGGTGTCACATACTTTCCGTTGGAATTCCGTCACAAAATCCATTGGAAATATTTTATCTGATGTCTATGCTTTCTTGTAGTGAATGATGTTACAAATAATTCTTACAATGCATTGGATACGAAGATCTTGGAAATAACTAGTTCGATGAGTTAAGAAGCTTTTATATGAATCAGTCAATGGTTTACAAAATGTATGGGAAGTTGTTAGCTAATGTCCTATATTTCTAAGTAAGCAATGATGTTGTTTTTTCAATATTCAATGAAACATTTAGATTTTTCTCTGACTCAAGCCAAAATCGGCTATATGCTGATTTGATTAGGAGCTGGTTTAATCAGTGTGGTGTAAAGGGTTAAATTGAGAGTAAATGGGGTTACTGGAGTTGTGGCCTTGACTTGCATGAGGACCAGCGGAGCGCAGAGAAGTCTTCTCGTAAATATTTTATTTGAGCATCATATCAATTTAAGTATCAAATCTAACTATTTATTATTTTTATATTACTACAATTAAATTTTACATCTTATTATTAATTATTATAAAATGTAATTAATTATTTATTTATTTGTATTTATCTTGGTTGAACCCAACTCTTGACCCATCGGGGTTGGTGCTCATCCAATGATCAGTTACAGTGAAGGGTTTGCAGAACAATGTGGACTTTAAAATGCGTGTGAAATTGATGATCTTTGTTCCTTAAAGCGAGAATGTGATGGCTGATGATGCAGCCCTATGATGCGGGCTTTTGCTAAGACTATTCTGGAATAATGTGGATGGTCGTGGAGGATTCTACGAGCCGGTAGACAACTCCGGAAATCACGAGCAAGATGGCCCCAACCTCTCTATAAATTCTCTTCTAAAGGCCGGGGCAGAGCATCGAGTGAAGTTTAATCGCCTTCACGCTAAGCATTAGCATTCATTTATTTCTTTTATAGCGCTCTGTTTTTTGCCTTTTCGTGAAGATGTCGATCATCCGCAGGGGCAGCGTCTTCGACCCATTCTCTCTTGATGTCTGGGATCCCTTTGGTAGCAGCTTCTCCGGTTTCTTGAACGATGCTCTGTCTGTGCCTCGCTCCAACTTCGTTAGTGACACTGCCGCCTTTGCCAACGCTCGCGTCGACTGGAAGGAGACGCCCGAGGCACACGTCTTCAAGGCTGACCTCCCGGGATTGAAGAAGGAGGAGGTGAAAGTGGAAGTGGAAGAGGGCAGGGTCCTACAGATCAGCGGAGAGCGGAGCAAGGAACAAGAGGAGAAGAATGATAAGTGGCACCGTGTCGAGAGGAGCAGCGACAAATTCCTCAGGAGGTTCAGGCTGCCGGAAAATGCAAAGGTTGATCAGGTGAAGGCGGCCATGGAGAATGGGGTGCTCACCGTCACAGTGCCAAAGGAGGAGGTCAAGAAACCTGAGATCAAGACCATTGAAATCTCCAGTTGAGTGCTTAAAGCTGCTGAATAAACATAAGAAAGAAAAAGCTCTCTGTGTGCTTGAAATATCTGGTTGTGTGGTCTCATGATGGGAATTACAATGTTGTTGTCTTCTTTGTGTGTTTCAGGGCTTCAGCTAGTGGCCTGACTTTTCTGTAAGTTCTTCTGAGTGGTTGATTTTTTAGAGAATAAAGAAACAGAACTTTTGTCTGATTGATTAAAAGTGTCAAACATTGTTCTGATAAACATATTCATTCTGAAGGGATTTAATTCCTCAAATAAAAAATTTGCATCATTCTCTGCCTTCATGGCAAACAGAAGCAAATGAATGAACTAAATCAGTGATTAAGCTAAAATTTCTCACATCCTTTGTTTTTCCCTATCAGTAGGAGTTTTCCTTCTGAAACTAATATAACGACTTTCCTTAAACCTATTGACGTTCACTAAATTAGTTCCTTACTAATAATCAATAATTATAATCATGCATTATTGTGCTTTCTTTAAATGCTACGATTTAGTTCAAATCTTCTATAAACCTGTTGTTTGCTCCTCTGTGCATATGGATGATATTTTGTCCTTCTGGCTTAGTGCTTTTATTTTATTTTAAAAGTTATTTGATTGAATATAAATTATAAATATAATTTATTTTCAGGTATAATCCATCAATGTTAAAATACAATACAATTAAATATAATGTTGGATTAAATGTAACGTATAATATTGCATTTGATTAGATAAATTTATTAGTTTATAAAGAACATTTATGTTTGTTTTAATATATTTAAATAGTGTGTAAAACCAAGGGAAGATTACCTTCACATTTTTCTTAGAAAAAAAATATTATTGAATTAATAAATTTTCCTAAAAATATTTTTAAAATATGTTAATGATGAACAATTAGTATACTATGAATTATATATAAAAAAACCTTTTTTAATAAAATCTCAAGCGTTAAGTGAAAAATCTGAAGTTTCGAAAATTGTTTTATAATTAATTTTGAACTACTTTTAAATTGATATCTCTTCCGAACAGTTTATATAAGGTACATATGAAGAAATTTACCCAACAAGTCCTAAATAATCTACATGTGTAGGGATGTCAACGGCGTGGGGATTCAAAGGGGATAAATCTGACTCTGATCCCGAATTTCTAATCACATCAATGATCCTGGCTCCGAACCAGGATACGAGAATTTTTTTTTCCCTTCCTAGTCCACACAAAGATTTTTTTGGGTTCGGGGATTCCTGTCCATGATTAATAAATTAAAATATTATTATTATTTAAAATAAAATTTATAAAATATTCACTAAAAATACCATAAATTTTTTTAATAATTTAAAAACTCATTTACATGTACGAGTAGTTAACCTATTAAAGGCCTAATACAAAGTACCAACATATACAATATCTGAGCTTTTGTTAGATTTTTATTTAGATATTTATAATATAAAATATTATATATATATATAGGGGTGGGGAGGATATTCCTTAGACCCAATCGCAATCCCTGAAAAAATTCCCCGATTGTGGCCCCGATGTGGCAAGGAATTGTGTTCTCTGTTGGGGCCGAGGCCCAATGACATCTCTATACATGCGAGTTGGAACAATAAGAAAGCCCTAGGTCTTTGATTTGTACAAAATTTCCAAGTCTCATATTTTAATTTTATTAAATGCCCTCTTTTATTCAAATCTTATTTAAGTTTTCGATGTTAGTATAATTTGTCTCTTATAATTATTAACATCCTAATTGAAATCAAATTAAAGTTGTGCATGTTATAAACAGATTCAAAGTTAGGGTGCACTTGATCATATGTATCTCCTCATCAAGATTTTCAAAATGGTGATAAAAATAAAATCTTAGGTTTATTTCATAGAATTTCTATATTTTGCGGCTTCTTTTCAAATTAGGTTCAAAATCAAACCTAGATTTCATTCATTCTCTGTCTAATTGAGATGCGATGTGATGATGATTTATGTTTATGTTTGATTCTCTTTCTTTGGTTTATAATCACCCTCTTATCCATAGGTGTCACTACCAGTTAGTTTTCTTTTATGTTATTAAGTAGGATTTAAAAATCATTTTTATATATGCATCCCCAGAATAACCAAAAATTACAAATGTACATTTCTAAAATTCCTTTTCATATATGTCATGAAATATAAAATCCAGGGTATATTGATTAACTCTGTGCTGATAAAATCTCTTATCTAGAAATTATTAACATGGCTAAGGAGTTGAGTCTACAAGTGGATGGTATTACTTTTTGGTGAATGGAGGTGACTGGATGGGAAAAGGCACCGGTAAAAATTAAAAAAGACAAGGATGCTCTTGCAATGACAATAAAGGTTGGTCGTGGGAGGATTATGAGTTTATATGCCAAGTGATGGAGGATGTACTAGTAATGCTAGCCAAGGTGCAGTTGAAGCTGTTTCGAATGAAGGAAATGCAAGTGATGGATTGGAGATTTTGGAAAAGGATGGTGCACCAAAATTAGACATTGTAGTTCGTTCAAAGGACAAAGGAAATGAAACAAATGAAGAAAGTGACTCACAAACAAGTGACATGCATGATTCATATTATAGCTTCCATAGTGATGTGCTTGAAGACCCTTAAGAGGAAGACTTTGAAGATGAAGATCCTAAAGAAGAAGAAGAACCTGATGAGGAGAAAATTTAGCAACTATTAAGGATGGTGCACCAAAAACAACGGAAAAAGAGAATGGTGCATCACAAGCAGTTGGAAAAGAGGCTGAGACTAATTCTGATCATGATGCTTCTAAAATTGATGACTCTGAAGATTTGGGATCATGCCCTAGCACTGATGAGAAAGAATTGGATCCTACAATGCCAAACCTGAGTTTAATGAAGAATCTGATATGAAAGATACACAATTTAGAATTGGTATGAAATTTAGAAGCTTTAAACAATACAAAGAAGCTGGGAGAAACTATGTGATAAAACACATGTGTGTCATGAATTTCAAGCCAAACAACAGTTACAAGTGCAAAGCTTTTTGCAAATGAGGATGCTCTTGGTATTTATGGGCTTCTCCCATGTACAAGGACAGAAATACCATTCAAATTAAGTATGGTAACCTCAAACATGAATGCACAAGAGATCATAATATTTGGCATGTAAGTGCACAATGGATAGCTAACACTTATTTGGAACAGTTTAGAGCTGATCCATCTTGGAAGGTTGGGGGAATAATCTAAGCTGTCAGGCTTAACCAACAAGCTAAAATAACCAAGCTTAAAGCATGGAGAGCCAAATGCATTGCTCTTAGGTGAGTGTTTGTATTTTTTTTTATTTCTACCATTATGTTTTTTTTTTCAACATGTTTATATGTCTCTATTTATATTTGCTTAATTGTGTCATATATTTTTCTTATGCAAGGATGGTGGATGGTGGATGGTGATGAACAATCACAGATAACAAGGATTTAAGACTATAGTTTGGAATTGTTGAGAACTCATGCCATGTCAATGGTGAAGGTCAAATGTAATGAAGGGGTTTTCTCAAGCATGTCTATAACTAATTGTAATTTATTAGTATAACCTGGAATTGCACTAGAATTTATAAGGGGTTTATGACTAATTGCAATTTCTCATGAGTTGAACTTGCATTTATGCATTCACTTTGTAGGCATGTATGTTTGTTTAGGTTCACTTAAAGCTGGATTCTTGGAGGGTTATATACGCATAATTACCTTGGATCGTTGCTTCTTGAAGGGCTTATATTGTGGCCAGCTACTCTTAGCTGTAGGGATGAATGGCAATGACAGCATATACCCTTTTTGCATGGGATGTTGTGGCAAAAGAGAATTATGAAAATTGGCAATGGTTCTTAGAATTGCTGGCTATAGACATGGGAATAAATAACAGCCAATAATGGGCATTTATGAATGATAGACAAAATAGTAAGTGTATTTTAACCTAGTATATTAATTTCTAAAGTTGCTTATATTTCTCTACTCATTGATTATAGCTATGTATCAATGTTCAATGTTTTATTAGTTATAGTGTATGAAATGGGGATATGGCTACATATAACTACTAACTATATTTATAGAGTAGGTGTTTTATTAGTTACATAGTGTATGTTTAATATTTGCTTTGGTGTTTGTCTTGTCAAGAACTTCTATGTTTTATTAGTTACAGTGTACGAAATGGGGAAATTGTAGGCATGTCCTGCTAATTATATGTATCATTTTATTATTTTCTTTTTTGTTTGGTGAATGTTCTATCATGTTCTACTGTGATTTAAGCTCATTGATTGAAACAATGTTTGATTGTTTAAATATGGTTACTAATCATATTTCTAAACATGGCATGACTCCTAATGTCATTTTATTTTTTGTTTTGGTGAATACCCTGTCCTGTTCTACTATTATGATTTATTGGCTATGGTGTATGAAATGGGGAAATTATATAGGGTCTCATACCTGTCATTGAAAATTTATTCCCAGACAATGAACGTAGATTTTGCATAAGGCATATCCACACAAACTTAAAAGGTAAGGGTCATAGGGATCAATTATGGGGATGTGCAAAGTCTAGCTACATTCTAGCTTATGAGAAGGCAATGGAGAATTTAAAAGTGATGTCTGCAGTTTCATACCAATATATGAAAAACATAGACCCTAAGCATTAGAGTAGGTCTCATTTTCAAACTCAATTCAACTGTGACATGCTTTTGAACAGTTTATGTGAGTGTTTTAATAGTCAAATACTAGAAGCTATAACAAAGGGCATAATTACAATGAATGAAATGATTAGGACAAAACTAGTGGTGAAGATCCAAAAAAAAAAATGCAATGAAGAAATGCAAAAACCATACATTGCCCTAGGATTCTCAGGAAGTTAGAGAAAATAAAGGAATTGAGTAACATGTACTACTCTTCATGGTCTGGAGGAATACATATTAGGTTTTGGGCTAAGATGGTCAATTTGTAGTTAACATCAAACAAAGAAATTGCAGTTGCAGAAAATTGCAATTGGCAGGGACTCCTAATAGTCATGCAATATAGTTGCAATTGGCAAGGATTCCTTGTAGTCATGCAATATACGCAATTTACTATAATAGGGATAGACCAAAGAACTACCTGGATGAATGTTACCAAGTCTACACTGTCCTTAAAACATATGCCCACATTCTACACTCAACACATGGTAGGGATTATTGGCCTAAGAGTGATCTAACACATGGTACACTCAACATTGATGCTATTTTCATTAGGATTTGATACATTAACACAATTAAATCTGGCCATCATAGGTTATTGACACATGTGAGTAGGCTCCTATTGGGCAAGCAATTACAACTAATACAAAGGCCAAGGAAGAATAAATTGCAAACAAGGGGTGGCAAAAGGGGTGTTGATGCTGAATTGCTGCCAAGGGAATCAAATCAATCTCAAATGAAGAAAACTACATCAACCTCAAGAATTCATGTGTCAAGGCCTCCTGTAAATGATAAAGATGGGGCTGCTGCAAAGAAAAGGAAAATATGGGTGCCACTTGGTGCTAGAGTGTCTAGTGTTTCTGGTGGTACCCAATGAGACAAATAAAGACTAGACAAGTTTTATGCTACCAAATTTTGTGAATGTCATAAACTATCCTAGTGGCAAAACTTTTGCATTGTTTGAAATCACTTTCTCTGGTTTCTTCCTTTTTTTCAATGCAAATTTTGTGATTGAATAGAATTAAGGTATTTTGTACAAAGCTTGTGTAGTTCATAAACATATTATCTACAAGGCAAAAAGCATTGCAAAGCATGTCTTCCTCATTTTAAACAGAACATGTAATTTTTGACAAGAATAACTTCATTATGAATATATTAGACTTTTTTCAAACCAGTTGTTTTGCAAATTCTTGATTCTAAATCTGCTGGTATTGCTATATTCATATTGGTGTATGTTGTGGACTCTAAATTTCTATTGTATTTTATATAATTGATTTAGTAAATATTGATATAGTCGTCAAAATTCATATTGCCAGACGTATGATGTATGTTGTGTCCTCTAAAATTCATATTACCAGGTATATGTTGTATATTGTGGGCTTTAAATTTCTGCCCTTATTACAACATCCAAAAGTATGAAAATTACAAAATGAAACCCTGTTTTGAAAGGAATTTTCATCATATTGATATTCAACAATTATTACAACATTCAACCAGCTGTAAAAACTCTTGTTTAAGATTGAGCAAAGGAGATGCCCTTTAGAAGATGCCCTCTATGCAATTCTTTATTAAGGTTTGTTTGAGAAGCCAAGAAGAAGAAGAAGAAGAAGAAGAAGAAGAAGAAAAAGAAGAAGAAAGAGAAGGACAAAACCAGGAGATTGAGAATGAGAAGAGAGGGCGACGAAGAAGATGAGGAAAATGAAAAGAAGTGGACAGGATGTTGATGTGGCCAAAAACAAGGTGAGGTGGATTAAAGAGAGTGATGAGGATTACAACATCCTCGCTGGCGTTTCCACATCAACAAATGAACTATCATAAGCTAGTCCACATGGTCGTTCAGGCGGCCATGTCACAAACTTCTCACCAGAAATAAGCAGGTACCCTCCCGTTGAAGCGACATCAAATTATGGTACTCCAAAAGATATGAATTGAAGATGGGTATCCATTTTGATATTGGGTTGGGCCATAGTTTGGTGACGTCGCCCCTTTTTTGTGTGTATATATATATCTGAAGGTCAAATCCTTCAACAGTCCATTTATTATAGTAACTTTGTCCTTTTCCTCTCTCTATTAGAAAATTTATTAATTTTATTTTTAAAATTTTAAATTAAAAAATTATGTCCCTCTACAAACCCTCAGTTTAGCCATTTGATTATGTTAACATCGCTTACAATACTAATAAAAAATTCCTAAAATATTATAAAATTATTAAAATAAAACACAAATTAAAAAAAAATTTAAAAATTATAAAAAAGTTAAGAATATAAACAAAAATATTAAAATTATTAAAAGTTACAAATACCATGTCAAAATATAAAAATTATTAAAAACTATCTAAACTTTTAAAAATATGTCAAAATTATTAAAAAAACAAATAACTGCCACATGTTGCCATGTCATTTTGATCCGTGAATTTTTTTTTTAACCACTAGCTATTCTCTCCGACTCTCATCCTGATTTTTTTAACCACTTGGTGCTCGTTAAGGTGAGTTATAAAAAAAAATTAATTTTTTTAAATTTTTTTAATATTATAATTTTCATATTTTTTAGAAAATTCAATATTATTTATATTATTTTATTTTTCTATAAAAAATTATAAAAATTATAAAAAGTATTGATTGTTTTTATAATTATTTTATAAAAAACATTAAACAATATAAAAATATTAAATTTTAAAAAAACATATATATATATATATATATATATTAAAAATTATTATTTAATTTTATTTATGATGTGAGACAAGCTCCGTGTGATTAATAAATATCAGGCTTAAGGTTGGAGAAAATAGACTGGGGAGTTCATTTAGGTTTTCTAGTTTAGGTAGTTTCATACCCCAGTTTGAAATGACGTAACATGGTATGTGGTAGTTGCTTGATTTTTTAATAATTTTTCTGATTTTTAATGTTTTTTATATTTATTAATAAATTTTTATGATTTTAATAACTTTTTTATAGCTTTTAATTTTTTTAGCATGTTTTATAATCCTTTTTTATAACTTTTATAATACCGAATTGACATGAATGAGGAGATACCCATTTGTAGTCCTCATTTTAGAATTAGAGTTGGCTACATGTTGTCGTAGACTGCTAATTTCCAATGTTGTATTAGACCGAAGCGAATTTTAATAAGGATTTAAAAACCGGACGGGTCGGACCTGTTCGCGATTCAACTGATCCAATCGGTTCAATAGTTTTCTGTTTTTTTAATTTTTTTTAAGTAAATAAAATTTCATAAAATATTAAAATTATAAAAAAAATCCAATAAATATAACTATAAAATGAATCAAAAAAGGCTACAATCAACAAATACACTCATAATCAAAGCAGGATTAAATCATTAAATTGAGAAGTGAGAACCACTAGATCTATCCAATTCAATAAACATTAATTAAAAAAGACTAGAATCGACAGATATAAGTTATACAACCAAAATCAAAACAGGATTAAAATGAGAATCACTAGATCTGGATCTCTGTTCTAAACCCTGTAGCTCTCTAAGAAGAACCAGAAAAAGATTCAGACAAGAAGAAGAAGAAGAAGAAGAAGAAGAAGAAGAAGAAGAAGAAGAGATTAGAGAAGAAAAAAAAATAAGATTTTTATGAAAGTTTAGGGGATCGGATCACTCAAGCTCACCGACGGTGGAGGGTTAAGGCCGTTCTTCTTCTTCTCCATGGAGTCTTTAGAAAGAGTTTTGAGAGTTGAGATCGTGATCCTGTGACCCACTGACCCGTCCGTGAGAGAGAGACAGTTTGAGAATCTGAGTCTTTGAGCTAGTGAGCCTGAGGACTGAGAGTGAGAGAGTGAATTTTTAATTTTTAATTTTTTTTAAACCTGGTCCGGTCTAACAGGTTCCCGGTTCAATTTATATGACTGAAACGGACTGGCGACTGGTTCCCGGTTGAACCGGTTGAACAGGCCGGTCAGATCCGTTTTTTAAATCCATGATTTTAATCACATGCACCATTTGATGTGCGCTGGATACACTGAGAATAACCTTTGTTTTCAAGTTTCATCCTTCTTTTTTTGTGTTCTTTTTCCTTTTTCTATGTTTATTATTATTTGTTTTCAAGTTTCATCCTTCTTTTTTTGTTTTTGTTTTTCCTTTTTTATATGTTTATTATTATTATTATTATTATTGACACGAATATTGAAATCATGTATTAGAAGGGAGTCAAATCTTGAAACTCCCATATAGGAGTCATGTGTTTTAACCACTAGGCTATTGTCGCAGTGATGATCCTAGTGACTTGTACAAAATATAGAAACATAATTTATGCCTAACACATACACATTATCAACAATGAGAGCGATTTTGCTAGACAGTTAGCTTATGGACTTGCTTTGTTTATATTTTTTATCCTAGGTTTTTTTTTTTCAAAAAAGTGGATAAACTATATTGATTAAGAAAGAAAAGAGTTACAAGAAAACTGGAGAGAACATCAGGAAGAAGGTTCCACTTATCATGCTTCGACTCACGGTCAGGCACCGGAGAATTGTCGCTTTAATCCAAATGGGTGTTGTTCACCTTCCCTAAATTAGCGCAAGGCTGACAAAGAACCTGAGCAAGCCTATATATATATATATAAACAAATGCGAGTACATAATGTGATATAAAATATACAACCCGATGGATCTAGTCTATACAAGGTTGTTTCATATATGATATGCTCCATGACCTAACTCAATACAACACAGAAGCAGTTGCCCAAGATAAGGAAAGACCGCACATATTAGTAAACTTGAGGAAGGAAAAAAGAAGAGTGGTGAGTAATGCTATTACTCAGTGAGTGAATAAGCCACATAATTCGAATAGAATCAAAATGAAATCAATGAGTATGATTAAAGTCTTAGCAATAGTACTCCGCATACTTTTATCTTTAAAACAAGTATGGTCACAATCGGCGTAGCCCTTTTGAGAGTGTACCAAACTATATCCGTTTTTCATTTTGGGGTCCAAACTTCAATTTGATTCAAAATGGTCACCCAACTTTTATCCTGTTTCACCGGGTGGTTAAACGAGACATTCCAACCAATTTATGCTGAGATGGATGCCTGAATATCTACGTCAACACATGGATTCTACTCTATCAAATCTAGCTAGCAATGCCACATCACCTAAGTTGGCCACGTCACTTAGGAGTGTCCACGTTGGTCTTCGCCCACGATTAAAACATCTCTCTATTCTTGGGTACCCATTTATTCTCTTAGCAGGTCATCGCCAACTTCTTCTTACTTGCGATCAAGAGACAGAGGCAGTGACAAATTGTTTGAAACGGTTTAGATCAAGTTTGGCTTCTCTTTTGCTGTGTGAGAGAGAGATGGACAACTAGCGAGGAAGGAGGAAGCCGCTGTCACCATTGAGAATGCCCTAGTTTTTGTTTGTTTTTTTTAAATGAGTATATTATGATTAGATTATTGGAATTCCCTATGTTTGGTTTGAGATATCATATGTTTGTCATGGGATTTTGTATAAGTTATATGGTTGTTTTGTCAATGAGATATTATCCATTTTCTTTTTATTGAGTTATCAATTGAAATTTCATTTGTGGTTGCTTTTTGATGAAAAATTTAGTTTTTATATCAAGTAAACATTCTGTAAGTGAAACATTTAAGCTGAACCTAGTTTGTGTAAGAAATATTTTAATGAAACATTCGAGTTAAATTTGAGCTCATAACTAATTAAAAAAGATTCAATTAATAAATCTACAGAAAAAATGGAATTGTAGTTTGTTCCAATGAGACGCTTAACATGAATTTGCACAATTACAAATGAGACACTTCAGTTGAAACAATGTTACTAGAGTTTCAACTAAGCAATTTGTAGATTATTAAGAAAACTACACACTAGTATTCATTCAAAAGGATTCAATTCTACATCACACTTTTGATTAAAATGTATATTTATAAAATGAAAGTCAGTTACATTAGGATATGTGCATCTTTAAATGACATTCAGTTCCATCCAAAAAATGCAGCTTTACAAAGACACTGTGGATAAAATACCTTTTGCAGCTTTATTGAGCCATTTGCTTTACAAAATTGCCAAAACAAAAAACTAATTGTGATCAGTTTCCTTCATGAGCTGAACATGGGTGGAGTTACACAGGCACCCAACACTGAAAAAGAAAAAAAATACATATTTTGATTAAGGAGACCATCTCGTGTGGGTCAGTTAAGGCAGCAACTGCAAGGGACATCCATATTTTCCTTCTTTTGGCAACCTGTTGTTTTGCTCCTTTCTTGAACATCTTTTTGTTTAATGTGTAACCTCAACATAGGGACACCTGCAATAGTAGAAATATCTGATTACTTTGTTCTTGCCTTTGTTTTCTTAGCCACCAATCTATTTATGTCCTACCTTCTCAAATGAGTTTAACTCAAAGGTTCCGCTCCTCTAAGTGTTTCACTAGTATTTGTACCAACATTGTTTGAATAACAAAATATATACTTCAATCATTACAACAACTCTTAAATGGAAGCTCATTAGCAATATTTACCTGTAAGCCATGTACCTCTAATGCTAGTTTATCCTTAGCTATAGAATCTTCTGCAATTCTCATTGACTTCTACTTTGTTGCATTCGATTAGAACTACAATAGCTCAAAGACATTATTTTTAAATGATATCAAGTAGCTTTTTCATTCTCCCACATATTAAAAACATGGTAGTGACTTCCTTGAATATTACTTTGGATCATTTTGGGAGAAAAATGGAACTTTTGTAAACCTTACTTCCAATCATTTTGAGATAAAATTACACAAAGTCAAAATAAAGTTAAATCCATCCATGTATAGTGAATTTAATTTTATGTTCCCTTATGAATAACTAATATGATCTTCTTAATCTCTAAATTATATACAAGTAACTTATTTCAAGAGGTTATAAACCTTGATTAATCTATTATTTATCTCAGTTATATCTTAGATGCTAAATACTTCATATGGACATAGTATTGTTGCATGAAAGTTGTCGTGTTTTTTTTGGTTGTTCATTAACTAATCACACATCAAATTATATTAAAATACATTGACAACAAGTTAGGTATTCTCCAATAGTGGTTTCAATAAACAAAGAACATAAACAAAACAAAGAACACCTTTGAGTTCTTCAACATTATTTCAGATTTTCATGCCATTCAAACAAAAACACATCAATTGACAACTGCATGCTCTATCTTGGCATAACACTTACATCAAAGATGACAAATACTACTAGATGGTGCAAGCTTTGACTGAAGGCCATGTCCAATTATAGAATTCGGATGCTTCATCCTCTTCATGACATATTTCCCATTTCACAGCCAATTTCTAGCTCCTTAGCGACAATGGTGTTGTCCTCTTGCCCTAGGGTTTCACCGATCTCTCCATCACTAGATTGGAGAATGAACGCAGGATGATTGTCTCTCCATCTAGGAATGGAGAAGGTGTTGCTAAAATGGGAAAGAAGGAAGATGGTCTGGACAATGATCTTTGGAGAAAACTTGGTATTTTGTATCCCTTTGCCTCTCAGTTTGGGAAAGAAGGAAGAAATGGGGATTTTCAGACACGTGGGTGAAGGCCAACGTGGACCCTCCGAGGTGGTGTGCCCAACTTAGGTGATGTGGCACTGGTAGCTAGATTTGACAGCTTGGCATCCATGTGCTGATGTAGATATTCTGCCGTCCAGCATAAATTGGTCTGAATGTCTGAGGGTAACCACCAAGTGAAACAAGATAGAAGTTGGATAACCATTTTGATTCAAATTGAAGTTTAGACGCAAATTGAAAATAGGTATACTTTGGTACCTCTAAATAATTTACCTGTCACAATCGAATTCAAAATGATCAAATTCAAAAATGGATTAAAAAAAGATAATTATTTTAAAATGGATAAGATTTGAAGCAAAAAAGACCATTCTACCTTCAACTCTTCAAACAAACCACCACAATGCCCTTACACAAACAAAAAGGCAAAAATGCCCATCCATTTCCAAGAAAAAGATAAAGCAAAATAAAAATAAGAAACAAAGAAAAGGCATGAAAACAAATAGAAACAAGATATCACACAACTAGCAGTGGAAAACGACAAAAGAAAAACAAAGACAACAATAAACTCCCTAAGGGAATAGAAATGATCCACTCGGTATGTCAGCACTTCAACTAACTGCTCCACACCGGTGTTTTTGCTTGCCTTATGATTGTAACTTCCATCCTTTACACAAGGCCCAAGAAAATGTAGGTTGCATCGTACAAGAGTAGCATGTGATCATATATATGATGACAAAGAATTTCTAGCCTGTATATTACCAAAAATATGCTGGAATTTCTCAGGTTATTGCACCTCCTCTTGCCCAAGTTCTCTATTATAAAAATGCGCTTAGGACTTTGCATGTGCTTTTCAAGATAGTTTACGTCACTTGGCATCTACCATCGATCTCCATCATTCAGAAATCTATCAAAAGATTTGACAGTAAAGCTACCATTAGGAGTTAGACACCATTGTTTGTAATCATTGTTCCCATGGTCTTGACTACTAATCCTAATCAAGATTTCAGAAAGTGTTAGATCAATAGTTAGTGGAAAAATTTGTATGGATTGGATAAGGTCCCTCATTATGAGTAGTAGTTGATAAGAGTTTGTAAAAAGCTAGAGCCCATTTTTTTTGGTACACAACCATTTTTTGTCTTTTATACAATGGATTTTCTAGTGATTTTAATGGGTAATTTTTTTTATAGAGCATCAAACTATTGTCTTTTTTTTGGGGTCCCAAATTTCAATTTTAATCAAAATGGTTATAAATTAAATTTTGTTTCACCAAAGGTTCATCCAATAGATTCCTGCTTATTTTTTATGATGTGATGTCAAAAATTGTCAATCATTAGGTGAGATAGAATTGTCAGCTGAGCAGACAATGTGTCATATATATGATAACCGAGAATTTCCAGCCTGTATATTATCAAAAATATGTTGTAATTTCTCAAGTAACCACTCGATGAAACAAAATTGAAGTTAAATAACCACTTTGATTCAAATTGAAGTTAAAATGAAAAAGGCTATAGTTTGGTGCTCTATAAAAAATTTAGCCTTATTTTAATTAATGACATGATAATTTATTATTATTATTATTATTATTATTATTATTATTATTATTATTATTATTATTATTATGTGAAGAATGAGGGTCATATGTTCTATCTCGGTAAAGCCTGTTCATTACAGTTTTCTGTTAAAGAAGAAACTAGTTATCCGAATGATAAATCATTGAAAACTTCAAAAATTTACCATTAAAGGACATCTTAATCAAAGTTCAACATAATTGAAGATAAATAAGGAGTATTCTTTAATAAATAATTCTTGAATTAAGACAATTAAAATCAGCTTATATACACTTGGCTATTATCTTCAATATTAAAGAGTCATGTTAATCAAATGCAGGATGTGAGCACTCTTACCATATTTGGGGGAAAATTTGGAGACTTTCTTTTTAATACATGTAAAATCGTTGGGGAAATAGTTTAAATTAATGCTTGGAAAAAAATTGTAAACCCCATTCATAACTATATTTTAAGGGCAAGAATGCCTTTGATTCTTCCATTTATGTTCATTATTCACTACGCATGGTTGGTTATATTGAAGTAATTTATAAGGATTTGCCAATATGAGTGAGAAGGGTTGATTAGTTTATAATCTCTAGTCTTGATCATTTTTATACATAATGAAACCCCAATCTCTATTTTTGACAAAAAAATAGCTATTTTAAAAAAAAAATTAAAAATTTGCAAGCTAATAATGCCCCTCAATGATGCTTGGCAATGTAGCCTTATGACATGTGTTTTCTACCGGGACTATTGTGGAATTATGTGTATAGTCATGGAGTGTTCTGGGAGCCCAACAGACAACTCCCGAAACCACGACCAAGGATGCCCCAAGCACTATAAATTCTCTGCAGGGAGGGTCGTGAGAGAGCATCGAGTGGAGTTTTATCGTCTGTTAGCAAAGCATTAGATTTCCTTTCTTTCTTTTATAGCTCTCATTTTCTCTTTTGGTGAGATGTCGATCATTCGCAGGGGTAGCATCTTCGACCCATTCTCTCTTGATGTATAGGATCCCTTTGGTATCAGCTTCTCTGGTTTCTTAAATGATGCCCTACTTGTGCCTCACTCCAACTTATTTAGTAACACTATTTCCTTTGTTGACGCTCGCATCGATTGGAAGGAGACACCCGACGCACTTATCTTCAAGGTTAACCTCCTGGGATTTAAGAAGGAGGAGGTTGTTGAGGATCTTAACACTGATGAACCTATGAAAAAATTTAGCTTGGAGTGAAAGAGAAAAAGAATAGAAGAATAAGAGAAAGTGTTGGTCAACTACTAGAGAAAATAGAGTGGACTTCTCCTGATTTTACAGCAGCCAATGAGCTTACTGCTCTTCCATTCAATATATATCAAAACGTTAATCTAAGAAAAAAAGTAAACTTAAAGACCACAACACCATTGGTTGACAGACTTCACTACCTATGATCACATTGGCCCATTTCCTTAAACTAGATACTATATTTTAATCCCTTTCAAAACATCCTAGACCTTTCAACTACCGCCCCAGTGCAAAGGACTTTAACCTGGTCCATCACTGTGACGATGCTATGATCTTACCCATACATTCGCTCCCATGCTTAGCTTTAGACAACCACCATTACTCCCCTCTTACTATTGACGCTTGAACTCCAACCATGCCCTTCAATCGCAGTACATCACTAGCACCAACAATTCCCATTGATTGAAGCATCCTGACTACAAGTTTAATTCGCATGTTCTTGTGCTTCTTTGTGGACAGAGGATTAGTGAAAATATCAGCTAACTGATCACTTGTACTGCAATGCTATAAAGAAATTAATCCATCTGTCACTAATCTCCGGATGAAATGAAATCTAGCATCAATGTGTTTGGTTCTTTTGTAATAAGTAGGATTCTTGGCAACAACTATGGTAGATTGATTGTCACAATATAAAACTGAGGGACTATCAATGTTTCTCCCACAATCACTCAGAATTTTTCTCAACCACACCATTTGACAAGCTGTTGTAGTGCCAGTGATATACTCAGCTTCAATCATTGACAATGTCACCATGTTTTGTTTCTTTGAAAACCAAGTGATTGCACATAACCCAAGTTTGAAGAACATACCTGAGGTGCTTTTCTAATCACTCAGAGAACCGTCCCAGTCACTGTCCATGAAACCTTCTTAACAGCCACTACTCTTACTAGAATAAAACAACCCATACATTGTTATCCCTAGTAGATACTTCACTACTCTTTTAGCTTTCTAATAATTCTTCTGTATACTGTTGGATCTATTAATTCCCCAAATATCTTCATTCATGAACTTTTCATTGACTCCCATTGGAGTCTTAGTATGCTTGCATTGCTTCATGTTCAATTGGATCAACAAGACTTTAATATATCTTATCTGTGATATGAACATTCCTTCACTTGATTGATGTATCTCTAAACAAAGGAAGAATTTAATCAAACCCAAGTCTTGTATATCGAATGTTCTCTTCATCTCTTCTTTAAACTATTCAATTTAAAGCTAAGAACCACTTGTGTATACTATATCGTCAACATAAAGACTGATGAGTAAACAATTCACGTCTCCATCTTCCTTCCTATATAGTGTATGTTCGGTTTCATTCCTCAGGTACCCATGATGCATGAAATGATTGTCAATTTTACCGTACCACGCTCTTGGCACTTGCTTGTGCCTTAGAGTGCCTTCTTCAATTGATACACTATATGCTCCTTGCCTCTGATTTCATACCCTTCAAGTTGGACCACATAGACCTCCTCAGAGATATCTCCATTTAGGAACGCTGAGTGTACATCAAAGTGATACACATGATAGCAAGCCTGAGTAGCTAATGCAAGAATAATTCTCATAGCCTCTAGCCTCGCTTGGCTACTAGCTAATGCAAGAATATTAAGAGGAAGTATTTTCACTAGTAGCGGGGCTAGAGGCTATGAGAATTATCCTAGATAGTGTCTCATCCATAGATGTCACCCGTGAGCTTGAGCTTCTTCTAGGTACTTTGGCTCTTGACACACCATCACTGTTTGTTGCTTCTCTCTATATAGTTTCCTGATGTGCTATCTGCAAGTGCACGAGTGACAAGCAAGTAGTAAAGTGTTACCCTGTGAGGGGTACGGTTGTCAAACCACAGGGGACTAGACTCAAAGTACTAATTTTTCCTCTAATGTCTAGTGAATCTCAAATTGGGAATGAATTGAAATAAGAAACAGTAAAAGAAAGATAGAATGGTCGTATTGATAGGTAGACTAGGACCGAGTGTTTTAACAATATGAAAGTAATGCCCTGGGGTGGTTCCTATAGACTATTGCATGCTATCTTACCATAAATGCCTACCAGGTACATTCCAAGATTCAAGTGTGTGCTCGCCAGCAATGTTGCATCTATGGTTCTCAAATACACCAAGTTTTGCTAAGGTAACTGTGTATTTCTTGTTAGACAAGCTACACACCAAGTTTTACCCGAGAAACTGTGCAAATCAAGCACATTGAGTTATGCAAACACAAGATTAAACACAAGAATCAAACAAACTCCATAGAACAATAAGAAATAAATATTTAAGCATACAAATCATCCAAGTTCACATGACTCCCTTCTTTTCTGTAGATGACCTCCCTTGTCGAGCTTCGTGTGCTAAGCCCAAATCTCAAGTACCTCTAACTCGTCCTTAATCTCCTTAGGTGGTGTGGTGAAGCTTGATCTTTGCTCTCATCAAAGTCCTCCCGATGGAAAATAGAGTCCCCGAACAAAAGATGAGATAGAAAGCCTAAAATCTGGAGTTAAAAAGGTAATTTCGGGCCAGACATGGTCTGGACACGATTGTGTTCAACCAGTTTCTTTTCTGAGATTTTCTTGAGTGAAGAACCTGAGATAATCAGTGGATGCCATATGCTTGTGCATTCCCCGTGCTCTGATAATACATGCCGTGTGAAGGGCAGCGTGGCCGTGTTTTCCCCGAAGAAGAGAAAATGTCTTTTTCCTGAGATTATCAATGGAAGAGACACGGGCGTGTTATGACCATGTTCCGCCTGGGACATCCCCGTGCTAGAATTTCACTAACTTGTTCGCTAGGCTGGGAAGATTAGTAGGACAGAGCACGGTTGTGCTCTGTCCTTATTCAACTTGCTATTTTCCTTTGGTCATCGAACACGCGCATAACATCCTTGGTTTCACTCCAAATTGATTCGAGCCTGAGATTCCTACACAATGAACACTATACCTCGAATAACACCGAATCTACATAAAAATATGGAAAAGGATTAATAGAAGGATGGAATAGAGGGCATGAAAACATATAAAATGCACTCATCACTTCCTCACTTGCACTGTACTTATTCTCTTCTTTATTTTATTTTGATTCTTCAACAGTTATCACTGACCTATCCTTGTTTCCTTCCCATTGTCGTCGTGAATTTTCATGAAAAGTTACGTCTCTACCAACATTCACTTTGGATGTAACAGGATTAAACAACCTATATGCCTTAGATTCTGAACAATAACCCTCAAACAAACACTTCTCAAATTTTTCATCTAACTTCTAGAGTTTTCGTGAAAGTGTAAGCACAAAAGCAATACACCCAAAAACTCTAAAATGGCTTACATTAGGTTTTCTTCCACGCCACACTTCATAGGGTGTTTTGTCTCCCAATAGGTGAGTTGGTGACCGGTTGATCAAGTATACTAAAGTTGCAGTTGCTTCTGCCCAAAATTTAGTTGGGAGACCTCCACCTTTAAGCAAGCATCTTGCTATCCCTACAACCTTTCTGTTCTTGCACTACACCACACTGTTCTGTTGTGGTGTGTAGGCAGCTAAGACTCTCTTCTAATCCCAAGCTCATCATAGTAGTCCCTGAAGACATGAGATGTGAATTCTCCTCCATGATCACTCCTTAGCATCTTCAATTTCCTCCCAGTCTCTGTTTCAACCAAGCTATGAAACTTCCAAAAATAATCAAAGGTTTCTTCTTTGTTTTTCAAGAAATATATCCAACACTTTCTACTAAAATCATTCATGAGTAAAAGGAAGTATTTGTTACCTCCCATAGAGTTTACACTCATTGGACCACACAAGTGTATGTTAATTATTTGCAAACAAGCTGTGGTTCTTCTAGACTTTCTTGATGGAAAAGAGCTTCTCTCCTACTTGCATATTGCACAATCCTTACACTAAGATCCATGCTTTACTTCATACAAGCCACAAATTATCTTCTTCTGAGATAGAGCCTCAAGACTCCTATAGTTTAAATGCCCAAAACGCCTATGCTACAACTCAGACACATCCCGATTTTTCACAACCAGGTTTAATCTCTTAATTCAGGTGAGATCTAATGGAATCATGTTGTAGCTCAACCTTTGTATTGCAACAACTAACTCCTTTGTGCAATCATCAATGATAATGCACTTGTTTTCTTGGACAATCATCAAGTATCCCATAGTGAGAAGCTGCCCAACACTGAGTAAGTTGTTTCTAAGCCCCAAAACAAGCTGGACTTCATGCAACTGCTTAAGCTCACCATTCCTAGTGCCAACGATGATAGTTCTAATTCCACACACCTCTATCTCCTTATCATTCCCCAGATGAATGGAGACCTTCTGAGATTCATCAAGTTTAGTGAACAACCTTCTCTGAACTACAACTGAACCACTACTGACCATGAAGATATTGCTAAAATCACGCTCTTCAGTAACCAGTAAGACTTCCTTCTCTGCTATCTTGTCTTTTTCCTAATACTCAACCTTCATATGCCCATATTTTCTACAGTGAAAACACTGAATATTAGCTTTGAAGTCACTACTTTGGCCTCTTCCCCATTGCCTCCTTCCTCTCCCTTGAACGAACCCTCTTCCACGACCTCTGGTTGAGCTCCAACTAGTAGATGAGTTAGAACTCCCCTTCTCCTTGACATAAGAAGTTAAACTCTCAACCTTCACGTGTTGAGCTTTTTCACTAACCTTCCTTGAAGATCTATTGACCCGAATCTCCTGCACTTGCAGAGACCTACTAAGTTCATCGAGAGTGAGCTTCAAGATGTGCTTTGATTCTTCAAGAGCAACGCCCACATAGTCAAACTTTGGTACTAAATTTCGCAGCACCTTGGACATAACTTCGGGTTCAGTGAGTGACAGGAGCCCAAAAATGCACTAGTTGTCGAAGTAATAAAGTACTCCGGTGAGAGGATAGTCGAATCCATAAAGAGTAGTGATTCAAGACAAGAGAAGTTACTACTTAGCTAATGTGGAATATAATGATGGTGAGAGAAATTGATAAGTGCTCGTGTTATAGTAATACAAAGTGTTATTATCTTGCAATGAGCATTGATTTAATCAGATTTTATCACTAAAATGTGTGTATTTGTGTTTTTTTGTGCATATAGGGTTGTGGAGAAGATTTAGAGAAAAAGAAGCAAGAATAGGTTATGTTCGTCATTGTTGAGAAGTTCTCGGACCAAGCAAGGAACAAGGCATGAGTCTAGACTTGTGGGTGTGTGCCAACCTCCATTGGAGGGGCACAAGCCCAGTCACACTCACAATAGTCTAACTCGTGTAGCATTGGAGAATTTTGCCAATGAAGAGAAATGAAGTAATCGACATAATCTAACGTTGATTGTGTGCCCAATTGAACGTCCTCGACGAAGAATGATGAATTCGGGAGCATTTTCGGCAAAGTCACTGTAGCATTACTGTAGCATTTGTTACTGTTGAAAAAACACTGTAGTAAGATACTGTTTACTTTCTGCCGAAAATCAGGATTTCAGAGAGTTCACACGGGCGTGTGGAAATTCCACACGGCCGCGTACTGTAGCAAGACATTGTAGCAAAGTTACTGTTTATAGGGTGTCGAAAATCAACAAAATAGAATTTCCACACGGCCGTGTGGAATTAAGACACGGGCGTGTGGAATTTCTGATTTTCCACAGGGCCGTGTGGAATTAACACAGGGGCGTGTGGAACCCCGTTTTGAGCCTATAAATTAGCCCGTTTTCAGATTTATTTGGGACCCTCCCCTTCTACTTCTTGCCTATCTTTTGGGGGGCTTTCGGCTAGGGTTTGGAGAGGTTCTTGGAGGTCTTTGGAGGTGATTATACTGCATCGATATCGGCATCCTTTGGAAGAAAGCTATTGGGGGAGCTTTCGTCTGCATCGATTCGGCGAGGTGTGCCCTAGGCTTTGACAAGGGATTCGTGGAGAAGACTAGGCGGCTGCACAAGACCATCGATACGATCTACAAGGGGGTTTTCTTTATGGTTTTTATGCATATGTTCTTAATTCTTTTATTGATTTTGTATTGCTCCATGGAGAGCTAAACCCTAGTGGGTATTCGGACTTGTAAATCCGTAGGATGATATTGTTTCTATGACTTTTATTATGCTATCCTTTATTGATAAATAAATTGAGTTTCGATTTTAATTATCTTGTGCTATTGTTTTCCCTTAGCCGTGACACTAGGGTTGAGAGCAATCTAGGTTATCCTTTGGAGGTGTGACAACTCCTATAGGGTTAGACTACTTAAGATTGAAGAGGGTTGAGAGGGAGAGTTGTGAGGTAGCGATGTACCCCTTTCCCCTCCGGTGTGATTTCTCCCTACCTCCGTTTCCTTGGTTAATTAGCGGTCGAGATAGAGTGTTAGGGCTTAATCTAGACTAGGGTTCTTCCACCTGGATCAAAGGGTTAGAACTACATATAGGAACTGGTTTTATCACTAGGAATCCCTAGAGCCTAAAGCAATCCCACGTAGTGTTAGGCTTAGGAAGATAGACTCCCCTGGGGCTTAGTTGATAGCTCAACGAGAGTCAAGGGTCGTAGTGAATCCTAATACCGGGACATAATGTTGGGATTAGTCATGGTTGACCTTAGGTTTGGGACCGTGTGTTTAAGGATATCCTCGACTCAATAGGCATCAATTGTAGAGCATAATACAAGTTTTGCACTAGAAGCATTAGTCCTAGGAAGAGCTTTGTCCGGGTATCCCATCGTTATATCGATTACCTCTCCTACCTATATCACTCTTTTTGTATTATTTTATTTTCTTTTCTATCTATACATATATATTTCTTTCACCATCATTTCCCTTCATAGCTAAATAGCGATAACACTTGTTTCTGAACACTATTCCCTGTGGATACGACTACCCACTCACTAGGGTATTTTATTACTTTGACAACCCGTGCACTTGCGGGGTACACACGCAAGGGGTGTGTCAGAAATCAATGTGTGTGCAATAAAAAGAAAGAGAAATATGGAAGACAAGAGAGCGCAAGCAAAGAGTAGAGAGGAAATAATCAATACGAATATGGGGTACTCGGACAAACACCCCCTAGGACTAATATTTCTAGTGCAAGACTAGTATTATACTGCCCTTATTGATGTTTAATGAGTCGTGGAAATCCTTAAGCACACGGTCCCAAAGCTAAGGTCAACCATGATTAGTTCCAATACTATGCCCTCGCATTAGGTTCACTACAACCCTTCACTCTGTCGATCTCTTAACTAAGCCCTAGGGGAGTCCATCATCCTAAGTCTCACACTACGTCGAACTGCTTGATGTTCTAGGGATTCTAGGTGATAGACCTTATCCCTAAGTATAGTTCTAACCCTTTGGTCCAGGCAAAAGAACCCTAATCTCAGTTAAGCCCCAGCACTAGGATTCACTACAACTGTTCACTCTGTCGATCACGCAACTAAGCCCCAGGGGAGTTCATCTCCTAGCACTTCACTCTACTTTGACCGCAATGAACTCTTGGAACATGG
The DNA here is from genome assembly GCA_020875875.1 of Dioscorea alata. NCBI lineage: Eukaryota > Viridiplantae > Streptophyta > Magnoliopsida > Dioscoreales > Dioscoreaceae > Dioscorea > Dioscorea alata. Next base: position 20,589,298 of record CM037020.1, on the reverse strand, counting down.
AGGTAGGGAAGATCACGCCGAAGGGGAAAGAGGATGTTTCGCTACCTCACGACTAACCCTCTCGACCCTCTCCAATCTCGGGTAGTCTAATTCTATAGAAGTTGTCACACCTTCAAAGGATAACATAGATGATTCTCAACCCTAGTGTCATGGCTAAAGGAAAATCAACACAATTAATATGCAAGATTGGAACTCAATTAAAAGCATCAATTAAGAAAGCATAATAAAAGTCATAGAAACAATGTCATCCTAGGGTTTACAAGTCCGAATACCCACGAGGCTTTTAGCTCTCCATGGAGCTATACAAAATCATCAACGTATATGAAATAATAAGCATAGCAAACATAGATAAAACACCCTTGTTATGCTTGACGATGGTCTTGTGAGGGCGTTCCATCTTCTCCACTAAGTCCCTTGTCAAGCCTAGGGCACACCTCGTCAGATCAGTGCCGACGAAAGTGGGCATCCAGACGGCCATGTAGATTCTCTGGAATTTAATTTCTGGCGCGCAGTAAAAAGTAAAGTGCTATAGCATTTGCTACGGTGAATTGCTACAGTAACCGCTACAGTACTCACGCATAAAATGTTCCCGATTTCCTGTTCTTCATTGAGGACGTTGAATTGGGCACACAACCAATGGTAGATTATGTCATTTCTTCATTTCTCCTTATTGATAAAGTTCTTTAATGTCACATGGGTTAGACTTATTCAGTGTGACTGCCTTTGTGCCCCTCCAAATCATAGAACCATTTGAGCACAATGGAGGTTGGCACACACTCACAAGTTTAGAACCCATGCCTTGATCCTGGCTTGGTCCAAGAACTCCTCGACAATGGCGAACATGACCTAATTTTGCTCTTTCTTTTCTAAATCTTCTCCACAATTCTACATGCACAAAAGAACACAAATGCACACTAATTAATGATAAAATCTGAGAAAAGTAATGCCCAATGTAAGAAAATAATACTTCGTATTACTTAAACATGAGCACTTATCAGTGAGCTTGTGTCCAAGCCCCTTCACCTGATTTACAATGGTCACCACTCTTGACAGGTTGGTCTGAACACTCTCATCATCCTCCATATGAAGAGTTTTCAAAGCTTTGTCTCAGTGCTTGCTTCCTCATCATCATCATCTTAGAGGACCCATGATAATGCTTCTTGATAATCTGGCACGCCTTATGTACTGTCTCAGCATCCACTATTCGATTAAGTATTGACCCATCAACCGCTTGTTGAATGAGACATACGGCTTTTGCATCTCTTTTTTTGCTATCCCTATGCTTCACTTCATCCTCTCTTTCAACCATTCCCTTCTTAACGGGCTCCCAGAGCTCTTGAGACTGAAACACAGTCTTCATTCTCAAGCTCCATCTTCCATAATTTTCAGCTTTGAAGAGAGGTATAGAAGGTTATGTGAGGCTCACTAGACTTTCAACAGTCATAGATTCCAAGGCTCTGATACCACACTACTGAGGATCTTAACTCTGATGAACCTGCAAAATGACTCAGCCTGGAGTGAAAGAGAAAAAGAATAGAAGAAGAAGAGATAGTGTTGGTCAACCACCAGAGAAAATAGAGTGGACTTTTATTGATTTTTCAACAACCAATGAGCTTACAGCTCTTCCATTCAATATATATCAAAATGTTAGTCTAAGTAAAAAGTAAACTTAAAGACCACAACCCCATTGGTTGACAGACTCCACTACCTATGACCATATTGGCCCATTTCCTTAAACAAGATACTATATTTTAATCCTATTCAAAGCATCCTAAACTTTTCAACTACCACCCCAGTGCAAAAGAGTTTAACCTGGTCCATCACTCTGACCATGCTATGATCTTGTTCATACATTTGCTTAAATGCTTGGCTACAGACAACCACCATTACTCCCCTCTTAATGCAGACGCATGCACTCTAACCATGCTCTTCAATCACAATACATCACTAGCACCAACAAAGGTGAAAGTGGAAATAGAAGAGGGCATGCTCCATTAGGTCAGCTGAGATTAGAGAAAGAACTAAGAGGAGAAATGACATGTGGCACTTTGTGGAGAGAAGCAATAGCATGATCCTTAGGAGTTTCAGGCTGTAAGACAATGCAAAGGTTGATCAGGTGAAGGCGGCCATGGAGAATGGGGTGTTCACTGTCACAGTGCTGAAGAAGGATGTCAAGAAGTCTAAGATCAAGTCTATTGAAATATCTGGTTGAGTGCTTAAAGCTGCTGAATAAACATAAGAGAAAAAAAAACCTCTCTGTAGCTGATAAGTGCTTGTGTTATAGTAACGCGAAGCGTTATTATCTTATAATGAACATATCTTTAATCAGATTTTATCACTAAATGGTGTGCATTTGTGTATTCTTATGCATTGTAGATTTGTAGAGCTAATTTGGAGAAGAAGAACGAAGTTAGATCATGTTCGCCGTTGTTGGGAAGTTTTCGGACCAAGCAAGAAACAAGGTACGAGCCTAGACTTGTGAGTGTGTGCCAACCTCCTTTGGAGGGGCACAAAGGCAGTCACATTCACAACAAGTCTAACTTGTGTAGCTTAGGAGAACTTCACCAAGAAGGAGACTTGAAGCAATCGGCACGATCTACCATTGATTGTATGCCCAAATCAATGGCCTCGATGAAGAACAAAGGATTCGGGAGCGTTTCAGCGAGTACTGTTGCAGCATTGTAGCTTGTTACTGTAGCAATCTACTATTCACTTTCTGCCAAAAATCAAGATTCTAGAGAGTTCACACGGGCATGTGGAAATTCCACATGGCCGTGTGAATTAATTTTTTAGCAACCCTGAAACTTCACACGGCCGTGTGAAGCCCCGGTAAGTCCGATTTTAAAGCCGCGACTCAACATTATAAAAGCCCGAACTTCTGGAGAGTGCTGCTAGGGTTTCGGAGATGACTTCATGGAGGTTTAGAGCGCGTCATCGGCATCGTCATTGACGTCCGGCGGCCGCACAAGACCACGGCCACACCATACGCAAAGGGGGTTTTCATCAATGCCTTCAATTTGTGCTTTCTTTTATATTTTGATGAACATGTATAGCTCCATGAGGAGCTAAACCCCTCGTGGGTATTCGGACTTGTAAACCCTAGGATTATTATGTTTCTATGACATTGCTATTATGATTTTAACATTATTGATGAATAAATTCGAGTTTTAATTTTAATTATATTTTGCAATTGTTTTCTCTTAGCCGTGACACTAGGGTTGAGAACAATTTAGGTTTTCCTTTGGAGGTGTGACAACTCCTATAGGATTAGACTACTTAAGATTGAAGAGGGTTGAGATGGTGAGTCGTGAGGTAGCGAAGCAACCCCTTTCCCCTCCGGTGTGATCTCTTCCTATCTCCATTTTCCTTGATTTCTTAGCGGTCGAGATAGAGTGAAGTTCTAGGTAGATAAACTCCCCTGGGGCTTAGTTGCGCGAGCAACAGAGTGAAGGATTGACGTGAATCCTAAGCACTGGGGCTTAATCTAGACTAGGGTTCTTCCACCTGGACCAAAGGGTTAGAACTATACATAGGAATAGGTTTTATCACTAGAAGTCCCTAGAGCTTAAAGCAATCCCACATAGTGTGAGGCTTAGATAGATATACTTCCCTGGGGCTTAGTTGCGCAAGCGACAGAGTGAAGGGTTGACGTGAATCCTAATGGCGAGGCATAGTGTTGCGGTTAGTCACGGTTGACCTTAGGTTTGGGACCGTGAGTTTAAGGATATCCTCTACTCAATTAACATCAATAGGAAAGTATAATAGCATAGTCTTGCACTAGAAGCATAAGTCTTAGAGGTAGCTTGTCGGGATACCCTATTTCATCCATTGCTAGTCCTTCTCTATTCACTTCTACTTGCACTTTCTTGCCTTCCATCTTTCTATTTAATTTCTTTCCCTTTATTATATTTGCTTCCATAATTCACTCATTAATTCTATTATCACTCTTCGTACACTGCATAGCTAAATAGTGAAATCTTGTGTCTTAAGTCTCTATTGCCTGTGGATTCGACTACCCACTCACCAGGGTAAATTTATTACTTCGACAAGCCCGTGCACTTGCGGGTACACATGCAAGGGGTCGTGTCAGTAGCTGAAACATCTGGTTGAGTGTTAATAGTGTGGCTCGTTACTTTTGTCATCAATTTTGCGTGGTCTAGTGATGTGAATCGTATTGTTGTTTTCTGTTTTAGATGTTCACCCTATTTATGTCTGTGTTTTCTATAAATTTTACAAATTTTAATAAATAGTATCCTGTCTAAACTTGGTTCTTTATGAAAAAAAATTAAAATAAAACTTGTTATGGAATTATGATTTTTAACTGAAAGAAGAATTATAATCTTTTTCTGGGCCATTAGGATCACGTATATCTTCAAAAACTATATATAGCAACTTTTATGAAACATACTTCAATAACTTGTCACTGAATGGATTTTAATTTGGTGTAATTTGATTTGCATAGAAGTACACTTCTTGCTTGGGCAAAGCTCCATCCTTTCACTCGTAACTCGAAGACCATCAGTATGACGTTCGTTCACTCTTTGCTTCTACTAAATTAAGTTGTTTAACCACCATCCATCTAATCAACAAGATGTAGAAACTCATGTCTATAGAAAGAATTAGGATATTTTTAAACATATTTAATAAAAATGGTTGACAATGGAATGATCAAAGTGCACTGATTTTCACCATAGGAAGACATTTAAACTAGATTCGAACATGTTTACATAAATTCCCTAGTTAAGGAAACAACAACAGTTTTAGGTTATTGAACAAATTCTTTCCATCCTAGTGTTATAAAATGTAGGAGCGAATAGAGCAGTACCTAGGAGTGAGCACAAAAATCAGGATCCGATAATCTGATCTAGTATCTAATTTTTTTGCCCTAATTTATTGGGTACCCGATAAAAAAAAGGGCTGGGTACCCTATTCAAATTTTTTGAGCTAACAAGGATGTCATGTATTGTAATAGTATTTGACTTGTCATCCTGTGTGACTCATTCTTAGTGTCAAATGCTTGTCATGGCTTGTCTTCTCCCACTCGCAATATAAGCTTGTCTTTTCCCACTCGCAATGTGAGCTCCCCGCCATCCATGTCAATCAAAGCCTTAGAAGTGCGCAAGAACGGCCTTCCAAGGATCAATGGAACCTCGACATCCTCATCGACATCCAACATCACGAAGTCAACAGGAAATATGTATTTGTCGACTTTTACTAAAACGTCTTCCACAATTCCCCTCAGATGCCTCACCGATCGGTCCGCGAGTTAAAGTGTCATCCGAGTGAGTCTTGGCTCACACAAGCCTAGCTTTTGGAAGAACGTGTAGGGCATGACATTGATACTTGCCCCCGAGTCGGCCAATGCCATCTCTTCACCCATGTTGCCAATGTTACATGGTATTATGAAACTCCCGGGATCTTTTCTCTTGCTCGGCATATTCTTTTGCAATACGGCCGAGCAATTGGCATCAAGGATCACAGATGCACTCTCCTCCAATTTCCTCTTGTTGGTCAAGAGGTCCTTCAAGAACTTCACGTACTTAGGCATTTGGGCCAATGCTTCCGCGAATGGTATGTTGATGTGCAACTGTTTGAAAATTCCCAGAAATTTCTTGTATTGTTCGTTCTCTTGGTTATTCTTCAATCGTGAAGGATAGGGGATCCTTGGCTTGTAGGGTGGGGATGCCACCTCATTTTCCTTTGTCGCTCCTTCTTCTATCTCCATGACCTCGGGTGTCTCTTGGGTCTTCTCTAGAGGGAGATTTCTCTCGACCTCTTTTCCACTCCTCAAGGTGATTGCGTTCAATTGCTCTCTCGGATTGGTCTCCGTGTTACTAGGCAAGCTACCTTGAGGTCTTTCCGCCAAGGTCTTCGCAATTTGCCCCACTTGATTCTCCAAATTGTGTAGGGAGGCGGTGTGATTGTGAAGTGTAGCTTCCACCGATTGGAACCTAGCATCCGATGAAGCAATAAACCTTGTGAGGGCTTTCTCAAGATCGGACATCTTCCCTTCTAGCCCGGTCACTCGGCTTTCCAAGTATGGTTCTTGTTGTCCGTGAAATCCCGGTGGTGTGTTGATCTTTTGTTGTGACTGCCCTTGATTGCTCCATGAGAAATTTGGATGGTTCTTCCACCCCGGGTTGTAGGTACCACTATACGGGTTGCCTTGGCCTTGTCCTGTATAAGCATTACCCACAAAATCGGCCTGTTCCACCGTACTAGTGCCTCCAATAGCGATCGGACAATCACTCGAAGCGTGACCTCCCCCACAACCGTTACAGGTAGTAATGGCCGCAACTCTTGGTGAAGTTAGAACATCCAACTTCTTACTTAGTGATTCCACTTGTGCCGCCAAAGCTGTAACTGCATCAACCTCATGAATTCCGGCCACCTTCTTTCGGTCCCTTGTGTTCCATTTATAGCTATTCATAGCCATCTCTTCTATAAGGTGCCGGGCTTCATCGGGAATCTTGCTTCCTAGAGTCCCTCCTGCCACCGCATCTACTAGTTGCTTGGTGCTAGGATTCAACCCGTTGTAGAAGGTGTGGATGATCATCCACTCGGGGAATCCATGTTACGGGCACTTCCGAAGGAGCTCTTTGAACCTATCCCACGTCTCGAATAGAGACTCCAATTCCATTTGCATGAAGGATGAAATCTCATTCCGGAGCCTCGCTGATTTTCCAGGAGGGAAATACCTAGCCAAGAACGCCTCGGCCATCTCCTCCCATGTAGTAATAGATGCTCTCGGTAATGAATGTAGCCAATGTCATGCTTTTCCCTTCAATGAAAATGGGAAGGCTCTCAAACTGATTGCGTCGTCCGGTACTCCATTGATCTTCAACATGTCGCACACTTCAAGAAAGTTCTCAAGATGGTTGTTCGGATCTTCATCGGCCAACCCATTAAATTGTGCGGACTGTTGCAACATTTGAATAAACGACGGCTTCAACTCAAAGTTGTTCGCGGTGATTAGGGGCCTCACAATGCTTGATTGGGTCCCGATTACCACGGGTCTAGCAAAATCGGACAACGTCCTTTGTTGTTCATTTTGTTCTGCCATTGCTTCTGACCTTCTCTTTCAGTTCCCCAACTGTTCCCTACATTCTTTTAGGTTCCTTTTCGAGTTTTCTTACCGATTTCGAATTTTTCCCCATACACACCGTCGGTGAGAACGTCAAACCCTTCTTCTTTATCAATCCGGATTTAGATCGTTCATGATAAGTATTTCGGCTGTTTTGCATGATTAACCTAGTTACCAATGAGTTTACAAGGGTTTTGAAGCAAATTTTTGTGTGAATATGGAGTTTTGATTCTACAACCTTGCAGCCATGTCTGCCCGATAATCCACACGGGCGTGTGGAATTTCCACACGGCCGTGTGGATCCTATCACGGTGAATTATTATAACAAAGTGACTAACTCTCTTTTAAATTCTTTTTCAGGAATGGCACCCAGGAAAGAAACCAATAAAAGGGCACGAGAACACTCTCCAGAGCCGATCAACTTCATCACGTCTGAACATCGTGAAATATATAGAAGATTGGCGAAACTCAAGATCGGACAATCTCGGTACTTGGACAATCTCGGAATTCCACACGGCCGTGTGAAAATTCGCAAAACTTAAACTCTTTCCCAGAGAGTCCACAGGGTCGTGTGAGTGCCCCTGTGAGTGCGACTGTGCAAGGCACACGGCCGTGTGAATACTCTGTAGAAACCCCTCTTCCTCCCGAGAATTCACAGGGGCATATGGCTGCCCCTGTGAGAGAGCTTGTGAAAGGCACACGGCCGTGTGGATTATTCACACTGCCCTGTGGAATACTTAGCATTTTCTCAGGCAAGCCAAAGAGACCACAGGGGCCTGTGTTGGCCCCTGTGGCCGGCCTTGTCTCTTGGGCAGGTTTGGCACACGGCCGTGTGGAATTAACACACGGCCGTGTGAAAATTTTCAGAGAGTTTCTGTATTCTCCCGTGAATCCACAAGGCCGTGTGAGAGCCCCTGTGGATCCCCCTGTGAAGGCACACGGCCGTGTGTATTGTTCACACGGCCGTGTGGGGTAGCCCGAAAAGTGAACAGAATGCACACAAGGGCGTGTGATGGTCCCTGTAAACCGTAATTCCAGAGGCACACGGCTGTGTACATGTTCACACGGCCGTGTGAATTCCCAGAACTTCAAAAAGCCAAAGATTTTCTTTTGGAATTCATTCGTATTTCTTTCGCTTTCACTCCAAAACACTCTCTGACCTACTCTTCCACCCTCCCAATCGTTTCCTACGCTCATTGAGGTTTCTTTTCGAGTTTTCCGACCGATTCTGAATTTTTTCCCATCTACACCGTCGGTAAGAACAACAAACCCTTCTTCTTTATCAATCCGGATTTAGAGCGTTCATGATAAGTATTTCGGCTGTTTTACATGATTAACCTGGTTACCAAGGAGTTACAAGGGTTTTTAAGCGAATTTCTTTTTTGAGAACGTGGAGTGTTGATTCTACAACCTTGCAACCATGTCCGCCCGATAATCCACACGGGCGTGTGGAATTTCCACACGGCCGTGTGGAATTTCCACACGGCCGTGTGGAGCCTATCAGGGCAAATTATTATACTCAAATGATTAACTCCCTTTTACAATTCTTTTCAGGAATGGCACCTAGGAAAGAGACTAATAAACGGGCACGAGAACACTCTCCAGAACCAACCGACTTCGCCACACCTGAACACCGAGAAATATGTAGAAGATTGGCGAAACTCAAGATCGGGCAATCTCGGTACTTGGACGTAGATTGTTTAAGACCAGCTAATTGGGGAAATGATATGGCAGACGAGATTGAAGAACTGTTACAGTAGGAAGTTGGAAGAGCTTACTATCTATTCAAGATCCAGCGAACCGTCTGCTTACTTTGGAGGTGCTCTCTTCCTTCAAGTTTGACAAAACAAGTAGGGAGTTGACGAGTGCCAATTCTATACAGTTTTAGGCATTTGGACTTAACAGGACATCACACGGCCGTGTGGAATTAACACACGGGCATGTGAAGTTTCTGTCTTCTGAAAAATTAATTCACTCAGCTGTGTGTTAATTCCACACGCCCGTGTGAATTCTCTGGAATTCTGAAATTCGGCCGAAAGTGAACAGTAGCTTGCTACAGTGTTTTCCTACAGCAACAAGCTACAGTGCTTATACAGTACTTGCCGAAAACGCTCCCGAATCCATCGTTCTTCATCGAGGCCATTGAATTGGGCACACAATCAATGGTAGATCGTGCCGATTGCTTCAAGTCTCCTTCTTGGGGAAGTTCTCCTAAGCAACACGAGTTTAGACTTATTGTGAATGTGACTGCCTTTGTGCCTCTCCAAAGGAGGTTGGCACACACTCACTAGTCTAAGCTCATGCCTTGTTCCTTGCTTGGTCCGAAAACCTCCCCAACAACGGCGAACACGATCTAACTTCATTCTTCTTTTCCAACTTGGCTTCACAAACCTATAATGCATAAGAATACACAAATGCACGCTATTTAGTGATAAAATCTGATAAAATGTATGCTCATTGTAAGATAATAACGCTTCGCGTTACTATAACACAAGCGCTTATCAACCAGCAATGGTGGTTTTGGGCCAAGAGATATCCTAAGATAGATTAACCCGATGGTTACGGTGAAAACTCCTAATCCGGTACAAGTATTGAATACGAAATCCCTTCCACAAAAATCCTCACATGATTACATTAAGAATAGGGAAATCTCAAATTAGGGCCGAACTCAACCTAGGTCTAGCCCTAATGGTTGGAGGGGTATGAAATACCCGATGGTCACGGTGTATCCATACATGTATCCCTTGTAAGCCTAGTGTGTCTAGTACAAGGACGATGGTCACGCTACCAAGTACAACCTAGAAGTTGAAATACAGAGTTCTCATGCAAATCAACACATCAAAGATCACAAGGCTTAGACACAAACCACACAAATGCCATAAATGTACTCAAAATATCAATACAAGCAAGTTCATCCCAAGGTTCACCGGATGCCCGGCGACCTTGGGAGTCTAGTTCAACATAAATAAAGAAGAAATCTCAAAATACATAACAAGAATGATCAAAACCAAAGAATACCCCCTTGCTGTTGAATAGATGAAGATGGTGATGGGAACTCACGGATCGGCGCTGACGAACTCCTAGATGATCTCCCTTGCATGTGATCTTCTTCTCCCTTCGATTTGCTCGTTAAAAGTGCCTTCTCTAGCCCCTTGAAGTTCTTGAAACCCTAGATGGTGGTGGAGGAGAAGTGGTGGCCAAAAGACATTAAGAAAAATGCCATAAAGCCCTTTAAAACCTAATCTCGGGATGCCATGCGGCCTGGCATGCGGTTAGCATACGGGCACTGTTGCTCCCCTGAATTTTGTGTAAGTTGGTGCAGTGGAGTGCTACAATAGAATTGCTACAACACTATGCTACAGTAAACTACTACAGGACTGCATGCGGCCATTTATGCGCCCGTATGAGTGCTCGCATAGAGTTCCAGACTTAGCCATTTCTTCAAGTTTTCGTGCTACAGTTCTTCTACAGTACCAGAGCTCGAAAATGGTGTTTTCCTTGCCAATTTCTCCTTAAATAATGTTATCGAGCTCCCCGCGGTATCTTTTGTACCTGTAACATGAAATAAACCAATTTAGATAGAAAACGGGCATCCACACATATAAAAATACTCGATTTATACATAAACATACATAAATAATATGTACAATTAGGTGTTTATCACACCATATAACTATCATGGTTGAATTAAGGAAACAATGATAACTGAACCTAAAATGGATAAATAAAGCAATGGTTGAATTAAGGAAACAATGGTTAAATAAAACAATCCTATCAAAACAAAATTGAAATACCTAAAATGCTTATACTTGTCTTCTTTACGTAAGCTTTTTTTATTCTATGCAACCTTAATAATGAACTTATGCCATCTGAAGATATAAAAAAATGATGCTTCCTGAATGAAAATACAAATCTTGAGGTATATGACTTTAGTTTTGGTGAATTGATAGCTAATGGGAAGAAATAACAATAACTTATTCATTTAAAATTGCTTTTATTTGCAGATAAACAAAATTGTTAGCTTCTTTCGCTCAATATTTTTTTTGAAACAAAATTGATAGGTTCTTTGCACATCAAGCTTTATAAAAATCAAGCTTGAAAGAAATGATCAACTTCATCAATGATAAGGTCAAAATCGAAGACCAAAGTGGTCCTTTGATTGTTGATCAGGAAAAGAAAGATGAAGTTGAGTGATAGTTTTTGTTGCTCATCATAGAAACTATCGATATAGTTCAAATTATCTCACAAAGTTAGAGATGAGGCTTCAAACTTGTGCCAGTTTTTGTCACATGTGATGCTTTACCATGATGTATTTTATATCAAGTTATTGTGAATTGTATACTCATTGTGATTTTATTTAAATTAGAAGGAGAGTATACTGAAAGTCATCATTTTGCTACAAATTGGAGTTAACTCTTAGATTGAAAATTCTAATAACTATCCTTTTTCAATGGTCTTCAAAGACAATAAAAGCAAACCAATTGTTTTTTTTTTTTTTTAATTTGTTGCATCAGCATGTCTCAAAGATTTATGTTAACCATTTAATACAAGCTAAACATGTTATGTGAACAAGTGAATTTAATCCATCCAAAAAGCAAACATGAGAGACAAGCTTTTTTGAATCTATGCAACCTTTAGTGGATTATATTAAAGAGAAAAATAAAACAATGAACTAATATAATCTGACTATACATGGATATGCTAAAAATTTTCATTGAAGATTAAAAAAAAATAAAAATAAAAAACCTGAAAAAAGGCACATTTTGCTTGTTTGTAATTTAAATAAAACAAAAGCTACAATCAAATTGGTAAGTAACTAACCCTTTTCTAACATGTCCAAAACAAAAAATCCATTGACATACCCCTTGCGTGAGTGTTCTGCAAATGCACGGGCATCACAGTAATAAAATATATCCTTGAAAGTGAGTAGTCGTATCCACAGGGAATAGTTGCCTACAAACAAGAGATGTTGCTATTTAGCTAAGATGAAAATCAAATGTGGGTGAAATCAATATATCGATGTAAAAAAAAATTTAAAAGAACGCAAAGAGAACAATAAGAGTAAAGAGAGGTAATCGATGAGAAAATGGGGCACCCGGATAATACTCACTCTAGGACTATTGTTTCAAGTTCAAGACTAATATTATGCCTCCTAACTAACGTTTAATGAGTCGTGGAAATCCAAATACACACGGTCCCAAATCTAAGGTCAATCGTAACTAGCCCTCTATACTATGCCCCAGTAGAAAGCGATATTCTCGACGCCTCACACTGTGTCGGACTGCATGGGGTTCTAGGGACTCCAAGTGATAAACCCTATTTCCTAATATAGATCTAACCCTTTGGTCTAAGAGAAAGACCCCTAATCACAATTAAGCACAACACTAAGTTTCACTTCAACACTTCACTTTGTTACTTGCGTGACTAAGCCCCAGTGGAGTTCATCTCTTAATGCTTCACTCTATTATGACAGCAAAGAACTCTTGGAATGTGGAGGTAGGATAGATCATGTCAGAAGGGAAAGGGGACGTTTCGCTATCTCTCGACTCACCCTCTCGATCCTCTTCAATCTTGCTTAGTCTAACCTAATGATGTTTTCACATCTTCAATGGATTACCTAGATGGATTCTCAACCCTAGTGTCACATCTAAGGGAAAATCAACACAAAAAGCATTCAAGATTGAAACTCAATTAAATCATCAATAAAAGAAACATAATAAAAGTCAATGTACCAAAGTCATCCTATGGTTTACAACTCCAAGTACCCACTAGGGGTTTAGCTCTCCAGGGAGCAATACAAAATCAACAATGATATCAAAATCATATGTATGTAAACCATAATGATAACTCCCTTGTAGTTCATATCGATAGTCTTGCGGAGCCGCTTTATCTTTTCCAAAGGTTCCCTTGTCAAATCTAGGGCACACCTCGCTGAATCGATGCTGACGAAAGCTCCCCCAAAAGTTTTCCTTCAAAGAAACTCGATGTTAATGCCGTAGTACCACCCCAAAAGCCTCACAAAAACTTCTCCAAAACCTAGGCGCTCTCTCACCGAAAGATGGGTGAATGGTAGGAAAAAGATCCCCAAATAAATCTCAGATCGCTGTATTTATAGGCCAGAAATCGGGCATCCACATGGTCGTGTGGAATTTCCACACGCCAGTGTGGATTCTCTGGAATTTGATTTCCTACGGGCTGTGAACAGTATTTGCTATAGTAAATTGCTACAGTGTTTACTACAGTTGACCGCTACAGAACACATACACACTAATGAGTGATAAAATTTGAGAAAAGTGATGCTCAATGCAAAAAAATTATACTTCACATTATTTATACAAGAGCACTTATCAAACTCCCCCACACTTAAGCTTTTGCTTGTCCTCAAGTAAAAATAAAACATTAAAGCATTTAGGAAGAACAACTGAAAATTCTCAACCTTAGGTTCACCAAAAGCATACAAAAGAAGCATTCTGCAAGCAAGGAGAAATTAAAAAATTGCATAAAAGGAATCATTGCTCTAGCTAAAAACTTGAATAAAAAGGACAACAAACCCCATATTGTATAAGTGTATGTAAACTTACTCAAGTCTACCCAAAAAGTACTTCTCAAAGCTCTTATTAGAAAGGACTTATTTATACACAAGAAGAAGAAGGTAGTAGCTTCACACATCATCCAAAGATGACATTCACACTTTCGAGGTGGGTAGCTCTTTCTACCGGGGTAGTAGCTTTCACTCATCCCATGAGATGGCTCTTTCTCCCATTAGGGCATAACTAGTATTCGACTTATGAAAGTAGCTTCATACTTCATACGCGGTAGCTCTTTCCACCCCCAATGCACTAATAAAATCAACAGTATCTACAAAAGTTTTTTTTAATTAATTAACTTAATGCTAACACTCAAAACAAACTAATACGAAACTAGTCCCTTAAATGTTGAACTTGAGTCTCTAAAAGATTTCATGAGTGAGTAGTGCAACAAGAGATATTCAGTCAAAAATTCCCTAAAATTTAAGTAAAACTAGAGTATGATGATATACAATGTTAAAAATTCTCCTAAACTTAAGATACAACCGTTGCAACTAAGGTGAACTTCCATTTACTACATGAGCATGAACAATTGAACACATGAGTATAAAGCATGTGTAATGTGAACTTCCCCCTCCCCCCCCACACACACACACTTAAGATGTACATCGCCCTCAATGTACGCATGTAAGCATAATAAAGATTAAAGGTAATTAACACATGTGTGAAGGTGGGCAATTGAAACAATACTCTCCTGAACTCCTAGTGTTGCGTTTGATGGAGCTATATTCATTGAGAGTTGAGTTATAACGGGTTGTGAAGCACACACGACCATGTGAAATGCCACATGACCGTGCAAATGACTATTCCTCAATTCCCATACTCACAAGACCATTTGCACGTATACATAAGGGGGTTCAGAATATCTCAACAAAAAGAAAATAAACTCGAGTCTATAAAAATATGCAAATGAAATACAACTCGAAACACTGAAAATAATAAGATAAACTTAGAAGGAAAATCCTTTCTGAGTGATAGATGTCCAAAATAAAATGCAGAATGACAAATAAAAGAAAATAAGAAACTAAGACGCCTCAAGCATCGATGTTGGGCTCAGGTAGCTCTGGAGCTAGTGATGCTGGTGTTGTCGATGGTGGTGGTGATGGTGCTAATAACGCTAGTGGAGCTTAAGGCCACATAATGAAAGGCGAGGACATGTCTCGATCTAAGATCTGTTGTAATATGCCGAGACGTGCCATCACATCTATGTGGTTCGCAGTCTGTATCGCGCGAACCTTAGCTAAATCCGTCTGTAATACCTCTACAACACTCTTGAGCTACTCTAACCGGTCATGGCCTCAAGAAGGAGAGAAAATACGCACTGGAGGTGGCTCCTGTGCTGTGGGTGATGCCTCGGTCTATTCTTGCGTTGGTTGCAAAGCTAGTTGCGAACCGTCGGCCTCGTCACCCTCTTCCTCGGTTGCCTCTGGTTGGGGAACAGTCATCATATAGACTCCATCTCTGTGCCTATGTATCATGCCCATCAGTCTCATCGTCTCTAAGTCGAGGGGCAATGGCACGATAGTCTTCTCAGCCCCTCTGATCGCGTGGAGTAAGCCCATCCCCATTATGAGTCTGGTGATGTAGGGGCTTTAGAAAATCACTCCAACCTTGGCATACTAGCCATAATGACACAAACTCTACCAGAATGTGTCCCTGGTGGAGTGATGAGTGCATTTTATATCATGTTTTCATGCCCTTTACTCTATTAATTATGTTGTCCTTTAGCATATTTTTGTGTATAATTGGTGCTATTCAAGGTATAATGTTCAATGTGTAGGAATCATGGGCATTAATAAATTTGGAGTAAAACTGAGTGTGTTTCGTGCGTGTTTATCAACTAAGGGAAAAGAACAAGCTGAACACGGGTAGAACATGGCCGTGCCCAATCCACTGCAAATCCCAGCCTACTAGCAGAATCCTAACACAGGGAGTGTCCCATGCAGAACACGGTCGTCACACACCCGTGCCCATGCCACTCCAAATCTCAGAAAAATCCCCTTCATCAGTGACACAGGTACGGTGCTGGTTACATGGGTGTGCGGCAATTAACACAGGAGTTGCAAGGCCATGCTGTTGCCACCACAAATCTCAGGACTTCCACTCAAAATATTCCCAAGAAAATACACGGACTGAACACGACCGTGTCCAGACCGTGTCAGGCCCTGAATCTGTCTTTTTAACTCCTAATTTTAGGGTTTCATCTCATCTTTGTTCGGGGACTCTTCTCTCCACAGGGAGAATGTTGATGAGATCGAAGATCAAGCTTCACAACACCGCCTAAGGAAACTAAGGATAAGTAAGAGGCATCAAGAGAGGTGGGGTTAGCACTCGGAGCTTGGCAATGAAGGTCATCCAGAGTATAGAAGGGAGTTATGTCTTCCTCTTGTTGTTCTTTCATTGTTCTTTCCTTGCTATACCCACCCATGAAGGGTTAACTCGCCATAGTGCCCTAGGGTTAAGAACTTAGATGACTTGTAATGCTTATACACTTGTTCTGATTGTTCTACAGAGTTTTAATTGATTCTTGTGTTAAATCTTGTGTTGCATAACTCGATGTGTTAAATCTTGTGTTAATTGTTCTACAGGGTAAAACTCGGTGTGTAGCTTGCTTTGCAAGAGGCGTACAGTTATCTTATGAAAACTAGGTGTAGTTGAGAACTCATAGATACAACATTGCTTGTGAGCATGATAAGTGCTTGTGTTATAGTACCGCGAAGAGTTATTATCTTATATTGAGCATATCTTTTATCAGTTTTTATCACTAAATGGTGTGTATTTGTGTACTCTTGTGCATTGAAGGTTTGTGGAGCTAAATTGGAGAAGAAGAACGAAATTAGGTCGTGTTCGCCGATGTTGGGAAGTTTTCGGACCAAGTAAGGAACAAGGCACAAGCTTGACTTGTGAGTGTGTGCCAACCTCCTTTGGAGGGGCACAAAGGCAGTCACATTCACAACAAGTCTAACTCGTGTAGCTTAGAAGAACTTCACAAAGAAGGAGACTTGAAGTAATCGGCACGACTTACCATTGTTTGTGTGCCCAACCAATGGCCTCAATGAAGAACAACAGATTTGGGAGCATTTCGGCAAGTCACTGTAGTAAAACACTGTAGCAAACTACTGTTCAATTTCTGCCGAAAATTAGGGTTTCAGAGAATTCACACGGGTGTGTGGAAATTCCACATGGCCGTGTGAATCGATTTTTCAGCCAGACAGAAACTTCACATGGGCGTGTGGAAATTCCACACGGCCGTGTGAAGCCCCCGATAAGTCCGATTTTAAAGCCGCGATTCAACATGATAAAAGGCAATTTTGGAGACCTTTTGGGATATCTTTTGACCTATCTTTCTCCTCAACTTGGGGAGTGCAGCTAGGGTTTTGGAGAGGATTTCATGGAGGTTGAGCGCGCGTCATCGGCATCGTCATCGACGTTCGACGGTCGCACAAGACCATGGCCGCACCATATACGAGGGGGTTTCATCAATGTCTTTGATTTGTACTTTCTTTTCTATTTTGATGAACATGTATAGCTCCATAAGGAGCTAAACCCCTTGTGGGTATTCGAACTTGTAAACTCTAGGGTTTTTATGTTTCTTTGACATTGTTATTATGCTTTTCCATGATTGATGAATAAAAATTGAGTTTCAATCTTAATTTCATCTTGTTAATGTTTTCCCTTAGATGTGACACTAGGATTGAGAACAATTTAGGTTACCCCTTAGAGGTGTGACAACTCTTTGAGGTTAGACTACTTAGGATTGAAGAGGGTTGAGAGGGAGAGTTGTGAGGTAGCAATATACCCCTTTCCCTTCCGACGTGGTTTCTCCCTACCTCCGTTTCCTTGATTTCACAGTGGTAAAAATAGAGTGAAGTGCTAGGCAGATAAACTCCCCTGGGGCTTAGTTATGCAAGTAACAGAGTGAAGGGTTGAAGTGAATCCTACGCGCTGGGGCTTAATCTAGACTAGGGTTCTTCCACCTGGACCAAAGGGTTAGAACTACACATAGGAACAGGTTTTACCACTAGGAATCCCTAGAGCTTAAAGCAATTTCACATAGTGTGAGGTTTAGGTAGATATACTCCCCTGGGGCTTAGTCGTGCGAGCGACAGAGTGAAGGGTTGACGTGAATCCTAATACCGGGACACAGTGTTGGGATTAGTCACGGTCATCCTTAGGTTTGGGACCGTGAGTTTTAGGATATCCTCGACTCAATTAACATCAATAGGGAAGTATAATAGCATGGTCCTGCACTAGAAGCATAGATCATAGAGGTAGCTTGTCCGGATACCCTAATTCATTCATTGCTAGTCCTCTCTATTCTCTTTTACTTGCACTTTCGTATCTTCCATCTTTCTATTTAATGTCTTGTCTTTCATACTGTTTGATTCTATATTTACTCATTGATCCTATTATTGCTTTTCCATATGCCGCATAGCTTTATTAGTGAAATCTCATATTCTAAATCCCTATTCTCTGTGGATTCGACTACCCTTTCACCACGGTAAATTTTATTACTTCGACAAACCCGTGCACTTGCAGGATACACGCAAGGGGTCGTGTCAGAGCACACACTTGGATCTTTGGAATGTACCTAGTAGGCACTTAGAGCAAGATAGCGTGCAATAATCTTAGGGATCACCCCAGGGCATTACTCTCATCTTGCCGAAATACTTGACCCTAATCTCCTACCATTTCCACCATTTTATCTTTTCTTATTATCTAATAATTCAACCCATTCTCTTTGCAGTTCAGTAGACATCGAAAGAGCAATTAGTACTTTGAGTAGAGTTCCTCGTAGTTTGACAACCCTACCCTTCATGGGGTATCACTTTAATACTTGCTTGCTACCCATACACTTGCGGTTAGCACATCAAGTATTTGGTGCTGTTGCCGGGGAACTGGTCTCTCTTAGGAACATTAGGACTTTGGTGATCTAGTTTGTGAATACTTTTCCTTTTTGTGAATATTAGTTTTTTTTCAATTATTTGTTTAAATATTCTTTGTTTCAATTTTATTCCTATTCTTGATAGTCATCTGAGCTTATATCTAATTACATTATGCGCAGGCACATTTGTATGACCCTTAGGAGCACATCATCCCCATTACTAAACAGAATTTTAGAAGAAGAGTTGTACAAATTAATTTGAGTGAGACAAGGTTAGTTGAGGTAAATGTTGAGGTAAATCAAGCAAAAGAAATGGTCGGTAATCAACAATAAAGCATCTTAGATTTTTCCCGGCCGAATTTTAATGGAATAGGGTCAAGTATTGTCAGACCGCCTATTGCATCCAAAAATTTTGAACTGAAACCGAACTTCATTCAGTGGGTGCAACAGGAATGTCAGATGGTTTTCAAGATGAGAACCCGTATGAGCACCTTAGGAAGTTTTTGGAAATTTGTGATACTTGTAAGATGAACAACGTCACTGAGGAGGCCATCCATTTAAGGTTGTTCCCATTTAATTTGAGAGGAAGATCCAAGCAATGGATCAACTCTTTAACTTCGGGTTCTCTCACAAATTGGAAGCAAGTCGCCGACATTTTTCTTGCACAGTACTTCCCTTCGGTGAAGATCATAAATTTAAGGAGTGACATCTCCTCTTATCAACAATGTGAGTCGGAATCCTTGTATGACACTTGGGAGAGATACAAGGACTTGTTGAGGAAGTGTCCACCTCATGGGATTGTTGAGTGGATGAAAATTCAGATTATTTTACAATGGTTTGAGCAACGCTACCAAATAAATGCTCGATGCTGTCGCAGGAGGATCACTTTGCAACAAGCAACCGAGTGCCGCCTTCACTCTTATTGATGACATGGTGAATAATGGCTACCAATGGAGTGCCGAACATAGTATGCCGATGAAGTCCACTGGTATTTATCAAGTGGATGCCGTTACCATCCTTACGGTACAGGTTGAGGCGATTATCAAGCGACTAGACGCAATACAAACTCCCTCCTCTAGTTTTGGACCCTCCTGCAATAATTAGGGTCCTTCTAGTGAGATTATTTGTCCTTCATCAACAGATTCAGGTATGTGGCAAGTAGAGCAAGTTGACTATGTGGGGCAGAACCGCCGATTCCAAATCAACCCATATATCAACACTTATAACCAAGGATGGAGGAAACATCCTTACTTTTCATGGAATCAGTCTGGACAAGGGCAAGGGGCACAACAACCACAACATGCTCTTCCACCGCCGCAAGTACATCAACCATCCTCCTTATCATCTTCGGAACCATCCCCCGACAACACTAGCATGATGGCCAAGTTTATCAAGAGCAGTGAATACCGTTTTGCTAGTCATGAGGAGATGATTAGGAATACTAATGCGACGGTGAGGAATTTGGAGCATCAAATGGCCCAGCCTTCGAAGTTGTTGGAAAAAAGATTACCGGGGTCCCTCTTGAGCAACACAGTGGTGAAATCCAAAGAATCTTTAAAGGGTGTGCAATTAAGGAGTGGAAAGCACCTCCACGACCCTATAGAGAAGGAGCCCGAAGAGGAACATACCACCCCCACCATTGTTGAGGATGTTGAGACCCCAAATGAAGAAGAAATCACTAAGGAACCAAGTAAGGAGAAGAGCCCAACGTTAGAATACCAACCAAAGCTTCCATACCCAGTGAAAATCAAGAAAGATATGCAAGATGAGTAGTATAAAAAGTTCCTCGACATGTTTAAGACTTTGCACATCAATGTCCCATTCATGGAAGCCCTTGATCAGATGCCAATGTATGCTAAGTTTCTGAAAGAACTGCCTTAATAAGCCCTTGATATTGATGATAAAGTTGATGTGCCTTTGATTTTGGGGTGGCCATTCCTTGCGACTTCAAAGGCGTTGATCGATGTTAAGGATGGTCGGATGAGACTCTGTGTGGGGGAAGAAGAAGTCATTTTCAAGCTCAAAGATTCCATGAGGCACACAATTGATTTTGATAACACTTGTTATTTTGTTGATGTTATTGATGATGTTGTGACTGATTTTGTGCAGGAAACCTGCATGAAGGATGAACTAGTTGAGCTTTTGGGGACTGACCGCGCGAGTAACGAGGTTGTTGAGAAATAGCTACATTGTTTGGGCTTGGCATGGTTGAGAGTGTATCACCTCCCGCATATCACATGAAGAAGTTCTCCCATGCAGTGCAGTGGTGGCGCAAGGAGCTCACGAAAAAGAAAGGGGAAGCAACACCACCAAAGGGGCCCAATATACCAAGACCAACTCATTCTTGGACCTTTGGTGAAAATAGGTTAATTGACTCTTTACTTCCTTATACCTGTTATTGCTGCCCAGGTGACTGAGCGAGGTCTCGATTACATGAACCTCCTTAAGTAGAAAATAGGTACATCAAGGTAGAGACATAAAATGAGCGCTTCTTGGGAGGCAGCCCAAGTTTTTGTGTTCGTTTATTTCTTTTTGGCTCTATTACTCTTTTGTGTTTGAGTTTTTGTTTACGGATTCTTGTGTTCAATTTTCTTGGTATAATCTTTGTCACAGCCTTGGGGATGGGCATGTTGGATATGGATAAATTTTTTGTTATGTTTGTGCATATTTTCGGAGAAGTAATTGTTCATCCTGGAAATTTTCAAGCTTAACACCAGCATGACACAACCATATTCGTGCCACTGATCTTTATAGGATTTGAATTCTCTAGTTTTTTTCTCAGATGAACACGGTGTGGACACGGGGATGTGAGATCACGAACACGACCAGAGCGCACATTACACGACCGTGTCATAAAACTTACGAATTTGGTATACTTTTCCTGTAATCTTCAAGGGTTGGGACACGGGTTTGACACAGGCATGTTTGCCTTGATTTTGTTGTGTAACTAGTAACACGGACATGCCAAGGGTTTGTGAAAATACACCCTTTGCAGCACGGCTGTTACTTTGACCGGGGCAAAAAAACCCTAGCGACGCGTCTCTTCGTCCCCAAACACCTTCTCACCTCTAAACTGTTCCCCTTCTCCTCCTTAGGATTAAATCCTCACGAACAAAGGTGATTTCTTCAATGATCTCCCATTCTAGTTGTTTCCCTTTTCTTTCTCCTTCTCCAAACGAGGTATGATTTTGAATCTTTGCCATTTAGTAGATCTTTGGCTTGTTTTGTCTATTATGCTTGCTTTTCAAGTTTAATACACACCTTTGTGCATGGATCTTACATTTTTTCAGCAAAATGGAGTTGTCTTGAAGTTTTGTTGTCTTGGCAACCTCGATGGGGACAATGTCTATTGGTGACACAGTCGTGTCACATTAGACACAGCCGTGTCAACCCTATGTTCACTTTCCTTCGCATTTTGGGTGACATGGTCAGGCCGTTCCTGACACGGCCGTGTACCCCCTGTTTCTAGGCTATCGGTACTAATTATTCTCATCTTGTACATTGAAGATCATGCTTCAAAAGTCTGTTTCTACCAGGCCTTCAAAGTGACTCAGGGGTGACTCTTCCGCCGGCGACACTGATCGTAGTCCCCGCTTCCATACTCCGAGAGATGGGATTGGCGAGTCAAGGGAGATAGACTAGGATGTGCTCCAAGATGTGGGATTGCAAGCAAAAATCCAGCAATTATTTCATGCTGAGGTGTTGAGGCAGCTGTTCATGATCACGGACACCATATATGATCAGTTCGCACTTGTGGTTTTGGCCACTTTTGAGCTTTCTCATTGCACTATCGCTTTCCATCAGGCTGACTTCATACAGTTTCATGTTTTCGGTACCTTGCACCAAATGAGCCTCACTGAGTTCTTCAATCAATTGGGACTGTACGACACTGACTTCACTCAGACCTTGGCCTACAATGCCTTACAGACATCTAGACCCGCCTGGAAATCTATTGAGGATGCCTGGAGACGCTTGAGCACTGTGCCACACTATGACCCCCAGCAGACTAAAGCCATTGCACTTTGCTCACCTACGCTACGATATGCACACTTCTTGCTCGGTCACACCCTGATAGGGGGCAGGAAGAGCATGTAGCTCATCAGTTTGCATGAGTTTGACTTCCTGCTGAGTATGGCGGATGGTGTCCACTTGCACTTGGGCTAGGCAATCACAATTTCTATCTCTCGCCAGGGGACGAACCCCTGCATTGGTGCACTTTTTGTCGGCATTTACATCACCGGCTTGGTGCTGCACATGGGCATTCTTCAGGGCACTAGCCGGATGAGAGAGGTTGGCTGAGTAGCCGCTATTACTATCGAGGTACTGCAATCCATAGGGTTGCTTCACCTAATCCAGACGGCCTGAGAGACAGAATTTCGGGTTCGTCACAGTTCTGATCCACCGGCCCCTGAGTCTGTCTCCCCATCATCCTCTCAACCGGGCACCTCTGCTCGCCAAAGCACCTCGTCACCATGGCACACTCTCTCTTGTCAACAAGGACAGATTACATGTTCATCAGCCACGTTTCGCTGGCTACAGAGGAGTGTGACCTATATTGCCGAGCACCTGGGTGTCCGTTTGTCTCCCGAGCCAGTGACTCCAGAGTGCCCGTCGCACCCTCCTATCGCCAATACTGCGGGCACTTCTGCTCCACCCTCAAAGGCTCCTATTGCCCCCACTGCTTCTGATTCTTATTAGGACGGCGAGCCTGAGTCGGGTGGTGACTCTCAGTCCGGGGATGGAAGTGACTCTTGGGATGACAGCTTCACCCCTTGACTGTTGATCACAGTGTCTACTTCTTTTATTTTTAGTATTTTTAGCATATTTTATTATTTTCTGTGATTGTACTTGGTACTGTCTAGTCTAGTAGCAAGGAGTGTTCCCTGCTTAATTGGCATTTTGGTTTGTTTACATTTAGTATTTTATTTTAGCCCTATTTTGTGTATGAGTTCTTCACTTGTGTGCCTCCCTACATCTCAAGTGTGTGTTGGTTGATGGGAGTTGATTTGGCAACATATTGAGAGTGGCAATATCACTCTCCGTGTTTGTAGACTTGGGTTGAATAGCACGCACACGAGAGCGGCAACATCACTCTCTATGTTCAGGGAAGACTTTTGCACCCTTACTTTATTTTGTGTTCCCAATTATCATGTTGCATGTTGAACTAAGGAGGATATGGGTGTGTGAGGAACCATTTGAGCCTAATTGTAGATTATCTTCTACTTTTTAGACAAAACATTAGTTCACTTTACCCGGAGTGTGGTGCCGCTTGTCTTAATTGATTCTTGTGTTAAAAAAATATATCATGGAAAGTCGGATTCCGATCTCGGGATGCCCAACCAGTCGAAATTTTCATTGTGGTGTGTAAATAGATGGTAGAAAGAGCTATCGCCTTAGTTGAGTGAAAGCCACCCTTGAGTAGTCGAATTTTGAGCATTAGAAGTGTACATTTGATGACCTACCAAGGGAAAAGGCTACTACTAGGTGTATGAAGCTACTACCCATTGTTTTGAGTGTAAATAGAGTGATTTAGTTAGTCAATTCCTTAATATTGTGGGGCACATACTCTTGGGTTCTTGCACACACACAAGGTCTTTGAAGTAGAGGGGAGCCTTATATGAATTGATAGTGTTTTTCTAACAATCGTTGCTCCTTCCTTGCTTTAAGCTTTACCAATCATTTGAGATCAGAAGTGTGCACTCATCTGTATTTTCATTGTCCTTATTTGAATTGCTTGAGGATGAGCAACAGTTCAAGTGTGGGGGGCATTTGATGAGTGCATTTTATATCATGTTTTCATGCCCTTTACTCTATTCATTTAGTTGTCCTTTACCATATTTTTGTGTATAATTGGTACTATTCAAGGTATAATGTTTATTGTGTAGGAATAATGGGCTTTAATTAATTTGGAGTGAAACTGAGTGTGTTTAATGCATGTTTATCGACCAAGGGAAAAGAACAAGCCGAACACGGGCAGAACATGGATGTACCCGATTCACTGCAAATCCTAGCCTGGAGAGCAGGCTAGCAAAATCCTGACACGGGAGTGTCCCTGGCAGAACACGGTTGCCACCCGCCCGTGCCCATACCACTGTAAATCTCAGGAAAATCCCCTTCAAGAGTGACACGGGTATGGTGCTGGTTACACGGGAGTTGCACGGCCATGCTATTGCCACTACAAATCTCAGGACTTCCACTCAAAATATTACCAAGAAAATACACAGGCTAAACACGATCGTGTCCAGACCATGTCGTCTACCGAATTTGCCTTTTTAACTCCTAATTTTAGTGTTTCATCTTATCTTTGTTCGGGGACTCTTCTCTCCACCGGGGGAATGTTGATGAGATAAAAGATCAAGCTTCACCACATCGCTTAAGGAGACTAAGGACAAGTAGAGGCATCAAGAGGGATAGGGTTAGCACTCGGAGCTCAGCAATAAAGGCCATCCAGAGTATAGAAGGGAGTCATATCTTCCTCTTGTTGTTCTTTCATTGTTCTTTCCTTGTTGTACCCGCCCATGAAAAGCTAACTGGCCATAGTGCCCTAGGGTTGAGAACTTAGATGACTTGTAATGCTTATACACTTATTTAGATTGTTCTACGAAGTTCTAATTGATTATTGTGTTAAATCTCGTGTTGCATAACTCGATGTGTTCAATTTGCACAGCTGTTAGGGTAAAACTTGGTGTGTAGCTTGCTTTGCAAGAGGCGTACAGTTATCTTATGAAAACTAGGTGTAGTTGAGAACTTATAGATGCAACATTGCTTGTGAGCACACACTTGGATCTTTGGAATGTACCTAGTAGGAACTTAGAGCAAGATAGAGTGCAATATTCTTAGGGATCACCCCAAGACATTACTCTCATCCTGCCGAAACACTTGATCCTAATCTCCTACCATTTCCACCATTTTATCTTTTCTTATTATCTTACAATTGAACCCATTCTCTTTGCAATTCAGTAAACATCGAAAGAGCAATTAGTACTTTGAGTATAGTTCAATATGGTTTGACAACCCTACCCTTCACGGGGTATCACTTTACTACTTACTTGCGGCTCGTACACTTGCGGTTAGCGCATCGTGGAGTGGCTCGCTCTGTACCATCAAATATAAGTAAAGTAACTCCTGTCTACTGAGGATCCTTGTGCTGTCACTACAACCATTCACTGATCTACTCAGAACGGCATGGATATTTCTGTAGGCTAGTCTGGAGAGACATGTAGTCTTGGAGACCCCCGGCTCGTACTACCCCTGGGCACATAGTGCTCTATAGGCTCACTACGGAGTCAAACTATCGGGATAATCCGTCGGTAGTTGCTCATACTCCTCCATATTGGTATACGCCTCATCATACAGCCCCAGTCAGACTGAAAACTGAGTAATGCTCATACTAAAACACTGACTAAATGCACAAACCTGAATAGTATCGATATCCAAGAATCTGCTGTACAAACGGCTAAACTCGAACGAGGCATGTACCTCCAATGTTAACATGCGGATGGTCGGCTCTCAAATGGACAATAATCACTGCCAACTACCAACTGAAAGTAGCTCATCAACCTCCTCGGTCATCTCATCTCCTAACTGTATCCCTCTCAAAGTACTCAAGTCCAAAAAATGAGACTGTCCAAACTTCAACTTCGACAAACGCTCAAACTGTGCTGGATGTTCAGGAATGGCGAATTGAAGCTACTCAGGAGAAGGCTCGTTAGGGTGTTTGCCAAATGATTTTGATCGGGGAACCATTCCTGCAAAGATTGAACAGAAATCGATCAAATAAAACATAAAACTCAATCTGCAGGAATCCACACGCCCGTGTGGATCTTCGGGGCTTGAAAGCCGCATGGCCTACACCTTCAATGAATTCAAATTACACAATAAATTCTTCTAAATCTTTTCAAAAAGCATCCACCAACAATTTAGACAAGCAAATCATGGGAAATTGACCACAATAAGCAAAAGAAATAAAGATTGGCAAAGAAAAAGGGAAGAGAGGGCTTACTGATGAACTAAGGATCAAAAACATCAAGAATGGCCGGTAAATAACCCTCAAACCCCTTATATAGAAGTGGAGGAAGTTGAGAAAGAAAATGGATACGTTCTTTGAGCATTTGGGAGTTTTAAGACGAAGAGGGGCAAGTGGGTTTTAAACAAAATTCGCGGCTCTTGGAGATATGCATATCCACACCGCCATGTGGAGATTCCACACGGCCGTGTGCCTCCTCTGGAATCATTCACAGGGCCAGTCACATGCCCTTCTGTGCTTTCCGGTTAGACTCTGAATGCATCCACACGGTTGTGTGCCCAACCTACCCAAGAACAAGGCCTGCCACTGGGGCACCCACACGCCCTGTGGCCTCTCTGGAGCATCAAAAATCCGCCTAAGTGTTCTACACGGCCGTGTGATTTACACGAGCTCACTCATAAGGGCACTCACACGCCCTTGTGGACTCTCTAGATGAAGATTTTTGGCTCTGCAAAGATCCACACGGCAGTGTGCCCTTCACAAGGTCACTCACAAGGACATTCACACACCCCTGTGTCTTTTCGTGATGGAGAAGTAAAGCCCTGAATATATCCACACGGCCGTGTGTTTTCTCCGGATAGCTCAAAAAATGCACAGACTCTATAGAAAATTTTAGAAACAACTATACTAAGTACAGAGGCTCCATATATGATAAAATTAAGACCAAAGATCCATGAAAACACACTCAAATGACCTAAAACTTCGTCAATTACAATAATGGACAAGAAAATATCAATCATCCACGAGAAAATCACATCACATGTATAAAAAGATCAAAACATCAACAACAAGACTTTTATTCATGCTAAAACTAAACTAAGTCCTAGAAAAGCAACAAAAGCTTGGATTGACTCTCAAGAAGTGCTTGTTTAACGTCACTAAGCTTGATGTACCTATTTTTACCTCATGGGGGTTCATGAATGAAAGTTGCCCTCTTACCTACAACTTGAAAGCATGATGAACAAAATCTTTGCAAGTTAGAGGAGGGAATGATCAAGTTTGTTAGCACACAAGGGTTTTCCATCTTTACTCTGTAAATGCTCATCCCCACTAGCATTGGGGCGCTTCTTGTGGCGTCTCTTTTCCCGTTTAAGCTTTTGGATCATTCTCTTCATGATTCCCGGAATTGGTTGCACCTCCTCCACTAGGCCAAGGGATGAAATGTCTTCATTCTCCACGTCTTGGTCTAACCACCCCTCCAATGGATCCCGACATATCATTTCCTGCACATATTCATCAATTAGCTCATTAGTAGTGTCAAGAAAATATAAAGTATCATTGAAATCAAGAGAATGTCACATGGCTTCGGTGAGGCTATAAGTAAGCTTATCATCTCCAACTCTCAAAGTTAATTCCTTGCCATCCATGTCAATAAGTGCTTTGGAGATGCGCAAGAATAGCCTCCCAAGTATCAATAGAACCTTGACATCCGCGTCTACATCCAACACTACAAAATCCACAGGAAATATGTACTTGTCGACCTTCACGAGCATGTCCTCAATGATACCCCTCGGATGTCTAACGAATCGGTCGGCTAGTTGGATCATCATTTGAGTGGGTCTAGGCTCTCCTAAGCTTAGCTTCTGAAAAAATGTATAAGGCGTGACGTTGATGCTTGCTCTTGAGTCCGCCAATGCCTTCACTTCACCTAAGTCATCGATGTTACAAGGAATAATGAAGCTTCCAGGGTCTTTCTTCTTACTCGATATATTCTTTTGCAACACCACCGAGCAAGTAGCATCTAAGATCACAGATGCACTCTCCTCTAACTTCCTCTTATTGGTCAAGAGGTTTTTTAGGAACTTTAGATACCGAGGCATTTAAGGCAACGCCTCTACATATGGGATGATGATGTGCAACTACTTGAATAGCCCCAAGAACTTCCTGTATTTCTCGTCATTTTGATCATTCTTCAACATCAAAGGATAAGGGATTCTTGGCATGTAAGATGGGGGTGCCACCTCATTCTCTTTAGGTATCTCCTCAACCTTCACTTCCTTGGATGATTCATTCCTTGTCTTTTCAAGAGGAAGTCTACTCTCAACTTCACGACCACTCCTCAAAGTGATCGTCTTTAGCTGTTCTCTCAGATTTGTCTCTGTGTTGCTTGGTAAACTCCCGAAAGGTCTTTCTGCAAGTGACTTCGCAATCTGACCGACTTGGTTCTCCAAGTTGTGTAACGATGCGGTGTGATTGTGAAGTGTGGATTCAACTGATTAAAATCGAGTATCTGATGACTGAGCAAACCTCGTTAGTACCTTTTCTAAATCTATCATCTTGTTATCAAACCCGACACTCTGTTTTCCAAACTCGGTGATTGTTGTTGTTGGAAACCCGGTGGTGCATTACTCTTTTGTTGCCCTTGATTACTCCAAGACAAGTTTGGGTGATTCCTCCACCCTGGATTGTAGGTGCCACTATACAAATTTCCTTTACCTCTCATTGCATTACCTACAAAATCCACTTGCTCTACTGATGTAGTGGCACCAATAGCAATTGGGCAATCACTAGAATTATGTCCTCTCCAGCATCCGCTATAACTCATTACGGCCCCCACTCTAGGAGAAGTTAGAGTGTCTAACTTCTTACTCAATGACTCAACTTGGGCCACCAATGAAGTAACTGCAACTATCTCATGAAGTTCGATCACCTTCTTCCTATCATGTGAGTTCCACTGATAACTATTTATAGCCATCTCTTCAATAAAGTATCAAGCTCCTTCAGGGGTCTTACTTCCTAAGGTATCTCTTGCTGCAGCATCAAGTAGTTGCTTCGTGCTCGGATTCAACCTATAGTAGAAAGTGTGGATAATCATCCACTCGGGGAATCCATATTGTGGACATCTCCACAGGAGATCCTTGAACCTATCCTATGTCTTAAAAAGAGACTCCAATTCCATCTAAACAAAGGAGGATATCTCATTCCTAAGCTTCGCAGATTTTCCAAGGGAAGGGGGAAAAATTGGGCTAATAATACTTCTACCATCTCCTCCCAAGTAGTGATCGATACTCTAGGCAATGAGTGTAACCAATGTCTCGCTTTCCCCTTCAAGGAAAATGGGAAGACCCTCAATCTTATGGCATCATCCGTAACCCCATTAATCTTGAGCATGTCGCACACTTCTTGAAAGTTCTCAATGTGGTTGTTCGGATCATCATCGGCTAACCCATTAAACTGTAAGGACTACTGTAGCATTTTGATGAATACCAGCTTAAGCTCAAAATTCTGAGCTATAATCGGTGGCCTCACAATACTCGACTATGTGCCGAAACTACGGGTCATGCAAAATCATAGAGTGCCCTCTGCTGCTCATGTTATTCTGCCATAGTGTCAGACCCTTCAGTTTCTATCTCAGCTTAATTTTACTATTCTTGTACAGGTTCCTTTCCTCGTCTATGAGTTCTTCTTCCAATTTCTACATCACCTTCAACTAAAGTCAAAGGGTTGCCACGGGTCATAACCTAGAGCTACAATCAAAGAAAGAAAAACAAATAAGAACAATGGAAGAATAAGAAAGTGTGAAATATAATAAGTGATGAATAGCTAAAATAGCAAAGTGCAAATGTCTCTAAAATGCCTATTCTGCAAGTGCACGGGTCGTCACAGTAATAAGATATACGCTGGTGAGTGGGTAGTCGTATCCACAGGGAATAGTTGCTTGGAAATAAGAGATGTTGCTATTTAGCTAAGATGAAAATCAATATATCAATGCAAAAAAAAAAATTAAAATTAAAAGAACGCAAAGAGAGCAATAAGAGTAAAGAGAAATAATCGATGAGAAAATTGGGCACCCGGAAAATTCTCACCCTAGCACTATTGTTTCAAGTGCAAGACTAATATTATGCCTCCTAACTGACATTTAATGAGTCGTGAAAATCAAAATACACAATGTCCAAACCTAAGGTCAACCGTGACTAGCCCTCTACACTATACCCCGGCGGAAAGGGATACTCTCGACACCTCACACTATGTGGGACTATATAGGGTTCTAGGGGTTCCAAGTGATAAACCCTATTCTCTAATATAGATCTAACACTTTGGTCTAGGCGAAAGACCCCTAGTCACAATTAAGCCCCAGCACTAAGATTCACTTCAACACTTCACTCTATTGCTCACACAACTAAGCCCAGTGGAATTCATCTCTTAACACTTCACTCTATTATGACGTAAAGAACTCTCTTAACGCTTCACTCTATTATGATGTTCCTCAACCTCTCGACTCACCCTCTTGACCATCTTCAATCTTATTTAGTCTAACCCTAATGAAGTTATCACACATTCAATAGATTACCTAGATGGATTCTCAACCCTAGTGTTACATCTAGGGGAAAATCAACAAAAAAGCATTCAAGATTTAAACTTAATTAAATCATCAATTAAAGAAACATAATAAAAGACAATGAATCAAGGTCATCCTAGGGTTTACAAGTCTAAGTACCTACTAAGGAAATACAAAATCAAAAATGAAATTGAAACCATATGCATGTAAACCATAAAGATAACCCCTGTGTAGTCCGCATCGATGGTCTTGCGGAGCTGCTTCATCTTCTCTAAAGGTTTCCTTATCAAACCTAGGGCACACCTCGCCGAATCGATGCCGATGAGAGCTCCCCTAATAGTTCTCCTCCAAAAAGAACTCGATGTCGATGTTGTAGAACCACTCCAAAAGCCTCACAAAACCCTCTTCGAACCCTAGCTGCGCTCCCCCCAAAAGATGAGCGAAAGATAAGAAAAAGATCCCCTAATAAATCTCAAATCGCTGTATTTATAGGGCTGAAATCGGGTATCCACATGGCCATGTGGAATTTCCACATGCCCATGTGGATTCTATGGAATTTTATTTCCTGCACGCTGTGAACAGCATTTGCTACAACAAATTGCTACAGTGTTTTGTTACAGTAAACCACTACAGTACTCACGCCAAAATTGCTCCTGACTTCATTTTCTTCATTGAGGCTGCCAAGTTGGGCACACAACTACATGGTAGATCCCGTCGCCTATTGCTTTCAACACATTGATGAAGCTCTTCAATGTTACACAAGTTGGACTATATGAGTGTGGTTGCATTTGTGCCCCTCCAATTTGAGTACTTCGGAGGTTGGCACACACTCACATGTCTACAACTTGTTCCTCGGTCCTTGTTTAGCCCAAGAGTCTTCTCAACCATTGCGTCCATGATCTATTTTTGCTTCTTTTCTTCCAACTCATCTTCACAACCCCAAATGCACAAAAGAACACAAATACACACGAATGAGTGATAGAATTAGAGAAAAGTGATTCTTAATGCAAGAAAAGTATACTTCGTATCACTTATACACGAGCACTTATCATCCATTTACACATCAACTCAAAATGTCACTCATTTCTTTTCTAAATCATAAGACTTAAAAACTTTATTCTTCAATATTTTACTCATTTGCCCTTTTTTTCTTATTCGTTTCAAATGTATACCTCCAACAACCTCAACAAGTTTTCAAAAAGATAAAATTGCTAAAATCTCTTTCGATGTGATAAGTTTACTCTTACACTGAAATAAGGAATAGACTGGAAACTGCAAGGCTTAATTGACTAAATTCAGGATCTAGGGTAGAACTGAAGTCACACATCAACATTCAAAGGAATACTATCTCTATGCTTGAATTCATCTTGCAATGAATTTAAAGAAAGCAAAGAGATGGCAAAAAAGTTGATACCCAAATGTATAATTATTTTACAAAATCAAAAGAGAGTGAGAGAAAGGGATATTGCGTCGAATTTTGTAGGGCTTTGCTAATAGATCGAGAGAGAGAGAGAGAGAGAGAGAGAGAGAGAGAGATCCATCCACCCTTCTCATTGTCGGTGGTGGAGGGCTCATTGGTGGTGGAGAGCGTCACCGGTGCTAGACAGTGTCACCTGATAGTGAGGTCTAAAGGTGGAAATTGCCTACTTTTGGAGTATTCTAACAGGAGTAGTGAGGTTACTTTAAACAAAGTTTTATAGTATTTCAACTCACAGTAACTTTTGTTGTGAGTCAAAATAATGTAAAATGGTGGTCTAGTGTAAAAAGTTTTACATAAAACCAAACACCAAAAAGCAACTTTCGCATGTAAAACTTTCACATCACACCTACTTATATCTACTTCTAAACAAACAACCCCTAAGCGAGAATGTGATCGCTGAAGATGTTGACCTATGGTGCGGGTAATATTATTTTGGAATAGTGTAGATGGTCAAAGATTATTTAGGAATAATTTGGATGGTCAAAGTGGCTTGTCAGAGCAAAATGGAAAACTCCATAAACTATGAGTGAGATGGCCCTGAGCTCTCTATAAATTCTCTTCTAAAAGCCGTGGCAAAGAATCAATTGAAGTTTAATCGCATGCACGCTAAGCATTAGCATTCATTTGTTTCTTTTCTAGGTCTTTATTTTTTCTCTTTTGGTGAAGATCTGGATCATCCGTAGGGGCAACGTCTTCGACACATTCTCTCTTGATATCTTGGATACCTTTAGCAGCAGCTTCTCTAGTTTCTTTAACAATGCCCTGCCTGTGCCTCGTTCCAACTTCATTAGTAACACTCCTGCCTTTGCCAACACTTGCATTGATTGGAAGGAGACCCCAAGGCACACATCTTCGAGGCTGACCTCCCAGGAAGAAGAAGGAGGTGAAAGTGGAAATGGAAGAAGATAGAGTCCTGCGGATCAGCGGAGAACGGAGCAAGGAGCAATAGGAGAAGAACGACAAGTGGCGCCGTGTGGAGAGGAGCAGCGACAAGTTCCTAAGGAGGTTCAGGCTACCACAAAATGCAAAGGTTGATGAGGTGAAGGCAGCCATGGAGAAAAGGGTGCTCACCGTCATAGTGCTGAAGGAGGAGCTCAAAAAGCCTGAGATCAAGTCCATTGAATTGTCCGCTGGAGGTCTTAAAGCTGTTGAATAAACATAAGAAAAAAAAACGCTGTCGCTCTCTCTTTCTCTCTCTCTTTATCTTGTTGAAATCTCTCGTTAGGTGTTGATTGTGCTTGTTACTTTTGTTATCACCGTTGTGTGATCTCATGATGTTGCCCTTGTTCAGGGCTTCATATATGGGTTAATGTTTTTTTGTAAATTCCTCAAATTATATTAGGGAGTATCTCTTTTGTATTCAGTTCAATTCAGAAAAAGAAGGTACGATATTTGTTATTTTTAATTTAATAAAAAGAAACATAACTTTTGTTTGTTTTAAAGTGTTTGGCATTGCTAATTTTAATAAAAAAATTCATTCTAAGTGGATTTCTTTCCTCAGTCCAAAAGTGTGCATCATTCTCCATGTTCATGGAAAATGGAAGCAAATGAATAAACTAAATCAATGACTAAGCTAAACATTACCACATCCTCAGTTGTTCAAGATGACCAATTAGGATCGTTTATTTTCTTGTAAAACTATGTAACTTTCATTATACCAAACTCGTCACATAATAGCTTTCAAATTGCTGTCTTTTGATTTACAAAAGCAACTCCGAAGAGGATTTGTATAAAAGTACTCTTCAAATTATAGTAACTTTGTCCTTATCTTCTCTTTATTAGAAAATTCATTAATTTTATTTTAAAAATTTTTTAATCTCTACAAACTGCCAGTTTCTCTGTTTGATTATGTTAACATCGCTTACAATACTAATAAAAAAAATCCTAAAATATTATAAAATTATTTAAAATAAAAAAATTTATAAAAAAATATTAATAATATAAACAAAAATATTAATATTACAAAAAGTTATAAAAAATTTTAAAACATAAAAATTATTAAAACTATTGAAAATTATAAAAAAAATATCAAAATTATTAAAGAAAAAACAAAGAACTTTTGCGTCACATGTTGCCATGTCATTTTAGATCCGTGAAAGAAATTTCCCAAACTCGAAAACTTAAATTAACTCCCAGCTACTCTCTCTAACTCTAATCCCAATATTTTTTAACCATGAGGTGTTTATTAGGATGTGTTATAAAAAAATTAATATTTTAATATTTTCTTTATAATTTTAATAATCTTTTTATAATTTTAATACTTGTTTTAGAAAATTTAATATTATTTATATTAGGAAAATTACTTATAAGTCGCTGAAAAATTTCAAACTTCCCGTTCAGTCCTTCTGACTTTTCCAAATTCCATTATGGTGTTAAGTTTGTCAGTTAATTGAATGAGAAATGTCAAAAATGCCAATGTGAGATAAATTAAAAAGTTAATGGACTGTATTTTCCCTCTAAGTTATGTCAAGTTAAATGTTGTGTATGGTCAAATCCAATAAAGTTTCTTTATCAGATATTTTTGTCTTTTCTCCTCCTTCTCATCCTTCTTCAATGTTTTTTTTTTCAGCTTGCTTTGGTTGCTGGCTCTCAACAAGTAAGTTTGTTCTTTTTGTTTCCTCTTGTTGTTATTGTTGTTGTTGGTGGTGTTGGTGTTTTTCTTCTTCTTATTTTTCATCCTTTCATGGTTGTAGAATCCTACATCATGGTGTGGAATGTTTTTTCTTAGGTTTTGTATGAGGTAACCTTACGAGCTTTTTGAAATTTCATATAGGTTTCATCATCAACGGAAACCTTCAGTGTTGTGCCACGATACAACGGAGAAGGATGTGTGCTTCAATTCACCATCTTAAGTTGATGGGAGATAGTTAGGGATGAGAATATGCGCTTTGGACACTGAACATTTTTCAAGTGAGAGTAAAGTTCGCAATGTCTGACTCATACAAAATGCTTTCCCAATTGAGTTGGATACGGACTTTTAACGTATGTGCCATATAGACCATACTTTCAACAAATCTTTCATGGACATCACCATTGATAAAGTGAGTGGGTTTACGGATGGAAACTCAGGCTCCTTGATCCCATCATAACACAACAATGAGTGCTAGTGCTAGTTACTTTTTGTTTATATGTTCCTATGTATCAAACAACTTTCCTGTGTATTACTATTATTTTTTGTGTATTATTAGTTTTTCCTGTGTATTTTTTTGCGTCTTCTGTGTATTAAATGTTGTATATGAATTGTTCTTCTTTTTGTGTTAGTTGCTAGAAGGGATTTCTTCTCAAACAACATGAACGTCAATGTCAAGACTTTTCTCTCGCAACATCCTCTTGCTGGGGTGCTCAGATTGCTGGGTGTTACAAAACATAAGATGGATTGACATTCAAAGTAGGGCAATGGTTTGAGAATGCATACTAGCTCAAAGATGCCCTACGAAATACTACTACAAAATTGTGACTTTATATTTATAAAAAACAATAAACTCCGGGTGACTGTCAGGTGCGCTGCTCTGAATTTCTAGTAGCGAGTGTATGCGATGGAAGCATTGGTACAACAGCACATTTGAAAGCAAGCAAGAAGGGCTTACTTAAGGCCATGATGTGAGTGTTCCCTAAATCAAGTCATAGGCTTTTGATGTCCGCGATTTACTTTGCAGTCAGTGCCATCAAACTGGACATAATCATCGATCATATAATGCAGCCTTAGTGGATTGAGCGGTCTATGTGATGAGTGTCTAAATACACCTTGTTTTACTTATAAACTCTTTGAATTTTGATGGACTTCTGAGTAATGTCAATGTCCTATTGTGCACTTGATGTATTTATTCTATCTCAGGACATCGGGAGACAATTTCTGCGAAGATAAACCGTATTAGAGTCATTTCAAAGAAAATTGATGAAGCAATAAATTCATCACCATGCACGAGTATATAAGCTCATCCTTAGGGCTTTGAGAGGAGGTTCATCACCATCCATCTCCAATCAATCCTAGACAAATTCATCATCCAAGAAGGCCATTTTGGAGAGCATTTGAAGGAAAGAAGAATGGGAGGATCAAGGAGAGCATCAAGGAACTTGGCGGCGCGGATCTGACGAGTTCTCATCATCACCTTCTAGTCAACATTTTGAGGGAGTTTATTAGTCATTTGTGTTATGCTTTACATGTATTTGAGCTTTAGCTTTTTGCTATGTCGAACTAGACTACCAAAGCCACTAGGCTTCTAGTAAACCTTTAGAGAAGACTTTGTATGGATGACACTTATGTTTTGTAATTGAATGCTTGGCTTGTGCTTTTAGTTTCAATCTATCATTTTCTTGTTCATTCTACAGTGGATAGATTCTATAGAATTGATTTTGAATAATACTTGTATGGCAGGATGCTAGCTTGTATTAGGTTATATGATGATTGAAGGGGGATTCATTGTATCAAAAGAACAGAGGTTTTGGGTATTGGTAGCTCCAGGCTAGCATTAGGGTAATTCTAGCTGAAAACGAGCATTAGAATTATTCTTTGCAAGATTCCCTATTTCCAAAGACATCATAGGGTATCTTCTGGATGGAGGAACCTGTATTAGATTAGGGCTACACCATGGAGGTTTCAGGGTAGTCGACATCCGAGTCTAGTGGACCAAAGCCAAGCCAGTTTTGTACTTAAGTGTCCGTTGTCATCCGTTCTTAGTCCTCTCCAAGGAAAATCCTTACCAAAGTCCTTCCCTCATTATTGGCTTCTTTGATCCATGCTTTTGCTCAAGATTGTGTTTTTAGCTCTTGTCACTTATTTACATGCTTTATTTATTTTGGTTTTTATTTTCTCAAACAACATCTCCATTTTGACCGACTAGACAGTGATCTCCAAAAGGAAGTGATAGTAGATCTTGGGACTCTTGAGAATACAGCCCTCTCATGCTTGCGCGAGAGGTTATTACTTGATGACCCGTGCACTTGCAGCCGGGAAATCGTGTGCTCACTTTTTAGCATGTGCGATGACTTAATCAAGTTTTTGATGCTGTTGCAAAGGGACTCATCGAGAATACTAGGAAAACTTTTAGCTCAATGATCTAGTCATTTTTATTATTATGTTTGTGAATATTTCTTTCTTGTTTTTACTTTTCCTTTTGTACATACTAACTAATATATCCTTTACAATTTTTTGTCATGTACTGTGTTGTAAGGTATTGTTGATGGAGTATTATCCAGAAGAACCCATTCCTTAGTACTGAAACTGATGGACCACTCAGTATTTAAATCATGAAGAAATTTTTGAGTTAGACATTGTGGAAAAAAAAAATGGAGAACTCAGTAGCAATGAGATATTTCGCTTGGTTCATGAAAGAAGGAAATGACATTGACTTTACAAGGATTGCAGACTAAGATGAACAACCTAGCCAAGATAGTGAGAGTGGAAACTCTTCAGGATCTAAGGAATTGGTTTATGAAATCCAAGGGGAATTTGAACCAGAAAGTTCTACTGATGAAGTGGAAGAATTTTAAAAAATGAAACATGACGAAATGAATAGATTGAAGCCATCTAGTCGAAGAACCACCATAATTGAATTGAAAGAATTAACCCCACACCTTGAATCTGCATTCCTAGAGATTAATTCAAGGCTACCGGTGATTATAGCCTCCAACCTTTTTGTAGAACTGAAGAGTGAACTTTTGAGAGTATTGGTGAAGCATAAGAGGGCTATAGCATGGAAAATCTAGGCTATTAGAGGGACAAATCCATCATTCTGCACTCATAAGATCTATATGGAAGATGACCACAAGCCCTCAGCCTACCTCAATGGAGGTTAAATTTCAATGTGAAAGAGGTTGTAAAGGCCGAAGTCATCAAATTAATGGATGCTGGCATAATATACACAATTTCTGATAGTGCTTGGCTTAGCCCAACCCAGATAGTTCCAAATAAGGGCGGCATGATAGTAGTAACCAATGAGAAGAACAAGCTCATCCCCACTAGAAAAGTCATAGGTTGGCAAGTTTGTATTGAGTACAGGAAGATCAGTTATGGCTCTCGTAAAGATCATTTTTCTCTACTATTCATTGATCAGATGCTCGAAAGACTGACCGGACATGAGTACTATTATTTCTTCGATGATTTTTCTATATACTTCCAAAGTCCCATAGCTCTAGAAAATGAAGAGAAGACAAATTTAACCTGTCCTTATGGCACATTCGCTTACCATTTTTGAAGACATGGTCGAAAACACCATAGAAGTCTTCATGGATGATTTTTCTGTGTACGGCAATTCATTCAACCTATGTTTAAGAAATCTAGAGCAACTGTGAAAACAATGTGAAGAGACCAACTTAGTCTTAAGTTGGGAAAAATGCCACTTCATGCTCAAAGAAGGGATAGTTTTGGTACACAAAATTTCAAGAGAGGTTATTGAAGTCGACAAGGTAAAAATTGCTACTATCAAAAAGCTTCCTCCTCTTACTTCCGTGCGAGCCAAACAAAGTTTCCTAGGACACGCAGGATTTTATAGGTGGTTCATATGAGATTTTTCAAAAATAGCAAATCTGTTGACGAAGCACCTCGAGGAAGACGTTCCGTATAATTTCACTCCGGAATGCTTGCCTACCTTTACTACTTTAAAAAATCAGCTTATTCAAGGACCTATAATAGTCACTCCAGATTGGAATCTACCATTTGAACTAATGTGTGATGCAAGCGACTATGAAGTAATGGTATTTGCTGGGATAGATGAAAGACAACCACTTTCATCCGATTTATTATGCAACCAAAACCCTCACATAAGCTCAGGAAAACTTTATTACCACTAAAGAAAGAACTCCTTGTAGTGGTATTTGCTTTTGATAAGTTTAGACCATACTTAGTATTGTGTAAAGTGATTGTCTGCACAAATCATTCAACTCTTTAATACCTCTTAAGAAAGACTGATGCTAGACCATATCTGATTCATTGGGTTTTATTGCTTTGGGAATTTGACTTGGAAATTAAGGATAAACATGGATCTGAAAATTTGGATGCAGATCATTTATCCCGATTAGAGAACAATGACCCACCTTCCTCTCAAGATATAGAAATTAAAGATTCTTTTCCAGAGGAACAACTCTACCGAGTCCATGTAGTACAGGAAGAAGAGCAACCTTGGTTCACCGACATTCCAAACTACTTAGCTGCAGGCATTCTCCCCAAGTGGTTCACTTACCAACAAAAGAAAAAAAAATTTCTCCGATCTCAAGCATCATATTTGAGAAGAACCTTACTTGTTTCGTATTTGCACTGATAAGGTAGTTCGGCGACGTGTGTCACTCTCAGAAGGATTGGATATCATAAAGCACTGTCATAAAGGACCGATTGGGGGTCACTACAGCTCCAATCGAACAACAAGGAAAATCTTTGACGCTGGATTTTTCTAGCCTACTATTTTCCAACACACCCAGAAGCACATACAGACATGTGATCACTGCTAAAGGGGCCACGGGCTAAATTTCGGCCGGCGCGGCAGGAAACTATCAGGTCAGCAAACCCGGCGAGCCAGGCCGGTAACCTATAACCAGCTCGTATTGTAGAAGGACCGGTTATAGGTTGGGTTTTCCCAACCTGTGACCCGGGGGGTTAACTTGCCGGGTTAACCCTCTGGATCACAACCCAGTTTAGAACCTAGATTTCAAATTTGGAGCCATTGGCTCCCAACCGCCTTAATAGCAGTTTTTTATTTTTATTTTAACTTTTCAAATTCAAATGTAAAAAAAAAATCCAAATTTTAAAATTTAATTAAACTTCCCCTCATCTTCACCCTATTTAGTTTTAACAACTATTACTCTTCTCCGATTCTTTCTCTTAATCTCATCCCAACTTCTCCTCTAATTCTCTCTTTTTTCATTATTTCTTGAAGCATAATTCTTGAAGCATTGGATACTTGTGTTTTTTAATTATTGGAGTCTTGGGGATTTGGAGCAACTTGGGATATTTAT
This sequence comes from Dioscorea alata, assembly GCA_020875875.1. NCBI lineage: Eukaryota > Viridiplantae > Streptophyta > Magnoliopsida > Dioscoreales > Dioscoreaceae > Dioscorea > Dioscorea alata. The sequence goes on along the minus strand of CM037020.1, from coordinate 20,549,010 downwards.
TATTATTTTTCTTTTACAAGATCTCCAATTAACAAGGTTAGTAATTATTTACATTTTTTTGTTATTAATTGTAGTTTTGTTATTATCTTAATTTCTTAGAATAAATTGAGCATTGAATATTGGAAATAAGAATCTAAATTTTTTAGCATATTTGTGATGTCTTTGAATTTAAATATGTACACTTGCTTATCATAGTCTTATACTTGCAAACTCTAGATAAATAGTAGTAATAATGATAATTTAATATTTATTATCATTCTTTTTAATTATGTACTCTTGTAAAATTTTTTATTATGTATTTTTGTAAAAGAAAAATTGAGATTCTTATATATACTTTTCAACATTATCCAACTTATAGAAAAAATTTAGATATTTTGAAATATCTATTATTTTGATCCATGATAATAATAATTTTAAAACTAAAATTTTGTTAAAGATGTGTATGTAATATCATGATTTTTCATTGGTATATGTGAAAACCATTCATTTTTTTAAATTTCAAATATTTAATTTGTTGCCATTATTTAATTTTGTTAATTTTTGTTATTAGATTTTTTATTTGTTATTTCTTACTTTGCTTGTTATGCTATTTTTTATTTGTTTTTTTTACATTTTTTATTTTATTTTTTTCATTATTTAATTTTAGTACATTGGTATCTACATATTTTATTTATTTGGTTTGTTATTTATCTATAATTGTTATTCTAGAATGTAATTTAAAAAAAAAATTAATTTGGAAACCATTCATCTTTTTAAAATTTCAAATATTTATTTATTAATTGTGATAACGCTTGGATAATAATGAAATAAAAAATAATTTGGATAGGCAATATTAAGAGAACCATGCACATGAGACAAAAACAAAAACAAAAATAATTAGTTTGTCCTCTATGACTTACACATGGACCACTTATGTTAATTAATATTTTAATTTTTTGTTATTGTAGAATAACTTATTGTGATTTTTTTCATTTTTACATATTATTTACATTTGATGTTGATTTCATTTCTATTTACATGCATTATTTTATTTGATTACCTTTGCATATTAATTTTGTTTGTTATTTATTTATTTTTTTAATTTCTTGGCATTATTTAATTTTGTTAATTTTTGTTACTGGAAATTACCAAAAAAAAACCCAAAAGTTTGCAATATGCACAAAAAAAACACCCTAAATTTGAATATCCCTAAAACCCCCTTCTTTTGAATAGAATAAATTTCAAACCTCCCAGGGCTATAAAGGTGATTGACGAAGTTATGTTTGAATTTATTGGACGAAATTGCCCTTACGTGGGAAGTTGTGGCAATTGGTTTTATGATAATGCCCTTGTGTGGAATGATGTTTCCACTTTTAGAGTAAGCGATATTTTATTTTCTTTGTTTAATCCCGAGAGAACACCATCGCCAGTTCATCACCTGTGCATCTTGCTATCATCGCACGTTCACCAGTGTATCGAAGCAGAACTCCCGCTCAAGTCTTCGACATTTCATCAATTTTCCAACCAAGGTAATTAGGCTAAGTGACGCCGTTGATGAAGTTGTGCGGTTTTTCTTTTGTTTTTACATTCTGTGTGTTGTTATTCGCCTTTTGGTTTGTAAAGTATTCTCTATGTTGTTTTTGGCTGTGCAATTTTATGCTTTCATTATGGGATGTTATTGTAGTTTGCAACGAGATTTTTCTGCTAGGATTTTGTTTGTTTGGGTAAAATATCGAAAGCGATAGTGTTGTAATGAAGGAGATTTTTCGATTGTTATGCAAATTCATTTTGTTGTCTAATGTTAATAATGTATGTTTCCCCTTTAATTTGATATGTCTTTAAGTATTGTTTAAAGTCTCTGTGTAATGATGGAGTTATCTGTTTAATAAATGTGGTTTTCTATGTAATAATGTAGTTTTCGTTTAGGATATCGGGTTTCTGTTTAAGTATCGAGGTTTCTGTTTAACGAATTATGTTTCCGTTTAATAAATAGATTTTCTGCTTAATAAATGACTCTAAACAAATGTATTGTTCTTCTTGTAGGGTTTTGGTCATGGTGGTCAACCTAGTTAATGGTCGATGCTACTTAACACATGTTGTCCAGACTTTGAGTGAATTGAAAGTTCACATGATTAGACGACACTGGGAGATCATCATAAGGATATCGTTCGCGGCTTTGACTGAGATTGAAGCCGTCCTCCAAGAGAAAGCCCTTCTTGATTCTTTGATGCAAAGGTTTGATGGCTACAGCAACAAATTTAGGATCGGGGCCAGCCTGGTGAGTTTCAGGCCTGAAGATGTGGCTCTCATCCTCGAGCTGCGCTGTAATGGAGACGCAGTCACATTCTAGAAGAAGAAAACACACTCGGCATTCAAATTGAAGTATTTATCAAAATCATACGAGAGAAATAGAGACTCCATCAAGAGAACACTTGAGCAGATAATTCGGTAGAGGGGGGAAGAGGAGAATTTCGTAAAGCTCCTCATGGTGTACCTCATGGGTACTATTCTCTTCCTAAATACTTCCTGCTCTCTTCCAATTTGGATCGTTGACTATGTCGACGACCTAGCGGCCATGGGACAACATGCATGGGTGCAAGCTACCCACAAGTGGCTGATGGAGGAGCGGCCGCTCGAGTGCAAGTGAGATGCACTACGAACAAGATCAACACGGGGTACATCAAAGGTTTCTCTATTGCACTGACCACTTGGTTCTATGAACTCACCGGCACAGGCAAGAAGGCTCATTTTGGTAAGATCCCAAGGATCCTTTGCTACGGTGAAAACAGCAACATGAAGCAAATGTCCGCTGGAACCTTATTATCATCACTTTATGGAAAAGAGGTAATATATCTATTTAAGTTTAGTTTTTGGCGTTCAGCAATATTGTTTTGAGTTTAAGATATGATTTTAGTGTTTAAGGTTTGATTTTTCTATTTAAGAAAATATGTTGGTATTTAATAATAGAATTTAGTCTTTAAACATTTTTGTTATTGTTTAAATTACTTGTTTAACTTTTAAAACAATTGGGTTAGTGTTTAACAATATTAGTTGTTTACAATTGTTAGTTTCCCGAACTGGTCGCCGCGAACCCGGACGAAAAAATATTTGTTGGGGCCACCCGTCGTGGAGCTGCCACCGGACACGGAGGTGATATTGCTCCCGTTCCAGCTCTCGTTCTCGTTCTGCTGGCGAGAAAGAGAGGTGATCGGCCAATATTGTCAAAGTGCGTCTGACACCGATCACCATCTTGGAGCCTAGACCTTACAATGACTGCTCGGTGACGGGCAAGCCCTCCTCCAGCCCCACAAAAGCAACAGCCGATGACCTGACCCCAAGACTATTACACACGTGCGCCATATTGACGCATGAGTTCCCCCGGCTTGTTTCTCGTGTGGATGCTCTGGAGGCACGTTCACAGGTTGACCATGATACCATCTCCAACAGCCCAGATGCTACGGACGCAGCCCGGTCGTTTGTCGACAACGACGTTATTGTGAAAGCATTCCTAAGAGTCTCGCGTCGAAAGAGGCTTGCGTGAAGGAAATCAACAATGTCTCTCCCTTTGCCGGCTAACACCGAGGCATCAGAAGCACTAACTACTATTGAACCAATAATGGCAAAAGCTCAGCTAACTTTAGGTCCGACCGCGCCATTGGAAAAAGGACAAGCAGTGGTTCCGCCGGCTGCAATGGATGTGTCTCCGCATGATGATGTCGCTATCGAGGTCGAGATGATAATTGAATCCCTTGTCTGTAAACTCCCTGTGTTGGAGGCATAGGCACCGGCATACGATAGTTGCGTGTCAAAGGAAGACACAATCCAGCCCATAGTGGTACCGTAAGTGAATAAAGATGCTGTGCCGTTACCGGCACCATCACCGAATAAAGACTCTGTGGCAGTACCGGAGTCGAACAAAGACTCTGTGCCATTACAGGCACCATCACCGAATAAAGACTATATCGCAGAACCAAAGTCGAACAAAGATGTTACAGCAGTTATTAGAAATAAAGAGGCTGCTAACGAAGGGCAAGGAGACGTGTAGCAGTATTTTATTCTGAAGAATAAAAAATATGCCGGAAGCTCATGTCTTGAGACATTCGAACAGGAGATATTAAAAATATTCCTCAACTGTCGTATGGACTCGTAAATATTAAGTATTTATGTTATCACTTAAATATATATAGTTCCCATTTAAAACCCAATTTAAAGGGGCGATCAACTTGCCTTGCCTTATTGAATTATGGAGATATATTAATTGAGTTTGATCGAGAATTTGAAGGGCGGAACAATTTTGAACGGAGAACTCGGCTTTTGAAATACATTAATTGGCTTTGCGTTTAAGACATCGGGTTTCCGTTTAAATATTTAGTTTCCTGCGTAACCAATAACGTTTCTATTTAACAAATGACGTTTATGTTTAATAAATAGAGTTTCTGTATAAGTTTAATTGTCTCCGTAAATGGACGTCTTACTTGATGAATTTTATGGTAAATGTGTTTATTTATAGTAATTGCTTCAGTTTTCTCAACATAATTTATAATTTAAATTGTATTCATTGTTTTCCATTAACTATTATGCCATTTCATACTTTAAGTTTATGTGTCTCAGTTTAAATGTCAAAGTTTCCATTTAAAAAACAATTGTATTCTTGAAATAAAGATGGTTATACTTAAATATGACAGTTTATGTTTAAATATCAAACATGGACACGTAAATAAGTTTGTTTTTGTTAAAATAGGTGTTTATTTACAATGCCTAGTCGGCGACAATTTCATTACAATACCTACGATTATGACCGGATGCGTGGCAATGGTTGCACCGTAAGTCACGGACCTCAGACGCTTGCGACTCGATCTTCTTCCATCTTGAACGCCCAGTTTTCCTTCTCGTAACAGGCGGACGCAAATGGAGTTCTCGATTATCGTCTTTAGGCTTGTCATCATCTGGTATGGGGAAAATAGCTTCCCTATATGCCAATTTGTACGTCTCCACGGTGAGTACCCGCAAATAAATTTATAAATGTTTGTGTCTATCTGCATTATTGCAGTGCATGCGTGTGTACACGGGATACCATAAATTTGCCACCTGCGACATGAGCATGTTCTATCTGATAGATCAACGAAGTTGCTGCAGTGGTCAATGCCTTCATAACAATCACCGACACAATGACCAACATAAAAGATTTCGGCTTCCCGCAACAAGATCCTCTACCTTCTTATGTATATCAGGGCATAAGTAGAACTCCCATTTGTTCTCATGCTCACGGCGGGTGCATAACATGCACATTAATTTGGACCTGTATAATTAAACCTTATAACTTCTTGTCAAACCAAGCAAAGACAATCGAAGTTAAACTAAAACAAATCAATGTAAATGATAACAAACTATATTAAACGAAAAGAGAGGTAATTAAATGAAAACAAGGATATATAAACAGAAACAAATAAAGTTAAATAGAAACAAATACAATTACATGGAAATGAATATATTTAGAATGAAATAAAGATATTTCAACAGAAAGAAAATCTAACATTCAAATACCGTATGGAGTCGACCATTTTCGTCACCGGTAAATGGCAAGCTTCTTTGATCCACGCATTGAAGGACTCTGTGACATTTGAATACATCTCGCCCCAACATTCGCCTTTGAACAAATAATTACACCAATGTGAAATATCTGACTTTTCAAGCGAGCAGCAATACGCTTCTTGTGATGTGGCCTGCAGTTCACGCACCGTATCATCAAAATCTTTAGACGTTGATGCTCACGCAATACGAAAAAGCATATAGACTAGCACTCCTCCTTCAATGCCTTCCCAAGTCTGCCATTGGCTTTCATAAAACTGGCGTCCAAGTGTTGAAGTCAGTATGCGTGCGGGGAAGAAGGGAAGACCCTTGCAATGGCGTTCACAAGCCCCTTAGACCTGTCTGAGACAAATGTAATGATCTCTTCATAATCTCCGTCCTCATATAACTCATCACCTAACTTGGAAATGAACCACGTTCAATTTGCATCTGTCTCATTGTCGACGATACCGAAGGCTACGTGGAAAAAAACCATTGTTTCCATCTTTGCATGTGGCGCCCAGTAGCGTACCCCGATATTTTCAAAGATAATGGGTACCATTGACAAACAGCAGCGGCCTACAACCCTGCTTGAACCCCATGATACACGCACGGAACAAAAGCACATTTAAAACGCTCACCGTCTTTTTCCACAATCGCAATGCTGCCGGGATTTGTCTCATCCACCTTATCCACGTACCAGAGCAACAAATCATAGCTGGAGACGTCGCTGCTGTCGAGGATCACCCGGGCAAACTCTTTACCCAACCAAGCTTGCTTGTATGGAATGTTGACACCATGTCCCCGTAACATGTCCTTCTGAATGTCGATGGGCCTGTACAAGGGTTGGTCTTTAAGCTTTTGAATCACTCGTGTGCTTACCCATTTTTTAGACGCTTTTGGATGTGACACCAACCCAATTCCACAACCGCAAGTGTGTGACAGGTGTATTGTCTTGATTCTGAAACTATTTTTATTGTATTCCTTTGATGCATGAAGGCGCCAGTCACAACCAACGGCCGCGCATTGTACAATTACCCTATGTTTTTCATTCTTCATGAATTTGAAGTCAAAATTTTGCTAAATTGCGAAATTCTAAAGTGCTTCTTTGAAATGTTCAACGCCTACAAAATGTTGCCCGATATCCAACGACAACGCTTCAGATTGATCTGAGGAGGACGGAAGGGCTGCCGCACCATCAGGGTTGCAATGAGATGGAATAAGTGCGCTGGAGGAATCAGAATTCCTGCCAACACTTAAGTTTAAGCGGAAAATATCAGTTAGTTAATTAGAAACAAAACATATCAAACGGAAACATAATATGTTAAACAGAAACCAAATAATTTAAACTATAGCTTATTTGTTTAAACAGAAAATGAAATAATTAAATGATAAATATAGTAATTAAACGGAAACTATAATAATTAAGCAGAAACATATGATTTTAAGAGTAAAGACAAAGGATAAGAATTTTACAATGACAAGAATTCGTTTTGACTATGATGCGACAATGGCACATCATCTATCTCAACCACGAGATCGATTGCAGCGCATTTGAAGGAGTAAACATGACACATGTGTTGGAAGTCAACCTCATTTTCTATTGGACAAATGGTTTTTTGACCATCAGGTGTGATAAACTTCATCCTAACAAGGGAAACATCAAGACCCCATCGCTCACATATTTACGCTATGATTGAATCCCAAGAAGTCTATGCCATGAACACAAGCACTCATCCCTCCCCGTTGTATCTTGCAATTCCATAAAAACTCTCCATAATAAACCTACATATAAATATAAATAGTTACTCTCTCTTCAAGGATGATCAAAGTGAGGGAAAGGAAGACATTCTCACCTTATCGCCCAACCGACATAGTTCAGAAGAATGCAAAAGATTGCTACTCTCTCGCAGGATGAGTCTTCCAAACTTTGTTTCAGAAAACGCAACGCAAGAAGGAATGAAAAAAGATTGCCAAAAGTCAAACAAAAAAGTTTAACATGATGTGACTAGGCGGTTTTTTCCCACCATTTACAAGGGTAAACAAGTAATTTCACAATATGGACTCTGTCCAAGTGAACGAAAAGGGGCAAAAGGGAGGTTAAACACTAACGGAAGGGTTGTCTGGGGTATTACAAACTTGTAGAGGCTATCTAGGAAGTTTTGAAATTCCCGATGAGTAAACAGTAATTTTCTCTTTTTGTTATTTGATTTTTTATTTATTATTTCTTACTTGATATTTGCTTGTTATGCTATTTTTTTATTTTTTATTTTTGCAATTATTTAATTTTATTATCTTGGTTTCTACATATTTTATTTATTTGGTTTGTTTATTTATCAATAATTGTTATTCTAGAGTGTCATTTAAAAAAAAAATTAATTTTAAAACCATTGATTTTTTTAAATTTCAAATATATATATTTATTTAATGTGATAACGCTTGGATAATAATGAAATCAAAAATAATTTGGATAGGCATTATTAAGAGAACCATGCACATGAAACAAAAACAAAAATAATTAGTTTGTCCTCTATGACTTACACATGGACCAGTTATGTTAATTAATGTTTTAATTTTTAGTTATTGTAGAATAATTTAGTGTGATTTTTTTCATTTTTTATATATTATTTATCTACATTATTTAATTTTTTGCATTGTAGTTTTGTTAAACGATATTTTGTTATTATCTTATTTCAAAAAAGAAATTGAGCATTGAATATTGAATTACATTTTTTTTTAATTTAACATATTTGCATGTGGACTTTAGAGTTTAGAATTGTGGACTTTCAAAATTAATGGCATATTTTATTTAAAGTATATTGCATGTGGACTTTAAATAAAATGCATGAAATTAATATTTGTAGACTTGTGCACTTTTTTTATTTATTTATTTTATTTTGCATGAAATTATTACTTTTATTGTTGTTATATTATTTATTTGTGGAGTTGGGACTTGTGTTTTTTAAATAAAATGCATGAAATTAATATTTGTAGACTTGTGTTATTGTTTTTTATTTATTTTATTTTGGATGAAATTATTAGTTTTATTGTTTTTATATAATTTATTTGTGGAGTGTGTTTTTTAAATAAAATGCATGAAATTAATATTTGTAGAGTTGTGTTATTGTTTTTTATTTATTTATTATTTATTTTATATAAAATTATTAGTTTTATTGTTGCTATATTACTTATTTGTGGAGTGAGGACTTGTGTTTTTATGTATTATTTCTTACTTGATATTTGCTTGTTATGGCCTTTTTTATTTTTACCTTTTTTATTTTATTTTTTGCATTATTTGATTTTATTATCTTGGTTTGTACATATTTTATTTATTTGGTTTGTTTATTTTTCTATAATTGTTATTCTAGAGTGTAATTTTAAAAAAATTTTAACTTTAACTTTTTGCTATAATTTTGTAATGAGTTTATTTCATTTATTGCTTTTATTTTTCATTGATTTTAGATTTGCAAAAATTTTAAAATGGCATAACGTGGTGGAAGTTCAAAGGGAAAAAACGTTATTGGTTCGACCTCATTGCCTACCCAAGAGAGTAATGAATGGACCGAGTACAAAAGTCCAGTTGAAGAACCGACACCATCTACTATCCCCTCAGATACTAGGGAAACAAATAACACCATCTAAAATGTAATTATTGAAATTCCAAATTTAATCATAGCAAGGAAGGAGGGGTATGGCACATTTAATAGACATATGTAAAAAAAGCATCTGGATAAGCTTGGACATCTTCGGACACAATCTCAAATTCGGTTCGCCATAGACGAAGGTACTGGTTCTCACTATGCTATATTTACATTTTCGCAACGAAGATACATGGATCAAATTGCGGAGACAATTTTTGTGGAACACTTACCATTCAACATTGCAGAACGATGCCAAGTACAAGAATGCATCAATGAATCGTTGCAACCAGTGTGCAAAAAAGTTTCAAGAAGAACAATTCAAAGAACAATTTTTAAACAATACAAACACCGTAAAGAACAACTTTGTGAGTATTTCCGTTCTTGTTCCTCATCTATTTCTTTATGTTCTGATATTTGGACCGATGTATTTCATGAAAATTCTTTTATGGGTATTATGGCGCATTGGATTGATGACTCGTGGAATATCCAAAAGCGAGTCAATGCTTTTAGAGTATTCAACGAGGCCCATACCATCGATAATATTTATAGGATCATTCGTGGGATCATTGAAGAATATGGTTTAACTTTTAAAATTTTTTTAATTTCGTTTGATAATGCCGCTACTAATATGGCCTCAATTAGACCTCTAGAAGAATATCTGAGGCCATCATGCGGGGGTAAATATTTTCATATTAGATGTGCTTGTCATGCATTAAGCTTATGTGTGCAAACCGGATTGGAGTCCCTAAAATAATTTGTAGGACCAATTAGGGATGTGGTATCATATATAGGAAGGAACATGACCCTCATGAAACAATGGGCTCGCTATTGTAGAGCAAATAACATGAGGGCCAAAATATTCTTGGAAGATGTTAAAACTAGATGGAACTCTACTTATCGACTTCTTAATGCTACATTTCCGTACAAGACATTGTTGGCTGCTTTTGTTACTGAAACTTTACCTAGTTTTAGTTTATTTGAATATCAATGGAATATTGCTACTAGAGTTATGGATTTACTTTCTGTGTTTAATACATGTACAAATTTATTTTCACAAGTTTATTTTCCCACTGCATATTTGTTTTTATATTGTATTATTGATGGTGCTGAACAATTGTGGAAGTTTAGATTAGATGCTCAATTAGTTATGGGTCTTGTAGAAATGAAGGCAAAATGGTTGAGCTATTATAGGAATATACCTCCTATTGCTTTAGTTGCATTTGTTTTAGATCCTAGGCAGAAATTAGAAGGCTTATCTGCATATTTAGAAGCCTATTACAAGTTTTTACGGTTTAACGGTGGTCAAGATCTTCAATCATGGGCTATGAGTCAGTTAGAGACTCAATCGTTTGCATCAGAGTCTGACATTTTTATAGATATTAATGCGATTGTTGCTGATGTTAGGTCGCAACTTTTGGAACTGTATGAGAGCTATTGCTCTCGTTATGGCCATATGGTTCCACAGGTTGCAACTTAGGCGGTAGGACAGTCCAACAGTATTGGAGGAGAATCATTTCAACAAAGGCAAGCCAAAAAGAAACCTAGGGGTTCGCAATACATAGAGGTCGACTTATACCTAAACACTATCTTTCGATTTTCTGAGGATATGAACAGAGATATGACTTTTGATGTTTTTATTAGTGGCAAGGTAATGGAAATCCATACCCAATTCTTTCATTATTGTAAAAGATATTTTTGCGTGTCTTATATCTACAATAGCGTGCGAGCAAACTTTTAGTGCAACTGGAAACATGTTGGATACAACACAGTTACAATTGTCGGCAGCAAACATTGAAATTCAAGTGTGCATAGATGAGTGGAAGCGTGTATAAGTTCAATAATAAGAAGCAGAAATGGGAAGTCCAAAAGCAAGTGCCTTTTTTTCACTTATAATATGATGACCACAACAATAGCCCCTGACACCAAGCAAGAGCCAGAACCTGACGTCGACGAATAGGTAAGTTTGTGGCAACTCCAGTATAAGGTAAGAGAACTACGTTGGCTTTGATTCCTCTTACACCTAAGAGGATACGTAGACAACTTAATTCAACAAGTAAAAGAATTAAGTGCAAGCCAATATATATATATATATATTATTTATAAACCATCATTTTTATACATGATAATCAAATAATGCATCCTTACAAAAATAATAAAATGAAATAAAATGAAAATGTAAACAAAAGACAACCAAATGTAAGCCATGACTGTGATTATTTTTTCATATAATATAATTTATAACTCAAAAGATTATATAAACTATTTAATTCAATAAATAAACAAACTTAGTGTAATTTTTTATTATTATTTTTTTAATTTATTTTGAGTTGTTTCAAATTCTTGAAATTTATTAAAATTGTTTTAAACTTTTTCTTATTTTTAAATTTTAAAAAAAATTATTTTGAAGTCTTCTTTTTATTTATGATGTTTTAATATAAATTCATAAAACTTTCATAGGGTAGTTGGTAAAAGGGGTTCTTACAGGTATACCCCTGAATAATTTTGAAATTGCATATTTGCCCCTAAATAAATAATAATTGCATACATAACCCTGAATAATACATAAAATTGTTTATAAACCTTTCAAAAGTTCTATAATTGCATATTTACCCTCAGAAAAACCATAATTGTATATATACCACTGAAAAATATATATAATTGCGGATATGCCTCTGCTGTTAGATTTCGTTAACATAAATTAATTAAATTTTATTAACTATGGATATAATTTGGATTAAGATATACAAAAAGTCCAAAATAGCCCTTGTAAATGGTCATTTTACAATAAAAAAAACTTTTCAAGGGTATATATGCAAAGTGTATAATAGTTATTTTGTATATTTTCTATTTGTTAACAAATGTTTTTTAAACTAATTTGAACCCTAGGGATATATACGCAATTATATGTATTATTCAGGGGTATGTATGCAATTATCTTTTATTCAGGGGCATATCCGTAATTACATATATTTTCAGGGGTATATATACAATTATGTTTTTTTCTAAGGGTAAAAATACTTGTTGGTGTTATGGTTGACCCAAGTTCAAATCCCACCCATAAAATTAAATTTATTTTTCATTTTAAAATTTATTTAAATTAATAATAAATAAATTAAAAACCCGCCGGGTCAGGCAGGCCCGACTCGGCGGGTTCTTGACTATCCCGGGCCGTGTTCGGGTCACATGTTGGTGACTCGTGACCCGGCTAGTCGGCTGGGTCAACCCGGTCCGGCGGGTCCTCAACAGTGGCCGGGCCAGTTCCGGGTCTGGCTAAACCTGACCCGGACCTGGCGGGTCGTGTCGGCCGGGACCAGTTAACCGGCCCGTGCCCCCTTCTAATCACTACCAAATAATAGGAAACATATCACGTAAAGATGAAATGCCTCAGAGTGCTATTCAAGTTTACGAGGTTTTTGACATTTTGGGAATTGATTTTATGGGGCCATTCCCAAACTCCCAGGGACACAAATTTATTTTCATTGCAGCAGACTACGTATCTCATTGGGTGAAAGCTCAATCTTTACCATCAAGTGATGCTCAAGCTATTGTACAGTTTTGAAAGAAGCTATTCTCAAGCTATTGTACAGTTTTGAAAGAAGCTATATATATATATTATTTATTTATTTATTTATTTTTCTCCTGTAGCAATCTATCAAAAGTCAAAAAAAAAAAAGAAAAGAAAAGAAAAAAAAACTCTAACAGCAATACATAAATTGTAACAATTATATACTATATCAGTTTATAATGTCAACAATTAGGGCTCAGTTATGTTAGTAAATTTGGTAACATCAAATCAATTAGATCCAGAGAGAAAATAGTTAAGAGACCTCTTTTGTTATAGCAAGAAACATTTGAGCCTCAAGTCTTCAGCCTTCACATCTTGCATCAAACTTTCTTTGTCTTTACACTAAAGCTATAAAGCTTCTGCAGGCCTTTGAAAGTTAGATTAATTCAAAAATGACCAATTTTTCCTTAATTTCGAAGCCTATATAAAATGTTTTATAAAAAAAAACATATATAAAATGTAGGTAACTTCAAAATAACTATTCTCTAATTGTCAACATTAATTTCGCATCCAAGGCTTACAGATTAAACATAACAGAAGTATATTTTCACATAATTCTTACTCACCCATACAAATGACTTTGGGTCTATAAAAAGGAATGTGATAAGGAGATAAGGAGAGAGATATAATTTCTAGACCCAATTCTTCATGCCAGAAGGAACTTCATTTAGCTGGGTGCTGAGGGCAGAGAAATGGTGCAAGTAACCAGTTACTATCAATAAATTTCATAGTATAATCAACGTTTACAACCCATGTTCTACAGAAGTAAACTGCAACGTTCAAAAATCAATGATAAATTCCATTATAATTATCTCATTAGAAAACACTATTGATAAAATAAAGTAGAAGATTTAAACATAATTAGCTCCCCAAACACTTCTTATTCACAATGCTTTAACTAACTTATACCATTTGATGCAAATGTTTGATGTTTGCCCCTGCATACTAACACAATTAAGTTCCTTATAGCAATCCAAGGCCATGGAATGCCACAAAGATAATACCAAAAAGAATGATTGTTTTCAAGAGCTCCACATCAATAAAATGAGTTTATACTTACACATGCGAATGCTATTTCCCACTCTTCCTCCTAATCCACTGTATGTGTCATTCTTAAAACAATGAAAAAGTAATAATTAAAGATTAAAATATAACACAACCTTTCTAAAACCAATAGTAGGAAAAATTATTACGATCCCAATTACAAAGTTAAATTTTTAATGTTATTAAATAATAGAAATAAAATGGAAATTTTTGAACTTAATATGAAAAAACAGTGAACAATTGATTTCAACTTCCTTTAAGTAAAGAATTCCTTCCATGATATCAGTGTTACAAAGATTACCACCATAATAGTAAATCAATAATTATCAATAATTTTTATAATAATAAGAATTTGATCATACTATTATTGATATTATGTTTTATGTAGGTGAAGGGATTACAAAATAATAACAACAACAACTTACAAACATGCCAAGATGGTTATATAAATCATTATCTCAATTCTCACCAGCTTCTTTAGAAGCATCTATTTTTCTTTCCCATCTGCTCACCTAACTTTGGTGCAAAAGTCATGTGTTCTTTTTTTGTCCATGGTCTTCCTATTCACAAAATTTTTAATTAAAAACCACTCCAAAATCATATTAAAATTTATATAAATTGCATTAAAAAGAACAATAAAAGATCACCTTTCTTCCTCACATATCCTCTTGACTTAGCTATGGATGATGTAGCAAGGTTTCCAACAGAGAGATAACGTTGATCTTTGGTTTCTCTTGTTTTGGTGATCATTGTGGAGAGGTTGTTCATGCTTTGGCTTCGAAGATGAGCTCAAGTTGACCTACAAAGCCAAAAGGCCGAATGAAGAGGAAGAAGAGGGAAGCAATAAGATCCACTCTTAACTTAAGTTTTTATGGTAAAGGGCTTAATTACCTCAACACTTGCAAACTCCTCAACCAAGTCCATCCTTCTCAAAGCTGACCGCACAGTCGGCTTCAACAATGAAACTCTTGTCACATTCTCCATCATCCTCCACGGCTTGAACCACTCAAACCCTAACAAAACTTGTGTATATCTTCATAAGGTTCTCATCCTAGAATGGGAGGAATTCGGCAAGAAGCACATAAAGAATAACCCCATAAGACAAAAGATTAACTTTAGCCCCATCGTAACCCCACCAACGGAGGACCTCTAGCGCGATGTACGCCGGCGTGCTGCACCTCATGTGCAGCAAGCCATTATAGCGGAGCTGCTCGAGGAGAGCCAAGAGATCGAAATCGGAGACCTTATCCTTCTTTGCAGTCTTTTTTGCCTCTGTATGTACGACGCGCCGGCAAAAGCCGATTTCCTTCTTTTCCAAACCCTCACAGCTGTTGCATGCAAGCGCGCCACTGGTGCTTTCCTCAGCTCTCGGCCCCAAGTGAGAGCTAGGGTTAAATATGTAACAACCAACAAAGCAATCAATCCATCGGGTATGCTCACTTGTGGGCTAAACATGTTAACATGTACCAACGCATTATCTCCCAATCATAGCAAGCCAAATGTCAGCTAGGATTAGAGGTACAACAACCAACAAAGCAATCAATCTATCGGGTATGCTCACTCGCAGGCTAAACATATTAACATGTACCAATGCATTATCTTCCAATGATAGTAAGCCAAATGTCTAACAAAGGAAAACCCTTGAGGAATAGTAATTTTGGGTGATAGAATTAAGATGAAGTATATATTATTCCCTAAATATCTCCAATTTTCAGCTTCTTATGAAAGGGACATTTGCCCATCCACCATTGGTTGGTTTATTTATTTTTTAAATCCTAAATGTCCATCCCTTTTCCGGTTTCTTCCCTTTTGTTTTCTTTTCTAAACCCTAACCACCACCATCTCCATGTCATTTCTTTCCCTGTTTTGCCAATTTTTTTTCAGCTAACCCTAACTCTAGACCACCCCAACGAGAACCAAACTTGTCTTCCGTTGCACTAGATCACAGACTTAGAGAAGCTTGAGGTACTTGGTCATGGCAATGGACTTGTTTCCTCCTTTTTTTTAAACCCTAACCACCACCATTTTCCATTTTATTTCTTTCGCCTTTCAGTCCTTTGTTCCTTTTGGGGATTGATGTTAACCATTGCCAACACCATCTCCATTTTATCTCCTTTTCCATTTCCAAGTCAAAGCTCAAAACCCTAACCGTAGTTTCCTGTAGCAACCCTAACCCTACACCTTCCTAGCAAGAACTGGGCTTGTCTTTTGTTGCCTCCTTCCATTCCAATAGTAATAGTAGTAGTGTCCGTAGTTAATCCTAAATCTAGACCTTGTGTTCACCTTGCTTGGTTTTGGAAATAGGGTATTCCCTGATCCTCTCCTATCCCAGACACTTGTCTACTTGTGATAGGGGAGGATTAGTAAATAACCTGATTTTGGAACCAAACGAGATAACTTTGGAGCCAGAGAAGGAGATCAGAGCTTAAGGTGTAGGGTTTTTCCATTTGAGTTTCTAATTATTCCACTTCATTTTCATTTTTTTTGTTTTATGGTGGATTGGAAAGAACCAAAGTTTTTTTTTCATCTTTTTTTATTTATTTTTGTTTGTTGTCAATTGAATTATGGTAATTGATTATCTTTATATATTTTAAATGTGATGAAGTTGGACCATGATCGAATAGATTTTAGATGGTTTTTAAACAAATTTTTTTATAGTAGTTTCAGATAGAAAAATAGATTTCATCTCAGCACGATTTTGTTTGAAAAAAAAAGTTATTATATCTTGGTGTTATTATTTTTTAAAATTTTATGACTCGTGTATGTATGTTTAATGATTTTATAAACATCATAAAATTATATGTATCCAAACAAACTAAATAATTTCACATCTAATTAGGAAAAAAAATTTATTCTTTTATATCCAAACATTATCTAATTATTATACTCTCTGAACAACGAAATTCTTTGTTGATATAGTCATTTAAATAGTTTTTTTAATAAAATATAAATTAATACTAATCTCTTATTTTAAAAGAAATTTATAAAATTGGTAATTGAAAAGTTTTGTTTTCAGATTTTTTTTTTATTAAAAATAACCGAGATGAGGAATTCATGGGCGACTTCTTACAAGTAACTTAATTTTTTTTATATATTTAATTCTTTTATTTTTATATGTTAAACCTATTAGTTAAGATTCTTACATTTTGAGCTTTTTTACTTTAATGCCATTTGTCTTTTTTTCATTGGACAGTGTTTATTAAGTCTATGTGATGCTATTATTGGTGGCAACATCTGTTCAAATGCACATGCTAAACTCCTTTCTTTGTTATTTTTAAAGCACTTTTATTTCTAATGAAGACAAAAAAGAGGTTGGTATAAGTGCTTGTTTGGGGAGTGTTAGTGATGAGTGTAAAATGTTCATGTATTTCATATCATTTTACATACTTATTCGGCATAGGGTAGGGCCATATTGTTGAATTCAATGTTAAATATAGTGTGTTTTACATTCTCAGGCTTAGCGTAGCACTTCAAGATGAGAGAGAGAGAGAGAGAGAGAGAGAGAGAGAGTTAAAAGAAGTATTCCAAACCTTAAACGGAGGAGCTGAAGCTCTCTTAGCATCATTTGAATATGGACAAGGCAAACTGAGTGGCTTACGGACGGCTTAAGGTCATAAGTAGATTGTAGAGAACCTTGTAGACATGCTTATACTTGCAAGGGGGGATTCAAAGCCAAATCAAAGAACCTTATGAGTAAGGCTTACGCCCGTAAGGATCATCCATAGGAGTTTACGACCACAACATATGCCGTAAGGATAGTCGCTAGAAGCAACACAGTGGAGTTTACAGTCTAGCCCTTATGGACGTGACTTATAGACATGACTTACTGTCATAAGTAGTCCCATAAGACTCATGACTATCTTCTCTAGCTTCCTTATGACCACGTCTTTATGCCCGTAAGTAGCTTGTAAGCAGTCGGGTATAAATAGAACATATGAGTATTTTTAGGGCATTTTATTCTTTTCTTTTGGGTAATTCTTAGAGGTGAAATTTGGGAAGAAAGAGGACAAACCCGCAGCACTCAATGGGCTATTTGAAGGGATATTTAGATCCATATTCAAGGGGATTAGAGGTCATAGGCATCAAGCTCACCTTTGCGGCGTGCATGGAAGCTTTCCTCGGTCTTCTCCTGTGATCCTCCATCGCCGTGACTGAGAAGGGTGTTTTCATGTTTTTCATATCTGCTCCTATTATTTGTATCTTGAATGCTTGCCCTCTTTTAATGGGGGGTTAATTTGTAGATGTTTGGGCATAGTTGAATTCTATGGTTTATCTCATTGACATTTGTTGTTGGATCTTTGATGCTTTAGTTGCTTTCTTAATTTTAATCATCTCTATTTGTGTCTAATTGCACGTTTTTACCGAATGATTGCTACTGTTGTGAGATCCCCTAAGTTTCCATATGTCTAATGTGCTTTGTGATGAGAATAAATTCCCACCTAGCATAGACATGCTGAAACTCAAAAGGATAGTGAGTACACCTCTAGTTAGAGTACTTTGGAGACTTTATCTCCTGCAATCTTTCCGAGTGGGTTAGTGATAATCTCTGTGCTCCTTTCAATCATGTGGAATGGATTATAGGAGAAATCATATCTCTACTCTGTATTTGGATTAGTGATAATCTCTCTCTATGGGGGAGATTATCTAGTTAAGAGATTGTCATTACCTCCCAGTAAAGTTTCATAGAGTGTTAATGTAATTGTGTGGATGTCTGTATCAGCTCTACACCTATTCAATTACTCTTCGAATGAAAAATTGGGATTTAACATAATTCTGGAAACTTTCAGTTCAAATAGGATTGAAAACTTAGACAACTTTTGTCCTGTACTTCATACCCCTAGTCAGATACTATGCCCAAACATTATTTCCTCCTTTGATTTCAATACAGCTTGTCCTAATGGTCACATAGGAGGATTCCTTAAGGTATGTGATATGATGAAGATTAACAATTTCTCTAACGATGGAATCAGACTTCGCTTGTTCCCATTTTCATTGAAAGAAAGAGCTAAGCAGTGGCCCTAGGCTCTTCCTAGAGCATCTATCATAACTTAGGAGTAGCTCATCAAAGTGTTCTTGTCTTGTTATTTCCCACCGGAAAGATCGACAAAATTGCTACAGGAGGTTAGAACTTATGCATAGTTGGACACTGAATCACTATTTGAAGCTGTGGGATTAATTCAAAGACTTGTTATGCAAATGCCCGCATCATAACCTCCCCGAATGGATGGTGGAAGTTTAGATTTTTCATCAACGCCTCAATCAAAGTATAAGGCAGCTTATACACTCAATAGCGGGAGGATTGCTTGGAAATAAGACCCAAGAGGTTGCTAAGCAGCTGATTGAAGAAATAGCCATGAACAATTATCAATATAACTAGAGAAGCAAGTTAGTTGGAAAGGTAGCCAGGATGATTAAGGTTAGTGAAGTTACAGCACTAGCAGGCCAGGTAGAAGCTTTGAGCCGAAAGATCAATAACTTGTCTACTTAGAAGCCGGCTACAGTCATGGTGTATGACACGTGTGGGAAGGGCATGCTTCGATAGATTGCTTTATTATTGCAGTGGCACATGGACCCATCAAAAAGTTAGGCTTCGTTAGTAGTGCCCTCCGACACCAAGGAAACCCTTACAGTAGCATGTATAGTCCAGGATGTCAAAATCACCCCATTTTTTCTCGGGGAAATGAAGGGCAGTAGCAGAAGCCCCTGCCAGGATTTCCTCCTCACCAACAGAATGATAAAAGACCCACATTGAAGGATGTACTTACTCGAATTATTCAGAGCATGGATATTAAGTTTTAGCAGTCCAAAAGGTGATTCTAGAGCACAACGACATTGATGAGAAACTAGTTGGCTTCTCTTCAGAATATAGAGAATCAAGTGGGGTAGATAGCTAAATTTTTGTTCGAACATCTCAAGGATATTACTTTTTGGAGTAGCAAAGAAGTGGGGGAGATAGTGAAAGGGTGATGGATAGGGAAAAGGGATCGAAAATTAAGATTGTGGAGAGTCCGATAAAGGAGGGAGATGCCACTCCAATTAATGAAAAGAGAACACTGCCAGTGGTGAAGGAGTATGTCTCGGCTCCTGTATCCATCAAGATTAAAGAATGATTGCCCGGACAAACAATTGAAGAGATTTCAGGATTTATTGAAGCAACTACACATTAATTATCATTTGTTAAAGCTCTCTCTCAAATGGTGAAGTATGCTGATAAGTGCTTGTTTGATATATACTTGTTCATAACTTTTATACACTCTAAGCATGATTACATTCAAATATTTCCAATAATAACAGATGTTTGTGTTACTTTGTGCAATTAGTGATTGTGAAGGGAATTAATGAGATAGAACAAAGAAAGAGTTGTGGAGACATTTCTGAGATGATTTAGCAAACTTCAAGGATGAACACTCAAGTTGGATCATCTACAAGCACACATATGCCAACTCTTGAAGATTTTAGAAGCTAATTGACATGTTAGAAGGGCATGAAGGCAGTCATGTGTGCATATAGCAGTAAAGTATTGTAGCGGTCGGTAGAATTACACACACCCTCCATACTGGAGTGGCGAGGCTATGTAAATCTCCAGGTTTCACTTATAAAAGGCCTCTCAAAGGGTTCTTTTCACATCTTTTTGCCTAAGTCTTGGGAGAAGTCGGCTAGGGTTTTGGAGGAGATCTTTGCACATCCAAGGGGAATTTCTCCACCATTCTTCATCGCAATCTTTCCTAGGATAACAATTAGGGGAGCCACCAACGATGTTGATTTGGAGTGGTGTGCCCTTGGTTTGAAGGAGAGGTTCTTGGAGAAGAAGGAGTGGCTCTTGAAGACTTTCAACATGGATTTAAAGAGGGGTTTTCTCATGGATTCTATATGTTTTGATTTCTATTTTGATTGCATAATTTGTTTCTCCATGGAGAGCTAAACACCTAGTGGGTAATAGGACAAGTAAATCTGAGGATGAAATCTCTTCAACTTCTATTGTGTTCCTTTTAATTGAGTTTTATTTGAGTTTTAATCTTATGCACTTGTTGATTAACTTTCCCCTAGAGTGACACTAAGGCTGAGAGCTAAATTTAATTATCTTAGTAACGAGTGTCCATCACCACTAGAATTAGATTAGCCAAGATTAAAGAGGGTTGAGAGGGTGAGTGATAAGTGTCTAAATGTACATATTTTAGTATATGTACTTTATACTTTAGCAGGTACTGTAGCACACGGGAATTTTCGGGAGAAAAAGTTGGTTCGAGTCATACGGCCTCAACAGTGGTCATCATTGAGGCCGTCTACCGCATCTAGAGAAGTTTGCTTATTTCATACTGCTGATAAGTGTCTAAATACATCACTTTTATTATTTACATTTTATACACTTTCATGCATTTTTTGTATGACTCCGATGCCCTTTACGTGTTTTATTTGTTGTTATTGTTTCAGGGCATCTGAAGATCATCTACTGCGTGATTGAGCTTCTTTTGGCATACATCGAAGAATTTATTAATGCTCACACGTATCCTCAAGTTTCGGGCAAGAAAAGAGTGGATTTGAGGAAGTTACTGTAGCAGTGTGCGGCCGCACAGTACCCGCACAGGACAGACAGAAGGGTGTGCGGGCACTGTGCGGCCCGCACAGTGCCCGCACACGCACGGGCTGATGAGGCTTTGTTTGGGTTATTTAAGGCTTTATAGGGCTTTGGAGAGCTTGTCTTTTGGCCAGCATCCTCTCCATCCTTCTCCACCATCATCTCCTCCATTCTCCACCATCATCTCCACCCATTTCCACCATCATCACCGGATTGGAGAGGCAATTTGAAGAGCAAAACTCAAGGGGAGAAGAAGGAAGCACTCAAGGTTGTCATCACGGAGCTTGATCGGCGCGGATCGGGTGAGCTTTCATCACCACCTTCTAGCCTACATCTGAGGGAGTTTCTTATGAGCATTTTCATTGATTATCTTATGTATTATCTCCTTAGATGTGGAACTAGGCTCCCAAGGCCACCGGGCTCCGGTGAACCTTGGGAGGAGAACTTGTATGGATGATGATAATTGTTTATAATTGATTGTTGGCTTGTTTGTTTGATTTCAATCTATTGTTTTAATGTTCAACCTACAATGGATGGATTCCGTAGGTTTTGATTCTTGAATTGTATGTGTATGGCGGGATGCTTGCATGTATTAGGTCGCACATAGATTGAAGGGGGATTCAATGTGCCGGTACACCGGAGGTTCCCGGTGCCGGTAGCTCCCCGCGTGGTTAGGGTTGTTTTAGCCGAAAGCGCGCATTAGAATAACCCTAATTGAGACTCCATGTTCCTAATGACATCGTAGGGGTATCTTCTGGATAGAGGAACCCGTATTGGATTAGGGCTACACCACGGAGGTTCCGGGGTAGTCGACTCCCGAGTCTAGCGGATCAAACCTAGCCAACTTAGCGCTCAATTTCCTATATTCATCCTAACTTGTTCTTCTCCTTAGGGGATCCTCGCCCGAGGCCTCTAGTTATCATTGCTACTTGTTCTTTACATTGCTTGTATGGTGTGCCTTAGTCCATTTTGTTTATAGCTTTTCTTTTATTTAATTTTCCTATTTGTGTTTATATTAAACTCTTGATTTGGTAGACTAGATAGTGATACCTAGGAGGAAGTAATAGCAGATCTTGGGGCCCTTGGGAATACGACCCTCTTGTGTTCGCACGAGAGGTTATTACTTGACGACCCGTGCACTTGCGGCCGGGGAGTCGCGTGCTCGCTTCTTTAGCGTGTCGCGCGGCGACTCATCAACTGCCTCAATGATGCCCATTATTGACCCCATTATTGACCCCGGTATACATCGAATTGGGGCATTATAAAAATATTCTTTATGGGAAAAACGGGGGACTTTTCTCTTGGACTTTGAGACCGCCACCACCACACCTTCTTGAGGCTTTCTGGCCACCTTTTGATGGTGATCTTTGTGGGAAACGAGCACACATCATCACCAAGAGGGAGAGGAGAAAAAAAGAAGGAGTTGGAGTGAAGATCTAAGCCATCATCGACAAACTTGTTAAGCTTCATCCATTCAAGGATATCACGACCTAGAGGGAGTTTTCATTACTTATTTTATGTTTTTGTCTTCCTTGTATGTTGTATAAGTGTCCCTTATCATGAGGGATTAACTTATTGTTGTGTTTGGATTTGGATAAACCCTAGGGTTCATCTTGTGTAAGAAGTTTGGATGTTGTTATTAATTTAGTTTGATGGTTGTTTGAGATTTAATCTTTCATGTTTTCATGTCTAGAATTACAGTTGTGGAGAAATCCATAATTCTTTTATGAGTTATACATGTAGATGTGACCTTCTCATGTGTACTAAATCTAGGAGAGATTGAAAGGGGATTCTTGTGCCGACAAGCCAAGAGATCGGGTGCCGGTAGCCCTCCATCATTAGGTTTAAGCTGAAGGATAGTAGGTTTACTCTTATTAGAAATTTCATGGAGCTCATTGCGATCATAGGTGGGTTAATCCGAAAGAGATTATGATTAACACTCGTATGGGATTAGGGGTTAGTCATCAAGAGATCGGGGCAAATCTACTCATGAGGTCTCTAGTTCTCAACTATCATTAATGCATCTTTATATCATCTTAGTTTGGGCCTTAACGACAACCCTAGGTGGATTCCTTGTACAAACACTCTCTTCTCATGTTTGTTACTCTCTTATTTGTTTACATCCGTGTGCTAGTTACCAGGCCATAGGATTAGCTTAGGTTAGTTTGTTTGTTTTATTTCCTCTCTACTTATATTGAATTGTAGGCTAGAAAATAGACGAAGAGTGAGTAATAGTACTTCCTTGGCCAGTGGAATACGACCCCTATGTCACACACAGGGTATTACTTGGCGATCCTGTACACTTGCGGGGAAGCAATCAGTGAGTTAAGAGGTAGCAAAGTGTCCCCCTTCCCCTTTGGTTTGATTTACTCTACATCTGTATTCCAAGAGCTCTTAGCAATCATATGTGGTGTGAGGCATTGAGAGAATTCTACACTAGGACCTCGTATGGAATTAGGGATCTTTCGCCAGGACCAAAAGGTTAGATCTACATTTAAGAATAGGATTTAGCATTTGGAATCTTTAGAGCTCCATGCAGCCATATGTGGTGTGAGGTGTTGAGAAAATTCTCTGCCGGGACCTCGTAGGGGACTAGTCACCGGTTGATCTTATGTTTTTAATAGGAATGCTTTCAAATTTCCATGACTCATTTATTCTCAATTAGGGAGCATGATATTAATTTTGCACTTGTAAACATCCTAGGGGGAGAATTTTCTGAGTACTCCACCTTTCTTGATTGGTTTCTCCTCATTTTCGCTTGTGTTGTTTACTTCTACTCATTTACTTGCAAATTAATCTTTGCTGTGGAAGATTGCCTTTTTCCTACTTCTCCTGTGTTTTGTTTCTTGAGTGTAACATTTGTGTTTAAGTTCCTTTGAGTGTCCTCTTGTGTTAGGACCTTAGTTAAAGTCTTTTAGAAGATTAAAAAGGTGGCGGAAAGCTTTTAAAAAGTTAAAGCAAGGACAAAGCCTTGCTGGCACTTATGGCAAGGGAGCCCGTGAAGCAATCCAAAGAGGCTTGACGGCCTCACTTGCCCACAAAGGAGCCCATGAAGCCTTCTAGAGAGTTATAATGGCCTCTCTTGTGGGCTTAAGACAACCTATGAAGCCTCACGGGCCTTGGCCTATTTAAACACCCTTCTTGGCCCTTCTATGGTATTCTTGAGCACTTTTTCCTCTCCTTCTTCCTCCTCCTCTTGAGCGTTCATTTCTCCTCTCTAAAATCATCATCTTTGGCCTCCAAACAAAGGAAGAAATGGAGATCTTCTTCTCTCTCTTGAAGAAGAGCTTCTTTAGGGTGTAGAAAAGATTCGGTGGTAAGTTGATTCTCTTCTCTTTCTTCCTTTTCTCTCCACTATTTCTTGTTCAGTTTCTTTGAAATTTTGGTGGGAAGTCTTATTTATTGTATGGATTTAAAGTTTAGAAGCATTTTAAAGTTGTAAAACCTTTAATTCATTGAGAATTGAGAGAGATCCTTCATCTCTTAAATTAGAGTTACTGTAGCAATGGAACCAAGTTGAGTTTCTTTTTGTTTTGTTGTTAGCTTTGAGGGTTGTGAGAGTTTCATTCCTTTTAGATCTTCTTGTTATAGTGCTTAGAAAACCCTAGAAGCAATTATTTTCCCATTTTGAGCATTTTCATTCATTCAAGTTGATCAAGTTGTTGATGATGTTTGGTTATTTGTTTTGTGTTGTTTAATCACTTCTAGGGATTGAAGCTTCAAGAAAAGGAAAAGAGCCGGTGAAGAAGTGACACCGGAGTGTTTTAGCTCACCAAGTTTGTGAGTGGGATTTACTAAATTATGGGCTATAAAGCATGCATGTTTTCTAATTCTTAAATTTCCTGCCTTTGAATGATAAACTTCTTATTGCTAAAATGCTTGAAACGTTTTTCATGGAATTTAGAATATTGGTAAAGTATATATATATATTACTTGTGGTTTGGGAAATCTATGTTTCGAAATATATATTTTCAAATTGTGTATTTTCAAGGGACTTGATATTCTTGTTATAATGACCAAAAAAGAATGTGTAAACCAAATTGAATTTCATTGTGATGATGCTATATTTAAAGTATATTTTCAAAGGATACTCTTGTATGAAGTTCTTGATGAAAATGAATTCATTGAAGTTGCATATGTGAAAACTTGTGATCTCTTAATGAGACTTGTGCTATCATATTAATGTATATATTGAGCCTACGTGCTGGATTGTTATTTAAATGCTTTGATAGTGACATGGGGGGATCCTCAATACTTACTACAATAAGTGTTAGAGTTTTCGCATGCCGACCTAATTGGAGTGGCATGGAGTACTCAGATGAGGTATCACCCTTTCAAGGGCTCATAGAGAGCCTGAAATGTGTGTAGAGTTGGGTGCCGGAGTCACCACACGTGTTCCCCAATGGCTAACACCAAGATGCATGCATCTTTGTGGCTCCTGAGCTAACCGCGACCATGGTTAGCGATGGAGGGTTTTTTAGGCTATTTGTGGAACTATCGACAGTTGATTTATTTATTTATTCACATTATGAACATTTGAATTGTTGAGTTATTGAAAAAGTGTTTATTAAACTTGGATTTTAGACCTGTATGACTTCATAGATGATTTCAAAATGTTTTATTCATTTTTTTTTCATTCCATTAATGAAGTTAATTTGCTTATGTTATGCTTGTTATTCAAAGTATCTTTATTATTGTTGAGAATTGAAACTTTTTTTTAGTATTTTATTTTATTTGATCATGTATGAGATATAGTTCCATGTTTAGCCTTTAACTGAGTAACTTAGTTACTCACCCCCTCTCCTTTTCCTCCTAGGTGATAGTACAGCATTGGGGTGAAAGTGTGAAGTGCTTGACATAGTTTATATTGGTGTTTTTCTGAGTTGTGTATGATACTTAAACATTTTGGCATGTATTAGATGGATCCACTAGGATGTTATACTTCCATGTGGTGTATTACTTTCCTTGGATGCTCATAATTATCTCAGTAAGGACATTGTGTTCTATGAAGAATTTATCCAGTGTTGGAGTTGTGTTATCATTGTCTTTATAACATCTATATTTTGATTATCTATGTACTTGTCTTGTGTTAAATTGATGTTCTTGTGTAGTAAGGTTGTTGTATATCTTCATTATTAAATTATTCATTGTTGTTATATTGGTAATGTACAAGGAATAGGTTAGCCTTACCACAATTTGGGGTTTAGGCAGGTGTTTGACCTCCCCTGGGTTGTCGTGGCGGTATGTCATATGTGGGACCTGCGGGACAGGACATGACATTTGCACATTCATTTAATGATTTTGGCTATTTAGTGGAGCTTTGGTTATTACTAGTATTCCTGATGTGTCATCCGCAAGTGCACGGGTCGCACACAAGTAATACAGTGGTACCCCGCGAGGGGTAGGGTTGTCGAATCACAGTAACTGGACTCATAATACTAATTGATCTTCTAATATCTAGTCGATCAACAATAGTTAGAAAGAAGATTAAAACTAGATCCTAAAGGGGGAAGGATGACAGGTAAGGGCTGGAATGAAACTAAGTGAGATTCATAGAGATAGAGCAGGGCCCCGACTAATCTCCTAGAGAAACATGCAGTGGACCAACTTCTAATACCTACTAGGGACATCCTAAGGTTCTTGTGTGTGTTCAAGAGAAATGTTGCATTTGTGGTTCTCAAATACACTGAGATTTACTAGGATAACTGTGGTATCATGCTAAACAATCTACACACCGAGTTTTACCCAAGCAACTATACAAATCAAATACACCAAGTTCTGCAAACACATGATTAAACACAAGAAACTAATAGAACTCTGTAGACATATTAAAAGCAAGTAGATTAACAAAACACAAAAACATCCAAGTTCATAGATCCGAGGCACCAGAGAGTGGCTAGCCCATCATAGTTTTACAAATCATAATAAAGCTAAAAAAACAAAAGATAAAGAAGCCATGAAAGACTTCCGTCTTTGCTTCTCAACCACTCCGATGATGCTCCTATGAAGTTCAACTTGCTTAGCTCTACTCCACTCATGATCTTGTACCGTAGCTCCACTCCAGCCCGAGAAAAGTGAAGAGGAAGAGCTTGACAGCCTCCCCAAGAAGGAGGAGGAATGTAGGATGAAGAATGCCCTTCAAATAACCTAGATTTGGGCTTAACAAGTGCTTTTTACAGCGAACATGGGCATGCTAAGGGCGTGTTTCACCCACTTATTTTCCCAGGAAAGTTTAGGTAATTGAAACACCAAATTCAGCAACACACTCATGCTAGAAAGAACACGCCCGTGTTAGGAGCATGCAAACCGTGTTTTTCTCCAGACTCGTGGTACAACGATTTGCTAAAGTAAATTCTATAATACTCAGTTATAGTTTTTTTACTACAGTGCTCATGCTTTGCCTGATGTAAAATTCACCTGAGAAAATCTGGGGAAGAAACACGCCCGTGCTCAGACTGTGTCGCTCCTAGAACACTATATTTTGACCTCTTTTCTAACTATAATTGCGATGAATCCTGTTCTTTTGTACATGAACCTGTTTTCCTTCACAAATACACAACAATATTCATAGTAGCATCGAATCACAACAAATAATCTCTTAAGGACAAGATAAATACATGAAGAAGGTATGGAAATATATATGGAATACACTCATCAATTTCTATTCCCTATAGATACGATTACCCAACCCTTTGGGTTCTTTTATATTAGACGACCTATGCACTTGCGGACATGCTCAAGGGATGTGTCATACGCTAAGTTTCTCAAGGATCTACTAACAAACGAGTGGAAATTTGAAGAGGTGTCAATGGTCACATTGAGTGAGAGGAGCTAGGAGTTGCTTTAGAACTGAATACAGAGGGAGAAGAAAGATTCAAAGAGCTTTACTATTCCTTGTAACATTGGCGATTTGGTTAGTGAAAAATCCCTAGTCGATCTAGGTGCTAATATAAATGTAATGCCTTACACCATGTTTAGGAAACTTGGACTTTGTGATCTTAAGTCAACTAGGATGACCTTGTAACTAGCGGACCATTCCATTAGGCATGTTAGGGGAATCATAGAAGATGTGTTGGTTAAGGTTGACAAATGTATTTTCCCGGTGGACTTTCTTATTTTAGATATAGATAAAGATGTTGACATACCCCTCATTCTTGGTAGGTCTTTCCTAGCCGCCTCCTAAGACTTATTTTATGTTAGTAATGGTTGAATGATACTTAGGGTTGGGGATGAGGAAGTCATACTTTCTTTATTTGATATCATGAAACATCCTTTTATTTTTGATGATATGTGTTATTTTATTGATAGAACTGATTCAATTGTTGATGAATGTGTGCAGGAAATTTTGCACAAAGAGCCTTTCGAGGAGCCATTGGATGACTATCATACTGAAGAAACCACCCCTTTACTTACAACAAGTTTGGTTAAGGAAAGCAAGAGGAAGAAACATTGTCGAGAGGTCACCTCCACCAAGAAAGGCATGAGAAAACCTTTACCCAAGGAGGTAACCCTTGAGTCAGTCAATTTCATTGGTAAGTTCCCTATTTTCTCCTATCTCACACTTGGGCACTATTTCTAAGACATTGATTTTGGTTATGAGGAGTGCTTCTATTTTGAACATCCTTAACTTGCGTGTTTTAGGTACATCAAGCTCGTGATGTAAAACAAGCACTTCTTAAGAGGCAACCCTAGCAAAATTTTTTGTATTTTTGTCGAGTCGAGTCTTTACTTGTAGTTTTGTAGTTTTGTTTGAGTTTGCAATAATTGCTCAGTGTGTCTTGGATTTTTCATGTGTCTGCTGGTTGTTTGTGTTTATGGTCACTCATTTTACACGTCACATGACATATTTGCACTTGAGATTAACTATAGGAAATAGGAAAAACTTTGCTCAGTTTCTAGGACTACTTTTGGGCAACTTACGTTTGTAAGTATGGTTGTAAGCCTCAAATAGAGAGCTTTATGGGCATCTTTACACCCATAAGCCACACCACAAGGAGGTTCTCGAGAGTCTTACAAGTGTACTTATGACCCGTAAGTCCAGATGAGCATAATTCAAAGATTCCTTATGGGCAACTTACGCTTATAAGTGAGGCTGTAAGGGTCATCCAGAGCGCTTTATGGGTATACTTTAAACCCTTATGGCACATGACCTCAATGGAGCATAACCCAGGTTCCTTATGGGTAATTTACACTTTTAATCTAGACCGTAAAAGCCTAACAAAGAACTTTACAAGCTACAGTGTAAAGGCCCTTATGGTTATAACCTAGGTTGTAAAGGAGATGTACCCTTACGTGGCAGACCTTATAGCCGTAAGCACCCCGTAATTATTCATTCAGAGAGACTTATGGTCGGGGCTTATGCTTGTAAATTGCTAATAAGTACCTTCGATCTTCATTTTGAATTATTCTTCACTTGATTTGAGTCCCCAGTGCTTTTTTCTCCCCTCCCCCCTTCCCCCACATTTATTTCCCCTCCTCTTCCTTCTCTATTTTTGATGTTTTTTAATGGGTTTCGACCGTTCCTAAAGTTCCTCGCTGGCAATTTTCCATTTACTTCTTTGTCCTATAGGTAATCTTCATTTTTTGTGATTCTTAAGTTAATTGATAGATCTGTTGCATGAAAATGATTGTTTGTATGTTTATCAATGTTTGAATGTTGATTTAAATTTAAAATTTGTAAAATTTTGAGCTCTAATATACAGGAGAGGTCCTTATGTCCTGAGCCCATGGCTAACCGCCATAAAGCCGCTGTAAAGGTAACTTTCCCCAATGCTTACGGCTGTAAGCCTACCCGAAGTAGGCCGTAAGTACTCCTAGTTTAAGCAAATTTCATATTTTTGTGTTCTAAATATCATATTTTTCATGACTAAAGCAAAGAAAATAGCATCCAAACATCCTAAGAGGGGTCAGACTAAGGCTTCCACCTCGGGTATGGAAGCCATAGAGGAGACCTCAACCCATCCAGTCCCTCAGCTATTACATTATTGGATGTTCGCTTTTGAGAGTTGTTTGCCTAGTCCTATACTATGAATTGGCCTGTTTTGCCCAGCTGGGGCTTGAGAAGAAGGTGAGGGGGATGTTCTAGACTGGTGGATGGAGCCACCTCTTCTCTTACAAGGAGCAGGTATATCGCGACACCACCCTTGAGGTCTTGAGTACATTCGAGTTAAACCGAGGGTTGGTCAGCTTTGATCGGGAGGGCTCTATCCCATTCCAGCTGTTCAGGATCAGCAGTCGATAACCTATACTAGCTTTGCTCTACTGTTGGGGCTATACGAGACAGACTTCATCAGCACCATAGAGCACGAGCAACTCCTCATCAATTTTTTGCCTGGCGTCACACCTTAGGATGTCTGGCAGCATTTGAGCCACAGGAGAAGCTACAAGCCCGGCCTCAACAAGGCTTCATTTCTAACACGCCTGGCTCATAGGTAAGTGCATGTTGTCATCGCTTGTTCATTTGTAAGTCGTGCTAACAACATCAAAGTGGTGGGGCAATAGGAGCTTTTATTCCTATACAGTGGTGGGGCGTGTATGAAGCCTGTAGTTATACTTGTAGAACTTGGCGTATTTGTCATGCCCTGACCTGCTAGTCCCACATGTGACATCCTGCCATGGCAACCCAGGAGAGGTTAAACATTGTCTCAACCCTAGATCACCGTAGGGCTAACCTGTTCCATGTACAAGGCTACTATAACAACATGGTATAACTTTGCAACAACAACCAACAACCAACAACAACAATAACAAAAACAACAACAACAACAACAATAATAACAACAACAACAACAACAACAACAACAACAACAATGACAACAATAATAATATCACCTTTTCCACCATTAGTGGCCACGTAAGACTCACGACTATCTTCTCCAACTCCCTTATGGCTACGTCCTTACACCCCTAAGTAGTTCTTACGAAGTTGGGTATAAATAGAACTAATGAGGGTTTTTAGGGCAGTCTATTCTTTTCTTTTGGGTGATTCTTGGATGCTAAGTTAGGGAAGAAAGGATACGAATCTCCAGTACTCAAGGGGCTATTTAAAGGGACATTTGGATCGACATTCAAGGGGATTGGAGGTTGTAGCCATCAAGCTCACCTTGGCGGCGTGTGGAAGCTTTCCTAGCGCTTCTCCAGCGATCCTCCACCAGCGCGATTGAGAAGGACGTTGTCATGTCTCCTCCTATTATTTGTATCTTGAGTGCTTGTCCTCCTTTAATGGAAGGTTAATTTGTAGATGTTTTCTTATAATTGAACTCTAGGGTTTATTTCATTAACATTGGTTGTTGGATCTTTGATGCTTTAGTTGTTTTCTTAATTGTAATCATATCTATTTGAGTCTAATTATGTGTTTTTATTAAGTGATTGCTACTATGGCGAGAACGCCTAGCTTTCATATATTTGATGTGCTTTGTGACGAGAATAAATTCTCACCTACCATAGACATGCAGCAATTCAAGAGGATAATGAGTACACCTCTGGTTAGGGTACATTGGGTTAGTGATAATCTCCGTGCTCTTTGCAATCATGTGGAGTGGATTTTAGGAGATATAGCATCTCTACTCTGTATTTGGATTAGCGATAATCTCTCTCTATGGGGGAGATTATCTACTTAAAAATTATCATTAGGTTACAGTAAGGTATCATAGAGTGTTAATGGTATTGTATGGATGACGGTATCAGCTCTCCACCTATTCAGTTACTCTTCTCCTGAGAAATCAGGGTTTAGTATAATTCTAGAAACTTTTCGGTTCAAATACGATTGCAAACTTAGACAACCTTTGTCTTGTACTTCATAATTCTAGATAGATACTATACCTGAACATCATTTCTTCCTTTGATTTCTCTCCTGGTATCTCCGTACTTCTTGTTTTTATTCTTTTTTGTTCACACACACACACCATTTGATTACTTAGGCTATTTTTTCAAAATTAGTGTCCTTAGTAGTATTCACTTTCTTCTCTGTGGACCGACACTCTACTTTACACACACTATTATTACAGGATCGGCACAAACACTTGCGTCCCCATCAATTAGTTGTTGGTCCATGGGAATGGCTGGTACAAGTGAAGCTTACTTACAACAATCTTTAAGGGGTGCTTTTTTAGAGGTATTTGAAGTTACTATAATTTATTTTTTATTTTTATATATTAAATCCATCCATAAAAAATCTTGCATTCTGAGCTTTTTATTTTAATTACATTTGTCTTTTTTTAATTGGATAGTGTTTATTAAGTCCATGTGATGCTATGGTGGTTTAAAAAAAAAAATCCCATGAAAAATGTGATATGATGCCCCTTTTCATTTCTCACATCAGTTAGATTTAAATTGGTTGTCCCATGCCTTCACGTTTGTTATGGTTGGTTGTAACGTCTGTTCAAATGCACCTACTGAACCCCTTTCTTTGTTATTTTTAAAGTACTTTTCTTTCTAATGAAGACAAAAGAGAGGTTGGTTGAAGTT
This sequence comes from Dioscorea alata, assembly GCA_020875875.1. Taxonomy (NCBI): domain Eukaryota; kingdom Viridiplantae; phylum Streptophyta; class Magnoliopsida; order Dioscoreales; family Dioscoreaceae; genus Dioscorea; species Dioscorea alata. Next base: position 20,516,171 of record CM037020.1, on the reverse strand, counting down.
ATCCTTTGGGGGAGTGTCAGTTGTTGGTTCGCGGGAATAGCTGATACGAGTAAAGCTAACCTACAACAATCATTAAGGGGGTGTTTGTTTACATGTATTTGAAGTTACATGTAACTTTAAATAATCTATTGTCAAAATTTGTTGTTTAGTTTACTAACTTTAAAAAACCCCAAGTAACAGCAAATACCCCTCTTGACGTATTTGGACTTACGCCTAATTTGGGGGTAAGTCCAAATCATTGTAAGTTGGAAGATAGTAGATATTAGTATATCACCACTTGATAGCTTCACAACTTTTGGGGTGGGGTATGGTAACCACATAGCATCTCCTTAAATGGGTTTCATTTTCATCACCTTGGTTTCTTCAGCAGTTGAAGCAAACGATCGCCTGAAGTTTAATCAATTGTTTCTCTTTCCTCTTACCTGTAAGATATGTTTTTTTGTGTGATTTTTTTTTTGAATTTAAGATTTGTAACCAACTGCTAAACAATGTTTTGAATTTAAACCCAAATCTTTTAGATTTGGATTTGGTAACAGTTATCCTTGCCGATTTCCCTTCAGGGGTTATTCTTACTCCTGCCTGTAAGATCCTTTATTTTATTTATTTATTTATTTATTGCTTTTTATTTATTTTTAAATGTTTTATAAAATTTGTAGATCTAAATTTCATTATCTTCATTGATTTCTCTTCAATGTCTCCCACTAGGTAAGTTGGTGATTTATTTTCAACTATTTATCTTCAAAAATCTATTTTTTAAATAGTTTGTCATCTTCAAGAATCTAGCCATATAATCTTATATAGATTGAGATTTAAATTTTAATATGTAAATTATGATAATTATATGATTGCCCTTATTTTATTTTATTTTATTTATTTTTAATATAATCTTATCTAATGATTGTTTTATCCTTTCAGGAAAATAATACGTTAGTTTAGTGCTAGTGAAGAGATCTTTTTGTTCTAGTTTTGAGAAAATAATGATGCTTGTTATCATTGAGCCTAGTATTCAAATTTGAGAACAAATACAAAAGAAACCTGTGTACATGATATAGAAACCAGGGATTAGGTCAAACAATACATGGAGCCTAATCTTCAAATCTGAGAGCAAATATTAGGGAAACCCATCTTTGATATGAGAACAATAAGGGATTCTTTGTAGCAAAGAGTAGTGTGTATTTGTTTGGATTTTTTTGGTTGCTCTAGTAGCCTGTAACTTGAATTTTCATGGGGAAAAAATATCTTAATTTGAAAAAGAACACTTTGGTAAAAATGTTTCTTAAAACAATAATCTTGCACAAATCTGTACTTAAATAAATTCTAATATTTACCTTGTTAATTTTGATAAGCTAACACACACATATATATAATGAAGTTTGATATTTTTGTGTTATAACTTGTAGATGGCTGGGATTAATAGAAACCGTAAGTTAAATTTGAATATTTCAATGTTTGATTGTTTAGAAATGGATTAAAATATTCGAATGTTTGTTCTCATTTTGGGGCATGTTAATGTTCATGAATAGATTTGTGGATGGATTGAAGTGCATGAAGTGTTAATATTTGTATCAGTGAGTGGAAGTGGCATGGAATTCCTTTGATTAAGCCAAGAAGAGCATGCATGTTGTCCAAAACCTTGTTCCCTAATAAGCCATCACCAAAATTTGGTTTGAAATTAGAATTATAGTTTTAAATTTTGTTTAGATTTTATTGTTTTTAGACATTCATTGTAACTCAAGAGTCCCCCATTGTGTTTAAATCATGAGCATGCAATTTAATACAAATCATTCATTGTGTTTTCATTAATTCCTTCAACATGCTTTAAAGGCTAATGGAAAGATTACTTTATATTTATAAAATCTGCATTGTGTTTATAAAGGAGCTTTAAATTTTTGTTTAAAAAAAATGAGTTTTCTCCTTCTATTGATTTAATATTTTAAATTAATAATTTTAATAATAAATTCATATGTTATAATTAATTTTAAAAGTAAAATTAATATCTAAAATGCTTACTACAATTATTAAATAATATATATCTACATTAAAAAACATTTTATAAAATTATGTGGGGGTAATCTTATCTTGGGTATCCTTATCACATGTTTCCAAATTCCAGACTTACAAATCCCTCCAACCAACATAAAATTTTATAATACAAGATTTCGAGTTACATCTAACCAAATAACATATTTGACACCACTGCATTTCAAAATCCAAGTAACTTCAATTACATTGTAACTGAAAATCAACTGTACTTACAATTATGTTCAACACAACATCACCTAAATGAGCTTATTGATAGCATTGATGTGTTAGCAGATAATATTTTTTTAACTTTTTACATCCTTACATAGTTATAACAAGGATAAAACATATATGCGTTGGCTTATAAAAGGATTGCGGAACATGACTGTATTATAACATAACCAAAACTTTGTCTTAATATTGCCAGATTTTGGATATCATGATTTTGTTTGAAAAAAAACAATTGTTATTATATTTTGGTGTTATTATTTCTTTAAATTTTATGACTCATGCATGTATGTTTCATGATTTTATAATCATCATTAAATTATATGGATCCTAACAAACTAAATAATTTTACATTTTATTAAGGAAAAAATTATTCTTTTATATCCCAACATTAGCAAATTATTATTCTCTCTGAACAATATATATATATATATATATATATATATATATATATATATATAATCTTAATTCTATCCCCCAAATATCTCTATTCCTCAATCTTTGCTTTGAAGGACATTTGTCTTGCTATGATTGGAAGAGAAATGTCCCGATGGAAAGAGTTTTTTTTTTTCCCTAGCACATATCTCCATTATTAGGCAAAGACCAATGAGTAGCCGACAACAAGAAACCTTCAGTACTCCTCCGAGTGAGCATACCCAACCGATTGAATTGTTTTTAATTTTCTAATTCAAAGAGTTGTATTTTCCCTTATTTGTACACGTTAACATCTTTTGCCATATCTCCATTATTAGGCACGAGTGAGCATACCCAACGAATTGAATTATTTTTTTGTTTTTACTCTTCTAACCCTAACTCTTAATGTGGAGCCATCGGAAAAACTGGATCAAGAAAGATCTCAACGATCACTGCATCTGCCACTTCCGCCTCTAGCACAATCCATCCTCTGTGATCTCCTTCTCCGCAAGAAAGATCTAGATTGGGAAGTCCATCCCATTTTTCCTCACCTCTTCCTGTCTTTTGTTAGTTGATCTCCATCCATGGTGTCCGGCACCCTCCCCAAATCCGAGGCCATCTCTAAGGGCTATAACTTTGCCTACACATGGGAGCAGGTATTCTTCTTCTTCCCAAATTTCTTCTATCCCTTGCTCTCCAGATCTATATTTAGACCTCTCATGCTGATAGTCTAGGTTTTACTTAGTTTTTTTTGTTTGATTTTTTTTTTATTTTTTTTGCTGGATTTGTAGATGAGGATAAGGGAATCGAGGACAGAGTTCTTGCCATATTTAGGAGCCATTGAGCTGGTGATGACGAAGGTGAAGATAAGGAGGGTGAAGACTAGGAAAACGACCTTTTTCTTCGAAAACTTCTTCTGTCCCTTGCTCGTCTGATCTATATTCGAAGCTCTCATGCTAATTCTTTACATTTTACTTAGGTTTTTTATTTGATTTTTTTTGTTTTTGTTTTTTACTGGATTTGTAGACGAGGATGAGGGAGTGGAGGATGGAATTCTTGCCGTATTTAGGAGCCCCAAAGCATAGCATCACGATGAAGTTCACCACTTATGTTGTTGCTCCCTCCCATTAGTACCAAGTGTAACCAAGTGAGAAATGAGACAAGGGAAAAATAACCTTCTTTTTTTTAAATATTTTTCTAATTGTTATTATTATTTATTATAATTTTTATGGGGAAAACCAAAAAAAAATAACTCATGTTTTTTTATTTATTTTAGGAAAGGTTGTTAAAAAGTGAACTTTGTTTTAGGTTTGGAATTAGCATGGGATGAAAGCATTTTTGCTCTTTTTTTAATGTAAACTACTTTCTTTAAATTTGTTGCCTCTTTTTTCCCTTTTTGAACAAAAAAAGAATTTGGTGCCTTCTATTTATTTCATTGTGTTTTATGCATCTCTTTGTTAAGTGGATCATTAGTAACCTTTTTTTTTTAATTTATTTGTTTGTTTATTTTGTACAAAAACTTGAACCTACTTGGCAATGTATTTATTTTTGCAATAATGATTTTACCTAGCATGTAGTGTTTTACAATTGAGTGTATATAAATTTTTTTGACTAAGGCGACAAGCATCGAGAGTGTATATATGATGATTTATTTTTACTTATTAACAATTTTTATTAATTTAACTGATTCATTAATTTTTATATGATAAATAAATGGAAGGTGGAGCATAGATATAGACAATATCATCACCAAGTACAAGTAGTGCTATGGAGGAAGAAGCAATCGGATGTCATGAGGTTTCTTTAAAGGGTGAGGTGCTCTTACTACCGACAGCATCCTTCTATCGTTCGTGAGGCAGCATCCTTCCATCATTTGTGTCAAGAGGCTTAACAAGGCCCACCTTATATAGGGCCAAGCAGGTGATTTTCTTCATGTTTGTTCTATGAAATCAAGAATTTATATTCATTGATAATGGTCCTAGAAGTGCAGCAATGGCATGGTTGCTTGATTGAAGGGGAAAAGTGTATTTTTTTTTAAATTAAATTAGTAATTTTTGGTTTGAAATCAAGGGCATGTTTTGGCAATCATTTTGAAGTAATTGCGATTTATTGTTTGTGAGGTTTGGTGTGCTCATGGTCATCAATTTATTTTTTATATGATTTTATTACCTTTGTGTGTTCAAACAACAATAAAATGTGATGGTTCTGCAATTCAAAGTTCTAGATCATTGCCTAAACCAGTATAGACTTTGGTTGCTATTGTATCACGATTGATTTGACTAATGCACTGGTTTACTCAAATACTTGAATAGCTTTCAAAAGATTTTAGTCACACGATCCATGAAATTGAATTTTTTATGGACTGCCATATGTTATCTGAAAAATAATTGTATTTTACTGTAGTCACTAATAGGTTGATATTTAGCTATGGGTTTATTTTTTATTTTTTATTTTGTTGTGGGGAAAACTGAAAATAATGGTGCATTTGCATGTTATTTGCTAGATAATAATGCTTCTTTGAATTCTTGGTTCATGTGCACTTTAGTCTTTATTTTCTCCATTTATGAAATAATATATACCATGTGTTGTCATAGTCATTAGACATGTGAGAAATTTATTTTTTAAAGAGTCGATGTGATGCTACTAGATTTAGCAGCATGATTGAGCAACAATTGTTGACAATTTAAACTAATATCGTACATAATTGGTTACAAATTAGGTGTTGATCAATCTTGATGTCATTGATTTTTTTTACTTTAGACAGACTTCTACAATAAAAAAAAATTGATCTGTCATCCCTTAAAAAAAGGGGTGTCATTGCATTATAACAATTAAGGTTGTCTTAAGCTTGACAGATTGAGGCTATCCTTCACTCAGAAAATAAGGTAAATTTTGTACTTACTAATTTTATGTTTGATAATGTTAATAAATATAAATCTTGATATTCATTTCATTATGCTATTTTTTCATTCATTAGCAATTTCAGAGATCATTAGCAACCTCATGATAAGGCGGCAAACACATCAAATTATTGTAAGTCCAACTTAGTCAATAACTTATGCCCATCATGGGTAACCAAAACAAACATGAACACCACCAAAAGGAAAGGGATTAATTATACATAAATGAAGAGTGTGCGAAGAGGGTTAACTATGAAGGGGTTAGGGTTAGGAACGTGGGGAATGATTCCTTCACTTACCTTTCTCCATTTGTTTAAACAATCTTTGACCGTTGGTTCCCATCACCGTCCACTCCTATTTCCCGCAACCGTTTTCATATATATATATATATATATATATATATATATAGTTGACAACATAAGATCTTTACTATATTATTATATAATACATAGTTGATGAAAATAAATATATATTTAGCACTTAAATGGAATGGGTAATAATAAAGTTTGATGTCAAACTTTAGATGCATTCCCGTATTGGAACATGATATTCATGATTGAAGTTTAGCTTTCAAGTTGGGAAGGCCCGTGATATTATATAAATTTAGATAATTTAGTTTATAAAAATTAGGATCAACAAAGAACATTTTTTCAAAAACTCTGGTAACAATATAATTTTATGTATTATATAAATTAATTTGTAAAAACAGAAAACTACAACATGTATTTTATATATATACACACACTACATAACTAATTTATGAAATATCAATAAATCAAATAATAAATTTTGAACCATTAGTATTAATTTTTTAAAAATTTGATTTTTTTTTTAAATCCTTAACGAAAGATATATTGAAAAACATAACAAATAAAAAACCTAGATAGATATATAGATATATAAATATGTTAGAGGTTAATTTGTAAAAACAGAAAACTACAACATGTATTTTATATATACACACACACTACATAACTAATTTATGAAATATCAAATAATAAATTTTGAACCATTAGTATTAATTTTTTAAAAATTTGATTTTTTTTAAATCCTTAACGAAAGATATATTGAAAAACATAACAAATAAAAAACATAGATAGATATATAGATATATAAATATGTTAGAGGTTTTCCAATTAAATTTTGAATTAAATGATATTTTTTAAAATAAATATGTTATAAATAAATTTAAAATTATTTGGCAAGTTTTGTTATTAAATTTTCAGGAAAATGACCAAGTAATTTGATTTAAAACGCTAGACTTGAAGTAGTGAAATAAGGCATTTCAATAATGGGTAAAATGACATGTAACTCAATAACAGTGCATGGTACACATTACAACAATGAAGATAATAATAATATTTAAAAAAACATATTTAAAGGCATACTTTTATGATCATGTATTAGTGCTGATGGAAAAGATTACCACTTATACTTTTAGGATTATTTAATTATATATTAAGATTACCACTTATACTTTTATGATCATGTATTAGTGCTGACGGAAAAGATTACCACTTATACTTTTATGATCATTTAATTATATATTAAGATTACCACTTATACTTTTATGATCATGTATTAGTGCCTACCACTACCCAATCAAACTTAAGACAGAAAAGAATTCTTCGATGGTAAGAGGAACAAAGGATCGACAAGACCAGCTTATAAGTGATTGGAATAGCTTGATGGTGTCATTGGGCAATTGGAGTCATTGATCAGTGCATTTCCGGATGATAAAAAATGCAAAGACTTTACTAATCATGGTGGCGAGGATAGACCTATCTATGAGGTGGTGGACTGAAGATGGTTAGGGGCATCGGAGACTCAAAAGTTTGAAGGCAGGGCAAAGCCAAAGTGTGGAGACTGAGATGCAGAGACATCTTTACTACGAACTTGATGATGGGCCAGTGCACGATATGGAGGACAGTCGATGGAGACTATCTAGTCAGTGGTGAGGTCCAATTCTCCGGATTGGTATCCTTAAACTAGTCCTTAATAAAAAAAATTATGTTTTAATTTATTCATGTATAAATAAATTTTTAGAAAATATATCTTATCTTTCAAATTTACTATATATGTTATAAACAATATAAATTATCAACAAATGAAATATTAATTACATTTTGAAAAATTCTATTTGCATTTAAAAAATTAGATGATCTACGCAAAATAATTTTTTTTTAAAAAACATTTATTAATCAAAAAAAAAATATAAAAATTATGAATAAATAAAATAATATAAATATGATTGGTTTTATAACAATATATTAGGTGCTATTAGATTGCATGTGTGTAGTGTTATATTGCATTAATATATATTGAAACTCATCATATATTAGGTGCTATTAGATTGCATGTGTGTAGTGTAATATTACATTAATATATATTGAAACTTATCATATATATATATATACTCAAGATTTTTTTTAGTTGATATATATGATATCACCATGCAATTGTTGTATAATAATTTAAGCTGTATTTAAAAAATAAATTCTAAAATAAATAATTAATCAAAGTTCATAGAATTAATACTTTCGAAGTATATATATTCCTTATTTATTTACTAATTTGCCCCCAAATTATCTGTTTTCTCTCTCATCATTACATTACACATTATCACTAATAACAACCATCTAATGAAAAAAAAAAAGAACACGCTTTTATAAAAATTTAACAAAATAGTTATTTAATTATATATTAAACAATTTTCAGAACTAAACCATATATTCTCTTCTTTTAAGAATAACAAGATATTTATTTATTTTTATATCATAAAATTTGCAAATCTAAACCAAAGCATATTTGCTCTTCTTTTGAGAATACCCGATAACAACATCACTAATATCTCTGAAACCATATTCTAACATGATTGTGATCATATTGATAAGTGCTCTTGTATATGTAATACAAAGTATACTTTTCTTGCATTAAGCATCACTTTTCTCAGATTTTATCACTCATTCGTGTGTATTTGAGTTCTTTTGTACATTTACGGTTGTGAAGACGACTTGGAAGAAAAAAAAAAAGCAAAAATAGGCCATGGACACAATGGTTGAGGAGACTCTTCGACTAAGCAAGGACCAAGGTACAAGTTGTAGACATGTGAGCGTGTACCAACCTCCAAAGTACTCAGATGAATATACAAATTGGAGGAGCACAAAGGTAGCAGTACAGCAAAATTGACCTTTGCCGGCTTTTTCTTAATGTTTGCCCGCGTTTTCAAACGCCAGAAATTTATGTGGTGGCGTTTCAATAAATTGCCGGCACAAACGCCGGAAATACCTGTGTCATTAAAGAGCCTGTGTTTCTTTATAAATGCCACCAAATTCGCGGCGTTTATGCTAAAAACACCACCGATAATATTGAAATCAATTAGGTTAATATGGTTACCTATGCCGGTGTTTTACCATTAAACGCCGCCAATGTGTGAATATGTACTGCCGTTTGGTTTTAAAACGCCATCGATTTATGGCGCTTTTCCAAATGCACCGGCTATTTTATACTGGCATTTTGTAGAGAATCGTCAGCATGTTTGCTGGCATGTGTTAGGATAAACACCGCTAAAAGTTGCTGGCAATCCTATGTATTAGCGGCGATGGTGTGCAAATGCCGGCAAGCAAGCCCCCACATGAACTTGGTGCTTTTGTTTTTCCGCGGTGTTTTTGAAACGCCGCGAATTTTCATTAATTTTAGTATATTATAATCCTTTTTTTTTGCCATATTTTACACCTGAACCCTGAATTCATCAGTTGGATGTAATAATACATAAAACCATTCACAACCAGAATTTTTTATCCATACATCTAACTGCATTTGTTAGTCTATTCATAAAACCAATACATAACCATTCGAACATATGATCATGTTAATAGGCTAAATATATCATTTATAAACCAATGTACAAATCATGAACACCATTCAGTACCACAAGTTTGTAACAAACCATGCCAACTATCAACATTCACAGGTATTACATCAGCAAAAGTTGTGAAAATATAAGAAACAAAACCATGTCCCCATTCTTCAACCTAGTTGTGCATCAATAAGATTGAGGGGGATGATTCTGCAATTACAATTAAAGGTATTGGCATATAATTATAGATACAATAATATTTTCAAATTCTAATTACCTAAAATCATCAACTAGAGCCAGCTATGTTAGGTTCAGGAATCTCAGAGTCAGTAGTTTGATTCTACAATAATTAGTATTAAAAGGTCAGAATATAGAGATGAAGATTGTAATAATTCTTTAGCTTGAAATACCTGAGATTACGAAGTTGAGGCACCTATGTTAGGGAGGGGAAAACTAACACCCGGGAACTGATTTTGCAAGAAAGTAAGAAGAGCCTTGTAGTGACTACATTCTTGCTCATGCTCTCGTTCCATCTTTTTGAATCTCTGCTCGATGTGATTGTATCGATCTACGAACTCTGCATGACCGATTGATGCTGTGCTATTGAGGCCACTTGAATTTCCATAATAGCTTGTAGGAATTGTACCCAATCCAAGTCCTCTTACTTGGCCATGTCGTTCTTTTCCAATTACTTGAGTCAAAATTTGAGTTTCAACCATCTCCGCATCGCCATCCCCATCCATTGCTTCATATTCAGCTAGCTTTTTCATTTGCCTTTTCCTATAATATTCAAGAAAAAATTGTGTAACAAAAATTATAATTTCAAAGGAAACAAACATAATGAAGAATATTTGAGAAAATATTACTACCATAATTGATTGAGTTTCTACATTCACGTGCGATCCATCTTTTTTTGTATGAGTTGCTTTGAAAAACTCAAGTTGTCCTATTTTCCTTCCCGTATTAAGCTCCTAATTCACCAAAATAACATAAACATAGCAAACCAAAATTAAAAGAAAAAATTTCAATTCAGCAAATGCACTATATATAAACAACCTCAACCATTAATATTTTAATATTTGAACAATGAAGCTTCAAGACCCATTACATGTAGTCCTTGTCAAAACATTAATGAAATTAATATACTCTGTAGAAATGACAAATTGCTATTTTGGGAAATATTGATTACCACAATATCAATGAAATATGCCCTACAAAAATCATAAATTGCTACTTGAATTCATACTGATTATTAGAGACATTAACGAAATCTACTTTGCAAACAAAAGCATAAATTGTAGCTTTAATTCACGCTGGTTGATTATCAGAACATTACTAAAATTTACTTTGCAAAAAAATTCAGAAATTGTTGCTTTGATATATGCCGACAATCATCATGGAAGTTAAAAAAAAAATCACCACAAATAAGTTACAGTGGAACTGAAATAGAAATCCTCAAATGCAACTAAAACTTAACATATGAGAAGGTATACCCTTTTGATCAACATTATGAGAAGTGGTAAACATTGACAAAATGGGAGTTGATATTGATAAAAAACCTAAACATTCAAAGAGTTCAGATATATGGACAAAATATGAGAAATATAATTCATTCACTAAAGGAGAGGCCATGAATTTCAGCAAGTAAAAATATGAAAATTTGCACAAATTCCATTTGCCGAAGTCACATGCAACTATTCAATCTTCAACCATCTCCAATTCAAATTAACCAACAACTAATCAACCAAACACAAGGAATTTGTAGCACATGATTGAAAAAAAAATGTGAGATTTACACTCAAATCAATTGATATTTACAGTCATCAAATGAAGAAGCACTAGTTCACCAAACTATAAAAATTTCCAATTATCTCATTCAATGTTTATAGTTTCCAAATGGAAATCTGAAAATCACCAACACATTAACAAGAAAAATAATCAAGAAAATTGCAGCAAATGATTAGAAAAGAAAGAAAAATTACATAAGCATAAAACAATATTTGCAGTTTTTAGATGAAAATCCACTGATTCAACAATCATTCAGAACTTTTCAAGGATTTCATCCACTGTTTACACCTTCCATAAAAATCAGCAAACCACCAAAAAATCAATAATTTCATTCAATAAATAGATATAGAATTACATTTTTTCAGTCATCTCATAAACACAAGGAATAGTGCCAATTCCTCAACCATCTCATACTATCAACACACACTGAACTTTAATTTTATTGAATTCAATTCTCTACATACCCTTCCTAAACCAACATCAATCATACAACAAGAACCAAATCAAAAGTAACACAACCCTAAATTATGATGTATATATATATCAAGGACTGAAAAAAAGTAAGGATTTTTACAACAAAAAAGAGCAAAAACATAATTTTTATATACATGAAATAAAATCCATGTCCAGCCATACATACATAACAATGAAGACAATATCCTTAATTGAACCATGTTATAAATTATATTGAACAAACTTCACAATCATTTAACTTCAAGAATAAAACACTTCACAAGAAACACATAAGATACTACCCAAAGAACAGGGTGATCTTTTACATTATCTATGTACATTTTTTTTTTTACCACATATCATTTCCATCTCTCTTCATTTAAAATATAGACACTAAAAAAATTCACAACAATGGCATGAGCTTCACACACTAATAGTTTCTAACAAAAAAACACAATATGCAGCAACTAGGTGCCAATAAATTTCTCATCTTTCTCAAATAAAAAGACTTCTCTTTATTCAAAGAATACATGATCAAAATACTGAAAAATCAACAAAATCAAGAATAATTACAATATACAGTGTATTCAATAGCAAATCGTAAACATTAACAATTGATCATTATAAACAATGAAATGAACTTTGCATAAATCAAAAAATTGCTTTAGAGATATAGAGATATAACAAGCCTAAAACAAATTAGAAATCAAGGAAAAGTGAATTTGGAAAACATCACAGTTTCTTACCATTTCCTTTTGTTTTCTAGCAAAACTTTTTGAACCAGATGTGTGTGTATATTTTTGCTGTTTTCTAGATGCAATCCCAACTTGTTCAGATTCCTGTAGAATGACATGTAAATTAAATGATACATAAGTAAGACATCATAATTTTAATACGAAAATGGAAGAAAATTATTCTAACCTCCCCTTTCTCTGAATACCAAAAATCAACTAACTGTTCCCATTGCCATCTAATAGTCCCTTCTGGATGCTTTTCCTTGTTGGCCTGCAGTCCATTTTCTCTTTTGAAATATGTTTTCTTCAAATCATGTTGGTAATATGTCCATTTCTTTCCCAAAGAATTAAGCATATAATCTTTGGGAATTTCAAGAACAAACCGCATCTATATGTGAAAACCATGAATAATTCGATCTATAAATTAGAATCCTAATAACAATTACTTGATTAAAATCATAAGGTAAATTTAATTATGACGTAATACCTCTACGAAGTTTAGTAATTCCTCTTTTAATGTTTTTGGCACTTTATGCCAACTCTCATATTGGAGACCAATCCTCTGGCTAGATCAAGCAACCATTCCTAAAATTGAAGATAATAATTGTGCCTCAACCCCAATTGGCTGTCCTATAGGGTTTGCACTAACAAAAACTTTCTCGTATGGAGGAAATGCCCATAACTCCTTCAAAGTTGTCCATCCTCTTTTTTTGTGTTGTCCTATTTTATCAACTAAAGATTTAATGTGCACACTAGTTAGTTACAATATTTTGACCAACTTATTAAAACCTAAAGCTGAAATTCAACATTCCAAGTACCTGTATTTACATTAACCGCTCTAGTTGTTGCTTGTACATTATCCAACCTGTTGTCATTTTCTTGTTTTGCATCTTCATTATTGTGATTTAAGACAGTTGAAGATGAATGATTTCAGCTACGAGGTTGAGTACTAGGTAATGGAGAAGATTTGTTAGGAACTTGATTTGAAGTAGGATCATTGGTAAGATCATTGGTATTAGATTCAGACCGGATCAATTTCATGCCCTTTAATTTTAATTTTGGCATCTTGATGTTCTCTGCATCATACCAAACAACTCAAAATAAATATGTGACTAATTGAAGAATGTTGAAAAGCTTATCAAAACTTTTACTTCAGTTTTATACATGTGCAAGAACATTGTACTAATTCAATCTAGTGAATATTAAAATATATTAAAACTGTAATGGAACTTACTGACAAATAGTCACTTCAAAACTTTGTGGTCGTCACACCCTTTCTTTAGATAAGCTTGTTCCAATGAAAGCTGTACAACATATATAATAAGCAATTAGCCAATCAATTTAAAAAAGTAAACATTGAAGCGCATATGAAATCATATTGTTAATGGAGATTGCCTGTCAAATATGATACACAAAAAAAAATGTGCAAAAGATCGCTCATGTAACATCATTACAATTATAAGAAAATATTATTACGTGTCAAAATTCATAAAGGTCCTCCTCAACATCTTCACGTGCCCACTGGAAATCGTCATCAGTATTTAGGACACTCTCAGGAGTGGAAGGAAAACATTCAGATTGAGGTCCAATATTTGAAATGTCATCGCCCATGTCATACACCCCTATCGGTTGATTACGTATCACAACAAACCAACCAGGATCTTTTGGATCTTCTGAGTAAAAGACTTGCTTCACCTGTGACAAAAACACATATGGCACATTGAGGATATGTTCACCAGTGTGAATCGTGCGGGAGAAATTAACCATTGTAAATCCATATCTATCAGTCTTCATTCTCCTACTATTGTTCACATCAGCCCAATCACATCGGAACAACACAACCTTGAACTTGTTAGAATAGTCTAACTCAATTATTTCATTCAATATCCCATAGTAGTCAACATTTCCTTCAGAAGGATTAGCATCCCTAGCACTAGCATAGCTCATTGTTGAAGAAGTGACAAGGCATCCAGAATTTTGAGTTCTCCTAAATCTCTCTATCGATTTAGTATGAAATCAAAATCCATTAATGATAAGTCCTTTAAATCTCTTAACAATTCTACTTGGACCTTGTGCAAGAAATTTAACTTCGTCGGTCACCTCTCTTCCATAGGAAACCTATACGAGTTACATGGTTATAATAAATGATGAAATAACATATATTAATGGAAAATAGATCAAGTTATAAGATTTTCTCATTGCTTACAGTTTCACCCAACCATTCATGAAAAGTTTCGGTAAATTTCCTATCAACATCACGAGCATTTGAACGTCGACCACGTATTTGATCCTTCAATATGTTTCTATACTCACTACAAGTAATATTAATTAATGGTAAAAACTATAACTCACCCTATAAGAAACTCACAATGTTTAACTTACATCTAGAGTGGTTCAATAGCATCATGGTGTAATAGCACATAACGATGTGCTTGTGCCCATTGCCTATCATCCAACACCGCCACATCTACTTCCCCTATTGGTTGTCCAGCACTTTCAAATAAATAAGACTTTGTACGTACCTCATCGAACACTTGTGTTAAATTTCTTATAGGTCATCAGCCAAGTACCTAGAACAAAAAGTTACACATTCCACTGCCAAATATCCTTCAGCAATGGACCCTTCGGGTAATCATTTATTCCGCACATAAGATTTTAACTTAAGCAAAAACCTATAAAAAAATAGTTGAAATTTAAGCCTAAATAACTTTTCTTGATAACATGTAGTAACAAATTGTCTTTTGATGGAAATAATACCGTTCTATTGGATACATCCATCGATAATAAACAGGTCCACCAAGTTTGGCTTCTAAAGGGAGATGGATGAGTAAATGCACCATTATAGTAAAGAACGAAGGTGGGAAAATTTTTTCTAATTGACACAAATTTATTGCTGCACGATATTGAAGTTTGTCAAGATCTTCCACCCTAAGAACTTTACTGCAAAGAATTTTGAATATGTTACAAAGCTCTGAAATAGTTTGAGTCACTTGCTTTGACATGGATGACCGCAACATGTGATAATCATGTGATTTTAAAGATTGGAGTTTTCGTTCCTTTTGATTCACACATTTCGATATATTTGAAGAATAAGCATCTGGGACTTTTATATTCTTCAACACTTGACAAAACACATCCTTTTTTGTTTTTGTCATGGAAAAAGAAGTGGGTGGTAGTTTTGTTTTTCCATTAGAAAGATATTCGGGATGGAGCTCTCGACGAATTCCCATGTCTACCAAATCAAGTCTGCATTTTAGATTATCTTTTGATTTCCCATCAACATTATGAATAGTTCCAATAATATTTTCACAGATATTCTTCTCAATGTGCATCACATCAAGGTTATGGCGCAGTAAATTGTGCTACCAATAAGGAAAATAAAAAAAGATGCTTTTCTTATTCCATAAATCAGCTTCATTCGAATGTTCTTCCTCTAATTCATCATTATCAATGTCTACAACAACATTGGAAACTTGTCATTGTCTTTTCTTCCATTTAGTACCACTCTTATATTTTTTTGATTTATCTTGACTTATTTTTCCATAAGTAAATTTCATATCTTTTAACATTGATAAAATATCAGCCCCAGCAGTAGATGAAGGAGCTCCACGCATCTCGACAGTACCATCAAACAGATGTTTTTGCGTTCTATATGGATGGTTATATTCTAACCACCGTCTATGTGCCATGAAACAAACTTCTGCCCATTAGATAACCATTTTGAAGAAGTTTCTGTAGGACAACAAGGACAAGCATACCTTCCCTTAGTGCTCCAACCTGATAAATTTGCATATGCAGGGAAAACATTGATGGTCCATAATAAAGTAGCCCGCATATAGAAATTCCTTCGAACTGATGCATCGTATGTTTCAATGCCAATCAACAGCTGCTTTAACTCTTTAATAAGAAGCTGCAAATAGATGTCAATATCATTGCCAGGACCTTTCTCTCCAAGATTAATCATTGATAAGAAGAACGAAGGTTGTTTCATTCCAATGCACGGTGGTAAATTATATGGAATCAACACTACTGGCCATGTACTGTAAGAAGTGCTTAATAACTTGAATGGATTAAAACCATCAGAAGAAAGACCGAGCCAAATATTTCGAGGATCTGAGGTAGAGTTAGGATATTTTGCATCAAATGATTTCCATGCCTCAGCATCAGTAGGGTGCCTTAACTGGCCATCATTTGTTCGACCATTAGCATGCCATATCATATCTGTTGAAGTCTTAGAAGACATGAAAATCCTCTGTAGTCTTGGTATTAGAGGAAAATAACGTAAAACCTTCACAGGCCTCTTACCAAGCACTTCACCATCATTATCCAAACTCCAAATAGAATTATTGGACGGCCAACGAGAATGACCGCACAGATTGGAAGACTGTTGATTTTCATTGTGCTTCCAATATAGCATGCAGTCATTAGGGCAACTATGAATTTTTTCATACACAAGTCCAAAGTCCTTGATGACTTTTTTTGACTCACGACTACTTTTAGGAATAGCGGTTGATGGAAAAAATTCTTTCAA
Organism: Dioscorea alata; assembly: GCA_020875875.1. Lineage (NCBI taxonomy): Eukaryota > Viridiplantae > Streptophyta > Magnoliopsida > Dioscoreales > Dioscoreaceae > Dioscorea > Dioscorea alata. Next base: position 20,499,242 of record CM037020.1, on the reverse strand, counting down.
AAATTCAATCAAGTAGTCGAGCCCTTTCCCAGTCATTCCACACATGCATTTCAAATGGAAAAGGCAAATGCAAAAATATAATCTAGAATGCTTTTATCCCTCATAAAGTTTCTCATTCATATCTTCAAGCAACTTGTAAAACTTTGATGCTTCTTTCGAAGGTTGTTCATCAACTACTCCTCCATTAGGTTCACCTTGAACATTCGCATCAACATTAATTTCAGCACTACGACATGGTAAACCCTGCGAATCATCGTCACTCATGTTAAAAGCATCCCTTAACAATTCTTCCATGCTATCCTTTCTGTTATGAGAAGATTTTCCTTGATAATTAGAGCTAGATGGACCCGTCAATGTATTTGTCAAATTCATGGTAGATGCCGTTACGTGCTCTCCATGAAAAAACCAACATGTGTAGGCTTGTAGAATTCCGTCACAAACTAAATGTTCAATTACTATTTCACGTGTTTGCCAATGAACATTTGCACAATTTATGCAAGGGCATACAATCATATCATCATGACTCGAGTTAGAAAATGCAAAATTGAGAAATTCTTAAACTCCATCAAGATATTCTTGACTCAATCTTGACTTACGCATCCAACTCTTATCCATTTTTGCTTAATATATTATGAAATTAATTAGATTTTCAATAAACTATAACATAATTAATCTAAAAATTATTCATATTAATTGAACACATTATTTTTTTCTTCTCAAGTTAATGGTTATTAATTGTCATTCAGGATAAAATATATGTATTTATTTATTTATTTTCCTTATCACAAATTGTCTATAGTGTCAAGTCCTCTTTCAGCTTTTAGAGCAAAAAGAACACACTCAACAGATGCAAAGAACACAACACAAATGCAAATACACCATTTAGGACATGCGATTGCATACATTTGCATTCATGGTTGGTTCATGAATAGATTTCTATAGAAATACGTATATATGATCTTAACATTAAAAATTCTAGCGAGGAATGCTAGCCATATTTCAATATAAACATTGAGGTATAAAAGAACTTGCTGATATACAACTCAAACACTAATCCAAATGCATAAAAAAGGGAAAACCTAAAACAAAACATAAATAATATCACAACATCTAGTTTCTAAGTAGAAAACGAACAATTTGGCTTACAAGAAGATACCAGTAGACAATCCTTATTCCAGCATTAATGCAAATTTTGAGTTTTGTCCATGTCCAATGAAAAGTCATACATATTAAAAATATTTAAGTATAATCTTGAAAGACTTTTAAGACATTGTTACCCACACAGCAGGCCACTAGTTACTATGGCAAACTAAGGATGTTTCTATGATGCTTGAAAGAACTTCGATAAAATAAGTATAAGCTTTCGCACACTTCCAAGTTAGATCTGTATAGATATTCTCAATCAAAAGCATCTTTTAGTTTCTTATTTCCTTAATTATCAAACTAAGCATTATCTTGTGAATTACATATAGAGAATGTAGTGGTAGGTCAGAAAAACCAGTTTCAAAGAATATTTATATAAATTATTTAGAATAAACCCTAAGACCTCAACTAATGTTTGTAAAATAAAAACTATAAATTAAAGGAACAAATGTTGAGATCTTACTTAAGAATTTCAAGAAGGTCACCAAAAGCCGGCACACAATGAACGAAAGCTTGTCTCTTTAACTCCTTGGTGAGTTCAAGCTGTTGTTTGAAAACTTTAACCTGTAACAAGTAAAAAACTAAGAACTTCCTTTTATTCATTTCATGATCTGATGCATAATTTGGTAAAGGAACCAGTCAAAGAATTTGAAACTCTGTATGAAACAATATTCATAAAATGACATTTATAAAAACTTGAAAAATACACAATCCAAAAGTTAGGAATAGATCTAAGCTCAAGTGTCATGCTCAAGTAAGCGGGATATTATGTTGGAATATCTATTTTCCTTTATCACAACCATTATTTCAACCATATGGAAACAAACAAGTGTGTGCCTGTTTTTCTGCCAAGAAAGGAACTGTGAACTTGAACTGCTTGTGAGATATCTGTTTGAATCTAGTTGAAGTTGTCAATCAAGATTGAGCATGCATCACTTGACACTCACAAGTAACTGTCATGCCAATCAACCATTTCAATTCTATAAACTTGTAAGGATGCTAATGATGTCCATCATTTCTAGAGTGTTTTCATGCATTTATCTTGTAGTACTCACTTACAAAGCTCTTGTTGGTAAAGAAAACAAGACAACAAAATATTAAGAAGAGAAAAAAAACAAAAGAATATTGAAGAAATGACAACAAAGAAGAGTCTGTTAATCAAAGCAAGTTGTAAAAATGAACCTGCTCCCCGAAATCAGTTGTCTTTCCATTCGAACCTTCATCTAAACCAATATGTAATTATGAGATGAACATGTAATCAGACATTACAAGTAACTTAGACATACTAATGCAAAGCAAATAACCAGAAGAATGAGGAATGACTTCCAAATAACCTTTCATGAATAGTTGAAATCAACACAAATATGTATAGAGAAATTTTCCCCCAAAAAAAAAGATGTTAACAGAAGCAGAGGAATGTAATTTAAGTTGAACTGCCTTTCACTTTATCCCAAGAACATTGAGTATGAAACATATACATCAAAGATCATGATCATGATGGAAAAATATAATACGTAAGCCACATGAATAGAGTAATGCGTTTTAATTCTACAAAACGTAACTGATATAACCTAATCAAAACCAATAAATTATTGCATCTTAATAGCAGAAATTATCCACCGAATTAAGTCCCAAACAGTTATCTAAATTTTAAGTCTTAAGTTTAAACATAAATGCTTAAACTTTTATAGTCAGACCAATTCAGAGTAATATTTGCTTAATTCCCTGATATAGAACAATAAAACCCAACTAAAATCTTTTCAATCAAGTTAATAAAAAAGTTAAATGGCATTGCATCTGAAGACCATTAAATTATCCACCAAATTTCAAATAAATGATCTACATACCAACACTCAACATACTCCATATCACACACAACAAAGATTTGCTTAATTAATTATCAGAATGAATTAAAAAATAAAAAATAAAAAAGCAACTAACTTCGTCAACAGCAGCAGATTGTGTACTTGCAAAGAATTCTCTCAAAGAAAAATACCAATTGGGGTTCATATATATATATATATATATATATATATATATATATATATATAATTGAATATATGTGTTTACATTACAACCATCTGTTTATTTAGTTCATTTATATAATTATGATTGATATTGAGCAACCATTTGATATTTATTATACACAATTCCGCCAACCTTTCCTTTGTCCCTGAATACCAATCCAGTATCCAGATTCGGCCAGCTCATGTTCACAGCCTAGCGACTTACAACTAATGATACAAATACACAATCGGGACAACAATTAATTATATAAACAAAACCATATTAATATGTGTGTGTGTGTGTATATACATACATCAAGGCTGATAAAATTAAGCAAAGCATCCCTTTCTTTTTACATACAAATATAGTAAAGCAGCAAACTATTAAGAATCGCGACACCTACCAACCTGTCCTGCTAATTTATCTTTTCATTACTAATGTACGTAGTATCATTGAGAATATGACTTTAGATTCCACCAATTCCACATAATTAATCATCTTTATTTAAAATATGTTTTTTTCCTAATGCAACCAACATCAAAGATTAGTAGATTACCACATTTAAATGTTTGTTCTTTGACCAATAATTCTACTACAAAACCACCCATGCCAACTCACATAATGAATGTTTTCAACAAAATCAGTTTGACACTATAGGAATACTAGTAAACAACAACAACAACAACAACAACAACAACAACAACAATAACAACAACAACAACAACATTCAAATGTTAACAAGATCTCTTATATATCACAGCAAGCATTTGAAGTAAGATTTGTGCACAATAGCATCCAATAGATAGAGTTCATGGCCATGAAAAAATTATGAAGCAAATCCTAACCTAGAAAGAATAACTTCTGGAATCCAACCCATCTACTCAAGTTTGTTAACAACACTCATAGCATCCCTCCTTCCGGGTTTACTCAATGGCCGCTCATGATCTACATAAATGGAAAACCATAAACGAAAAGCAAACACATCAACAATATATTTAATTCTCCCCTATCTACAATACAAGAATTTCTCAAACAATGAAAGAGAAGAAGCAACGAAGAGCTATACACCTGACACGAGAGCCGACGAAGGTGCTCTCGGCGTGGCGGACAAGAATAAGGCTGCGACGGATCAGCGGCAAGGCAACACTGGAGGGCTCATCGGAGGTCGACCGGGTGGGGAAGCGATTGCTAGGGTTAGGGTTTGTTGGAGATTTGGGGAAAGAGAAGCTAGTGGTAGCGGGGTTAGAGCAGCAACAACAAGATTTAATGGATTTCAAGAGTTTGTCAGTGAAGAGGAACAAATTATTTAAGTCTCATGTAGAAAATTATAAATTATAAAGTTACTTTAAAAAGTTTTTGCAAATATGTTGGCATTTGACTAAAAAACACCACCATTAGCCAAAAGTTTTTCGCGCCAAGGTAGATCATTGTTCACACACAGGAATATTTGCGGTGTTTACATATAAAACACCGCTATATACTCAATCCTTACACATTTGCGGTTAGACCAAATTAACTCTTGATTTATCTATACACCATTTAGCTATTCGAATCATTAGACTGAGTCCGGATTTAACGGCTTTTACGTGTGCGATCCTGTAGGCCCGTTTTAAAATTGGCAATGGGATTTTAACCTCGTTAAGGCCCATAAATCACAAATGCCGTCTAGCATGACAATGTGACTACCCCAATTAAAACGGAGGTCGACTGGGTAATCAACTAACCTCGTAACCTTATATGATTCCTTTGCCAATTGAATATCTCGATCAACATAAGGCATGGAGCTTAGTCACCCTTACTTATTTGTCGATCGATTTCTTGATCCTCGGTGAACTGACTAGGTCAAATAAATTATAACCCTTACCATTTCACTTGGGCGTGGCCACGCACTACTCAGTTTCACCGATCAAGTGGCCGGTGATATTTTCTCTCCTCAGAGAGTGGCAATCCCCTCGCATCACAATTGTTACTCGCTATGAATCTCGATGCACCCAATTATACCCACACTTGTCACTCTGTTACGAATGACGTTAGGTGTATGTCAAAGTACACTAACATTCATCCAAGCTCCATAGCGACCTTGAGTCTAAGGATTCAGTATAAGCATTACACGAGAACTCCTTATGACTTTGCAACCATGTAGTGATCTCGTGAGCGGATCAATCCAGACACGTTGTTCACTAACACGTGTCTATGTCTATTGATTGACATCACATGTCCTATAATCCGTAAAACATGATCATCACACAATAGGCATACTAGTCTTAGTTTACTATCATTCCCATAACAATAATTGACTAGGGATGTTTTGAAAGTTGTTCCTTTACGCACCAAGGTTTTACTGCCCGAATCACGTATTAGGCAACTTGTGCGGAACAAACTCTCAGGGATAGTTCTATCCAAGCATACATGCACAGAAATGTAGTAAGATAAAACAAGTCAGGTTTTATTAAAAAAACATATAACTAATAAAGGTTCAGATCAACGCATTGGGGCTAGGGCTAACACTAACATATATCTCATGCTATTGGCGTTTAACGCAAAACGCCGCTAAAATACAACTATTGGTGACGTTTTACTAAGAAACGCCACCGTAGGCCGAAAGTTTCTCGCAGAAAGTGGTTCTTTTATTCGCGCCTAGGAATATTGCCGGCGTTTAACACATAAAACGCCACTATATATCTCGTAGTACCGGCGTTTAATGCAAAACGGCGCTAAAAACATTCATCCCTTGCACTGCCTAATTTTTAGCAGCAATGTATACACTAAACGCTGGTAATTGAGCAGTGTTTCTATAAAATACCACGATAGAAGCGCCGCTAAAGGTCAATTTTGCTGTAGTGCAGTCACACTCATACAGTCCAACTTGTGTAATATCGAAGAGCTTCATCATTGTAGCAAAACACTGTAGGAATTCACTGTAGTAGTTACTGTTCACAGCGCACAGGAAATAAAATTCAAGAGAATCCACACGGGCTTGTGGAAATTCCACATGGCTATGTGGATGCCCGATTTCAGCCCTATAAATACCGCGATTTGAGATTTATTTGGGCATCCTTTTCCTATCTTTCGCCTATCTTTCAGGGAGAGCACGATTAGGATTTGGAGAGATTTTTACAAGGCTTTTGGAGTGGTTCTACGGCATTTACATCGAGTTCCTTCGGAGGAGAACTATTACGGAAGCTTTTGTCGGCATCGATTCGGCGAGGTGTGCCTTAGGTTTGATAAGGGAACCTTTGGAGAAGGCGAAGCGGCTCCTCAAGACCATCGACACGGATGATAAGGGGTTACCTTTATGGTTTTTTTGCATATGATTATGATTTTCATTGTTGAACTTGTATTGATCCATGGAGAGCTAAATTCTTAGTGGGTGCCTGGACTTCTATACCCTAGGATGACTTTGTTTCATTGACTTTTATTATGCTTTTTTAATTGATGATTTATTTGAGTTTCTATCTTGAATGATTATTATGTTGATTTTTTCTTAGAGTGACATTAGGTTTGAGAATTCATTTAGGTGACCCATTGAAGGTGTGACAACTTCATTAGGATTAGACTAAGCAAGATTGAATTGGGTTGACAGGGTGAGTTGAGAGGTAGCGGAACATCCCCTTTCCCTTCCGAGGTGATTTATCCTATCTCCATGTTCCAAGGGTTCTTTGCTGTCATAATAGAGTAAAGTGCTAAGAGATGAACTAGACTAGGGCTTAGTTGCGCAAGCAACAGAGTGAAGTGTTATAATGAATCTTAGTGATGGGGTTTAATTGTGACTAGGAGCCTTTCGCCTAGACCAAAGGGTTAGGTCTATATTAGGAAATAGGGTTTATCACTTGGAGTCCCTAGAACCCCATGCAGTCCTATACAGTGTGAGACGTTGAGAGCATCCCTTTTCGCCGTGGTATAGTGTAGAGGGCTTGTCACGGTTGACCTTAAGTTTGGGACCGTGTGTATTTGGATTTTCATGACTCATTAAACATCAGTTAGGAGGCATAATATTAGTCTTGTAGTTGAAACGATATTCCTAGGGTGAGCATTGTCTGGGTGCCCCACTTTCTCATCGATTACCTCTCTTTACTTTTATTATTCTCTTTGCGTTCTTTAAATTTTCTTTGCATCGATATATTGATTTCATCCCTAATTGATTTTCATCATAGCTATTTGGTGATATCTCTTGTTTCTAAGCAATATTCCCTGTGGATAAGACTACCACTCATGCAAGGGGTGTGTCACATATGAAGGAAATTTACAAGATACAAATCAGCAAACCAATTGAAGGAGAGTCAATAAAATTTCAAGAACATTGTGTGATGGTTGGATGTTTGAGTCGCATGGAAAATATTTCTCTTCAACGAAAGCAAACCTATACCTTCACCGTTCATTCGATTCATGTTTTCAATGGTTTTCTATGGTATGTTTTTTTAATAACTGTATAGATTTTTTTTATTGACTACATAATTAAAGAAATATTAATGTAAAAAAATTAATAATCAATAATCAACCCACTCTTTCTATAGAATCAACTAAAGAAACCTAAGAAAAAAAATTGATTAATAGAATATGTATTAGTCATTTTTTAGGATATATTGTCCTCAACGTTTTCTTTGTTATTTTTGAAAGGTTTTCTTTAAAATATAGTGCTTTATTATTTATGGCCATAGTTTTCCAATAGTATCTAATAACACATTTATATATGTGCTATGTAAAATATGATTAATTTGTGTTTTTTGTTAAAAAATTATAATTTTATCATTAAATCATCAATATCAATTATATGTCTAAAATATAGTATTAATGCCACACTCTTAATGAAAGTAAAGGAGCAGTCATATATAAATTACAAGTTTAAGATATATATATATATATAATTAGGGTTTATATATATGAGGATTTGTAATCTAAGGTGCCCCTAGATTTCAAATCTAAGTACGTCCACAGTAGCCATCATATGGCATCCCAACAATAACTACATTACTCTACAAAACCCTAATTCAATTCTTTCTGCAATATATATATATATATAGCGGAGACTAGAAACCCTCATACTAAGAAGAGACACTAGTTAGGCACATTTGATACACCGGAGGAAGCAACATTGGCTTATGACATGTCGCTAATCACCATTAGTGGCATCGATAAAGCTCTAACTAATTTTTCCTATATGTTTCTTACTATGTCTCTACTAACTTCTCCTTAGGAGGAGGAGAAGGAATATTGTTCTGAGTATAAGTTGGAGATTAGTGATGATCATGATCATTTGCTTGATGTTGATGACGATGATTTGATAAGTATTACCACCATTTTGTAGATTTTTTGCAAATCAAATGCATTTCCTTCATCTCTGATACTATAATAAACATGTTGTTCATCACTTGCAATGTTGTATTGCAAAATCAACGTTGTGTGTTTTCTGAAGAATAAGATAAGTGAGGTGAGTTTTGTGATGAATAGAATCGGTTTTTTAATTTTTATTTTTGTTTAGAACATAAATATAGTTTAATCATCATGACCTTTTTGAAAGTGATCAAAGATTTATATGTGTGTGTGTGTGTGTGTGTGTGTGTGTAACACAAGTAGAATTAATTCTCAAATGGATTATTAGCTAGCATATTATTTCATATATACTTAATTGATATATGTAATTAAATCAATTAAGAAACTCATATGAAAAAAATGTAAGTATAATAATAATATTTTCATTTACAAACTTGGCATCAAAACTCTCTCACTAATCCAACTTAACCTAACCATCCATTGTAAATGATATCATTGGCCTTCCGACAACAAAACACTTTGTCACACCTCCATGTCTCTTTTGCCTTCCATTTGCCTTCTATACTCCATACAATCTCTTTTAGAAATTCTGCTACAACATATCGGTAATTGTTTATTATAGGATTACCTAATCCTTTCCTCTCTATTGCTTCTGAAACATTACCTATTATCCCATAAGAAACTAAATTCAACATTGTCATACCAGAAGTACGTCTTATTTGATATTTATACAAAATAATCCCTGCTACATATCTTGCAGGCAAATAACCTTTAAATGTTGTTTCTGTAAACATTGGATGCCTGAATGCATTTTCAGCTTTATACATTCTACCTGCAAACCAATTTTAAAAATTAGTTTTTGATATTAATACTATAATTTATCTAAAATTAATAAAAATTGCAATTATAAATTTTCATCATGACAAGTTTTAAACATGCTTCTAGATTTCCATTTAATGCACAATTCCGAAGAAAAGTAATATATATTCTTCCATACTAATATACCATAAATTATCCATCCGCATCATCTGGCCAACTCTCCGACATTTGGATGCTTCATAAAAACCCTTGTAACTGGGAAAAAACCATTTCGTCATTACTATTGAAATAAATAGTTTTTTTTTTTTTTTTGCATTATATGAATGAATTAAATTACCATAGACGCAAAAGTTTGAGAACATGAAGGGATTTAGAAGATGTTGAAACTGCACATCCATTTTCAACTTTATACATTTTACATGCACACCAATTTTAAAAATAAATTTTTGATATTAATACTATAATTTATCTAAAATTAATAACTATTGTAATCATAAATTTTCACCATGTCAAGTTTCAAATAAGCTTCTAGATTTCCACTTGATCCACAATTCTAAAGAAAAGCAATATATTCTTCCATGCTAATATACCATAAATTATCTATCAGCATGATCTGGTCAACTCTCTAACTTTTGGATGCTTCATTAAAACCCTTGTAACTAAAAAAAACAACCATTTCATCATTGTTGAAATAAATAGTTTTTTTTTTACATTATATGTATGAATTAATTTACCATTGACGCAAAAGTTTGAAATCATGAAGGGATTTAGAAGATGTTGAAACTACACATCGAAAAATTTCTTCAACCATATCTTGAGGAATTTTTCCAATAAAAACACTAAAATATTAATTTGCCATTCTAAGCCAAACAAAAGCATAATAATCACATAATCGAAAAAAATATAAAGCAAAAAACTAATGCTAGAAGTACAAGGAAATAAATAGAGCAAAAGATGAAAAACTATATTATGAAAAGAAAGCTTATTGCAGCGGAGATCTTGCTGTCCAATCTTTCTGATGTTGTTAGGTATGACAATGATGATGGTGATGACGATGGTGATGATGATTAGTCCTACTACGGTGTTAGAAATGATGCTGATAATGCTTAATCTTACTGTGTTGGAGATCGCGGTGCTACGACCAGAGAAAATAGAAAGGCCGGTGTAAAACTCGATGGCAGAAAAAACCTTATAGCGTAGTGTTAACCTAGACCCATCTTTGCTTATGTGATGGCTAGCAGTCAAACGTCATATAACGAATAAATGAATTAAAATAAATATGAACATAATATACAATGTAAAGGATAAAAAAAAGTTAATTTAGAGAGAAAAATTGAAAAAGACATCATATCAATTATTGAATTCAGTATCCACCATCAATTACCAATTATATATTATTATATATAGTAAATGAGATATATCATGATCTTTTACTACTTAATATCTCCCTATATCTATCTATCTATGTAAAAATCTATCTCTTTTTTCACTTTTATTTAAAAAAATATCAAAATTTTCGTCAGATTAATACGTACTATTTAAAAATAATAAATTCCTAAAAAAATTCTCAAAGCAAACTCATATAAAAAAATGAATTAAAATATATATTAATATAAAGTACATTGTAAAGAACACACAATGTCAATTTAGGAGAAAAATTATAAAAGACATGATATCAATTATAGCACTTATTATCCACCATCAATTATTAATTATATATAATAATTATATACAGTAAATGAGATATATCATAATATTTTACTATTTAGTCTCTCTCTATATCTACCTATCTATGTTTTGTAATATTACTTTTAAAAAAAATATATATCTATTTCTTTCTTTAAATATTTTTCAAACAAAATATCAAAATTTTCCCAAATTAATACCTATGATCTAAAAACAATAATTCTATGAAAATACTTATTTGACCTATTAACATTTAATACATTATAATAATAAAGTTTTTAAAAAAAAAATCCTCCAGTTAAACAACATATAAATAAATAAATTAATTAATTAAAATAAATATTGATAGAAAATACATTATAAAAGTTTAACAATGTCAATTTAGAAGAAAAAATTGGGAAAAAAAAAATCTTATCAATTATAAAACTAATTCTTCACCATCAATTTTTAATCATACATAATAATTATATATAGTGAATGAGATATATCTCATAATTTTTTACAAATAATAATTATACATTTTTCCCCACATTTTGATATATATATATATATATATATATATATACATTGCAAGCAGCAGGCATACGTAGACATATGCATGCATGTTTCATTCTTATGCAAACACACATACGTACATAAAAAATACATCTCCTTTTGCATGCATGCATGCATGTTTGTTAAATATCATGCACACAAAAGTGCTACCTTAATTTCATATATATGCATTCACTACATGAATTTATTTTGATATATTTTTTTTAATAAAAAAATATGTTTTAGAGATATATCATAATCATTTGCCACTTGCTCAAGCACTCATTATCTCTATCTCTCTCTATGTGTGTCTATATATATCACTATCACGTTGCAAAAATCTCTATGTTACCTCTGCTTCACACGCTACTTTATCTTTTTAACTAATTAATACCTAGGTTTACAAGATAATAAACTTTAAAAAAACATATGAAAAAAATCATTATTTAATTTATTAAGATTTAACAAATTACTTAGGAAAATATATATATCTTTTAGATATATATCATAATCTTTTACTATTTACACTCACTATATATATATATATATATATATATATAGACACACAATTCAATCTATATTTTTAATCTCTTTCCTTAGTTTTTATTGGTTTTTCAAAAAATTATCAATTTTTTTTTACAGATTGTAATACATATGGTTTAAAAATAATAAATTCCTAAAAAATGTTGAAAATATTTATTATTTGATTTATTGACATTTAATAAATTACGTTATGAATATAATATATTGTTATTAAATAAATTGTCCCTACCTATAATTTCTTGATCCACACCTAATTTATTTATTACCTATCATTAAAACATTTGATGAAAGCCAACAAATCATGATCATTATAATGCTAAGTTCAAATTTAGGTGATGAACAAACAAATGTTTCAATAAATAAAATAAATGTAAATTTATTACTATTTTGGATGCATGCGTTGATTAATTACCCAAAAAAAAATAAACCATAAGAGATAAAAATATGACGCAAGCCTTTGATTATGTTTTTAAAAAATAAATAAATAAATATCACTATTACAAACTTCTAATTTAACAACATTTACTACTTTCTAAAAATGCATTCTCATGTACATTTGTAAAAAGTCATCTTAATAAAATCCAAATTACCTAATTCATTTAAATAAATAACAAATAAAAGGCACAAATACATCTATATATAGATATATATATTTTATAAAAGTAGATAAATCAATTTATTAAATAAGGAAAGTACAACATAAGCTAATAATAAGAAAAATACTCAAAAGAAAAAAAAAATAAAACCAAAAAATACCAAGAGAATGCAATTAGAAAAGACAATACACTTCAAATAAACATCCACACAAAAGCAAAAGGAAAACAAATACAGACAAAAATGCATTGGCTAAATCCACCTTCTAGTAGCAAATGCCATGAAATTTTGGATAGAGACATCTGAGAAGCATTAATTTAGGTTCATATCTGCACAAATCTAAGCAAAAACAATATGAATAATTTTGTTAATACTTCCAAAACCAAACCACACTCTTAAAAAAAGAGAGGAGAGATAAAAAAAAAGGATTTCATCAATATTACCTTAGCACTTGAACCGTAAGTATAACAAGATTATCTTTGAATGTATTTGTATGAATTATATACTAAAGTTTGAATAGAAATATATAGAGAATGAAACCTTAAGAAAAGAAGGAGATAGAGTGCCAGAGAGAGAGAGAGAGATAGAGAGATAAAGAAGTAAAAAGATATTATAATGATGATAGATAGAGCAGAAAGCACAATTAAGATAACAGGGAATAATTCTCTCACCATTATTAATTAACTATGCTCTCTCTCTCCCTCTCTCTCCTATCATCGTCTCTATCTTCATCTTCATTATTTTTTCATAATACCATCACTATACATCCTCTCTCTATGCATTATACCAACCTTACAAAACATATCAAAACAAAAATTGCATAATATTTCATGTAATAAATAATCATTTAGGTTTATACCCATGAATCTTTCAAATCAAAGCATATCATATCATATCATATCATATACGTATATAAGAAGAATAATAAGCAAATATATATATCTCTGTGTATGTATATATAAAAATAGGAAGGAAAAGAGATTAATATGTGTGTGTGTGTTAGAGAGAGAGAGAGAGAGAAGTATGAAGACCACAATAATCCAAAAATTTTCAAATAATAAATAAAATAAATTTATCTATCAAGGGTAAAAATATAAAACAATAAAAGATCAAACATAATACCATATTGATATTATGATAGCCTATAATATAATATATTTAATTGACATATGCTAATATATAAGCATACATTATATAAATTCTGTTTATTATATACTTATGAAAGGAAAATAAATATACCAAACTACTCAAAGCCAAATAGCACTAGCTGCTTTCAACATGTGAAAAATCTCACCAGAGACATGAAAAGCTATCAACCGATCTAAACTACCAACCAATTTACCCCAATGAATACCATTGAAAATAACGGTGCAACTAAAGTCTTATCATCTCCACTAAGAATCCTTCCAAGGTTACTCATTAATGTCATCCTCGCTACAAACACTTCACTAACTTCATACACTGTTGGATAAGCTTTAAATCCTTCCAACAATCTCTAAGCAACATAACACATGTAACAACCTCATCTACATACAATTACCACCATACTTCCCTCCACAATTGGTACCAGACCTTCCTCTTTAATTGCTATCATAAAAAATTGCTCCAACACTATCTCTCTCTACCAAAGAGTCTTAAATGTAACATAGATTGTTCTTCCCACGTTATACATTATATAGTACAATATTATATATTTTTATATAAATAAAGTAAATTATTTAAATATCATTAATACATACTGATATTACCAATATGTTGTTGGTGTTTATTACCTTCAATCATAAAACTACTTCAAATACATAAAAGAATAACATTAACAAAATTTTGTATATGTATAGACAATTAACAAATGAAATTTTTGAAATTTTTTTTATAAATAATAATAATATAAAAATATACAAAAATTTAAAGATATTTATTATGTTATTAAAATGAAAAAAATAATATATACATATAATAACAATAGAACAACAAAAACAACAACGACAATGACAACAACAGCAACAACAACAACAATAATAATAATATGATATTAAATAACCAAAAAAATGTCCAAAAAAAAAATTATTTGTGTTCTTAAGATAGTAATAAAAAAATATATGAAAACAGTTTTGACAATATTTCAAACCCTATTAAAGAGTTTTAAATGTAACATGCAACTATGTCAAGTATAGAAGATAATGAACTTAACCAAATACCCAACTGTAAAAGGCAGTTAAGAAAATTAAATATACTCAAATTATTTTTTGTAAAGATAATCATTTGTTGGAAAATATAAAATTTAATAACATATCTCATAGGTTTATCAAAATGGATCCAAACCTTCCCCTTATAAAACTATACAACGAAATTACATATATACATATATAATATGAAAATATACATAAACAATTTTGACAACCTTAGCTTGAATAGTTTTAAAGAGGACAAAGTTCATGTGCGACAAATTTGGTAAGATCTTTATGCATAACAAATATGACAAATATAGAAAAATATACATTACATTAGTACCTAAACAACATTATCTTTCCAACTATTCATTATTAAAAAATCATATATATATATATATATATATATATTAAATGTTAACCACAACTAAGAATTAAGTTAACCAATCATAAGTACTAGGATGACAATTACTAACATAAATACATATATATACATACACATGTCACAAATGAAACACTAACAAGAAGACAAGATATCAATAAGAAGAGAACACTTCTTAGTGCCAAGGAAAATGACATAAATTAAAAGTCATACTTGATTGTGACTACCAAATTTGTGGGATTGTGTTTATAAATCCGCAGGTTACTAGAAAGTAAATATAAAAAGACATATGATAAATGTTAATTTGTAAATATTAACTAAGAAAGGAGTTACATATGACACAAATTAATTAGATGACATCGAAAAGAACATATTTGATACCAAAAGTAGACATGGATGAGACTGAAACCTCCAATAATTTAGGTAGCAAATCATACAAGATCATTAGAGAAGATTCATCCTTTTCGAAAATGTTTCCTAGTCTTAAAAGCTAAAAAAAGAACACCAACTCTACTTTTGTTTTTACCCTGATACAAACCATGTCTACTTTATCTTTCATCATATGATTTTAACCTCATAAAAAAAATAGTTCACTATAATAATATCGTAATTTTTGCTCTCTCTCTTCGGGTATTCACGTCAATATCAAGAGACACTAATCAAACAAAGAAAATCTAAACCTATGCCTTCATTTCTCACTAAATAATTAAGGGTCATTGAACATGACCATCCACTAACACATTAGATTATTCAAGCCATTAATATATGTATGTATGTATGTATGTAGATTTTTCCAAAAAAACAAATTCCACAACAACTAAGACCTCAAACATAGTAGATGACTTGAATATTAAAATCTACTAAATCATAATCAACCCCATGCTCATTTTGTCAATCTCCATTTTATATGATTTAGTGACTACTAAAATTTTTATCATTAGCTAGTAAAAATATTTGTACAAATAAAAGCTAATAGAAAAAACATGCATAGTAGCTCAAAAGAGAAATATAATTGATGAAAGCATCTTTAAAGATGCTACAAATGATGCCTTCTTTATCTATTCATGTGTGCTTTTGATATCATAAAATTATATAATATATAGTTCATTATAATAATATTATCTCGAGTTTACGTTCTACCTTTTTCATTTGCATATAAACAAAAAAATACCATTCAAATGATTTAAAATAAGGAAGAAAAACCTGTCAAGAGATACAAATGAAGTTAAGAGTATCTAAACCTAAGTCTAAAACTATATAATACATACTTCACTATAATAATATTATCTCACTCATATATTCTACCTCTTTCATCAGCATCTAAAGAAAAAGATATGATTTAAACATTTTGAAATAGGGAAAAAACATCCTCTCAAGAGATAAAAATCAAACTAGGAGAGCCTAAATCTAGGCCCAAATTTCTCCCTATAGAATTAATATCGCATTTAAGCGAAAGATATGATTCAAATAATTTAAAATAGGAAAACAAATCCTATGAAGAGATATGAATCAAGCTAAGGGATTCTAAAACCCTAGGCCTAAACCCATATAATATATATTCCACTATAATAATATTATCTCAGTCATATATTCTACCGCTTTCATCCATATCTAAACAAAAAGATCTGATTTAAACATTTTTAAATAGGACTAAGAAAATCTTACCCATAGGCCTAAATTTCTCCCTAAATAATTAATGACCATTTGACACGGTCATAAAGTGACACATTAAATTATTCAAACCATTTAAAAAGATATATATATATATATATATATATATATATATATATGTTAAAACATGTGACCAATAAAAGAAAACTTTTCCATATAATTATCATCTTAAACATAGTATATGCCTTGGTATAAAAATCAAACTTAAGCATAAAAAAAAACATGTTTATTTTATCAGTCTCAATATTTTTTAATTGACTACTACAATGTTTGTCAGTCTCTATCTATTAATCATTTTATCTTTTTCCTTCTAAATATTTTACAGTCTAACATTATCGCAATTTTATGTTGTTTCAATTATTTCAATAATTCATAGTCCGCGACAAGCTGAGGCCTTTAGTAACGCACAAGTATTGATTTATTCTCTATAAAGCTAAATCATATTCTCCATAGTAGATTTATGATATCCATTCAAATTTTCAGTGTTTCAACCTAACCAAAGAAAAATTGATAAAGAAAATGGAGGAAGAAAAGAGAAGCATTGTGTCCAAGTTTAAAAGGATTTGTGTTTTTTGTGGTAGTAGTGCAGGAAAGAAAACAAATTACTAAGATGCTACTATTAATCTTGGCAAACAACTGGTTTGGTTTCTGTCTGTTTATTTATTGTCATTTATCTTGAAATTCTTCTTTTTCCTTTTTTCCTTTCTCAATTCTTCTTCTTGAAACATAAATAAATTATTGGACATTGTTGAAATATATATGTAGATGCTGCCATTTCCTGGTGTTGAAGAACATTAGGAGGGAGTATTGGATTAATAGGTTTGATTTCTTAGACCGTATTTGATGGTGGTAGAAATGTTCTAGGGTATGGTGACCTTTTTTCCCGAAACATTTTGCCAAAAAAAAATAATCATTTTACTTTCATTTATTTAATTAAAGTCTTCAAATGTTATTAACAAAATCTTTTATCCATGAATTTAGTGTCATTCCAAAGGCTCTAGGGCTAGAGACATATGAAAAGAAAATGTTTCATTTTTTTCTCGACTTTTTCTGATGTGTACGGTTTTGTAATGCCCTTAAATTAAAAAAACATATCCCTGCATTTCTCCACATATATCAAAACATATTCTACAATACTATGATTTTATTTTATTTCCCATTTCACATTTGATTTTCAGATCAGCGGTGTCACTATTAGAGAAGATAACTAACTTATACTTTGTTTTAGATTGGCTTGCTAAATGTTAACATATACTATAATTCGCTGCTTTTATTCATCAATAAAGTCCTACAAGAAGGTTTCATCAACCTAGTTGCATGACAGATCATCATCTCTACTTCAAATGCAAACTGATTGATAAACTCGAAGTAATAATTATAAAATTTTGAGTACTATTTAGTTAACGGTGTATTCATTATTATTGATTATTTGGGATTGATTATAGGAATATTTCCCACATCATGAACAAGTTGCAACAAAACTAAATTGGGAGCATGAGGACCTTGCATATCTATATGCTTCCTAATAATATTTACTACATTATAACTTTCCTATCAATTTGTCAAAAGAAAGACAATGCATAAATATTAATCTATGTTTATTCTAATTCAAAGGAATTGCAATCATGAAAATTTTTACATATCATATTTAACAACATAGTGAAGTCTATAAGGCAAAAAAAAAAAAAAAAAAAACCCTATCACAATGTTGTATACATACAAATTCATATAAACAGTAGTATGTGTGAATATTCAAGATGAATACATTCCATGTAATATATATAAGAAGGGAATTAGCATAATCATCTTCATTTAATTTAAAATAACATCTGCAAGGTGCGTTATGCCTATCTTTCTTTTGCCTTAAGGTTTGAATTGAAGTTGAACAAATATATTTCTTTCTTATCTCTTAATTATATATATTCTAGACATTTCCCTACTTGAGCATGAAAATCCTTTCTGAATCTGCACAGCCACCATCCATACCTTTGATATTATATACAATCACAATAAAACTTGATCTCAACTTTAAAATTGTCAATCATTCTAAAATAAATAAAGATATAAATATTTTTAATTATCCATCCATCATTATATGTGAATGTAATTTTAAAAATTTAGTAAGAAACCAAAACCCTAAAAAATCTTGCATTATGGGTTTTTGATTTCAATGAAATTTTCCTTTCATTCATTAGATAGTGTTTATTAAGTCCATGTGATGCTATAGTGGTAAAAAAAAAATCGCATGAAAAATGGGATTTGATGCCCCTTTTCATTTCTCACAACCGTTAGATTTAAACTGGGCGAGACTAGGCTTCACTTCAGATGCACTTGTGGAACTCCTTTCTTTGTTATTTTTAAAGCACTTTTATTTCTAATGAAGACAAAGAGAGGTTGGTCTAAGTGCTCCTTTGGGGTAGTATTAGTTATTGGTTTGCGGAATAACTGATACGAGTGAAACTCACTTACAAAAACCATTCAATGACCTTATTTATAACATTGATACATTAGCAGATAATATTTTTGACTTTTTACCTTCTTACACAGTTAACAAGAATTAAAAAAATATATGCTCTAGCTTATAAAAGGATGGTGAAAGATGACTTCATTATAACACAACAAAATGTCCATTGATTATTTAGAATCAAAAGTTTTCTAGCAAAACCAAAACTTTGTCTTAATATTGCCAGATTAAGGATATCACATATTTACATGATCAGGTTAAATTTATTAGTACTATCTTTTTCAATTTTTGTTCTTTTAGTAGGCGAAGATGTTATAACGTTATAATCCGACAATCAACGATTTGCATTAATGGAGAATAATGAATGATATTATTCTACCTTTTACTAGGATGATTGTAGATGTCATATCTTTTGATAAATTTATCTATAAGAATGTTATAAAATAAATTTTCATACATTGAGTAGTAAAGTAAATGAAACTTTAAGTGTTTCCCTCATATAGTGAAGTTTAAAGATGAATACAGATTATGTTCTTAATATGCATTATTATTTATTAAAGGGGCAAAAATAAAGAACAAACAACTCAAAATCAAATAACACTACCTGTTTTCCTTATTAACTAGCACTACTATAATACTTTTCCCAATCAATATTCCATTATCAATCTCCTACATCTAAGATGCTACATAGTTCCTCCAATTTTCATTAATTTTAATCCTTCCTTATTATGCATGAATGATCAGTTTCACTTCTGAGCATGGACGCTTAGTTTTATTTTAGCAGTTTGTTGTTTCTTTTCATTTTCTACACGTGTGTTTGTTTGGTACTAATAAGTTGGGAAGGGTTATGCTCTACCAACCTTTTGTGAAACTTTATTTGCTTTTATCTAGCATGTCTGTTTGACTACTCCCTAGTGTTTAATATTTGCATTTCATTTTTGTGGAATGATGATGTCCCCTTTTTTCCTTGCAGGGCAGTAAGGAAGTTAGGTGAGCCCTCCTTCCATTTAGTGGAGACCGGACCCGACATGTATAGCTCGCCATATCTTGTGTTGGGGTAACCCTCGCCATTTGCACAAGATGAACTGCGGAAGTTTGTTTTCTCCTTCCTCCATTATTTTAATTGCATATATTGCTTTGTTCTTCTTGATTAGTGTACATTGAGGGCAATTTACAACACTAGGTGTTGAGATGGGTGTATTGCATGAATTAGTGTCAAATTTGCATGCTAGTGTTATCAATGATGGCTTTATTCATTCTTGTGAGATTCTTTAAGCATGGAGTAATGATTGATGTGATATACATATTTTTTTGTGCTCTATTGAATCCTGTTTCACCTCTAGTATTGTCATGTGCACTGAATTTTCTGTTGATGCCCTGGGAATAGACAACATGACTACTCTAACTATCTTGTATTCTTAACACACAACTTTGAGCACTTGGCCTTAAAATACTAAGTTTTATCCTTTAACGAACTCTTAAGAACTTCTAAGTCTTATTGAGCTAGTACTAGTTTTGTGATATGTAGTGTAGTCTAAAGATATGATCTAGGGTGAATGTGAAAAAAAAAAATGAGAAAACTGAGTCTATGTCAGTATTCCTCTACTAATGAAGCATGAATGTGTCTATGTAGACTGCAATTAAGTAGTTGGGTGACTCTTGTACCTAACCAGCATTTGCACCCTCAAGAAAGATTTTTGTGCAGTCTACGTTAGTTAAACTCGATAAATAAATAAATATGTATATATGCATAAATAAAAACCCTAGTGATCCTTTCACTGCCTACTTGATGTTTTAAAAAGAAAAGGGGATTTGTTTCAAATTCAGTTTTAGAAGGATCTTACTTGTTCATTGTAGTAGTGCTTAGCATTTTAAGACTTAGTACTCTTTGCATGTGGAGTGATTAGCATCTAGAGCTGTACTGATTGAAGCCAGTAGGCTAGATCAAATCATAACAAATGAGATAAAAGATTCACTTAAACGGCATAGGCATATATGAGGTGAGATGGGATCTTTCTATTGTACTTATTGACTGTAACTCAACATCTATGTATCATTGTCCATTGCTTTTAGAATTTTGTATATATTTGAGCCAGAGATAGTACATTTAGCAACTTGTCTTTCCTTTTGCTTTTCATGATTTGTTTGCTTGGGGCCAAGCAAATGCTTAGGTGTGGTATATTTGATAAGTGTCTAAATGTATGTATTTTAATATATGTATTTTATACACTTAGCATGTATTTTATAGGAATGGATGCCTGTTTTGTGCTTAATCGAGTATTATTTACTTTGCAAGGCATGGAGAAGCCACGGAGAACACGAGGACATGATTAGGGTGAAAAAGGAAGAGAGCCAGGCATCACAGTGCTGTAGCTGGAGTGTTATAGCGCATTTACTATAGTAGAGGTATTGTAGCAGAAGAAATGTAGCAGTCACTATAGCACATGGGGAATTACCAAGGCAGAGAATTGGTTCGAGTCATACGGCCTCAATGAGGCCTTGTTGAGGCCGTTTGCCCAATCCAGAGAAATTGGCCTACTTCATAATGCCTTAATGATGCCCGGTATTGACCCCATTATTGAACCCAGTATGGACCCCGGTATGCCTGGGGTAAAGGTTTTGAGTTCCTTTTCATTCCTATACGACTCCCATACGGCCCGTATGCCTACGGGTTATAAAAGCACATTTCTATAGCTTGTTTGGGGGGGGGGGGGGGGGGGGGACCTTTGGCAAGCAATTAAAGAGAAGAAGAAGAAGTAGAACGAAGACTTCATGAAGAGGCGACATTCTTGGGCTAGAGAAGGAGGTAAAGGCTAGATCATCAAGGTGTGAGCTTCATCATCAAAAGGGAGGAAGGATCTTGGATAGGGAAGCAACCTTCGTCTAGGGGAAGCATCATTCAGCACTTCTTGGATGGGGGAAGCATCATTTGGCTAGATCTCCACCTTCTTCCTCATCATTTCACCTAGGGAGTGTCACCTATGAACTCTACTTGTATTTTTCTATACTTTGTTGTTTCTTAGTTGTATGATGGCACACTAGACCTCCAGGGGTACCGGATGTTGTTGAACCTTGGGGGGTTCATCATGTATTTTGGATGACTTTTACTTAATTAGAAAGCTTGGTTTAATTTATGATTTAGTTCATTGTGTTTTATGTCTAGAACTACTCAATGGAAAGATCCGTAGTTCTTTCCTGAGTTATACATGTAGATGTGACCTACTCACATTTATTAGATCATTAATGAGCTAAAAGGGGTTGCTTGTTTCAATATGCCGAGAAATTGGATGTCAGTAACCCTACGATCCATAAGGGTAGGCTAGGGTTTTGTGTACCGTTATCTTGGGATCTCCTTGTACTTAATGCAATTGTAGGGATGTTGGTTAGGAAGAAATTCCAACAGACATTCATTTGGGATTAGGGTTCAATCGCCGAGAAATTAGGGTTGACCTAATCTTGAGATCCTTCGGTCTAAATCAACCATGCTATCCTTTGTCATTTATCCATGTATCATGATGACCCCTCAAGGGGATCCACATCCATAGGCCTGTGCACTTCACTGTACCTCTTGCAATCATCCTGCTTGTTCTTAAATATATATAACCATATTTTATTTATTTTATTGCTTCTATTAGAGTGAACCTTCATGCTTAAGATGTTAGGTTAGATAATAGGCGACGAAGTAGTAATAGTAGATCCTTAGCCCGAGGAATACGATCCTTGTGTCTTCACACGAGGTATTGCTTGGCGATCCTGTACACTTGCGGGTAGCATACCAGCATCTTTCAATTTAAACATCATTTCTTCATCACCCCCTTATAGCACCATTCGACCATCCTTAACATCAATCAATGCTTGTGAAGTGGCCAAAATGGACAACCAAGTATCAAGGTAACCTCAACCTTGTCATCTAAATCTAAATTAACAAAATTTACCAGAAAAATAGATTTGTCCACCTTGACTAACACATCTTCAATGATACCCATGGGGTAATGAACTGAACGATCAACAAGCTGTAGAGTCATCTTTGTTGTCTTAAGCTCACCAAGCCCTAACTTTTAAAAAATCTTATAGGGCATCAAGTCGATACTTGCCCTAAGATCGGCAAGTGCTTTTTCATTAAGCATTCCCCCAATGGTACATGGGATGATAAATCCTCCCAGATCTTTTTCCTTCTTGGGGATCTTGTTGGAGATGATGGTGGAGCATTCCTTGCTCAAAGTGACAGTTGACACATCTTCTAGCTTCCTCTAGTTAGTCAATAATTCCTTGAGAAACTTAGCATAGCGAGGCATTTGAGTGAGGGACTCAACAAATGGAATATTGATGTGCAAGGTCTTGAAGATTTTAAGGAACTTCTTAAATTGCTAATCTTGTTGATCCTTCTTCACCTTAGCCGGATAAGGTAGCTTAGGTTGGAAGCTAAGAATCTTGGTCTCCTTCTTGAATTGTTCCTTCTCATTTTGCTCAACACTACCATCCGTGGATGTATCCTTAACAATCACCACTTTAGGTTTAGGAGATTCTTTCTCACACACTTGAGTTAGAGTAAATGTCAATTCCCTTCCATTTCTCAAAGTGGCCAGTTTTAGGGACTTACGAGGGTTGACATCTGTATTGCTTGGTAATAAACCTGGAGAACGTTTAGCAAGGGTTTTGGTAATCTATACCACTTGATGTTCTAGATTATGTAAGATGCCTGTTAGTTCCTCATAAACTCTTCATGTCCCGTTAGATGAGCATCATTCACTTGGATGCACTTTGCAAACAAAGTTTCAAGAGTTAGCCACTTTCCTTCTTGATATGATGGTCGAGGAGGTACAAGTTGGGGTAGTGGTGGCTTGAACTATCATTGTAGGCCTTTATCTTGTTGACTCAAAGAGAAATTTGGTGGTTCCTCCACCCTAGACTATAGGTGTCACTGTAGGGATAGTTCTGAAACTTGTTGTTCTAACTCAAAAGTCAACTTGCTCAGTGCTAGGAGGCCCTTCCGGAGATGGAACAATCAACCTTGCTTGGCCACTCCAAGCTTCACAACTTATAACCGGTGCTTGTTGTAGAACTTTCATTGCATACAACCTATTTGAAATAGCTTCCACTTGGCCGGCTAGGATAGTCAGTGCATTAACCTCATAAATTATAGGAGTCTTCACTAGCTTGATTCTTTTTGAGCTCCACTGATAGCTATTCGATGTCATGTCATCAATAAGAGTGTAAGTTTCAGTTGGTTGTTTACTACCAAGTGAACCCCCGGCTACCGCAATTAACATATGTTTGGTAGCAAAGTTTAAACCATTGTAAAAAAAATCTAAATTTGCATCCACTCTACAATCCCATGTTATGGACACTTTCTCAACAATTCCTTATACTATTCCCATGCTTCATACAAGGTTTTAAACTCCATTTGTCCAAAAGAAGATATATCATTTCTGAGCTTTGTAATCTTCGTAGGAGGAAAGTATCAAGAAATAAACTTCTCGGCCAGCTGTGCCCACGTAGTGATCAACCATTGTGGCAAGGAAGTTAGCCATTGCTTGGCCCTTCCTCGCACTAAGTATGGAAAGAATCGAAGGCGAATTGTATCCTTAGACACATTGTATACCTTGAATGTGTCACAAATTTCCAAATATTTCTTCAAGTGTTCATACTGGTCCTCATCTTGAAATCAATCAAACTGGCACATTTACTGGATCATCTATATGAAATTTAGTTTTAGCTAAAAGTTATTAACCGTTATAAGAAGACAAACAATGCTTGACCCTCTTTCCTCCAAATTTGGCCTAGCATAATCTGAAATGCTTCTTTGATGATTTTCGCCATTGGTTCATTCTGATCAACATCAATACTGATTTTCACTAGAGATTGACTTTTCTTAACCTTATGTGCAATGTTCTCTCTAACTCTGTATTAGGACTCACAAGTGTAGAAGAGGAACTTCCTCTTATCATGGAAGAGCACCAGCAAACTAGTTCAGTAATCCATAAATCAAAAACAAAATAAAAAAAAGAAAGAAAGATAAACTAAAATAAAGAAAATGGCTAAATTACTAGATAGTAAAACTTTCTCAAGAGTTGCCAGTCCTTGGCAACTGTGCCAAAAACTTGACATGACCCTTGCGTATCCACAAGTGCATGGGTCATACAAGACCTAAAGTGTATCCAATAGGGTCGGATAATAGAGTTCACAGGGACTGGTATAGCTATCAATACTCACTCATTTTCTAATATCTAGCTGGTTCAAAGATTGGATTAAAGTAATTAACACTACAAAATAATAAAAGAATAGGCAAAGAAGAAGAATAGGCAAAGAAGAAGAGACATGGTTTTAGATTGAAGAGATACCAGTGGAAAGGACAATGCCTAGGATTTATCACCTTGACAAATGCAATAACTAGGCAATGATAGATAAATGCTTGAGTAGACATACTTTTCTATTTGTTTTACATGCATTGAGCATCATTTTTACCATAGTTTATGTCTCATAAAGTGTATTTGGTTTTTCTTTGTGCAATTAGGTTGTGAATGCCTTGAAGGAAGAAAAGGAAGCAAAGATAGGTTATGAAGGCACATTTTGGCAGTTTTTGTATGGCATAAGGATCAAGATACAAGAGGAGCTCATGTACATGGGGTATGTGCCAACTTCTAAGAAACTTCAAGCCAATTTGTTAGTAAGAATAGCACAAAGGCAATCACACTCCTATGTCCCTATTTGTGTGAAGATTGCAAAAGCTTTCAAATGATGATTCGACGACGAAAAGTCTTATATTCTACCATGTGGACTTGTGTCTGACCATGTGACCTCAAGAGAAGACAGTTTGAACCATATTTATGATGAGTATAGTAACAAAGTACTGTAGTAATTCAATGTAGTAGTACTCTAGCAAAATTATTGTTCACGCGACCAGATGAAAATTCCACACGGTCGCGTGGAATTTTCTGCAGCTCATGTGGTCGTGTGGGGGCACATGACAAGCACGGTTTATGTCTTTAAATAGCCCTTTTGCACGATTCTTTTGGGACTTTTGGTGAGTGATTGAAGCGTGATGCGGCTAGGGTTTGAAGAAGAGGTCTTTGGCGAGTTTGGGGGAACGTTATTCACCAACTTTGATAGATCTTTTCTCCATTATAGCATCAAGGGATCCTTTGGCAACCTAGCTTAAGAAAGGGATCCTTCAAGACGATGAGCGACTCATCAAGGCCATCATCACGAATTCAAGGAGGTTTATTTCCATGGTTTCTATTACTTTTCATTGCATTATTCTTTGGTTTGTAATAAGCCCCATGGAGGGCTAAACCCTAGTACGTATTTGGGCATGTGAACCCTAGGATCATATCTTTGTATTGATTTACTTTATGCTTTCTATTAAATCTGAGTTGATTTGAGTTTTAATCTTATTTTCTCATTGCTTGCATGTCGTATTAATCCTTGAGATTGATTTGTATTTCATGATTTGTTACCTTGGTGAGAAAGAGGTCTCCATTAGGGTTAGAACCCGAAGATTGAAGAGGATTGAGAGGGTGAATCATAAGATAGTGGAGTGTCCTGTTTCCCTTCCGATTGAGTGTTTTCCATCTCTGTATTCCTTAGGCTTTATGCAACCATATTTAGTGTGAGGAGTAAGATTGAGAGATTTCTCCACCGGGACCTTGTAGGTGGTTAGGGATCTTTCATCTAGAAGTAGGGTTAGATCCATCTTTAGGAATTGGTCGCACTCTTAGGTATCCCTAGAGTTTATTGAGGTAATATGTGGTATGAAGTGTTGAGATTGAATGATTTGTCCACCGGGACCTCTTAGGGACTAGTATCGGTGGCCTGGAGTAGTGACTAATTATTCTTGGATTAACTTAAGTCATTTAACTCGGGTTAGAAACATTTAGTAAATATTGCGCTTCATGTTAGATCCTAGGGGAGCATTGCTCGGGTACCTCATCTTTATTGATTGAGATCTCCCTTACTTTTCCTTTGCTTGCTTGCAACTTTCTTATTCTTGCGATTAAGGTCATTCCACCATATTCTTGATTCTGACTAAATACCTAAGAAATAGTTACTACTAATACTTCCGTTCCCTCTGGATTCGACTACCCTACTCACCGGGTATTTTATTACTTCGACAACCGTGCACTTGTGGTACACGCACCCAAATCAGACGTGTCAATGATTCAAGAGTTTTTCTTGGACCATGGTGAATACCTACAGAGGGTTTGATATCATACATCCTTGCCTAAGGCTTGAAGAGGACTCAACCCCTTTCCTAATGTGTACCCTAGCTAGACTCAACCCCTTTCCTAAGGTTAAATAGCAACATAAAATGCAATGGCAACCAATAAGGGAGAAAGAAACAAAAAGTCAATGCTAACATGGCTAATCAGCAAGTCGCTCATTAAGCTAGCAATATACAAGGATCAAGGCAAGAAACACATAGAACGATAAGCAATCTAGACAAAATGAAGACCACAAGGAAACTCAAGAATCAAAATCACTAAAATCAAAGCATTAGAAGTCAAGGTTCATAATCTGGGGAACTTAAACACGGTTAGTGCCTCATTGTCTCATAAACAATCATAGAAAAGTAATAAGATAAATAGAGATTGTCCATTAAACTCCCTTCTTGCTTCACAATCATGTCGAAGAAGGCTTGAGAATGGTTATCGCTGATGATCCTCTTTTGCCACATGCTTGTCTCCGTGACACACCTCTTGAGTCCGTGTACCACAAGTCCACGGGTGTCGAAGTAATAAAATACCCCGTGAGTAGGTTAGTCGAATCCATAGGAAATGGAAGTATTAGTAGTAACTATTTCTCAGTTATCTAGTCAGAATCAAGAAAATGGTGAAATTATCTATCACAAGAATATGAATTGCTCAAGCAAGCAAAGAAAAGTAAGAGTAAGGGAAGTCTCAATCAATAAAGTTGAGTTACGTTGGCAATGCTTCCCCTAGGATCTAGCATTAAGTTCAAGACTTACAAGTATTTCTAAACCGAGTTAAAAAAGTCGAGGAAATCCAAGATATAATCGGTCCCTGCCTCTAAGCCACCGATACTAGTCCCCTATGAGGACCCGGTGTAGAAATCACACAATCTCAACACCTCACACAACATATGACCATAGTAGACTCTAGGGATTCCGAAGAGTATATCTCATTCCTAAAGATAGATCTAACCCTACTTATATGTGAAAGATCCCTAACCACCTGCAAGGTCCTGGCGGAGAAATCTCCCAATCCCACGTCCCACACCAAAGATGGTTGCATAAAAGCTAGGGAATACGTAGATAGGATGTACTAATTGGATAGTGCCTCACGATATAAGCCTAATCAGATGGAAAACTGCATCACGCTCATGTTGTAGAAATGTCCAAATGCTCTAAATTGTATGCCATCGCCACTCGAGAAATCCTTATATGATCGACTGAACTCGAATGATGCTAACACTTCCAACATCAACATGTAGATAGCTGGCTCTCGAATAAACAGCAGACGTCACCAACTACCCACTAGCAAGAGCTCCTCGACTTTCATCCGCAATGTCCTCACCCCACTGAGCCTCGCTCAGCAAACTCAAGTTTGGAAAACGTGACTGTCCAAACTTGAGTATCGCCAACCGTTCAAATCTAGCCTGATGCTTAGGTATGGCAAACTCTAACTGCTTGGGTGAGGGTTCTCGAGGATGTTTGCTGACCATTTGCTTAGTTTTGGGAGCCGTTCCTGCAAAAATGGAACAAAAATCGATCAAATAAAACATTAAACTCAATCTGCAAGTCTTGTGAAAATTCCACACGCACGTGTGGATCTTCGGGGCATGAAAACCACATGGCCTAAACCTCAAATAAACTCAAAATACAGAATAAATTCTTCTAAATCCCTTCTAAAAGTATTCACTAACAATTTAAACATGTAAATCATGCAAAATCAACCACAACGAGCAAAAGAAATAAAGATTGGAGAAGAAAACGGGAAAAGAAATCTTACCGATGAACTAGGGATCGAAAACTTGGAGAATAGCCAGAAAACAACTCACAAACCCCTTATATAGACGCAGAGAAGGTCGGGAAAACGAATGGAGGCGCTCTTTGAGTATTTGGGAGTTTTAAAAAGAAGAGGCGTGAGTGGGTTTTAAAGAGAAGTCGTGGCTCTTGCAGATCTGCACATCCACACCGCCGTGTGCCTCCACAGGGGGAGTTCACAAGGGTAGTCACATGCCCTTGTGTGCTCTCTGTTTGCCCCTGAATGCGTCCACACAGCCGTGTGCCCAACCTGGCCAAGTACAAGGTCAGCCAAGGGGGTACCCACAGCCTCTCTAGAACGCAAGAGAATTCTCCTAAGTGTTTCACACGGCCGTGTGCCATTCACAGGCTCACTCATTGGGGCATTCACAAGCCCCTGTATCTTCTCTGGATTAAGAACTTGGCTCTGCAGAGATCCACACAGCCATGTGGAAATTCAACACAGCTGTGTGTTGTCACAAGGTCGTTCACAGGGACATTCAGAGGCCCCTATAGGCTTGTTTGGATTGGCTTTTGGGGAACCCAGAAGTGCTTTTTTATAAGTTAAGCACTTCTGGATTCAAAAAAAGTTGTTTGTATTGGCTTTTCTGCAAAAGCAGAAGCTGTAAAAAAAGCTGAAAAACAACTTTTTTTCAGAAGCTAGTCATGACCAGCTCATGGAAAAAAGCTGTTTTTTAGCTTATATTATAGCTTCTGCTTCTACAGAAAAGATAATATAAACACATATTACAAAAAAGTGCTTAACTTATTCTAGAGAAGCACTTTTTTCCAGAAGCACTTCTACTAAACTGAAAAAAGTACTTTTTTTATATGCTAATCCAAACAAGGCCTATGTCTTCTCGGGTTGGAGAAGTTAAGCTCTGAACGGAAAATCACACCCGTGTGGAAATTCTACATGACCGTGTGGAAATTCCACACTCCCGTGTGTCTTCTTTGGATGACTCAAAAAAATTACTAACTCTGTAGAAAAATTTCTGCAACACTCTTAAGCATACAGAGACTACAAATATAGTGAAAAACTGGCCAGAGAATCATGTAAACATGCTCAAAGGACCTGAAACTTAGCCAAACTAAATAAAGCACGTGAAAACACCAAATTTCAATAAGAAAATCATAGCACACGCATAATAGAATCAAAACACCGACACTATGCAATTATTCATGCTAGAAACTAAACTAAGACCTGGAAAAGCAATAAAGACTTGGGTTGCCTCCTAAGAAGCGGCTGTTTAACATCACTAAGCTTAACGTACCTACTCTTACCTCATGGGGTTAATGAAGAAAGGTTGCCCTCTTACATACAACTTGAAAGCATGATGAACGTAATCTTTGCAAGTTAGAGGGGCAATGATCAAGTTTGTTACCATACAAGGGTTGGCTACCCTTACTCTGTGAATGCTCATCCCCACTAGCATTAGGGCATTTCTTGTGGCATCTTTTTTCCCATTTAAGCTTTTGGATCATCCTCTTCATGACTCCCGGGGCAGGTTTCACCTTCTCCACTAGTCTAAGCGATGAAATGTCTTCATTCTCCACATCTTGGTCTTGGCACCACTCCAACAGGGTCTGTACACATCATTTCCTGAACATAATCATCAATTAGCTCATCAGTAGTGTTAAGAATATACAAGGTAGCATTAAAGTCAAGGGAGTGTCGCATGGCTTCGACAAGACGGTAAGTAAGCTTGTCGTCTCCAACTCTCAAAGTTAATTCCCCACCATCCATGTTAATAAGTGCTTTGGAAGTGCACAAGAACCGCCTCCCAAGTATCAATGGAACCTCGACATCCTCGTTTACATCTAACATTATTAAATCTACAAGAAGATGTACTTGTCGACCTTCACAAGAACGTCGTCAATGATACTCCTTGGATGTCTAACTGATCGGTTGGCCAATTGGAGTGTCATCTGATTGGTCTAGGTTCTCACAAACCTAGCTTTTGATAAGGCATAACATTGATGCTTGCTCCTGAGTCCGCCAATGCCTTTTCTTAATCCAAATCACTAATGTTACAAGGAATGATGAAGCTACCGGGGTCTTTCTTCTTGCTCGGCATATTCTTTTGCAACAGCGCAGAGCAAGAAGTATCTAAGATCACAAATGCACTCTCCTCCAACTTCCTCTTGTTAGTCAAGAGGTCATTAAGAAACTTTATGTAACGAGGCATTTGAGACAATGCTTACACAAATGGGATGTTAATGTGAAATTGCTCGAATAGACCCAAAAACTTCTTGTATTGCTCATAATTTTGATCATTCTTCAATCTTTAAGGATAAGGGATTCTTCTCTTGTAAGGTGGGGGTGCCACCTCCTTCTCCTTAGGTATTTGCTCAACCTCCAATTCCTTGGGTGATTCATTCCTTATCCTCTAACTAAGGAGCCTACTCTCAACTTCATGATCACTTCTCAAAGTGATCGCCTCCACATGTTCTTTCAAATTTGTCTCCGTGTTACTAGTCAAACTTCCTTGAGGTCTTTTCGAAAGAGACTTCGCAATTTGACTAACTTGGTTCTCCAAGTTGTGCAACGATGCCCTGTGATTGCGAAGTGTGGCTTCAACCCATTGAAATCTTGTATTCGACTATTGAATGAACTCGGTTAAAGCCTTCTCTAGATCCGTCATCTGGTTCTCCAACCGTGTAACTCTATTCTCCATGTTTGGTGGTTGTTGTTGTTGGAAACCCGGTGGTGTATTACTATTTTGTTGCCCTTGATTGCTCCATGCCATGTTTGGGTGATTCATCCACCCCGGATTATAGGTGCCACTATACGGATTTCCTTGACCTCTCATTGCATGACCTAAAAAATCCACTTGTTCCACTGAAGTAGTGCCACCAATAACAATCGGGTAATCACTAGAAGCATGTCCTCCCCCGCATCTAGTACAACTCATAATGCCCGCCACTCTAAGAGAAGTTAAAGTGTCTAACTTCTTGATCAATGACTCAACCTGGGGTGCCAATGATGTCACAACATCTATCTCATGAAGTCCGGCTACCATCTTCCAGTCTCGTGTGTTCCACTAGTAACTATTCATAGCCATATCTTCAATGAGGTGCAAGGCTTCTTCGGAGGTCTTGCTTCCTAAGGTACCTTCTGCTACAGCATCAAGTAGTTGCTTCGTGCTCGGATTCAAACCATTGTAGAAAGTGTAGATAATCATCCACTCGGGGAATCCATGTTGTGGTTATCTCCGCAAGAGATCCTTAAACCTATCCCATGTCTCAAAAGGAGACTCTAATTTCGTCTGAACAAAGGAGGATATCTCATTCCTAAGCTTTATAGATTTTCCTGAAGGGAAATATCGGGCCAAGAAAACTTCTACCATCTCCTCCCAAGTAGTGATCGATGCGCTAGGCAATGAATATAACCAATGTCTCGCTTTCCCCTTCAAGGAAAATGGGAAGGCCTTCAATCTTATGGCATCATCTGTAACCTCATTAATCTTAAGCATGTCGCACACCTCCAGAAAGTTCTCAATGTGGTTGTTCAGATCCTCATTGGCCAAGCCATTAAATTGTGCTGGCTACTGTAGCATTTGGATGAATGCCGACTTGAGCTCAAAATTCTAAGCTGTAATCGGTGGCCTTACAATACTCAACTACGTGCCCAATACTGTGGACTTGCGAAATCAGAGAGTGTCCTCTGCTGCCCATGTTGTTCTGCCATAGTGGCAGAACCCTTCAATTTCTATCTCAGCTTGATTGGACTATTCTTGCACAGGTTCATTTCCACATCTATGAGTTATTCTTCCAATTTCTGGATCACCTTCAAGTAAAGTCGAAAGGTTGCCACGGGTCATAACCTGGAGTTGGAATCAGAAAAATAAAAACAAAATAGAATGATGGAAGAATAAGAAAGTGTGAAATAGAATAAGCGGTCAATAGCTAAAATAACAAAGTGCAAATGTTTCCGAAACACCTATTCCCTAGCAATAGTGCCAAAAACTTTGACACACCCCTTGCGTGAGTGTTCCGCAAGTACACCGATCGTCACAGTAATAAAATATACCTTGGTGGGTGGGTAGTCGTATCCACAACGAATAGTTGCTTAGAAATAAGATATATCGCTATTTGGCTAAGATGAAAATCTGTGGTGAGTGAAATCAATGTAAGAGTGCAAAAAGAGTAAAAGAAGAAAAGAAAACAAGCAAGAGTAAATAGAGAAGATAAGCAATGATAAGATGGGCACCCGGACAATGCTTACCCTAGGACTATTGTTTCAACTGCAAGACTAATATTATACCTCCTAATTGATGTTTAGTGAGCTGTGAAAATCCAAAGATACATGGTCCCAAACCTAAGGTTAACCGTGACTGGCTCTCTATACTATGCCCCGGCGGAAAGGAGTACTCTCAACACCTCACACTGTGTGGGACTACTTTGGGTTCTAGGGACTCCAAGTGATAAACCCTATTCCATAATAAAGATCTAACCCTTTGATCCAGGTGAAAGATCCATAGTCACAATTAAGCTCCAGCACTAAGATTCACTTCAACACTTCAGTTTGTTGCTCGCACAACTAAACCCAGTAGAGTTCATCTCTTAGCAGTTCACTCTATTATGACCACAAAGAACTCATAGAACGTGGAGTAGGATAAATCACATCAGAAAGGCAAGGGGACATTTTGCTACCTCTCGACTCACCCTCTTGACCTTCTTCAATTTTGCTTAGTCTAACCCTAATGAAGTTGTCACACCTTTAATGGATTACCTAAATGGATTCTCAACCTTAGTGTCACATCTAAGGGAAAATCAACACAATAAGCATTTAAGATTGAAACTCAATTAAATCATCAATTAAAGAAGCATAATAGAAGTCAATGAAACAAAATCATCCTAGGGTTTACAAGTTCAAGCACCCACTAGGGGTTTAGCTCTCCATGGAGCAATACAAAATTAACAATGAAATCAAATATAAATGCATGCAATCAATACAGATAACCCCCTTGTCATCCCTACCGATGGTCTTCAAGAGCCACCTCACCTTCTCCAATGACTCCTCCATCGAGCCTAGGGCACACCTTGCTGAATCGATGTCATCGAAAGCTCCCCAATAACACTCCTTTGAAGGATGTCGATGTCGATGCTGTAGAACCACTCCAAAAGCCTCGCAAAAACCTCTCCAAACCCTAGCCGCGCTCTCCCCAAAAGATGGTCGAAAGATAGGAAAAAGATCCCCATGGTGGTATTTATAGGGCTAAAATCGTCATCCACACGGCCGTGTGGATTTGCAGAAATTCGAGTTCCTGTCTACTGCGGACAGTAATTGCTACAATAAATTGCTATAGTAACTACTACAGTGCTCGCGCCAAAATTGCTCCCGACTTCATTTTCTTCATCGAGGTTGCCAAATTGGGCACACAACCATAAGGTAGATCATGTCACATCTTGTTTTCGAACATATTGGTGAAGCTCTTCAATGTTACACAAGTCGGACTATATAAGTGTGACTGCCTTTGTGCCCCTCCAATTTGTATATTCATTTCAACACTTTGGAGGTTGGCACACATTCATATGTCTACAACTTGTGCCTTGATCCTTGCTTAGTCCAAGAGTTTCCTCAACAATTGCGTCCATGATCTATTTTTGCTTTCTTTCTTTGAAACTTGTCTCCACAACCCTAAATGCACAAAAGTACACAAATACACATGAATAAGCAATAAAATTTGATACAAGTAATGCTTAATGTACGAAAAGTATACTTCGTATTACTTATACATGAGCACTTATCAGAAGGGAAAATGGACACTCCACTATCTCATGACTTTCCCTTTCAACCTTCTCCCTTCTAGACATTCACGTGATAGGTTATGAGGCTTGTCATCATTAAATCATCATTGGGCAAGCTCCCGTATTCTTCACACAAGTAGGGACATGGGAGTGTGACTCTAGCTTGAATTCTCTTGGAACTTGGCACACACCCCATGTATATGATCTTCTCTTGCATCTTGATCCTTGTGTTGCACAAAACTCCACAAATGGTGCTTTTATAACCTATATTTGCTTCATTTTCTTTTCCCACGGCCTTCACAACCTATTTGCAAAAAAGAACACCAAATATAATCTATGAGACATAAACCATGATAAAAATGATGCTCAATGCTCATAAAACACATAACTAAATATAGACACTCAAGCACTTATCACTCTGCTCCAAATCTAGCCCTAAATAGTGCCGACGATTGCCCTAACCCCCTTCTCTAGAAATAGAGAAGAATATTCCCCAAAATCTAACTTTAAGGCTTAAATAGCCCTTTTCTGATGTAAGCATGCCCATGTTGATGGGCGTGCTAATGACTGTGCTTTGCTCCAGACCTTGGGGATTGATTTCATTGTAAAACTATCAAATTTCATTGGAGTAAGCACAACCATGCTTATTGCCCATGCTTGGAGAGCATGGTCGTGCAAGGAGCACAGTGACCATGCTGATATTCTAATGAGATTTCGTGTAAAATGCATGGGGGTAAGCACGCCCTTGCTTACCGATCTCGCTCCCTCACCATGATGGTGCTAGGGGTATCAAAACCGTGCTTCTTAATTTTGTACAAACTTTAGTAAAATGCACGGGGGTTCAGCACACCTGCGCTTCCAACCATGCTTTGGTGCGTGGGTGTGCCTCGGACCCTGCTTGACCTGAAACTTGTATTCCAACGCTATTTTTCTTCAGAATTGGTCTCTTTTCTTTCCTTTTGGTTTGAACCCCAATTATCTACAACATTTAACAAACATATCTCAAGTATCATTGGTTTATTATAAAATTGTGCTATAAGGATAAGTAAACCACACAATATGTTATATAAAATATCTATATAAAATGCACTCATCAAATTGTCATCAAAATTATTGCAAGTTCCTTCTAATTTAATAAATCTTTTATTTTTGAATGTGAAAATTTTATCTAATTTGATTTGTGAAAACAAAAAAGCTTTGTTACAAGTAAAATTAAGAAAATAAAATAAAATTATCTGAAAAAAAGGAAACTTACATGTCCAAAATTAGAACCTCTTGTTTAATGTGACTCGTGTGTTTCCAAAAATTTAATATTTATCAATTATTTTGATTAGGCATTAAAGAATGAAAACCTCATAGAATCATATCCACAAAATCTATATTTTTGTAATATTGTTATTTTAAAAATGGATTGGTGAGCACCCGAATATTTAAGAATATGTGTATGTGCTTTTCATATTGTCTTTGCATATTATATTACGAACCATGAAAATAGGGACAATGTTGGCAAGCCCACATGTTTATGAGTAAGAAAGTAGTTCTGAATATGAAGCCATAAATAAAACAATAATAGCTCATATGATAGAAACAATTAGGTTTGTTCCACAAATTCAAATAACAACAAATTGGTGTCTACAATTTATTCTTTCTTCAATTGTAGAAACATTACTTGCAATACGTTCAATACTTGCAATGCTTGGAAGGATTTATTCTTTCTTCGATTGTAGAATCATTACTTACAATATTTGCAATACTTGGAAGGGCTACAACAGGATTTGGAAATTAAAAGTAGCCTCGCAAAATGAGTTCTTTTTTTTCATTAGGTTAACCATGCATGCGAGAATTAAAACTTTTCAATTTCAGCATTCTATAAATCAAGGTTTTGCTGATATGTGTGTTTTATGTGGCCTTAGGAATGAGAACATTAAGCATATTTTTAATTTATGTGTGAAAAACGAATGAGTTTGGAGGGAGAATAGAGATAAGATTGGTAAGTACATTAGCTTCCCAGGGGATTTTGTTTTTTAGTTAATGGTTGAAAAACAATTCGGTTATTAATTTACACTTTGAAGCTTTTGTTGTGGCTTCTACTACTTGGCTCCTTTGGAAGGTTAGATGTAAGTTTTTTCAAAATATTCAACGGATTACCAATGGATTATGGTTAGAGCTTTTGATTATTTAAAGGAATACTTCATGGATGCTCAATGTAAAATGACCAGAGCCCTAATAAACTTTTTTTAACTTGTACGGTTGAAATATATGCTTTTATATGATGCATCATAGATCCAAGATTCTTTGGAAGGGGTGTAGGTTTTTCATTTCTAATACTAACTTTCAAATTCATACTGTAGGGTACATGTAATTCATGTAGAATCAAGTTTCGAGACCAAGATAGAAGCACTAACTATTGCTCTCAAATATGTTAGAGCTAGAAGGATAAAGATAGATATTGTTTTCAAGGATTGTATTTATATTGTCCATGTTAGTAGAAATGACAATTATGAAAACGTTTGGAGGCTAAAAGGAAAGTATATCTTGTTAGAACTGAGGCTGCATAGTTGGCATCTTTTGATAAGCATTGGTAATGACTTGGCATTAATCATAAGACAAGGTGATCTGGCAAGATGTGATGGCATGGCAATGAAGAAGTACTATTTTGAAGACCAAGAGTTATTTTTGGAGGAGCTAATTTGGCAAGTCAGATCTCTCTTGAAGAGTCAAGAGTAAGCAATGACTATATGAAGGGTAAAGTTAAATCAAGATCTCATCTATATTTGGCAAGAGGATCAAACATGGTTACAACCACTTGAAGTACAAGATCTTATTGTGAAGGCTATATTTAGCACAACCACTTGAAGTTCAGATTGGAGGGAGTAGCTAAATTTGTATATAGCTAATTAGAGTAACTACTCGGAGGCCATGATCTCATTGAAGCTTTGGTAACAAAGAAATATGTAGGCACAAGTCATGAAAGGAAGATTTAAGTAACCGACCCTGGTTAAGGCTAAATGAAGATCAAAGCTAATTATGGTAGAGCTATTTGAAGATACAACTATACATAGAGAAGATCAAAGGCACCATTGTGAAGACTTAATTTGGATGAATACAATATCAAGTTTGGAAGATTGTGAAAAACTAACCTTGGATGATTGGAAGATCAAGTTTAGTAATTGGAAGATTGTGAAGGGCAAATGTGGAACACTTGAAAATCAAGTTTGATAGATGATTTGAAGCTCATTGGAAGATCATTGAAGAACTACCTTTGGTATGATGATGAGGGTCATGTGCGGTGCAACCCAAGAAAGGGTATTACAGATAGGACATAAAGAGGCAAGCTAGTTGCTGCTAGGTCAAGATCAAGATAATTCGACTATATCAACTTAGATTAACGCAATTAGGAGGGATGGAAGCATCGCAAGGTCTTGTTTCAGTGGAAGTTAGAACTCAGCCAAGTTCAGTAGTTAGGCCACGTTGGAAACTCAGTTATAACCTAGGCAACTAGAACCGGACCAGACCATTGAACTAGGCCAAGGTATGGTTCAAGGCTTGAGAGGTTCAACCGTGGTTGAATAAGGTTGAACAAGTATTTATAAAATAAAAATAAAAAATATAGTTTATTAAAGAATGAGTTAATTTTTAAACCAAATGCATGCAATATATCAAATATAGCAAGTTTCATCTCATATTTAAAATCAAAGTTTAATGAGATATAAAGTAAATTAGTAAATTCATAAATACCAAATCAAATAAACGTCATAAAGAATTTCTTCCAACATTAAATTTGAAAACAAAACCTTTCCATTGAAAGAATAAGTATAAAATATTAAACTTTAGGTTTTGACTACATAGGTTTTAATTTTTCAATGTGCATCACTTTAGGTTTTGACTACCTAAGTTTTAAACTTTTAATATTTTGTACAAAGTGGGCCAGGTTTACCCATGTGCATCACCTTAAACTTTTAAAACTAGATTGAGATCGATTCATCCGGTTCATGGTTGAACCACTTGGTTCACACCGGTGAGCATCGGTTTTTGGTTTACCAAGTTTTTAAGGTGGTACCAGTCGGCCTATACTCTTGGGTACGGTTCAACCTAGTTGCATTAAACGGTTCAACCATGTTCTAACTACCTAGGTTATAACGGGAGTTGCAATGGCTAAATTTGGAAGGTGTTCAAGTTAGTAATCATGGAGATTCTAAAAGGGGAAGGTACTATCTTTGGGACATGGGGACGTCTATATAAGAGACCATGCTATGAAGATTTAGGATGAGCCACTAAAGAGAGGCCCAAGTGTGTAAGCGAGAGTGTAAGCATAGGGCAATCTAAAAAAGGTTCTTGTATACCTTTGTGAGGATGATTGACAATATTGTACTTATGTTTATTCCTATCATTTAGTGAAATTTTATCTCCATACTTAGCCCCCTAATCGTAGACAAGTGTTGTGCCGAATTGGTTACCGATTTGTGTGTTTCCTTTCTTTGGTTTGTATTGTGTATTTGTGCATGCTTACATGAGTGTTTGAGTAGATTCTAACCCACAAAACACTCGGCAGAACTAACATAGCTGATCTTCAACAACTGCTGGTAAATGTTGATACCCATGTAGAATTAATTCCAAGGGAGTGGAATGAAATTGCATGTAGATTGGTTGTTAAAGGGAGAACTATTAGAAGTATAAACTTGACTTCTTAGGAAGCTGAAAAGTCAAATAAGTTATTGAATATGAAAACCTCAAGAATATGAAGAGGTATATGGAGTTGGAATATGAAGAATTTAGGAAGTGTGGGAATATAAAAGGTTACAAAGGAGTAAGATATTTAAAGAGCCAAGAATTGATGAGTTTTAGCTGCGAGAGTTTTGGAATGCCAAGAGTTTTGTAAATCCTATATAAATGGCTATCCTTGTAGTGTTTTTAACATGAATGAAGAAAATAAAGTGTTCCTCTTAAAAGTTATTTCTCATTCTAAACAGCATTTTAGAGTGAATATTGTGAGAGCCCACTATAGCTTGCAACGTATTGGTATCATCGCTACCTATGCCATCAAAGGGAGTTTTGATGTCTTTCCAATATCCAAAACTCACCAAACTAAATTATGAAAACTGTGGTAAATAGTCAATAAACGCTATATGAAGCATGAAAATGAAGCACGATTATCATCAGCAGAGAAAAATCCTTTAGAGAAAGAGAGATCAATATGCTCGTGAAGAAATGTTTGAGAAGATAGCAAATGAGCCCACATCAAAGAAGGTATAGGAAACTCTCAACAATTTAATAATGGGAGTTGATAAAGTTAAGAGGGTGTGCCTTCAAATTCTAAGGGTCTAGTTTGAGATAATGAAGATAAAGGAAGGAGAATCTATCTCATAGTACATAACTAGAGTTGTAGTGGTTGTGAATCAAATGAGAAGGCATGGTGAAGATATACAAGAAGTTTAAGTTGTTGAGAAAATTTTGCATTCTCTCAAGTTCAGGTTCAATTATAGGGTGGTGTTTATTGAAGAATCCAAGAATGTTAGTAACACAACCATTGATGAGCGTACTAGATCTTTATGAGCTCATGAAGAAAGGGTGAACTTGGAAAAGAAAGAAGCAGCACAATAAGCCTTGTTCTCGAAGCTATCCTTAAAATCTAAGAAGAATTTTGTTGAAGGAGTTGGGAATAAGCAATCAAATTATGCGAGAGGATGTGGTCATATATGAGCTCGTGGAAATGCATGGAACCAAGGTAGATGAAAAGGTGAGCAAAACTCTCTCAATAAATTTTATTATCCTCACTTTGGTGGAGTAACACTAGCACGAGGAAGAGGAAGATGTAATTTTGGGAGAAATAACTTAAGGAGAATCGAAATAGCCCAACTTCAGTGCTATTCTTGTGGAAAGAATGACTGTTATTCTTGGGAATGTTTTTCTAAGAATGAGGGGGAAAACCTTACAAAAATTGATGAAGGATTGGCAAAGCCAAGTTTACTGCTTTCGACAAAAGATAAGCCAAAAGGTGGAGCCAATACATGGTATCATGATAATGGAGCTAGCAATCACATGACAAGAGATAGCAGCAAGTTCATGGAGCTTAAAACTAATGTGATGGGAACATTCAGTTTTGGTGATGATACAAAGATGGAAATCGAAGGCAAAGGTGTGCTCCTATTCAAGACCAAAAAACATGGTGGTCATAAACTTATCTCAAATGTCTATTATATTCCAAAACTTAAGAGTAACATCTTAATTATTGGGTAACTTCTTGAAAATGGATCCAAAATTTATATGGAGGACAATACACTTTGGCTTGAACTCATCTCCAAGGTGCTTATGACTAGCAATAGAATGTTCATGTTAGATTTACAAAACACCAATGCCATTTGTTTGAAGGCATGTGCCGGTGATACTTCATGGATTTGGAACATGAGATTTGGCCATCTAAATTTTGAAGGGCTTAAAACTTAAGGAGAGAAAAGGATGGTGAAGGATATTCCACACATTGATCATCCTAAACAACTATGTGAAGCTTGCTTATTTGGCAAGCATTCAAGGATGAGCTTCCAAACATAATCTATTTCAAGGGCCAACCAATCACTCTAACTTGTTCATGTAGATGTTTGTGGTTCTATTAATCCTTAATTACTTAGTAAAAGTGCTTACTTCATTCTCTTTATTGATGATTATAGTATAAGACGTGGTTGTATTTTTTGAAGTATAATTCTTAAGCTTTTGATGCGTTTAAGAAGTTCAAAGCTTTTGTTGAAAAAGAAAGTAGCTTTCAGTTCAAAGCTTTGAGAAACAATAGGGGAGGAGAATTTACTTCAAATGAGTTTAAACTTTTTTTTTTGAGTTGCAAGGAATTCGTCGTCCTCTAACAATTCCTAGATCTTCCAACAAAATGGAGTAGCCAAAAGAAAGAATCGGACAATCCTCAATATGGTGAGAACCATGTTGAAAAGCAAGATGATGCCTAAAGATCTCTAGCCCGTAGTAGTTTCATGTGCGGTTTATCTTTAAAATCACAATTCAACAAGAAGTTTAAAGGATTCCACACTTTCATGAAGTATGGAGTGGATGGAAGGCGTGTTTGTCACATTTAAGAGTTTTCAACTCTATTGCTTATGTGCATGTTCCAGAAAAAGAAATGTCAAAGCTTGATGATCAAAGAATGAAGTTTATCTTCATCAGCTATGATGAAAACTCAAAAGGTTACAAGTTATTTAATCCAAGTAATTAAAAAATTGTGATTAGTAGAGATGTTGAATTTAATGAAGAAGCATCATGGGATCAGAGTAATAAAAAGGAAGGATCTTATGATTTTCTTCCATATCTTGAAAAAGAAGAAGAAGAAAAAGAGGTAGTTTTTTAAGACAGAAATGAACCAACTAAATCAACTCCTTTGCAAGCATCATCATCTTCAACAACATCCTCACTAGAAAGTTTCTAGCCTCGAGGATATCACAACCATGATGAACTTTATGAAGACATTAGCTTGATGTGTTTATATGCATATGTGAACCTTTAAATTATGTTGAAGCTACAAAGATGAAAAATGGATTCATGCTATGGATGAAGAAATTCGAGCTATAGAAAGGATTGATACTTGGGAACTTTTTTCTCTTCCAAGTAATCGTCATATAATTGGAGTCAAATGGGCATACAAAATTAAGAAGAATGCCAAGGTGTAGTGGAAAGATACAAGGTGAGGCTTGTTGTCAAAGGGTACAAGAAAAAAAAAGGCATTGACTATGAAGAGGTATTCTCTCCCATTGCTCGCATAGAAATAATTCGTTTGTTGATTTCTTTTGCAGTCCAGCATCATTGGAAATACATCAATTGGATGTGAATTCAGCCTTTCCTAATGTCTATCTTGAAGAGGATGTTTACATTGAATAACCATTGGGATTTGTAAATGAAGGGCAAGAAGATAAAGTACTAAAGTTGAAGAAGCTATTGTACGGGTTTAAATAAGTGGCAAGAGCATGGAATAGCTAGATTGACAATTATTTTCAAGGGAATAGTTTTTCTAGATGCTTGTATGAATATGATCTTTATGTCAAGAAAGACGAAGACAATGTGTTATTTGTTTCATCTATGTGGACGATCTTATCTTCATTGCTAGCAACCAAAAAATGCGCAAAAGCTTCAAATGTTCTATAACTCGAGAATTTGAGATGATTGATTTTGGGTTAATATCCTACTACATGGCCATTGAAGTGTAGAAATTTGAAGATTGTATATTTATCACTTAAGAAGGCTACGTAAAGGAAGTGTTTAAGAAGTTCATTATGTTAGAAAGCAAGGCTATTAATACTCCAATGGAGTGTGGAACAAAATTATCCAAGTTAGATGGGCAAATAAATATAGATCCAACTTTATTCAAAAGTCTTATTGGATGTTTGAGATATTTGAGTTGTACAAGGCTGGATATATCATTTGTAATTTGAATTGTTAGCCAATTTATGGAGAAGCCTTCTAAGGTTCATATGAAGATGGGGAAGAGAATTCTTTGTTATATCATGGGCACTCTTCATTATGGTATGTTTTACTCATCTTCCAAAGAATTTAATTTGATGGGTTATTGTGATAGTGATTTTGCCGGAGATCTTGATGATTCATAAAGCATTACTGGTTTTGTGTTCTTCATAGGGAATAATGCTATCTCTTGGTGTTCACAGAAGCAACCTATCACACTATCTACTTGTGAATCGGAGTATGTTTTGGCAACTTTTTGTGCATTTCATGCTATTTGGCATAAAAGATTATTGAAGGAGTTTTATTAGGAGCAAACTGAAGCAACAAAAAACATGGTAGATAACAAATCAGCTCAAGCATTGCCCAAAAATCCAGTATTTTGTTAAAGAAACAAGCATATTGATAGAAGATTTCATTTTATTCTAGAATGCATTACTAAGAAGGAATTTGACGTATAGAATGTAAAATATCTTGATCAAGTTGCCGATATTTTAACAAATCCTTTCAAGCATGATGTTTTTCTATAAATTGTAAATGATGCTTGGAGTTATGAAGATATAA
Organism: Dioscorea alata; assembly: GCA_020875875.1. Lineage (NCBI taxonomy): Eukaryota > Viridiplantae > Streptophyta > Magnoliopsida > Dioscoreales > Dioscoreaceae > Dioscorea > Dioscorea alata. Next base: position 20,455,209 of record CM037020.1, on the reverse strand, counting down.
AGTTTAGAGGGGGATTGATAAATGATTGAGCATACATATATCTTTCTATGTTTTACATGTATTAAGCATCATTTTTACCATAGTTTATGTCTCATAAAGTGTATTTGGTGTTTTTTTGTCCAATTAGGTTGTGAATACCTTGAAGGAAGAAAAGGAAACAAAGATAGGTTATGAAGGCACATTTTGGGAGTTTTTGTACAACATAAAGATCAAGACACAAGAGGAGCTCATGTACATGGGGGTGTGTGCCAACTTCCAAGAGAATTCAAGCCAATTTGTGAGTTGGAAGAGTACAAAAACAGCACACTTCCACTGTAGAAAAATGATGTAGCAAGTACTATAGCAAACACTGTAGAGTGGACATTCCTGCAGCTCACACAGGCGTGTGAAATTTCACACAGTTAAGTGGAGGAATGTGACAGTTGGATTTATGGTTATAAATAACCAATTTGGCATATTGTTTTGGTGTCTTTTATGTGTCTTTTGAGAAGTGAGATGGCTAAGCTTTAGAGAGGAGGTCTTTGCGGCTTAGGAGGTGTTACTTCACCAACTTTGATTAATTCTTCCTCCGTCATAGTGTCATGGAAGCCATGATCAGTGAATCTAGCTTCGTAGTGGATTCCATCAAGATGTTGAAACTCTCCATCAAGGTTATCAGTTCATATATAAGGGAGTTTATTTCTATGGCTTTTATATACTTTCATTCATTGATGGTTTTTTTTTGGATATTGCTCCATATGGAGAGCTAAATCCCTAGATGGTATTTTGGCTTGTGAACCCCAGGATTATAATCTTTTGTGGATTTTCTTTGTGTTTCTATTTAATCAGCGTTTGGTTGAGTTTCAATCTTGTTTCCCTAATGCTTGCTTGCCTTATTGATTTTATGGTTATTTGGTTTGCATGATTTGTTCACATTGGTGAGAGAGAGGTCTCCATTAGGGTTAAAAACCTCAAGATTGAAGAGGGTTGAGAGAGTGATTCATAACATAGTGGAGTGTCCCCTTTCCCCTCTGATTGGTGTATTCTATCTCTGTATTCCCTAAGCTCTAAGCACCATATATGGTGTGAGGTATTGAGATTGAGAGAGTTCTCCACCGAGACTTCGTGGGGGGTTAGTGACCTTTCACCCAGAGGCAGGGTTAAGTCTATTCTTAAGAATCCAATACACCCTTTGGAATCACTAGATTCTATTGCAGTCGTATGTGGTGTGAGGTGTTGAGACTAAGAGATTTCTCCACTAGTATCTCATAGGGGATTAGTATCGGTGATCTGGAGGCAGGATCCGATTATCTTTGGATTTCCACGACTTAACCTACTCATTCTAGAAACACTTTGCAAACCCGGTACCTAATACCTGAATCCTAGGGGAGCATTGCTTGAATACCCCACTTTCACTGATTGAGATCTCCCTCTATTTTACCCTTGCATATTCGTCTTTGGTATTCATTTCTTCACACACTAGATCATCACATCATCCCATTGATCATTAGGCTATATAGTAGAGAAGCAGTTAGTAGTAGTAACCATGTTCCTTATGGATTCGACTACCCTACTCACCGGGTATTTTATTATTTCGACACCCGTGCACTTGTGGTACACGCACACAAATTGGTGTGTCAAGGATGTTAGAAGTATAAACTTGATTTATTAAAAAGTTGAAAAATCAAATGAGTTATTGAATATGAAAAGCCCAAGAATATGAACAGGTTTGTAGAGTTTGAATGTGAAGAGTTTAGGAAGTTTGGGAATATGAAAGGTTGCAAAGGAGTTAGGTATTTGAAGAGTCATGAATTGATGAGTTTTAATTGCGAGTGTTTTGGAATGTCAAGATTTTTTGTAAATCCTATATAAATGGCTATCTTTGTAGTGTTTTAACATGAATGAAGAAAATAAAGTGTTCCTTTTAAAAGTTATTTCTCTTTCTAAATAATGTTTTCGAGTGAATGTTGTGAGAGCCCACTATAGCTTCCAACAGTGGTTGCTAAAAAGAGATCATCTCATGATTTATCCTTATATCACAAAGGCATGGGGCTCCCAAGGTGGTTGATGAAGAAGTATCTCAAGAAGGCTTTTTTTTAGGTTATTTGTAACTTGTATTTGTCTTTGTAGTTTCATGTCCTTTGTAACTTCTTTTCTAGAATTTGGTTTGAATAAAATTAGCTAATGTAGTTGCTCCTTTCATTTAAAAGAAAAGAAAAAAAAAGAAAGGTAGAAAGAAACAACGGGGTAAATATAGTGATATCCCATCTATAATAATAAATGTGAATCTTACCATATTGGTAATCATAGTAACAGTCAATCTTACAACATGAGGATTTGTTTTTAAAATATAGATATATTTTGGTTTTGTGTTTTTAATATGAAAAGGAGATTTGTTACATTGTATAAAGTTTGGAAAATCATAAATTTTGAAAATATGTTATTTTCGTGTTATCATATTTTGTTAAATGTTGAACTTGAAAGCAAAGAGATATTTTATAAATCTAGTTCATTATTATATTTTATTCTTCTATTTCAAAATTGTCATCTATACCGATACTCATTTTAAGTCTATTCGTGATTCAACAAGTTAAACTAATATATGGTTATTACTAAGCTTTCAGGCTTATATTGTGTACTTCATCCCTTTTCAAATAAAAGAGTAATGGTTGGAATACTGTATAAATCTATGCTAAGTAAGTTTTAGGTATTTCAAACACAAGACAACTCACTGGATGGTAAGACTTATCTATCTCATGTCAAGTTTGGGCATATCATTATCATCCTTATATTTTGGTGGTTACCAAAGCCGGTCTTAGAGAAAATGGGGCCCTAGGCAAAATCATAATAAATATTTTAATTATTTTTATCAAAAAATAAATTAAATAATAAAGATAAAAAAAATTATCATAAATCAATTATATTAAATAAGATAAAATTTAGAGTTTAAAAAAATAATTAAATTTTTTTAAATTATAATTATGTGGGTAGGATCATGGTAAATAAAAATTTTAAATATAATTTTTTAAAAATAAAAATATGAATTGTGGGGCCTTACTTTTAGTGTTATAGTTTAAAAATAATTAAAATTTTCAAGATAAGTATATGGATGGGATTATAGGATGATAATAAATAAAATTTTAAATATAAATTTTTAAAAAAGAAAACATGAATTGGGAGGCCGTGAAAAATTGTGGGGGGCTATATAAGTCAAATTTGTTTGGCATTGATATTATAATAAATTAAGTGTTATAGTTAGAAAAAAGATAATTATATGGATAGGATTATAGGATGGTAGTAAATAATATTTTAAATATAATTTTAAAAAATTAATTGTGAGCCCTTAAAAATTTTAGGACCCTCAAACCAAATTTGTTACACATTTTATAGTTGAAAAAGAAATTTTAATCTTCAATATGAAAATTATATGGATAGGATAATAGTGAATAAAAATATTAAATATAATTTTAAAAATATATATATGAATTACGGGGCCCTCAGAAACTTGGGGCCCTTAGCATAGGCCTTGGTCACCTATTGTCATTGGCTAGTTATTTCGTTCAAGGTTCTGTGCGGCCCTTGGTTAGTTTTTGTTCACACTTCAAGTGTTTGTTCAATGTTCAAACCGAACCAAGGTAGCTTTCTATCTTAGATTGCTTAAGAATTACAAGCTTGGAAGTATGAAAATGTAAACTTGAGAAAGAAAGTAAAGCAAGTAAAGTAATAAAAAAATATGCAGGAACACAAGAAAAATGAACAAGCTAAAATACGAGGAGAAAACTCTCTTGTATATCAATGCTTGTAATGAAGCACTCTTGTGTGGTTTTACAAGTTGCCATGAGGGTTTACATAGCCTTCCACCTAACAAATCAATGGTTAGGATCATTTTGATCCAATGGCTCATATTAAGGGGGTAGGTGGCACCTATCACCAAATAATATAAAATATTCTCCACCAACGCCCACTAACTCTCTCCACCTACCACCAAGTCATGACAAACATGGAGAAATGTCATCCTTGCCCTTACATGTTGGTGGAGAATAATGTGGAGTGTGACACTATGCCTAGGATTAGCCCTGGTGTTTACAAATAGAAGAGTTCACCCATGCTAAAGATTTATTTCCTTTCTCCGATCAACATTTGAGCTTGAGGTACTTCTCAATCCCATTTGGTTTTTCTCTTTCAATTATATTGCAAATTTTTTAATCTGTTGATTTCTTACTATGATTATCGAACTAATAAAAGCATTGTGGTTTCCTATGGTTACTTTTAGTTTAAAGAAATGTCTAACTAGGCTTTTAGAGTTCTACATAAATAATCATAAATATATTTAATATAAAAATTACATTTTAATTATATTTTATAGTTTATCTTATTTAATCTAGACTTGTTAAAGGTTATGAGAAACATTGATTTGCTTTTAATTAGCAATTTAATAATCATTTTTATAAATATTACTGGACTATGTTTATCTTCTTGAATATTTATTTTTGGTAGCAATTTACTTATAATTTTATTTATTATCTTGATTTTATTGAACACTATTCAATAAATTTTATATTTATTTTTGGCAATATTTTAATTTTATTTAGAACCTTTATTGTATTTCATATATTATAATTGCATAAGTAAGAATTTTTCTTGAGTTTACTACTATTGATTTTGATTTTTCGTTTTAAAATTGATATTTTAAGGCATTATAATTAACAGTTTGTTTAATTTATAAAAGTTTTAGCTAAGCTAAATCTATTGTGGTTACAATTTACAGAAATTGTAATGGTTTTGATTAGAACATGCATGAGATTACTCATGACACTGTCTATTTTGCTTGACAACATCCCTAATGAAGAGTAGAACGCAGTTAAAAAAAAATATGCCATCATAAGAGACAAAAAAATAATAATATAATTTGTATTTATATTTCTATTAACACAAACTTGTATTAATACATTTTTTAACCATCTTGTCAAATGAAATAGCCAAGCGTAAACTGACGAATCCAATTAACATTTATAAAAAAAAAGTCAATTTCTAAGTATTCTTCAATGATTTTGGATTTGGGTTATTATTACTAGGGAATGGGAATAAACACAAATCCCAAGGCTAACACTCGTTTGGATAAGAATGGCAATGGAAATTGAATCCCAGGTCTCTGAAATTGAAGGATGGTCTCCATTATTCCCAAATATGAGGGTAATGGAGAGGAATTTAAGTCGTTTGGCACATCTTCCATCTCACCGTATTCCATCTTTTCTTAATTAAAAAAACAATGCACCAAATATTTGTATATAGTACATAGTTGTATTAATTAAAATTAATGATAATTCAAGTGAATTGTTAATTAATATTTGATAATGATTTAAGTAAATAAGATATACAAAATATTTCACAAATTAAGATTTTCACACAAATAATATTTCAATATTATTTATTTGCACTAAGGCCAAAATAGTAACTTGACTACATTTTTCTTTATACCTTTTTTCCATTCCTAATGAATTTTTTTTCCAACCAAATACAGATTTCATTCCCATTACCATTCTACCGATTATTATTACCATTATCATTTATTTCATTACCATTCTCATACCAAAATCCAAATACATTCTTTATACAATCAAATCATTTCTAAAAAATTGCCTCTTTACAAAACTGTCTTTTTAAAATATTTGTTTGTACATTTCTCCAACACTTTTGAGGGGTCATTCATTGCAAAAATTGCCTCTTTATAAAACTCCCACTTTTTTGTTCAATCTATGTTGCCCTCTGCATATTACCTATGACCAAAATTTCTTGTAATTCACTGAAGGGCTCAAGTAATTATCAAAATAACTTTATCAATGTCTTAATTCATTATTGTTACTTCAATTCATATATTTTATGAAAAGATCTCACTAAGGAAAAAAAGTACATTTTTTAAATTAGAAAGACTAAGCTATAATATAATCTTAGGAAAAAAAAGATCCTAAGGTGAAAAGTATTCCATTGACTGCTGTGTGCAAACAAAGATATGAGGCATAAATCTAGAAGACAACATCATTTCAGCCTTAATACCTCTATAGCTGCGGATATCCAATTGGTGTTGAAATCATTAATTAATGTATATTTTTTACAACAAATATATGCTTTTGCCACTATCACATCTCAATGATAAGGGCTACATAATGATCTGTAGCAATAGAAACTTCGATCGCTATAAGTCCTTTAGTGGCATACATTTTTTGCCTCTCTCTCTCTCTCTCTCTCTCTCTCTCTCTCTCTCTCTCTCTATATATATATATATAGAGAGAGAGCGAGAGAGAGAGAGAGAGAGAGAGAGGAGAGGGAGAGCATCAAGCACCACATTAATATTTAATATTTTAATTTATTAATGACACTATGAAGTTACAAAGATGAGAAACTAAAACTCAATTATTATTATTTGTATTGTAATCAATAAAGGATCCCGTTCAAGTTCATTGAAAGCATTATCTACATCAATTCAATGTCTACATGAACTCTTTTAAATAACAAAAAAAAACAAAGTTTGTGTGGTCTTGCTTTTTACTAAAATGAGCACATGTTGTTGACGTTGATGCCCAGCCCCATTGCAAAGCAACTCTCCTAAATGAGATGTAAAATAATTCTTCAACATTTGTTGCAATGTTGTAGTACAAGATAACAATAAATTGAGTCAACTCCTGAATATGTTTCTTAGAAATAGAATGTAAAGATAGACAACAAGAAACTTTCGAGCACAAAAAATATTTGACAAGATGACCATATCTCCTCTCTTTAAATTGGCTTCATACTTTGATCATTATCTCTATGAGACTTCTTGAATGCTTCTTAACTTGGGCTTCCACTACGATTAGGGTTTTAATTCAAATATAGTATGCATTCCTAAGAAGAAGTATTATTACATGATAAAAGTCACAATTTTCATCGGTGATAAAAAATAAGTTGAATTGTGTGAAAGTTGAAAAATAGCAGATATTCCCAAAACAAAATATACGATTAGGGTTTTAATTCAAATATAGTATGCATTCCTAAAAAATATAAGATTAGTGTTTTGAACGAAAACTGGGATAAATTACTATCAGAAAACATAAAATTAGGGTTTTGATTCAATAATAGTAGACATTCTTAAAATAAAAGAAATGGTTAGGGTTTTGATTCAAAAAATAGGAGGTATTCCGAAAAGAAAACAAAGGATTAGCGTTATTATTCAAAACATAAAAATAGGAGACATTACTGTAAGAAAACATAAGAGTAAGGTTTTGATTCAAATTAGATAAATAGGAGATACTAAGAAAAGAAAACATAGGATTCTGGTTTGGATTGAAAGATAGTAGAAATTATGAAAAGAAAACAAAGAATTTGGGTTTGTAAAGTAAGAATTATGGTTTTGGTTCCAAAAAATGAGACATTCCAAAACGAAAACAAAGCATTAGCGTTTTTTATTCAGAAATAGGATTAGGGTCTTGATTGAAAACATATGATTATGGTTTTGATTTAAAAATAGTAGACATTCAAAAAAAATATATATATAGGATTAGTATTTGAATTGAAAAATATGAGACATTTCGAAAAGCAAACATAGGATTAGGGTTTTTATTGAAAAATAGGAGACATTGCTATAAGAAAACATAGGATTAGGGATTCAATTAAAAAATGAGACATTCTGAAAAAAAAACAAAGGATTATGTTTTTTATTCAAAACTGAAAAATAGGATACATTCCGAAAACAAAACATAGTATTGGGGTTTTGATTAAAAAATAGTAGACATTCCAAAAAAAAATAAGAAATGATTAGGTATTTTTATCAAAAACTAAGAGACATTCTAAAAAGAAAACATAGGTTAGAGTTTTGATTCAAAACTGATAAAGAAGAGACATTAAGAAAAGCAAACATAGGATTCGAGTCTTGTTTGCAAAATACGAGGCATTACTGTTATAACTAGTTTTTACTTTTGATATAACTAGCACATTGCTGTAGATTTTTCAGCCCCACAGTATAGCAGATTGGCACTTTAGCAGGCCATAACTGTAGCGGCCTGATACTATAACACCATGGTACTGTAGCATCATGACTTTTCTATCTTTAAAAACCTTCTTCCTTCCTTCTTTTTTCCTTGTTTTTGGCCAAACCTTGCATTTTCTCTTGGGTTGTTCCGGTGAGCTTTTCCGGGGAACCAAAGTCTTCATTCTCCTTCTTATATCCTCTTGAGTACGGGAAGGCTTCAATCCAAGGTTTTTATTCGGTATTTTTCTCGTATTTTTTTTTATAAAATTTTGAAAACCTAGAAATACAACTCGGATTGGTTGTTTATTAGCTCAAATCGAAGCTAATATTCTTTGATTTTCCTGTATGAGAATGTTTGTGAAGAAATTTCTTGTTTGGGTGTTGTAAATTGGGAGAAAATCCTTGTATAAGGAGCAGGTTCACTGTAGCAAAGTCTGATGTTACTGTAGTGCTGACAATCATTAGCTGTTTCTTTGATTTCTTTGCACTAGAGTGAAGTTAGAACCCCCGGGAACTCATTGCTAACCTTATTGATTTAATCTTGAAAGTTTTAGTTAGAGTTTGAATGTTCACGTTGGATTTGTGATTGATATTCTTCAGGAGTTTGCGAAATTTTGTTCTATGAAACTTTAGATTTGTTGTGAATTCATTAATTTTGTGTAATCTAAGTTTGAATTCATTTTTGGGTTGTTAAAGGAAAGATTTTCTATGTTGTTTCTTGTATTCTATTTTGTAGATTGATTTATGTTAAGGCTAGAGTTTTCTTGTGCTTTTATCATTTCCTTGTGGAAATGGCAGAGATGTTATTGATTGTTGGTTATCATTGGATATTGTACTCCAAGTGGAATTATGTTTATTGTGGTGATTGCATGGTGATATCTTAATTATTATTATCTACGAGGGCTAGATTCAGGTGGGAGTGTAGAGCCTTGATTGGATATTCATCGGGTAGCTGGATTCACCAACCGGTGAACCGATGGGTCAACATCAAGGGCATGAGTACCTTGATGGCTCTAAACCTAGCCATGGCCACGGTGAAGGTTTAGAGAGTTTTCTAAACCACATTATGTTGGGTGATTGTCGGGTATTGCTTTATACTGAATTTGAGATTTATCCAATGTATTCTTTTGCAAGTGTCATTTTGAATGTGTGGTGAGGGGGTGAAACCCAGCTGTCACTTTTAGGATGACAGTCTCCCACATATTTGAGTTGCCACACATATTGTGTTTATTTATTTCAAAACCATGACATTCAGTTGTTTTTACTTGTATTTGAAACTATGTTTTGTGGTTTTGGTGTTGTAAACCCTAGTTGGGGTAAAAAAAAAATTTTGGGGAGGGGGGGGGGGGGGGGGGGCTGTTGGGGGGGTTGTATTATATTAGATTATTTTACTTCTTTTGAAGAGTTCTATTATATGTGCTGATGTTTCTAAACTATTATTTTTTTGGTAAGTATTTATTTTTGTCACTTATTATTATTGTTGTTGGTATATTTCTGCTAGAGTTGTACTAACCTCCCCTCACTGAGTAACTGTGGTTACTCATACCCTCTTTCTTTTTCTTAGTTTTGTTGCAAGTAGTAGGTGAGGCGGTGCAGCTGTGTGCTGAGCATTTGCTACCTTCTTATCTTTCTTGTTCCAAAACATAGTATTGTGGTTTTTTTTCAAAACTAAAATAAGGCTTTTGATTTAAATGTAGTAGGTATTCCAAAAATTGAACGTAGGATTAGTGGTTTTATTGAAAAATAGGAAACATTATGAAAAGAAAAACATAGGATTATGGTTTTCATTCAAATATAGTAGGCATTCCAAAACGAAAACATGGGATTAATGTTTTGATTGAAAAATAGGACATATTACTATAGGAAAACATAGGATGGGGGTTTTGATTTAAAACACTAATCCTATGTTTTCTGATATTAATGTCTCCTATCAAAAATAAGGTTTTGAATCGAAACCCTAATGTTATCTTTCCAGAAAGAAACCATAGGATTAATGTTTTCATTAAAAAAAATGAGACATTTCAAAAAGAAAACAAAGGATTAGGGTTTTGATTCAAAACTAAAAAATAAGATACATTCTGAAAAGAAAACATAGGATTAGGTTTTTGATGAAAAAGTAGCAGACATTCCCATAGGAAAATATAAGATAAGTGTTTTCAATAAAAAATAGGAGCCATTCTGAAAAGAAAAAATAGGATTAGGGTTTTGATTAGAAAATATGAGGCATTCCAATAAATACTTAGGATTAGGGTTTTGATTAAAAATTTTGAGACATTACGAAAAGAAAACATACGATTATTGTTTGGATTAAAAAATCACAATCATTCCCAAAATAAAACCAAGATTACTAATCCTATGTTTTCTTTTGGAAATGTCCCATATTTTTTGGTTTTTAATCAAAACCCTAATCATATGTTTTCTTTTACTTAATGTCTACTATTTTTTAATCAAAATCTTAAGCCTATATTTCATATACCAATGTTTCAATCAAAACGCTAAACCTATGTTTTGATTAAAAAATATGAGACACTACTATAAGAAAATATAGGACTATGGTTTTGATTCAAAAATAGCAACCATTACGAAAAGAAAAGAAAGGATTAAATTTTTAATTAAAAAATAGGAGCCATTCGGAAAATTAAAAACATAGGATTTGGGTTTTGATTCAAAAATAGGGGACATTATAACAAGAAAAAATAGGTTTAGGGTTTTGATACAAAAAATAGTAGATTTTCCGAAAAGAAAATATAGGATTAGGGTTTTTATTCAAAACCGAAAAATAGGATACATTTATAAAAGAAAACATGGGATTAGGGTTTTGATTCAAAACCGAAAAATAGGATACATTTATAAAAGAAAACATGGGATTAGGGTTTTGATTCAAAAAGAGTAGGCATTCCGGAAAGAAAACATAGGATTATGGTTTCGATTGAAAGATATGAGACATTACCAAAAGAAAGTATTGGATTAAGGTTTTGATTCAAAACTGAAAAAATAGGTGACATTGAGAAAAGCAAACATAGGATTAGGGTTTTTATTGAAAAATTGGGGAGGTTACCATAGAAAATATAATATTAGGGTTTTGATTAAAAAATAATAGCTACTCCAAAAAGAAAACATAAGATTTAGGTTATGAATGAAAAATATGAGACATTACTAAAAGAAAACATAAGATTATTGTTTTGATTAGAAAATTGCAAACATTTCCAACAGTAAACATAAGATTAGGGTTTTAATTGAAAAATAATAGGTATTCCAAAAAAAACTTAGGATTAGGGTTTTGATTAAAAAGTATGAGACATTACTATAAGAAAGCATATAATTAGGGTATTTATTGATAAATATGAGACATTTCGAAAAGAAAACATAGGATTAGAGTTTTGATTGAAAAATAGGATACAATTCTATAAGAAAACTTAGGACCAGGGTTTTGATTAATAATTGAAAATAGTTGACATTCCAAAAAAAAAAAAACATATGATTAAGGTTTTGATTTAAAAATAGCAGATATTCTAAAAAAAAACATACAATTACGGTTTTGATTAAAAAAATAAGAGCCACTCCGAAAAGAAAATGTAGGATTATGGTTTTGATTAAAAAAAAAAGAAGACATTACGAAAAGAAAACATAAGATTATTGTTTTGATTTGTAAATAGCAGAAATTGCTAAAAGAAAATATAAGATTAGGGTTTTGATTAAAAAATAGGACGCATTCGAAAGAAAAAACATGGGAATAAAGTTTTGATTAAAACATAGGAGACAATCTGAAAAGAAAACATAGGATTATTTTTCAGTGAATAATAAAAGACATTCATCAAATAAAACATAGCACTAGGGTTTTGATTTAAAAATAGCAGACATTCTAAAAAGAAAACATATGTTCTGATTTTTATTAAAAACTGATAAATAGGAGACATTAACAAAAGAAACCATAGGATTAGTTTTTTTATTCAAATATAATAGGCATTTTGAAAAGAAAATATTAAATTATGGCTTTGATTGAAAAATAAAAGGCATTACTATAAGAAAACATAATATTAGGGTTTTGATTAAAAAAAATAGGAGGCAATACTATAAGAAAACATCGGATTAGGGTTTTTAATGAAAAATAGGAGAGATTATTATAAGAAAACACAGGATTTGGGTTTTAATTAAAAAATTATACACTTTCCGAAAAGAAAACATAGGATTAATATTTTTATTCAAAAATATGAGACATTGCGAAAAAAACTTAAGATTAGGGTTTTGATCCAAAATAGTAGGCATTCCTAAAAGAAAACAAAAGAATAGGGTTTTGATCGAAAAATATGAGACATTTCGAAAAGAAAATATAGGATTAGGGTTTTGTTTGAAAGATTGGAGACATTCTGAAAAAAGAAACATAAGTTTAGGGTTTTGATTAAAAAATTGGAGGCATTCTGGAGAAAAAATCATAGTATTATTGTTTTGATTAAAAAATATGAGACATTATGAAAAGAAAACATAGAATTACTATTTTGATTCAAAAATAGTAAACATTACCAAAAGTAAACAAAAGATTAGGGTTTTGATTCAAGAATGGAAGTCTTTTCGAAAGAAAACATAGGATTAGAAATTTTATTCAGAAATCTGAGGCATTACGATAAGAAAACATAGGATTAGGGTTTTGATTAAAAATTAGCAGCGATTTACAAAACAAAAGATAGGAGACATTACTCTAATGAAACATAGGATTAGGGTTCTGATTATAAACATAGATTAGTATTTAATTTATTATTATTATTGTTATTTTTTTAATTAATAAAATCATAAAAATAAACCATGTAGCAAAAAAATCGGGGGAGGGGTGCAAGAAGAGGACTTCTAAGGAGGTCACCCACCCTAGTACTACTCTCAGACAATCTCGCTTAACTTCGAGGTTCTTATGGGATTTAGGGCTTTAGTATTGGTATGAACGTACCTAATCGAAGTTCACACGAGTTGAAAAAGAAAGGATTAGGTTTTTGTTTGAAATATAGGTGACATTTCCTAAAGAAAACATATGATTAGGGTTTTGATTAAAAAATAGTAGAAATTCGATAAAAAAAAACATAGGATTAGGGTTTTGATTGAAAAATATGAGACATTACTAAATCATATGTTTTGTCTTGCAAAGAAAACCCAAATCCCATGTTTTCTTAAAGTAATGTCTCTTATTTATGGAAAATAGAAGACATTTCTATAAGAAAACATAGGATTAGCTGTTTGATCCAAAACTAGTAGACATGCCGAAAAGAAAAAAAAAAGGATCAATGTTTTGATTCAAAAATAGGAGACAATATGAAAAGAAAAAAAAGAATTAAGATTTTGATTCAGAACTGAAAAATGTGCGCTTAGTGGCCTGGTGATGGAATGACTTAGCGAGAACAAGACTTAGATGCTAAGGGTAGTTGTTTGCCATGCCCAAAAGATAATATAGCTCATACCTAGTCATATAGCTAGCACTGCCACTTGTGCCTGTAACTATGCCACTGAGTAAAGTGTGGATTAAGCGGAGTACCGGCTACTGATGAGAAGAGGCCTTGGAAACACTGTGTGTGAAATGGCTGCTACTAGAGCTTAACCTTCGTCATTGCTGGCTTTCGCGCTCTCCAAGGCATAGGGAAGGAATGCAAGTGCTAGTAATCGTCAGTGGTAATGGAGCTATGATTAGAAAAGCCCAAGTAGACTACAAATTTCATATAGCTCAGATGATACTCATGACCCATGAGTTAAAAATGTACAATATTGGGTTCATCCCCCATGTCTTGGCTTCTATGCAAATGAAAATGTAGATAAGACATCTAAAGTTGACTTTAGGTAGGCCAGTTCATTAATCAAAAGAGAGCTGATCGCCATACGCCAATACTTAGAAGCTACTTTACCTCACTGGCCAAATTAGAGGCATGTAATGCGTCCAAGTTGCTCGTGCGAAGCTTCCCAAATTGCTGAGTAGACAGTCAAGTAAATCTATCAGGCTGGTCAGGTGAATTAAGTCCCATTTGAATCCTACCATGAACGGTCTATGATAGAAGATGTGACCTAAGTATAACGTGGAGTCTCGACATCACCTATAAAAGCTACCAATTAAATTAAATTTAGAAATCCAAGAGTAACGCGGTCATGTAAAAAGGAGAGCACAATCTTGCTTGACAAGGGTACACGATTGTGTTTCCCTAGAGAGGGTTCTTACATTGTAAAGAGCACAATCGTGCTCTGATAGAAAGCAAGAGCTTACTCTAGGGTGATCTTCTACCAAAAGCTCCAAAAAGGAAAGAATGTCCACTGGTTCACAATGGTGACCAACATTGTCCATTTATTTGAAAGAAAGCCATAGTCAATGGCTATGAAAACATATTTTTTTCCATTTGAATTTGGGCATGGTCCCATGAAATCTATTCCTCAAACATCGAATACTTCGTACTATTGGATAGGGGCTTGTCTCATTTCATCAAGTTTGGAAAGATTTCCACTTCTTTCACATTGATCATAGGTTCTAATAAATTTCTTGGTGTCCATGAAAAGGGTCAGCAAAAAAAAACCATCCTCGAGAACCTTCTTGGTTGTGCGATTAGCACTGAAGTGACCTCCACTGTCCACGAATAACAATGTCTCAGAATTTCCATCCTTCCAAGTGTGAGACACGATGTCGCACACTAGTTCAGGACAAAGTTTATAAAGAAATGGGTCCTCGCAAAAATAATGCTTGGCATTAGAAAAAAATTTCTTCCGTTGTTGATAAGAGAAATGTGAGGGGATGACTTGACCTACAACGTAGTTCGCGAAGTCAGCAAATTAAGGGCATTCGCTAGTCAGGGCTGTCATTTCTTGAACCAAGTATAGGTGTTCCTCAAGGAAAACATCATTAATTGCTCTGTGATCATTGCCGTATTTTTCTATATGCTCAAGACAGGATAAGTGGTACGCTAACATGCTTTCTGAGCCTTTCTTATCCCGAATTTCTACATCAAACTCTTGCCAAAGAAGGATCCATCAAATTAATTAAGGGCTGGCATTAGATTTGGAAATGAGATATCTGATGGTTATGTGATCGATGTATGCTACAATATGGGATCACACTAAGTACGATTGATATTTATCAAAAGCATAAACAATAGCTAACAAATCTTTCTCTGTCGTAGTATAATCTTCTTGAGTAGGCGTCAGAGTTTTTCTTGCATAATAGATTGGATGGAATTGCTTATCATGTCATTGCCCTAGCACTGCTACAACTGCCCAATCACTTTCATCACACATGAGTTCGAAAGGTTGTTCCCACTCAAGAGCTCTCACAATGGGTATTTGAACCAACCTCTCTCTCAGTAAATGGAAAGCCGTGAGGCATTTTTGGTGAACATCAAAGAGTGTATCCTTCACCAGGAGTTTTGTTATGGTCTTAGAGATCTTTGAGAAGTCTTTAATAAATCTTCGATAGAATCCAATATGGCCAACGAAGCTTCTGCCATCTTTTGTGGAGGACGGCGTGGGAAGTTTCTCGATTGTTTCAAGTTTGGCCTTGTCCACTTCGATCCCATCACCAGAAATCTTGTGTCCCAACACTATGCCTTCTCTTGCCATGAAATGACACATTTCCCAATTTAGCACCAAATTCGTTTCCTCGCATCTTGAAAGAACCCGCTTCAAGTTATGCAAACAACCTTCAAAGGAATCTACGAAAATTGAGAAATCATCCATGAAAACCTCCATAATATCTTCAATGAAGTCATCAAATATGGACATCATGCATCTCTGAAATGTTGTCAGAACATTGCACAACCCAAAAGGCATCCTCCTGTAGGCGAATGTGCTATATAGGCAAGTGAATGTGGTCTTTTCTTGATCCTTAGGGGCCACCGGGATTTGTAGGTATCAAGACATCCCATAGAGGAAACAATAATACATGTGTCCCAATAACAGTTCAAACATTTGATCTATAAAGGCAATGGGAAATGATCCTTACGTGTGGCATCATTCAGCTTCCAGTAATCAATACAAACTCACCATCCAGTTACTGTGTGGGTTGGAATCAATTCTTTGTGTTCACTGGAAATCACCGTCATTCCTCCCTTCTTGGGTACCACCTGAACTGGACTGACCCAAGGGCTATCTATAATTGGGTAGATTATCCTGGCATTTAGCAATTTCTTCATCTCTTTCTTGACACCTTCCATCATATTGGGGTTCAATCTCCTTTGAGGTTGCACCTTCTGTTTGATGTTGTTCTTCATTAGGATTTTGTGTGTGCAAAAGGATGGACTAATTGCCTTGATGTCAGAAATACTCTAAGCAATATCTTTCTTGTGCTTGAGGAGCAAAGCCACTAATTGCTTTTTTTGGCTAGTGTCAATTGTGGAGGATATTATAACTTGTAGTTTGGAGTTTTCTCCATGGAAAGTGTATTCCAAATGTGCTGCCAGCTCCTTGAGTTCCATGTTTAGATGGGTAGATGATAAAAGTTCAAAAAGTGCATGAAGAAAACCACCTTCCTGGCTATTGACATTCCCATGCATTGTGTCATGAATTTCCCTTCACCTGTAAGTGTCATCATCATAGGGTATATCACTACCCAATCCAACTGAAAATAACATTGCCTACTCTATATTTATCTCTTGTTCCTCATCTTCTTTGCAGAAACTCATCTCTGTACTCATGAACTGATTTCACTGTGCTATCTGCTCATGAAATTCTGATATTAGTTCTACAAGGCTACCTTCATCGTTATGAGAACAAGCATTCTCATTCAAATGGGTGGTGAAATGAGAATGGCTCCTCAGAGTAGCCATTAGTTCCTCCATTATGACTCTCAATTACCTTACATAAGAAAAAGAAAAGGTAACAAAAATCAGCTCATAATTCAAAAGTAGAGTAAGAAAATAAAAGATAAGAAAAATGTTAAAATAAATAAAAGAGATATTCACATATATGAACAATATAAACAAACTAGATCACCAGAATCCTAATTTTCCTAAAAGTTGCCAGTCCCCATCAATGACACCAAAAACTTGATAAACTCTCCACAAGTGCATGGATCGTTACTAGTAATTAAGTGGTACCCCACAAGGGGGTAGCGTTGTCGAACCTCAGGGACTGGACTTCTAGTACTAGTTGATCCTCTAATGTCTAGCTAACCAAAATGGTGATGAAGGTATTTATGAATACAAGAATAAGAACAAAGAATGGAACAACTAAGTAGACCAGGGTTGTATGTCGATAACAAGAGGACAATGCCCTAGGATGATCCCTAAGTGCCTAAGATGTTGACTTGAGTCTAATGCCTATCAAGGTACATTCTAAGAGACTTGTGGATGCTCAAGAGCAATTTGCATCTACGGCTATCAAGCACGACAAGTTCTGTAAGTATAATTACGGGCTTCATACACGCCAATTTTTGCAATTACTGTAGATAATTTCAACTATGGTAATCCATATACGCCAAGTTTTACTCAAGCATCTACGCAAATCAAGCACGCCAAGTTATACGAACATATGAATAAACACAAGAAAATAATAGAACTCCATAGAAATGAAGACCCAAGTAGTCAAAGTATCAAAAACAACATAGTTTACAATCCCGGGGCTTCATGAATTCATACAAATGAGAGATTATAACAAGTATAAGGAAGAAAAACATATGGATTTCCCCCTCTTTACAAAATCTCCTCAAATATACTTCAAAAGCTTGATGGAATGGGTAACTCCATTTCTCCAGTATCTCTAACTCACTCTTAGCGTCCTTAGCTCGAGTGGTGGTAGCTGATCATCATTTCTTCGAAGGTTCCTCTACTAGAAAAGGAAACTCCTAAATAAGAGACGTTGAGAATTCCTAAATCTGGGAATTAAAAAGAACATTTTAGGCTCTACACAGTCTAAGCATGATTGTGCTTAGACCGTGCTCTTCTCGCAGTTTTTGAGTGAAAAGGGTAAGTGTCATCCGGAATGAATCACTGGGTTTTGGTTCAATAGGAGACTTACGAAAACAAAACAAAGGATTATGGTATTCAAAGATAGGAATAGAGTTTTGATTAAAAAAAATGAGACATTCCAAAAAGAAAAGAAAAAAGAATTATTGTTTTGATTCAAAAATAGGATTAAGATATTGATTGAAAACATAGGATTAGAATTTTTTAGTCAATAGTAGACATTCCCAAAAGAAAATATAGGATTAGGATTTGGATTGAAAAATATGAGACATTTTGAAAAGAAAATATAGGATTAGGGTCTTGATTGAAAAATAAGGGACATTTATATATGAAAACATAGGATTAGTGTTTTGATTAAAAAAATGAGATATTCCAAAATGAAAACAAAGTAATAATGTTTTGATTCAAAATTGAAAAAAAGGACCATTCCCAAAAGAAAACATAGGATTAATAGAAGACATTACGAAAATAAAAGAAAAGATTAGATTTTTTTATTGAAAAATAGGAGATATAACGAAAATAAAACATTTTTTAACTTTTTGATTCAAAACTAATAAATAGGAGACATTAAAAAAAGGAAACAAAGGATTATGGTTTTGATTCAAAAAGGAAAAATAAAACACATTCTGAAAGCAAAACATAGGATTAAGGCTTTGATTCAAAAGCCAGAAATATTACTATATGAAAGCATAGGATTAGTATTTTGATTGAAAAATATGAGACGTTATGAAAAAAAAACATAGGATTGAGGTTTTGATTCAAATATAGTAGGCATTCCAAAAAGAAAACTTAGGATTAGGGTTTTGACAGAAAAATAAGAGACATTACTATAATAAAACGTAGAATTAGTATTTTGATTCAAATTTAGTAGACATTCAAAAAACAATTATAAGATTAGCGTTTTTATTGAAAAAATTTGAGACATTACTATAAGAAAACATGGGATTAGCATTCTAATTCAAAAATAGTAGACATTCTCAAAAAGAAAACATAAGATTAGTGATGAGTGCATTTTCTATCATGTTTTCATGCCCTTTACTCTATTCATTTAGTTGTCCTTTAGCATATTTTTTTTCTAGCATGTTTATCGACCAAGGGAAAAGAACAAGCTGAACACGAGCAGAATATGGCCGTGCCCAATCTATTCCAAATCAAAGCCTGAAGAGCAAGTTAGCAGAATCTTGACATGGGAATGTCTCAGGCAGAACACGGACGCCACATGCCCGTGCCCATGCCACTGCAAATCTCAAGAAAATCCCCTTCAGGAGTGACTAGGGTACGGTGCTGGTTACACGGGCGTGAGCTAATTGACACGGCCATGCTGTTGCCACTGCAAATCTCAGGAGTTCCACTCAAAATATTCCCAGGAAAGTACACGGGCTGAACACGGCCGTGTCTAGACCTTGTCGGGCCCCGAATCTTCCTTGTTAACTCCTAATTTTAGGGTTTCATCTCATCTTTGTTCTGGGACTCTTCTCTCCACTGGGAGAACGTTGATGAGATTGAAGATCAAGCTTCACCACACCGGCTAAGGAGACTAAGGACGAGTAGGTGGCATCAAGAGAGGTGAGGTTAGCACTCAGAGCTCGGCAAGGAAGGTCATCTAGAGTATAGAAGGGAATCATGTCTTCCTCTTGTTATTCTTTCATTGTTCTTTCCTTGTTATACCCGCCCATGAAGGGCTAACTGGCCATAGTGCCTTAAGGCTGAGAACTTAGATGACTTGTAATACTTACACACTTATTTTGATTGTTCTACGGAGTTCTAATTGATTTTTGGGTTAAATCTTGCGTTGCATAACTTGATGTGTTTAATTTACACAGCTGTTAGGGTAAAACTTGGTGCGTAGCTTGCTTTGCAAGAGGTGTACAGTTATCTTAGCAAAACTAGGTGTAGTGGAGAACTCATAGATGCAACATTGCTTGTGAGCACACACTTGGATCTTTGGAATGTACCTAGTAGGCACTTAGAGCAAGATAATGGGATCACACCAAGGCATTTGACACACCCCTTATGAGTGTGTACCGTAAGTGCACGGGCTTGTCAAAGTAATAATATTACCCTAGTGAGTGGATAGTCGTATCTATAGGGAATAGTGTTTAGAAACAAGTGTTATCGATATTTAGCTATAAAGGAAGTCAATGATGAGAGAAATATATATATATATATATATATCAAAGAAAGTAAAATAATACAAGAAGAGCAATAGAGGTAGGAGAGGTAATCGATATAAAGGTGGGGTACCCGGACAAAGTTCCCCCTAGGACTACTGCTTCTAGTGCAAGACTAGTATTATACCCTCTAATTGATGTCTAATGACTCGTGAAAATCCTTAAGCACACGGTCTCAAACCTAAGGTCAACCGTGACTAGTTCCAATATTATGCCCAGGCATTAGGTTTTACTACGACCCTTAACTCTCGTTGACCTGTCAACTAAGCACCAGGGGAGTCCATTATCCTAAGCCTCATACTACGTGGAACTGCTTGGGGTTCTAGGGATTCCAAGTGAAAGACCCTATCCCTAATTATAGTTCTAACCCTTTGCTCCTGGCGGAAGAACCCTATTCTAAGTTAAGCTCCAGTCCTAGGATTCACTCAACCATTTGCAAGGGAGTTCATCTCCAAGTACTTCACTCTACTTCGATTGCGATTAACTCTTGGGGTACGGAGGTAGGAAAATTGACACCGGAGAGGAAAGAGGACGTTTCGCTACCTCTCGACTCACCCTCTCAACCCTCTCCAACCTTGTGTAGTCTAATCCTATAGAGGTTGTCACACCCTCAAAAGATAACCTAATAGATTCTCAACCCTAGTGTCACGGCTAAAGGAAAATCTCATGCAATCCATATGCAAGATTGGAACTCAATAAGAGAACATCAAATTAATAAAGCATAATAAGAGTTATAGAAACACAAGCATCCTAAGGTTCACAAGTCCGAATACCCACTAGGGTTTACCTCTCAATGGAGCAATACAAAGTCAATGAAGAATTTGAGAATATATGCATAAAAACCATAAAGAAAACCCCATTATAAATCATATCGCTGGTCTTATGGAGCCGCCTAATCTTCTCCACGAATCCCTTGTCAAGCCTAGAGCACACCTTGCCGAATCGATGCCGACGAAAGCTCCCCCAATAGCTTTCTTCCAAAGGATGTTGATGCCGATGCCATATAATCACCTCCAAAGACCTCCAAGAACCTCTACAAACCCTAGTCGAAAGCCGCCCAAAAGGTAGGCAAGAGATAGAAAGGGGGGCTCCCCAAATAGATCTGAAAACGGGCTATTTATAGGCTGAAATCGGGGTTCCACACGCCTCGGTGGATTTTCCACACGGGCTTGCAGAATTTCCACATGGCCGTGTGGATTCTCTATTTTGCAGATTTTCGGCAGACTGTGAAGAGTGACTTGCAGCAGTGTTTTCCTACAGTAATTTGCTAAAGTGCTTGTACAGTATATTGCCGAAATGCTCCCGAATTCATCGTTCTTCATCGAGGCCATTGAATTGGGCACAGAATCAACCGTAGATAATGTCGATTACTTCATTTCTTTTCATTGGCGGAGTTCTCCAATACTACATGACACGACCTCTTGCGTGTGTCCTGCAAGTGCACGAATTTATCGAAGTAATAAATTTACCACGGTGAGTGGGTAGTCGAATCCACAGGGAATAGGGACTTTAAAACACAAGATTTCACTATTTAGCTATGCGGTGTATGAAAAGAGATAATAGAATCGATAACTGAATATGAAAACAATTAAAATGATACGAGAATTTAAATAGAGAGATGGAAGGTAAGAAAGTGCAAGTAGAAGTAAATAGAGAAGAACTAGCAATGGATGAATAGGGTATCCGGACAAGCTACCTCTAGGACTTATGCTTCTAGTGCAAGACTATGCTATTATACTTTTCCTATTGATGTTAATTGAGTCGAGGATAACCTTAAACACACGGTCCCAAACCTAAGGTCAACCATGACTAACCCCAACACTATACTCCGGCATTAGGATTCACTGCGACCCTTGACTCTCGTCGACCTATCAACTAAGCCCCAGGGGAGTCTATCTTCCTAAACCTCACACTATGTGGGATTGCTTTAAGCTATAGGGGTTCCTACTGATAAAACCTGTTCCTATGTACAGTTCTAACCCTTTGGTCCAGGTGGAAGAACCCTAGTCTAAATTAAGCCCCAGTGCTTAGGATTCACGTCAACACTTCACTCTGCTGCTCGCGCAACTAAGCCCCAGGGGAGTTCCTCTCCTAGAACTTCACTCTATCTCTACTGCTAACAAATCATGGAAAACGGAGGTAGGGAGAAATCACAACGGAGAGGAAAGGAGATGCTTCGCTACCTCATGACTCACCTTCTCAACCCTCTTCAATCTTAAGTAGTCTAACCCTATAGAAGTCATCACACCTGCAAAGGATAACCTAGATTGTTCTCAACCCTAGTGTCACGGCTAAGGGAAAACAATTGCATGAGATAATTAAAATTGAAACTCGAATTTATTCATCAATAAATGAAAAACATAATATCAATGTCATAGTAACATAATAATCCTACAGTTTACAAGTCTGAATACCCACGAGGGGTTTAGTAGCTCCTCATGGAGCTATACATGTTTATCAAAATATGAAAGAAAGCACAAATTAAAGGCATTGATGAAAATCCCCATGCGTATGGTGTGGCCATGGTCTTGTGCGGCAGCCGGATGTCGATGACGATGCCGATGACACGCTCCAAACCTCTACCAAGTCCTCTCTAAAACCCTAGCCGCCCTCTCCAGAAGTTGTGGAGAAAGATAGGTCAAAAGATGTGTAAAAAGTCTCCAAAACGGGCTTTTATAACGTTGAGTCGCGGCTTTAAAATTGAACTTATCGAGATTTCACACGGGCATGTGGAATTTCCACAAGCCCTTGTGGACTCTCTGGTTTTCTGAATTTCGGTTGAAAGTGAATAGTAGCTTGCTACAGTACCTTGCTGCAGTGTTGCTACATTAACTCGCCAAAACGCTCCCGAATTCGTTGTTCTTCATCAAGGCCATTGAATTGGGCACACAATCAATGGTAGATCGTGCCGATTGCTTCAAATCTCCTTCTTGGTGAAGTTCTCCTTGTTAACACGAGCTAGACTTTTTGTGAATGTGACTACCTTTGTGCCCTTCCAAAGGAGGTTGGCACACACTCACAAGTTTATGCTAAAACCTTGTTCCTTGATTAGTCCGAAAACTCTCCAACAACGGCGAACACGATCTAACTTCGTTCCTTTTCTCCAAATTAGCTACACAAATCTACAATGCACAAAAGCACACAAATACACACAATTTAGTGATAAAATCTGATAAAAGATATGCTCATTGTAAAATAATTGCGCTTCGCGGTATTATAACACAAGCACTTATCAAACTCCCCCACACTTAAGCTTTTGCTTGTCCTCAAGCAAAAATAACCCGTGAAAGTACTTGGGAAGAACAATTGAAAGTGCTTGGCCTTAGGTTCACCAAAAGTGTGCAAAAGAAGCATTCTACAAGTAAGGGGAAATCAAAACATTGCATAAGGATATCAATGCTTTAGCTAAAAACTCGAATAAAAAAGAACAATCAACTCGAAAATGTGTAGTGTGTGTGGACTTACTCAAGACAACCCAAAAAGTACTCATCAAACTTTTGTTAACAAGGACTTATTTATATACAAGGAGGAAGGAAGTAGTAGCTTCAAACAACATCTAAGGTAGCCCTTTCCTAGGTGGCCGTCAAAGGTGGCTTTCACACTATCGAGGAGGTAACTCTTTCTACCGGGGTAGTAGCTTTCACGCATCCCATGAGATAGCTCTTTCTCTCATTAGGGCATAACTTGTATCTGACTTATGAGAGTAGCTACATACTTCATAAGTGGTAGCTCTTTCCACCCCAAATGCATAAATAAAACAAAGCAAATATTCACAAACTCATTTCCTTTAGGAGAATTTTTTTATATGCATTTTCCAAAGTAAAACTAAAAGCTTACTAATAACGATGATAAATTTGTCCTTAAAAACTTCAAGATTGAGTTTCCAAAAGATTTTAAGAGTGAGTAGTGCAAGAAGAGGTAATCGAGCAAAAATCCACTAAAATTCAAGTAAAACTAGAGCATGATAGGATACAATGTTAAAAATTCTCCTAAACTCTAAGAATACTAATGTTGCAACTAAGGTCAACCGTCATAAGCTACATAAGCATAAGCAATTGAACGCACAAGTAAAGGTGTGTGCAAAGTGAACTCCCCCCCACACTTAAGATGTACATTGTCCCCAATGTACGCATGCAAGCACAATGAAAAATACAAAAAAAAAACACAAGTCACACAATTTATGTAGGGGTAGGCAATTGAAACATTACTCCCCTGAACTCCAAGTATTTCATTTTAATGGAGCTAGGTTTTTTGAGAGTTGAGTCTCAATGGTTTGTGGAGCACACACGGTCCCATGATTGTTCCTATAACTATTACTCAAATTCCTTACATACAAGACCATCTGCACACATATGCAAGGGTTCAGTATAGCTCAAGAAGCATCAAAATAAAAGCTCGAGTATATAAAGATATAAAAATGAAATACAACTCGAGAGAAATATAAGAAAAGAAAAATAAAAGATAAACTCCGAAGGAGAATCTTTTCTGAGTGCTACAAGTCCAAAATAATACGAAAAAAAATGCAAAAGAAATAAAAGCTAAAAGAAACTATGACGCCTCAGCGTCGGTGTCCTGTGTGGGAGCCTCTGGTGCTACTCTTGCTGGCTCTGATGTCGTTGGTGGATCTGCTGGTGCTGATGGAGATGGAGGTGGGGTCGAGGCTCTAGGTCGCACCACGAACGGTGATGTCGACACAGATCGCTCAAGTAGCTGAAGTATGGCGGCGAGCTTTTGCCGATGTATGTGAAAACTATGCTACCTGCGTGGCCCTAACCTCGGCCAACTATATCTGGAGGACATCTACAGCACTCTCGATGCGCTCAAACCTATCCTGGCCCCGAGAAGGAGAAAAGATCCGCACTGGAAGTGGCTCCGGTAGTGTGGGTGGTGCCTCAGGCTCTGCCTGCCCTAGGGGTAGCTCTAATTCTATCTGTGACCCCTCGACATGATCTGACTGGGGTATAATCCATACATAAGTCCCTGATCCAGCTCTGCGGATCATACCCATCATCCTCAGCGTCTCTGTGCCTAGAGGAGCAGGTACTGTCATCTTCTCAGCCCCCCCGAACCCCATCTCTAAGTCCCAGGCCAATGATCAAGCGGGTGATGTACGGGCCTGCGAAGATAACTCCGACCATGGGTTACTGGCTCTAATGATGTATGTACTCTGCTAAGATGGGCCCAAGGTGGAGTGGCACGCTCTGTACCATGGAGTGCAGGTAGAGTAGCTCCTGTCTACTTAGCACCCCTGTGCTATCTCCTCTGCCGCTCACTGACTTGCTCAGTACAGCATGGATGTACCTGTACACTGGTCGGGAAAGAAATGTCACTTTCGAAACCCCCGGCTCATACTGCCCATCTCTGCACAACGCCCTGTAGGCCCTCTGAGGTGTTAGGGTCTCTGGGTAATCGGTGGGCAGTAGTGCATACTCCTCTGTCTCGCTGAATGCCTCGTTGTATAGGCCCATCCTGATCGAGAACTGCATGACACTGAAGCTGAAATGCTGACCGAAGGCACGAAACTAAATAGTAGTTGGATTAGTGAAACTGTCATATCCTCGGTCAAGCTCAAATGATGATAAGACCTCAAGAGTGAGTGATCGAATCGCTGGGTCTCTGATAGACAGTAAACGGCCCCAGCTACCAACCGCTAGCAGCTCATCGATCTCATCCGCGATACTGTCTCCCCCCTGAATACCTCTCACTGCACTCAAGTTGGCGTATCGTGTCTATCCAAGTCGAAGCGTCGATAATCTCTTGAACCTCTCCCGGTGCTCAAGTAAATGGAAATCCATCTCCTCTGGAGGTGGGTAGGCTCACGGGGCTTACGCTGTCGTTTCCCTGCCGCTTTCTTAGCCCTAGAAGACATATCTGCAAAATTGAAAAGAAGAATGATCAAAAACAGTTCGAATGCTCAATCTACAGAAATCCACACGCCTGTGTGGATCGTCGGGCAGGCAGAGCCCCACGGCCGTGGGGGCCAAAATTTTCTTTTTTATACTCTAATTCGTTCTAGATTTTTTTTAAACATGCTCGCCTATAGTTTAATCATTCAATACAAGCGAAATAACTAAGAAGAACGAATTAAATCAACGATTGAAGAAGAAAAAACGATTTTAAGTTCTTACCGACGGTGTGGATGAAGAAAACTTTGAAATCGGCCAGAAAACACCAAATAAAACCTCTAGAAAACTCAGAGAAGATCGGGGAAGCGATAGAGAGAGTCGGAGAGTGTTTAGAGTGGAAAGGTAAAGAGGCACAAGTGAAATCTAAAAGAAAACACATGGCTATTGAAGTTCAGCGAATCTACACGGCCGTTTGGAAATTCCACACGGCTGTGTGCCTCTGAAAGTAGGGTTCACAGGGGCTCACACACGCCCCTGTGTGTACTCTGGTCACCCTTTAGACTACCCCACACGGCCGTGTGCCTTCACAGGGGGGCTCCATAGTGGCTGGTACACGCCTCTATGGATTCACGGGAAACACATGAGGTCTCTGAGACATTCCACACGGCCGTGTGCCTTCACAGGGGGGCTCCATAGTGGCTGGTACACGCCTCTATGGATTCACGGGAAACACATGAGGTCTCTGAGACATTCCACACGGCCGTGTGCCCAACCTAGCCAAGAACACAAGGCCAGCCACAAGGGCACCCACACGGCCCTGTGACTTCTCTGGATTAATCCGAGAAACTCTTAGTGTTCCACACGACCGTGTGAATAACCCACACGGCCGTGTGCCTTTCACAAGCTCTCTCACAGGGGCAACCACATGCCCTTGTGGTTTCTCAAGAAAGAATGGGACTCTCTGCAGAATTTCACACGACCGTGTGGAAATTCCACACGGTCGTTTGCCGTAACACATGGGTACTCACAGGGGAACCCACATGCCCCTATCGACTCTCTGGAACGAGAGCTTAAGTTCTGCAAGAGTTCACGCCCCTGTGTCCCTCTCTGGTTGAGCCCTAATTGGTAGCACACGCCCGTGTGGAAATTCCACACGCCCGTGTGTGTTCTCTGGTTTACTTAGAAAAATTCACAGACTCATAGAAAAATTCAGAAACACAAATACGATGCTTAGAACCTATAAAACCATCAAAACACGTCTAGATACCATTGAAAACATGCTCAACCGACTTAAACTTCGTCAATTATTATTTAGGCACATGAAAACATCAACAATCAATAATAAAGCCGCAGCATACGCATTAAAAATTCAGGACACCAAAACTAAGACTTTTATTCATGCTAAACCTAAACTAGATCCTAGAAAAGCGGTAAAACCTTGGGTTGCCTCCCAAGAAGCGCTTGTTTATCGTCACTTAGCCTGACGTACCTGTCATACCTTACGGAGGTTCATGAATGAAGGTTGCCCTGTTCCCTACAACCTGAAAGCATGCAGTATATAATTTTTGTAGAGTAGAGGGAGAGTTGTCGAATTTGTTACCACAAAAAGGTGAAAACACCCTTACTCTATGAATGCACATCCCCCTTTCTGTTAGGGTTCTTCTTGTGGTGTCTTTTTGATCTCTTCATCCTCCGAAGCATCTTTGTCATGCGCTCCATTTCTAGCTTGATATCTTTCTCTACTAGACCAAGTGAGAGTACTTCTTCTTTGATCTCCACATCTTGGTTCGGCCATCCTTCATATGGATCCGGGTTCAACATTTCCTGCACATAATCATCAATCAGTTCATCAGTGGTGTCATGAAAATATAAAGTATCATCAAAGTCAAGAGAGTGTCTGATGGCTTCGGCGAGTCGGTATGTAAGCTTGTCTTCTCCCACTCGCAATGTGAGCTCCCAGCCATCCATGTCGATCAATGCCTTGGAAGTGCGTAAGAAGGGCCTTCCAAGGATCAATGGCACCTCGACATCCTCATCGACGTCTAACACCACGAAGTCAATAGAAAATATGTATTTGTCAACTGTCACCAACACGTCTTCCACAATCCCTCTTAGATGCCTCACCGATCGGTCCGGAAGTTGAAGTGTCATTCAAGTGGGTCTAGGCTCGCCCAAGCCTAGCTTTTGGAAGAAAGTGTAAGGCATGACATTGATGCTTGCCCCCGAATCGGCTAACGCCATCTCTTCACCCAAGTTGCCAATGTTGCATGGTATTATTAAACTCCCGGGATCTTTTCTCTTGCTCGGCATGTTCTTTTGCAATACGGCTGTGCAATTGGCATCAAGGATCACAGACGCACTCTCCTCCAATTTCCTCTTATTGGTCAAAAGGTCCTTTAAGAACTTCGCGTACTTGGGCATTTGGGCTAACGCTTCCACGAACGGTATGTTGATGTGCAACAGCTTGAAAATTCCTAGTAATTTCTTGTATTGCTCATTCTCTTGGTCATTCTTCAATCGTGAAGGATAGGGAATCCTCGGCTTGTAGGATGGTGGTACCACCTCTTTGTCCTTTGGTGCTCCTTCCTCTACCTCCACGACTTCGGGTGCTTCCTTTGTCTTCTTTAGAGGGAGATTTCTCTCGACCTCTTTTCCACTTCTCAAGGTAATTGCCTTCAATTGCTCCCTCGGATTGGTCTCCGTATTACTAGGCAAACTACCTTGAGGTCTTTCCGCCAAAGTCTTGGCAATTTGCCCCACTTGATTCTCCAAGTTGTGTAGGGAGGCGGTGTGATTGCGAAGTGTAGCTTCCACCGATTGCAATCTAGTATCCGACGAAGCAACAAACCTCTTGAGGGATCTCCCTAGATCGGTCATCTTCGCCTCTAGCCCAGTCACTTGGCTTTCTAAGTACGGTGCTTGTTAACCTTGAAATCCCTGTGGTGCGTTGTTCTTTTGTTGTGATTGCCCTTGGTTGCTCCATGAGAAATTTGGGCGGTTCTTCCACCGCAATTTGTATGTTCCACTGTACAGGTTGCCTTGACCCTGTCCTCTGTAAGTGTTACCAACAAAATCAGCCTGTTCCACCGTACTAGTGCCTCAAATAGCAATCAGACAATCACTCGAAGCGTGACCTCCCCCACAACTGTTACAAATAGTGATGGCCACAACTCTTGGTAAAGTTAAAACATCTAGCTTTTTACTCAATGATTCCACCTGTGCCTGCGTAACTGCATCTATCTCATGAATTCCGGCCATCTTCTTTCGGTCTCATGTATTCCACTAATAGCTATTCATAGCCATCTCTTCAATAAGATGCTGAGCTTCACCGGGAGTCTTGCTTCCTAGAGTGCCTCCTGCTACTGCATCTAAAAGTTGCTTGGTACTCGAATTTAACCCGTTGTAAAAGATATGAATGATCATCCACTCGTGGAATCCATGTTGCGGGCACTTCCGAAGGAGCTCCTTGAACCTATTCCATGTCTCGAATAGAGACTCCAAATCCATTTGCATAAAGGATGAGATCTCATTCCGGAGCCTCGCTGATTTTCCCGGAGGGAAATACCTGGCCAAGAACGCCTCGGCCATCTCCTCCCACGTAATAATGGATGCTCTCAGTAATGAATGTAGCAAATGCCTTGCTTTTCCCTTCAATGAAAATGGGAAGGCTCTTAAACGAATCGCGTCATCAGTTACTCCATTAATCTTCAACAAGCCGCACACTTCAAGGAAGTTCAATATATGGTTGTTGGGATCTTCCTCGGGCAACCCATAAAACTGTGCAGACTGTTGTAATATTTGAATTAATGACGGCTTCAACTCAAAATTGTTTGTTGTAATTGGGGGCCTCACAATGCTTGATTGGGTTACCATCACCGCAGGGTCTAGCAAAATCGGACAACGTCCTCTGTTGTTCATTCTATTCTGCCATTGCTTCTAACCCTTCTGACTCAATATTGGCTTGATTGGACTGTTCTTCCACAGGTTCCTTCCCTTTACGATGTGTCCTTCTACCAATTTCTAGGTCTCCTTCAACAAGAATCGAAGGGTTCCCGCGGCTCATAACCTGAAGACAAAGCAAAGAAAAAGAAAAATAAGAACAATGATAGACAAAGAAGTATGAAATAGAAAATGAAGTGAATAGCTAAAATAACAAAAACAAGTATAAAAAATACGAATAGTCATCGGCAACGGCGCCAAAAACTTGACACGACCCCTTGCGTGTGTCCCGCAAGTGCACGGGTTTGTCGAAGTAATAAATTTACCCCGGTGAGTGGGTAGTCGAATCCACAGAGAATAGGGACTTTAAAACACAAGATTTCACTATTTAGTTATGCGGTGTACGAAAAGATAGAATAGAATCGATAAGTGAATATGAAAACAACTAAAATGAGATGAGAATTTAAATAGAGAGATGGAAGGTAAGAAAGTGCAAGTAGAAGTAAATAGAGAAGAACTAGTAATGGATGAATAGGGTATCCGGACAAGTTACCTCTAGGACTTATGCTTCTAGTGCAAGACTATACTATTATACTTTTTCTATTGATGTTAATTGAGTCAAGGATAACCTTAAACACATAGTCCCAAACCTAAGGTCAACCGTGACTAAACCCAACACTATGCCCAGACATTAGGATTCACTACGACCCTTGACTCTCGTCGACCTATCAACTAAGCACTAGGGGAGTCTATCTTCCTAAACCTCACACTACGTGGGATTGCTTTAAGATATAGGGATTCCTAGTCATAAAACTAGCTCCTATGTATAGTTCTAACCCTTTGGTCCAGGTGGAAGAGCCCTAGTCTAAATTAAGCCCCAATGTTTAGGATTCAAGTTAGCCCTTCACTCTGCTGCTCGCGCAACTAAGGCCCAATGGAGTTCCTCTCCTAGCAGTTCACTCTATCTCGACCGCTAAAAAATCATGGAAAATGGAAGTAGGGAGAAATCACAACGGAGGGGAAAGGAGACGCTTCGCTACCTCACGACTCACCCTCTCAACCCTCTTCAATCTTAAGTAGTCTAATCCTATAGTAGTTGTCACACCTCCAAAGGATAACCTAGATTGTTCTCAGCCCTAGTGTCACGGCTAACGGAAAACAATTGCATGAGATAATTAAAATTGAAACTCAAATTTATTCATCAATAAATGAAAAGCATAATATCAATGTCATAGAAACATAATAATCCTAGGGTTTACAAGTCCGAATACCCACGAGGGGTTTAGCTCCTCATGGAGCTATATATGTTCATCAAAATATGAAAGAAAGCACAAATTAAAGGCATTGATGAAAACCCCCTTGCGTATGGTGTGGCCGTGGTCTTGCGCGGCTGCTGGATGTCGATGATGATGCTGATGACACACTCCAAACCTCTGTGAAGTCCTCTCCAAAACCCTAGCCGCTCTCTCGAGAAGTTAGGGAGAAAGATAGGTCAAAAGATGTGTAAAAAGTCTCCAAAACGGGCTTTTATAATGTTGAGTCACGGCTTTAAAATTGAACTTATCGGGATTTCAAACGGCCATGTGGAATTTCCACACGCCCGTGTGGACTTTCTCGATTTCTGAATTTCTGCTGAAAGTGAACAGTATCTTGCTACAATGTTTTTTTCCACAGTGCTGCTCCATTAACTCGCCAAAACGCTCCCGAATTCGTTGTTCTTCATCGAGGCCATTGAATTGGGCACACAATCAATGGTAGATCATGGCGATTGCCTCAAATCTCCTTCTTGGTGAAGTTCTCCTTGTTAACACGAGCTAGACTTTTTGTAAATGTGACTGCCTTTGTGCCCCTCCAAAGGAGGTTGGCACACACTCACAAGTCTATGCTAATGCCTTGTTCCTTGATTAGTCTAAAAACTCCCCAACAATGGCAAGCACGACCTAACTTTGTTCCTTTTCTCCAAATTAGCTCCACAAACCTACAATGCACAAAAGCACATAAATGCACATAATTTAGTGATAAAATCTGATAAAAGATATGCTCATTGTAAGATAATTGCGCTTCACGATATTATAACACAAGCACTTATCACTACACGAGTTAGACTTTTGTGAATGTGACTGCCCTTGTGCCCCTCAAATGGAAGTTGGCACACATCCACAAGTCTAGACTCTTGCCTTGTTCCTTGCTCGGTCCGAGAACTCCTCAACAATGGCGAACATAACCTATTCTTGCTTCTTTCTTCTCCAAATTGGCTCCACAACCCTACAATGCACAAATGAACACAAATGCACACAAATTAATGTTAAAATCTGAGAAAAGTAATGCTCAATATAAGATAATAATAATTCATATTACTATAACATGAGCACTTATTAGCATTACTTTCATCTTGCGAAAACACTCGATCCTAATCTCCTACCATTTCCACCATTTTGTCTTTTCTTATTATCTTACAATTCAACACATTCTCTTTGGAATTCACTAGTCATCGAAAGAGCAATTAGTACTTTGAGTACAGTTCCCTGTGGTTCGACAACCCTACCCTTCACATGGTATCACTTTACTACTTGCTTGCGACCCGTACACTTGCGGTCAGTGTATCAAGTTTTTGGTGTCGTTGCCAGGGAGCAGGTCACTCTTAGGAACATTAGGACTTTGGTTATCTAGTTTGTGAATATTTTGCATTTTTGTTAACAATTATTTTATTTTCAATTATTTTTTTCACTATTCTTTGTTTCAATTTTTATCCTTGTTCTTGATAGTCTCGCGAGCTTATATCTAACTACACTGTGCGCAGGCACATTTGTATGACTAGTGGGTACACATCGTCCCCATTGTTGATCCCTGATGTTGAAATAGAGCGAAATTTCAGATGAAGAGTTAGATAGTTTAATCTGCGTGAGACAGGGTCAATTGAGGTCAGTGTTGATGTGAATCAAGGAGAAGAGATGGCCGGCAATCAACAACAAAGTATTTCAGATTTTACCTGCCCGAATTTCGATGGAAAAGGGTCAAGTATTGTCATACTACATATTGCAGCCAATAATTTTGAACTAAAACTGAATTTCATTCAGTGGGTGCAACAGGAATATCAGTTTGATGGGTTTCAAGATGAGGACCCATATAAGCACCTCCGAAAATTCTTGGAAATTTATGACACTTGCAAGATGAACAATGTCACTGAGGAGGCCATTCGTTTGATGTTATTCCCATTCACTTTGAGAGGGAGTGCCAAGCAATGGATCAATTCTTTATCTTCGGGGTCCTCATAAATTGGAAGCAAGTCATCGATATCTTCCTTGCACAGTACTTCCCTCCAGCGAAGATCACAAAGTTGAGAGTGATATCTCCTTTTATCAACAATGTGAGTCAGAATCCTTGTACGACACTTCGTAGAGATACAAGGAGTTGTTGAGGAAGTTTCCATCTTATCGGATTGTTGAGTGGATGCAAATTCATATCTTTTACAATGGTTTGAGCAACACTACCAAAAAAAATGGTCGATACCGCCGCAGGAGGATCACTTTACAACAAGCAAGCGAGTTCCGCCTTTAGTCTTATTGAGGAAATGGCAAACAATGGCTACCAATGGAGTGTCGAATGTAGTAAGCCGGTGAAGTCCACCGGTATTTATCAAGTGGAAGCCGTTACCACCCTCACAGCACAGGTTGAGGTGAATGCCAAGCGAGTTGACGCCATGCAAACTCCTTCCTCTAGTTCTGGACCCTCTTGCAATAATTGGGGTCCTTCTGGTGAGATTATTTGTCTTTCATCAACCGATTCAGATATGAGCCAAGTAGAGCAAGTGGACTATGTGTTGTAGAACCGCCAATTCAAAAACAACCCATATAGAAACACTTATAACCCGGGATGGAGGAACCATCCTAACTTTTCGTGGAATCAATCTGGACAAGGGCAAGGGGCACAATAACCACAACATGCTCTTCCACCGCCGTAAGTACATCAACCGTCCTCCTCATCATCTTTGGAACAATCGCCCTATCTTACTAGCATGATGGCCAAGTTTATCAAGAGCACCGAATCCCTTTTTGCTAGTCGTGAGGAGATGATTAGGAATACTAATTCGACGGTGAAGAATTTGGAGCTTCAAGTGGCCCAAATATCCAAGTTGTTGGAAGAAAGATTACTAGGGTCCCTCTCGAGCAACACAGTGGTGAACCCCAAAGAATCTCTAAAGGGTGTGCAATTGAAGAGTGGAAAGCACCTTCCGGACCCTATAGAGAAGAAGCTTGAAAAGGAACATAGCAGCCCCACCGTTGTTGTAGATGTTGAGACCCCAAATGAAGAAGAAATTACTAAGGAACCTAGTAAGGAGAAGAGTACCAACCAAAGCTTCCATACCCGGTGAAAATCAAGAAAGTTAAGCAAGATGAGCAATATAAAATGTTCCTCGACATCTTCAAGACTTTGCACATCAATGTCCCATTCGTGGAAACTGTTGCTCAGATGCCAAGGTATACTAAGTTCTTGAAAGAACTGCTCACAAACAAGAAGAAATTGGAGGAAGTGTCTTCAATGACACTTAGTAAAGAATGTTCAGCCTAAATAAGTAACGAGCTCCCCAAGAAGGAGAAGGACCCCAGTGGGTTCATTGTTCAATACATAATCGGGGGAACTAGTTCATGAGAAGGCTCTTGCGGATCATGGGGAAAGTATCAATCTCATGCCCTACAAGATTTTTCAGAAACTGGGGCTTGGTGAGCCCAACGTGACCATCATGACTTTACAGCTTGTCGACAGTTCCGTTCGGCAACCAAGGGGAATCATTGGGGATGTGTTGGTCAAAATGGACAAGTTCATTTTTCAGGTGGACTTTGTCATACTTGATATTGATGATAAAGTTGATGTGCTTTGATTTTGGGGTGGCCATTCCTTATGACTTCAAAGGCGTTGATCGATTTCAAGAATGGTCGGATGACACTGCGTGTGGGGGACGAAGAAGTCATTTTCAAGCTTAAAAACTCTATGAGGCACACGATGGATTTTGATGACACTTGTTATTTTTTGGATGTTATTGATGATGTTGTGACTGATTTTTTACAAGAAACGTACATGAAGGATGAACTAGTGGAGCTTTTGGGGAACGACCCCCCCCCCCCCCCCCCCCCCCCCCCCCGAGTGATAAGGTTGTTAAGGAAGAGCTACATTGTTTGGACTTGGCACAGGGGTTGAGAGTATATCACCTCCCGCATCTCCCATGAAGAAGCTCTCCCGTGCAGTGAAGCGGTAGTGCAAGGTGCTCACAAAGAAGAAAGGGGCAACAACACCACCAAAGGGGCCCAACATACCAAGACCAACTCATTCTTGGACCTTTGGTGAGAGTAGTTTAATTGACTTTTTACTTCCTTATACTTGTTGTTGTTGCCCAGGTGACTGAGCGAGGTCTCGATTGCACGAACCTCCCTGAGCATAAAATAGTTACGTCAAGCTAGAGATGTAAAACAAATGCTTCTTGGGAGGCAGCCCAAGTTTTTGTGTTCATGTTTTTGTGTGTTGGTTTATTTCTCTTTGGTTCTATTACTCTTTTGTGTTTGAGATTTTGTTTTTGGATTCCTGTGGTCAATTTTCTTGGTGTAATCTTTGTCACAACCTTGGGGATGGACATGTTGAATATGGATTAATTTTTGTTATGTTTGTGCATGTTTTTAGATAAGGAATTGTTCATCTTGGAAATTTTCAGGCTTGACACGGGCACGACACAACCATGTTCGTGCCACTGATCTTTACAGGTTTTGAATTTTCTAGTTTTTTTAGGATGAACACGGTGTGGACACGGGTGTGCGAGATTAGGAACATGGCTAGAGCGCACATTACACGATTGTGTCACAACACTTACGAATTTGGTATACTTTTTCTGTAATCTTCAAGGGTTAGGGCACGGGTTCGACATAGGCATGTTCACCTCGATTTTGCTATCATGTTTTCATGCCCTTTACTCACTTCATTTAGTTGTCCTTTAGCATATTTTTGTCTATAATTGCTGTTATTCAAGGTATAATGTTCATTGTGTAGGAATTGTGGGCTTTAATCAATTTGGAGTGAAACTGAGTGTGTTTCGTGCGTGTTTATCGACCAAGGGAAAAGAATAAGCTAAACACGGGCAGAATATGGCCATGCCTTACGTCCGTGCTCATGCAACTGCAAATCTCAAGAAAATCTCTTTTAGGAGTAACACGGGTACGGTGCTGGTTACAAGCACATGCGCCAATTGACACGGCCATGCTGTTGCCACTATAAATCTCAGGAGTTCCACTCAAAATATTCCCAAGAAAGTACACGGGCTAGAGACGACCGTGTCCGGCCCCGAATTTGCCTTTTTAACTCCTAATTTTAGGGTTTCATCTCATCTTTGTTCCGCGACTCTTCTCTCCACGGAGAGAACGTTGATGAGATCGAAGGTCAAGCCTCACCACACCACCTAAGGAGACTAAGGGTGAGTAGGAGACATCAAGAGAGGTGGGGTTAGCACTCAGAGCTCGGCAAGGAAGGTCATCCATAGTATAGAAGGGAGTCATGTCTTTCTCTTGCTGCTCTTTCATTGTTCTATCCTTGTTGTACCCGCCCATGAAGGGCTAACTGGCCATAGTAATCTAGGGTTGAGAACTTAGATGACTTGTAATGCTTATACACTTGTTATGATTGTTCTACGGAGTTCTAATTAATTCTTGTGTTAAATCTTGTATTGCATAACTCGATGTGTTCAATTTGCATAGCTGTTAGGGTATAACTTGGTGAGTAGCTTGCTTTGCAAGACGCATACAATTATCTTAGCAAAACTAGGTGTAGTTGAGAACTCATCGATGTAACATTGCTTGTGAGTGCACACTTGGATCTTTGGAATGTAACTGGTAGGCACTTAGAGCAAGATAGCGTACTATAATCTTAGAGATCACCCTAGGGCATTACTCTCATCTTGCTGAAACACTCGATCCTAATCTCCTACCATTTCCACCATTTTATCTTTTCTTATTATCTTACAATTCAACCAATTCTCTTTGCAATTCACTAGACATCGAAAGAGCCATTACTACTTTGAGTATAGTTCCCTGTGATTCGACAACCCTACCCTTCACTGGGTATCACTTTACTACTTGCTTGAGACCCATGCACTTACGGTTAGCACATCAATTAGGGTTTTGATTTAAAAGTAGGAGCTAATTCCAAAAGAGAATATACGATTATTTTTTGACTATAAAATGTGAGACATTCAGAAAAAATAACATATAAATTGGGTTTTGATTTAAACATAGCATACATTCCCAAAAGAAAATGTTGGATTACTGTTTTGATTGGAAAATATGAGACATTTAGAAAAAGAAATAGAGGATTAGTGTTTTGATGAAAAAATAGGAGACAATATAATAAGAAAACATAGGATAATGATTAGAATTTTTATTCAAAAATGGTTGCCATTGCAAAAACAAAATACAGGATTAGGTTTTTCATTTAAAACTAAAAATAGATAACATTCTGTAAAAAAACATAGGATTAGATTTTCAATTCAAATGTGAAAAATATTAGACATTCAGAAAAGAAAAAAAGGATTATAGATTTGTTAAAAAAAAAGGGAGACATTATGTGTAGAAAACATTGGATTACGGTTTTATTTAAAAAAATAAAAGACATTCCGTAAAAAAAAAACATAGAATTAGAGTTTTGATTGAAAAATCGAAAAATGAGACATTTCGAAAGTAAGACATATGATTGGGTTTTGATTCAAAACCAAAAATGAGACATTATGGAAAGAAAACTACAAATTGGGTCTTGATTAAAAAGAAACTAACATTCAGAAAAGAAAAAATAGGATTAGAGGTTTGATTCAAAACAAAAAGAAATCAACATTTTGAAAAGAAAACATAGCATTAGCGTTTTAATACAAAACCAAAAGATAGGAGACATTCTGAAAGAAAAATATAGGATTAGAGTATTAATTCAAAACTAGAAGACATTTGGAAAAGATATTTAGGATTAGGTTGTTGATTGAAAACCAAAATTTAGGTTACTTTACGAAAAGAAAACATAGGATTAGGGTTTTAGTTGAAAAATAGGAGACATATCGAAAAGAAAACATTGGATTAAGGTTTAGATTGAAAATTGGAGACATTATGAAATGACAACAAAGGATTTCAATTTTCCATCAAAACTAAAAAATTTGTGGCATTCCAAAAGAAAACATGGGATTAGGGTTCGATTAAAAAATAGGAGACATTCTAAAAAGAGAACATAGAGTTAGGGCTTTGATTGATAAATAGGAGACATTTCAAAAATAAAACATAGGGTGAGGGTTTTGCTTGAAAACCTATAAATAGGAGACATTATCGAAAGAAAACATAAAATTAATATTTTAATTTAAAAATAGGAGGTATTGTGAAAAGAAAGTAGAGGATTAGGATCTTAATTCAAAAAGGAGACAATCTAAAATGAAAACATAGGATTAGGATTTTTATTCAAAAATAGAAGACATTCTGAATATAAAACATACGTTTAGGGTTTTGATTACAAAATAGCTAAAATTTCCAAAAGAAAAGATAGCAGTGGGGTTTTTATTAAAAAAAATGAGACATTTTGAAAAAAACCAAAAGATTAGAGTTTTGATTTAAACCTGAAAAATAGGACACATTACAAAAAAAAAACATAGGATTAGGCTTTTATTTCAAAAATAGCAGACATAGCGAAAAGAAAATAGGAGACATAATCAAAAGATAGCATAGGTTATGGTTTTGATTCGACACTAATAAATAGGAGAAATTAAGAAAAGAAAAAACATAGGATTCAGTTTTTGTTCACAAAATAGGAGACATTCTGAAAAGAAAAGTTGTATTATGGTTTTGATTCACATATAGTAGACATTCAAAATAGAAAACTTGGATTAGGGGTTTGATTGAAAAATAAAAGACATTTTGAAAAGAAAACACACGATTGTTGTTTTGATTAAAAAAAAGCAGATATTTCCAAAAGAAAACATACGATTAGGGTTTTAATTAAAAAATAAGAGAAATTCCCAAAAGAAAACCCTATGATAGTGTTTTTAATTAAAAAGTAGTAGACATTACTATAAGAAAATCATAGGATTAGGGCTTTTATTCCACAAAAGTAGACATTTGTAAAAGGATACATACGATTATTGTTTTGATTGAAAAATAGTAGGCATTCCGAAAAGAAAAGATAGAATTGGTGTTCTGATTGAAAATTTTGGGACATTTGGGAAAGAAAACATAGGATTAAGTTTTTGATTAAAAATTAGCAGAGATTCCCAAAACAAAATATCGGACTAGGGTTTTGATCCAAAGAAATGAGGCATTCCTAAAAGAAAGCTTTGTATTAGGGTTTTGATTCAAAATTGAAAAATAGGACATATTGCGAAAACAAAACATAGGATTATGGCTTTGATTCAAAAATAGTATACATTCTGAAAAGAAAAAGAAATGATTAGGGTTTCAATTGAAAATAGTAGACATTTCAAAAAAGAAAGCATAGGTTAGAGTTTTGATTCAAACCTCATAAATAGCTGACATTAAGAAAAGAACACATAGGATTCGGGTTTTGATTGAAATATAGTAACCATTCCGAAAAGAAAAACAAAGAATTAGCATTTTAATTGAAAAGTAGGAGACATTAACATAACTAAACTTAGGATTAAAATTTTAATTAAAAAATACTAGCCATGCAGTAAATCAAACATAGGATTAGGGTTTTCATTGAAAAATATGAGACATTACTATTAGAAAAGATCATATTAGGGGTTCAATTAAAAACCAAAAAATTGGGGGCATTTTCATAAAAAATGATGGATTAGAGTTTTGATTTAAAAATAGCAGACATTTCCAAAAGTAACACATTGAATTAGGATTTTGATTAAAAAATAGTACACATTATAAAAATGCATCCCTTGGGGCGCGCCCGTTACTTTGACCGGAGCGAAGAAACCTTAGCGCGACGTCTTTTCATCCCCAAACACCTCCTCACCTCCAAACCGTTCCCCTTCTCCTCCTCACCTTTAAATCCTTGAGAACCAAGATGATTTCTTCACCGATCTCCCGTTCTAGTTGTTTCCCTTTTCTTTCTCCTGCTCCAAACAAGGTATGATTTCAAATCTTTGCCCATTTCATAGATCTAAGGCTTGTTTTGTCTATCATGCTTGCCTTTAAAGTTTAATACACACATTTGTGCATGGATCTTACATTTTTTTTCTTTGAAATGGAGGTGTCTTGAAGTTTTGATGTCACGGCAACCTCGGTAGGGACGATGACCATTTGTGACATGGTCGTGTCACATTGGACACGCCCGTGTCAACCCTTTGTTTGCTTTCATTCACATTTTGGGTGACATGGTCAAGCCGTTCCTGACACGGCTGTGTCCCCCCTATTTCTAGGCTATTGGTACTGATTATTTTGGTGTTATACATTATAGATTATGCCTTAAAAGTCTGTTGCTGCCAGGCCGTCCAAGTATTTTCACGGGTTATTTTTGCTTGAGGACAAGCAAAAGCTTAAGTCTGGGGAAATTTGATAACTGCTCGTGTTATACTAATATGAAGTATTATTATCTTACATTGAGCATTACTTTTCTCAGATTTTATCATTAATTTGTGTGCTTTTGTGCATTGTAGGGTTGCGGAGCCAATTTGAAGAAAAAGAAGCAAGAATAGGTTATGTTCGCCATTGTAGAGGAGTTCTCGAACCAAGCAAGGAACAAGGCACGAGTCTAGACTTGTGGGTTTGTGCCAACCTCCTTTGGAGGGGCACAAGGGCAGTCACATTCACAAAAGTCTAACTCGTGTAGCATTGGAGAACTTTCCCAATGAAGAGAAATGAAGTAATCGACATAATCTAACGTTAATTGTGTGCCCAATTCAACGGCCTCGATGAAAAACGATTAATTCAGGAGCATTTCGGTGGAGTACTGTAGCAGCTACTGTAGCCAATTATCGTAGGGAAAATACTGTAGCAAGTTACTGTTTACGGTCTGCTGAAAATCAGCAAAACAGAATTTCCACACGGCCGTGTGGAAATTCTGTAGGCCGTGTGGAAAATCCATCGGGGCGTGTGGAACTCCGATTTCAGCCAGATTTCAGCCAATAAATAGCCCGTTTTCAGATCTATTTGGGGACCCCCCTTCTATCTGTTGCCTATCTTTTGGGGGCTTTCAGCTAGGGTTTGAAGAGGTTCTTGGAGTTCTTTGGAGGCGATTATACGGTATCAGCATCGACATCCATTGGAAGAAAGCTATTGGGGGAGCTTTTGTCGGCATCAATTCGGCGAGGTATGCCCTAGGCTTGATAAGGGATTCGTTGGAGAAGACGTGCAGCTCCACAAGACCATTGATAAGATCTACAAGGGGGTTTTCTTTATGGTTTTTATGAAAATGTTCTTAAACTCGTTATTGATTTTATATTGCTCTATGGAAAGCTAAACCCCTAGTGGGTATTCGGACTTGTGAACCCTAGGATGCTTGTGTTTCTATAACTTTTATTATGCTTTATTAATTTGATGTTTCTTATTGAGTTCCAATCTTGCATGGCGATTGTATGAGATTTTCCCTTAGCCGTGACACTAGGGTTGAGAATCTATTAGGTTATCCTTTGAGGGTGTGACAACCTCTATAGGATTAGACTAGACAAGGTTGGAGAGGGTTGAGAGGGTGAGTCGAGAGATAGCAGAACGTCCATTTTTCCTCCGGTGTGAATTTCCCTACCTCTATATCCCAAGAGTTAATCGCGATCGAAGTATAGTGAAGTACTAGGAGATGAACTCCCTTGCGAAGGGTTGAGTGAATCCTAGGACTGGGGCTTAACTTAGATTAGGGTTCTTCCACCTGGAACAAAGGGTTAGAACTATAATTAGGGATAGGGTTTTTCACTTGGAATCCTTAGAAGTCCATGCAATTTCACACGGTGCTAGGCATTAGTATGAGGTACTCCCCTGGGGCTTCGGTGACAGGTCATCGAGAGTCAAGGATCGTAGAGAAGTCTAGAGCAAGGTATGGTGTGGGATTAGTCACGGTTGACCTTAGGTTTGGGACCGTGTGCTTAAGGATTTCCACAACTCATTAGACATCAATTAGAGGGTATAATACTAGTCTTGTAGTAGAAGCATTAGTCCTAGGGGTAGCTTTTTCTGGGTACCCCATCTTTATATCGATTACCTCTCCTACCTTTATGGCCCTGCTTGGTGTCTTTTATTTTCTTTTATATATATATATATATATATATACACACACACATATTGATTTCTCTTACCATCGATTCCATTTATAGCTAAAATAGTGATAACGCTTGTTTCTGAACACCATTACCTGTGGATACGACTACACACTCACCAGGGTATTTTATTACTTCGACAATCCGTGCACTTGCGGGGTACACACGCAAGGGTGTGTCAAGTTTTTGGCGCCGTTGCCGAGGAATAGGCGTTTTAGAGACATTTGTACTTTGCAATTTTAGCTATTCATCATTCATTCTATTTCACCTTTTCTTATTCTTCCATCATTCTAATTTGTTTTCATTGGTTTTGTCTTACTTTTTCTTGCAAGGAGCCTAAATGGAGATTGATCCAGTCATTGAGCTATATTTTCAAGTTGAAGCTCTAAGTAAAAAGGTTGATAGAATTTTTCCTTCACAACAACAAAGCATTCCATGCTACAACACATCTCATCCAAATGAAAAGAGCTACCCAAATCTTTTATGGAATGATGATGGACAACATTGGGAAGCACCTCATGAGCAATTTCAAAAGGATGAGATACTCGAAGAGGATGCACCTCAGTGGAAAAAAGCACTAGATAACTTTATTGAAGCATCCGATGCCTCTTGCCAAAGTATGGAAGCCACACGAAAAAGTCATGCAGCCTCCTATAACAACCTTAAGCATCAATTAGGATGGATACTTGACATACTCTCCAAGGAACATGAAGTATTTTAGCAAGCAACGCAAAGTGCGGTAGTGAACGATAATGAAGAAATGAGGCATACCGAGTACATTACTGTAGAAATTGAAGAGAAAGAAAAAGAACATCATGTTGAGAGTTTTGATTGCTTGAAAGAGCAGTGTGTCTGTAAGCAAGAAAATTTTCAAGGAGATTTGCTAGTGTCATGTTCTTTTCAAGCTGAAAATACACAAGAAGAACCAAACCCTAGGTAATGGAACAAGCACCGTTCTTTGGGATTGATCAACTCATAAAAAGCAAGAAAGAGATTTTGGGAAGGGAAAAAGATGTGGATAGGATATTTAAACCATCTAATGACCCACCTATGCTAAGCTTGGACAATTCTCGACCCAAATTCTTTCCTTGGAGGCCAAAAGTAAGATGGTTAGACTCCCCACAAATTACTCCACCCCGGCAAGTAAATTTTCGCTTTAAAGGAAGTAGCTATGCAATGTCTTGTCGGGAGGAACACACTCTTTTCAAGCCGCCATAAGGTAAGGAAGAGGTACGTCAAGCTTAGTGACGTTAAACAAGTGCTTCTTAGGAGGCAACCCAAGTTTTTATTGCTTTTCTAGGCTTTAGTTTAGTTTTTAGTATGAATAATTGCCTAGTTTCGGTGTTTTGATTTTATTATGCATTTGTTGTGATTTCTTATGGATTATTGGTGTTGTAGTGTGCCTAATTATGATTGTCGAAGTTTTGGGTCGTTTGAGTGTGTTTTCATGGATCTCTGGTCATGTTTTTATCGTTTATACAAGCTCTAAGTGCTATGAATGTGTCTTTGAAATTTTCTGCAGAGCCTGTATTTTTTCTAAGTCATCAAGAGAAAACACACGCCCTCGTGGAATTTCCACACGGCCGTGTGAACCATCTCAGAGCTCATCCTGAGTGTCATTGCGGCCGTGTAGCTGCCCCTGTGAGCAACCGAGTGAAGGGCACATGGCCGTGTGGAATTTCCACACGGCCGTGTGACATTCTGCAGAACCTAAACTCTCATTTTAGAGAGTCCACAGGGGCGTGTGGATTACCCTGTGAGTGCCCAGTGTTACGA
Organism: Dioscorea alata; assembly: GCA_020875875.1. NCBI lineage: Eukaryota > Viridiplantae > Streptophyta > Magnoliopsida > Dioscoreales > Dioscoreaceae > Dioscorea > Dioscorea alata. The sequence goes on along the minus strand of CM037020.1, from coordinate 20,411,353 downwards.
CACACGGCTGTGTGGAATATCTACACTGCCATGTGAAACTCTACAGAGACTTCCCTTCCATCCCGAGAAAACACAGGGGCATGTGGCCGCCCCTGTGAGAGGTCCTGTGAAAAGCACACGGCCGTGTGAATTTATCACACGGCCGTGTGGAACACTTGGAGTTTTTTGGGATATCCAGAGAGGCCACAGGGGCGTGGGAGTGCCCTTGTGGCCGGCCTTGTGTTGGCCAGGTTGGGCACACAGCCGTGTGGATGTTCTGAGAAGCAAAACAGAGGAAACACAGGGGCGTGTCATTGCCTCTGTGACTTATTCCAGTCGAGGCACACGGCCGTGTGGAATTTCCACACGGCTGTGTAGATGCACAAAACACAAAAGGTTGTGATTTCTTTTAAAATCTATTTGTGCCTTTTCGATTCTAAATGCCTCTACACTCAAGGGATGTTTCCTCCCATCTTCCCAACCCTCTCTTCGTCCTTTTAAGGAGTTTTTAAGTCATTTTCTGGTCATATTCAAAGTTTTTGATTTCCATTTTATCGGCAAGCATATTTTCTCCTTTTCTTCGTCAATCTTTTCTTTCTTTTTCAGCACCAAGATCACTATCAACAATAGCAGCATCATCGGCACCAATAACAGACGACACCGACGCTTGAGGCGTTTTTAGCTTTATGTTTCTTTTGTGGTATTTTACTTTTATTGAGCTTCACTGAACCCCCTTGTGTATACGTGCAGATGGTCTTGGATGTAAGGAAATTGAGGAATAGTCATAGACACGGTCATAGAACCGTGTGTGCTCCACAACCCATTGAGACTCAACTCTCAATGAACATAGCTTCATCAAACGCAACACTTGAAGTTCAGGGGAGTATTGTTTCAATTGCCCATTCCCACATATTTTTGTTTGATTGCTATATTTTTATTGTGCTTATATGCATACATTGGGGACAATGTACATCTTAAGTGTGGGGGGCCTTCACTTTGCACACCCCTTCACTTGTGCGTTCAATTGCTTATGCTCATGTAGCCTATGGCGGTTCACCTTAGTTGCATTGGTTGTATGCTTAGAGTTTAGGAGAATTTTTAACATTGTATCATATCATGCTCTAGTTTCACTTGAATTTTAGGGAATTTTTGCTCGATTATCTTATATTGCACAACTCACTCTTGGAATCTTTTGGAAACTCAAGCTTGAAGTTTTTAAGGACAAGTTTATCATCGTTCTTAGTAAGCTTTTAGTTTTACTTTGGAAAATGCATATATTAAAAAAAATGGGAAAATGAAAAAAATATGGAAAAGAGAAAAAGAAAAAAAAATGAATGAGTTGTGAATATTTGCTTTATTTTATGCATTTGCGATAGAAAGAGTTACCACCTATGAAGTATGTAGCTACTCTCATAAGTCGGATACAAGTTATGCCCAAATGAGAGAAAGAGCTATCTCATGGGATGCGTGAAAGCTACTACCCCGGTAGAAAAAGCTACCTCCTCAAAAGTGTGAAAGCCACCTAGGAAAGGGCTACCTTAGAGGTTATGTGAAGCTACTACTTCCTTTCTTTTTGTATATAAATAAGTCCTTTTTAACAAGAGTTTGAGGAGTATTTTTTGGGTTGTCTTCAGTGAGTTCACACACATTTACACATTTTTGAGTTCTCTTCCTTTTTTATTCGAGTTTTTAGCTAGAGCATTAATATCTTTATGCAATGTTTTGATTTCCCCTTACTTGTAGAATGATTCTTTTGCACACTTTTGGTGAACCTAAGGCCGAGCACTTTCAATTGTTTTTCCCAAGTATTTTCACGGGTTATTTTTGCTTGAGGACAAGCAAAAGCTTAAGTGTGCGGAAGTTTGATAAGTGCTCATGTTATACTAATATGAAGTATTATTATCTTACATTGGGCATTAGTTTTCTCAGATTTTATCATTAATTTGTGTGCTTTTGTGGATTGTAGGGTTGTGGAGCCAATTTGGAGAAAAAGAAGCAAAAATAGGTTATGTTCGCCATTGTAGAGGAGTTCTCGGACCAAGCAAGGAACAGGGCACAATTCTAGACTCGTGGCTGTGTGCCAACATCCATTGGAGGGGCACAAGGGCAGTCACATTCACAAAAGTCTAACTCGTGTAGCATTGGAGAACTTTCCCAATGAAAAGAAATGAAGTAATAGACATAATCTAACGTTAACTGTGTGTCCAATTCAACGGCCTCGATTTAGAACGATTAATTCGGGAGCATTTCGGCAAAGTACTGTAGCAGTGTGGAATTAACACATGGGCGTATGGAAATTCTGTAGGCCATGTGGAAAATCCACAGGGGCGTGGGGAACTCTGATTTCAGCCTATAAATAGCCCGTTTACAGATCTATTTGGGGACCCCCTTCTATCTTTTGCATATCTTTTGGGGGGCTTGCGGCTAGGGTTTGGAGAGGTTCTTCGAGGTCTTTGGAGGCGATTATTCGGCATCAGCATCGACATCCATTAGAAGAAAGCTATTGGGGGAGCTTTCGTCGTCGTCATCGATTCGGCGAGGTGTGCCCTAGGCTTGACAATGGATTCGTTGGAGAAGACGTGCGACTCCACAAGACCATCGATACGATCTACAAGGGGGTTTTCTTTCTGGGTTTTATGCATATGTTCTTAAACTCCGTTATTGACTTTGTATTGCTCCATGGAGAGCTAAACCCCTAGTGGGTATTCCGACTTGTGAACCCTAGGATGCTTGTGTTTCTATAACTTTTATTATGCTTTATTAATTTGATGTTTTCTTATTGAGTTCCAATCTTGTATGCCGATTGTATGAGATTTTCCCTTAGCCGTGACACTAGTGTTAAGAATCTATTAGGTTATCCTTTGATGGTGTGACAACCTCTATAGGAGTAGACTACACAAGGTTGGAGAGGGTTTAGAGGGTGAGTCGAAAGGTAGTGGAACATCCCCTTTCCCCTCCGGTGTGAATTTCCCTACCTCCATATCCCAAGAGTTAATCGCGATCGAAGTAGAGTGAAGTACTAGGAGATGAACTCCCTTGCGAAGGGTTGAGTGAATCCTAGGACTGGGGCTTAACTTAGATTAAGGTTATTCCACCTGGACCAAAGGGTTAGAACTATAATTACGGATAGGGTCTTTGACTTGGAATCCCTAGAAGTCCATTCAATTTCACACTGTGCTAGGTATTAGTCTGAGGTACTCCCCTGGGGCTTAGGTGACAGGTCATCGAGAGTCAAGGGTCTTAGAGAAGTCTAGAGCAAGGTATGGTGTGGGATTAGTCACGGTTGACCTTAGGTTTGGGACCGTGTGCTTAAGGATTTCCACAACTCATTAGACATCAATTAGAGGGTATAATACTAGTCTTGTAGTAGAAGCATTAGTCCTAGGGGGAGCTTTGTCTGGGTACCCCATCTTTATATCGATTACCTCTCCTACTTTTATGGCCCTTCTTGGTATCTTTTATTTTCTTTTTTTTATATATATATACATATTGATTTCTCTTACCATCGATTCCATTTATAGCTAAAATAGTGATAACGCTTATTTCTGAACACTATTCCCTATGGATACGACTACACACTCACTAGGGTGTTTTATTACTTTGACAACCCATGCACTAGCGGGGTACACACGCAAGGGGTGTGTCACCTTGCTTCCACACTCCTTCGCACTAGGACCATTTTGAACGACTCTCTCGCCACCGTTTTGGCGAGTCAAGGGAGATAGACTAGGATGTGCTCTGAGAGATGGGATTGGAAGTGAAAATCAAGTAGTTAATGCGTGTCAGGGCATGGAAGCAGCTGTTCATGATCACCGACACCACATACGATCAGTTGGCACTCAAGGTTTTCGCCACTTTTGAGTTGTTCCGCGGCACTATCGCCTTTCATCAGGCCAACTTCATACAGTTTCAGTTTTTCGGTGCCTTGCACCAAATGAGCCTCACCGAGTTCTCCATTCACTTGGAACTGTACGGCGCTAACTTCACTGAGACCCAGGCCTACAATGCCTTACTGACATCTAGACCGGCCAGGGAGTCTACTGAGGATGCCTAGAGGTGCTTGAGCACTGATCCACACTATGACCCCTGGCTGACTAAAGCCACTACACTTTTCTCACCTGCACTACGATATGAAGACTTCTTGCTCAGTCACACACTAACAAGGTGTAGGGAAAGCACGAGGGTCGTCAGTTTGCGTGAGTTTGACTTCCTGCTGAGTATGGTGGATGGTTTCCACTTGCACCTAGGCAATGAGGTCGCAGTTTTTATCTTTCACCAGGGACGAACCCCCGCATTGGCGCACTTTTCATCACCCCGCGCATCACCCGCTTAGTGCGGCACATGTGCACTATTTAGTGCACTAACCAGATGATAGTGGTTGGTGGAGTAGCCCCTATTACTATCAAGACACTGCGATCCATGGGGATGCTTCGCTGGATCTAGACGGATCGAGGGATAGAGTTTTGGGTTCATTGTAGTTCTGATCCACCAGCCCTTGAGTCTGCTGCCCCATCATCCTCTCAGCAAGGCACCTCTGCTCGCCAGTGCTCCTCATCACCGTAGCACACTCTCTCTCGTCAACCAGGACAGAATACATGTTCATCAGCCGCGTTTCGCTGGCTGCAGAGGAGTGTAACTCGTATTGCTGAGCACTTGGGTGTCCGTTTATCTCCTGAGCCAGTATCTCCTGAGCGCCCGTTGTACCCTCTTGCCGCCGATACTACGGGCCCTTCTACTACACCCACAGAGACTCTTGCTACACCCGCTGCTTTTGAGTTTGATCAGGACGACGAGTTTGAGTCGGATGGTGACTCTCAGTCTGGGGATGGCAGTGACTTTCAAGCTGGCGGTGACTCTCAGGATGAAAGCGCCCCCCTTGACCATTGATCACAGTGTCTACTTCTTTTATTTTTAGTATTTTTAGCAAATTTTGTTATTTTCTGTGATTGTACTTGGTACTATCTAGTCCAGTAGCAAGGGGAGCCCCTTGCTTAACTGGCATTTTGTTTTGTTTACTTTCAGCATTTTATTTCGGCCCTAATGTGTTCTTCATTTGTGTGCCTCCCTGCATCTCAGGTGTGTGTTGGTTGTAGGAGTTGATTTAGCAACACGTTGAAAGATGCAAGATTACTCTCCATGTTCGGGGAAGACTTTTGCACCCTCACTTTATTTTGTGTTTCCAATTATCATGTTGCATGTCATTCAGTCCTACATTGGGGATAATGTACATTTCAAGTGTGGGGGAGGGTTGCATGCTTGTTATAGATGAGTGCTTTACTAATGATGATCCATGATTGTTTGCTTGGTTTGGCTTAAACTTAGGAGGACATGGGTGTGCGAGTAACCATTTGAGCCTAATTGTAGACTCTCCTCTACTTTTTAGACCAAACATTAGTTCACTTTACCTCGAGTGTGGTGCCTCTTATCTTAATTGATTCATGTTTTAAAAAAAAACAATCCTAGAAAGTCGGATTCCAGTCTTGGGATGCCCTACTAGTCAAAATTTTTATTTTGGTGTATAAAAAGATGGTAGAAAGAGCTAACGCCTTAGTTGAGTGAAAGCCACCCTTGAGTAGTCAAATTTTGGGCATTACAATTGCACATTTGTTGACCTACCAAGGGAAAAGGTTACTACCCATTGTTTTCAGTGCAAATAAAGTGATTTAGTTAGTCAAATTATTAAGGTTGTGGGGCGCATACTCTTGGGTTCTTGCATACACATAAGGTCTTTGAAGTAAAGGGGAGCCTTATATGAATCGATAGTGTTTTTCTAACCCTTGTTGCTCCTTCTTTGCTTTAAGTTTTACCAATCATTTGAGATCAGAAGTGTGCATTCATCTATATTTTCATTGTACTTATATGAATTACTTGAGGTTAAGCAACAGTTCAAGTGTGAGGGCATTTGATGAGTGCATTCTCTATCATGTTTTCATGCCCTTTACTCTATTCATTTAGTTGTCCTTTAGCATGTTTTTGTGCATAATTGGTGCTATTCAAGGTATAATGTTCATTGTGTAGAAATCGTCGGCTTTAATCAATTTGGAATGAAACTGAGTGTGTTTCGTGCGTGTTTATCGACCAAGGGAAAAGAATAAGTTGAACATGGGCAGAACATGGCCGTACCCGATCCACTGCAAATCCCAGCCTGGAGACTAAGCTAGCAAAATCCTGACGCTGGAGTGTCCCAGGGATAACACGGTCACCATACGTCCGTGCCCATGCCACTGCAAATCTCAAGAAAATCCCATTCAGGAGTCACACAAGTACGGTGCTGGTTACACGTGCGTGCGAAAAATGGACACAGCCATGCTGTTGCCACTGTAAATCTCAGGAGTTCCACTCAAAATATTCCCAGGAAAGTACACGGGCTGGACACAACTGTGTCCAGACCATGTGAGGCCTCAAATTTGCCTTTTTAACTCCTAATTTTAGGGTTTAATCTCATCTTTGTTCGGTGACTCTTCTCTCCACTAGGAGAACATTGATGAGATCAAAGATCAATCCTCACCACACCGCCTAAGGAGACTAAGGATGAGTAGGAGACATCAAGAGAGGTGGGGTTAGCACTCAGAGCTTGGCAAGGAAGGTCATCCATAATATAGAAGGGAGTCATGTCTTTCTCTTATTGTTCTTTCATTGTTCTTTCCTTGTTGTACCCGCCCATGAAGGGCTAACTGGCCATAGTACCCTAGGATTGAGAACTTAGATGACTTGTAATGCTTATACACTTGTTATGATTGTTCTGCAGAGTTCTAATTGATTTTTGTGTTAAATCTTGTGTTACATAACTCGATGTGTTCAATTTGCACAGTTGTTAGCGTATAACTCAGTGTGTAGCTTGCTTTGCAAGAGGCGTACAATTATCTTAGCAAAACAAGGTGCATTTGAGAACTCATCAATGAAACATTGCTTGTGAGCACACACTTGGATCTTTGGAATGTAACTGGTAGGCACTTAGAGCAAGATAGCGTGCAATAATCTTAGAGATCACCCCAGGGCATTACTCTCATCTTACCGAAACACTCGATCCTAATCTCCTACAATTTCCACCATTTTATCTTTTCTTATTATCTTACAATTCAAGCAATTCTCTTTTCAATTCACTAGACATCGAAAGAGCCATTAGTACTTTGAGTACAGTTCCCTGTGATTCGACAACCCTACCCTTCACGGGGTATCACTTTACTACTTGCTTGCGACCCCTGCACTTGCGGTTAGCGCACCAATTAGGGTTTTGATTTAAAAATAGGAGCCAATTCCAAAAAAGAATATACGATTATTTTTTTACTATAAAATGTGAGACATTCAGAAAAAAATAACATATGAATTGGGTTTTTATTTAAACATAGCAGACATTCCCAAAAGAAAACGTTGGATTAATGTTTTGATTGGATAATATGAGACATTCAGAAAAAGAAATAGAGGATTAGTGTTTTGATGAAAAAATAGGAGACAATATGAAAAGCAAACATAGGATAATGATTAGAATTTTTATTCAAAAATGGTTGCCATTCCGAAAACAAAATATAGGATTAGGTTTTTCATTCAAAACTAAAAATAGATGACATTCTGTAAAAAAACACAGGATTAGATTTTTGATTCAAATGTGAAAAATATTAGACATTCAGAAAAGAAAAAAAAGGATTCTAGATTTGTTAAAAAAAAAAAAGGAGACATTATGTGTAGAAAACATTGGATTACGGTTTTGATTAAAAAAATTAAAAACATTCTGAAAAAAAACATAGAATTAGTGTTTTGATTGAGAAAACGAAAAATGAGACATTCCAAAAGTAAGATATGATTGGGTTTTGATTCAAAACCAAAAATGGGAGACATTATGGAAAGAAAACTATAAATTGGGTCTTGATTAAAAAGAAACTAACATTCAGAAAAGAAACCATAGGATTAGAGGTTTGATTCAAAACAAAAAGGAATCAAAATTTTGAAAAGAAAACATAGCATCAGCATTTTGATACAAAACCAAAAGATAGGAGACATTCTGAAAAGAAAACATAGGATTAGAGTTTTGATTCAAAACTAGAAGACATTTTGAAAAGATATAATTGGATCAGGTTGTTCATTTAAAACTGAAATTTAGGTGACTTTACAAAAAGAAAACATTGGATTAGGGTTTTAGTTGAAAAATATGAGACATATAGAAAAGAAAACATTGAATTAAGGTTTAGATTAAAAATTGGAGACATTACGAAAAGATAACAAAGGATTTCAATTTTCCATCAAAACTAAAACATTTGAGGCATTCTGAAAGAAAACATGGGATTAGGGTTCGATTAAAAAATAGGAGACATTTTAAAAAGAAAACATAGAGTTAGTGCTTTGATTGATAAATAGGAGACATTTCGAAAATAAAACATAGGGTGAGGGTTTTGCTTGAAAACTTAAAAATAGGAGACAATACCAAAAAGAAAACATAAAATTAGTTTTTTAATTGAAAAATAGGAGGTATTGTGAAAATCAAAATAGAGGATTAGGATCTTAATTTCAAAAGGAGACAATTTAAAAATAAAACATAGGATCAGGTTTTTTATTCAAAAATAGAAGACATTCTGAATATAAAACATATGTTTATTGTTTTGATTACAAAATAGCTAAAATTTCAAAAAGAAAAGATAGGAGTTGGGTTTTGATTAAAAAAAATAAGACATTTCGAAAAAAAAAACAAAAGATTAGAGTTTTGATTCAAAACTGAAAAAATAGGACACATTACAAAAAAAAAAAAACAAAGTATTAGGCTTTTATTTCAAAAATAGCAGACATTGCGAAAAGGAAAGATAGGATTAGGTTTTTGATTGAAAAAATTAGACATTATCAAAAGATAGCATAGGTTATGGTTTTGATTAAACAATGATAAATAGGAGATATTATGAAAAGAAAACATAAGATTCAGCTTTTGTTCCCAAAATAGGAGACATTCTGAAAAGAAAAAGTTGGATTATGGTTTTGATTCACAAATAGTAGACATTCAAAAAAGAAAAAACTTGGATTAGGGTTTTGATTAAAAAATAAGAGACATTCTGAAAGGAAAACCCACGATTGTTGTTTTGATTCAAAAATAGCACACATTTCCAAAAAAAAACATACGATTAGGGTTTTGATTAAAAAATAAGAGACATTCCCAAAACAAAACCCTATGATAGTGTTTTTAATTAAAAAGTAGTTGACATTACTATAAGAAAAACATAGGATTAGGGTTTTATTCCACAAAAGTAGACATTTGTAAAAGGAAACATACGATTATTGTTTTGAATAAAAAATAGTAGGTATTCAGAAAAGAAAAGATAGGATTGGGGTTCTGATTGAAAATTATGGGACATTAGGGAAAGAAAACATTGGATTAAGTTTTTGATAAAAAAATTAGCAGAAATTCCCAAAACAAAATATTGGATTATGGTTTTGATCCAAAGAAATGAGACATTCCGAAAAAAAGCTTTGTATTAGGGTTTTGATTCAAAATTGAAAAATAGGACATATTGCGAAAACAAAACATAGGATTAGGGCTTTCATTTAAAAATAGTATACATTCCGAAAAGAAAAAGACATGATTAGGGTTTCAATAGAAAATAGTAGACATTTCGAAAAGAAAGCATAGGTTAGAGTTTTGATTCAAAACTCATAAATAGCTTATATTAAGAAAAGAACACATAGGATTCGGGTTTTGATTGAAATATAGTAACCATTCTGAAAAGAAAAAACATAGGATTAGCATTTTAATTGAAAAATAAGAGACATTAACATAAGAAAACAAAGGATTAAAATTTTAATTAAAAAATACTAGCCATGTAGTAAAATGATAAGTGCTCGTGTTATAATAATGGGAAGTATTATTATCTTATAATGAGCATTATCTTTATCAGATTTTATTGCTAAATTGTGTGCTTTTGTGTGCTTTTGTGCATTGTAGGTTTGTGGAGCTAATTTGAAGAAAAAGAACAAAGTTGGATCGTGTTCATCGTTGTTGGAAAGTTTTCAGACCAAGCAAGGAACAAGGCATGAGCCTAGACTTGTCGGTGTGTGCCAACCTCCTTCGAAGGGGCACAAAGGCAGTCACATTCACAACAAGGCTAGCCCGTGTTAGCATAGGAGAACTTCACCAATTAGGAGATTCGAAGCAATCGGAACAATCTACCATTGATTGCGTGCCCAATTCAATGGCCTCGATGAAGAATGGTGAATTCGGGAGCGTTTCGGCAAGGTACTGTAGTAGCACTGCAATAAAAATTAATGTAGCAAGTTACTATTCACTATATGCCGAAAATCAGCATTCCAGCAACTTCACACTGGTGTGTGGAAATTCCACACGGCCGTGTGAAATCCCGATTCAGTCGAATTAAAGCCACTAATTAACATTATAAAAGCCCATTATGGAGACTTTTTACACATCTTTTTGCCAATCCTTTCTCCCAACTTCGAGAGGGTTGCGTCTAGGGTTTTGGAGATGACTTTGTGGAGGATTGGAGCACGTCATCGGTATCGTAATCGACGTCCGCCAGCCGCACAAGACCACAGCCACACCATACGCAAGGGGGTTTTCATCTATACTTTCAATTTGTATTCCCTTTCATATTTTGATGGATTTGTGTAGCTCCATGAGGAGCTAAACCCCTTGTGGGTATTCGGACTTGTAAACTCTAGGATTATTATATTTCTTTGACATTGTTATTATGCTTTTCCATTATTGATGAATAAAATTAAGTTTCAATATTAATTGCATCTTGTAATTTTTTTCTTTAGCCATGACACTAAGGTTGACAGCAATCTAGGTTATCCTTTAGAGGTGTGACAACTCCTATAGGGTTAGACTACATAGAATTGAAGAGGGTTGAGAGGGTGAGTCGTGAGATAGAGGAACGTCCCCTTTCCCCTCCGGTGTGATTCTCCCTATCTCCGAGTTCCATGATTTCTTAGCGGTCGAGATAGAGTAAAGTGCTAGGAGATAAACTCCCCTGGGGCTCAGTTCCACGAGCAACAGAGTGAAGGGTTGAAGTGAATCTTAGTGCTGGAGCTTAATTTAGACTAGGGTTCTTTCACCTGAACCAAAGGGTTAGAGCTATACATAGGAACAGGGTTTATCACTAGGAAAACCTAAAACTCAAAGCAATCCCACACAGTGTGAGGCTCAGGGAGATAGACTCCCCTAGGGCTTAGTTGATAGGTCAACAAGAGTCAAGGGTCGTAGTGAAACGTAATGCCGGGGCATAGTGTCGGGGTTAGTCACGGTTGACCTTAGGTTTGGGACCGTGTGTTTAAGGATTTCCTCAACTCAATTAACATCAATAGGAGAGTATAATAGCATTTTCTTGCACTAGAAGCATAAGTCCTAGGGGTAGCTTGTCCGGGTACCCAATATTACTCATTGATTGTCCTTTTCTATTTGCTTTTGCTTGCACTCTATTACCTATCACACTTCTCTTTTATTTTTTGTTACTATTACACACATTGATTCTCTTCACACTCACCGTACACCGCTTAGCTAAATAGTGAAATATCGTGTCCTAAGTTCCTATTCCCTGTGGATACGACTACCCACTCACAAGGGTAACTTTATTACTACAACAACCCGTGCACTTGCGGTACGCACTAGCAAGGGGTGTGTCATAAAACAAACAAAGGATTAGGTTTTTCATTGAAAAATATGAGACATTACTATAAGAAAAAATCAGATTAGGGCTTCAATTAAAAATGAAAAAATTGGGGCATTTACATAAAAAATATTGGATTAGAGTTTTGATTTAAAAATAGCAGACATTGCCAAAAGTAACACATAGGATTAGGATTTTGATTAAAAAATAGTAAACATTATAAAAAGAAAAAGAAAGGATTAGGTTTTTGATTAAAAAATAGAAACCATTCTGAAAAGAAAACATAGGATTAGGGTTTTAACTCAAATATATGAGGCATTACTATAAAAAACCATATGATTAGGGTTTTCACTGAAAAATATGAGACATTTTGAAAAGAAAACATAAGATTAGGAATTGATTGAAAAATATGAGACATTTCGAGAAGAAAAAATAGGATTATGATTTTGATTGAAAAATAGGAGACATTACTATAAGAAAACATAGGACTACGGTTTTAATTAAAAACCGAAAAATAGGGGACATTTTGACAAGAAAACATAGGACTAGGGCTTTGATTGAAAACCAAAAAATAAGAGACATTTCCAAAAGAAAACATTGGATTAGGGTTTGGATTAAAAAATTGACCCCACTCAAAAATAAATAATAAGATTAGCTTTTTGATTGATAAATATGAGAAATTACGAAAAGAAAACATTGGATTATTGTTTTTGGAATGTCTACTCTATTTGAATCAAAGCCCTAATCCTATGTTTTCTTTTCAGAATATGCCTTGCTTTTCAATTTGAATCAAACCCTAATCACTTGTTTTCTTTTCAAAATGTCTGATTTGTTTGAATCAAAACTCTAATCTTTTCTTTTGTTTTTGTAATCTCTGCTAATGTCAATCAAAACTCTAATTCTTTTTTTTACGTAATGCCTCCTAGTTTTGAATAAAAATCCTAATCCTATGTTTTTTTTTTTTGGGAATGCCTCCTAGTTTTGAAACAAAACCCTAATCATATGTTTCCTTTTGGTTATGCATGCTATTTTTGAATCAAAACAATAAACATTTATTTTTTTTTTACCAATATCTCATATTTTTTTAATTAAAACCCTAATCATAAGTTTTTTTTCATTCCTCCTATTGCTTAATCAACACTGTACTCTAATTTTTTTCTTTTGCTAATGTTTGCTATTTTTTCAACAAAACAATAATCCTATGTTTTATTATTGTAATGTATCTTATTTTTCAATCAAATAATAATAATATGTTTTTTATTCAAAATGGCAACTATTTTTGAATCAAAACCCTAATACTATATTTTCTTTTCGGAACATCTACTAGTTTTGATTAAAAATATTTAGGCATTACAATAAAAAAACAAAGGATTATGATTTTGGTTCAAAATTAGCAGACATTCGAAAAAAGAAAAGAAAGGATTGTATTTTTTTATTGAAAAATAGGAGACATTCGGATTTTGATTCAAAACTAATATTTTAGAGATATTAAGAAAAAAAAACATAAGATTAGGTTTTTGATGAAAAACTATGAGACATTCACCGAAGAAAGCATACGATTATTGTTTTGATTAAAAAGTTGCAGACATTTTCAAAAGAAAACACAAGATTAGGGGTTTGCTTAAAAAATAGTAGGCATTCTAAAATGAAATAGGATTAGGACATTTCCAAATAAAAACCCTAATCAAAACTCTACTATTTTTGAGTCAAAACCCTAATCCTATCTATTTGTTTTGGGAATATCTGCTAATATTTAATAAAACCCTAATATGATGTTTTGTTTTCGGAATATCTCATATTTTTCAATCAAAACACTAATATTTAATAAAATCCTATGTTTTCTATAAAAAAATGCCTCTTATTTTTTCTTTCTGAAATGTATCCTATTTATCAGTTTTTAATCAAAATACTAACTTATGCGTTCTTATAACACTGTCTCTAATTTTTCGTTCTGAAATAATCAGAATGCTTTCTTAATGTTTCCTATTTATCAGTAATGTTATGTTTTCTTTTCAGAATGTCAACTATTTTTTAATTAAAACCCGAATCCTAATAGGAGCCATTCCTATTTTTGAATTAAAAGCATAATCAAATCTTTTGTTTTGAAAATGTCTGCATTTTTCTGTTTTTAATAAAAATCCTAAAATAGGAAACATTTTTTATTCAAATATACTATATTTTTTATTCAAATATAGTAGGCATTATGTAAAAAAGAGCATAGCATTAGCGTTTTAATTGAAAAATAGGCGACATTACTATAAGAAAAATATGATTTGGGTTTTGATTAAAAACTAGTAAAAAGGAGACGTTAAGAAAAGAAAACATAGGATTCGGGTTTTGTTTGCAAAATAGGAGACATTCCAAAAAGAAAACATAGGATTAGGGTTTTGATTCAAATATAGTATGCATTGCGAAAAGAAAGCAAAGGATTATTATTTTGATTAAAAAATTGTAGATATTTGAAAAAGAAAACACAAAATTAGTGTTTTGATTGAAAAATAAGAAACATTACTATAAGAAAACATAAGATTAGGGTTTTGATTAAAAAATAAAAAATAGGATACATTTCCAAAATAAAAGATAGGATTATGGTTTTGATTACAAAATAGCAGACATTACCAAGAGCAAACATAAGATTAGGGTTTTGATTAAAAAATAGGGCACATTCCAAAAATAAAACATCGAATTAGTGTTTTGATTGAAAAATAGGAGACATAACAAAAAAAAAATGTAGGATTAGGGTTTTGACTCAAAAATACCAGACATTACCAAAAGAAAATATAGGATTAGGGTGTTGAAAGATATGATTAGTTTTTTTGATTAAAAAAACGAGAAATTTAAAAAACATAACATAGGATTCGGGTTTTGATTGAAAGATAGGATTAGTGATATTTTCTTTTTGAAATGCCTCCTTGTTTTTTTTTTAATTAAGAGACATTTCAAAACTTTTCTAAATGTCTCATATTTTTCAATAACATTTTCAAAAAAAAACATAGGATTAAGGTTTTGATTAAAAACAACAGACATTCCAATTAGGGTTTAGATTAAAAAATAGCAGACGTTGCAAAACAAAAGATTGGGGAGACAGGAAAAGTAAAGAAAACATAGGATTAGGGTCTTGATTCAAAATATACGCTAAGGGAAATAAAACATAGTATTTGGGTTTTGATTCAAAAATGTAAATATAGGATTAGGTTTTGATTAAAAAATATGAGCTATTGCGAAAATAAAATATCAGATTATTGTTTTGATTCAAAAATAGGAGACATTCCCAAAATAAAATATCATTAGGATTTTCATTAAAAAATTGAAGCTAATGCAAAAAAATAAAAAATAAAAACACACAAGATTATGGTTTTAATTTAAAAATATGAGGCATTCTGAAAAGAAAACATAGCATTAGGGTTTTGATTAAAAAATAGGAGGTATAATAAAAAAAACTTAGGATGAGGGTTTGAATTGAAAAATATGAGACATTCTGAAAATCAAACATAAGATTAGGGTTTTGAATAAAAAAATAGTAGATATTTTGAAAAAAGAAATATAGTATTAGTGTTTTGATTGAAAAATAGGACACATTACAATAATAATGTAAAGAATTAAGGTTTGGATTGAAAACCAAAAAATAGGAGACATTTATAAATAAAAACATAGAACTAGAGTTTTGATTCAAAAATAGGAGACATTACGAAAAGAAAACATAGCATTAGGGTGTTGTTAGAAAAATAGGAGATATTTTTAAAAGAAATTAGAGGATTAGGGTTTAGATTAAAAAATAGCAAACATTCCTAAAAGACAAGAAAATATTATGTGTATGATTGAAAACTAAAAAATAGTAGACATTCAAAAAAGAAAGCAAAGGATTATTGTTTTGATTGAAAAATATGAGATATTACGAATAAAATATAGGATTAGGGTATTGATTGAAAAATAGGAGACATTATTATAAGAAAACATACGATTAGAGTTTTGATTAAAAGCAAAAAAAAAGGTACATTTCCGAAAGAAAACATAGTATTAATGGTTTTGATTCATAAAAAGTAGATATTCCCAAAAAGAAAACATTGGATTATGGTTTCGATTCATAGTTGATAAATAGGAGATATTAATAAAAGAAAATATAGCATTCGGTATTTGATTGAAAGATGGTAGCCATTCAGAAAAGATAAGAGACATTCCAAAAAGAAAGCATAGGATTAGGATTTTTATTCAAAAATATGAGCCATTGCGAAAAGAAAATTTAGGATTAGGGTTTTGATTGAAAAATATGAGAAATTTCAAAAAAAAAAACATAGGATTAGGATTTTGACTAAAAAATATGAGACATTACTATAAGAAAAACATAGGATTAGGGGTTTGATTCAGAAATATAAGACATTACTATAAGAAAACATAGGATTAAGATTTTGATTCAAATATAATAGGTATTTTAAAAGAAATATAGGATTAGGGATTTGATTAAAAACCTAAAAATAGCGGACATCTCCTACCTTTTTTGTTAGGATTTTAATCGGAATGTTTTCTTAATGTCTCCTATTTATTAATCTGCTATTTTTGAATCAAAACCCTAATCCTATGTTTTTTTTTTTTTTCAGAATGTGTCCTATTTTTCAGTTTGAATCAAACCCGTAATCTTTTGTTTTTTTTCGAATGTCTAATCTTTTTAATCGAAATGATATTCCTATGTTTTCTTATAATAATGTCTTCCAATTTTCAATGAAAACACCAATTCTATGTTTTCTTTTCGAAATGTCTCATATTTTTTAATCAAAAAACTAATCTTATGTTTTCTTTTCATAATGTCTACTATTTTTGAATCAAAACCCTAATCCTGTTTTTGAATCAAAACACTAATCCTTTGTTTTCATTTCTGATTTTTTCATCTTTTCTTAATATATCTAGTTTATCAGTTTTGTATCAAAACCATAATCTTATGATTTCTTATAGTAATGTATCCTATTTTTCAGTTTTGAATTAAAACTATAATCCTTACTTTTTTTTTTCGGTATAGCTTATATTTTTGAATCAAAACCCAAACATTTTTTTTCTTTTCAGAATACCTACTATTTTTGAATCAAAACTGTAATAATATGTTTTGTTATAGTAATGTCTTCTATTTTTGAACCAACATTGTAGTCCTATGTTTCTTTTTGAGATGCCTACTATATTTGAATCAAAACCCTAATCATATGTTCTCTTTTGGTAATATTTACTATTTTTGAATCAAAACACTGATCATATATTTTCTTTTGGAAATGTCCCCTATTTTTTGGTTTTTATGTTTTCTAAAAGAAATGTCTTCTATTTTTCAATCAAAACCCTATTCCTATGTTTTCTTTTCTAAATGTCTCATATTTTTTAATCGAAACCCTAATAGTATATTCTCTTTTTGGAATGTGTACTATTTTTGAATCAAAGCACTAATCCTATGTTTTCTTTTCTTATTATCTCCTATCTTTTAATCAAAACCCCAATCCTATGTTTTTTCTTTTCAGAACATGTCCTATTTTTCAATTTTGAATTAGAGCGATAATCCTTTTGGTTTTTTCTTTTGGAATGTCTATAATTTTTTAATCAAAACGCTAATCCTTTCTTTTTGTTTCGGAATGTATACTATTCCTTTCTTTTCTTTCTGAAATGTTTACTATTTTTGAATTAAAACCTTAATGCTATTTTTTCTTACAGTAATATCTCCTATTTTTCAAAAAATAGTAGACATTACTATAAAGTAAACATAGGATTTAGTAATGTCTCTAAATTTTCTTTTTAATCATACAAACACTAAAATAACGGATCCCATTATAACTATGAAGTTAAACTAGCTTGGGCGAGAGTAGTACTAGGATGGGTGACTTCCTCCGTACTCCTTGTGTCGCGATCCTCCCCCTTTTTTTTTGCTACATGCTTTATTTTTATGATTTTATTAATTAAAAAATAACAATAACAATAATAAACTGAAATACTAACCTATGTTTTAATCAAAACAACAATCCTATGTTTTCTTAGAGTAATATAAAATATCTTTTGTTGGTGAATCTCTACTAATGTTTAATCAAAACACGAATCCTATGTTTTCTTTTTGTAATGCCTCCTATTTGTAAATAAAAACATTAATCCAATGTTTTCTTTTCTCCAAATTTTGAATAAAAATATTAATCCAATGTTTTCTTTTCGGAATGCCTACATTTTTTGAATCAAAATCCTAAACCAAATCATTTTTTCGTTTCAGAATGTCTGCTATTTTCTAATCAAAACCCTATATTTTCTTTTCGGAATGTCTCCTATATTTTCTTTACGGAATGTGTCCTATTTTTCAGTGTTGAATCATAAACCTGATCTTTTGTTTTATTTTCAGAATGTCTTATTTTTTTAAATCAAAACCCTAATCCTATATTTACTTTTCAGAAAGATGAGGTTAGAGTTTTGAATAAAAACCCAAATGCTATCTTTTGTTTTAGGAATGCCTACCAATTTTTAATCAAAAACTTAATCTGATGTTTTCTTTTCGTAATTCTCTTATTTTTCAATCAAAGCCCTAATTCAATATTTTCTTTTGGGAATATCTCCTATCTTTGAATCAAAACTCTAATCTTATGTTTATTTTCATAATGTGTCCTATTTTTTAGTTTTGAATCAAAACTATAGTTTTCCTATATTTTCTTTTCATTTTTGAATCAAAACTGTAATCCTATGTTTTTTTTCAAAATGTCTACTTTTTTTTAATAAAAAAACTAATACTATGTTTTTATATAGTATTGTCTCTTATTTTTCAATGAAAACCCTAATGCTATTATTTCTTTGTGTAATGTCTAATGGTTTTGAATCAAAAAGCTTATAACATATTTTGTTATAGTAATGTCTCCTATTTTTCAATCAAAACCTTAATATTATTTTTTCTTTTGGGAATGTCTGCTATTTTCAAACAAAAACAACGATCGTATGTTTTCTTTTTCTTAATGTCTCATATTTTTTTAATCAAAACCGTAATCAAAGTTTTTTTTAATGCCTCTTGTTTTTAATCAAAACCCTTGTCTAATGTTTTATTTTGGGACTTTATGCTATTTTTTAATCAAAATATTAATCCTATGTTTTTTTTTTAAATGTCTCATATTTATCAATCAAAACCATAATCCTATGTTTTCTTTTCGGAATGTCTACTATTTTTAATCAAAACAATAATCCTATGTTTTCTTATAGTAATGTCTCCCATTTTTAATTCAAAACACTAATCATATGTTTTCTTATAATAATGTCTTCTATTTTTCAATTAAAACACTAATTTTGTGTTTTCTCATAGTAATGCCAGCTATATCTAAATAAAAAAAACTAAGCGTTTGTTTTCTTTTCGCAATATCTCATTTATTTTTAATAAAAACACTAATCCTATGTTTTCTTTTTCGAAATATCTCATTTAAAACCTTGTTTTTGATAGGCATTACATCAATAAAAGCTTATTGTGACATTTTTGAAACAACATTTTTGGCAAACGTCTCTAACAACCATTAAAATTACTTTTAAGCAATATTTGTAATAAATTTTTGTATAATTTTATATGCTCCTACGTTTATGGTGACATTTTTACTTATTATCACAAGACGTTTTGTTTTGCGATATTTTTAAAGATTTTAGATACATAAAAAAACTGTCGGTATAATATTATCTGTTAAGATGTTTATTACGACCTATGTAACAAATATCATAAATTAGTACAACTCTCATTGCATCAATTTGTTATCACATATTTGAAAACATCATTGTAAGTTATTAAAATCATTTTAAAATGTCATTTGATGTAAACGCTGTTATATTTTATTTGCTAGTGACTTTTAAACCACATTTATTATATTTATCGTAATAGTTTATAATTTTTTTATTAAATTAAGTGACATTAGTAAGTTATGTTGCTATTAATCTATAGTGGTAGTTATTATTATTTTTTTTTTTTGTGACATTTGAAGTAATTGTTGTAATAGTGCACATAAGACATTTCTTTATATACATCTCAATAATCTTGTCATTTATTTTTTCTTTTAAAAACAATGTAGATAATGTAATTTTTTATGTTTTCCAATTGCCATTATAGTTGAATTCATGGTCAAAATTAATGCCAACCATGCACATTAAGAAATTAATGGTCAAAATTATTCTTTCAATACATTCAAAGCTAAGGATTCCAAACATAAAGCAAAATCGGCAAAGAAATCCAAATCAAGACACTACAAGGAAACAAACATTTAGGGGCGGTTTCTTGATGATTTGCAGACGGTTTATACCCGCCGCTAATTGACTTTGGTGGAAGTTAACGAACCATCATGAATTCAGGTTAGCCACCATATTTCAAGGCGGTTTTGATCAACGAGCAAAATAACCACAGTGACCTGTATAAAGGAATAACCGCATTTCACTCTCCCTTGTATGCATTTTACGATGAGGGTAAACCAGCATGATAATGGCCACCAAATGCTAATCATTTATGTTTCCCAACGGTTGTATTCTGAAATCATTAATTTTAAAATTATTTCCTAGATATTCTGAATTTTCATTTGGGGGCGGATTGAACTATCGTGGATGTGAAACATTTTCTTTATAATATTATTATTTTTAGGATAATTAAAATTTTAAATTAATGATAAAGAATACAATAATCAAATATCACTAAATAGTACATAATAAAATACTGACAAAATTCATTTATTGATGGAAACCACATATCTAAATATAAATACAACTAATGAAATTTTTTCGACATTGTTAGAGAATTATTTTCCCAATAACTAGTTAATCAAATGAAGAATAGTTTCAATAGATTCTATTGATGAATTAGGATGAATTAGTAAATCAATTTACTAAAAATCAATTGCGACAATGAGCTGCACTGTGGAACAATTGTTGACACCGGTGAATGCTGAAGCTGCATACATTGACCTAATAACTACTCTGAGATCAGTAGAACTCTAACTGCAACAAACATGACAAAACAGTACTCTCAAACTAAGCTTTTCTTAAAAGGATGCCATCCAGTACTCTCAAACTAAAATAGTTAAAAGAATTACATAACTTACTTTTAATGATCAATTGCAGCCTCCCGTAGAATAGAACTTCACAAACATGTCCTAGAATCTGGAAGAAAGATAAGACAGTACTAATTCACAACATCCACCGGCCTTCTTCTGTAAATCCAAATGGGTGAACAAGAAACCAGTAAGGAAGCATGCTCCCTGCTCCTTCCCCTATATTCTAGTGCAATAAAACATGGCACGTTACTAACCAATAATATAACAAACTTAAAATGCAATTCACATACTAATTATTCAGTTCCTCTCTCTATAAATACACTCCAAAGAAGTTGAATTATCAATACAAATATTCATACTTTTGAATATATATCTATAGGAAATTCATTGCTTTGTTCTTAATGTTTTTGAAACAAACATTAAATAAAAGAATATAAGAATAAACATTAATGGTGCTTTTCTCCCAAAGTAATTAAAATAAGGGACTTTTTTGCCAAATGAAAAAGAGCACCACATATACCCCTGAAAATTAGTCATGAATAAAATAGCTAATTAGCTCTCCAGTCAATTCATTTGCTTCTTCTATCACATACTTCATCTCTAGCACAACACCTAGACAAGAACACTATAAGTATTCCCCATCTTCAACTTTATCAACTCTTTAACACAGCTGTCAACATTAATTGATTTGTTCTTTCTGTTTTAATATGACAAAAAATTAATTAAATGTCATTCTAAAAATGCAGAAACAAAAAAAGTAAATGTTATCATAAATATAACAATATAAAAGTGCATGAGTACTGCATAATCAAGTTAACACAACATTTTAAACATTTCAATACTAAGACACGATAATTTCATTCATTTCATGCTAGAATACTACTATGGTAGCCTTATGACAAGAAAACATGGTTACAACATACAAAGTTTCTTTGAACAATCTAACTACATGTTCTGAATTATTTATATATTTCTTGAATCTGAGCTCAACCAGTGACTCCAGCTTAGTTAAAAATTGGATAAATCAACCTTGAGCAGAGCTCCTTAACTACATCTAAAGCACATCAAACTGGTCTAATATGCAAAATTTCTAAAAGTCAATCCATCATGGTGATGATTACCAGGCTTGATAGAGTTGCTTACACAAAAACTTGTAAATACTATGGTTTTTATTCAAAACTCAGCCAATAAGAACTTATTCAAGGGCATCAAAGTCATAGCATGCTAATAATTATGAAGAGACCACATTCTCCAAGTCTTGTGGAACATCTTTTATAAAAAGATAGAATTATGAACTTGATTGTAAATCAAACACCATAAATACATACCACCTTCTCTATGATTGGGAAAAATTGCATTCTGTTGGATGGAATTTTCTCAAATAGAACATATTCAAGGGCATCAAAGTCATAGCATGCCTTTAGTAGTAATAATTACGAAGAGACCACATTCTCCTAGTCTTGTGGAACATCTTATATAAAATGAAGGAATTGTGAACTTGATTGTAAATCAAACACCATAAATACATACCACCTTGTAATGGTTGGGAAATATTGCATTCTGTTGGATAGAATTTTCTCCATATGGATCAACGATGCCATGGTTGTTCCCAATTATATATATGTAAAGAAAGAGAATATGGATCCAATAACATCACAGATAAATTTCAAATTAACATGATAGCATGAAAATCTCAAGTTATGAAATGGACCTCTGCAACATCAACAACAATAAGGCTTTGCAGATTCGTGATCACTCTCTTTGCAGGTGCATGTATAGCCAGGGAGCCTCTTATGCTTCAAAATCAATGAAAAGTAAGAGTCTTTGATCTAGATAAATATTATGAGAACAACTTGCCATAAGGTACATCAAAAACAGAAACAATTCAGGTAAAATAAGTAAATTAAACTGTATTTGTAATAGAAGAATAATTGCTATACTTGAATTGTCGAAACTATTTGCTATCTATACATACATAACAATCCCCATCGATGATAAAAACTTAATAGATCACAGAGCAAGAAAAAGTTTGCAGAAGAATAAAGGTTATATAATAAGAGCATAGTGCAAGAATAACAAATTACGGTATGTCGCAAGCTTCTTCAATTTTGTATAACCCAGTTTTGTGGAAGGCTAAGGTCGCACTAAAATTTTAAACTTGTCTTCACATGCTTGATTGATGACATTCATACCAATAAAAAGTCGTTAACAACTTGTGACAAAGCAAATTACAAAAAATATTGATATAAGGACCTGAAAATTCAACTTAATAAGTATCAAAGACAAATAATAATGACAGGTTTCTCTTGAAAAATGCTAGAGACACAAAACCTGTGGCCAACAAGGATAATGGAAGCTGGAGAATCCCCATAAATCATTTTCAGAACAGCCAAAAGATCATTGTATAAATTCTGCAAATCCAAATCAATTATTTTCTGCTTGGGTATAATACTGTTTTAAAATTAAGATATCATTGTACAGTCAATTGGCACATTGCAAAAGAGGAAGTTACAAAAACAAAGTTACAATTAATTATTGCTCTTGTACAAATTCATAGAACTGTTATTGTGTAACTCAATGGACAACTCTAGATCATTACTAGTGGATGATTTCCCGTGCCCTCTCAGCTCCATGGCTACTACCCGAGCCATTTCTTTGATCTTACTTGTTGCCAGCGCAAGTGATAGCTTGAACAAAATTTATAAAAAACAAAAGAATAATACTAAAATAATCAGAATGTAACTAAAGGAAACCAAAGATTCTTAATAAATTATCGATGCTCAGATCAAGAATTAGATTTCAAATGTATGAAGCTAATGAAACAAAAGGTGCAAAAATCTGGAGTGATAACTTTCAAAATCCCACTTATTTATCCAGATTAGGTAGACTCAGCTACAAGATACATCTGCATGTCATGAAAAAAACTATTTAATTACATCAAAATATAAAACTAATCAGCTTTCTCTGTCATCCATATCATGGACCACTTATTCTAGTTGAGTAAAATATTGCCGTAGTCTAGTTTTGCATTGAAACATTGGTATCTACTGCAAAAAATTACAAACATGCAGTTATACATTAACTAGGATATCTGAAATTTAAAATAGATAAACTAAATGAATGTATAAATTGATTCAGATTTCCAATAGCTTTTCTTACCTCATGAAATAGCTTCTCTCTCTCCTTTCCCATTTGGAATATAACTGAATGTATGTAAAGAATTACAAAGTGAAAATCGATAACCCTTCATATCAAATAAATATATAACATTGTTCATTTACAAGTCCTGTACTTTATATGGGATGGTTCAACCGTGGTTCAACCACAAGACCTCTCAAATGAACTAATTATAAAGCAATAAACATTGAAAAAAACAGAAAAAAGACAGTAATGCATCTACTCACAGAGAAACTGGCTTTGGTTGCACTCCATAAAGTTGACATTCAGCTTCCACATTAAGTTTATTAAAACACACTTTAATCGCAGGAAGTTTCACATCAACTCTGCAGAAATATTTTCAACTAGATGATACACAAAACAAATGTACATGTATTCATTTTTCTTTCAATACTTTCACTAGAAATTTACCTATCAATTCTCTCTTTCTATTTCTGCAACAGCTTGAGTTTACCATTCTCAATGTGTTTGATAAGACTCTCAATGAACAATCTCTTCCCTGCTGCTGGTAAAATCAACCAACCTTACAATAATTAATATTCAGTTCTTATGAATGCCAATGTTTAATTTTGTTGTTATCATAATGAAATTTTTACTTTCCAGAAATATAATAAAAATTCCCATCGAGACAATGTAATGATCTGTTGCAACTTGTAAACCATACATGATCGTAGCATTTCGTGAGAGATAATAGGATCTTGCAGCTCGTTATTCATGTAAACTACAACTCTATCACTGTCTTGGATGCAGCTGCTGTAAAAGAGTTCATAGCTCCAGTAACTAATAATTTCTTGGAAATCCATTTCTTTCGTGCTGGAAAACGTACCTATTGTATACCTAATCAAGGTTACTATGGCGCATCTAGTTCAGCAACTAACTCAAGAAAAGGGAATAGATAAAGAGAACCAATTCAAGCAACAATTCTTCCAAAGACACCAATAATTCTCTATACCTTATCTGAAAATTAAAATAAAATTATTTAATAAATTAAATATCATAAATCAAACATTAATATAAATACTATATGGAATACTCTTACCATTCCTCACTAGATGAAGAATCTTCATTTTCATTAACGTCGGGGACCACATGTCTGCCAACTATATCATTTCTAACCCATATAACTTCTCCATTTCTCATATTATGTTTCTCAATTAACTTATCATCATTAGAATGGAGGTGACTATTTGATGCAAATGACAAGTCTTCACCCATTTCATAGACGTCCCTAGGCTTAGTTCTAAATACAACATGCCATTCAGGTTGAAATGAATCTTGAAGATAAAACACTTGTTGAACTTGTGATGCCAAAAAAAAATGGCTCATCAGTCGACTTCAAACCAGTATGAACTAACATTGATAAGTTTACAAGTGTAAACCCAAATTGATCCTTCTTCACCCCTTTTTCTCGCTCCACATCTACCCAATCACATTGGAATAATACAACTTTAAACCTTTCAAAATAATTCAATTCAATTATATCTTTCAGCACACCGTAATAAACAACATCTTCATCTAAACATGATGTCATTGTAGTAATGACAACACCTCTATTATGAGTTTTTCTCTTGTCCTCTGTTTTTTTAGTGTGAAATCTAACACCTCCAATGATATAACCTTTAAATCTTCTCCCAACTTTATTTGGACCCCGAGCCAACCATTTAATATGTTCATTGACTATTGTATTTTCAATTCCACTAATCTTGAAACCTAAAAAATTAGATAGCTTACTTATTATTTAAATAACACGAATTAAGAAAAAAATATTTCAACTTATAAATGAATAAAATTAGACTTACATGAGATCGAAACCAGTTGAGTGATGAATTCTTTCTATTTCAACTTCGTTGAGCGAGTGCTTACGATTTCGACTGTGTTGTTGTCTCTTGATTTCATCCCGATGTACCCTAGATATCATTTAAATAATTAGTTGTGAAGTTTGAATTAAGCCTATAAACATTTACATAATAAATTTTGAAAACAATATGTAATACTTACTCAATGAATGGGATTACCAAATCATAATTTTATAAGACATATCGGTGAGCTTGCATGAGTATTTGATCATAAAAAATAATATTCTTCACTTTACCGATTGGACGACCCAAAATTATAGGTAAACGAGCATCTGGCATTGAAGTAAGTTCTATAGTATCATTATTCCATGCAAGTTGATTGAACCTTGTCTCAACACCTTCAAAATATCTAGAACAATGAGTTATGCACTCATTTGCTATATATCCTTTTGCAATTGATCCTTTATGATAATTTCTGTTTTTCACATATGATTTTGAAGTGAAGAAATACCTATAATCAAATATATGTCGATTAAACTTATTAGTTTGTAGATGATAATATACAACTAAATATAATATTTAAAATTACAAAATATGTATGCATATACTTCTCAATTAGGTACATCCATTAATACTGTATTGGACTTGCTACTTTTGCCTAGATTGCCAAATGGATAGTTAAATGTACCATGATAGTAAAGAACGACGGTGGAAAGACCATTTCCATATGAGAAAGTGTTTCCCCATCTTTTACCTCAATCTCTTCAAGATGACTTGGTTTTAAGACTTTGGAACAAATCTCTTTAAAATAAGCACATAATTCAACAATTGCTTTAACCACTTTATCTTGAAGAACACCTCTAATGGCTATTGGTAGAAAATCCTCAATCAATACATGGCAATCATGACTTTTCAAACCAACCAATTTACGTTGTTTTAACTTGACGCATCTTGAAATGTTTAATGAGTAACTATCTGGCCCCTTTGTACTTTTCAATAATCCTAGCATTAGATCTTTTTCTTTATTTTTCATTGTATAGCAAGCTGAAGGAAGCAATAATCTTCCATTTGGAAGCTTTACAGGGTGAAGATCATTTCTTATACCCAACCTTTTAAGGTCAAGACGGAATGTCAAGTTGTCTTTAGTTTTCCCATCAATATCCAATAATGTTCCCAAGATGTTGTCACAAACATTTTTTTCAATTTGCATTACATCAAGATTGTGGAAAATCAAATTTGACTTCCAATAAGGTAAAGAGAAAAATATGCTCTATTTATTCCATCCTTCCATTATTGGAATAATTTTACCATTTTTATCCTTTACAATTATCTTCCCATTGAATTGATCCCATGCAGCAAATCCACCTAGCAAACTAGGCGCTTGTCTCTATTCTTTTCTTCCATTAAAGTTAAGCCTATCATGCCTATATGGATGTTCTAATGGTAAAAATCGACGATGGCCAAGGAAACATTATTTCCCACCATGATATAGCCATTCTAATTGAGTATCAAAACCACAACATGGGCATGCAAACTTTTTCTTTATGTTCCAACCAGACAACATGCTATAAGCAGGAAAATCACCAATAGTCCACAATAAAGTAGTATGCATCTGAAAAGAACACTTCGAATGAGCATCATAGACCTCTAAACCATTAACCCACAAGTCATTCAACTCATCAATTAAAGGTGCAAGAAAACATAAATTTTATTTGATGGGTACTTTGGACCAAGAATAAGTAAAGCGAATATAAGAGAAGGTTGTTTCATCCACATCCAAGGGGGAAAGTTGTACACAGTTAAAATTACAGGCCATGTACTATGCCTGGCACTCATGGTTCTAAATGGATTAAAGCCAACACTAGCCAATCCAAGCCTAACATTACGAGGTTCTTTTGAAAAATCCTTAAGTAACTTGTCAAATTCTTTCCATGTATGGGCATCAGCTGGATGTCTCAAAAGTTCATCTTCCGTTCTTTCATCAAAACGCCATCACATTAGGGAAGCTTTTTGAGCACACATAAAAAATCTATGGTGTCTTGTTTTTAAAGAAAACCAACGAAAAACCTTTTTTGGTGTTTTTCCTCTTTTTCTTTTGTTGGTCTTAGTAGATGAACCAACATTATAAGAATTTTCAACTTCAATCCATCTTGAAGCACCACAAATCGAACATACAAAATCATCTTTCATATCTTTCCAAAACAACATACAATTATTTGGGCAAACATGAATTTTCTCTTATCCAAGAACTAGTTCACCAATGAGTTTTTTTTTTTTTATTTCATAAGATGACTTCAGTAATTTTTCTCCTCATGGGAATGTTTCTCTCAAAGTGTCCAGAAAATCATTGAAAGATTGTTACGCCATCCATTCAAACACTTTTTATGAAACAAGTCTAAAAGAATGAAAGTTTGTTATATTTTTTACATCCATGAAAAAGTTCTTCGTTAGTTTCAATTAATAGCCTATAAAACAGTTTTGCTTCTTGATTTAACTCCTCGCAATGTGACATTGTATTAAATGTTTCACCAAATCTAATATTTAACCCTTCTCTATTATGAGCATGGCCAACAACTATCTCTTCTAAAAATTGTCTAACATTTTGTTGTCTATGAGCCGCATCATGCCTATGGTGTGATTGGGTAGGTCTAGAATGGTCAAATTCAATAGGTGTTAAAGATAACTCACCATGGAAATTCCAATGTGTCTAGCTTGGAGAAAATCAGTGATTCAAGAGATGCTCTACAATGACGTCTTGAGTATTACGACAACCATTGACATATTTGACACAAGGACAAGCAAGCTTTCCATCTTTTGAAGATTTAAGAGCAAAGTCAAGAAACGTTGCAACTCCTTGTAAGTATATAGCACTAACCCTATTTTCCTCATGAATCCAACTTTCATCCATCTAGCAAATATTAGTAAACAACCAAAATATTACAAAATATGTGTTATATAATTCAATAATTATCAGGTTAATATAAGCTTATTAGGATAATGACTCGAGCCTTATATCAAACAATTTTTTTAAAATAGTAACAAACACCGGATAGGACTGATGGTTGTTTCAAGACCAATTGGCATCTAGAAAATTCATTAATATTACAAGAAAGATGGTTTTTAAGAATGGATATTTTCTACAACAGTTATCTTTTTCTAAATCAACCTTTGAATATACTCTATATACTTCCATCATCACAAGATTATAAGAAATCTTGTGAGAACATAATAACACTAATAAAAACATAGTATTATGCTAAAAAATATAAATTCAAATATATGAAAATTTTAGTAGCTCTATGACAGGGGCCCGAAAGTGCACCGGTTGTCAAAGTAATAAAGTACTCTGGTGAGAGAGTAGTCGAATCCACTGGGAGTAGTGATTCAAGACAAGAGGAATTGCTACTTAGCTAGTGTGAAATGATGGTGGTGAGAACAATCAATGTGTGTGCAATAAAGTAAAAGAGAAATATGAAAGATAATAGAGTGCAAGTAAAGAGTAGAGAGGAAACAATTAATGTGAATATGGGGTACCCGGACAAGCTCCCCCTATGACTAATGTTTCTAGTGCAAAACTAGTATTATATTCCCTTATTGATGTTTAATGAGTCATGGAGATCTTTAAACACACGGTCCCAATCCTAAGGTCAACCGTGACTAGTTTCAACACTATGCCCCGTCATTAGGTTTGACTACAACCCTTCAAATGAGTCGTGGAAAAATCAATTACAATTAACATGCAAGATTAGAACTCAATTAAAACCATCAATTAAGAAAGCATAATAAAAGTCATAGAAACAATGTCATATTATGGTTTACAAGTCCGAATACCCACGAGGGGTTTAGCTCTCCATGGAGCTATACAAAATCATCAATGTATATGAATCAACAAGAATAGCAAACATAGATAAAACTCCCATGCGATGTGTGGCGATGGTCTTGTGAAGGCGCTCCATCTTCTCTATCAAGCCCCTTGTCAAGCCTAGGGCACACCTCGCCGGATCGGTGCCAATGAAAGCTCCACCAATAGCTATCTTCCAAAGGACGTCGATGTCGATGCCGTAGACTCGCTCCAAACCTCCATAAAATCCTCTATAAACCCTAGCGGTGAGCTCTCCAAAAGATGAGTGAAAAATAGGTCAAAAAGTCCCTGAAGAAATCTGAGTAGCGGCTTTAAATAGGCTAAAATCAGGTATCCACACGGCCATGTGGAATTTCCACATGCTCTTGTGGATTCTCTGGAATTGAATTTCTAGTGCGCAGTGAACAGTAAACTGCTACACTATTTGTTACAGTGATTGGCTACAGTCCCGTTCGTAAAATGTTCCCGATTTCATGTTCTTCATCGAGCCCATTAAATTAGGCACACAACCAACGGTAGATCATGTCATTTGCTTCTTTTCTCTTTATTGATGAAGTTCTTCAATGTTATATGGGCTAGACTTTTATGAGTGTGACTACCTATGTGCCCCTCCAATGGAGGTTGACACACACTCACAAGTTTAGAACCCATGCCTTATTCCTTGCTTGGTCCAAGAACTCCTCAATAACAACAAACATGACCTAATTTTGCTCTTTCTTCTCTAAATCTTCTCGACAACCCTACATGCACAAAAGAAAACAATACACACTAATCAATGATAAAATCTGAGAAAAGTAATGCACAATGTAAGAAAATAACACTTCGTATTACTTAGACATGAGCACTTATCACTCTATTGCATAATATATATATACACACATGAACAAAAAGCCTTTTAATATTAAAGTTATAATATTTATTTCATAACATGGACAAGCCATTCACCTCAATCATTGTGAGAGAGATTTAAGCCTTCGATTTCTCACTCAAGAGGGAAAAGTGTCACCCTCATTCTATTGCGAAGGTGGTGTAATAATATCAAATAAGCCAACAAAAAAAAATGCTCTTTTCAGGTTTGTATTTAGAATTAATGCAAGGTTACCATTTTTTGTTTTGTTATGCTTTTATTTTATTTTTTTTTTGTTGGGAATTGTGATGGATTGATTATAATTTGTATAATGTAAGGTTACCATTCTTTGTTTTGTTTTGTATTTTTTTTTTGTTTTATAATTTTTTCTTTTTTTCTGCTTTAAGATTCATAAGTGAATGTTGTTTCCTATAGCAAGGGAAAAAAATTCAATGTCTAATAATTTGAAATCAAAATATAGTATCTTTGTCATTATTCTTGTTCAAGGAGAAACTTGTTGTTGAGCTTTCTTTTCATTTAATTCTAGACACTAATTCTATATGAATTTAATGTAAAGATGAAAAAATTATTGAAGTCATTCTTCAAACTTACTTTTCCACAAAACAATCCGAGGTTATAAATTCCGAATGAGCTTGATTGTAGCAATCTATTTATTAGATTAATAATTATATTAGTTATTTTACTTCAATTTCTACATGATTTATATTTAATAATATATTACAATATATTATAATGTGACATGCTTTATTTATAATAGAAAGATTGCAAAAAAAAATTAGACTGTTGAAAGAGAATATGCAAGAAAAAAATATTGATAAGAGCGGACATATAATTTTAGTGATTCATGAGTCACAGTTCATATAAAAAACAATGAAACTAAAAGAATATATAACCACATCAAAATTATGAGCCAAGAAATAATAAATAGTATAATCACAAATAATATATACACAATAAATAATCAACAAAACTCTTTATTCGACAGTAATATATAACCACAACAAAATTGTGAGCCGGTAAACAATAAAAATTATAATCACAAGACATATAAAATATAAATAAACACCAAAGGTCTTTATTTGACAAGTAAACTCCAAGAAACCATAATAATCAAGAAAACAAAAAGATTGAAACTAAGGTTAGGTATTAGGAACAAGATGCTAAAAGCTAATATCAAAATTAAAATTGATGAGACAAAAAATTGCATTTTGGCAAAAATTAACGGATTCATTAATTTAATGAAAGAGATAGACATAGACACAAAGAGATCAAAACATTTTACTTGACAAGAAAACTCCAAGAAAACATAATAATCCTGGCCAATCATGAAGATTTAAACTAGGGTTAAGTATAGCGAACAATATGCTAAAACCAAAATCAAAATCAAAATTGATGAGATAGTGGTTTGTGTTTCGGCAAAAATCAAAGGATTCATGAATTTAATGAAAGAGATATACATAGATACAAAGAGAGCAAGGTGAGATAGATAGTAACGGGAAGAAGAAGTCTTGATGGCCGGATGAGCGGCATCCATAGAGAGGAGAGTTAACTCCCGGAAGAGACGGCAAGGCAGCGGAAAAAATGATGACATTGCGGAGAGCGGTGACAGCTCACTAGATGCTTTCAAGAGGTTCGAAGCTTTGGAGAAGTTTGAGAGAGCTTTCTTTTCTTTCTTGATTTGCTGTGCATTAAGGATAATATTAATATATTTTTTAAAATTACATTAACTAATATAATTATTTATGTAAATATATTTATTTTAAATTAAGTCGTTGTCATAAACCCAAAATAAAATGTTTCTCAAATCACTAAACTATTATTAACGATAATAATAATAATAATAATAATAATAATAATAATAATAATAATAATAATAAATTACACTGTTTATCCCATACACAACCATAAAATTGAAATTTTAAAAAAACTAGAAACTAAATAAGAAGCAATAAAAACTTAATTAATTAATCAGTTAAGGAAAAAAACCAAGGGATTCACACATCATATTCACTCACTTGAAATAAAGCTCGTATATGATGGTAATAATAGCATCAATTTATTTTCAACATCATTTAATTGTCACATCAATTTAAAGATTCATAAAAATAAATAATAAATTTGTCACGGCCCCGCCCCACGGCCGGGCCCGCTGACAGATCGGCTGCATCCAACGGGGCGGACCCCACTGGGTACAAGGCCTCAGATTTGACCTGGTCAGAGTCAACCTAACAGACAGAATAGGAATAATAACAAGAACTACAAGCAAATCAACAGAAATAGAGTCAATACAGATATGAGCTGAAGCAGCTCTACAACAACAGTGCCACACATACAGGTTCTGAATAAAATACAGACATAATACAAGTCTCACTCACACAGGAGGGTATAACTGACTACAACAAGCAGGAAAAGAAGTGACTCCCAGACACCACCCCTGCTCCTAAGCCTGATCTTCTCCTGTGAAAAACAGAGTCCACAGAGTGCATGAGCCACAAAGGCCCAGTAGGTTCGCAGCTAAAACAGATAATGCAGAATAGTACAGAATAATACAGGTATTGCAGAATATTTAAATTCCAGACAGATAATGCAGAAAATACTCAGAAATAACAGAATCCAGAATTTCAAAAAATAACACGAAAGCAGACGGTACATCTCCCTGGCTAACAACAGAAATCAACAGCACTTGGCTGGATCTTCGACTGTGAAGTCGGAACAGAACAGAACAGAAATCAACAGCCGAAGCCGGATCTTCGACCGCAGTCGGGGGTAGCGCTACTACAGAAAATGTGTGCCAGAAATGGAGATGTACTAAAACCACGAAAATATAGCGAACATACAGAAAATACGGAATAAATAATACGAGATAAAAATGCATAATTAAGTAAGTAAACATTCAGTTACATAAATAAATCGATAAATAATTAAATAATTAAATAACTGGAATAAATTGCCACTGAGTTACCTTATAATGGCAATACAAAGATAAACAGGTGCGAGAGCCTACCTGGTAACGGGTCACAAAGTGAAGTTCGGCAAGTCCCACGGACTAAGACTAGCTACGGAAATCTAATCCAACAAAATAAACTAACTTAGATTAACAGTCCTGGGTCGAATCTAGACTTACAATTAAAGT
The DNA here is from genome assembly GCA_020875875.1 of Dioscorea alata. Lineage (NCBI taxonomy): Eukaryota > Viridiplantae > Streptophyta > Magnoliopsida > Dioscoreales > Dioscoreaceae > Dioscorea > Dioscorea alata. The sequence continues at coordinate 20,377,924 of CM037020.1, read as the reverse complement.
CCTAACTCATTCAACATGGATCAATCACCAAACAACAAGCTTGGCAAGATAACAAACTTACACTAGAGCATACAAAGATCTAAATAAATACAATTCACCAGGATAAGAAAAATAGCTTCCAAAAGATAATACATAAATATACAAACAATAATTAATTGCTAACTGAACAACTGGAACCAAGGCAAAAGAACATTTGCTAAAACAATAAAATTCAGATTTCAAAACTAACAAGCACTAACTCAGGCAGAATGAAGAAATAAAAGCAATTAAATAAAAGCAAATGCACGGTTCCTAGATACACCATAATCTTTCATCCAAAACAATAGTTTTTTTTTTTTTAAAACAACAAAATACTAGTAATAATAATAATAATAATATCTTCTAAAACAAAAGCATGCACTAACTCATTAAGCAACTAATAAATCAAGCTTAACACCTATGACAAAAATGCCTAAACACAAGCCATGCTCTTATAAAATAGAACCGAATTTAATTTGCAATTACCCAATCAAGCTAGGCTGCAGGCTTAACAACATTTGGAAGTCTTCAAGTCAAACAAAAGAAAAAGAAAGAGTTTAAACTTTGGTTAAAGCTTACAGCCAAACATAAATCAATGAACTAATCCACTTGCTAAAAGATGCATAAATAAATACACAAATTTAATCAACACAACAAGCTTACACAAAGCTCTAACTTAAGCTAAAACATAACCCACTCCTGCAGGACATGTTCAAGAAAACATGCATTTAACATACTCAAAATAAGAGATAGGAATACATGATTAACATCAACAAAATAAACCCCAAACACAAGAAACAAGGCCAGAAAATTCTCAGAATAACTAAGAAGCTAAGCCTACCTCTAAGCTTGCTTATGAAGAGATCTCCCCTCTCAAAGATCAAGCTCCATGAGAAAACCGAATTAAAAAAAAAAAATAACACAGCCAAGGTGTTGAGGTTTTAAAGAAGAAGAAAGAGCTTCAGATATAAGGAAATGGCTTCAGACAAGGCTTAACAACAACCATCCACTCAATAATGAAGCTTCAATAATCCGCAATGAAGCAGACAAGATCCACAAATTCTGGGCAAAACAACAAAGCTGCGGGCTCCACTCGGTCAACTGGTCAAACAAAACAAAAGGAGAGAAAAAAAAAACCAAACATTACAATCTCCCCCCCTTAAAGGAGTTTAGTCCTCTAAACTCACATAAAGAGTCGGGGAACAGCTCTGGATAGCGCTCCTTGTGGTCGGCTTCTCGCTCCCAAGTGGCTTCATCACTAGAATGGTTGCTCCACCTAATCTTGATCAATGGAATCACCCGATTCCCTCGCTGCTGCTCTTTGTAGCCAAGAATCTCCGCTGGTTGCTCTTCATAGGACAGATTTTTCTGAAGCTCCACTGGTTCATGCTGAATGACATGAGATGGATCTGACAGATACTTCCTCAACATGGAGACATGAAAGACACTGTGAACCTGGGCCAGATCTGGTGGTAGTGCCAAGCGATAGGCAACAGCTTCTACTCGCTCCAAAATATCGAAGGGTCCGATGTAGCGTGGGTTAAGCTTCCCACGTCTCCCAAACCTCACAACGCCTTTCATAGGAGATATCCTCAAGAAGACAGAATCGCCAACCTGAAACTCTAGGTCTGAGCGGCGCTTGTCAGCATAACTCTTCTGTCGGCTCTGAGCAGTCTTCAGTCGACTCCTGATCAGTTTCACCTTCTCTTCTGCAATCTGCAACATCTTTGGACCCAGCAGTTTCCGCTCTCCAACATCATCCCAGCACACAGGAGATTGACACTTCCGGCCGTAAAGAGCCTCGTACGGTGCCATCTGGATACTCGCCTGGAAACTGTTGTTGTAGGCAAACTCCGGCAAAGGCAAGTAGTGGTCCCAAGAATCGGAAAAATCAAGTGCACAAGCTCGCATCATGTCCTCCAGAATCTGAATCGTCCTCTCAGACTCACCATCTGTCTGTGGATGAAAAGCTGTACTGAAAGTCAACCTGGTGCCCAACGCTGACTGCAAACTTCTCCAGAATCTTGAGATGAATCTCGAGTCGCGATCAGAGGTGATCGACACAGGAATGCCATGAAGTCGAACGATCTCACTGAGATACAGCTCTGCTAGCTTCTCTAGACCCAAGCCAGGCTTCAAAGGTAGAAAGTGAGTTGACTTGGTTAGGCGGTCGACAATTACCCACACTAACTCATGTTTCCGCCGGGTACGGGGCAAACCAGTCACAAAATCCATCGTGATGTGCTCCCACTTCTACACTGGTATCGGTAACGGCTGGAGATAGCCTGCTGGTCTCTGATGCTCCGTTTTCACCTGCTGACAGGTAAGACAGTGGGCGACGAAAGTAGCTATCTCTCGTTTCATGTTGTTCCACCAGAAGTGCTCCTTGAGTCCTCTATACATCTTTGTTCCTCCCGGGTGAATGGTGTAACTCGAATAATGGGCCTCCTCCAGAATGTCCCTCTTCAAGTCAGGATCATCAGGTATGCATACCCGGTCTCCAAATCTGATAGTACCATCCTCATGCACACGGAACTGAGACGACTGCCCTTGCTGAAGTTTAGCACAGATCTCTTGTAATTTGGGGTCCTGCATCTGAGTCGCTCTGATCCTCTGCAGCAAATTCGGTCTGATGTGCATGTTGGCCAGACTAACCTCGGGACTTGACGGAATAACCTCTAAATCGAACCTCCTCATTTCCTCCAAAAGTGGTCTCTACTCAGTCAAATCTGCGGCGGTTCCATAGTTGTGCCTCCTGCTCAACGCATCAGCCACCACATTGGCTTTGCCCGGATGATAATGAACACTAAGATCGTAGTCCTTGATCAACTCTAACCACCGTCTCTGCCTCATGTTAAGCTCTTTCTGGGTGAAGATGTACTTTAGACTCTTATGTGTACACTTCAGAGGGCTCTCCATACAGAAAATGTCTCCAGATCTTCAGTGCAAAAACAACTGCTGCTAGCTCCAGATCGTGAGTAGGGTAATTCTCCTCGTGAGGTTTCAACTGCCTCGAAGCATAGGCAATCACTCGACCACTCTGCATCAGAACACACCCCAAGCCTGTCTTGCAAGCATCACTGTAGATCACGTAACCACAACCACTCTTTGGAAGAGCAAGAATAGGTGCAGATACGAGTCTACGCTTCAACTCCAGGAAACTCTGCTCACAAGCTTCAGTCCAAGTAAAATGGACACCCTTCCAGGTCAATCTCGTCAACAGCGCTGCCAACCGAGAGAAGTCCTGGACAAACCTCTGATAGTAGCCAGCTAAACCAAGAAAACTCCGAATCTCTCTGACCGTGCTCGGTCTCTTCTAGTCCACTACTGCTTCCACCTTCTTGGGGTCCACAGAAACACCATCCTTGTCGATGACATGCCCCAAGAAAGCAACACTATCAAGCCAGAAGTCACACTTGGAAAACTTGGCAAACAACTCATGTTGTCTTAGTGTCTCCAGTACAATCCTCAAATGCTTCGCGTGCAGCTGCTTGCTTCGCGAGTAGATCAGTATATCGTCAATGAAGACAACCACAAATCGATCCAAGTAGCGTCGAAACACCCGGTTCATCAAATCCATGAATACCGCTGGGGTATTCGTCAGACCAAAAGGCATCACCAGAAACTCATAGTGGCCATACCGCGTACGGAAAGCACTCTTCAGAATGTCCTCGCCCTTGATTCGAACTTGATGATAACCAGATTGTAGATCAATCTTGGAGAACACCTGAGCTCCATGTAACTGGTCCATGAGGTCGTCAATCCTCGGTAAAGGGTATTTATTCTTGACCGTCACCTTGTTCAGTTCATGGTAGTCGATACGCAAACGCAGAGATCCATCCTTCTTCTTGACAAACAGCACTGGGGCTCCCCAAGGTGACATGCTTGGTCGAATAAACCCTTTCTCCAACAGATCCTCCAATTGCTTCTTCAGTTCCTTCAATTCAGCAGGTGCCATCCGATACGGTGCTTTGGATAAAGGAGCTGTGCCTGGAGCCAAATCGATGGCAAACTCCACTTCTCTCACAGGGGGTAATCCACGAAGATCCTCAGGGAAAACATCAGAGAACTCGCTGACAACTGGTACATCTGCTACTGTGTAACCAGTGCGAGTGGTGTCCGAGACTGAGGCCAGAAAACCAACACAACCGCTGCTGATCAGCTTCTGAGCTTGCAGAGAAGAGATCTCTCGAGCTAGGGCGTACCCCTTACTGCCACTGAAGGTGAATTCCTCCAGGTCAGGAAAACAGAAGTTCACCTTCTTTCTTCGACAATCCACTACAGCAAACACAGAAGAAAGCCAATCCATGCCGAAAATGACGTCGTAGTCTCGCAGCTCCATCAAATGCAGATCGGCGAAAAGCTTGCGCCCGTCAATAACAACAGAACAAGCCGGTGCTAACTGATTAACGGTTCTCACCGCTCCAACAGGAGTAGCAACACACAACACATGCGGCAAATCAACAACACACAAATAATGCTTGCGGGCAAAACTTGATGACAAAAAGAATGCGTAGCACCAGGATCAAACAAAGCACATGCATAACTAGAATGCACAGAAATGATACCTGCCACCACATCGTGAGATGCCTGGGCATCCTCCTGAGTCAATGCAAACACTCTGCCCTGGGTGACCGTTCTACCACGGCCTACTGGGCGAGAAGAGGAAGAAGGCTGGTCTGTCATCGGCGCTTTCCCCTTCCTACCCCTCGAGCCACTCTGCTGCGAACGGCCTGAAGAACTCATATGCCGCGACCCATCCGACGGTCTAGGCTACTCAACCGCTGTACTCTGACTCCCATCGCCTCCATGGGTCTGAGGCGGACTATGCGGGCACTGGGCGACAAAGTGGTCCCTACTGCCACAACGGTAGCAAGCCCCTGTAGCACGTCTGCACTCTGCCTGAGTATGAGGCCCCCCGCAAGTAGGACACTGAACCTCCCGTGCTACGCTGCTAGACGATCCCCTGCCTCTAGAGCCAGAAGATGAACTCGGCTGTCTGCTGTAGGGTTGTGGCTGGCGCTCTCCTCTAGAGTGTCCTGAGCTACTCCCGGAAGACTGACTCTTCCGAGGGTTCTGTTTGTGGCGCTGGTACTCACGGCTCCCCTGATCCTGTGTCTCCAGCCAAACGATCTCCAGGTTCTTGGTGATATCAACTATCTTGGCGTAAGCCTCACCGATAAAAGGCGCTATACCTCGATGGATATGGCCCTTCAAACCATCGACAAAACGGCCAGTCCTGCTGCTCTCATCCGAAACCAGGGACGAAGCAAACTGGGACAATCTGTCGAACTCAGCCTCGTATTCTCCTACACTCATGGATCCCTGCTTCAAGTTCAGGAACTGCCTCTCCATCTGGGCTTGACAACTTGAAGGAAAATACTTCGCGTGGAAAGCTTCCTTGAATTGTTTCCAAGTCCTGAAGGAACTCTCACCCTTAAGGCGCAACTCATTATCGTACCACTGAGCTGCACTGTCTCGAAGCATGAAAGTGGCCAACCTGACCTTGTCTTCATCTGGGCTCTGCATGGCCCGGAAAGTCCTCTCAATCTGATTAAGCCAGTAACCAGCCACTGTCGGGTCAGTAGTCCCTGCAAACGGCGGTGGCGCATGCCGCTCGAACTCAGCCAACAAGTCTCGGCCACCTGTAGAAGTATGCTGGCGACGCTGAGCGCGCATCATCAACACTAACTCGCGCATGATGTTGGTCAGAGATGCAGGATCGGGCTGCTCTTCTTGTTGTACCTCCTCATCCGACTGATAAGGAGCCTCCTGATCTTGCTGCATGGTTTCTGGGGGTGGGCTTGCAGGCCTCCTGCGAGGTCGTCCTCTACCCCTGGGCATGATTCTGCAGGTTACAAAACAGAGAGAACTTTAGAACAGGTTACACTACCCAGACCCACTCTCAGAAAGAACATTGAAAGTTGACAGAATTTTATACAATAGGATGACATCTAACAACAGCTCTGATACCACTTTAATCTGTCACGCCCCATCCCCACGGCCGGGCCCGCTAACAGATCGGCCGCATCCGACGGGGCGGACCCCACTGGGTGCAAGGCCTCAGATTTGACCTGGTCAGAGTCAACCTAATAGACAAAATAGGAATAATAACAAGAACTACGAGCAAATCAACAGAAACAGAGTCAATACAGATATGAGCTGAAGCAGCTCTACAACAACAGTGCCACACATACAGGTTCTGAATAAAATACAGACATAATACAAGTCTCACTCACACAGGAGGGTATAACTGACTACAACAAGCAGGAAAAGAAGTGACTCCCAGACACCACCCCTGCTCCTAAGCCTGATCTTCTCCTATGAAAAACAGAGTCCACAGAGTGCATGAGCCACAAAGGTCCAGTAGGTTCGCAGCTAAAACAGATAATGCAGAATAGTACAGAATAATACAGGTATTGCAGAATATTTAAATTCCAGACAGATAATGCAGAAAATACTCAAAAATAACAGAATCCAGAATTTCAGAAAATAACACGAAAGCAGACGGTACATCTCCCTGGCTAACAACAGAAATCAACAGCACTTGGCTGGATCTTCGATTGTGAAGTCGGAAGTGAACAGAACAGAAATCAACAGCCGAAGCCGGATCTTGGACCACAGTCGGGGGTAGTGCTACTACAGAAAATGTGTGCCAGAAATGGAGATGTACTAAAACCACGAAAATACAGCGAACATACAGAAAATATGGAATAAATAATACGAGATAAAAATGCATAATTAAGTAAGTAAACATTCAGTTACATAAATAAACCGATAAATAATTAAATAATTAAATAACTGGAATAAATTGCCACTGAGTTACCTTATAATGGCAATACAAAGATAAACAGGTGCGAGAGCCTACTTGGTACCGGGTCACAAAGTTAAGTTCGGAAAGTCCCACGGACTAAGACTCGCTACGGAAATCTAATCCATCAAAATAAACTAACTTAGATTAACAGTCCTGGGTCGAATCTAGACTTACAATTAAAGTCCTAACTCATTCAACATGGATCAATCACCAAACAACAAGCTTGGCAAGATAACAAACTTACACTAGAGCATACAAAGATCTAAATAAATACAATTCACCAGGATAAGAAAAATAGCTTCCAAAAGATAATACATAAATATACAAGTAATAATTAATTGCTAACTGAACAACTGGAACCAAGGCAAAAGAACATTTGCTAAAACAATAAAATTCAGATTTCAAAACTAACAAGCACTAACTCAGGCAGAATGAAGAAATAAAAGCAATTAAATAAAAGCAAATACACGGTTCCCAGATACACCATAATCTCTCATCCAAAACAATGGTTTTTTTTTAAAAAAAAAACAAAATAATAGTAATAATAATAATAATAATATCTTCTAAAACAAAAGCATGCAGTACATTTAACTATAACCCAAAATCAGGATTCCACTAACTCATTAAGCAACTAATAAATCAAGCTTAACACCTATGACAAAAATGCCTAAACACAAGCCATGCTCTTATAAAATAGAACCGAATTTAATTTGCAATTACCCAATCAACCTAGGCTGCAGGCTTAACAACATTTGGAATTCTTCAAGTCAAACAAAAGAAAAAGAAAGAGTTTAAACTTTGGTTAAAGCTTACAGCCAAACATAAATCAATGAACTAATCCACTTGCTAAAAGATGCATAAATAAATACACAAATTTAATCAACACAACAAGCTTACACAAAGCTCTAACTTAAGCTAAAACATAACCCACTCCTGCAGGACATGTTCAAGAAAACATGCATTTAACATACTCAAAATAAGAGATAGGAATACATGATTAACATCAACAAAATAAACCCCAAACACAAGAAACAAGGCCAGAAAATTCTCAGAATAACTAAGAAGCTAAGCCTACCTCTAAGCTTGCTTATGAAGAGATCTCCCCTCTCACAGATCAAGCTCCAAGAGAAAACCGAATTCAAAAAAAAAAAATAACACAGCCAAGGTGTTGAGGTTTTAAGGAAGAAGAAAGAGCTTTAGATATAAGGAAATGGCTTCAGACAAGGCTTAACAACAACCATCCACTCAATAATGAAGCTTCAATAATCCGCAATGAAGCAGACAAGATCCACAAATTCTGGGCAAAACAACAAAGCTGCGGGCTCCACTCGGTCAACTGGTCAAACAAAACAAAAGAAGAGAAAAAAAAACCAAACATTACAAAATTCTAATTTTTTTAATTCACCGTTGATTTCTACAATATCAAATTTGTCGTTATGTGCTAAACTATTAAAATGTTGTGAAGATTAATCAAAAAGGAAATTTAAAAAATAAATTTATATATACTCATAATTTACATAAGAATTTTAAAATTTTTTAGATCAAAGTGTTATTTTAAAATTTGAAGAAAATAGCAAATCCATGAATTATTTATTGAAACATTAACATTCAAGAATTTTTTTGGTTTAATAAGCTATGCCACTGAACATGGATATGTTTGTTATTGTATTTCTAAAGAATGTTTTAAAATTAGAGTTGACTCGGTTGGTTCAATATTGTTCAACTGAGACCTGACCATATCACTAAGTTGAATCTTACACAGCTGCATGAGAAAGGACTTAACATTGTCAACGATTTTTGTGTCCTTTATAACCAGAGGAGTGAGACTTGCGCCCACCTTTTCCTGCAATGTGAATCAATGCCCCATATTTGGCAGTAGTTAGGAGTCAACACAAGCATGATCACTGAGGAGGGACTTAATGGATGGTTCTTTGAGCTTTTAAGTACCGGACATTGTGATGCAGTTTACAACTCATGCATGAAGCTTTGGATGACTAGGATGACTCAGCTTGGTACCAGGTGTTCCAACCAACTCAAAGCTAGGCTAACCCAGTATGTCCAAATTGCTGCTTTAATGTTTATAATAATTATTTTACTTTTTATTTATCATATTATTGTTTTTTTATATTTTTATTTTAAATTATATTATAATATTATGACATGTTAATATCAATAAATTATAAGAAAAGCTATTTATTTATTTTACTCTTCTATCACTGTTTTCAAATTGTTAGTAGTTTATTACTATCCTCTCGTATATTCATATATAATTAGAATCATAAATATATAATATTCTTGACTAGTTTAACTTCTCTTTGATAGATGATCTATGAACGAGGATCCTTTCTAGCATTGACGGAACAATTCCCACAGTCAATTTTTGAAAATTTATTTTTACATCAATTTTTAATTATATTTAATTTTACCTCTATATAAATTTAAATCAATATGTATAGTTCATATAAATTATAGGGTTATAATTTCAAAAGACGAATGATTTTGTAACTCTTGTCAACTTGTTAATGTTTATTAGTATATATCATATCAACCTAAAACCAGAAAATTGAATATAACTTTGGATTTGATTGAAATTGCTTCATATTAAGGCTTTTTTTTTCATTGGATACCAATGTTAGATATATCTCTCATATTTATGCAAAAACCAACGAATCAGAATGGCTATGAGAAATATTTTACAATAATACCAATTATATGATTGCTTTCCTTTTTTTTTTTAATTGTTTTCATATATTTTATTATTCCATTATTATAAAATTAAAAACATTGCTAAGATAAAAAAAAAAATTAAAATGGCGCACTATGTAATTAATTGTATGCTATCTTCAATGGTTAATTAAATTACATTTAATTAAATTAAATTAAATAGTTGTCTATAATCGAACCCCTCTATATTGACCTCTAAAATCTTTTATAAGTAAATAATCTTAGTATGCAACTAGCAATTTCTCAAAACATATATAAATACAGATGAAAAATAAATGAATAATGATAAGAAATTAAAAAAAAAACAGAATTTTGATGAAAAATAAAGATGGCAATTTTTTTGAAATTAAACAAAACAAGGCGTCAATTTTATTTTATTTTTGCAAGAGCGCCAAAATTAGGTGCCAATTTATTTTAAGATCGCCTATATAAAGGATTGATGAGACAATAAAAAACCCTAATAGTTAAAAAAAAACAAAAAAACAAAAAAAGAATAAAGTTCTTGTCGGAGATAAGGTAAGTATCATGATTTTTTTTTATTCCATACGTTTTTTTGTATTGCTTTTCTTGTACTGTTATCTAAATATTTAACTTGTTGATTTTATTAGATGATTAATTATTTTTAATTAGTTTTTGCTATAAAAAATTTGAGAATTTTAATTAATCTAAATATTAGGGTTTGATAATACTTATAATGGGGGAAAAAAGATTGAGTTAAGTTGGACAAGATCCTCAAGACAACCCTTCTTTTGTTGGAAATTAAAAACTTTCTCCTTGCAATATGAAGATGGGTGAGAATTATAAAAAGAGAGGGTGTTGGTGATGTTCTATTTCAATCCATAAGAGAAGAGACATATATTTTTAATATATGAATTTTTATGTTGTTTAAATTTCTTTTCAATCAATGGTATCTCATAGGTTTTAGATTTTTCTTGTGTTTTATTACTTCTATTTAAGTATCATGAATTTTCTTTATTCCATAATATTTTTTTAATTTTTTTTCTTCTAATATTATCTAAATAATTTAATTTGTTTATATTATTCGTGGATAATTCGTAGATGATTAGTATTTATAATTAGTTTTTGCTATAAAAAATTTGAGAATTTTAATTAATCTAATTTTAGGTGTTGAAAATACTTTTTGAATTGGGATGAGATATTCAAGAAAACCATTATTTTTGTTGGAAATTAAAAACTTTTTGACTTTTCTCCTTGCAACGTGAAGGTGGGTGAAAATTTTAAGAAGAGAGTGTGTTGGTGATGTTCATTTCAATACATGGAGAAGTGATATATATTTTTAATATATAAATTTTTATGTTGTTTAAATTTCTTCTCAATTAATGGTATCTCATAGGTTTTAGATTTTATTGTGTTTTATTTCTCCTATTTAAGTATCATGAATTTTTTATTCCATAATATTTTTAATTGTTGTTTTTCTTGTAATATTATCTACTTAGTTTAATTGGTTTTTTTTTTGTGGATAATTCATAGATGATTAGTTTTTATAATTAGTTTTTGCTATAAAAATATATGAGAATTTTAAATAGTTTAATTTTAGGGTTGAGGATATTCTTTAAATTGGGATGAGATATCAAGACAACCCTTGTTTTTGTTGGAAATTAAAAACTCTTTGCCTTTTCTCCTTGCAACTTGAAGATGGGGTGAGACTAAGAAGAAAGGGTGTTGATGAGGTTCAATTTCAATCCATAGAGAAGTGATATATATTTTTAATGTATGTATTTTTATGGTGTTTAAATTTCTTTTCAATCAATGGTATTTCATAGGTTTTAGATTTTCTTGTGTTTTACTACTTCTATTTAAGTATCACGATTATCGTTTATCTCATATTATTTTTTAGCATTGGTTTTCTTCAAAAATTATCTAAATAATTTAACTTGTTGTTTATTTTGTTAAATAATTGATATATTTTCTTGTAATATTTTTATATAATTTAACTTCTTATTTATTTTGGTGCATAATTGATATATGATAAATGCTTTAATTAGTTTTTGTTATAAAAACATATAAGAATTTTAATTAATCTAATTTTAGGGTTTGGGAATACTTTCAAAAGGGATAAAATCTCCAAAACAACCTTTGTTTTGTTGAAAATGAAAAAAAACGTTTGGCTTGTTTCCTTTTTTTTTCCCTCTTGCAAAGTGATGATCTGGTGTTAGTGTGAGAGTAAGTGGATTTGACTTGGTTTAAGAGAGAGAGGGAGTTAGTGGGTCCACTTTCAATCAATAGGTGTTTAAATTTCTTTTCAATTAATGCTATTTTATAGGTTTAAGATTTTCTTGTATTTTATTACTTTTACTTATAAGTCCTTAATAATTTAAGATTTTATTCATATATTTATATTTCATTATAATTCAATAAATCTAAAAACACGTTAACTGCAATACTTTTTTATTATTTAGTTTTTTTTCAGTGATATTATTATTAACATATTTAGCATATTTAATAATATTTAACTGATATTGGAAAGGTGATATTTAACTATGTATTGACTTAGTTGGAAAATATTTAGATTTGTAATTGAGTTGATGGTGTCAGTTCATTATATATATATATATATATATATATATATATATATATATATATATATATATATATTATTATTATTATTATTAGAATCTTAACTTAATTACATGAATTCTGAAGCTTGTTGATAATGTTTGAACTATTTTTATCATTATTATTTTTTTTATAATACATGATTCAAAAATGTTGAAACGCATTCAAATACAAAAGCAATACTCAATTTCTTCTTTACTTCCACAAAAGAAAAGGAGGGTGAATGATGACAATTTCAATGATTTCCACAGTATTCCTCCTTACAACCATAAATCATCTCAATTTAGCAGTGATTTACATAATAATTAGCAACCTCAAATTGAGATCCAACGAAACAGTTCCAATGATTCAAGTTCTCATGAATCAAATGATAATTTGGATAATGAGATGAATAATGAGCGTAAGTTTTTTTTTTAATAATCCTACTATTTTTTAAAAAAAATTAGTCATTGTGATTATATTTTAAATTACTAAATTTTAATATTATGCAATGAATCTTGATTTCTCAATAAAAACTCGAGGACCGACTAGGCTTCCAGATATTTTGAACTTAGGTCCTGGTGAAGAATTGCCAGAGCAATTTAACATATACAATCAATGTGTTGATAATGGTGAGCTCGAATACTTTTGTGGAACTGTGGCTAGAAATCTTGATTTGACACCTCTTGGATATGATGATTGGAGAAAAGCACCTATTAATGTTAAGGATGAAATATGGAAAGTTGTCAAGGTAAATTTTATTCATCTTCTTATATGTAAATTATTTAAATATATAATTTTTAGTCTTATATAATTTTTTTAATTGCAAACCAAATTTAATTTGGAACCAATTAGAAAATCTTGGGTTCTTAAACAAGTTGTGGGAATTCAAACATACATTGTTATTGATAATTTTCATAAATCAAGTTCTCTAGCTGAATTGAAATCAAAAGTAGATCCAAGAACAAGAGCAGATCAATTGAAAAAGCTTGCCACAAAATGGTATTACCCAAAATGGTAGGTAATAAATAGTTTGTATTCCAATGTTTTTAAAATATTGATAATTCTAATCCTTATGTGTATAACATGATGTTATTGTTAGAATTTCGTTAACTATAATAGGGAAAATCTCAAAATGGTAAGGTAGCAAAAAACCAAATGAAGATGCCACATACCTCGGGTATTATTTCCTTTGCTCGTAGAGCTGAGATGGAGGTATATACTTGCAATATAATCACTCATACATTTCTATTTAATTATATCATAAGATGTAATTAGAAGTGACTTGTTATTGAATAAATAGTTTAAAGAAATGGGAATCCAACCTAAGAGAGCAAAAATGTATGTGAAGTGGCACGAACAAAATGATGGAAGGTCGGTGTCTAATGAAGTTGAGGAAGCTATAGTAAGAAAATTCGAATTTTTTTAATTTTATGTTTATAATTAAAATAATAACTTTATATATTTTTCTTAATGCTATGTAGAATAAAATTCAACAAATTTTAGATACGCAAGGAGCTAATGTTGAATCTTCCTCACAATCAGATGACTTTGCTCCTTTAGAGGGTGATGCTTTGTTTCGAGTATTTGGACTAGAGAAAAATGGACGTGTTAGAGGGATTGGTTTTGGAGTGACACCATAAATGTCTGCAAACTCAAATTTTCAAAGCCTATAGGAGAAGAAACGATTGAGGGGAAAAAATAAAAATTTTGAAAATAAATTTGGAGGATTAAGAAAGGAAGTTGGTATGTTGCGTGAACTTATTTTGACATATCTTGGCCCTAATAGTATTGGACTATCAGAAAAGGTATTTCAAATTAGTATTATTGATTTCCATATATCATATATGTTTTATATTTAATGTAATTTAATAATTATTATTATTTTACCTTAATTTTATTTGATATAAAAGTTATTGTAGGCTGGAGATGCTAAAAGTAATCTTGGTTCTCCATCGGTCACTATCTCTCAATTTCATGATAGTAATGATGATCCTATTGATGGTACAATTTTCATATTATCATCTTTTATTTTTAGATTGTTAAAATTTCAAATTTTATTATTTATTTCACACATTTTCTTTGTCAATTGATTTATCTACTCATTGATCTATTTATATATTTTCTTTTACAAATGAGAGAACAACATGATAAATTTAAAGCCAATTTCAAGGATTGAGGCCTTATCTTTTCTTTTATTTTTTTTACAATGTTTGAAAGTTATTTCTTTTAGATTTGTACATCATGTTGACATTATTTTAATTAGTGTTTAAATACTATGCAATATGTTTTTTTTATTTTTGATAAATAATTTTTATTACTATTTTGTTAAATCATGTAAATTAATTTTATAGTATTTATATTTTGTCTCGTATTTGACTATTAAATTGTATATAAATAATATTTAAATTAATACTGTGAAAAATTATACAATAGTTTTCCAACATTTGCGAATGTTGCACTTTGTTATCATCTGCAAATACTATATAATTTAAACAACACTTATGAAATTTTGATATAAGACTTTCAAGGGACACTTAACAAACATTACTAAATAATTCTTGTTCCAACATTTATAAATGTCACTTAAATTAAAAATTAAATACCATGAATAACTTCTGCCAACATTTATAAATGTTGTACTAAATTGTTATTAAGAAATGATATTTCGTTAAACTAATGTTTACCAAATGTAGTTATAAGTAATTTAAGAAACATTTAACAATTGTTGCAATTTAATGACTATGGCAACAATTATAAATGTTGCAATATATTTTAGAATAATACAAAGAAAAACTTGTAGCTACATTTTCTAATGTTGCAAAAAATGTCGATTTATCAAAATTTAAAATAGTGAGTAACTTCTACTAACATTTACAAATGTCAGATTAAATTCATATTAATAATTACTATTTTGTTAAACCAATGTTTACAAAAGGTCAATATAAATATTTTAAGAGACTTTTAGCAAATGTTACCATATAATCTTTATAACAACAATTATAAATGTTGCAACATTTCAAAATTAATATAAAAAAAAAACTTGTGCCAACATTTGCAAATGTTGCATAAAATAAAAACAAATGTTACTCAAGCCATATATAAATGTTGAAATACAATCCTTATTAAGACTACTTACAAATGTTGGGAAATGTCATAATGAATGCCAGAATAGAAAGGTGCCGAAGTTTCTTGTAAATGTCTCCACAAAGCATACCGATTGTGACAATTACGACATATAATCGATATTTATTAGAAAAGTCATTATAGAACTATTCTGATGTTTTTCCCCCATTTTGAGACATATGACAAATGTCATAAAAAATGTTTTTTTGTTGTTGTAGTGAGGAGAGATTACTATAAGAAAACATAGGATTAGTGTTTTCAATCAAAACCCTAATCCTATGTTTTCTTGTAATAATGTTGCCAATTTTCAATCAAAATAATAATCCTATGTTTTTTCTTTTCAGAATACCTGCTATATTTGAATCAAAACTCTAATCCTATGTTTTTTTGGGAACGTCTCCTATTTTTCTATAAAAACCATAATTCTATGTTTTCTGTTTGGAGTGCCTACTATATTTGAATCAAAACCTTATCGGAATGCCTACTCTGTTTTCTTTGCAAAATGCATACTATATTTAAATCCTGTCTCATATTTGTCAATGAAAAATCCTAATCCTATGTTTTCTTATAATAGTCACCTATTTTTGAGTCAAAACCCAAATCCTTTGTTTTTTTTCTCGGTATGTGTCCTATTTTTTTAATTTTGAATAAAACCATAATCCTTTGTTTTCTTTTCTGAATGTCTGCTATTTTTGAATAGAAAACCTTAATCCACTTTTTTCTTTTCGGAATGTCACATATTTTGTAATCAAAACCTAAATCCTGTGTTTTGTTTTCTTAATGTCTCCTATTTATAGGTTTTGTATCAAAACCCTAACCTGTGTTTTGTTTTTAAAAAGTCTGCTATTTTTCAGTCAAAAACCTAATCATTTCTTTTCTTTTCAGAATATCTGCTATTTTTTAATCAAAACCAAAATCATATGTTTTCTTTTCAAACTGTGTCCTATTTTTTAGTTTTGAATCAAACCACTAATCCTTTGTTTTTTTTTCAAAAAGACTCATTTTTTAATCGAAATCCGAATTCTATGTTTTATTAAAGTAATGTCTCACATTTTTTAAACAAAATTGTAATCCTTTGCTTTCTTTTCAAAATATCTCATATTTCTTAATTAAAAAATTAATCCTATGTTTTCTTTTAGAAATATCTACTATTTTAAATCAAAGCCATAATCCTATGTTTTTTTTTAGAAACATCTACTATTTTTAATCAAAACCATAATCGTATGTTTTCCAATAGTAATGTCTCCTATTTTTCAATCAAAACAATAATCCTGTGTTTCTTATAGTAATGGGAACTATATCTGAATAAAAAAAAACTAATCCTTTGATTTTTTTTTTCAGAATATCTCATTTTTTTGAATAAAAATACTAATCCTATGTCTTATTTTATTAAAGATAAGATGATGGCTTTGATTCAAAACCCAGTTTTTGATAGGAAACATTACTATAAGAAAACATAAAATTAGTGTTTTGAATCAAAAGCCTAATCCTATATTTTCTTGTGATAATGCTTCCTATTTTTCAATCAAAACAGTAATCCTATGTTTTTCTTTTTGGAATACCTACTATATTTGAATCAAAAGTCTAATCTTATATTTTCTTTTCGAAACGTCTTCTATTTTTCAATGAAAACCCTAATCCTATGTTTTTCTGTTCAGAATGCCTACTATATTTGAATTAAATCCTTATTGGAATGCCTACTATGTTTTCTTTTTAGATTGCCTACTATATTTGAATCCTATGTCTCATATTTTTCAATTAAAATCATAATCCTATGTTTTGTTATAATAATGTCCGTATTTTTAAATCAAAACCCAAATCATTTCTTTTCTTTTCGTAATGCGTGCTATTTTTTCAGTTTTGAAAAAAACATAATCCTTTGTTTTCTATTCGGAAGGTCTACTATTTTTTAATAAAAAAACCCTAATCCACTTTTTTCTTTACAAAATGTCACATATTTTGCAATCAATATCCAAATCCTATATTTTATTTTCTTAATGTCTCCTATCTATCAGTTTTGAATCAAAACCCTAACCTATATTTTATTTTCAAAAAGTCTCCAGTTTTTCAATCAAACCTAATCCTTTCTTTTCTATTCGGAATATCTGTTATTTTTTAATAAAAAACCTAATCCTATGTTTTCTTTTCAAACTGTGTCCTATTTTGCAGTTTTGAATCAAACCCCTAATTCTTTGTTTTCATTTTTTTAATCCAAACCCTAATCCTAGGTTTTCTTATAATAATGTCTCCCATTTTTCAATCAAAACCCTAATCCTATGTTTTCCTTTCAAATGTCTCAAATTTTTAAATAAAAAAACTAATCCTATGTTTTGTTTTCGGAATGTCTACTATTTTTGAATTAAAACCCTAATCCTATGTTTTCAATCAAAATCCCAATCCTATTTTTGAATCAAAACCCTAATCCTTTGTTTTCTTTTCTAATTTTCTCCTTTTCTTAAACCAAACCCTAATCCTATCTTTCATAACAATAATCCTTTGTTGTCTTTTGGTAATGTCTCGTATATTTCAATCAAAACCTAAATCCTATGTTTTCTTTTCTGTCCTATTTATCAGTTTTTATCAAAACCCTAATATTATGGTTTCTTATAGTAATGTCTCCTATTTTTACCGTTTGAATCAAAACCCTAATCCTTAGTTTTCTTTTCAGAATGCCTAATATTTTTGAATTAAAACCGTAACCTTTTCTTTTCTTTTCTTTTCCTTTTTTTCAAAATTTCAACTATTTTTTAATCAAAACCCTAGTAATATGCTTTATTATAATAATGTCTCTTATTTTTCAATCAACACCCTAGTCCTATGTTTTCTTTTTGAGATGACTACTATGTTTGAATCAAAACCCTAATCATATATTCTCTTTTGGCAATGTCTACTATTTTTGAATTAAAACACTAATCCTAGTTTTTCTTTTGGAAATGTCCTCTATTTTTTGTTTTTAATCAAAACCCTAATCCTATATTTTCTGATAGAAATGTCTTCTATTTTTTAATCAAAACCATATTCCAATGTTTTCCTTTCAAAAGGTTTTCTCATAGAAATGCCTCCTATTTTTCAATCAAAACCATATTCCAATGTTTCCTTTCAAAATGTCTCATTTTTTCTAATCAAAACCTTAATAGTATATTTTCTTTTTAGAATATCTACTATTTTTGAATCAAAATCCTAATCCTGTATTTTGTTTTCGTATTGTCTTCTATCTTTTAATCAAAACCCTAATCCTATGTTGTCTTTTCAGAATGTGTCCTATTTTTCAGTTTTGAATCAGAATGATAATCCTTTGTTTTTTTTTTTAAATGCCTCCTATTTTTAAATCAAAACCCTAATCTTTTCTTTTCTTTTCGAAATGTATACTATTTGTTTCTTTTTCTTTAAGAAATGTCTACTATTTTTGAATGAAAAAACTAATGATATGCTTCCTTATAGTAATGTCTCCTATTTTTCAAAAAAATAGTAGATATTACTATAAGAAAACAAAGAATTCGGGTTTGTGTGCAAAAGTAAACATAGTATTTATTAATGTCTCAAAATTTTCAATCAAAACCCTAATCCTAGGTTTTCATTTTGGAATACCTATTATTTTTTTTTAATCAAAACACTAATCTTATGTTTTATTTTGAAAATGTCCCTTATTTTTTAATCAATAACCTAATCCTTTCTTTTTCATCTCAGGTGAACTTTTATCCGGTGCGATCATAACAACTCTAAAAGAATGGATCCCATTATAACTATGTAGTTAAACGAGCTTGGACGAGAGTTCTACTAGGATGGGTGACCTTCTACGCAGTCCTCGAGTTGAAACCGTCCATTTCTTTTTGCTACGTGCTTTATGTTTATGATTTTATTAATTAAAAAATTACAATAATAATAAAAAAATGAAATACTAACCTATGTTTTTAATGAAAACCCTAATCCTATGTTTTCTTAGAGTAATGTATAATATATTTTGTTAGGGAATCTTTGCTAATGTTTAATCAAAACACGAATCCTATGTTTTCTTTTCGTAATGTCTCCTATTTTTGAAAAAAATATTATTCCAATGTTTTTTTTCAAAATGCCTCCTTTTTTTTTTAATCAAACCCCTAATACAAATCCTTCCTTTCTTTATGGAATGTCTGCTATTTTTTAATTAAAATCTTAATTCTATATTTTCCTTTCGGAATGTGTCGTATTTTTCAGTTTTGAATAAAAAACCTAATCCTTTGTTTTCCTTTTAGAATAACTAATTTTTTTAATCAAAACCCTAATCCTATCTTTACTTTTCGGAAAGATAAGATTAGGGTTTTGAATCAAAACCCCAAATGCTATCTTTGTTTTTGGATGCCTACTAATTTTTAATCAAAAATTTAATCCGATGTTTTCCTTTTGGAATGTCTCATATTTTTCTATCAAAACCTTAATATTATGTTTCTTTTGGTAATGCCTCCTATTTTTAAATAAAAGCTCTAATCCTATGTGTTCTTTTCAGAATGTCTATTATTTTTTATTCAAAACCCTAATGCTGAGTTTTCATTTCGGAATGCCTACAATAGTTGAACCAAAACCCTTAGGCATTGCTTTTTTTTTTTTTTTCTGAATGCCTATTATTTTTTAATCAAAACGCTAATCCTATGTTTTGTTATAGTAATGTCTCATAATTTTCTTTCAAAACCCTAATTCTAGGTTTTATTTTCGGAATGCCTACTATATTTAAATCGAAACCATAATCCTATGTTTTCTTTTCGGAATGTCTCCTATTTTCAGTCATAACCATAATTATTCGTTTTTTTTGGAATGTCTTCTATTTTTCAGTCATAACTCTAATTATTTGTTTTCTTTTTGGAATGTCTATTATTTTTGAATAAAAATACTAATCCTAAATTTCTTTTTGGAAATGTCCCCTATTTCTGTGGTTTTAATCAAAATACAAATCCAATGTTTTATTATAGTAATGTCTCCAATTTTGAAATCAAAACCCTAATCCTATGTTATCTTTTCTAAATCTCATATTTTTCAATCAAAACCTTATTCCTATATTTTCAGTTTGAAATGTCTACTACTTTTTAATCAAAACTCAAATCCTATGTTTTGTTATATTAATGTCTCCCATTTTTCATTCAAAAAACTAATCCAATATTTTCTTATAGTAATGTCTCTTATTGTTTAATCATGACCTTAATGATATGTTTTCTTATAGTAATGTTTCCTTTATTTCAATAAAAAAAATTAATCCTATGCTTTATTTTCAGAATAACTACTATATTTGAATCAGAAACCTAATTGTATGTTTGTTTTTCTTAATTCTTCCTATTTTTTTTAATTAAAACAATAATCCAAAGTTTTTGTCGGAATGCCTCCTATTTTTTAATAAAAAACCGTAATGTTTTGTTTTCTTTTCGTCAGGTCTACTATTTTAAATTAAAAACCGAAGTCCTATATTTTATTTTTGGAATGTCTCATTTTTTTCAATCAAAACAATAATCCTATGTTTTCTTTTCGGAATATCGACTATTTTTGAATCAAAACCGTAATCATATGTTTTTTTTTTATAGAAATGTCTCTTATTTTTAATCAAAATCCTAATCCTATGTTTCATTTTGGGATGTCAACTATATTTGAATAGAAAACCTAATCCTAAGTTTTGTTTCCGAATGCTGCCTATTTTGTAAACAAAACTCGAATTCTATGTTTTCTTTTGTTAATATCTTCTATTTATCAGTTTTTAATCAAAACTGTAACATATGTTTTATTTTCTGAATGTGTAGTATTTCTTAATCGAAAACCTGATCCTTTCTTTTCTTTTTTGAATGTTTGCGATTTTTGAATAAAACCCTAATCATATATTTTTTTTCAGAATATGTCTAATTTTTCTGAATGTTTTATTTTTTTAATCAAAACATTAATCCTATCTTTTGCTTTGGGAATGTCTGCTAATTTTTAATCAAAACCCTAATCTATTGTTTTATTTTCGTAATGTTTCATATATTTCAATCAAAATACTAATCCTATGTTTTCTTTTCATAATGCCTCCTATTTTTCAATGAAAATCTTAGTAAATTGTGTTCTTTTTGCAATGTCGGCTATTTTTGAATCAAACCCTAGTCCTATGTTTTCTTATAGTAATGGCACCTATTTTTCAATGAAAACCCTAATGCAATGGTTTCTGATCGAAATACCCAATATCTTTAAATCGAAACATTAAACGTTTGTTTTCTTATAGTAATGTCTCCTATTTTTCACTCAAAACCCTAACCATTGTTTTATTTTCAGAATGCCTCGTATTTTTCAATCAAAACACTAATTGTTTGTTTTCTTTTCATAATGTCTTTTATTTTTGACTAAAATCCCCAATCCTACGTTTTCTTTTTAAAATGCCCACTATTTTTTGGTTTTAATCAAAACAATAATCCAACATTTTACTATAATAATGTCTCATAACTTTCATTCAAAAATGTATCCTATGTTTTCTTTTCGAAATGCCCTATATTTTCAATCAAAATTCTTATCCTATGTTTTCTTTTTGGAATGCCTTTATTTTTGAATAAAAATTCTAATCTTATGTTTTATTATAGGAATGTCTAATATTTTTCAATTAAAACCCTAATCCTATGTTTTCTTTATTGAATGCCTAATATATTT
The DNA here is from genome assembly GCA_020875875.1 of Dioscorea alata. NCBI lineage: Eukaryota > Viridiplantae > Streptophyta > Magnoliopsida > Dioscoreales > Dioscoreaceae > Dioscorea > Dioscorea alata. The sequence goes on along the minus strand of CM037020.1, from coordinate 20,356,053 downwards.
GAATTAAAAACATAATAATGCTTTGTTTTCTTTTGTTAATGTCTGCTATTTTTTATTCAAACCCCTAATTTTATGTGTTACTTTCGGAATGTCTCATATTTTTTAATCAAAACCCTAATCCTATATTTTTTTTTTCGGAATGTTTACTATTTTTTAATCAAAACCCTAATCCTATGCTTTCTTATCATAATGTTTCCTATTTTTTTATCAAAACCCTAATCCTATGTTATTTGTTCAGAATGCCTACTATATTTCAATAAAAAGCCTAATCCTATATTTCTTTCTCGTAATGTCTCCTATTTTACAAACAAAACCCGATTCCTATGTTTTCTTTTCTTAATGTCTCCTATTTATCAGTTTTGAATCAAAACCTTAACCTATGTTTTCTTTTCCGAATGTCACCTATTTTCAAATAAGAAACCTAGTCCTCTCTTTTCTTTTCAGAATGTCTGCTCTTTTTGAACCCAAACCCTAATCCAATATTTTCTTTCGGAATGTTTCTACTATTTTTGAATTAAAACCCTAATATTATGTTTTCTTATAGTAATGTCTTCTATTTTTCAATCAAAACGCTAATGCTATGATTTCTTTTCGGAAAGCCTACAATATTTGAAATCAAACCCCAAATGATTTGTTTTCTTTTTGGAATATCCACATTTTTTAATTCAAAACCCTAATCTTATGTTTTCTTGTAGTAATATGTAATATTTTTCACTCAAAACCCTAATCTTATGTTTTCTTATAGGAATCTGTACTATATTTGAATCAAAACCCTAATTCTTTTCTTTTTAGAATGCCTCATATTTTCAACCAAAACACTTATTCTTTGTTTTTTGTTCAAAATGTCACATATTTTTTAATAAAAAACAAAATCGTATGTTTTTTTTTTGGAAATGTCACCTGGTTTTGCTTTTTAATTAAAACTCTAATCTAAATGTCTTATTATAGTAGTGGCTCCTAATTTTTAATCAAAACACTAATCCTATATTTTATTTTCAAAATTTCTTATATTTTTAAATAAAAAACCTAATCCTATATTTTCTTATAGTAATGCCAATTATTTTTCAGTCAAAACCCTACTCCTATGTTTTCTTTTCAGAATGACTACTATATCTGAATCAAAACCCTAATCCTATGTTTTTTTTTTTGGAATGTCTCCTCTTTTACAAACAAAACATGAATCCTATGTTTCCTTTTCTTAATATCACACATTTTTTAATCAAAATACTAATCCTATTTTTTTTAAATACCTACTGTTTTTTAATCAAAACACTATTAGTATGTTTTTTTCCTGAATGCCTTTTATTTTTTTTAATCAAAACTCTAATAATTTGTGTCCATTTTGGAATGTCTACTATTTTTTAATTAAAACACTAATCCTACATTTTCTTATAATAATGCATCCTATTTGTCAATCAAAACCCTAATGCGATGTTTCCTTTTCCGAAAGCCTAATATATTTCAATGAAAACACTAATCATTTGTCACTGAAAGCAATAACCCTATGTTTTCTTTTGGAAATGCCTCTTATTTTTCAATCAAAACACTAATTTTTTGTTTTCTTTTCGGAATGTCTCTTATTTTTTAAGAAAAACCCAAATTGTATGTTTTCTTTTGAAAATGTCCCCTAATTTTTGGTTTTTAATCAAAATAATAATCCAATGTTTTATTATAGAAATGTCCCCTAACTTTCAATGAAAACTCTAATATTATGTTTTCTTTTCGAAATGTCTCATATTTTTCAATCAAAACCTTTATCATGTGCTTTATGTTCCGGATGCCTACTATTTTTGAATCAAAATTCTAATCTTATATTTTCTTATTGAAAAATTCAAATCCTATACTTTATTATAGTAATGTGTCCTATTTTTCAATCAAAACCCTCATCCTATATTTTCTTTTCGAAATGCCTATGGTATTTGAATTAAAATCTAAATCCTATGTTTTCTTTATGGAAAGTATCCTATTTTGCAAACAAAACAAGAATCCAATGTTTTCTTTACTTTATGACTCATATTTTTTATTCAAAACCGTAATCTTAGATTTTATTTTTGAAATATCTCCTATTTTTTAATCAAAACACTAATGTTATGCTTTCTTATGTGATTGTTTGCTATTTTTGGAATGTCTGATATTTTTCAATGAAAACCCTAATGCTATGTTTTCTTTTCATAATGTCTACTATTTTTTAATCAAAACTCTAATATATGTTTTTTTATAGTAATGTCTCTTATTGTTCAATGCAAACCCAAATTCAATGTTTTCTTTTCAAAATACCGACTATATTTGAATAAAAACCAAAATCTTATGTTACCTTTTCGCAATGTCTCATATTTTGCAAACAAACCCGGAATCCAATTCTTTCTTTTTCAATCAAAACCTCATCCTTTCCTTTTCTTTAGAATGTCTGCTATTTTGAATCAAAACGCTAATCCTATGTTTTCTTTTCGGAATGTGGCCTATTTTCGAAGTTCCAATTAAAACCCTAATCCTTTGTCTTTTTTTTGGAATGACTCTTTTATTTGAAACAAAACCCTAATCTAATCTTTTGTTTTGGGAATGTCTACTAATTTTTTAATCAAATCAATAATCTGATGTTTTCCTTTCAGAATGTCTCATATTTTCTAATAAACCCAAATCGAATGATTTCTTTTTTGAATCGCTCACATTTTTCATTAAAAAAAATAATTATATGCGTTATTTTTGGAATGTCTACTATTTTTGAGTGAAAACGTAATCATATGTTTTCTTATAGTAATGTGCTCAATTTTTCAAATAAAACCCAAATGATATGAATTAAAACCATAATGATTTGTTTTCTTTTTGTAATGTCTACGATTTTTTAATCGAAATCCTAATCCTATATTTTCTTGTATTAATATCTCCTACGTTGCATTTAAAACCCAAATCCTCTGTTTTTTTTAAATGCGTATTATATTTGAATCAAAATCCTAATCCTTTGTTTTGTTTTTCGAATACCTCCTATTTTTCAATGAAAACACTAATTCTTTGTTTTCTTTTTGAAATGTCTCCTATTTTAGAATAAAAACCATAATCATAAGTTTTCCTTTGGAAATGTCGCTTATTTTTTGGTTTTTAATCAAAACCCTAATTCAATGTTTTATTATAATAATGGCTCCTAATTTTTAATCAAAACACTAATCCTATGCTTTATTTTCGGAATTTCTATTTTTTTTAATCAAAACCATAATCGTATCTTTTCCTATAGTTATTTCTCCCATTTTTCATTCAAACCCCTAATCCTATGTTTTCTTACAGTAGTGTCGATTATTTTCCAACCAAAACCCTAATCCTATGTTTTCTTTTCAAAATATCTACAATATTTAAATCAAAACTCTAATCCTGTGGTTTCTTCTTAGAATGTATCCTCTTTTGCAAACATAACATGAATCCTATATTTTCTTTTCTTAATGTCTCATATTTTTTAATAAATATACTAATCCTAATTTTTTTTTCTTGGAATGCCTACTATTTTGCAATCAAAACTCTAATCCTATGTTTTTGTTTGGAATGCATCCTATTTTTTAATGAAAACGCTAATCCTATATTTTCTTTATGTTCTCCTATTTTTCAATGAAAAGTATAGTCCTATACTTTATTGTCTGAATGCCTCATACTCTTCAATCAAAAAGCTTATCCAATGTTTTCTTTTCGAAATACCTACTTTACTTCAATCAAAACTCAACTCCTATATTTTTTTTTCCCGAATTTTTGCTATTTTTGAATTAAAACCATAATCATATATTTTCTTTTCGAGTTGTCTCCTATTTTTTAATAAAAATTTTAATTGTATGTTTTATTTTTGCAATATTTGCTATTTTTGAATTAATACCCTAATCCTATGTTTTCTTTTCATAATGTCTCCTATTTTTCAATCAAAACACTAATTTTACTTTTTCTCTTCAGAATGTCTCCTTTTTATTGATTTTTAATCAAAACCCTAATCCTATGTTCTATTTTAAGAATGTCTCATATTTTTCAATCAAAACTCTAATCTAACATTTTCTTTTCAGAATGTTTGCTATTTTTGTGTCGAACCCTAATCCTATGTTTCCTTTTTGGAATGTCTCCTATTTTTTTTAGTTTTAAATTAAAACCCAAATCCTTTCATGTATTTCCGGAATGTTTCCTATTTTTAAATCTAAGCCCTAATCTTATGTTTTTTTTCGATATGTCTCCTACTTTTCAAATAAAAAATCCTAACCGTATTATTTCTTCTTGTAATGTCTTCTGGATTTGAATCAAAGTCTAATCTTATATTTTATTTTCAGAATGTCTCCTTTTTTTTTTTTTGAATCAAAACGTTAATCCTATTTTTTTCTTTTCAGAATGACTACTATTTTTCAGTTTTGAATCAAAAACCTAGTCCTTTGTTTTTTCTTTTGAATGCCTGATTTTTTTAAATCAAAACCCTATACCTATCTTTTGTTTTGGGAATGCCTGGTAGTTTTTAATCACAACCCTAATCCGATGTTTTCCTTTCTTAATGTCTCATATTTTTCAATTAAAATCATAATCCTATATTTTCTTTACGCAATGGCTACTATTTTTGAATCAAAATGATAATCTTATGTTTTTTTATGCGAATGTATCTTATTTTGGAATCAAAAAAATAATAGTGTCACATATTTTTTAATCAAAACCCTAATCCTAAGTTTTTTTAGAACGCCTCCTATTTTTTAATCAAAACCATAATCTTATGTTTTCTTTTTCGGAATGTCTGCTATTTTTTAATCAAAACAATAATTCTATGTTTTGTTTTCGTAATGTCTCATATTTTTCAACTAATAACGTAATCCTATGTTTTCTTTTCAGAATGGCTCCTATTTTTTGAATCAAAACCGTATCCCTATGTTTTTTTAATATGAATGTTTGCTATTTTTTTAACCAAAACACTAATTCCAAATTTTCTTTTGGAAATGTCGCCAATTTTTTGGTTTTTAATTAAAACCCTAATCCTATGTTATCTTGTAGTAATGTGATGTATTTTTCAATCAAAACCATAATCCTATGTTTTCTTTCGAAATGTCTTATATTTTTCAATCAAAAACTTAATCCAATGTTTTTTTCAGAATGTCTACTATTTTTGAATCAAAACCCTAATCCTATCTTTTCTTATAGTAATGCCTCACATTTTTAAATGAAAACCATAGTTTTATGTTTTCTTTTCGGTATGCCTACTATATTTGAATAAAAAATATAATCCTATGTTTTCTTTTAGGAATATCTCCAATATCTCCTATTTATCAGTTTTCAATCAAACCCCTATGCTTTGTTTTCTTTTCTCAATGTCTCTTATTTTTCAATTAAAAACCGAATCCTTTCTATTCTAGTCAGAAATTTTTGACTCAAAACCCTATTCCTATATTTTCTTTTCCCAATGTATCCACCATTCAATTTAGAATTAAAACCCTAATCAATTGTTTCTTTTAGGAATGTCTCATTTTTTTTATTCAAAACAGTAATCCTATCATTTGTTTTGCGACTCTACTAATTTTTTATCAAAACCCAAATCCTATGTTTTTTTCTTAATGCATCCTATATTTGAATAAAAATGCTAATCCTATGTTTTTTTCAATGCCTCTTATTTTTTAATCAAAACAATAATCATATGTTTTCTTTTCTGAATGTCTCTTATATTTCAATCCAAACCATAGTCTTATGTTTTCTTTTCGAAATATCTCATAATTTTTAATCAAAACCCTAATCATATTTTTTTTTTTCGGAATGGCTACTATTTTGGAATAAAAACAATAATCCTATGTTTTCTTATAGTATTGTCTCCTATTTTTTAATGCAAACCCTAATCCTATGTTTTCTTTTCGAAATGCCTTCTATTTTTTGAACAAGAAACTAATCTTCCCTTTTCTTTTCGAAATGTCCGCTATTTTTAAATCAATACCCTAATCTTCTATTTTTTTCTAAATGTCTGTTATTTTTTAATTAAAACTTTAATCTATTGTTTTCTTTTGAAAATGTCTCCTATTTTTTGGTTTTTAATCAAACCCCTAATCCAATATTTTCTTATATTAATATCTCCTATTTTTCAATCAAAACCCTAATCCTATGTTTTCTTTTCAAAATGCTTACTATATTTGAATCAAAACACTAATCTTATGTTTTTTTTTTCTTTTCACAATGTCTCCTATCATTCAATCAAAACCCGAATCCCATGTTTTTTTTTCTTAATGTCTTCTATTTATCATTTTTGCATCAAAACCCTAACCTATGTTATCTTTTCTGAATGTCTCCTATTTTTAAATAAAAAACCTAATACTTTCTTTTGTTTTTGAAATGTCTGCTATTTTTGAAATAAAACTCTAATCCTATGTTTTCTATTCTGAATGTGATTGAAAATCCTAATACTTTGTTTGTTTTTTAAATGTCTCATTTTTTAAATCAAATCATTAATCCTATCTTTTTGTTTAGTATTCTCTACTAATTTTTAATCAAAACCATAATCTGATGTTTTCTTATTCGAATATCTCATACTTTTCGATGAAAACCTTGATCTTATGTTTTATTTTCGGAATGCCTACTATTTTTCAATCAAAACCCTTATCCTCTGTTTTCTTTTAGGAACATCCGCAATGTTTGAATCGAAACCGTAATCTCATATTTTCCTATACTAATGTCTACTTTTTTTTAATCAAAACCATAATACTAGGCTTTTCTTTTAGTAATGCATCCTTTTTTTAAACAAAACTCTGATCTTATGTTGTCTTTTGGTAATGTCTACTATTTTCGAATCAAAATAACAATCATATATTTTCTTTTCGGAATGTCTCTTATTTATCAATTAAACACCTAATCCTATATATTTTCTTTTCACAATGCCTACTATATTGCAATCAAAATCATAATCCTTTGTTTACTTATAATAATGTCCTATTTTTCAATGAAACCCCGAATCCAATGTTTTTTATTCCGAATGCCTACTACTTTTCAATCAAAACTCTAATCTCATGTTTTCTTTTCAGAATGCCTACTATATTTGAATCAAAAGACTATTCCTATATTTTCTTTTTAGAATGTCTCTTATTTTGCAAACAAAACCCGTATCCTATGTTTTCTTTTCTTAATCTCTCCTATGTATAGTTTTTGTATCAAAACCCTAACCTATGTTATATATTTAGAATGTCTAACATTTTTCAATAAAAAAACATAATATTTTTTTATTTTCTGAATGTCTGTTATTTTGAAAACAAAACCCTAATCTTATGTTTTCTTTTCAGAATGTATTTTATTTTTAAGTTTTGAATCAAATCAGTAATCATTTTTTTATGAATGTCATTTTTTTTTAATCAAAACCCTAATCCTAAATTTTACTCTGCCAATGTCTGCTATTTTTATTCAAAACATTAATCGTATGTTTCTTTTCAGAATGTCTTTTATTTTTGCAAAAATCCTAATCCTTTGTTTTCTTTTGGAAATGTCTCTTATTTTCAAATTAAAATCCTTATCCTTTCTTTTCTATTTGCAATGTCTACTATTTTTTAATTAAAAAACAAATTCTATGTTTTGTTTTCGGAATATCTCCTATTTATTATTTTTCAATCAAAATCCTAATCCTATATTTTGTTTTCTTAATGTCTAATATTTTTCGATCAAAACCCTAATCATATGTTTTCTTTGCAGAGTGTCTCCTATTTTTTATTTGAACACTAATCCGATGTTGTTTATTTTTGGTAATATCTCATTTTTTTTTTAGTTTTGAATGAAAACCCTAATAGTTTGCTATCCTTTTGGAATGTCTCCTATTTTTTAATCTAAACCCTAATCCTATGCTTTATTTTTGATATGTTTCCTATTTTTTAACTAAAACCCTAAGGCTATGTTTTCTTTTCAGAATTTCACCTAAATTTTGGGTTTCAATCAAAAACCTAATCCTATTATTTCTTCTCAGAATGTCTTCTGGTTTTGAGTCAAAACCCAAACCCTATGTTTTCATTTGGGAATGTCTCCTATTTTTTTGGTTTGAATCACAACCCTAATTCTATGTTTTCTTTTTAGAATGATTAATTTTTTTAGTTTTTAATCAAAACTTTAATTCTATGTTTTTCTTTTCAGAATGTCTGCTTTCTTTTTAATCAAAACGCTAATTTTATGTTTTCCTTTCCTAACGTCTCCTACTTTTCAGTTTTGAATCAAAATCCAATTCCTATGTCTTGCTTTTGGAATGTCTCCTATTTTATGAATTTTCAATCAAAACGTTAATTCTTTGTTTTCTTTTTAGAATGTTTCCTAATTTTTAATAAAACTATAATCCAATTTTTTCTACTCGTAATATCTCCCATTTTTGAATCAAAGCTCTAATCCTATCTTTTCTTTTCTGAATGTTTCCTATTTTTCAGATTTGAATCAAAACACTTATTGTATGTTTTCTTTTTAGAATGTCTTATAATTTTCAATCAAAACTCTAATCCTACATTTTCTTTTCGGAATGTCTCCTATTTTTTGGTTTTGAATCAAAACCCTAATCCAATATTTTGTTTTCATAATGCCTCATATTTCTGAATAAAAATCCTAATATTTATCCTATATTTTCTTATCGTAATGTCTCCAATTTTTTTAATCAAAACACTAATTCTCTATTTTTTTGGAATGCCTAATATTTTTCAATTAAAACCCTAATACTATGTTATCTATTGGCAATGTCACCTATGTTTTAATAAAAAAAACTAATCATATATTTTCTTTTCGGAATGTCTCATATTTTTTAGTAAAAAAAAAAAAAAACATATGTTCTCTTTTGGAAATGTCTCCTATTTTTTAATCAAAACTATAATCCTATGTTTCTTTCGGGATGTGTACAATTTTTTTAGTTTTAAATCAAAACCACAATCCTTTTATTCTTTTCAAAATGTGTCCTATCTTTTAATCAAAACCATAATCCTATGTTTTCTTTTTGGAATGTGGCCTATTTTTCAGTTTTAAATCAAAACCATAATCCTTTGTTTTTATTTTATTTTTTTTTAATATCTCCTATTTTTGAATCAAAACCCTAATCCTATGTTTTCTTTACGGAATGTCTATTATTTTTTAATTGAAGCCCTAGCCATATGTTTTTTATTTGGAGTGTCTACTACTTTTGAACCAAAACCAAAATTCTATGTTTTCTAATAGTAATGTCTCATATTTTTCAATCATAACCCTAATCTTATGTTTTCTTTTGAAAATGCCTACTATTTTTAATTAAAACAATAATCATATGTTTTCTTTTCGTAATGTCTCATATTTCATAATCAAAACACTAATCTTATATTTTTGTTTATGAATGCCTCTTATTTTTTATTCTAAACTATAATCTTAAATTTTATTTTGGGAATCTATGTTATTTTTTAATCAAAATATTAATCGTATGTTTTCCTTCTATAATGTTCCGTATTTTTTAATCAAAATTGTAATCCTAAGTTTTTTTTGGAATGCCTCCTATTTTTTAATCAAAACCCAAATCTAACATTATGTTTTCTTTCCGGAATGATTGCTATCTTTAAATTAAAACCCTAATCTTATGTGTTTTTTCTGAATGTCTGCTAAATTTCAATCAAAAACGGAATCCTACGTTTTCTTGCCTTAATATTTCCTAATTTATCAGTTTTGAATCAAAAGCCTAACCTATGTTTTCTTTTCGAAATGTCTCTTGCTTTTCAATGAATATATTAATCCCTTCTTTTCTTTTCATAATGTCTATTATGTCTGAATAAAAAACTAATGTTATTTTTTTCTTTTAGCAATGTGTCCTATTTTTCAATTTTGAATCAAAATCTTAATCTTTTGTTTGTCTTTTCAAAATTTCTCTTTTTTTTTTTGAATAAAAACCCTAATCCTATGTTTTCTTTTTAGAAAGTTAAGATTATGGTTTGTATTCAAAACCCAATTTTTTCTTGGAGACATTACGATAAGAAAACATATTATTAGTGTTTTGAATCAAAACCCAAATTCTATAATTTCTTATACTAATGTCATCTACTTTTTAATCAAAACTCAAATCCTATGGTTTCTTGTAGTAATGTCATCTACTTTTCAATGAAAACCTTAATCCTATGTTTTCTTTTTGGGATGCCTACTACATTTGAATCAAAAACCCTAATCCTATGTTTTCTTTTGAGAATGTCTCCTGCTTTTTCAATCAAATCCTAATCTTATGTTTTCTTTTCATAATGGATACTATATTTGAATCAAAACATTATTTTTAAGTTTTGAATCAAAATTCTAATCCTATGTTTGCTTTTTATAATGTCTCATATTTTTCAATCAAAACCGTAACACTATGTTTTCTTATAGTAATGTCTCCTACTTTTGAATCAAAACACTAATCCTACGTTATCTTTTCGAAATGAGTTCTATTTTTTAGTTTTGAATCAAAAACTAATCTGTTCTTTTCTTTTTGGAATGTCTGTTATTTTTGAATTTAAACCCTAATCCTATGTTTTGTTTCGAAATGTCATATTTTTCAAAAAAAAACCGAATATTATGTTGTCTTTTCTTAATGTCTCCTATTTATTAGTTTTGAATCAAAACCCTAATCTATTTTTTTTTTTTCAGAATGTCTAATATTTTTTACTACGAAATCTAATCCTCTCTTTTCTTTTCAGAATGTCTACTATTTTGGAATCAAAATTCTAATCCTATATTTTCTTTATGAAATGTTCCTATTTTCCAGTTTTGAATCAAAACCCTAATCTTTTTTTTTTCATTTCAGAATGTCCCATTTTTTTAATCAAAAACCTAATCCTGTGTTTTCTTATAATAATATCTCCTATTTTTCAATCAAAACCGTAATACTATGTTTTCGTTTTAAAATGTCTTACATTTTTCAATCAAAACCCTAATCCATTGATTGTTTTCAAAATCAAAACCCTAATCCATTGATTTTTTTTTCCGAATGTCTCATTTTTTTAATCAAAACCGCAATCGTACCTTTGAAAACAGTAATCCTTTGTTTTTTTTTTTTTCCGAATGTCTCCTATTAATTAGTTTTCAATAAAAACCTTAATTTTATGTTTTCTTATGGTAATGTCTCTCCTAATTTTCAGTTTTGAATCGAAAGGCTAATATTTTGTTTTCTTTTCATAATGCCTCTTATTTTTTAATCAAACACCTAGCCATTTTTTGTTCTTGTCAGAATATCTACTATTTTTGGATCAAAACACTAATCCTATGTTTTTTTATAGTAATGTCTCTTATTTTTCAATCAAACCCATAATTCAATGTTTTCCTTTCGAAATGCCTACTTTATTTGAATCAAAACATAATCCTATTATTTTCTTTTGTTAATCCTTACTATTTTTTAACCAAAACCCTAATCCTATTTTTCTTTTGAAAATGTCCCCTATTTTTGGTTTTTTATTCAAAACCCTAATCTTATATTTTATCATAGTAATATCTCCTATTTTTAAGCAAAACCTTAATCGTTTGTTTTTTTTTCTAAATGTTTCATATTTTTCAATGGAAACCCTAATATTATGTTTTCTTTTCACAATGCCTACTATGTTTTAATCAAAACCTTAATCCTAAGTTTTCTTATCTTAATTTTCTTTTCGGAATATCTACTATTTTTGAAACAAAACACTAATCCTATGTTTTTTTTTATAATAATGTCTCTTATTTTCCAATTAAAACCATAATCCAATGTTTTCCTTTCAAAATGCCTACTATATTTGAATCAAAACTGTAATCCTATTACTTTTTTTTTTGTTAGTCCTTACTATATTTTAACCAAAACCCTAATCCTATGTTTTCTTTCGAAAATGTCCCCTATTTTTGTTTTCTTATTCAAAACCCTAATCTTATATTTTGTCATAGTAATATCTCCTATTTTTAAGCAAAACCTTAATCGTTTGTTTTTTTTTTCTAAATGTTTCATATTTTTCAATCAAAACCCTAATAGTATGTTTTCTTTTCACAATGTCTACTATGTTTTAATCAAAACCTTAATCCTAAGTTTTCTTATCTTAATTTTCTTTTCGGAATATCTACTATTTTTTAAACAAAACACTATTCCTATGTGTTTTTTTTTATATTAATGTCTCTTATTTTTTTAATTAAAACCATAATCCAATGTTTTCCTTTCAAAATGCCTACTATATTTGAATCAAGATTGTAATCCTATTATTTTTTGTTTTTGTTAATCCTTGCTATTTTTTAACCAAAACCCTAATCCTATGTTTTCTTTCGAAAATGTCCCCTATTTTTGTTTTCTTATTCAAAACCCTAATCTTATATTTTGTCATAGTAATATCTCCTATTCTTAAGCTAAACCTTAATCATTTTTTTTTCTAAATATTTCATATTTTTCAATCAAAACCCTAATAGTATGTTTTCTTTTCACAATGTCTATTATGTTTTAATCAAAACCTTAATCCTAAGTTTTCTTATATTAATGTCTTCTATCTTTCAATCAACACCCTAATCCTATCTTTTCTTTTCAGAATGTGTCCAATTTTTTAGTTTTGAATCAAAGCTTAATCCTTTGTTTTCTTTTCTAAATGTCTCTTATTTTCGAAACAAAACCCTAATCATATGTTTTCTTATAGTAATGTCTGTTTTTTCAAAAATATGAGACATTAGTATAAGAAAACATCGGATTCAGGTTGTGTTTGCACAAGAAAAGATCGATTTAGTAATATCTCATATTTTTCAATCAAAACCCTAAGTTTTCTTTTCCGAATGCCTACTATTTTTTAATGAAAATCATAATCCTATGTTTTTTTAGATTAATATCTTCTATCATTTGTTTGAGGAATCTTTGCCAATTTTTAATCAAACCACTAATCCCATGTTTCTTTTCGTAATGGCTGCTATTTTTCAATAAAAATCCTATTCCTATGTTTTCTTAATTGAATGCCTTTTATTTTTTGAGCTTATCTTTTCTTTTGCGAATGTTTGCTATTTTTGAGTCAAAACAATAATCATACATTTTTTTTTTTGTTAATGTCTCATTTTATAATCAAAGCCATAATCCTAAGAGTTTTTTTTGGAATGCCTCTTATTTTTTAATCAAAACACTAGTTTTATGTTTTCTTTTGGAAATATTTGCTATTTTTTAATCAAAATAATAATTCTATGTTTTCTTTTTGTAATGCCTCATATTTTTCAATCAAAACTCACCGTATGTTTTCTTTTAGGAATGTCCCCTATTTTTGAATTAAAATCATAATCTTATGTTTCTTTTAAGAATGTCACCTATCTTTCAATCAAAACACTAATCTTATGTTTTATTTTTGGAATGTCTACCATTTTTTAATCGAAAGCCTGATCCTTAATATTCTTTTCGTAATGCCTCCTATTTCTGAATAAATATATTAATCCTATGTTTTCTTTTTAGAATGTCTACTATTTTTGAATTAAAATGCTAATTTTATGTTTCCTTATAGTAATGTCTCCTATTTTTCAATGAAAACACTAATTTATGTCTGATAGTAATGTCTCTTATTTTCAATAAAAAAACTAATCCTATGTTTCCTTTTTTGGAATGCCTAATATATTTGAATCAAAACACCAATCCTATGTTTTCTTTTCTTAGTGCCTCTATTTATTAGTTTTGAATCAAACCCTAACATATCTTTTCTTTTCGAAATGTCTACTATTTTTCAATCAAAACCCAAATCCTATGTCTTGTTTTTGTAATGTCTCCTATTTTTCAATCAAAACCTAATATTTATTAATCAAAACACGAATCTTAAGTTTTGTTTTTGGAATGCCTTCTATTTTTTAAACAAAATCCTAATCTTATCTTTTCTTATGGAAATATCTTCAGTTTTTTAATCAAAACAATAATCCTATATTTTCTTTTCGTAATGTCTCATATTTTTCAATCAAAACCATTTTCGTTTTGGGTGTGGCTCTTATTTTTGAACAAAACCCTAATCCTATGTTTTCTATTGTGAATTTTTGCTATTTTTTTAAATCAAAACACTATTTTTATATTTTATTTTCAGAATGTCTACTATTTTTTGGTTTTTAATCATAACCTTAATCCTATGTTTTCTTATAGTAAAATATACTTGTTTTCCAATCAAAACTTTAATCCTATGTTTTTCTTTTGAAATGTCTCACGTTTTTCAATCAAAACACTAATCATATGTTTTCTCTTCGTAATGCCTCATATTTTTTAATCAAACCCTAATTATATTTTTTATTTTTTTGAATGGTGGTTATTTTGTAATAAAAGCTAGCAATCTTATGTTTTCTTTTGGGAATGTCTTCTATTTTTTAATCAAAACAATAATCGTATTGTTTCTCTTCATAATGTCTCATATTTTTCAATCAGAACCCTAATCCTATGTTTTCTTTTCGGAGTGGCTATTACTTTTTAATCAAAATTCTAATCCTATGTTTACTTATAGTAGTGTCTGCTATTTTTTAATCAAAACCTTAATCCAATGTTTTCTTTTCTTAATGTCTCATATATTTCAGTTTTGAATCATGACCTTAATCCTATGTTTTCTTTTCGGAATGACTCCTATCTTTCTATCAAAACCCTAATCCTTTTTTTTTTTTTTTTTGTGTAATGCCTCCTATTTTTTAATCATAACCATAATCTTATGTTTTCTTTTTGAATGGCTATTATATTTGAATGAAAACCAAAATCCAATGTTTTCTTTTCTCAATATCTCTAATTTAGCTAACAAACCCCACATCCCATGCTTTCTTTTCTTAATGTGTCATAATTTTTCATCAAAACCCTAATCTACAGTGTTTTTTTTTTAAGTGCCTCTAATTTTTTTAATCAAAACATTAATCATATGTTTCCCTTGGTAAAGGCTGTTATTTTTATTCAAAACCCTAATCCTATGTCTTATTTTTGAAATGTCTCATATATCAAAACCCTAATCCTATGTTTTCATTTCGAAATGCCTTCTGTATTTCAATTAAAATCCTAATCTTATATTTTTTCCTTTAGAATGTTTACTATTTTTAATCAAAACACTAATCATAGGTTTTCTTTTAGTAATGTTTAATTTTTTTGAAAAGAACCCAAATACTAAGTTTTCTTTTCCGAATATCTAATTTATTTGAATCAAAACCTTAATCCTATGTTTTCTTTTTGCAATATCTCCTATTTTGCAAACAAAACACAAATCCTATGTTTTCTTTTTCTATGGTCTCGTATGATGCTCTGACTGCAAGTGTACGGGTCACAAGCAAGTAATAAAGTGGTACCCCATGAGGGATAGGGTTGTTGAACCCCAGGGAACTGTACCCAAAGTACTAATTGCTCTTATGATATCTAGTAAACACGAATTGAGAAAGATTTGAATTATAAAACAATTAAGAGAAGATAAATTGATGGAGAAGGTGGGAGACTAGAATCAAATGTTTCGGCAATACGAGAGTAATGCCCCGGGGTGATCCCTAAGACTAGTGCACGCTATGTTGCCCTAAATGTCTACCGGGTACATCCCAAAGATACAAGTGTGTGATCACAAACAATGTTGCATCTATAAGTTCTCAAGTACACCTAGTTTTGCTAAGATAACTGTGCGTCTCTAGCAAGCAAGCTACGCACCGAGTTTTACCCTAACAACTGTGTAAATCAAATACATCAAGTTATGCAACACAAGATTAAACACAAGCATCAATTAGAACTCCGTAGAACTTGTAAAGACAAGTGTATAAGTATTACAATTCATCTAAGTTCTCAAACCCCAGGGCACTATGGCAAGTTAGCACCTCATGGGTAGATACAACAAGGAAAGAATAATGAAAGAATAACAAGAGGAAGACATGACTCCCTTCTATACACTACACACCTTCCTTGCCGAGACCTTGTGCTAGCCACACCTCTCATGGCACCTCCGACTCATTCTTGGTCTTCTTAGGTGGTGTGGTAAAGCTTGATATTCGATATCATCAATGTTCTCCCGGTGGAGAGGAGAGTCCCTGAATAAAGATGAGAAAGAAACCCTAAAATCTAGAGTTAAGAAAGCAGTTTCGGGGCCTGACACGGTCTGGACACGGTCATGATCAGACCATATACTTTTCTAAGGATTCTTTGAGTGAAACTCTAGAGATTTGCAGCAGTATGGGCATGGGCGTGTGACCCCCGTGTCAACTGTCCCAATCCTGAACGGGATTTTCCTGAAATTTATTATAGCATTGGCACGAGCGTGTGGTGATCGTGTTCTGTCTGGGATACTCCCATGTCAGGATTTTACTGGCTTTCTCTCCAAGCTGGGATTTACAGCGGATCAGACACGGCCATGTTCTGCCGTGTCAACTTTTCCCTCAGTCGTTGAACATGCATGAAACGCACTTAGTTTCACTCCAAAATGATTCAAGCCCACGAATCCTGCACAATGAACATTATACGTTGAATAACACCAATTATACACAAAAATTTGCTAAAGGACAACTAAAAGAATAGAGTAAAGGACATGAAAACATAATATAAATGCATTCATCATCATATTTATCAGTTTTGAATAAAAATCTTAACCTATGTTTACTTTGGACAATGTCTCCTATTTTCAAACCAAAAAACTAATCGTTTCTTTTTTTATAGAATGTATGCTATTTTTAGATCAAAACCATAATCTTGTGTTTTCCTTTCAGAATACGTCCTTTTTTTAGGTTTGAATGAAAACATTAATCGAATGTTTTCTTTTAGGAATGTCTTAATGTTTTTAATCAAAACCCTAATCCTCTCTTTCACTTGGGAATTTCTGCTAAGTTTTAATCAAAACCGTAATCCGATGTTTTCATTGCGGAATGTCTTAATTTTTTAAATCGAAACCCTAATCTTATGTTTTTTTTTCGGATTGCCTCCTATTTTTCAATCAAAACCTTAATCCTATGTGTTCTTTTTTTAATGTCTAATATTTTAGAATCAAAACCCAAATTCTATGTTTTCTTTTAGTAACGTCTCCTATTTTTCAATCAAAACCCTAATCCTATGATTTCTTTTTAGAATGTCTGCTATTTTTTAATCAATACATTAATAATATGTTTTCTTATAGTAATCTCTCCAACTTTTCATTCAATAACCTAATCCAATGTTTTCCTACAGTAATGTCTCCTATTATTGAATCAAAACTCTAATCCTACGTTTTCTTTTTGGAAGACCTACTATATTTGAATCAAAACACTAATCAGTGGTTTCATTACAGAATGCCTCAAAGTTTTTTATTAAAACACTAATTCTATGTTTTCTTTATGGAATGTCTACTATTTTTGAATAAATCCCAAATTTTATGTTTTCTTTTCGAAATCTCCCCTATTTTTCAGTTTTTAATCAAAACACGAATTCTATATTTTGTTATAGCAATATCTCCTATTTTTCAATCAAAACCTTATCGTATATTTTTTTTAATCTCATTTTTTTAATCAAAAAGTTCATCTTATATTTACTTTTCATAATGCCTCCTATTTTTAAATAAAAATTCTAATCCTATGTTTTGTTTTCCGAATGTCTCCTATGTTTCAATCAAACCCCGAATCCCATGTTTTCATTTCTTAATGTCTCGTATTTATTAGTTTTGATTCAAAAATATAATCTTTTCTTTTCATTTCATAATGTCTGCTATTGTTTAATCAAAACAATAATCCAATGATTTCTTTTCATAATACCTGTTATTTTTTCAATCAATACCTAATTGTATGTTTTTCAATTCGCAATGGCTTCTATTATTGAATGTAAACCCTTATCTTATGTTTTCTTCTGGGAATGTCTATGTTTTCTTTTCGGAATGTCTACTTTTTTTTAATCAAAACCCTAATACTATGTTTTATTTTCGGGATGCCAACTATATTAGAATAAAAACCATGATCCTATGTTTTATTTTCGGAATGTCTCCTATCATTCAATCAAAACCCGTAGCCCATGTTTTCTTTTCTTAATGTTTCGTATTTATCAGTTTTGATTCAAAATCCTAAACCTTTCTTTTTTTTCTCAATGGGCATTATTTTTTAATCAAAACAATAATTCTAAGTTTTCTTTTCATATTGTCTCATATTTTTCAATCAAAACCCTGTTCCTATGTTTTATTTTAAGAATGACTACTATATTTTAATCAAAACCCTAATCCTTTGTTTTCTTTTGGGAATGTCTACTATTTTTTAATCAAAACCCAAATCCTATGTTTCTTTTCTTAAAGTCTCCTATTTATTTGTTTTAAAACAAAACACTAATCTATGTTTTCTTTTCGGAATGTCTTCTATTTTTCAATCAAAAACCTTATCAAAACTCTAATCATTTGCTTTCATTTTTGAATGTTCCATTTTTTTCTTTTCTGAGTGTCTCATTTTTTTTTTAATGAAAACCATAATCATATCTTTAGCTTTCTTAATATCTGCTAATTTTTTTTTACCAAAACCCTAATATGATATTTGGTCTTTTCGGAATGCATCGTATATTTGGATAAAAATACTAATCTTATGTGTTTTTTTTTTTTGGAATGTCTTCTATTTTTCAATCAAATACAAAATCCTATATTTTCTTTTCATAACGTCTCCTATTTATCTTTTTTTATTTAAAAACCAAATCCTTTCTTTTGTTTTCATAATGTCTACTATTTTTTAGTCAAAACAATAATCCTTTGTTTTCCTTTCGTGTCGCATATTATTCAATTAAAACAATAATCCTATATTTTCTTTTGGGAATGTCTTCTATTTTTTAATCAAAACCCTAATCCTTTATTTTTCTTTCATAATGTCTAATATTTTTTAATCAAAACCTAATCTGATGTTTTCTTATAGTAATATGTCCGATTTTTTAGTTTTCAATAAAAGCCCTAATCGTATCTTTTCTTTTCAGAATGCTAATTATATTTGAATCAAAACAATAATCTTATGTTTTTCTTTTTAGAATGTCTGCAATCTTTCAATCCAAACCCGAATCCTATGTTTTCTTTTTTTAATGTCTTCTATATATAAGTTTTGAATCAAAGCGCTAACCTATATTTTCTTTTCGTAATGTGTCCTATCTTTCATTCAAAAACCTAATCATTTCTTTTCTTTTCAGAATGCATTCTATTTTTTAATCAAAAACCTAATCCTATGTTTTCTTTTTGTAATGTGTCCTATTTTTCAGTTTTGAATCGAAATCTTAATACTTTGTTTTCTTTTTGGAATGTCTCATTTGTTAGAATCAAAACACTAATCCTTTTTTTTTTCTAGGTAATCTCAACCAATTTTAATCAAAGCACTAATCCAATTTTTTTCTTTTCGTAATACCTCCTATTTTTGGATAGAGTCCTAATCTTATATATTTCTTTCTAGAATACCTTCTATTTTTGTATCTAAACCCTAATCTTATGTTTTCTTTTTCAAATGTCTGCTACTTTTGAATCAAAACAATAATCAAACCCCTAATCTTATGTTATTTTAATGTCTATTATTTTTTAATCAAAACAATAATCATATGTTTTTCTTTTTGTAATATCTCATATTTTTCTATCTTAACCATAATCCTTTGTTTTCTTTTCGGAGTGGCTCCCTTTTTTTAAATCAACATATTAGTACTATGTTTTCTTTTGGGGATGTTTTGCTACTTTTGAATAAAACCCTAATCCTATGTTTCCTTTTTTAGAATGTCTATTATTTTAGGTTTTAATCAAAACCTTAATTCTATGTTTTCTAATAGTAATGCTTCCTATTTTTCAATCAAAACGCTAATCCTATTTTTTTTTTTGGAATACCAACAATATTTAAATAAAAACAATAATCCTATATTTTCTATTTGTCATGTCACGTCACCAATTTTGCAAACAAAGCCCGATTCCGATGTTTAATTTTCTTAATGTCTCATATTTTTTAATCAAAACCATATCCTAAGTTATCTTTTTGGAATGCCACTTATTTTT